>OX438644.1:25510166-26760166 GCA_949316285.1 Eupithecia subumbrata | reverse complement strand
ATCGGTTCATCCGTTTGGGAGTTACGATACCAAATACAGATACACAAACAGACACATTAAATATAACATCCCTCTCTTTTTGCGTCGGGGGTTAAAAAGAAAAAACCACGAATAGAAACAACAAGTATAAGCAATTAAAACAGTTGGGCCAAATGTAGACTGTTGATAACTATCAGATTTGTACTGATCGGATCAGTAAAGCTACATGCTCTACTGATCCAAATCAAATACAAAATCTGAAGCGTCTTCAAGACGCTGGCTGTATTGTCGTGCTGTATGTTAGGTAAAAAAAATATCTTGATGCGAAAGTAAATAGAGCCTTATGCCTGACCATAAGCTCAGTTCGCATGTTGGCTGGGTCAGCGCAAAAGAACGCCCTTGTCAACACTGATTTGACAGCCCGCCATGACTCGGCCAACATGACTGTGACGGATCTTAGATTATCGACGAAGAATCCCATATAAGTTACGATGTTCAGATGTTTATAGGGTTCCGTTCTCAAAAGGATAAAAGGATCCCTTAGAGGATCACTTTTGTCAACCCCCTTTTCTCAGGAACGCGTGGAGGTATCGAGTTGAAATTAGCATCAAATACTCAACTCCGTAACCTCTCGGATATAAATAAAATTTATAGATCAACGCAAAGTTACAGTCGCTTATGTCCGAATATTTAGAAATTTCCAAGGGAATCACATGCACACAAAACCTATAGTGTACTTCCCGTAGAACTAGAATCATGAAATTTGGCAATAAGCAAGGTCTTATAGCATAAGTAAAGGGAAAATCCGAAAACTGTTAAATTGAAGTTTATTCTTTAAAAAAATTATTGATTCTGACCATGGACCATAACCTATAGCGTACTTTTTTACTTCCCCTTGCCCTAGAATCTTAAAATTTGGCAAGAAGCAAGCTCTTATAATTATACGGACTCCTCGATGCGCGACTCTAACTCGCACTTGCCATTTTATTTTACCTAGATTAGATAGAATTATGAGATTAGATAGAAAATTTGCATAGATGTAATCTATATCTGGATTAACACATAGGCTTCTTTTTGTACTTGAGAAACGCGTGCGAAGCCGCAGGTAGAAGCTAGTCCTGAATAATACCCGAACCGAAATATACCGAATAATATTACTACTACGAAAGTCAAAGTGAAATGTGTTCAGTCAGCCGGAGTACAGTTTAAAAGCGAAATTGCTTTTTTGATTGATCTCCTTTTCATTTTCACAATCGCGTCATTGTTCTGCACTGCCCTTGACATAATGCGAAACAGCTCCAAAATTATAAAAATAAATAAGTCGTCGCGTCGGTTGGTTTATATCAGTTACGTATTTGAAATTACTTTTGCCTGTCTCGAACTGTAACAAAGAGGTTCTCCAAGCACCTTCGACAGGCCCTCGGGCCTCGCTTTGAATAGCTTCAAAAGCAAATTAAATTTCAAAATATAAGCGATGTTGTCAAGTCTTTCAGAACTTTGTATCGGACCAAGTTAGATTTCGGCAGCATCGAGGTATTTTCTCTTTGTTTTTGGTTTCTTTGTTTTCACAGAATTGTAGGGCTGTGGTTATAAGCTGAAGATTTTGATTTTTGGCAAAATAATTCTTAGAAACTGGTGACTAAACGTTACAATTACCTTTTATTTTAAAAGTTAAGTTTCTTATCATTGTTGTGTTATGTTTGTGTTATTTTAGTACAATCCTAATGCAAAAGGGTATTTTGTTATGTAAGTAACCGCGTACGCGCGAACAACGCGTGATGCTACGAAGCCCTACAACAAATCGAATTAGCTTCCTGTCACATATCAAAAATTGGAACGTAAGACGTCGCCTGCCACCTCGACGACGTTGGTGGCGGCCGGGCGCGGGGCGAGACCGCGCGGCGCTCGCTCCGATCAAGGTCACTCTTGCACGCAAACCTCTTCGCGAGCCCAGACTACTTGTTGCGTCCAGGAGTCGAGCTCGAAGGCACAGGGCTGGTCGTGCTGACCACTTTCACTGTCAATTGTTTTGTTTTGGTTGTGGGACGCGCTCGCGGCGGTTACCTGGGCGTCGCGGCGCGCGTATTCGTCGTCATCGGAGAGCACGTCCATGTCGGGAGTGTGGCGGCGGCGGCGGCGGCGCGCTGTCCGGTGACGCGCGCACGTGCCCCGTGCCCGTGCCGTGTGCGAGTCGCTGCGGCACCGCGCCGCTCCGCCCGCGTTCGCCGCGGCACTGCCGCCGCCACGCGCCAGCCCCAGCCACACCGAGCGCACCATCGATCGCCGCCCGCGCCCCACACTCAACAACCCCTACTACTCCCTCGCACACGTGGCCTCCCGCCCGCCCTCACTTCGATACATTTTCATTCAACTTTTCTGCAACTTCATAGCCGTAGCAACGTTAGCTTTTACTTTTTTTATCTACTTAAAACCTCTTAGAAACGTTAAGTCTAAACAAAATGTACCTCCTGCAAACTTTCGGATGACTTTTATTCGGGCTTGTTTTCATTCAAAACGAGCGCCACTCGATGTCATCACTGCGATTGCGCGACGAAGCGCAACAGATTGTTGTAGCTGGCGGGAAATTTAACGATGCACGTCAAAATTGCCGGTCGCCGTAATTACTTGGGCCGAAATAGAAGTACGTTTTTAGATCGCTTGCGTAAACCCGTGGATATAGTTGAAGTTTCCTGCGACGTCAGAAGGCCGTCGACGCAACTATTCGCGCACTCGACACCGGCGGCGACACGTCACGGGCGCGTGGTGACGGCCAACGCTCGCGGCCGGCGCAGGCTGCGGCGAGGAGAGGCATGCACCAGAGCGTACCTGCTTGATGAGGGGGAGCAGAGTCCTCTCGATGGAACGCGTTTTTATTTGCGATAAGTCTATTAGATCGGGCAGGCCGGCGGCCGCCATGGCTGGCGCGGAGGCGACTGCGCGTGTGCGCGCGCACGCCGCCGACGTTGCTGCCATTGGCTGAGGAGCTGTCACGTCACGAGCTCCCGCCCGCCCTGCGCCGCACTAGCTTCCCGTCTGCCCGCCGTAAACACGACATTGCGTGATTAGATAGAATAGGTTACTCTCGTGCTTTTAAAGTTTAAAGCTAAGCTCGAGATTTACTTTACTTTTTTTAATTATTATTTCATGCTTGGTTTTCCTCAATTCCCTTGTTCACTTACGTGCGAAACACGTTATCAAAGTACTGCAATAGATCTCATATCGAGACTAAAAGAGGGTTGGTTTAAAAAAAAACTACTCAGTCACTTCACAATGTTTATATTTTTATTATTATTTTTATGATAACAAAACATTATTTCTATGATGACTTATTAATTATTAAAAAATCATTGGCACATAATCACAAACTTGTCAATGATTTTATGATTTCAAAAACACCAGTTTTAGTTGGTAAAATTTTTCATATTTATGTAAAGTTTATAAATTAATCGTAGCTAAGCGATGAAAAGGACAACTATTAAAAAAACTGTGAGTTTATAATAATTAATAACTTAGGGAAGATAAATCTTATATTTATACTAATGATTTAATCATCAAACTTTGGTAATGTTATATTATTATAAGTTAAGGAAACTTAAATTGGCTAATATACATAAGTATAAGATGACGTAGGGTGGATTCTTTTTTCAAATTGGCATGCGTTTATGTTGTTCCAAGGAAACTTACTAAAGCAAGCCAAAAAAAAATCATATTCCAAATTTTTTTTTTTTATAGTTACTTATTCCATAAAAAGAATACGCTGTATTATGTACATAATTTATCATCAGATCATTTTCACACTTGCCAACATTAGCAATAATTCTTGGCTTTTTTAATATTTCAAAATAAATTTATGACCATTTTGACTAACACTTTCACTGCTCACGATGCAGATGTGGTTCTAGCAATGCTTGTAAACACGGCGCGCCTACAGGCAGTGCTAGGAAGACAGTGAAAGCGTTTAAACAGGATTACAGACACTCTTAATCTCTAATTATAGAAAACTCCCATACTGATTTGCGGCCGTCGCTTACCGAATGCTTGTTTCGAGCCACTGGTGCTGTCCTGTGAACTGTCAGACATCCACGGGCTTTGGCCTGACGAGTTCCTAACCTTTCTCTTCCTCAAGCTCTCAGTAGGGCCCATGGTGGGTCTTAGTAGCTGCTTGAATCTGAACGGGCCTTCAGTGTAATCGTCATCGGAGCTAAAGATGGGTGTTGCCAGTATTTCTGGGGAGTTTCGAAGTATTTTCCGTAGGTCGCTTTCAGGGTCCGGCGCTGGGTTGTAGACAGGTCTCGGCGGGATGTCCCGTTGGGAATTCCGGACCAGTTCGTTGATTTTATTACTGCGGACACAAAAAGCACCTTTTACTTTATCAGCATAGAGTCATGACATGTTGAACAATGGCTATTTAATTTTGTTTAATGAATCAAACTCATGTGTGATCTACATGTTACCAATATTTTATTTATGTCATTAGCAAAAGTAATGAATGAAAGTAGACAAGGTCACCTAGCAGACTTGATTTCTAAAATACGGTACCCATCAGAAATTTCACAATAATTAGCAATGCAAATGTAGATGTCTAGGTCATTAACTCTTGTGTCGTAAAAATTGTTTTTATTACACATAATGCAGCAAGGTCGACGTTTTACATAAAATTTACGACTGAAAATACAGAAATCCTACGTGAAGACTCTCTAATTTTGTTAGCGTTGCGTCAGCGGAGGTTATGACGAGGATAAATAATCAGAAATATGACTGGATCCCCATAAAATTGACATAAATCTGTTCACAGCGGGCGCGTAAACGTGAAAATTAGTGTCTGCGCCAAAAAACTCATCGATTTACGACTATTATCATTTATGAGCTTAGCATTACCACAGATATTATAATACTAGGCATTACCAAATCGCGATGATCTAGGAGTAGGAAAGCACCGGTGCTTTCCTACTCCTAGATCATCGCGACTGCAAATACTGAAACTGGACCTATGTGAAGTTAGCTGTAAACGTCATTCAGTCTCTCTAGTCAGACTATTTGCAAGGGACGAAATGTTTATGCAGCTGACTTCACATCGGCCCAGATTCGAAAATCGAACTACATCCATGGACAAGTCAAAAGTCAATACCCAAAATCCCTAAAGCCCGGAGGATATGCGTGAAATTAAAGTTAAGTTAGTTAAGGCCAGTGACTCCACATGTTGATGTGCTGACCGTACCTGATGATGCCACCACACTGCCGGCTGCAAGGAGTCTCCCAGGGCTGATCTGCTTCGCAATGCGGGAGTGGTGGAGGTCTGGGAATGTTACCGCTAAGGTCCGTGGGGTAAGCATGCAAAGCAAGTAAGGCATTGGGTGAAGTTGAAATTAAAGTTGAGTTAGTTAAGGCCAGTGACTCCACATATTGAAGTGCTGACCGTACCTGATGATGCCACCACACTGACGACTGCAAGAAGTCTCCCAGGGCTGGTCTGCTTCGCAATGCGGGAGCGGTGGAGGTCTGGGAATGTTACCGCTAAGGTCCGTGGGGTAAGCATTCAAAGCAAGTAAGGCATTGGGTGAAGTTGTGTTTAATCTTTTTAGTTGAAACTCCTCAATTTGTTTTTTTAGGTGTGTATGGTAAGGACACCGGAAAGTATAGTAAGAATGTTATGTTTACCTGACAAGACCACCGCACTGTCGGCTGCAGGGAAGATTCTGCCAGTTCTGGTTGTTAACGAGGTGCCGGTCTTCTTCGTAGTGCGGGCTTGGTACATATCTGAAAATTCGAAATAGTAGATATTGAATAGATAATTTACTTTAACATGTTATGTGACACGTTTGGGCAGGAATGTGTTGTTTTTCCGGGATATTTGATTACTTGGAAATTTGTCAAATTATTATCCTAAAGATAACTTCTGATTGCTAATGCATTATTATGAACATTAGCATCAATATAACCAATCATCATAATCCTATTATAATATTATAAATGCGAAAGTTTGTGAAACGTGCAATTTTTTTACCTAGGATCTCGAAATCAACTGAACAGATCAAGATGAAATTTGGCATACACTTAGAACGTAGCCTAACTTAAGCAATGGGCTACTAAAATATGCCTGCAAAGCCGCGGACAGAAGCTAGTAAATCATAAAAATAAGAATTAATAAATAGTCTGTGTCCGCAAAGACGGTTCAGCACATTTAGGTGTTTTAAAACTAAATTATACTAGCAAATAAAGTGCTACATGATAGATTCTATTCAATTTAATCTTTATAAGCATCACTGGCAAACATCCCAGTATCTACAAGTTGACATCGAATGCACCCGAAAAACTTTATTTGTCCTTCTTTGGCTAAAATCAACTAAAACATAACTTTTTTAACATGAAACCCACCTGGAAGATTTTATTTCATACTCGCAACTACAACAATACACCAATTTTTTGAACATCAAACCCACCTGTTACATTTTATCTCATAGTCCTTCATATGTGTCAGCGGATCGTCCCAGGGCCGCGAGGGGTTCTCAAGGAACTCTGGCGAGGGGCTGTGTCCGGAAAGCGTGTAAGCAACGTGTTATAAACTAAACTAATTAACTAGTTATGACTCTACCAACTACCGAAGAGATGAGAAGAACACAAATCTATAAGAATAGGTAAATCTTGTGCAAACAAGCTGAACAAACATTTTAAATCAACCATATTTATTGCAGTATACCATTTTATATTTCATGAGCTATAGTAATAATCCCCTTATCCTACAAATATTATCAAGGCGACAGTTTGAGCTGTTGCGAATATGTTTGTGCGAAGACAACGCCAAAACTACTGAATTGATCTATTAAATATAAAATAAAATAACATAATAAACTACTTTTTATTTCGAAAAAACGCGTGCGAAGCCGTGTGCAGAAGCTCCTCATATATTAATATTTTTTAATGTACTTAAACCCGTAAAATCACTCGATACTGAGTGATGGTTTCTTCCCGCTTTTTTTTATTAAACAAGATAAAATACATGCTTTGGTCCCCTAGTCCTATCCGGCCTTTAAATATTTGTTCTAGTTTATTCAGTTCACTGGGAAAAAACCAAAAGCTAGATGGATTTAAACCAATCGATTCCTCTACAGAACTAAGTTTTCTAGAAACTCTGGCGATGGACGTTCCGGGCCGGTAGAGCGCACAATCGTGACCGTTTACATTATAATAGCACCATTACAATCCGCTTAGCTGATGACGATATGCCAAGTAGTTTACGCCTCGTATTGTAAACAAGTGAAATGTGTTTATGGTTCTGTTACTTATTTTGGAAGTAGGTTGCTGTAACGTTGGTAACGAGTGTTTGTTCAGCTGGGGTTCTCATGCAATTTTCGATGCCTCCTATTCGATTCTTTGCGAATGATTTTCAGAAATTCTTGTAGGGACCTACTCCATGATTTTTAGGTGGTCTGGTCATCTTGTGCGCCTAATATTGTTTAGTTTATTAGTCAGGGTAAATACAGAGTTTTCAAGGCAAGTGCACTTCTGCCTTACAGGCATAGCAGCTTATAAATGTAGCTGAACTTCGTGACCTGTAAACTGACCATTTACTAAATTGATTACTTTATTAAAGTAAGGAAACGGCAAAGGACCGGGACAGCTAGTGATCTCTTGGATCGGAGCCTAAGATCAACTTTGGGTCACTGCGCCCTGCCAGTAAGTAAGTACTATTTGTTTACCTCGACAGTCGACTAGCATCCCTCTCCAGCTGCGAAGGCTGCCCCCTCACGATGGCCGGCACCAGCGTAAAGCCCGGTGGCGGGCGATATTCGGCGGGAGGTTGCATTACTTCCTTCAGTCTGATGCCGGGCTTGTTGCGACGGAGGTTCTTGTGAAGTTCTTGGTTTTTGTTGTGCACCTGGAATTTGTAAATAAAAAAAAGTTGAATATTTAACAGCAACGCTACCCGCATTGCAGTGTTTCTGTTTAAGAGGTTTGGATGCCGGTGAAATAACAGCCACATTAGGTACAAAAACCTCAGGTTGAAGGACGCGAGTAGCATGGATGCTGCTCGCGTCCTTCAACCTGTATGTGGACATCGCAGAGCGCTCTACTAGTGGTACAGTCAAATCTTAGTAAGCCCTGCGAGGTATTGCTCTGTACTGAGTCGAAGCCACTAAACGTTCAGGAAGATCATATCCGTTTTCCGTCAATCAAGTAATATCAATAAAGTTGATACTGTTGATCATTTACAGTAATGTGTTGGAGACTTAGATCTTTGTCAGTCTACGGACCTGCTCAGCGAAGGTCTGGAGCTGGGCAGCTCGTTCTTGCACGGAGTAGTGCTGCATGAGCTGGGGGGTCGGCGCCTGGTGAGTCGGAGGCGGTGGCGCGCGACCCTTCGCCCACTTGCGTCGGGCTGTGTAGCCGCGGAAATCTGGAAACATTAGAGACGATCGTCTATAAGTAGTCGTGGTCCATCTGTGATATACACCAGGGTGGACTAAGGGAACGGGTAGACGGGTAGTATACCAGAATGTCCATAAATTTTTATAGGTCTTACGAAATAATATCGGAAGGATACACAAGCCATTTTCAAGAATTAATGTTCGTAAACGACTTGCAAAGCAAAAATCCGTAAATTTTGGCGTCGAGTTAGAAATATAATTGTTAGCACTGCTTAGTGCATTAAATGTTTGTGAAAAAATCAACAAGTGTTTTTTAGGTTAAGTATGGGGCCAATGTTTACAATCTTCAGTTTTCCAGAGTTTAAGTAGGTATAACTACTTCCTTTAAGCATGATTTGAATTTCATTTGTCTGCTACAATCTCACCCCAAGTTAATTAAGAATGTGGCTGATGATGTATTACAAAGGTTTTGAAGACACATAATCTTATCTTGAAGAGACTCGGGTTATTATTTATTGTCGATAAGGCCTCTAGGACTAGGATAATGAAGTGAGATCATTCAGTTATGTGTAATCATAAAATTGTCTCGATATGTTTTGAATAGGTAGTATAAAGATGACGCATTGAATGATGTAAATTAGGCATATCAATCCGACAAAACATAGGTATCAAACTTTAAACATTAGAGTTAATATTTTGTATTTTTGTGAGGTTAAAAGATACATACGGCTCTGTATAACAACGGCTGCTTTATTGGTGTCAACGTTCTCTTTGTTGCCGGAATGTCTTTCGTTGGAATCACTGTCGTCTGAGGTCATCCGTCTCAGCACTTTAGCCTTCATCATTGCTTTGTTCTTGTATGGAATACCTGGAATTAGCATTAAGAGCCATGAGACTAGCGTGAATGAGGCAGTTAGTAAAGTTAGTAAAGTTAAGTCTAGTCGAAATGGGTGACGAGTGACTTATACCTACTATGAAATTGATGAATGTTGATAAATGGAGGTTTATAGTGTGTAGACTCGAATTTAACAAAACTTGCTAGGTAGCTCAAGACTTTAATGTTGGCAACTCTAGCTCGTGTGCATCTTCACAAGCCTACGGTACGACTGATGAAGGTGCAATCTACACAGGAGTCTAATAGAGTTGATACTACAAAAAACCGTACGCAGTACGTAGTCTGCATTTCTTAAGAAAGACCATTACCTTGCTTGTGATGTTTCCTCTGACTGTCCTGTTTCCTCTGGAACTCCCTTGCTAGCTGCTTCTGTCGTTCTTGGAGCCGTTTCCTGGTGAGCCAGCCACGTACGTGCCTTTGCAGGGTCAGCACGGAGATCGCCATCTGAGCTCTGAGTCTTCTGACGTAGAGGCGCGCGAGCCACGCCCGGGCGCACGCTTGCACTAACACTACTTTTCGGATCTGAAAATGTTGAAGAGTGTTTTGAGAGATGTGCAAGTGACAACGTGTGAGTTTCGTAGCCATTTATTTGGTATCAAGTGCTGGACTCCCATGCATACTCTCAACCCAAAGGGGGTTTCCCTTTATCGGATTTTGTAAAAATCTTATATTTTAGGTATATCCCTAAAGTAGTCAAGACACAAGCATGGTTTAATTACTATTGTTTCCCATTGCAAAGTCGCCTACCTGTTCCTCATAGATTCTAGCTAGTAGCTCAACGTGATAATACTTCAGAAACACTTTTGACTTCCCGAGTGCCCATCCATCCATTTTCAGTCGCAACAGCAGCATCCGGCAAGTATCTCGACTAGGTTTTACTTCCTCTTCGTAGCTGAACGCCAAGAACCCATACCTGGAAAAGGCCAAAAGGTACGCATAAGACATAAGAAATAGAAGAAAATTAATTGGAACTTAAAAGAAGTGGTACCTTTGTTAGTTACCTTTTCAAAAATTCTTCGTAAGTAAGCCTATGAGAGAACCCGTTCTGTCTTATCCTTATAGTCTCCAAAACCCCCGTATACCGCAATTGCTTCAAAATCTTCGTTGAATCAAAATGCTTTGGGGACCGCGACTCGTTTGGTTTCAAACATCTCACAAACTGAGGGGTCCCGCTGACCATCTTTTGCAGTAGTTCCATCAGTGAGTAGCGGAAGTACGTGGACACTGTTTGCTGAGCTCTTGACTGCGATGCGAGACCTCTGCTGTTATATCGATCCTAAAACACAACACGAACCAGAATATTCACAACGACAAAGGGTACAAATTAAGACATTTAGCAAAGCAACTAAAAGCTTTAACAAAAGCGTATTTAATTGCGGCCATTACCCTAGAATCCCCTGCGGGCGGGCTCTCTAAGCTCCTCGAATCCACGTCACCGTGCAGTGGTGAATACAAATTGCCGGTCTTAGTAATCGGGCATTGAAACAGAAACCTTATTATATCGTACTGGCTCTGTCTCATTAATTGCACCACTTCCGGCGGAAGGAAGTTCCTATTCTTCTCCAAGAAACCGTCGGCCTGGTAGACTACCCGTCCGGCGAAGTGATGTACAGCGAAGCATATTGCGTCAGATTTCGGCCGAACGTAATATTTGCTCTTTACGTTGTTATGAAATTTCTCTGCAAGGTAAATTGCATGTTCATATTCATTCTAATCGCAGAATTGCATATTTCGATGCAAATATCATTGTGTAAGTACAATGTAACTTACCAATTAGGCTTCGGTCCGTGGCTCGCGGGAACCTGCTTTCTTCATCGAGCAGTGCTAACAATCCTATAGGCCTAGATAATAGCATGTCTAGAACAGGTCTATTGTCTGAGAATTCTACTAAATCCACGGGAACACCCTCTGCCATGTACTCTTGCTGTTCCCATGTGAAAATATGTTGGTTGAAGTAATACTGAATTTGCTCATTTGCAATGTTGATGCAGAGTTGTTCGAAGGAGTTTTTGGAAAAGTTCTCGAAACCAAAGATATCCAGTATTCCAATCGATTGCTGGTCATTACTAGAAACAAAATTGGTTATGTTATTTATTATGGATTGGTAGTTTTTTCCTTTGATCAGAAATAACCCACGGAAAAATATGCTTACTTGTTAGGTCTATTTTGGCAAAGCAAAGCATTAATCCTCTCGACGATTCTATCAAATGCTCTTGCATAGAGGCCTCTCGCAGTCGCATCTCTTGCCACGGCCGCTTCAGTCGGTGAGCTATGACGAGCTATCGTTTCTCCTCGAGCCACCACACTACTGCTGGTTAAGCATTCTCGTAGATCACTGGTTTCCACGCCTAAAAGGCAAGATGCTGGGAAAAAATAATAAAGAAAAATATGTTAAAAATATTGCTTAAATTTGATATTGTGAGACTCGTGAGTTCCCTGAACGGGAGCAAATATATCATATACTTACTATTCTGAATGAAAAACTAACAAGATGTAATATAAATCCGCACTGTGACCAGCTGTAATATAAAACTTAAACACGCGAGGTCAGACAAAAATTATGACCAAAAAATTGTACAATAATCGTGGCAGTGGCCATTTCAGATTTAGTCGCTTAGATAGGGTATGATCACTATTTAATGACCACCTACGCTTACATCATTGCACATTAGACACTAATTGCAAATAGGTTGCTTATTACCAAGCCTTAGCTCACCTCGATGTAACGGTGCTGTGTCGATAATCGTCGCTCGGTTGTCCGCATTGTGATCGTCAGCTTCGCCAAACTCTATATCACCTAGATGCAGTATGGCTGCTAGCATTTTGTAAATTATTTGAACCTCATCGTCTTGAAATCCCACAACCTAAAAAGAAAGTATTACTTAAACCAATTGCTCTAGAAAACACACTTTCGTTTTTATTGTGTTGGGCCACTTGATTAAACAATGTATTTCTGAAATTGAAGTTGTAGTCTGGTACAGTCTTAACGATTTATGTGGAGTAGGCTTGTTAGTCTCTTGCATTTTCTATATGCGTTTATCTCTCGCCCAAAACATGTCAACAGTTGACCAGGTAAACATTTTTTGTTAGTGAAAATAAATAATAATAAATAATGCTGGACAATTCACACAGCGTAATCTAGCCCAAAGCTAAGCAGAGCTTGTGTTATAGGTACTAGGTAACTGAGATACTTAGTACAAATACACTACAGATATTTATTTTTATACATAGAAAACATCCAGAACACCTGGAACAAATCTGCAAATTGTACAAAATTTGTCCTGAGGTGGGAATCAAACCCGCAACCTCCTGCGTCGCGGGCGGACCTTCGCCAGCCGCGCCACAGAGGTCGTCCCCATCATGGTAATTACTAGTTACCACTCACTTTGAAAGCTTGATTCAGCTGCCGCCACCGATGGACATTATGTTCCCGATGTGCGCTGGACAACGGCTGCAGGTACCGATGTCTAGACCTCAGCTGTTCATCGAGATAGAACTTCCGCCAACGGCCCTCGCTTTCCAAACCATCGTAAAGGTAGTAAAATACATGGAAATTACTTTCACCTCTGAAACATCAAATTAACCAATCAATCTCAACATTAAGCCGAATATACGAGGTGTATATATATATATATATAAATAATTGAACAAGACACTTGGCACTTACAAAGCTTGATGAACGACTCTTGACTGCTCAAGTAGGTAAACGGATATGCGAGCCCCCGAGATCCGGCCTACTCTCATCAGAGATAGATCCAAATATTTGCCGAAACGTGAACTGTTTGCGTTTATCCCCGTGCGGGCGTTGCCAAACGATTCCATAATTGGGTTCACTTGTAAGATTTTTTCTTCCAGGTTTCTGTTTTGGGTCTGTCGAGAAAACATGTTATGTAGTTTTACCATATTAGATCACATGGATTGCGAATATTGCTCAGTAGTTACGACGGTTAAATGGACTGTCCTAATTACGTACTTTTGATAAAAATACCAGCTGTTTGAGCAGTAGATTAGCCGACTCAGTTTTCCCTGCACCACTCTCCCCAGAAATGACTATGGCCTGGTGAAGTTTCTGATGCATCAACGCCTGATGTGCTGCGTCGGCAACAGCGAAGATATGAGGCGGATTATCTGAGCGACACCGACCTTGGTAGATCTGCTGGCTCTAAAACAAAGTAAGGTTTAATAACCTGCAATTAAAAGATGGGGAAAGAAAGCGCCGATCTTCTCACCTTTGTTGTGTAAATTCCCACATCAGTGAAGGGATTGACCGCCACTAAGATGTCTCCTATATACGTGTATATCTGATTCTGGGTGTATCTTTTCTGTAATTGATCGACAATGGCCTCTTCCGTGAGCACTTCTAAAGTGGCTAGGTCGTCGGTGTACATTTTTTCAGGTCGTGCTTTTCGATGGGACTTCAATTTGCCTCGTTTCGTGGTCGCTTCGGCGGCTCGACAACTTCGACCTTCGGCTCGCTGTCGTTTTATCTCAGCTTGAAGCTCTTTACGGATCTGCCGACGGAGTTGAGTTAATTAGCCTACATTCGAAGAATGATAAAGATAGTATTTATTTGAAATTACCTACTGACCTTATCCTCGAAGCTACTAACGGCGAGTAGCAGAGGATGCTCCAAAAGCTCCCTGGCGAATGGTCTCTGGTTCATATCCTTTATCAAACAGTCGGCAATGAAGTCTGAGAGTTGGTGTGAGAATGATTCCGGGTGTGCTAGCATTGGAGGTGGGTTTCGTGGGATTTGGAATAACGCTCTCATCGGATGCAGTCCAGACAGAGGCGGTTCACCTTCAGCCAACTCAATAGCGGTGATACCCACCGACCATACATCGCACCTACAGTCGTAAGACTCATCTAACTGTTGTTCACACGCTATTACCTAAAATTACAAGCGCATTAACTTTTAGACGTAGATCATGAGATAAAATGATGAGAGAGATTGCAGTTTAAACTGACAGCATAATTATTGTTCGCATGTTTACCTCCGGTGCCATCCAGTATGGCGTGCCAACAGATGTGTTCCTTCGAGCGGCTGTTGCTGCCAAATGTGAAGATACGCCAAAATCCACAAGTTTCACTTCTGCATCCTCAGTCAAAAGTATGTTGTGCCCCTTGACGTCACGGTGCATGCATCGATGGGCATGGAGATGTGTCAAGGCCCGCACTGTGCCTCGTAGCACGTAAGCCAGTTGCGGCTCGGTGAGACTGCTGCCTCGGGCCCGCATTCCCGCACATAAATCAGTCACCGAACCCCCGGTACAAAGCTGTAAAACGAGGTCGTAAATATATTTCAAGGACTGAACACACGAGCATAGGAACAATGTAATACGTACAGTCAGCGTCACATCGATATGAGCGTCTAGAGTAGTCAAAATGATCTGAAAAACATAAAAGCAATTTGATATACGCAGTTCGAATCACCATAATGTTGTAAGCACCCAAGGTGTTCAAAATATCTTACTACTCATTATTTTATATTTATATGAGTAGTCAGGGTGACTGAATATAAATGTGCACTTTGGGTGCTTACAAAATTATGGTGATTCGAACTGCGTATATCAAATTGCTTTTATGTTTTTCAGATCATTTTGACTACTCTAGACACTCATATCAATTTGACGCTGTCTGTACTTTGTATATGTATATCCAACATACCTCCATAACGAACCATATTTGGTCGTCTTCTGAACTTACGCCGCGCTTCAGAAACAGACCAAAGAATTCAGGAATGTTAGGATGGCTTGAGAGATCACGGAACACGAGAAATTCCTCTTCAATTTCTTCTATATTTTCTGCTATGTTTTCTAATATCTGTGGGAGAAACAAGTGGTTACATAAAAAGTGCTAATTGAAGGTTACATCAAAATAGTATGTTATTTAGATGCTAAATGGATATAACCATTGACACCTATGTAAAATGAGAGGGAGCCTCTGTACCCACGATTGTTTCACGGCCTTGACATCAATGCCGAGAGATAACATCCAAGCGATCAATTAAAATCCGTATACTAACAATACCGCCATTAAATGCACCTGACCATTCTGAAAAAAATTGTGTACGATCTGCAGAAATTTGTTCTGTTGTTCTGGGTGTTTTCTATGTATAATAAAAATATCTATCTATGTAGTATAATGTATTAAGTATATCAGTTATCTAGTACCCATAACACAAGCTCTGCTTAGCTTGGGGCTAGATAATGCTGTGTGAATTGTCCAGCATTATTTATTTATTTATTTATTCTTTTGTCTCTATACGCATTGAATACGAGATACCTTAAATATATCAAGGAACCTAATTGTAAACAAATACAGAACTCACAATACCTAACAGTCCATATTATGTAATAATAAGTAGCTCTATCAAAATAATGAACCCATAAACTTTCAATTCGTAAATCGATCGGACTACCTAATCTGCGAGAAAAGCGAGAAATAGGTACTCGTGATAAATTAAACTAAATCATTTCCTACTCGATACACAAAATCTTTCCATGGTGATTTCACAATAGCCAGTAGGGCCGTAGGACGGTAATCTGGGCAGTTTCTCTCGCGTTTTCTCCGGCACTTTAAAATTCCAGCGGCCCTAGTTACTGAACCTTGGCGAGAAACAACAGGTTTATTTACAATTTTATCGTTCAATTTCTATTCAGATGCAAATATTGTAGCGTCGCGCGGCTTGAATAACTAAAATATGGAAAGTTGCTCTGCGGAGAAAAGATCTGTCTTATGCAGGTACATTTATAGGTAGGCGGGTACTTTAAAAATCAAAATGTAGTACGTAACTCGAACCGCACATACGATGAAGATGTCCGTCGTTTTGGGATGTAACGTAAGTGTTCTTCCAACACTACACTACAATACAAAGTTCGAAGTTAACCCGTTCACATTCATAATCATAACATAGCAGTCAGAAGTTCAGAACCCACTTCGTGCGTGTTGAACTGCTCGATTCAATAATTTATAGTACCAAATTGAATATCCGGACATTGGTTGGCACATAAAGAGAAGGTAGACATTGGGGCATAAGTTTGTCGGCTTATGAAGACTGCTAAGGCCAACTTCATAACAAACACAATATGTTGTGTTTGTTATACGGATATGTACAGGAGTCATTCTTGTTATTTATGTACGTTCGGTAGACAGACTCCAATTGATAACACGCGAATAATATAAACAATAAAAAAAATTTATTGCGTGTTTACATTTTTTATACTATTTCCGCAAGCACGCAAAGCGGCATTGTTTTATTTTTCACAATCCCATCTACGCACGAAAATGAGGCTAATTGTTTTAAGCGCTTTAGTATGTTTAAAGAATTTATACGTAATGAAGTTCCTAATACATAATAATACATTCCATGAACATAATTATCAGCGGAGCAGAGAATATTCTCACTTAGGAATCAGAGCACCAATCATCTACCAATAGGCCTGATGACCGTAGCCTAGAAATTACTGAGGCTATTGTAACTTACAAGTACAGTACCGTTAACTTCCTGATTCTCTCCTTGACTTTTTTTAAGGATATGAAATTCATATAAGTCTCGCAGTTCACTTATTTTGAGAAGAATATATAGTTCAACTAAATCACTAACGAACTTTTTAATTTGATATAAACGTTTATTGCTCCTATCGCTGGGAGGCCTAGTTAACTAAGTACCTATTTCAATTAACAGATATCTGTTTAGCAAAAAGATCTTAGAGGCGATTTAACCAAATTTTGTTAAACTGCTTGCGAGAAGAGCCAAAGAAAAGTTCAAGGACCTCTATCAGGTAAGGTATACCATGTAAAACATAGTTCCCCATTCGTGCGTTCCAAGGAGCCACCTTGAGTTGCTCGATATTATCGAAGAACTGCACTCTGTTCCAAGGCTCTATATAGGTCCTTACTTTGACAGCAACTCGTCTGCCAGTCTTCTTGTCCCGGGCGCAATAGACCTCGCCGTAGGTGCCTTCGCCGATGAGTTCTTGCAGCGAGACGCGGTCCCGCGGGTCGGCTGCACGGTCCAGTTCCACGTGCTGGGACAGGCCGCGGTACGCCATGTCGCTACGCATGGCTCAGATTGGAGGCGACCTCATCTGGAAAGATTAATAAACATTTAACACGGCATCGTATAAGTTCATTTTATACATTTATTATTTTATGTTAGTCTTTGAACTTGACGTGGGTTGAATGGAATTGAGTCAATTAGAGGGGAGAGGAAAAAGAGAGTCATCTATACAAGGCGCTCTTTAAGGGAAGATAAAAATACACGGACCCGGAAAAAATACTTGCAAACCATATGCGTCACAGCATCAAAGTGGTAGTCAAACTTAGGTATCTTATAAGTTAAAAGAACACAAAAACTTTGAGGATTTCAAAGAAAGAAAACACCAACAGTGCGGACGATCTCAAGTTGGATCTTGTCAGCTTTTGACAGAAAATCTACCCTTGTGAATTCAGGCGATAAAAATTCTCAAGATGATCCAATGTGGACTACATTTTCTACATAAATTCATATTTTT
Source organism: Eupithecia subumbrata (assembly GCA_949316285.1). Taxonomy (NCBI): domain Eukaryota; kingdom Metazoa; phylum Arthropoda; class Insecta; order Lepidoptera; family Geometridae; genus Eupithecia; species Eupithecia subumbrata. The sequence goes on along the minus strand of OX438644.1, from coordinate 26,742,410 downwards.
CAACTTGTTTCATAAAAGAATGTGTATTGTGAATGCTGATGATTAAACTTGACGAGAAGATTTTACAAACCTAAGCTTGATGGCGTGTTTTTTTTTAATAATAAAATAAATAAATAATGCTGGATGATCCACACAGAACCATCTAGCCCCAAAGTAAGCTACTCAAAGCTTGTGTTATGGGTACTAGATAACTGATACATTTAATACTTACATTCATAGATATATGTTTTTTTTATTATGCATAGAAAACACCCAGACCAACGGAACAAATTTTTGCAGATCGTACACAAATTTGTTCGGAGGCGGGAATCGAGCCCGCAACCTCTTGCGTCGCAGGCGGACCTTCGCCCGCCGCGCCACGGAGGTCGTCGAATAATAAAGTAGTATTAGAGCTACATTTTTATGTGATTAGGTTTTTCTAAATTGTATGATTGCATAGCGTATTTGATATCCACACTGTCATTTAGCCGTGAAGGCCATTGGATAGATTCTTGTACCTAACTTGTTTTGTAAATATGTAAACTGTAGGCCTTCCTTAAAAAAAAGTTGTGATAATTCTAAATGTAGTTAACAGTTTTTAGAACCACACAATGACCAACTATCAGACTACTAGTTTGTGTAGTAAAGAAGTTATTCGTCTTTTTTTGGACGAATTCATTGAAATCTGCACAATTTTTAGATTTGAAACACGTTTAATGATTATCTATAGAACTATTAAAAATATGCCCCAAATTAAAAAAAATCTTCAGTTCTGCACGTTCGGTTCTAAAAATCAGTTTAATAACGTTTTGAAAAGAGAGCTACCTATAGATTGTTTGCAACAGTATGCAGTGAACGCAATTGTTTCAAGTGTAAATACTGGTGCTAATAGAATTATATTATTTGATTGCAATTTTCTTTGTGAATAAAGGATTATTAAATCTATCTCAGGATCCCCGAAATCGGAACTAATGCAACCTACTCCATACAACAAATTTTATATTGACTGGACTATAAGACAAAACTGTCTTTGTTGTTGTATGATTACCTTAAAAACCATTTGTCTTAAAATCTCTTATGTGATGATACAAAGGCGGATTTCGTAAGTGTATTTATATGCTGATAACATCTAAGGTGTTAACTGCCACTCTCTATCTCAGCATCTTTGCATTATTTACCTCACAAAGAATATTTATCCTCATTATGCACACAATTATTGAATTAAATAGTCGCGTATTAAATTATTTCTATAAAAATTAAATTTATAATTTATATCAAAATAAAGATTATATATTCAAATGATTATAGAGCAGCCAGACGAAGAATTAAATTTAAATGAAAGTTGTCGAAAAATTAACCTATAAAATAAACGTTATTGTGACTGTACCTTTGTGGTTCTATTGTTTAGGTGCGTTACTAAATATGGTGCAAGGCATAAAAGGAGAGGTATGGAATCAATAATAATATGCAAATGCAGAGTTGCATTTAATAGTGCATGGCATGTGCAAACTTAGAGGATGTTTAGAAATTGTAAACTGTCTGACACACTGAGCTAATGCAAAAATGACGATTTATCTGGGTTATCATACATAGATCTTAACAACGATTTAGATTTTATGCGTCTCGTAAATTATTTATCTACTGAAATATTGCCTACGCATCATATTTAATACAATAACCCTGTGTTAATAACAGAATGAACTGAGCAGTTCTGTGGTACAAAGTTCAGTGCAAATCCAAACGCGAGCATATAACACTAATGACCGAGATTTCAAAATCAGATCTAACAGCCTGCCATATATGTCACATAATATGTATCTAACTATACCCACGTACTAGCTACAGACCGAAGCCATAACGTTAAGTAATCTATGCTCAAGCTTCCGACCACCGACCTTTGCTTACGTGTGTGCTCGTGACATGATTTTATGGTTTTAGACCGGTGTCAAATTGGTGTCAACCTTATGTTTGCTTGACTACTGTTTCGTAACATCATCAGTGAATTTATTACGCTTAATATGTATTTGATCATCGTTACCGTTTCGGACGAAGATTGATTGGGCTAATTTAAAATCGAATGAGTAAGCAATTGATTTCTGTTGTTTCGCATTTTTGTTGTGTATCACCTCGTTTTAAATTCAACGTAAAACAAAGGTTATTGTAATGCAAAATTATTTTACGTAGTCCAACAATTTTCTACACTATTTCAACCAACCGTTCCGTATTTTTTAAATAGAAGGAACAATAATCACAACAGCTTTACATACATGTTTTTATCTACATAGTACCTAGTTAACATACAAAAAGGCCTTGAGTGTTTTGAGTGATAGATTGTACGGGACTTAAGTGACTTTCACTGCTAGTGTGTTAAAAAGTGTCACGAATGCACCTACTGGCTTTGTTTACTTCAAACAATTCTGCGTGTGAATTCTTAATCACCATCACCTATTACCATTTACGTAGGAATATCTAAACTAAAGGAAGGATTTGATTGTTTGTTTGTATTGAATAGGCTCAGAAACTACTGGACCGATTTGAAAAATTCTTTTACCATTAGAAGCCCACATCATTCCTGATGAACATAGGCTACTTTTTACCGCGGGAAAATGCTTCATTCCTACGGGAAAACGTTTAATAGGACAACGGGTAGTAAGAATGCAGCTAGTTTAAAATAAAGGGATTTTATTCAATACCACATTCGTTGTTTTGGCGCAGTGAAAGAGTTGTGACTAAATTATTTTCAGCAGTGTATGTTTAGTTTCTATTTTTATCTTTGTGTTTTTTCTCTGCCTATTATTTTTTGTGCCTGTGAACTATGTCAGTTCATCATCATTATCATATCACCCAACAAGCGCCCCCGCAGCATCGAACCCCCGACTCCCTGTCACCACCGCTACATTGTCGTCGTGCCATTGAGTGGTCGAATGACGATAAATCCCTCATTTACCTTCCTCTCTCATTAGAATATTCTCACAATGTAGTTCTGCCATAACTCTTTTAGTAATCACACTAAGGTGGTTTATATATTTAGGTATATTTGTAATTTTTATCGGTATTTGTATGTAAAATTTATATTAGCTACATAATAATGCACACACCCATTTTTAATCCAATTATCCATTCCATCCACGGTTGTTTGGTAGAGATTGGCGGTCTTATCGCTCTTGAGCAATACGACCGCCAATTGTCACATATTTTGTAATTTTGGTTACAAATTATTTTGATAAGTGTGCAATAAATAATTTTCTATCCATCTATCTAACACTGAAATTAAGCTATTATTTTGAGTGCTTCCCCGTTCAACCCACAATTTTTCTACCCAATATTATTTTTCCCCGTTCAACCCATTGTCAAACATAGCTGATAGTTACTCGGCTGACTCGCTAATGACACTCCTTTAAACCTCTGTGGTTTGCTGAGTTTTATTATTATAAGTTTTCTATGTAATAATATTTTAAGTTGGTTAATAAATAAATAAGAATAACTTAAAACTCCTCTTGATCTGGATCATGACGATATATACCATAATTGTTAGATACACTTAATTACAAGATTCTATGTCGTTGAACGGTCTCAAACTATGAGAGAGCTGTTCATTCACATGGATGACGCACTATTGTTTAGGATACTATCAAGTGCTTCCGTTTCGTAGGCTTATTACGAGAACTATGAATGAGACTAAGTAGTTTTATGAGATCAATGGCTTGGAATTACTAGGTACAGTTATATAAATTGTTTGTCAGGTATTTAGATTATTTGTATGTCGAGTATTTCAATGATACACTGAGCGTGAGCATATAACAAGAACAATATTAAAAATTGTAAAAACTCTGTTTTAACGTGTTTTAGGAAACATGGCTAAGAACACTCGCGATAAAATTATCTATGACACAAAAAAAACTAAACGAAAATTGGTTCATCCGTTTGGGAGCTACGATACCACAGACGGACACGTTAAACTTATAACGACCCTCTCTTTTTGCGTCGGGGGTTAAAAAAAGTGTGAGTGAGTTATCATTTTAACAAGGTATATCATATAACTTGACGCACTGGATTTTTTTCATATATATTATGAAATGTGAACAATCTACGAATGCAATTTTTATCATGAGATATGTGTAATATTAGGATGAACAATATTTAGTTACAGTTCCGAATTAGTTCACTTTACGCAGGGAGCTCAGAGAGGCAACATCACCGGCAGGACTCTGTCGTTGTTGCTTGGCGGTCTCAGTGTCAAAGTCAAGTATTGTTATAGCGTCTTCATGATGTCTTGTGGAGAGATGAAACTAGTCGACGACTTATTTTTGGTGAGTTTTTTCATTTTGTAATTGGTCTTTTCTTTTATCTACAGGGCGGGCGGTACACACGGATTACATTTTGTTGGATCTTGTCAGAGAAGGTTTTGTGCGGAATTATTACTAAATATTGTTCATCCTAATATTATACATAATGAATTTCCGCAAAGTAACTCTTGAATCTATTATTTATATGAGATATGTGGTTATTATAGAGGCTATTATGTCTAAGAATAATGTGTGGTGGCACAATATCTCGAGGAACAGTGCATTACTTTTGTCCAAGCTCGACCATGTAAGCCACTAATAGGCAATTTGATATATTGCTATCAATAAAAGAGACAGAGACCCCCATTTCTGTAGACAGACTCTCTTTATAGTGTTGGCAATCAATTTAACTGCCGTAATTGTGGCGAAAGCGTAAAGTTTTTACTTATGTTTTGTGAATGGCACATTATTGTCATTGAAAGAATAGATATTTTGACAATGGAGTGGAGTGGTTCTAACTTTTGCGTTATTTACACTTGTAAATGGCGGCTTTACTGCGTTTGTGACAGATTTTGACGACCTCAGTGGCGCAGCGGGCGAGAATCCGCCTGCGACGTAAGAGGTTGCGGGTTCGATTCCCGCTGTTGGTCTGAGTGTTTTCTAAGCATAATAAAATACATATATATATTTATGTATAAAATGTATTAAATATATCAGTTAACTAGTACCCATAACACAAGCTTTGAGTAACTTACTCTGGGGCTAGATGGTGCTGTGTGGATTGTCCAGCATTATTTATTTATTTATTATTTATGAACGCCTAGAAGCAATGAAATATTATAGATAAATACTAAAGCTTAAAAGACTCAAATACCTACTCAGTTCTAGATTCTAAGTTTATCTAAGTATTGACCTAGAAAATGGATTTATTGAAATAAATGAAAACACAAATCGATAACAATAACAGAAAACAACAAGGTAACAACTGAAAACAAAAACACAAAGTTCAACAACGCATAATTGCTCAAGCGCAGCGGAATAAGTTCCTGATTTGAGCGAAAAACGGACAAAATGATGAGATACAAATTAGATGATAAATGAAAACTTTTCAAACCTAAAATTGTTTCGAACTTCTGCAATTTGTTCCGATGATATGATACCAGTGTCGCAAAATATGTTCCTCTTATATTATTTTGGTTTGTAACCTTTTGTTTTCAAACAATATCTAGAACTCTAGAATCGAGTAGGTATAATATTCAATGCTCATTCCGCTTATAGTCCAGTTTCGTCTAAATATGATTTCATTGCGCAAACTCCCTGAAGCAGCGTAAAATTAGAGTAAAACCTCTATCATATTCGGAGCTAAAAGGATTATGTACAAAGATCTTGTTTGGAAATCATTGTATTACAGGCTTTGTTGATTCAATATTGTACACGAAGCCTCACAAGGCAATCCTTTCACGGTGTTGTCGGCTGAACCGTAATGCATGATCACGGCCAGCTAACGTACAGTCACCCGTATCGACTGTATAGATGAATCACCCAATATTTTTTTTCCCCAATCATTATATTCCTATTCGCCTTTTTCCCCATATTGTTTAATTTCCAGACGTCATTATCACCAGCTTATAATTTCTCACGCTTTTTTATTTCCTATCATATTTTTCGCTGTAGGCAATGTTTTACCAATCCGTATCGTTCACATACATTCAAATTACCTGTACATTATATTCCCCATAGTCTTTTTTCGCCACGGGTTTCAATTTCTGCACATTTTTTATTAGGACTAATAATGTCGTTGAGAGTTGGCATAAGAAAATGAATATGAGGCTTGGTACTAACTCAAACCTGTTGTTTTTCATATCACAGCTACGCGAGGAAGCCTTCGAAGTAAAATTTGTGAATATTCAAAACGAAAAAAGTTCTGATGTTTTTCGGAAAAGAAACAAAAAGTATATCTTGATGGATAAGAAGATAGAGAGTACCTATAGTAAATAATTACCTCCAAGGAGTCACCACCTTGGATAAATGTATATGGTTACTCTCTGTACTCAAATATTAATTATACTCATTAAAAAAATTTATTAGAAATATGATAAGCTCTACGTAATCTTTAAGTAACATTTATTATGCCAATCAGAGTGAATAATCACAACAGATACTATTTCTTTATTTTTATTTGCATATTTAAGTTCATATGTATTTCTAAGTCAAAATACAGTTTTTTGTATTTTTTCTCATTTTATATTGTCATGTGTCAGTAAAAACACTTGATTAAAAAATAAATATATATTATACGAAGCTAACTACGTATCTTTTCTTTTCCACGCTTAAACAATTCAGAACACTACTACAAATACAAGTAAATAAATAATTTGAAGCCTAATACCTGATCTTAATACTGGTTTTGGGAATCGTCCGGTATTGCATGCCCTAATATTAAATCTCGGTAAAGTTGCGTCTAGGGAAAATAATGTGCAGAAATTGAAACCCGTGGCGAAAAAAGACTATGAGGAATATATTGTACAGGTAATTTGAATGTATCTGAACGATACGGATTGGTAAAACATTGCCTACAGCGAAAAATATGATAGGAAATAAAACAGCGTGAGAAATTATAAGCTGGTGATAATGACGTCTGGAAATTAAACAATATGGGGAAAAAGGCGAATAGGAATATAATGATTGGGGAAAAAAAATATTGGGTAATTCATCTATACAGTCCCCGTATCGTGTCTGCATTTTAAAGACATGTTATTACTTCTAAGCACACTTGGCAGTCGTACTTCTTTCTGCCTAGATAAGCATTTTACAAATATTTGCTAGCTACCTATGACCCCAAAAAATATGTTGTGAAAGAAATGCGAATTCACAGGTAAGTCTGCGATCACCAATTCGCCGAGCGAGGTGATTATGGCAAATTCTTCTCGTTTGCGGGAAGCACATTTATTTTATTTATTTATTTAAACCTTTATTGCACTGAGGTTCAAACGGTGAGCTTAATGAAGAGGCATATTCTACCTGCCGACCAAAAACACATTTTTTACAGGAGGTTGGCGTGCTAGCGAGCTAAGTTTTACATACACCTATAGATAATTATCTCGTTTATTTACCTATTTTTCCCGACGTTTCAACAGGAACAGTCATCCCGTTACCACGACAGTGTGTAAACCTGTTGAAACGTCGGGAAAAATAGGTAAATAAACGCGATAAATACCCTTTACTAATAATAATGTGTTCAGATCGCGTAAGTTTGAAAATATTTACCTATAGATAAATTCTAATTATATAAATTCAGCAGTGGTATGTGTTTTCAGGAGGAGGAGTGAGTCATAAATGACGCTGATTGTACCTACAGATAGCACTGACGCGTCTATGAGCATTCAAGCCCGTGAAGTGCTGACTACAAAAGTGTGAAATATGACATGACGATACGAAGGTGTATTTTGTAAAGGCTGTTATGGGGGGAACATACCTACAAAGGCTAGCAACAATGTACAGGTTGCATAATACGTATATAAAAACAAGATCCGTCAAGTGCGAGTGTAACTCGCGCGCCGAGGGTTTTGAACGTTTGTCAATAAATATGTACCAAAAGTACCGGTTAGAGACTTCGCAATGTAACAAATACCTAAGCATAGTAGGTACCAACCTACATTTTAGATAGATCTCTCTGCATGCTTCGGATTAATGGGTGGTTCGGTTAAGGTGGGTAATGGTAAATTTTTCGACTTTTTACGAAATATTTCAAAAAGTATGAAAGCTACAGAAATTTTAAAAACTGTTTTGAAATGTCCAAACCGATACCTTTCATTTTATACCCCACTCGGCGGGGTAGCCCCCCTTTTGAAAATTATTATTTTTTGACCATTTTTCAAAAAATGTTCTTTTTACAGACTTCTCTATATTTTTCCTGTAAAATATAGATCCATATCTACAAACGCTCCATACATTTTAAACGGATCGCTCTGCAAACTTCGGAGATAGGGGGGGGGGAATGGGTATTTTTTCGACTTTTTTCAAAATATTTCAAAAAGTATGAAACCTACAGAAATTCAAAAAACTGTTTTGAAACCTACAAACCGATACCTTTCATTTGATACCCCACTCGGTGAGGTAGCCTCCCCTTTTGAAAATTATTCCCCCCCTTTTTGACCATTTTTCAAAAAGTGTTCTTTTTTCAAACTTCTCTATATTTTTCCTGTAAAATATAGATCCATGTCTATAAACGCTCCATACATTTTACATGGATCACTCTGCAATCTTCGGAGATAGGGGGGGGGGAATGGGTATTTTTTCGACTTTTTTCGAAATATTTTAAAAAGTATGAAACCTACAAAAATTTCAAAAACTGTTCTGAAACGTACAAAATGATACCTTTCATTTGATACCCCATATGACTCTGCAGGTATCTTTTAAAATTTCGGCATCACAATTTGTATGGAAAATATTCATTTTCATTTTTCATTTATTTTCATATTTTTTTCTCGAAATCTGTACAGGCGCACGAAATGTATTATTATTTTAAATTTCAAGTTGATAGCTGCAGTAGTTTTTGAGTTATTAAGGAGGGAAAAAAGGACAGACAAAGCGAGACCATAAGGGTTTTGAAACCGATCTTCGATCTTCAAAACCCTAAAAAGAACTATCAAAATCGGACCAAGTACTTTGTAAAAAGTTATGCGTGGTCATACATAAAAAAATAAACGCGTCGACTTGAGAACCTCCACCGTTTTTTGTCGGTTAAAAAGAAATAAAAATAATTTAAAATATGCGAGACAAACTTTGATACGAAGATTTAGTTCGTTTGACGAGAGGTGTCGCATGGCTCAATTCTACTTCTCTATTCCGTACTGAGGGAAGGATGTGGGTTCAAGTCCCGTCGAAGTCTAAGAATTTTTTTGGATATAGATATAACTATATTAATAAATAATAATAAATAATGCTGGGCTTATGACTTTAGAAGTGTTGATTAAAATCAAATCATATAAATTTTTGGGATATTATTTGAATTAAAAACTTATAACTTTAATAATAAATAATGCTGGGCTTTAGAAGTATTTATTAAAATCAAATCACACAAAGAGTATCTTCTTATTTGCATTACTATATTTTTATGGTTTTATGTAGAACAATTTGGAAACAATTTAAAAAAGGTTTACTCAACTTTGCATGCAATTTTACTCAATATTAAGATTTATAGTTTTATTAACTACCTAGGCAGCTAATTTTAGATTTTTATTCTACAAATTCATTGATTTATTTATGTGTTCTGTGATAGAATCAAATTACAACAAATAATTTACAATTGAAGCAGTTGAGAAAACTGACTGTTTCAAACAATCTACGTAGAGTAGGAAAATAGTAGCTCTATTGATACAAATCAATACCAAGGGTCCCCACTAGGGCATCGGAACCGGTTTTTCCCGGTTCTGCAAGAACCGGGAATTCCCGGTTCTTGGGGCTGTGAAAAGAACCGGTTCTCAAAATATTAGGAACCGGGTTTTCGGTTCTTTCGATTCTTTTATTAAATTATGAATATCGCAGATTGTGACAATCACAAGCCACGCATCAAGGTGTTGCGGAGTGGTCTCAGAACAACGATATCACAAACAATTAATTCACGATAAAACAACACTTTGAAAACTAGAAATTTCGGCGAACCGTTACTACGGGTGCATAAAACCAAATATTCCATGTGTGTTTGCGATTTTTTACCTAAGGGTAATTTTATCCTGTAACGACAAATGACATCATAATTTAGCCATCGATATTTTAAGTTTTTAAATTGACTACCGGTAGCTAAAAAGATTACTATAGATATAAAAACTGATTGTTTAAGAGATTAAAATTATAGCGTAAAATTCTTATAAAACTTATAATAGTATTTATTTTATTTGATAAAATGTGTGTAAAAATCTCCTATTTTTTAGTGCTAATGTTTTCTTCGCGAATACACTATGTGACCTGATCAAACTCGCATTCAAAACCATCGAAGCATAGTGCAACGACCATGAACTCTCTGTGAACCCTACAAAAACGGAACTAATAATGTTCACAAATAAGCGACATCTAGGAAATCTGAAACTCCCAAAACTGTTCAACATAGAGATAAAGTTAACAACAGAAATCAAGTATCTAGGGGTCATACTAGATAAGAAACTGATGTGGAACAAACATCTTGACTACAGCGAACCACCGCAACCTTCTACCAATGCAGCAGAATGCTAGGGAAAACATGGGGACTTTCACCGAAAATAACCATGTGGCTCTACACCGCTATCATAAGACCAACACTATCATACGGAGCGATAGTTTGGTGGACCAGAACGGAACTTAACACGGTGATAACCAAACTACAGTTCATCCAAAGAATGGCATGTTCAGCGATAACAGGCTGCATGAGAACCACACCCGGTGCTGCCCTAGACACCATTCTAGATCTAGTATCATTAGACCTGTACATAAATACAACAAGAAGCGACGATGGCGGCGCTAAGACTGCACAACATGGGGCTCTGGGGAGTCACAGTTAGCCCACAGATCAGATCATGGACAGGGCCATATTACATGAATCAGGCGCCCACGAAGTCAGAATATACACAGACGGCTCTAAAACAAATATGGGCACGGGTGCTGGGGTTCACTCAATGGACCTCAACATAAATATATCAATAGCACTAGGCCAACACAGCTCCATATTCCAATATGAATGCGTACTATGCGTAGCAATAAATAACCCAGGCAGTCACAGCCGTGCAGAAGAGAGAAATGAGCGACCAATGTGTACGTATTCTCTCCGACAGCGCTGCCATACTCAGGGCTCTGGAAGGAAACAGCTGTAATTCCAAGCTCGTGTACGAATGTCACTTGGCATTAGAGAGGATATCCACAAAAAAAGGATCATTCTTCAATGGATCAAGGGACATAGCGGATCGCTAGGTAACGACACCGCCGATGAATTGGCACGGAGGGGATCGGATACTACCACAGAAGGTCCATCACCTTTCCTCCCGCTACCATTCTCGATACTCCAGACATGGACCAGGCTCAAAACCAAGAGATATGCATATCGCACGATGGACACGCCTTCCAGAGTGCAAACAAGCCAGAACGACGCTTCCTATTCAACCTAAACAGAATGGACCTGCGTATCCTGGTAGGAACACTAACAGGACACTGCCTACTAAACAAACACTTATTTACCATTAGAGCGACGGATAGCCCTCTCTGCAGAGGATGCATCAGCGACGACGAATCAGCTGCCCACGTAGTCCTGGAATGCGAGGGAGTAACAGCACAACGAACAGAAATCCTTAACTTGCCAAGGTCACTCCGCGAAGCCTGTGAAGATCCCAGGAAGATTCTGCGCTTCTGGACGGAGTTAGGCTGGCTATGCTAGCTAATTTTAACGCATAATGGACCAACCACGAGTACCTAAACCTGCTAATGTTTGATTTATTTTCGGTTTGCTATATCTTGAATTAGAGTTCACTAGCTGTACCTTAAAATAGTACTGTAAGTATAACACATAAAACATATAAAATTGATTATTACAAGACTGATTGTTTAAGAAATAAAAATTATTGCTGTGATTACAAATTCCCTGTTCGATTGTTAACCCTATTGTAGAATATTGTAAGATTTTACTAACAAAATTCTAATAAATTAATAAAATCCGCAAGAACCGAAAGAACCGAAAGAACCGGGTACCCGGTTCTGTGTTGGAACTGGAATCGAAAGAACCGGTTCTTAAAATATGGCCGATTCTCGATGCCCTAGTCCCCACCCCACAACGGTATCTGCATTGCTCCGATGTATGGCAATGTTGATGCGCTGCACTTCGACCAGCCGCTCGATACCTTACTTACCTATTTATCTATCTAGGTACATTATCTACTTCTAAAGTTTCATAACTCCGATATAATTGAATAATCAAATTCATTTGTAACAGTAAAATTGACACGGCGTCAAAGCATCCATTGGATTCCCTCGATCACAATAGAAAGTTGCTTTCTCACCGTGGCGGCGGCAATCATTTCGACTTCGCGATAATTTGGAGATCCACGGTCGCCCTAGGCACAGATATTATAATACTATACTAGTACCCTAGGACTATGGACTTGTTTTGGAACACCGTAGTAGGTATATCAGTTATGAACGGCATGGGTAGATAAATCAATTCTTACAAATGAAAAGTTGATAAAGAAAAATTGTATGAAAAGGCAAAATTGAATTTATGGTGAGAACCTTTGTGGTGCGAAACAGTGCTGCACCGATTAAGGATTAAGATTAAGGGGTGAACCTAGCGAGTTTGGCTAATTAGGGGTTTGGCTCTCACGGGATTTCCGAGCTAAAAAACAAAATGGTTCCTTAATTGTGAAAACACGATTGCGAAAAAAAACATGAAAGTGCAGTGCACTTTCATGTTTTTTGCACCTAATTTGGTAAAGATCTCAGGAACCCTGCGGTCTGTAGAAAAGATTTTTGTTTTGATTCGTAGGTAGGTACTAATTTTTTAGTTCCTTAATTCAGTTTCTTCATAAGTTGTGTAGTTTTCTTGTGTATACAATATAATATTTACAAGAAAACTACACAAAAACATGATTTTTCGCTTACGCTGTTTTCCAAAAACGTATATTCGTGCTCGCTCCTATAAACTCGCTCCTATGAACATGAAATCCTATGCCTATCCTTTTCACAAAATGGCGCGTAATGCGCCCTCTTAAGTATGCTGAAATAATAGAGGCATTTCTTTTGCACTTAAAATGGGGCTGAGAAATATGCAAATACCAAACTCAGTGGATAATGTGGATCACATAGCATCCATTTTCATCTGTTGTCAGTCGTTGACTAGGTATACCGATATCCGCTATTTGATACCCTGAAGTACGTTTCATATAACTGTCAGAATGAAGGAAGTATTGTCTCAATGTGTTCACAAACCGCTTCTTGGTCGACCGATTGTATGGGGATCTAATATTATGGTAACTTAATATTATTCCATCAGAAAATCTCATTACAACATGTAAGATGGTTGATATAGTGTTAATGCTTGTCGTCCATTGAGATTAAATCTAATTTATGCATATTTATACTGAAACGGCTCGTTCAATCGATCTTTAGTAACGGTGCGGACTGCGCAGTGTCACGGTTCTAAACCGCATCATATGTTATCGGTGCAAGCCATGCGGATCGCATTTTCATATGTTACTTTGCTTTATGTTCCACATGTACATAATCAGACGGTAAAGACATACATCACCACGCTAGCCGTCATAGGTAATTTGTGGTAAAAGTAAGACGCTAGCTTCCTTAGAGAATATTGTGTAAGGCGATACGGGCCCTATTCGGCTAAACGAATCGCGTTGCTATGACAATGGTATCGTTGCAGAATGACACGTTTTGGTATTATTTCTACCTTAGATGAAACAACTACAGGGATGCTCGTTAAAAGTTTAAAGTTTGAAAATATTATAACAATCTCTCCTCGCAAATAGCACTGCATTATCTGGAGTTTCTTTAATCTAAAGCTGTTTGTCCACCGGATCGGAATCGACGCGTACGCAGCGTAAAGATTTGTTGCTTTGTATTGATTTATATAGAACAGCGTCCACTGAATCAGTTTATGTACCGATACCGACGCCAGAGACCGGTTTATCTGCCGATGACACCATCCGGAACAATGTCTATGTAGTGACGAGACCATTGGTGCGAATGACGTCATCAGTAAACTTGAGCGCTTTGAATATACCTACATATATTGCCGATTCGAAGTCCGAAAGCATCGTGGCCGCACTCTACCAGCATATTGTAAATATCGACGCAGCGTACGCTTCGATTTCGATGCCATGAACACAACATAAGGATTCTACGTGAAGATTTTGCGACTTCACAATTTTCATAGTGAAGCGATTGGTAAGCAGAATTGAGCTTCTGAAATCTTAACACGATTTTGAGGAAATAAAATATGATATTATTCGTTATTTCTACTTCTATAAGCTTTAACAATGCGATGAAGCGTTCACGGTTCAAAACCCAACCGCACCTTGTCAGTTATATAGCATGAAAACGAGCGATATCCCATTCGATCCGGCATTTAGAAGAGCATTCGTATAACAATACCGTGCCAGTGAGCGTACTTCCACGTATAATTGTATATCCAATGGAGCATGAGTGAGTCCAAATAACGGGAAATGCAGAAAAAAGTTGGAATCCGTACCGAGTGCGGCAACTGCAAGGTCGTGGATTTGATTCTTGCATCTATACGGCCATACTCAAGGTATTTGTAAGCATTGCCTCTTACTTAACCGGAAAATCACTTTCTTGATGTTGTTTTTTCTGTAAGAAATTGCATCTTGAGTTTAAAAAGTACTATTATTTTTCTAACTCTATGCCAATAACAGAATTTTGGCCTTTTCTTATCAGCCATAATATCTAGACTCAAAGTAAGCAAAGCTTGTGTTATGGGTACCAGATAACTGATATATTTAACACGAGGTACTATATACATGAATACACTTTTTTATCACACTAATAATTACACTAGTATTATAAATATGAAAGTTTGGATGTTTACATGAATTTGTGGATGGATGTTTGTTACCACTTCACGTCAAAACTACAGAACGGATCGGGCTGAAATTTTACACAGGTATCTCTAAACCTGAAATCAAACCTTGGTGACTTTTTATCCCATAAATCAGTTCCCATGGGATAGAAATAGTCTTCAAACGTTTCTATAGAAACTAGGCGTGCGAAGCTGCGGGCAGAAACTAGTCATGGATATAACTAGAAACACCCTGAACACCCTCAGATCGTCCCGAGGCGGAAATTGAACCCGCAACCTCTTGCGTCGCAGGCTGACCTTCACTCGCTGCACCACTCAGGTATTGAGAATAGCTTCAGAATAGTTGCATACGTTGAAATTATTAGCCAACTGATTGGTTCAAAAATGCACTCACACAATTTTTTCATACAAAAGATCTCAACGCGCTACTTTCATTAACTGTGTAGTGTGTAGTTACAATCATTTTAATGATTAGGTATGGTTGAAAAAATTGGAGTCCACGGTGTTGCTTGATTCATATAATTCATCATCATCATGATGGACCGAACTGTTTTATTAGGCTTTCTGACAAATTGTACTGCTATTTGATATAATTTGCTAATTGTTTTTGTAAATTGCCTGTGATCAATATATCTCATAATAGAATAGAGTAGTCAACATTATTATCGTCATAGCTGTAAGAATCGCTGTAATCTATACTTATAATAAAACTGTAACAGGTCCAATTCTGTACATTGAAGATATTTTGAAAATTTTTTTTGGAGGGCACTCTATTATCGATACTGAAGCCAAAACTGTAATTTTTTTCATTCATGTCTGACTGTCTGTCTGTCTGTCTGTCTGTCTGTCTGTCTGTCTGTCTGTTTCTTAAACGCGCATCACGTCGAAACTACTGAAGGTATTGAAATGAAACTCGGCACGATTTTAGGTCATACTACGAGGAAGGACATAGGATACTTTTTATCCCGGAATTCAGTCAGGTTTCCCTGGGAGAGGGGATGAAAGTAAAATTTCTTCACCGCGCATGACGCCGAAAGTGCTGAATGAGTTGGAATGAAACCTTGCACGATTTGATTTCATACTACAAGGAAGGACATGGGATACATTTCATCCCGGAATTCAGTCATGTTCCCCTGGGAGAGAGGATGAAAGTAAAATTCTTTAACTGCGCATCACGATGGAACAACTGAATGAATTCGAATGGAACTCGGCATAATTTGATTTCATTCTACGAGGAAAGATACATTTTATCCCAGAATTTAGTAAGGTTCCCCTGGGAGAAGGGATGAAAGTAAAATTCCTTCACCGCGCATCACGCCGAAACTACTGAATGAGTTGGACTGAATTGGTACTATTTGAGTTCAAGGAAGGACATGGGATACATTTTATCCTGGAATTTAGTAAGGTTCCCCTGGGAGAGAGGAAAAAGTACAATTCTTTAACCGCGCATCACGACGGGTCTACGCGTCGTCCGATTTCATGCATTCTTTTTGTTAGATCGAATTTGACTAAATCAGTAGAAAGTCGAGTAGAAAATCAGTAGATTGATGAAATAATCTGTAGTTAGAAGAAAAAAATTAGTAGATAGAGGGTAGGTAAGTTCCTATCTATGTATTTTTCCAAGACGCACCCATTCACACCGCACACCGCCCCATGGTTCCTACCTACTAAGGCGTCTTGGAAAAATAAGTTAGGTTCCTACCTTACATGATATATGGTGGTTTAGCTGGTCCAGTTAACTGTACTACCGAAGTTTGGTTGCAGTAAGTGGTCCAATTAAACTAACTAGACCACAGAAAAATATTTTTACTGTGGTACACAGCCAACTGTACCTACCTACTAACGAAAAAAAAATTACGGTGGTCCAGTCAAATGGATCAGGAGCCCAATTCTGCAATACAATTGCTTCAGTATGACAATGGAATCGTCGCAGAATCATCACGTAGAATCCTTAGATTTATAAAACTCCAGATAGTGCGTGCGAGATAAATTAAGTTTCAAACTTGACGCACGTCTCTCCATCTGCATTCATCATAATTTCTTTCATCTGAGGTGGAATACCCAAACGTGTCATTCTGTGTCGATACCCCTGTCATAGTGAAACGATTAGTATAGCAGAATAGGGCCCCAGCTGAACGGAACCATCAGTAAGAAGTGAAACGAGTATGACACTTCTTAACACTGACGCTGGCCGAGTCGTAGCTAAAAGTCGTGTTTATAAAGAATGGGATTGAAGATGACAACACAACATGCTATCCCCCGTAGACACTACACGATTTTTTGCACGGCGGCGTGTAATAATATGAGAGACTATGGTTAAATGTGAACTTAATTTGTCGGCAGGTGAGGCAATCGCGAACGAAGTCGCGGGTACAGCTAGTGTTTTTAATAAATACAAAATACAAATGATGTCCATTACTGGACATAGATTGATTTAACTGGTTTATTAAATAATTAACCGTCCGCAGACTGTTGCAAACAATCTACAGGAAGCTCAACTGATCCATATCAATACCAGTCGCAAGCATCCTCAAGACGCTGGCTGCATTGCCCCGCTGCATGGCAATGCTGATGCGCTGTGCCAGATACTGACTAGCTCTCGGGTCACGCGTCGTTTCGATCAGGTGATCAGTTATTTTTTTAAACCAGAAGAGCCTCGGTACCTTACGGACCCCAGGGTCTCGACTCCAAGGGGAGCAAATGTTCTGTCGAGAGCTGCATATTTGCGCCTCTTGACATCCTCGGCCTCGATTAAATAATTGATTGATAACACTCTAATTAGTGTAATCAGACAGTTTAATATTGTCTAGCTCTGACCTCAACCTCAACAGCCTGTATTGGTTCACAGCTGGACGCCGGCCTCCCCCTGATAAGTGACTTGGTAGCTTTTATATCGGGGGTTAATGCCTATAATCCCCACGCTGGGCATGCGGGTTGGGGATCGCAGTTTGGTGGTAAAATTGTTCTGCAGGGGGCGCTGCTGCCGCCCCCGGTGGATATCCCTCAGTCGCCTCTTACGACACCCGCGGGAAGAGTTGGGTTGATGCAAATTCTAAGCCGGCACCACACAGCTTTAAATATCGGTCAGCAGGTATTGGCGAAATCCATTGTTTGCTAATTTTGGTCTGCTTTACATCGAGTTGCATCACTTCTAATCGATCAAGCAAGAACAGAGATCACCGATTTTGTTCTTGAGCAACTACTTACATAGTTCAGGATTAAATGTCAGCAGCCTAAAGGACATGCACTTACATCCACCACCGCTAGTACAGCATAAAAATAAGCTTTTAAATATGGGCTTAAACTTGTTATCTTTAGATGCATTTTACAGTGCCAAAATGGCTTACCGCAAGCTTCAAGCGAGTGGCCCGCGAGCTGTCTGTTATGTGATGCAGTCAATATAAAATATTAAAAGCCCATAATTAAATGCACATTTTTGTGGTGTAGTCTCAGAAGTCCGGTTACAATTAATTCAACCGGACTACTGAGTCGCTCGATGTATCAGTAGTCCGGTTGTATTAAGTAACCGGACTACTGAGACCTTTTTTGCAATGGGTGTGCTGCTAGGCAGTGGTGCGGTACAGATCTGCGACAAACTGATTTTAGTGGTACTTAACTTACCTACTGGGTACTCACTACTCAGTTCAGATTTCTATTTTCTGGTTATTTTCTCGTAATACCAAACAAAGCTATAAATACAAGAGTTAACACGCGACTTAATATTTAATTATACATAAGAAATCGATAAGGAGAATCGTATCGAGTAGATGGAAACCGGTCAATGCATTTTGTTTCTCGCTTTCCAAAGGCATCTTAAAGAGGAGGTTAATACTCTCTCCGTATAAATCATGAATAAATCTTATTAAAATTCAATCATACCTACCTACTTACTAAATAGTTAAATTAAATCTTAATTGACCAAGAAATTAGAATCAAATAGGTAATAGAAATATATTAGAACTAGTATTAACAATTGAAACAACTGCTAACTGATTAAACAGACAGACTGTTGCAAATAATCTACAGGTACCTTAGCTCAACTGATCCATATTAATAGAAGTCGGACGCGTCCCCAAGTAAAATTATTGAATCTGACGAAGTTTAATACAATATGTATTTAAATATATTACTCATAATGCAAATATTTTTTTTTTACCTACTTTATGTGTAAGCGCGATGCTCTACATGTTTAAAAACGTTTCTTCCAAAGCTTTTACCTGTAAGTATATTTTATGTTATTTTATAAGTGGAACATGGAATAATTTTAATTTTTTTAAGGATATTTTCTTATTTTTAACCGACTTTGATAAGAGGGGGAGTTTATGTGTTCGGTTGTATGTATGTTCGTCATATTAATGATTATTTTGCAGAAGATGATCCCATAAAATTTTTATTCCTGCAGGGCTATTTAGACTTTCCGCTACCAAGTTGTGAGCAAAAAGAGCAACTTCGCATCTCTGCCTACACTATACAAAATAAAACTTTTACAGAGGCATTAAAAATAAGCTTATGATAGATATCACAAACTGCAAAATCGAATTTTGTAAATTAATAATAATAATAATTAATGCTGGACAATTCACACAACATCATCTAGTCCCAAGCTAAGCAGAGCTTGTGTTGTGGGTACTAGGTAACTGATATACTTAATACAATATACTACATAGATAGATTTTTTATACATAGTAAACATCCAGAACACCCTAAACAAATATCTGCAGATCGTACAAACGTTTGTCCCTTCATTTTCTTTTTTCAATTCCTTCGTTTAATCTAATAAGATAAAATAGGTGGGGGCGCTGATATGGGTCGGATTAGCACCTTAAACTGTATGTTACTGCAATATCTACAAAACTCACACGTCAAATTCAGAGCAGGTTTACAGCAAACCCGCTCATCCAACTAAAACTCATTCGTCTAAATGCAATTAAAGTCCGCAAAGTTCTTCGAACCCGATCGCGTGTGCATTGGAGCGGCTTCCCTAATATCTACCGCCCACCTTCACGTGATGGCCTCGTCAGTGTCATGTGCAAGTACAAGGCTAATCTCGTGACACATGTGGACATTCTGAACGGAATGAAATTACGAGTTAGATCCATTTCGGATCGAAAGATTTTGGATCGCGCGGGCCGAAGTGTGGAATTCAAAATAAAACGACGTTTTCTATTTGCTATTCAGACTGCACGTTTATTACTATTTTTAGGCGAAAAGTATAGGCAGCGCAGCAAAAGTGTTTTCACCCATTGCAAGGTAAGTTGAATCTATTTTATTAGGTTACTAGTTTATGCCCGCGGCTTCGCACGCGTTGTTTCTATAGAAACGTTTAAAGGTGATTTCTATCCCATGGGAACTGATTTATGGGATAAAAAGTAGCCTATGTTTGATTCCAGGATTAGAATTACCTGTGTGCAAAATTTCAGCCCGATCTGTTCAGTAGTTTTGGTGTGAAGATGTAACAAACATCCATCCATACATCCATCTAAACTTTCGCATCTATAATATTAGTGTGATGTGATTTTGCCACCCTAACGTGATGGCCTCGCCAGTGGCATGTTCAAGTACAAGGCTGGTCTATTTTGTCCGTAGTTGTGTCACATGGGGTAATTCTTTCAATGAAGACTTTGAGACCGGAAAGATATTTCTAGAGGCCACTATTTGATACTCACTTCAGAATTCTGTCTATAAATCGTAGATATACCAATTCATTAAACCTGAATCAAAGAAACAAAGAAGTTTTCAGACTTGAAAGATGACTGGAACCACGAGACCTTTTGAAATCCTAAAAGATAGGTTAAAATTCTAGTCAAAAGAAGCGGTCTAACCGTCACGTTCCACGGGAATTCATTTTTTTCCAAAATCAAAAGTATGAATTCAGATATAAACCTTGCAAGGTGAAGCATTGAACGATTTTTTGTATTTTAATGTCGATTAAAATGATGTGTTCGACATCATACCGAAGCCAATGGAGTTCAAATAGGCTTTCACTAAAGGTCAGATCAGCAATGTCATGTACAAGGTTAATCCGTACCTTTAAGTATAGGAACACGTTATAGGGCACGTTTGCTAATTATTATTGTTGGTATCGTAAAAACAAGGGTAAGTTTTGCTAAATCGACTTAGTTGCAGTGTACCCTAGTACACTCTAGAGAACGACCTGTGACGCAATAGTCTCCTTGCTGTTATAGTTGTCGAAATGATATCGAAACGGGGTTTGAATCAGAAATAATTGATTGATAACACTCTTAGTTTAATCAGACAGTTTAATATTGTCAAGCTCTAACTTGTCTACGAGGTTTAAATTTTTTCTTTTTTGCGAAATCCATTGTTTGCTAATTTTGGTCTGCTTTACATCGAGTTTCTTCCCTTCTAATCGATCAAGCAAGAACAGAGATTACCGATTTCTTCTTGAGCAACTACCTGCATAGTTCAGGATCAAATGTCAGCAGCCTGTATTTCTGTATTTCTGTATTTCTGTATGACGTACAATTAAACCACAGTCTTCTTATGGCTACATACTGACATAAGTACTTAAATTTTGCCCAGAAGATTTCGACTTAGATTTTAGATGACTCAATGAGGATACTCGGCTGCTGAGTTTCATTTTTATCAATAAGTAGAATGTCTTCCGAAAACAAATTGCTCAATCGACACCAAAAATTAACCTAAATATTATAAAGATGTTATTCGTTGATAACACAGACTAAAGCCACATAATCGTGTTAGATGCATGTATATTGTGAGAAACCAATTTCGAAACAAGGAAATTAAGTTCGAAAAAGCACTTCTAGAATTAATTATGAGCTGATAAAAGTTGGCACTGATGTCATTGATGCTATTAAACACAATAATGGATTATTGTGACCTGATAGAAACAAACCATATGACATAATAACTTTAGAAAGTCTTCATCAAAATCTAAAACAGACCATTTCCTGATAATGCAACTTGATGATTACTTGTGGGTATCTTGTATCTGGTGGATGCAATCGAAAATTATAATCTAGGGAAGCTTGCCATTAAGAAACACTTTTTACATCGTTTGCCTAGAAACCTCATATTATACACAGCTCATAATGATATATCGGGGTCTCAGGAACGATAGCAGGTTAATTTATCTACATAAAGTAGACCCGTGCTCTGATAGAAAAAGTTAAATAAATGTCTAGATAGTTATTAGATTCTTACGACGGCTAAGGCGCTATAATGTCCTCTTAGCCGAATTTCGACCACGGCGGCCAGTCTCATCGGAGACTAGCCAGATGCGCAGGACATATTATAGTGCACAAGTGTGTGCGCAAACACAGGTGCACTCTCTATTCCCTCACTCTCACAATCCGATGGGACGGCAGACCGACACGACCGGGGAGAAGTCAGGCGCAGGACCAACGGCTTAACGTGCTTTCCGAGGCACGGGGGAGTAACAACGCCCACTTCCTGACTCCGGGGTGCTATTGTGAGTTTTCCTTGCTAGAAAAACCCCAATAACAACTATTGGCCCGACCCGGGATTCGAACACAGGACCGCTGATCGTGAGGATCAGCGGTTGAACAAGCTGACCGCTAGACCAACGAGGCAGTCAAGTAAGTCGCTATACAGAGTGAATGATACGTAAGCGACTCCATGGCACAAATGACTATCAATGTAATCAGCTGGAATGAATCCAAAACAAACAATTAGGTGGACACCCATATTACAACAAGCTATACCTAGGAAGGTAAACAAGGCACGCAACATTTCATAACATCAGATAATCGCCCATGTTTTGTGAACAGCATCAATGTGTGAATTACCTCGATCCATTTTCATGACAAAGGCCTCTGGGTCATTTCCATGAATAGAAATTTCTCGTTTTGCGCAGTAACTGGTCGCAGCTCATGAAGGACAGTTACTTTACAAGACATTGAGACAATACATTGTTGTTTGGCCTCCATTTTTAGCCTATCACATCAAATTCTTCAGTCTGTGTGTATCATTTAGTTTGGTAGGTAGTTTACAATACGTTTTGTTAATTTTTTTACCCGGTGTATCATTAAACCTACTCTGTTTGCGTTTGCTCCTGCCTCCATCATCAATCACTCAGCTGTTCTCTTATGTCTGTGATCGAACACAAATTGAGAATTGATTGCTTTCAATTGATGTATAACTAGGTGATTGGCAGCGCAGCTAAGTAATTTGCGCTAATAATTATGTAGTGTCTTGTTCACTGAGAAAAAAGTGAAGCTGCAGCAATTTAAGATCTAGGCTAAGCTCGTCAAAATAAATGTAAGCACCTACTTGTCGGATACAAAAATGGTTTTGTGTCATTTTTGAAACATCTGCTACAGTTACATGGATGGGTATCTCATTTAGACGATCTGCCCGTCTAGCCATCTGAAGCTAAAGTCGGAAATGTAGGACATTTTAGCAACCCACAATCTTAAGCCGTCAGTGAAATCTAATATCGAGGTCAATAATCGATATCGTGTAAACGCGTGCGCATCCATCCGCTCCGATTGACAACCGGCGTGACGCTGATGTACCTAGACCTACGTATCGGAATACTTTCTGACCGCGGCCAACGGGTTACCTACACGAACAATGGCATATTCATACTTATACAGATAAAAAAATATTTATTAACATTTAGGCATAGGTACTTTGGAAAAAGAAAGTACTTAGGAGCTAATTTTAATATATGGGTTGGGTAGGGTAATTAATTTGCCTTAGGAAAGGGTCTGCCTGGCTTGGGCCCCACGCTCGTATCGTGGGCACACGATAGTCAGAAGATTACGTAATTTCCAGGGTATCGAAGAAAACTTTACATCTTCAATGTTCAGTTCAAGTAAGCATGTAACCGTACAGCGATGCCAAGTAGACTATCTTTATATCGATGTGCTGAGATGTCTCTACGAGGCCGCCACCATGAGTGTTCAAGTACAGGGCCAGCAGTCTAAACCTATCCAACTGCGCAGAGGAGTGAGACAGGGGGATGTCATATCACCGAAACTGTTCACAAGCGCGTTGGAAGATAAGTTTAAGACGCTGGACTAGAAAGGTAAGGGTATTAACATAAACAGCGATTACGTCTCACACCTGCGATTCGTTGATGACATACATAGTTTTCAAAGGCGGAGTCGTAAGAGGAGATGAACCAGATGCAGGACGGTCCAGCAAGCATTGCTTGCAAGCAAAAATGTTTCAAAAGTGTCAAGGCGAGGCGGTTGACGAGATGATAGTACTTCAGAGTACCTACGTATTGGAATACTGTTTGACCTGACTGCGGCCAAACGAGTTACACGAACAATAGCACATTCATACTTTGCACGGATAGTGCAATGGAAGGATAACCTTTTGTGTGGGCCTTTGTGTAGGTAAAATAGGCCACGCATGGTAGGTATCAAATGTATTACACAGATAACAGAATTCTGTCATCTGTTATGTTAGAATACTTTAGTAAATATTAGTCAGTATGTTAATGGTCGAGGTTTATCCTCAGGGCCTTTTGGTTATCCTCTTGTCTTGGGTACTCCCTTGACGTTATGTCAGTAATCTTTACCTTCTCATCAGGAACTATTATCTAGCTTGAGTATAGCACAAGCTATACTCAAGCCCTTTTCAAGATAAAATTAACAACGCAAAAATCCTAAATTCTTTTTTGGCGTCGAGTACGAAAATTAAGTATGGGGATCATATTTACAAACATTGTACCGCCTATCTTGAGTTTTGGTGGACTGAACAGATAGAATATAAAAAAAAACTCCAGTTATTTTATTTCTGGCGAACTTTCGTTCAAAAGTTCATTGACCCGAGCAAAAAAGAACAGAAACCGATGTTAATTTGCCCATTGAACGCTTTAAACTCTCCAAACGATGTCGCCACTTCACAATTAGATCCGGAAGAGTCTCACCCGAGATCTGCGAACCATTTCTAATGCTCAAAACGATTGTGTCGAGGAAATTGACAAAATTTTATGTAAATAAAAGCGGTACACGTAACAGTTGCCTTTATTTTAGTGGCGCGGTAATTGCGTGCCTCTTGCTTTATTTTGGAGAGAAATGCAAAGAAAGTTACTTAAATGCCGGATGTCACATAGTTTACCTTTGAAATGTCACTTGTTGGAGCCGTTTTAGGGCAAGATAATTAACACGCAAATGTAATAAAGATGAATAAAGATGACATATTATGGGATAGTTTACCTGCTTACGTTATAATATAAAGTTGTGTTAGAATAATTATGAAAAATCCAAAATATTGAAGAGATTTTAAGAGGGTTTTTGATATACATTTGAAAATGAAAGCATATATCTACTACGATTATTAACAAAGTTATCTTTAGCTTAAGGAAACCATAAACGCGCATAATATTATAGATAAAATAAGACAAAAAATAACTATGTAAGTACAATAACCAATAAAATGAAACGTTCTCATTGCACTTTTCCGGTATAATTGCATCAGTCGGTCTAACAAAACCGTGTGTGGAAATCATGTGAAATTACAAGAACAATACTTTCTGGGACACCCCGTATACCGTTCTGAATATGGCAACTTGCATTATTAAAAACCAATATGAGCGCAGTAAAAGTGATCTTATGCAGTGATGCCATTGAGCTCCGAGCAAGAACCTATAAGAAAATTGGGGCTGCACATTTTAATGACTTGTGAAACTGGGCATCTTTAAATTTTTTGGCAAATTTATTAATATTTGTTAAAAACTCATAATTGTAGGATTAAGCTTATTATTAGATCAAAAAAGTTTTTATTTTTTGTATCAGCCAAATATTGCAGTATCAGGATTCTTGTTTGATGTAACTCGTAAATCTCTTAAGGTAGGTGTCCTGGGAAAAAAAATATTCTATTTAGTCCGTCGGTTAGATTTATGAGAAGATATTGGACATATATTTTTTCTTTTGTCAATCAAACAAAAAACGACGCGTCAAAGTTTGCGAGTGGGGGCTAGTGACGTCACACCTTGCTAAAAAGTGTCGCAAGGTGTGACGTCACGTGGAAATTTAACTGGCTATATCTTCATCATTTTTTGTTTATTCGACAAAAGAAAAAATACGTGTCCAATAACTTCTGATAATCTAGCTGACGGACTAATTCGAATTTTTTAGGACACTAACCTAATAAAAATCTTGAATACCTACGTTACCCAGGTAAACTAAATGAAGCTTACAGGTAGGTACTACCTTTACTGATGTTGTAGGTAG
Source organism: Eupithecia subumbrata (assembly GCA_949316285.1). Taxonomy (NCBI): domain Eukaryota; kingdom Metazoa; phylum Arthropoda; class Insecta; order Lepidoptera; family Geometridae; genus Eupithecia; species Eupithecia subumbrata. Next base: position 26,716,383 of record OX438644.1, on the reverse strand, counting down.
CCTACGCATTATCCTAGGTGCTACCTTTATCTAGGTCTCACTCACAGTCTAATAAGTTAAACCGCATAACATCTCTGTTTCAACCACAAACACAATATCTAATGACTCCGCAATTCTCTTGTCAGTTTGTTACTAGATTCTTGATGACTTGGTTAGGTAGTACAGTCAAAGACAAAAATAGTTGATTTATAAAGTGTTTTAGAAATATTATTTTAAAGCAATTCTACTAAATTATTATAGACTTTTTTTAACAGTACCTATACCTACCGTTATCAATAAATTTTGATTTTTACCTGTAATTAAGGTGGGTCTATATAAGACATCTATGTCTTATATAACATCCATACTTATTAATATTATAAATTCAATAGTTACTCAGACTAAGTTACTTTCGTACTGTCTGTCTGTCTATTACCTTTTCACACCTAAACGGCTGAACGGATCTTAATGAAAATTGGCAAGGAGGTAAATGTTATCCCGGGGAGAGACAGGTTACTTGCCTTGGAAGCCGTGGGCAGCAACTAGTAACTACATTAAATAAAAAAGTAACTCGCTGAAAAAAAAAAAAAAAAAAAAACAAAAAAAAAACGAAAAAAAAAAAAACGAAAAAAAATAATAATAATAATAAAAAAAAAAAATATAATAATAATAAACGCCAAATCTACAAAATATCTTTTAGAATGTTATTGAAGTGCTTACGGCATTTAAAAATTACAATTTTTAAGTTGTTTAGTAAAAAAAAATTATTATTAAATAGGTAGTAAAATCTTTTCAGATCACCGTTTTTGCACACTATTAGTTAGGCGTTGCACATAGATGCAACATAATCTAAGCGTACATAGTTGAGTGTCAAACATAACGGTTGTTTAAAAGTTCACTCAATATAAGTACAATGTAATGATGTGTGTTACTTACCTCGTCCTTGTCCAAAACACTATTTTAATCATAAATAACTCCAGTTGATACTCAATCAATTGCAATTGGATCAATGATCAATTGGATTCACTTTATCGTGTCTATTTCTGCTGACGATGATTGTACCTGTTTTAATATGCGTTAACGTATTTATATGGTAGGAAAATATGATTTTGGGTACAGGAGTAACATTAAGTAGCAGGTAAGTATTTAGGACGACCTCTGTGGCGCAGCAGGCGACGGTCTAGCAAAATGTTGCGGGTTCGATTCTCGCCTGGGGGCAATTGTTAATACGATCTGCAGACGATTGTTCCGGGTGATTTCCCTATATAAAAACATATATATTTAATGTATTAAGTACTAGCAACCCGCCTCGGCTTCGCACGGGTGCAATGCTGATACTAAATATACTACAGAATCGGCCCCCCGGCCGGTACCGCTGCAACCGCTATGTCCCTGCATTTTAAATCTGTGATATCTTCGAAAATATTAATTTAAATTACATGCTGTAAACCATATTGACCTACATTAAATGCACATTGTATTTAAGGTAGTTAATTGGATAAGAATGAATGCTGTATTGCTTAAAATTGATTCGTAAATAAGCCATTATTTGTCGTAAAAAGTAAAGTATAAAAATGGTTATTGTGGGTTATTCCTAAGAGATATCCGTATACTCTCGCTGACTTTTTTGTAGACCTTTTTAGGGTGTACAATACTGTTGTTCATTATTTTGATCTATCTCGTAGGGTTAATAAAAATAAATAAATAAAATAAAATAAAAATATATTATTTCGGAAAACGAAAAGATCCATATTTTGTTAGTAATATACACAAGCACTTATAATTAGGGTTAGTTATTTGTGTTTTTTTTTTGCGGTTAAGCCAGCGCATGCAATGTACCTCTAAAATTATCAGTGTTTCTCTAATATATTATGCATGTTTCATACATATAAACCTTCCTCTTGATCACTCTATCTATTAAAAAAACCGCATCAAAATCTGTTGCGTAGTTTTGAAGATTTAAGCATACATACATAGGTACCTAGGGACAGACAGACAGCGGGAGCGGCTTCTGTTTTATTACTATATGTAAAGATGATATCTAGTAGGTATCCATAACACAAGCTCTGCTTAGCTTGGGGCTAGATGATGCTGTGTGAATCATCATCATCATCAATATTACAACACCTATATTAGTACTGCTGGGCAAAGGCCTCCCCTAATGAGCAATTAATTAATTAACCCTGTGTGAATTGTCCAGCATAATTTATTTTATTGTTAGGTACTTTTCACGACCAAACAGCGGATTTTTATGAATTTTGGCAAAGAGATTGATGGTAGGTGTCTCGGGAAGGAAATAGGCGACTTTTAATCATGAAAAATGATTTTTCAGTAGGTAGCAAGTATTTAATAAAAATTACATATTGACGATGAAAATAAGATTTGTAAACACTGTTTAAAGTTGTATAAAAGCAATATAGGTTCTTCATCATTGGACTATATACCTACCTAGTTACATTTAAAATAAACATGAAGCATGAATTGATTTTGCTGCATTGTTATCAATTGGCAAAGTATCACAGTTATCAATGAATCATGCACCAAGGTATTTGACTTACAAATAAGTTAGGTACCTACCTACCTACTAGCTCAAAAATCCATACAGAAAATTAATCCATAATCCATAGCACACGGTAAATATAACGAAGAAATTGCCAAACAACTGTTGTTCATTTTGTTGCACCAGTGCATCATACAAAACACCGTCATACCTACACCAAAAAACTGTAAAGCATTACTTAGATCGGTACCTTACCTACATTCAATAACAAAATGTTAACTTACTCACCAATACAGCCAAACGCAAAATGGATTATCCGTCCGTAAATGCCTTCCAGTAAACAAGCACACTCACAAATGAAACTACCGTATTAATCACAAACCGGCATGCAGAATCGGCATCTCGCGAACACGACCGCGCGGCGGGCGATCCGGGCACATGTGAAATCAGCTGTGGTGTAGCGGCGCAGTGCTCGAGCCAGCGAGGCTTCGATGGAAACATTTCTGTTGGGTTGGGTGTATCCGGACAGATGAGGCGAAATTGGACACAAAATCGGCCGCAAAGGCGCAAACAACAGACAAATAAATTGAGTTACCTACACAACTCGTATCAAACCTAATTCAAATTTTAAAGCAGGTCTCACCACGACGTAAAATCGACAGAAAAACGCGATTTGAGGTGGTTACACTGGTTACTGTTGTAGGTGACGCTCGCTCGATCTTTGCTGAAATTTTTTTTTGAATCAATTGTAGTTTTTAAGTGCAACGACCTAACGACATAATGTCGATTTTAGCAAACAATCTCACAATGTCAATAGACTTCAAAACAAAACTACAATTGATTCGCAGATTTTTTCAGCGTGGGTTCATAGCAAATGGCTTACCATGTGCGCTAAACTTATGCTTATGACGTTCGAACAAAAAACTCGATTTTTTTTCTAGCCTCACTAATCACCTTTAATCTGAGTTGCCTTTCGGAGTTATTTATTTATTTATCAAAGTAAAACCAGTAACATATTATACAAAACAATTAAGAAAATAGAAACAGAAGGCTATTAAAAGGTTTTCACTACTAAGAAGAATAGAATAATAGATGCATAAAAAGTGTGAACAAGCAAAGTAAACAGATAACCTACAAGATTTCAATCAACTTCGTACATAGTTATATATTTATTTTTATCTCTTGTTGTGGGTAGGCTATACTAACTTGTAGGTAATACTAACTTGATGACGCTAACTCAATATTCTTCGAACAAGTGATACGTAATAAAATGTTGAAACACGAAGTACCTAAGGCGGCTAGATCTAAGCAAATATTAGTGAGTTGGCAACAATGACGTGACCATTCCCCATAGCTGGATTTAGCTGATAAGAAACTAGATAAGATTATCGTGCATTTTGTTTATAAACGAAGAACCAACCTAAATACGGTTTAAAATATTTTCTGAAAAGGCAATATAATACTGATTTTACTAAAGTTCGTGAGTACCAATCTCTAATGTAGGTACCTATCAGCGTGCAAATTGAATAAAAAAGCAGTAAATTCTCCCAAACAAGCTCGGTTAGAAATCTAATATAGGCATAGGTATAAATAAACTTTCCATAAGACGAAACCAACTTTCTGACCTACTAAAATTTATTGAATTGATCAAACCGCAAGATGACTCACGAATGTTTGGTGATACCAGAGGTAACTCAATTTATTTGTCTGTTGTTTGCTAGTACTAGTACGTAGTAGTTACGCTAGTAATAGTAGTTCAATGGGTGATACATCTATTGAAGTAGAAACTCCCTTAAAATGATAATAATTGTTCAGTTATCAACTATTTTTTATTTTGTTGTATTCAGAGAAAAAACAGTTTTACACACTTTATAAACAAACATAGGTAGGTACATAATTATAAAACACGTACCTTACTCAATCTTATATGATTATTATTGTAGATGTATGAAATGTTAGGCAGCTGTAAGCTATAAATTGGTAGTTTCATTTATCTATGGTTTAAGAGAACAAACCGAACAAACCTAATTAATTGTTCGTAAAAAATTACTAAATTTAGTATTGGTGCGTATGTTACTTTGGTATTAGTGGGTACTTTGGTATTAGTAGGTTTACGTACACTTGCCGCGGTAGTTTTAAATGTCCCCATGGTTCGGCAAAAATGCCGAGAGAGGGACACCGGAGAGGTTTTTAGTTGGTATTACGTCCTTCTCAGGGCGTCGAGTCCCACATAATTCTGGTCCCCCCCCCCCCAGACCAGTTTATTCGTAAATGAATTTCCTCGACGAAAAAAAAAGGTTTACCTAGACGTATAATCTCTTCAAATCAAGACTGAATAGGTGTCTTCGACGTTCGTGATAGTACATCGCCAGGCACCTCGTCATTCCATCGTCTTTCCATCAGGTGATACCTGACGTGGTCAAACAAAGAACGATAAAAAAATAAAAACTGGCTATTTTTATTTCAGTAATGAATATAACGCACAATAATAACGTAATACAAACGCTTATGGTTGACTGGATATTTGTGGCGCAGTCCCACCTAATTTAGTTTTATCACAGTCATTAGGTGAGCGATAGTTTAATTTAACTAAATTACCAACCAAGGTTTCTAATGATGACTATTAATACTAAAAATAAGCAAAATGCAAATATTTAAAGTTATGCAAAGTTCTATTTGCCAGTAATTTGAATATTTCCTAACGTTTATTTGGTTCACTGCGGATAGTTAGAAAAGTTTAATGGATAAAGGAAATAAATTACATAATGAAATGAAGAAATAAGAACCTACATAATGTTACAATTTAAATCGATTTCCAAGCAAAATCTGCGATTGATGATTCACGCGCTTCTTGTGGAAACTAGGGCAGATTCAAAGATATTCATCCTAATCAATTCCATAATCAAGTTATGTCAATATATTTTTATCAGAACCGGTAAAGATTAATATTTATTCAAACTTTACCGATGAGTCCACAAAATAGTAGAACATACTGGACAATCCAATTAGCATCATCTAGCCCCGAAGTAAGCAGAACAGAACTTTGATAAATAAATAAATAATAAATAAATAAGTAGTGTTGGACAATACACACAGCATTATCTAACCCCAAGCTAAGCAGAGCTTGTGTTTTGGGTACTAGATAACTGATATACTTAATACACTATACATAATAGATATTTTTTTATTATACATAAAAAACATCCAGAACACCCTGAACAAATATCTGTTGATCTCACAAACATTTGTCCCGAGGCGGGAATCGAACCCGCAACCTCCTGCGTCGCAGTCGGACCTTCGCCCGCCGCGCCACGGAGGTCGTCGATGATAACTGGTAATTGTGTGTTTACGCACACACTTGAGCACTACGTATAAAATGTCCTGCGCTCATGGCTAGTCACCGTTGAGACTGGCCGCCGTTTCGGCCGAAATTCGGCTAAGAGGACATCATGCGTAATTAGGTCTTTACTTTACCGGTTCTGATGTTAAGAGAAATCGAGGTTATACCGCGATCCTCATGAGAATGACAGTCAAAACCATGGGACATGGCACGCTTCGCATGCTCTAATAACGAATTCGACCTCCTCGGCATTCGGGTAACTTGGTGATGGTTTTGTCATCTTTGATTCGAATTACCTAATATTATATATAAATAATATAAATATTATTATACGAACAGAAATCCTCAATTTGCGGAGCACGTTAGGAGCACCTAAGAAGATTCTGCGTTCCTGGAGGGAGTTAGGCCGGCTATGTTAGCAAAAAACAACGCATGGTAATGGACCGATTCCCTGCCAATTCTGGTCCAAATGCGGACAAAGGAATAGTGGTCAGTATCTGGCACAGCGCATCAGCATTGCCATACAGCGGGGCAATGCAGCCAGCGTCTTGGGGACGCTTCTGACTGATATTGATATGGATCAGTTGAGCTACCTGTAGATTGTTTGCAACAGACTGCAGTTATATAAATAAATAAATAATAATGCTGGACAAATCCACACAGCATCATCTAGCCCCAAGCTAAGCAGAGCTTGTGTTATGGGTACTAGATGACTGATATACTTAATATAATATAATACATTACATAGATAGATATTTTTATACATAGGAACGACCAGAACACCCGGAACAAATATTTGTAGATCGTACAAACATTTGTCCCATGTCGGGAATTGAACCCGCAACCTACTGCGCCGCAGGCGGACACATCGGTCGTGGCCCAGTTAGCTCAATTGTTTCAATTGTAGGTACTAACGAGTAGTTTTAACTTATTTCTATGGATTGTAATTTTCTCTTTTGTGAATAAAGATAAATTAAAAAGGAATACTGCCACCTAAATCTACGTTAAAGTAAAGATAAGTTTTTCGGTTATTACTATTAGGTTATTCGACCACGAGGTCAACCAATTATCATCATCAATCTTTTGGTAGGTACCTCAGCATACTAGTTATAGGCTTCACCTAACGAGCGTCCCGTAGCGCCCAGTCTGTAGCTTGCCGCATCCAGCATCTGCCTCCTGTCTTTCGCAGGTCGCCATTCCACCTTGCCATAGGGCTTCCTACACTACGTTTGTCGAGTCGCGGTCCCCACGTCAAACAAGAACACGTTTACCCCAGCGCTGCAGCGAATATCGGTTCATTGCGAGATATGGCCGTTTCACCGCCACTTCACCTTGCTAATTCTTTGAGCAACGTAGACCCATTCTTTGGATAGGTTATCTAACTAATAGGTCGTTCTGATAATTTATGTTAATCTGTTCGTAACTAAATCGTTTCCTTTTGACAACACCAAAGATGCTAGACGTGGGCTTGACTAAACTAGTCAAGCAGTTGACTCCGCAGTCAACCCCCAAATAGGAATCGCCTATCTTTAGATACATATCTCAATCTTGATAAGAATCTAAAGTAAGGCGATTCCTATTTGGATACTAGCTTGTCTAGTTTAGTCAAGCACACGTCTAGCATCTTCGGTGTTGTCTAAAGGAAACGATTTAATTGAACGAAGAATGAACTGATTCATAAATTATCGGATAGTGAGCGTTCAGAAGTTCCAATAATCAATATAACAATCACCTACCGAATTTAATGAAAAATTTAATTAACGCTATTATTAAAACAAATTACCTTCGAGTCTGCACGTAATCACTATGAGATCTGGAGTGTGTTTATTGATATCTAAGCCCCGAGTCCATTTGACTTTAGTAACGAGACTTATATGATCGTAACGTCTCCTTTTTCCATACAATTTGGTACAGAGCCTCCTTAGTGCGGACGTGGAAACTATGCTCTCGATCGCTTTACGTTACTAACGCAATGATATGTAAAAATCCCTAGGAAAATGATAAATTTTGACATAAATTGCGAGTCCGAATGATGCTTACGTTACTAACGTAAAAATATACATATGTATTTGTAATAAAAATAAAATAAAACTGCTTAAAGGTACAAACAATGTCTGAAAGTGCTGCATATTTTTAGTAGCAAGAATTGAGGTAAAAATATTTTTTCTCCATGGTAAATTTCAAAATAATATTTATATTTTTATATTAAAAATTATAAAATAAATTGTGATTCTTCTGACTTCAAATGAAGATTTGAGATAATCTATTTTCTTTATTATGTTTGCAATATTATGACGCTGCTAGTTTGCTAATTGAATTGACTTACCTTATTTTGGAGTTAGTTGATTAGAAATGAACCATCCTCCACACAAAACATCCATGCCTACCGTAGACACCTTAAATAAATTGTTAATATTACTTTTGCAGAATCGCCCCCTAGGTTCATAAACCGTGAAGTTCTTAATTTTGCCAAAACATGGCGCTAAAATCGCTTATTTATTTTGTTATTTTTTATATTTAGGAATAATAATACAATAAAACAACGAAGAATTTACGGGCAACTTATTTGTTTTACAATAAAATAAGCAAATAAATAAATATCATAATTACAAATGAAGCGATCTAGCCCATGTATTAACAGGATTGTCGATATAATGGTTATTATGAGCTGCGTAATTAACTAACAGCCATTTAATTTTTTTTTGAAAAGATCCATTTTTACATCCCTGCTCGACAGCTACTCGACACGTCCACGATAGCTACCGGACTACCAACAGTCGAGACGTGATCGAGACGTCGACGCCTCGATCACGCCTTACCAGACTCACACCTCTGGTGTTACATAACTAATGAATGCGGGTCAGTGAACCGATTTATGCAGAATTATGCAAAATTTTATAGCATTTAGACTGATTGATGTTAGAATTATTTAATTTCATAAACTAAATTGAAAAGACTGGCACAACATTCAGGCACACAAAATAACGAAACTAAGATAAAAAATTAAGTTAGAATAATTACCTGTATTTAGTTTTCAAATCATATATTATACTATCTTATGATCACGGCTTCGCACACACTTTTCAAGTAAACTATGAGTATATCCGTCTCCGAGATACTGTTTATATCCAGGCCAAATTTCACTAAGAACCGTTCAGCCGCTTAGACGCGAAAAGGTAACAGACAGACAAATAATTTTTTTAATAAAATTATGTAGAGTTTAATAGATAAGTCATGCGTTATAAAATTTTATTGGCTATAACTAAAGAGTTTATATTATACCGTTGCATAATTTGGAATGAATGCATTTTTTTATAAATCAGTTACTTTATTTTTGTAAGTAGGTAGGTAAATAGCTAAGCAAAGTAATTTTTAAATGTATAGCTAGTGTTGTGCCTGGCCGAGGTCAAAATATGACCATTCACCTTGATCTTTACTGAAGCTGCGAACCTTCATACTTTCAATTGCAATACAATAGAGCTCTTTACTTCCATCAAACCTTGAGTTCACCTAATATTAGAAATAGATAATGTATTTTTATATAACGAGATGTATCGTTATGTTAATTCGTGTTTTTAAATCATTGCTTTAGCAATTACGTGGTTGACTGTCAGGTAGAGATAAACCATTCTAAAAATGCACGCCTCTTTTACTATAAAAACTATCGTTGTTTGATGAATTCACCAAGGATGTAGGTGATGAAACGTTAGTGTCCAACACAAATAAGGTTCGTAGTTAACCCGCTTACATCCGTAATGGATGCACGCCCCCTCCACAAAACGTCATAGGTACCTACTCTCGGCGTGCCTTTAGAATGGTTTATCTCTACATACATATATACTGATCGTATTCGCCAATAACATTCTCATAATAAAACAAATTATTAAAAACAACCAAAAAAAACCTGACCATATATCTAAGAAACATTCCGAATCTTACTTAGAAATTACGAATTTCACTTAAAACTATGAGCAGTCCCAGCTTTTTCACTTTTTTGCAAAAAAAAAATTGCCTACAAGTGTGGCTAAGATTTCAGATTAATTTCTTTTGGCTTACAAAATAAGCACATGCCAAATTTATACTATTAAAACTATCAAATGAATTGTGGTTATTGGTTTTCTCTTCACATTATTTTGTGTATAGAACCATATAGGAGTCAAGACGAGTTAATTTTTATGCCTTGTTTTTCAAAATTGCTGCAGCCGATCCCTGCAGATGCTTTGAGGTATTATACCTTTGACTATAGTACTTCTTCGTAATAAAGACTAATATTATAACCACATAGAAACACTAGAAAAACATAACCCTCGTGGGTTATAAAATTAATATAGGTGTATTTTATTGAACACGTTTTTCTATCAATTGAATGCATTGGGTCTCGTCTATTATTTTAGTCGCCTTGCTTTGAAATTGCTAGTGTGATATCCTCAACAGCCTGTATTTGTCCACTACTGGACGCAGGCTTCAGATGGGGGTTGTGCCCATAATCCCCACGCTGGGCATGCTGGTTGGGGATCGCAGTTCGGTGGTGCAATTGTTCTGCAGGAGGCGCTACTGCCGGCCCCCGGTGGATATCCCTTAGTCTCCTCTTACGACACCCGCGGGAAAGTTGGGGTGGTGCAAATTCTAAGCCAGCACCACACAGTAATAGTGTGATATGATAAGGCTCTAACTTAACTAAAGCTTATATAAAGTTTATTAACATAATAGATAAGACGCAATGCATTCATATGATAAAAAAAAAACGTTGAACAATAAAATGCATGCGCATAATTAGATTCTAACTATTGGAGTGTAACTTCTGATATAATGATGATAGAGTCGAATCGTACTCTACACTACACTTTAATATTGCGTGTTTTTCCATAACCAATAACTAGTGCAATATGATTGCCCTGTAATTGCCTTTCTACGATACATTGTACTTACTAAGGTAGGTACTGGCTAACTAAGCCACTAGGTAGCACCTAGGCAGAATACCTATTCATGCATTACATAATTAGTTATAACGACTATTTTACTTTTTACAAGATTAAACTTGGCCTGTTTTAACTAACGTTAGTCAAATCTTGCAACTGAATTTTAGACCAGGCCACAGATATTATAATACTATACTAGTAACCAGGCCCAAACCCTTGGTCCAAATTTCATAAAAATACGGCTGATGGCGCCACTTATGCAAAACTACTTTTACTTAGTTTATGTATTACTTTTTGCATAAAAAGGCGTAAAAATTAGTTTTTCGCTATCTCCATACTAGTTTTTATTAGAATTAAGTACCTATTACAAAATTGATAGATCACGAATACTTTAACGTGGAAATTCTGTTCTACTTTTGCTTGTCACTTACTTGCATACTGTATATATAACCGTAATAATTGTCTTCCATAAATTCACAGATAAAAATTTAACTTGCATGCCGTGTTTCACGGCTAGAATCAATTATTAAACAATGGTATCATGGTGGATTTGCGGTCAGGAGGAACTTTAGAATTTATGTCCGACCTACTTTATTTTTCATTAAGCTTTTTTCTGAGGACAATTATTATTATAAAGTCATTTATTCTTAAAACTCTTTTGAATAATCTTTTACTAATTACTTATACAAAATAAAATATTATATAATTAAATTTCTTAATTTTTTAATTCTATTCTACATTAAAAATTATATCAAAATGGTAAATCACCGACCGCGAAGCTAGGCTCAAGTGGCCGGTGACTAGGGCTGCAGAGAGAGAAACTTCTTGACGATGCAGAACATTTCCTGAACTTCCTCATTATTATTGTTATTAGGTATTATGTCCTTACTGTTTTTAGAGATGTGTATGTGCTTGCGATGGGAAAGCGGCCAATTTCATTATTTTGTTATATAAATTCATGCGGAAGAAGAAAACATAAAAAGTGCAATGTCTGCTTAATCATGATACTAGCAGAAAAGTTTAGTATCTCTTAGTTGGACCCCTAGTAATTTGAAAGGACTAAAAATTGTTGCTGTCCCTTTCTTAACGATAAAAAAAATAAGATGGCATCATACATAAATAAAAAATTTAGGAAAAAAATTGGGGCCGATATCCTATTAATCCTATTAATATTATAATTATACTAATATTACAAATCCGAAAGCTTGTGAAATCTCCAAAACTACTTAACAGATTGAGATAAAATTTAGCATACGTTTAGAGCATAGCCTAAATTAGATAATAGGCTACTTATTATACCGAAAATACGCGTGCGAAGCCGCAGGCAGAAGCTAGGTATGAATAAAAGTTGCAATTTTATTGTTTTTGCGCACCTATCTACCCATAATAAATATAAATAAATAAATAATGCTGGCCAATACACACAGCATTATCTAGCCCCAAGCTAAGCAGAGCTTGTGTTATGTGTGCTAGATAACTGATATACATACTTAATAATTATAGAATACTCTACATCGATAGATATTTTTTATTATAGATAGAAAATAATGAAGTTCGCTAGCCATATTTCAACACAAAACGAATGTTTAGTTAATAATAAACAAATAATGTTGAACAATCCACACAGCATTATCTCTAAGCTAAGTTATTTAGTTATGTCTACACAGAAATTTGTATGGGAACGATCTACCTTAACCGATTGAGCTGAAATTTGGCAAACTTATGTATGTTATGTAAGTTCGGTAACAATGCAATATTATGGTACCATCGAAACAGAAGGTCATAGGAACTCCCTAAACAAAACGAGTCTTAGAGTTTGGGGTTGGATCGGGTCGGGGTTTGGTGTATTTTCTTTTTCTGGAAGATTATTTTCTGATTTTCTTTTGTTGGTATGAAATTTACCTACACTGTAAACCACCCCTTAATAGCTTTAAAAATTGTTATTTCTTAAACAATAAAGAAAGTTTTAAACGATTTTTTTGATTAATCAATAATTCATTCATCTTGTTGATGCGGTTCTGTGATAAATTGCATGAGCGCACGGCTTACCTTGACACTCATGAAATGTATTTTCATATTGCTCATGAAGTAGGTAATTTCTTGCCGCTGTTCAATAAAAAATGTTTCAATCAAAACAGGCGCATTTGTCTATGCCTACATATTCTCGAGATTCGTGTTTTACATGAACCAATGAGGCCTAACGACTAGGTACACATCTGTTATCTTACGGATAATGGGTTTTTCTCGCTTATTTATTTACTTCGATTAAGGTTTATATCGTACGACATTCGACTCAAAGATGAGGAAAATAAGACGTATTTGACAAATATGATATAAGAGTGACATCATGACATTTTCAATCCCAATATTTATCTACGCGACCTATAGCGACGTTTTTGCAGGATCAGAAGCTACCACGGTTGAGAGACTGGAGTACCGACACAAATTAAATAATCACATAATCGATTAATCAACACGAAACTGCCATGAATCATTTTCACAGAATGATTTCGCTGTCAATTCGTTTACCAAGCCAGCGTGACAAACGATTTACTTACGGGTGGATAGGTATGCAAATAGCTTCAAGAAAACACAACGTAGAAAGAAGACGCTCACCAATTACTTATAAGGATTATAAGTCATACCAATTTGTACGTTTGTAACAACGATTTAAACCGACGATTTACTCCCTGACACCAAAAACTGTAGCATTGTCTTTGAATGCGTGCGTTAACACAATGCATGCACTAATAAGTAGGTACCTTTTTTTTTTTTTTTTTTTTATATTCGGCGAGGAAATTCGTTTATGAATAAACTGGTCTGGGGGGGACCAGAATTATGTGGGACTCGACGTTCTGAAAAGAACATAATACCCACTAAAACCTCTCCGGTGTCCCTCTCTCGCCATTTTTGCCGAACCACGGGAACATTTAAAACCTCCGCGGCCCGACTTGCGTCCCCTCTTCCTCCTATACATAGCCGGCGAGCCCACCGATCCACACACTCGCCGACCCCATTCTTCCGTCACCTTTCCTCCCCCCGATTAGGACACAGACAGGACAGACGCTGGAACCGCGACTAATAAGTACCTAGTTTAAAATAGAGTCTTTGCCTATAAACCTAATTGTTATTATTACCATTTATTGTGCCATCATATAGCACGAATTTTTGTGAAAAAGTGCCACAGAAACACGCAATGCACTGACTCCAAATGATCGATTTATCTCATTTTGCGTGGTAACAAACAACACGGTGCGGTCTCACTACGGTAAGGGCCTATTTAAATCTTTGGTTAAAGTTTGTTTGTTTTTTTTTTACACCAATAGGTGTTTCCTTTGTGTCAAAATGCCGCCGGGCGGAGGTAAAGGCAGGAAGCTCAGGTCAGCAAAAGACAAAAATGCCCGGTTACAAAAAATCTTGGATTATTGTGTTTACTATCGTGAATTGAATTGGACGAGGCTTTCGACGCTACAGTACTTACTTATTTAGCTACAGTACTTACCTTACGCTTTATAGAATATGAAAGAAAAAACACCTTTTTGAAAGTTTTGTTTGTATGTAACATAGAGGAAGTGCGGTCAAATTTTATATTATACTATACCAATTACCTTTGAATCATATTCTGGTAATGTTACCAGTCATTTTGATGCTCAAAACCGAGCTTACCTGAAAAGTTTCCTGGGAGTTTTAAAAATTGGTGATAGTTAGATTTCGAAGTGCTCTTTCGATATTTTTAATTTGCCACCTCGTATCATAATGACGTCTGTTACCAGATTCATGGTAGTAGTACCTCTGTCGACTCATTTTATGATGAAAATAGTGAAATTAGTTTAGAAAGAACCTTCCTTTCAATAAATGATTTTAAATGATTTAGCCTATGAGCGCCGCAAAGTCACCAACACCCGTTTTGGCAAAACAACTCATTACAACACCACCAAGATTTTGCCTCGCATGTAAACAAAAAAGATTTTGCTCTCTTTTATTTGAGCAGCAAAGTCATTCATTATATTGTATTTTCGAGCAAGATTGGTGAAAGGGTATATTTTTTGATGTGTTTGCGAAATTTAAATGTTTGGGTAGAATAATGTGCTAAATAAAATGTATTTCACTACACTTTAACACACAGCACCTTCCTTGCGCTAAAAACCATTCCTCAGTAATTTGTGAAAGCAAGATCATAGTGTAATACTATTTTAGAAGCCTCATATCAGACATGTTTGAAGGTTGTTCGTTTCATGTTGGCGATAGATTTTTTTTTAAACTGGGTGACTTATCAAGACTGAAACTACAAGAGTTACGAGACTGAAATTAAGAACTTTTCATCCATCGGATTCCCGTAATTCTCTGTATACCATATTCCTAGTCTTTTTGTGGGGTTGCAGAATGTTATTTGGCGAGCTAACTGTGGAACACGCGACATAGAGTTGGCCAGAGAAACAATCACTCAATTCAATTCAAGTCACTGCGCACACACATCCACACCTGCCATTTTTAAACTTTGACCTTGCATTTTGTTGATTGTCATGTCGTAAGAAACTTTAAGTGATAATTGTACTTCTGGAAAAAGTTTTTTAGTATATACAATTTTTACTACATATAATAATTATATTATTTAGTTAGTTACTTTTGGAAAAGTGTTTCTAATAAATGAGAAATAGAGTTGATTGTTATCAATTTGTTTTTCTTTTACCAAAGATAATCCTGCCATTTTAATCTATCTATCTATGTATAGATATGTTGTTTTCGCATGTTTTTGTGGAAGTCGACAAAAATAAAAAGCGGATCTATATTTTCTTCAATAAATGGACGGCGTTTTTACAGAATAATTAATTCAAGAGCTCAGAAATAGACCAATTTTCTATTTATCCTTTTCAAAGTTTAAGTCCTCAATAATATTGCTTCCTCCTCTGACTGGACTCAACTGACTCGCGTGACGATCCGATGCCCAGTTCCGCAACTCAAACTACACTTGATCGCAGCGGAATTCATCCAGCGGTTACGCTACTCGTATGCCGCAGCGGAGGTGTGCTACGGGCGTAAGAGTTTCAAGATAGGAGTTGACAGTTTAAACAAAATAAATTAATCTTGCGCCAACACGAAACGTTCAACCAACAAACTCTAAATTACATGGCGACCGATTTATTTTACACTAACATGCTCTAACTTAGCAGTAACTTAGTAAAAAAGAACAAAATGAAACTTCATTTTTAAAGCCGTGTTGAAAATAACAGACCATAGTTCGTAGGTACAATGAGTCAAAAAGGAAATACATATTATCAAAAAACTGTTTTGAGTCACCATTTTTTGTATGGCAACGCTAGGCTATCTGAGAAAGCAAAGTATTTTTTTTAAAGGAGCACTTCCAAATCTTTAATATAACCAGACCAGGTTTCAACTCTCCTAAACATCTTTCCAGGTAAAACTACCAAATGACTGGACTAGCAATTTTTAGATAAGAACTTACGAATTACGTTCGTAATGATTTTTTGTGTTTGAAAAAAGCTCTTGTAGGCCATCCAGGCAGTAGGTTTTCAAGGTTTTCTTTTACTGTCAGGGACAGCATTCCTGGCGCAACTCAAATAAAGATGGATGTCGTAGTATGACATGTTGTGGTACGCATAATACTCCGGATTCTTATAGTTGCTGCACTTTCCAGCCCCGGGACCAAGGGTCTGAAACAATATTTTTTATAAAAATAAACTTTAATATTGTTCTCATGGATCCCATGAATACCATCTTGTATACCTTCGTGCGCTGCACCACTGAGGTCGTCAAAGGTAAAGTTTTATCTGAGGTAAAGTTTCAGTGCCCAACTCACAACCTTTGTAATGTCTGGACCTTATATAAAATTTGGTCTTATTCCAATTTTTAACAATTTAATACTAAGGCGCGTCTCACACTGGTAAATCGTAGCAAGGTTGATTTGTTCGCCGCCGCCCCGCCACGACTGTTGCTCGCGTCAGTGACGCTAACGCGCCTAATAGAAAACTAAATCATTCCTGAGTGGCTTATGCTATATTTTATCCAGGCACTGCGTGAGCGAATGCGCAACCAGAAGCACTAGTTAGACAACGTAAAAGAAAAATTACTACGTTGCTCTAAACTATTTTACTAAAGTAAATTTATTACCTCTCCATCAATAGATCTGAAGATACCGCTAGGCATTATTTTTGGAACCTCAAAACACACTCGGCATGGGTCACTGTTAGGTAAAATGAAACTGAACTTTCGAGCCTGAAATAAAAATTGTAGTAGGTGGTAGTGAACTAAACATGGGCAATTATTTTATTAACCCCCAAATACTCAAACGCAACTCAGAAGCCCGTCTCAAATGACGAATTTATGATAGCTTTCAATGACAATGTGGTTAAAATTGATCACTTGGGACGTGCTTAAATCTGAGTTACGTTTGAGTATTTGGGCGATAGTGTCTCAGAGCGTAGGTAAATATTACGTCGTCAGATAAAAAAATAATAATTAGGCTTTGTGCAGAAGAACCAGTAGCTACTTACATCATAAATGGTAGAGCTAGCACCGTAACCATATCCAGGGATCGCGTATGCCGTCATGAGACTGCTGAATGGATCACCAATGTCTTCATCATCACTGTCATGTGTTCTATCATTATTTGAAGATGCCGAAACTCTGAAGTAACGAAGGATTGGGGCCTGGTGTATACGACCAGCGCCGGTTACGGCGCTGGCGAATTTGGTCATGAAATTCATTGCAAAGCACTAGGCTAATTTATGTAGGCAGGTATTACTGATAATTTTGATGGTTTAATTTTAAATTACATACATTTTGGAGGCCTTATTTTTTTGCTGAAAATTTTAATTTTTGTTGACTGTTTTTAATGGAAACCATAGATGAATACTAAAGGGCGCTCCACATTCTCGCGAGAATCTCGAGTGAACGCGAGAAAACCTTGAGAAGCATGAGTGTGGAGCTGATTCTCATATTCTTCACGTATTCTCGTCTTGTTCTCCGATTGTTGTCGGTTTTTTTGCGCGAGACAAAGGAGCGCGAAAACGTGAGAACAGGCGAGAACGTGTATTGACCTCAGTATTGACACCACACTCGCATGTTTCTCAGTAACGAGCGAGCCGCCGATTGTAACGGTTGTATTGTGTACTGCAAAAATGATAAGATAACAACCTACTTAGCCTTTTAAAAAGTACTTACCTTGTTCTATTACGGTGAATTCTTGTCATCCACCATATTCTATTTCGCCACTTCTTTTTAATTATTTTTTTCTCTTTAATATACGCATAATTATAATATGCGAAAGCACAAAACAATAAACTTGCCACAGCGGTCACTTCAGCGTCCATCGGCATCGAGCATAGTGAGAACTATTTGAGAACTTTGTGAGTGTGTACCCAAAAGAAGTTCTCACAACAGTTGTCGAGAGAATCTCCTGAGATTCTCGCGTGAGTATCTCGCGAGAATGTGGAGCGCCCTTAATAAAGATGGAAACCAAAGAGAATAAAATCACCGATTAGCAATCATTGGTGTCAATTCAGATGTTGCAAAAACTAAACTAAACTAAATTTGTAATTTAATTATGGCCAAAGAGAATACAATGCCTCCTACGAAGAAGAGCCGGGACATCCATGATTTTATCAAAGATCCTATGACTACGTTCCGATCTTTGGTTAATACCAAAGATCCTATTACTACGTTCCGTGTTAATACTAAATAAAACGTCAAGTGTGAGTCGAACTCGCGCACTATAGGTTCCATTTAATTGTAAGACCTTGTTTTTTGCCAAATATCATGATTCTAGGACAACATGAAGTATTCTATAGGTACCCTGTATATTTGGTCGTGGGATAGAATTAAATATTTTTTTAATAAACTACAAATTTACGATTTTCAGAATTTTCTCGTTATTTGTGCTATATGACCTTGCTGCTTACCAAATTTTATGCTTCTAGGTAAACGGGAAGTATCCTGTAGGTTTTGATCTATAGCAAGAATCAAAAGTATTTTTTTGGTGAATAAATTACAAATTTATGGTATTAGGATTTTTTTTACTTGTGCTATAAGACCTTGCTTCTTGCCAAATTTTATGATTCTACGTCAATGGAAAGTATCTACCTATAGGTTTTGGTCCATGGCGAGAATCAAAAGTATTTTTTTTGTGAATTTATTACAAATTTACTGTTTTATTCCGGATTTTTTCCTTCATTTGTGCTATAAGGCCTTGCTTCTTGGTTTTCGGATTTTACCCTTTACTTCTGCTATAAGACCAGCAAGGTCTCACCAAACTGCGTGCGTTGACTTAGAAGTTTTATTTATATCGCGGCTCCAAGAGGTTACAGACTTAAGTATTTGACTTTAATTTCAACTCGATACGTCCACGCGTTCCTGAGAAAAGAGGGTTGGCAGATGGACAGACAGACAGACAGACGGACAACAAAATGATCCTCTACGGGTTCCTTTTTTCCTTTTGTGGTATGGAACCCTAAAATTACTTTATATTTTAATTTGGACCTACTTTCCGTCCGTCTGCAGCTAGCTGAATTGTATCAATTGTTATTGTAAATACTAGTTCTACTTCTTGACTATTTTTTTACTTTTTATTACTTTTTAAGTTTTAATAGGTAAACTTTATAAACACAAAAAATCACAATCAAATATAAACGAAACAATAATTTGTTTCGGGTGATAAATATTGTGGGAGATATTACTGATTTAATATGCAAGGACATACCGGTTGCGGCGGTACCGGCCCCGGGGGGCCGATTCTGTAGTATTTATAGTATCAGCATTGCACTCGTGCGAAGCCGAGACGGGTCACTAGTACTAAACAAGATCCGTCAAGTGCGAGTGTAACTCGCGCGCCGAGGGTTTCGAACGTTATCAACAAATATGTACCAATAGTACCGGTTAGAGACTTCGCAATTTAACGAATACCTAAGAATAATAGGACCCAACCTACATTTCAGATGGATCTCTATGCATGCTTTGGTTAAAGTGGGTATTGGTAAAATTTTCGACTTTTTCAAAATATTTCAAAAAGTATGAAACTTACAGAAATTTTAAAAACTGTTTTGAAATATTCAAATTGATACCTTTTATTTGATTTTTACCCCACTCGGTGAGGTAGCCTCCCTTTTTGAAAATTATTCCTTTTTGACCATTTTTCAAAAAGTATTCATTTTACAGACTTCTCTGTATTTTTCCTGTAAAATATAGATCCATATCTACAAACGCTCTGTACATTTTAAATGGATCGCTCTGCAAACTTCGGAGTTATGGGGTGTACAGGCCTCTGCTCTGTACTTTGATACTGTTGTCGATATATAGATAGATGGGAGTTAAATTGACTGAACGACACGGAGGTTGTATGCAGACTAAATTTATTGTTTTAAAGTACATAAAATGCTGATCATTGCTTAATGCTAACGCTGTGGCACACACAGCTTAATACAAAGTTATTACGTAAGCTGGCCTACGTGTGTACTTAAATATCTAAGTATAGGTGCATTATGTGCGGGTTGGCCCGTACATAGTTCCCCACGAGAAAAAAACATAAAATACTTGATTAATGACACACATTGATACTAAATGATTGATACTATGCTAAATCTGATTATGATAATCATGATTACTTATCAAAATTCGTTGTTACTTAGAAAGTAATAAGCTTAAAAAACATATTTATGTAAAGCTAAAGCTTAAAATACATGTATCTTATGAAAAACCTTAAAAAACATCTTCTTCGAATGATAGAGCTTATAAAACATTTTATTCATGATAAACAAACGTGAGTATTTAATAAAATGATAACGATTAAAAGTCAACACGCGAGACTCTAGGCGACGTTGCCTTATTTACGCGCAGACTCACACTCTCATTGATACATTGATACACAACACTATCACTAACACTTGGTAGAGCGATACCCGGAGCGGGGCGCGGCGCGGGCGCGCTGCCAGGCGTCGAGCCGCGCCCGCGGCGCCCCCAGTACACGATGACTCCCAGGACACCCAGCCCAATGCACACGTAGATAAGAGTATAGTGGTGGATGTCATGATATGATATGCTGGTTGATATCGATTCATTCTCTTTTACGTCCTTGATTTTCTCCTCTAAGTCTTGTAGCTCTTTCTGATTAGCTTTTGTCTCCGGCAGTCCCATAAGTACCTCTCTTGGTATTGATACATTGATGATATGATTTATAGGGGCAATCACGGGGGCAAACACGTTTGATCTAATTTACATTTCGCTTGATAGATAGTCGTGAGCGATTATTTCTATAGCGTTCGTTTTGATAACGCAACCATTATCCATACTTATTATTCCGGCGCGAGTCAGGTGATGTACTGCAACTTGATTTCCACACATAGAACGTACTTGAAATTGATTGCAGCAAAAATAAATGTAATTGTTCAAGGAACTGCTTTCCTGCCAAATATTCTTGCACGTTTTGATAGTTGTTTCGCACGCGGCTTCTCTCGTCTTACAGAAATCCATATTACTAGACATCTTATACATAGGTTTGTTGATATGACACAAATATAAATTCGTATCTGATAATATACATGATCTAATGCCGCTGTAGGACATACAAATGTACATGTCTTTCTTCAAGTTGATTGCTAACAAATTTGATATAGGTGATATGCTTATCATGTTATCTTGCCTTTGTCCAGGGATCGGAATGATCTTGAATATCCCGAAAGTATCCCGGGTTATAAGTGGGATTCTTAGCTCGAATATTAGGTACTCGGTAATCATTCTGGCTTTTGTTTCCATAAGTTTGAATACCTTTGCTATGTCAGTATGTAGATAAGTTTTCTATAGGTAGCGATAATTCACTTGGTACATGACTCGAAATAATACTCAGCTCATCTTGCAGTTGTTTTGATGTGATAAGGTACGGGTTAAATCGTCCATGATACGTGTCGGCGATGGTATTCAACATTAAACTTTGTAAATGTTTTATGTTTTGTAGTAGATTGCTTGCTAGATATGATGAACTCATTTGATGCACCGACGTTGAACTCATTTGATAATTGTAGTTCGGTTTTCACAAAACCCACCCTTTTGTCTGATTCGATGAGTTTCTGATAAATGATTTTATACTGCTGCGTCGTCGTATTTTCAAGTCGTTTCAGTACATTATATTCCGCTTCTATGATTGATGTCTGATTCTTTGATAATGTTGATATATGATGTTGATTTTCTTGTAACTGATTGATATCTTTCAGGTACTTTTCGGCGAATCTACTGTCTAGTACCCCGAATAGTGAGTTTGCTAGGTAGCCGACCCCGTCGATAAGACCGCGGCGCGCCCGCCTCTCTGCGCGTTTTGCGTATTGCGTTTTGTGTGGATTCAGCAACAGCTGATTATTGTAGTTCAATTCATTAAGTTCGTGCTGCAATTGTAACAGTATTGTACTACAATAGCTTTTCTCTTCCATTGTTTTGCACAGCCGATCTAAAGTGATTGTTGATTTGTCGAGAGCCGTAATTCCTTCCCAGTAAGGTTGAGTTTTATAGTAGACGACAAGTTTCCACTCATCACGAATGATTTTCATGTTTGATAATTTGTCAAAATACAGATGCTGATTTTCTCTGAATTTTGTTACGTTCAACGCACCTTGAGCAGTTGATAAAATGCTCAAAAATAGGAATATAGAAGCGAATAACGTTGATAGTTTTATACGAGCCTTTAATATTGATATTTTCGGCTGATCTTCTTCTTTGTTTTCATGAACCGGTAAGATTGATATTTTTGTCACCGGGCGTTTCAATATAGAGTTCTTTATTTTCAATGATACAACTCTAACTTTGGAGTCGAGACCTGGATGTAGTTGGACGACCCTTCCCATCAGCCATTTTCCAGGCGGCATTTTCCGTAATCAGTGATATTTGCGATCTGCCATCAATCAGAACTCTCAAGTCTCGATAAGTACCATCTGCTTTTTGTACCTTGATCATTGAAAGAAAGAAAAAGAAAGAAAATATTTTTTATTTACCTTAAAAACTACTACACAGAACAAGAATATATGCTAAAAAAATAAAACTATATAAAAAAAGACGGGTTGCACTCCGGGAGTGCCGGCAGAAGTGAAAACTTGATTATTAACGTTGAGCATGTTTGATATTTTGGAATGGTTAGGGAATAATTTTGCACCAATTGCTTTATCAGTATAAAAGTACTATCATTTATGTGGTAGAATACAATATTCATTTATTGCGCTATCGTACACAAACA
Organism: Eupithecia subumbrata; assembly: GCA_949316285.1. Taxonomy (NCBI): domain Eukaryota; kingdom Metazoa; phylum Arthropoda; class Insecta; order Lepidoptera; family Geometridae; genus Eupithecia; species Eupithecia subumbrata. Next base: position 26,693,416 of record OX438644.1, on the reverse strand, counting down.
TGACAATTTATATTACATAAAAAATTTAACACTTTAAAACTATTAAAGCCGGTTGCGCGCAAACCATTACCCGCTACAAAAATCTGATTATTTTTAAAGTCCAAAAATAAATTCCGTTTCCCAGCAATTATTTTTGCGCAGTGTTACTTAGTTTCATGTACAGAATGCTTGGTTGACGGCTTCGTGAAAGGTCTGTTTACACCCGTTAAGCAGTACGATAGACTCGATCGAAACCTAACCTTAATTATAAAATTATATTAATGAATAAATGAAAATTTTTGTCCTTGTCTTTCTTTTCGATTCGTTCGAGAAATTAATTATCTATAGATACATAAGTAGGTAGGTATAAGCGAGCCGGACGCTAGCAACTATTACGTAAGCTAGGGCCTATTGTTGTTGTCGGAAACTAGTACTATTATCTATTCTGTTTACCTAAAAATAATGTTCGATTTTGAACTCTATCTCAAAACAAAACTTCAAGAAATTTCCTAGCTATAATGAAGATCCTGCACAATTTTGAGCTTTATTCCTTCGGCATAATGTCGTCGTTGCTCCATCCGTCTTACGCTTTTTCGATCAGGTCACGTGTCCTGACGCGAGTTTAAGATTTTATACCCATTACAGAAAAAGTGCTCAACGCCGCTAAAGAAGTTTTCACTTCAAAAAATGTAATCTGTGCGCAGCAGGGTTTGAGGCAAATGGCCTCCACTCAGCGTTATGCTGGATGAACACTGGTGTGTCCACCAGCGCTGGTTTTCAGTGAGGGCCATAGGGGTTACATCACGACCGTCTGGAGTGGTGCGTTTAAGACGACAAAATATACAATAAAATAAATGGAAACAGGAAAATGAAAGAAAAAGAAGAAAACAATACAAAAGCAAAATTGCATTGCTGTTGATAATAAGACCTCCGGCGTATTACCCTGTTGGCCTACGTGAGTAGTTGATTTGTGCTGATTAGTACGCGATTTAGTTTCATTCTCTGTAGCTTCAAGTTGATACATGCTGTGTAGGAGTGTATTATGACACTCGTTACATTCCCGACAACGCTTTGGCGAAATACAGACTTTACCGTAGTGGTCATAAAGGCAGTTAGGTATGGCATAACGATAACTTGGCGATACATTGTTTCTTATTGGCAGGCGACATTTCTAGAAACTCTTTGCAATGAAATATTACATGTTATTACATCTTCATTGATGTTCGCCTTTGCAAATATAACATTTCGATTTCGACGAAGAGGGCTTGCTATTGGAATTTGATGTACTTACCTTTGTTAGCCTGATATGACTGCTTCGAATCCGTAGATTTTTTCTTTTGATTGTATGATGATGATGACTTGGATGATGATTGTTGCTCCCTTTGATTACTTGATTGATTGATATTTTCTTGCTTTCTCTTGCTGGATTCCATACTCGTAAATTTGTTCTCCTAGAAAGTCAGAAACTCTGATAAGGTCGGAAGCTCTCGAGGCTCCTTTAATGATCTCACGTAGTCATCATGTGTGTCGCTGTCCAATTTCTGACACAGAATATGGACGATGAGCGGATCCCACGAAGTAGTGTCCACTCCTAGATTTTTGATAGCATTTAACGTATCCAGAGAGGTGTCGTGAATGGGCTTGTTATGCTTGATATTTGCTTGCTGTATCACAGGCAGATTCAACAAGATGTTGACGTGTGACGAGAATAAGATCTTTTTATTATCGTACCTGTGCGTCAGTATGTCCCAACAAACGTCATAATTGTCAGAACTAATGCTCAAATGCTGAATTAAACGTTCGGCTTCGCCCTTGACCTTTGATTTTAAGAACTGCATTTTTTGAGCTTTTGATAAGAAGTGATTGTTGTGAATTGCTTCTGAAAACAAATCTTTGAAACTAACCCACTGATTGTAGTTTCCATTGAAATTTGGCACTTCCATTTGTGGAGTTGTCTTCTCTCGGTGAGCCATTTACCAGAGTTTGCTATTTAGAGCTTTCTTCATGTTATTGAAAGTCGTTTCGTGCTCTAAGTAATTTTTCTCGTACTTTGAATCGCTACCATTCAACTCTGCATCGATTTCCCAATGATGAGTATCGATAACAGACCACCTATAAAGCAAGTTCTTCAAGTTGTCTTCAATTTCCCACTTTTCATTGATATTTTCCACACTGATATTGGAAGCGGTTCTAGCGAAAGCCTTGAAGTGACTCAGTTGTTTTTTGATCAAATCGTCCAATCTGCTGTTGGCTCCTCTGTCCGAAAAGTCAGGCCAAGTTGCTGTCCTACCTCCTAAAGGAGTACCTGGCCTCAGTATCGACGACGTAGTTGGTGAGAGAATAATTTTTTCTCGTGCTTGCGAATAAAATTCATTGAGTTGCTGATAATGGTTGGTAACGAAATATTCATCGCTTTGATCTTGAGACTGCATAAGCTGATGATGATTAGATTGATACTCCTTCCAATAAGCATCTAAGGTCTCTATGCGCCTTTTGATGTAATCGGTTGTCTTTCGGTCTGGCCCATCCTTTTTAAAGTTTTGATAAAGCGTGTTAATTAATGCCCTCTGATATTTGTTTTTGCCTTGATAATAGACCTTCCAAATTTGACATATTGCATATAAACTGATAATGCCGGTAATATAGTCAAAAGTTATATTGGAAAGGTCTTACTTGATTGCTCTGCTTCGTTGATGATGATAATGATGACTGCTTATCCCCTGGGCGGGCGGCGCCCAAAAGGATACGTGATGATGATAACGCTCAGTCCCGGCTGGGTTGCTAGGTATACCGGGAACCTCTGCGCTGTCTCGGCGTCTGTTGCTAAGCCAGAGACTTTGATAAAAATCCCTTGATAACACTGAAATCCGTAGGAGAATCACAGACAGATTCGCGTAGATGATCCTGCCCACGGAGGCTCGAAGGACCACTTTGTACTGGCCTCTGTTCTGTACTTTGATACTGTTGTCGATATAGATAGATGGGAGTAAAATTGACTGAACGACACGGAGGTTGTATGCAGACTAAATTTATTGATATAAAGTACATAAAATGCAGATCATTGCTTAATGCTAACGCTGTGGCACACACAGCTTAATACAAAGTTATTACGTAAGCTGGCCTACGTGTGTACCTAAATATCTAAGTATAGGTGCATTATGTGCGGGTTGGCCCGTACAGGGGGGGGGGGGGGGGGGAATGGGTATTTTTTCGACTTTTTTCAAAATATTTCAAAAAGTATGAAACCTACAGAAATTTGAAAAACTGTTTTGAAACGTACAAACCGATAGTAGATAGTAGGGGGTAGCCCCCTTTTAAAAATTATTCCCTTTGACCATTTTTCAAAAAGTGTTCTTTTTCAAACTTCTCTATATTTTTCCTGTAAAATATAGATCCATGTCTATAAACGCTCCATACATTTTACATGGATCGCTCTGCAAACTTCGAAGATAAGGGATGAGTGGGTATTTTTTCGACTTTTTCGAAATATTTTAAAAAGTATGAAATCTACAAACATTTCTAAAACTATTTTGAAATGTACAAACTGATACCTTTCATTTGATACCCCACATGACCCTGTAGGTATCTTTTAAAATTTCGGCATCACAATTTGTATGGAAAATATTCATTTTCATTTTTCATTTATTATCATTTCTTTTTCTTTAAATCTGGACAGGCGCACGAAACGTATTATCACTTTAAATTTCAAGTTGATAGCTGCAGTAGTTGCTGAGTTATTAAGGAGGGAAAAAAGGACGAACAAAGCGAGACCATAAGGGTTTTGCAACCGATCTTCGATCTTGGAAACCCTAAAAATATGCATGCAGATCATAAAAACATAATCTCTCGGCGGGGATCGAACCCGCAACCTCCTGCGTCACTAGTGCGTCCATAGCCTACATTTAGTTCAACGATTTATAACTAGATGTCAGCACAGTGGAATTAAAACTCGCTTACGAAGCGTTTGGGGTTTACAAAGGGGTTTTCGAATTTGCTCAAATAGGATTAATTCACAGGTATGTAATGGCCACTGAGTCCGATGGGATTCTCGAAATTTTTTTAAACGCTGTCCGGTAATACGGTTTAACAGCGTAATATACAATCATCATCATCATCAGCCTATATTAGTCCACTGCTGGACATAGGCCTCCCCTAATAATATAAAATAATTTACATAAATTATAGCTGAAACTCTACCGAAAACAAGTGAGTTTTCGATTTATGTGTCGTTGTTTGCTTACAACTTTAATATAATATTATATCTGCTCTAGTGTAAAGTTTCACAAATGTCGGTTAATACAAATAGCGTGGAACCCGTCGATTAATGGTGAGCAATATCAAATTGAAGGATCACAAAATCCATTTTATCTTTTCTTCAATAAATGAAAGAAGGATCTCAAATCGACAATAACTAATGAAAAAAGCGGATAAAGCGTTATGCGCAAATCCAGAAGGAAGTGACTGCGATTATTTACGGTGTACGCCGTTTTCATCAATACTTGTATAGTAGGAGTGACCCTTTTACTTTACCGAAGCTCGTTCATGGTTTTGGTTCCCAGGAATCGACCAAGCTGTCTAGAGCATGATAAGTTCATGCAATATTTGCATTCAGCTGCGTCCCTCGCCCCCCTCCGGCTCATTGGGAGTATCCTACGTCGTCATTTGGCAGAATACATATCGATCTATTAGGCCCGATCAAAGGATGTATGTATATGGTTGCAGTAGATGCGCATACAAAGTGTATCATATGTAAACTTGTAAGTCTGCAGTAATAGTAAAATTATGTGAGTTTATGTCAAGGTTCTGTGTTCCGAAAACAATAGTGAGTGATAATGGCACATCTTTTTGTTCACGGGAATTCGAGTCTTTTTGTGCTTCTAATGGGATTTCACATAAGACATCTCCAGTCTATCATCCGCCGAGTAACGTCCAGGAGGAAAGTTTTGTAAAAATTGTTAAAAGAGGTATAAAATATTGTCTTTTGTCAGGCCCGAATGCAATAAGTACATCAGTAAAATTATAAAAATATCTTATGGACTACCGTAACTCTATACATGCTGGGACGGGGTTCTCCCCGGCACAAATTATGTTAAGGTCGCGGTTGGATTTGATTAATCCAATTAGCATCCCGAATACCACCCTCGTCAACGCGTCCTGATTTGAAAAATAATTTACAGTGTTCACAATAGCTTGTTGTGAAAAATACTAAAAACTAAAGGAAAAACGACTTAGTGTTATATAAAAAATTTAGTGACAAAGTACACCTGGTGTAAAGGTGTTGTACAGTAAATAAAACGTATATATTATTCAAGTACGAGTCGGACTCGCGCACTAAGGGTTCCGTAAAACCTTGTGTCTTGCTAAATTATCATTATTCTAGGTCAACAGGAAGTACCCTGTAGGTTTTGGTCCATGTCGAGAATCAAAAAAAGCACACTAGAGAGCTTGAGCAAGACTCATAGTAATAAAGTTTTTAGGTGTTTGGCTTGACACAAAGCTAACTTGGAGCGTTCACATTGACGCATTAACAAAAAGGCTGTGTTCGGCCTAGGTGGCCGAAAGACGCCATAAGGAAAATTAGAGAGATAGGCGGAGAAAAAGCAGCACGTATGGTCTATTTCGCCTATTTCCACTCGATTATGACCTACGGCATACTATTTTTGGGAAGAGCAGCCGATGCAAGCAGAGTTTTTGTGTTACAGAAGCGAGCAATACGTTATTTACTAGGCTTAAGGTATTTGAAATCTTGTAGGGACAAATTTAGGGAAGTAGGCGTCTTGACGATGGTTGGAGAGTATATCTACCAAAATTTGATTTATGCTAAAAACAATTTACACAATTTCAAATATGTTAAGGAGGGACATGATTACAATACAAGACAAAAAAATAACTTAGTAGTCCCGAAAACAAGACTAACTAAAATCTCCAAAAGTTTTGTTTTTAATTCGATAAAACTGTACAATATGTTACCAAATAATGTTAAATCAATGTCAGATCTAAAATTTAATTCATTTGTTAAAAAAAAGATTAATTAATAAGAGTTATTTTATTATAGACTAGATGAAGCTTTTGCTGACAAAAATATTTTATTATTTGATGATTGACATTTAATCTGACATTCCCTTAATATGATTAATTTTACTCTTTACATTTTTGACAATGCTTTTGCAGCTACCCCTTTAAATTATTGTTATTATGTTATGATTGAATTTTATGTGTTTTTGAAAAGTTACTATTGTAAGTAATTAACCTGACTAAGTGTTTCTTGTGAACCCATGGTATTAATAAATGAATTGAATTGAATTGACGGACAGACAGACAGACGGACAACAAAGTGATCCTATAAGGGTTCCTTTTTTCCTTTTGAGGTACGGAACCCTAAAAATAGGTAAAGTTATGTACTTAGTAAAAGATATTGTTACCTCGGAAATTCATAAAAGATACTTAAATTGGGATTGTAAATAAAGCTCAAAGCGGAGACATAAATAGACATGGACAGTTAACACCGCCGCCGCTGCCACCGTCGTCGCCGCCGCCGCCGCCGACGCGACGTCGCTACCCTCACCGACCGCAACATCGCGCCCCGCTTTAGCTGACGCAACCGGTACCGCCGGAGGCACCGGAAAGGACGGAATGCCCGATTGCATTCGATTTAGAGAGTATCACAGCTGGGAGCTCGACCAAAGGAAGACGAGCAGAGTTATACCGACCAACTGGTTCTTCAGTCTCAGGGGAAGAAGAGAATGAGTGTGACGTCGTGTTGCCTACCGAGTCTGAGAACTCAGGTGCAGCAGACGGATATTTCTTCGAACTCGGATGAAAAATTTCAGAAAGTGGAAGTCGACCCCGAACCGAGCAACTTACAAAACCCGGGCGAGGGTGTTACGCGATCGACCCAAATTATGTTTTAAAAAGTATGCATAGCTAACCAGTGATCGTTTCACTTGTCCGTCTTTATATCTAACACTTACTAAATTTTATGATTCTACGTCACGCGAAGTACCCTATAGGTTTTGGTCCATGGCGAGAATCAAAAGTATTTTTTTAATGAATGAACTATAAACTTACTGTTTTCGGATTTTCCCTTTACTTGTGCAATAAGGCCTTGCTTCTTGCCGAATTTCATAATTCTAGGTCTACGGGAAGTACCCTATAGGTTTTGTGTGCAAGTGCACCTCTTGAAGCCATGATATAAATAAAACTTCCAATTCAACGCACTCAAAAGTTACAGCCGTTTACGTCCGAATATTTGAAATTTTTGATTCTGTCCATGGACCAAAACCTATAGGGCATCTACTTCCCGTTGACCTAAAATCATGATATTTGGCAAGAAAGAGGGACTTACAAATAAACGGAACCCTTGGTGCGCGAATCTGACTCTCACTTGAGGTTTTATTATTGGAGGATGTACCCCTTTAATCAAAAATCCTTAACAACTAAAAAGTCGAAAACCAAGTTTCGTCCAGATCGGTTGTAAAATACGACCTGTGTGACCAAAATTTGCTTTATTGCTAGTTTGTACGTACTCCTCTTACGTACAAACTGGCAATAAAGCAAATTTTGCCTGACTTAAAGCAGAGAAGAGACGCTTCGCTCGCCTTGTTTGCTCGGTCAATTACTGCCGGGTGTCATTATGGCCTTTTGATTGACTGTAGACTGTCTAATTATGTTACCTATATACATCTTATATATCTATATATATAAAAGAAAGTTGTGTTAGTTACACCATTTATAACTCAAGAAAGACTGGACCGATGTTAATGATCTTTGATTTTTGGATTTGTCTCCGGCCGGAATAGCAGAATAACTATCAAACATGGGTTCCGTGCAAAAATTAAAAATACGCGGGTGAAACCGCGGGCACAGCTAGTATGAAATATTTGAAGAGATTAGGCATACCTTCCTATCGAGGTTACTTAAGCATTAGTTATGTATATGCAGAACCGCATTGCTAAATGCATTTATAGATTGATAGGGGGTAAAAAGTTTTACCCCTAGAACGCGTTTCAATACGGGCACCTAAACAGAGTATTCTATTTTAGAAGACCAAACGAAGCATGATGCCTACGGAAACTAGAAAAGTAGGCCTCTGCCGGGACTCGTACTGACGAAAAATGACAAAAAGATGTAATTAGGTGTAACGAAGTAGGTGGGTACCTATATCTTATTGTTCCACTGTGGAAGAAAATGTTAATATTTATGAATTTTGTGGTAGTTTTTACATTTTTTCTTAGCATCTGAAGAAATTATTATGTCGAGTACGTCAGCACAACTTCATCGAAAACACCGGCATTGGCAGCATTGATGGGCCGACCAACATTCCGCAGCTGATGGCTTCTTCGAATATCGATGCACGTTCGGGTCATACGCACTCTTCGCTATCACTGGTTTAGACCCACAGGTGTGTGCATGTATACCGACTATCCGATTGAGAGGGTTGCGACCTGGTTGGATCCCTGGGGGGCTTACGAAGCAGTCTGCTTTGCAGGGAAGATCCCAAATGCATGGCCGTGGTGGTTGCCAGTGAAGACATCCCGGTCTGGTGTAAGGCTCTTTGAATTTACCAATTTTCTTTGATCTATTGCATCCTGACCTTTGCGCCATGTTATCTTATGGGACTCAGCACCTCGTCTCGAAAGGGACTTTGTGTTTTTTAGAGGTAGAAAACAATCAGCTTTTATGTTTTGTTACGGTGATAACTGATAACTGATAAGAGATTGTGATGATCGTTTAGATTTTCATAATAATTACTGAAAATTTTGCTTTTACATGTTTATTGAATGATTTATTGACTTTTTTACATTTTATCTAGGGAGCTGATTAGAAAGTTGTAAACATTGTAAAATCACGTCGGCCCACATAATCGGAAACCAAAAATACTATTTCTTTTTGAAACGGGTTGAAACCAAAGATCCTATGACTACGTTCCGCTATCTTTGGTTGAAACAACTTGTGTACCAAAAAGAATACCAAAGAGAGTAAGGTCGCGTCACGTAAAAAGAACGCTGGAAGAAAGTGGAAGGGGTGTGTTCGCGCATTGTTACTCTCGCGCACGATAGTAATATGCCAATTTGCTAAGCCTATTTTTAACTAATATTTCGTTTGCGGCTTGGTATTGGTTATTAGAAAATAATATTAGATAAAATTAAAAACGTGTTCGATTCAGTTTAGAATGTTTAATATAATTAAAAAAAAAAAATATGTAATGTAGCAACTCCATCCATTAAGTCGTCTTGGGTGACGTGAAAACGTTTCATACACTGTTTTAAATTATCAACAACATTATTATCTGCGTCTCTCTTCATAAAACATATGTCTTATTTAATTTTTCGCACTTTTCTACGTAAAATCATTTCGTAAACTTTTGTGCGCGATAGTATTTTGACAAGAAAAGTGACGTGGACACAAGGCGGAAAGCAAATGTCAACCGACGAACCAATAGCGCACCGGCGGGCATGCGGCGCGCTCAGAAGAACGATCCGTTCTTCTGAGGCGGCGCGTGACCCGCCCGCCCCGCGCCCCACTGCATACCACCAAATATACCTATAAATCGCCTACTGCGCAGCTTGACCGCCAGCGTTCTGTTTACATGATGCGAACTATACACTCTCGTAGCTCTATGGGTAAACTGTATTACTTTATATATTATGACGAACGAAATCACCCCCTCAGTGATTGAGGCTTTATATCAAATCAAAGATATTTCCATAGATAATTTGTTTAAAAACCCCATTTTCTTGGAGGATGTTCATATAAAAATTTCTATGGAGAAAAAAATCTATGTACTCCATATGGAGAGGTGATGCCATAGAAAATGTATTAAATTGACAATTCTTAAACGTAACCATTTGTTGACGTTTTAGTCATTGTAGTTATTTGCATTTTATCGCCAGTATCAAAATGTTTTTCAAAATGAAATAAAATAAAGAAAATCCATAGATAATCCGTGTTCATAAAATAACACCTCTCATCAAAGGGACAATGAGTTGATTATTGGTAAAATATATCATCAAAACATTAATTTTTACCTAGGTATCTCTACCTTTAATTATATCGTGACACTTAAGATAGGTAATCGTTGATTATCTATATATCTATATAATCATTATTTAAATTTGGTTTTAATCATTGCTCCAAAACGAACCGCGGGCAAAAACCACGCGCACTCATGTAGTATAATCAGTTTTAGAAAGAGGTATCTTCTGTACTACTATCGGTTTTGTGTATTGATTTTGCAAGGCTATATTTTTTTGGCTTACAAAATGACATCGACATCGATGAAAAATATTGGTCAAACACTACTAATAAACGTTTGAAAAGTTACGCAAAATGAGTTTTTGCTTATCCATTTAACTCCCTGATCTAAAGATTGGTCTTACAAATTATTATTTTGGATAAAATCCCTCTATGGATTTCTTCCCTCCATAACAGAATCGGAGAGATCGCGCGTGTGCCAATTTACTAATTTTGTTGCATTGACAACACTGCTCTATAATTTAACCACAGAAAAACGATCCTACATTTAACACAAAAACAAGATGAACAATAACTTAAGACGCTGCCCAAACAGCGACACCGTAGAAAGTACACTTTTTCGTCGCACCGTTAGCCGTTCTCCGACATATTACAAGCCCAAAAAAAAAACAGTGTATAGTCAAATGTATGGAAAAAAGACTTATACAAAAATATTTTATAAAACGATCTAGGATCTTGAAAAAAAAAATCACAAGAAAGAACAAGAAAAAAATTTTTCGTCTCGAAATGCTCAATATTTTGAGTGACAACCATTAATTATTTTAATACTATATGAAAGGAAATTTTATCAACTAAAGACATATGTAAAAAGTTTTAAATAAATAAAACCATTAACATAATAAAACCCAAAAAACACATTTTTGTAAGGCGTTTAGCGAAGTAATTGCAAAAATTATAATATTTTGCCAATAGAATTTCAACCTTATTACTCAAACATCCCTTTCAATATATGCTCAAAATAGCTTCCACTAGCTTCATTCGGAGGCTGGATGCCTCCTCGGACGGACGTGAGGTTATGTAACTTTTTTCGCGATGACAGCTGGGTTCGACGGACGAATTACGATTTTCGACAACTTTTGTTTTGCGGGTTAAATGGTTCATTTGTCATTGAAATAAAGTCTATATTTGATTGAAGCTAAGCCAAAAGAAATTTGCAGGAATTTTATTCATTGACAGACCTACCAATTAAGTAGAATAGGTTTATAGTGGTTTTTTCTCTGGTAGCTAGATAGGTAGGTACTACTCAACATGTTTACAGCACGGAAAGTATTGGTCGAGTTAAAATATGTTAAATAGGTAGGGCGATTTTGATGACCTTATATATAAATAAATAATGCTGAAAAATTAAAATAGGAGCCTACGTCCAGCAGTGGACTTATATAGGCTGATGATGATGAATTCACACATCATCACCAAGGCCGAAGCTAAGCAGAGCTTTGTTATGGGTACTTACTAGATAACTGATTTACTTAGGACCAACCATGAGCATATTTTTTCTCGTAGTTCTACCAGTAGAACTACAGGCAAATTTAAATTACTCGTAGTTCTATCGGTTTGTTCTCTTAGAGAAGAGAGATTCTCAAAAGGACAGATACTCAAAAATAATAATTTACTTTAAATTTTTAATAACTCATAGAAAAACCTCAACGGAGCGGTTTGTCATAACTTTTTTGTTATTGGCAATATGTGTACATTGACATCAATATAATATATTTTTTTTAGCGTAACAAAGAAGTCAAGTAAAGGAGATGTTTAAAGACGCTAAAAACGTAATAAACATGCAAAACAATTGTATTTCCAATGACAGTTGTCAAAATTATTGTTAATCACTCATGTTAATCATAATCACTCATGAGTTCTTGGAAGGCAGCAACATAATAAAGAATACTTTATATCGGTATGAATATCAATTTGGATAGCAAGGCATGGTCTGTTGTGGTTTTTATGATTATTTTGTAGAATTACAATCTAAACTAAAACTATCTTCATGATTGTTGCGTTTTATTTCCGGAAAATAAAATTAATTATGTAAGCGAGTAGTACTGAGATTGTGTACAAAATTATATCCGTGAAATTCATCATTCAGCATTCCAACATTCACGTATTTTATTTTACGAATATTTTTATAGATATATATTTATATATTTTTATAGTATCGATTTATAGATTATCTTTTAAAGGGAAATGTATACGATTCTACAACAAAACTCCTAAAGAGTTAAAAGTTATCAAAAAATAATTTCAAACAATTTGTAAAACATATCCTTTGTTAAAAAGGCTTACTACAAAATATCAGACTATCTCTAGAGGATAAAAAACTTAGGTACCTATTGCTAATAGTATTGCTCCAGCTCGAAAACTAACACCCTAACAAGGTAAAGGTTTCTTGTTCGCTTCTTTACTTTACCTTAAAAAGATTGAAGTGAACAATAAATTAAAGTAATCACTTTATTTCCCAGTTTTACTCTTGAACCTTATTTGAATTTATTGACGTGTCCAAGACTCCTGTAAGGGGTAAAGGAAATAAATCACTGTTATATTTCATTTTATATCTGATTATTTGATTGACGACCTCTGTAGCGCGGCGGGGAAAGGTCCACCTGCGACACAGGAGGTTACAGTTAGTTTGATTCCCGCCTCAGGACAAATGTTTGTACCATCTGCAGATATTTATTCCAGGTGTTCTGGATGTCTTATGTATATAAAAAATATCTATCTGTGTAGTGTATTTAATAAGTATATCATAACACAAGCTCTAATTACTTTGGGGTTAGATGATGTTGTGTGGCTTGTTCAGCATTATTTATATTTTAATTTTTTTTTTGAGAAAGCCCTCCAAAACCAAATCGAAATATCTTCAACGATTGACACTTTTGTAATCCATTTAGACCTCAGTTGTTTTGACTAAATTAGTATATTTTTTTAATGTATAAAGTATTATCATAATGGTCGGTGATATTGTCGGCACTTTAACATGCATGAAGATGATATTATTTTTTTAAGTGTTTCTGATTTCTATGAATAACTATCGATGAATGTAATTTTTATTATAATTGAGAAGCTTCAAGCGACATAGGTTTTATTAAGGTATTTTACATGCAACGATAGTAAAGCCGCGGGCAAATGTTAGTTAACATTACATTATTACCTTGTGATTGTGCTATCAACCAAAATAAAACAAAAGTTTGCCTCTTCTACAACAGATAAATTTTGCATAAGTCTATGTTAAAAATAAGCGCCTCTGCCGACCACATTTGGTAATATTGACATGCAATCTGACAGTCTTAGTTTTCCATGCACAGCGCCTTAATCCTCTATCCCACAGCCTCGATTTAGAAGCGCGTCTTGTATCGCGCGACTTGTTGCGATTTTGTAAGCGCGATTTCAAGACACACGATTATCGCAAAATCGCAGGACGCGGAAACGCGTCGTCCAACTTCTATCGCGTCGATAAAATCGCAGCAGTGTGTAAGATAGTAAGCGTCTTAGTACAAAATGTACTGCAAACAAATTTATCACAACAAATTCTGCAAAACAAGACGCGCTTCAAAATCGCGACTGTGCGGTAGAGGCTTTATCGAGTCGAAGTTGACACTTGACAGTTGCGTGCCGAGACAGATGACAGCTGGATTGGGTTGCCATTGCCATATAAAAATCAGTCAGATCAATGTTAGTTCACCGTAACGCCGCCACGGCGGTTCTCTTTGTGCACAGACTCTACAGGGTTATTGGTAATTCACGGACACTGCCTAAACTGCAGGTTCTGCCCATCATCACGAACACGTTAGTGAAGACAGGTCTGAATTCTTTTTTTTTTTGTAATTGGCCTCCTATGCAAAATAATGTCCGAAACCCAATTAATTACTACATACCGATCTCCCACTCCTATTTATATCCACATCATCGTCATTGGCTTATTTTACATTCACGAAAGATGATTTATGTTATCAGCCTGGCTGGGAGTCAGCCGAACACACACACCCCCTGATAATTCAGGGTAGAGACGTTTTTAGGTTTAGTTTCAAAGAAAACCCCTATAATTAACGATTTTTGAATGAATGAATCTACATACTAATATTATTCTATTTCCACCAATTTTAAGAATTGAGACCTGGCGTCTTCACGGACGTGTTTGTGATGATGGACAGAACCTGCAGTTCATATAATGTCAGTGAATTACCAATAACCCTGTATATGAAAAGCTGGATGTACAGTCAAAGACAAAACTCGCTCATAGGACCCTAATTCCACTAAAATAAAGATTCTGCTACGATACTATTATCACAGTAAATTGTTTGGTAGCAGAATTCGGTACCAGGTCCTTTCCAAGCTAAGAGACGTGTAGAGGCAACTTAATAGGTCCGCAGAGCACTAGCCATACCCATAGTTGTAGCGTGGTTTCCTTCTAGGTATTACATATCATTATCTAGAAAGATACAAAAGGGCTATCCCCAAATTAGGTAGGTACTTATAAATGTTCACCTTAGCTTACATATTTTTAAAAGACATTAAACATAAATATATTATTGTATGATTTTATTGTGTGTAGGTCGTATCGTCAGTAAGTATTTATTAGGATCTTTAGGTAGTTTAACACTTTTTCTTAGATTCAGAAGATGTCAAGTACGTCATCAATACTTCATGATCAGTACCGGCATCCCCGCCACCGGGCCGCCGCTGCCGCCCTCTGCACAGCCTATGCAACATTCTGCTGTTAACACTTTTATCAAATCTTGAGGCTTTTTCGAGCGCGATTTCCCCGCTGCTGCGGGCTTTGACCCACCCGAGTCCACTTGTACTCCCCCGCCGGTTCTACCAAGTGGGTTGCGACCCGGTTGGATCCCTGGGTGAGCCTCAAAGCAATCTGCTTTGCAGGGAAGATCCCAAACACAGGGCGGGGGCGGCTGCCAATGTACACAGCCAGGTCTAGTACATACCTCTTCTTTGGCTACGCTTTTTACAACTTTACGTTTTCGACCTCCAGGTCCTACTACATATTTGTCGCCTTCAGAAGCCTGCGCCTTCGTCGACGCCCGCTCCAGCTCTTTACCATCGAAGCTCGAGAAGATCTTTTTCAGGCTTTCCGGGTCGAATACAAACATGTCGTTCTGAATTGACTGGGATGGTGCGGTACATTTGCAGGCGGGGCATCCTGGTTTCCATTTATGTCTGAGGTCCACCATGTTGTCGATAAGAATCAGCACCTGTTGTCGAAACTCAAGAGGAACTCATGCGGTTTTTATAGAACACAACGCGCATATGATTTGTTATGTTACGGTAAGAAAAGGTTGTGTTTTTTATATAGGTTTTCATGTTTTTTTACTGTAAATTTTATAAATATTTTTACATTTTTATTTTAGTAATAAATAAATTGACATTTTTCTTTACATTTTGGTTGATTTAACCCCAGTACATTTGTGATTTTAGCTACAGGCACAGATTAATAACGCACAGATGTTCTAGGGATGCTAACGTAAGTCATCGTCCTTGAAAACTAAAAAACCTATCTTAACTCTATGTAAACCGTTGAAACTCAAAATACCATAAATACCAATGTGGGCGTGGCATGAAAGCCATAAGTCTGAGTCCCTACGGAACGTAGTCATAGGATCTTTGGTCTGAGTAGCAACGCATAGTCAGCTTAGGGATGTCAGAAGTGAAGATATCGATAGGTATACAATTTTTTTTCGATATAAAACGATTTTCTCTTGTTGGACAAGTAGAGAATAGATAGATTAAATCTACTGCGGTACCTACTATAAAAGAAATATACTATTTCCATTATGGTTTTGTATGTATACCTACTCCAATCCATTTTATAATACACTAGTAGTACTTAACGTAGCCCCTAACAATAACGTTCGTGAGGGGTTTTTCGAAAGGCCATTCTAATAACGTTCAACGAAAGGGGGGGGGCCCTTTCGTTGAACGTTATTAGAGATTTATTACTCCATGTCGTAGAGCTCATTCTCCTTCATTTTTAGACATCAGACAACGGGAGGTATGTCTTGCGCGGTTCCGGAGTTATAACGGTTTGAAATTCCCTTGTATCGTATATTCCCATGTAGAGCTCCTTCTGCTGATCACGTAGACACACGATGGGTCTTTCTCCCTTGGTTTCGTAGATATTGCGTGAGGGGTTTATTTTCTAGCCTATAGTAATCTATTTTTGCAAGGGGAGGGTCTCTTCTCGGAGTGTCTTAAACCCGGAAAAAGTATGAAGGGAAGTATTTTCACAATGCACAATTAACTCTTTCTTTGTTGATCTAAATAATAACCGATTCAAAAATTAAATATCGCCGTTTGTGATGAGGATTGAAAAAATTATGAGGAGCCATAACAAAATCAAAGACTTTCTCAGAAAATCGTCGAAAAGTTAAAACTGCCAATTTTTAGGGTTTCGAAGATCGAAGATCGGTTTCGAAACCCTTATGTCTCGCTTTGTCTGTCCTTTTTTTTCCCTCCTTAATAACTCGGCAACTACTGCAGCTATCAACTTGAAATTTAAATACATTTCGTGCGCCTGTACAGATTTAAAGAAAAATAAATGATAATAAATGAAAAATGAAAATGAATTTTTTCCATACAAATTGTGATGCCGAAATTTTAAAAGATACCTACAGGGTCATGTGGGGTATCAAATGAAAGTTATCAGTTTGTACATTTCAAAATAGTTTTTGAAATTTTTGTAGGTTTCATACTTTTTAAAATATTTCGAAAAAAGTCGAAAAAATACCCATTCCCCCCCCCCTATCTCCGAAGATTGCAGAGCGATCCATGTAAAATGTATGGAGCGTTTCATCATCATCAGCCCAGATTAGTCCACTGCTGGACATAGGCCTCCCCTAATGAGCGCCATAGCGCCCTGTATTCAGCTTGCCGCATCCAGCATCTGCCTGCAGTCTTTCGCAGATCGTCATCCCACCTGGCCGGAGGGCGTCCTACACTACGTTTGCCGAGTCGTGGTCTCCACTCAAGAACACGTTTGCCCCAACGGTTGTCGGTTCTTCGCGAGATATGGCCGGCCCACTGCCACTTGAGCTTGCTAATTCTTTGAGCGTGGATGGAGCGTTTATAGACATGAATCTATATTTTACAGGAAAAATATAGAGAAGTTTGAAAAAAGAACACTTTTTGAAAAATGGTCAAAAAGGGGGGAATAATTTTCAAAAGGGGGAGCTACCTCACCGAGTGGGGTATCAAATAAAAGGTATTGGTTTGTACGTTTCAAAACAGTTTTTCAAATATCTGTAGGTTTCATGCTTTTTGAAATATTTTGAAATAAGTCAAAAAAAAACCATTTCCCCCCCCTATCTCCGAAGTTTGCCGAGCGATCCATTTAGAATGTATGAAGCGTTTGTAGATATAGATCTATATTTTACAGGAAAAATATAGAGAAGTCTGTAAAAAGAACACTTTTTGAAAAATGGTCAAAATGGAATAATTTTCAAAAGGAGGGCTACCCCACCGAGTGGGGTATCAAATGAAAGGTATCAATTTGGATATTTCAAACCAGTTTTTCAAATTTCTGTAGCTTTCATACTTTTTGAAATATTTCGAAAAAGTCGAAAAATTTACCATTACCCACCTTAACCGAACCATCCATTTAACCGAAGCATGCAGAGAGATCCATCTGAAATGTAGGTTGGTACCTACTATTCTTAGGTATTCGTTAAATTGCGAAGTCTCTAACTTCTACTTTTACTACTTTTGGTACATATTTGTTGACAAACGTTCAAAACCCTCGGCGCGTGAGTTACACTCGCACTTGACGGATCTTGTTTTTTAAGAAAACTTGAGATCCTGAGGTGCATGGCTGGGATGGATGAAATAAAATAGAATCATTTCAAGCTCTGCTTAGCTTGGGGCTGGATAATGCTGTGTGAATTGTCCAACATTATTTACCTATTTATTTTATTTTGTTTTCTTAGAACTTTGTTTCAGTTACATTTTATTCATGAGCATAGAGTAACCATAGAAGAGCTAGAAGTACTACAAGACTCCGGAACCATCGGTCTATTTTCCCCATCGGTCTACTTTCACTATTAGCCTATTTTATTAAACCGTTCACTTATTGAATAATCTGTTCCTACCTAGTATACTGTCTATAGTCTATGGAGGTACCCTAGAGATCCATAGATTAAGTCTTCTATGAAATCACATTACATTAACAAGAACAACGATATTAAAAATAATATGTATTTATTATTTTAGGTGGTTTAACACTTTTTCTTAGATTCAGAAGAGACGTCGAGTACGTCAGCAAAGCTTCATGACCAGCACCGGCATCCCCGATGCGGGACCACCGCCGCCACCCGGCGCACCGCTGCGGCCGCCCTCAGAACATCCTGGAAACATTCTGCAGTTAATCATTTTATCTAATTTAGGGGCTCTTTGGAACAGAGCGCGACTTTCTCGCGCGTGTGACCATCCGAAGGTTCTTTCAGTGTTTAGTTTTATAATTTGACCTTTTCTAAACTTACATTTATTGTATTTATGGAAATAAAGAGATTTGGATTTGATTTGAATTACTCTCGTTGCCAGTTTTGATTCACTTGGGCATAAGCAAGCTCTACCTGGGTGTGATAAAGGAACAGGCAAAGGAATAGACAGCGAACTGCACTTACTACAACATTTTCCTCCTTTGTCAGCAGATGAATCCGGCATTATTCCTTTCAGTTCACAGACAATGAACTTCTTGCCTCTGCCGGAACCAGAGGCTGATCCACCTGCGCCACCGGAGCCCTTGCCGCCACCGTGGGCCTCAGCCATGTGAGCGATGAAGGGCGCGGAGTCAGCGAGGCCGCGAGCCCGCGCCAACTGGCTTGGCGCGCACACCGGGTCCGGTAGCACGAGGCAGCCCGGCTCGCCGCCGCAGCCCGTGCGGCGGCAGTCATGCTGGAGTCCGTTGCGTTTGATGCAGTGGCAGCTGTAGTACATGATCCCTCCGCGGAGCTCGCGACTCTTCGTCCGCTTCAGTTGGTTTTCCTTTTGATCCTTTTTTTCTTCGCTGTGCTCCTTTGCTCTGGAAGAGTCCGAATGCTTATTTCTTCCTTTCTGAAACGTGAACAAATATTATTTTGTGTAAAAGTGCGCCCGTCCGCCGTGGAAAAGTATGAACAGAAATTACCCGGAGCTCAGGAGAGCGACGAGAGCACTACCACTGCGATATAAGGTCGAAGTCGCTGAAGCGTGTGACGTAGGTCTTGCCGGGAGGAGGGCGGCGACAGCACGGCGGACAGGGGGCGGGACACGGCTTGGAACAGGGCCCGGACCGGCATAAATACCGAATCGAGCCCTGCTGGAAAAACTGGCAATCTTGAAGTCCGTTTCGTTTAAACGCTGACCTCGGAAGGCATTGAAGCTGCAACATGAGGTTGCTAACATTAATTTACAGAAGCATCATCTAGTCTCAACCGGCATGAACTTCTAGTTTACTGTACATTACAATTTTACATGAGACAAAAATAGGTAGATAAGTAGGTATTGATTGGTCTAGCTAGAGAATCGTTCTCACCGCTGGACCACAATCTTCGTATTTGTAGCAAACCATGGGACCACACGGACTACACCTGAAATGAAATATTCCAATCATTACATGGGGTTTCTAAATCTACAGGCAATAGGTACCAACATTTCATCGACATACTCACATTTTGGATGTAAATTTCCCCTACAGAGCAGGAAAGAGCGGTTTTGCTTTGTTTTTTATTAATTTTGTAAAATCTTATAGTAGCATAACACTAGAAATTTAGTTTTTTGTAATTTTCATTTATAAAATAACACTTAAAAATTTATATCAAAATCATCTGAACGGTTGAGTGTTTCAGAGTCTTCTGTCAAATATTTTCTAAATTTGCAGAATTCGCTTTTCTCTTTTTCTGTATTCAAAAAGTCTTTCAACGGCCAGTAATACGTATTTATCTATCAAAAATAAAGCGTGTTATACATGCACTAAATTACCAAACTCTGGAATAGCGAGCATAATGCAGTTTATATTTTTGCAGTGTTCCCAATTTTTTTTCGGTTGTTGTAACGATCTGTGCATGTCACTTTTTTTTTCGCATATTGCAAATTGAAGTCAATGCTTCAGCATGTGGATTTAATGCATGGCTAATGCATGCAGTACACGCCGGAACACAGAGGGGGGCTGGGATAGCTTCGCAAAGTTTCGTTGCCCCTTGACAACCGCTTCTTCTGCAGTCATATTGCAATCCGTTTCGGCGCAGACAGAAGCAGTCAGTATATAGGACACCTCCTCTCAGCTCGCGACTCTTGGTGCTATGGAGTGGTGTCTTTTGTGGACAACCCATTTTGCTGATTCTATAAGGCAAAATTATGACATACTTAGGTACTTCTATATTAAAAGCCTTTTCAATGGTCCTCTTAAACATAAAATACTCCAACCAATTTATCTACTAACAAACACTTGAGCAAAAATACTTACTTTAAACAGTTTTATAATAAAAAAATTAAATTACACAAAAAATTTGGAGAACAACTAGGAAATTTTGAATAATTTATTGAGTTAAGTCAAGACTGATCGTTGTGATGCCATTGTTTTTGTTGTAACTAGCTGGTTATGGCGTACAAAATTCGAAAGGGGAAGGTACTTACCTATATTATAAAATAAATTAAAGCAATTAATCTATTTGGCTGTGACATGCTTGGCTAAAGCTATTTTCTAAAATATGGGGTTAAAGTTTAAGATTTGGTTTGACTCCGCACTGAAATGTCTGTAACTTTTTTATGTAAGATGCTATTGACCTGAAATTTTCAGTTCGTACTGTAAGTAAAATAAATAAAATATTATATTTCAATAATTCTCTAAAAAACCCTTTAAATGGGTGCCTACTTTGCTTAAATCTTTCTATTTAAATCGGGTAGTACTGCCTACATTCAGCAAAGTTTTTGAAAAACTTATTTAACATCAATTGGTTTGGTTATGCATTTCAATGGCAATGACCTGCTGAATTGTAAGCAATTCGCGTTTACTCACGGCAGGTCAACTACTGATGTCGGTGTAGAGTTAGTATCGCATAATTTTGATGCTTGGGAGAAGTTGCAAGACGCTTTAGGCGTTGTTTGCGACTTGTCAAAAGCATTCGATTGCGTACACCATGAAACATTAATCCGGAAACTACATCACTATGGAATAAGAAACATCTCTTTGGATCTTCTTACATCTATTTGAGTGATAGGATACTAATAAATATAATAATATATCTGAGATGCGTTTGAGTATTCAAACTATACTCAAACGAATACTCAAACGCATCTCAGAATAAGCATAAATAATCTCACAAGCACGTCTCAAGTGACGAATTTTTGACACATTTTCATTGAAAACTGTCAAAAAATCGTCATTTGAGACGTGCTTAAATCTGAGATGCGTTTGAGTATTCGGCGGTAAGAGTTGACATTAATGGGAAACGGTCTTCGGGGTCTGTGGTTACAATGGGTGTACCGCAGGGTTCTAGCCTCAGACTTTTCCTCTTTTTAGTTTATATTGCCTCATATTGTCAACAATAATCACGAGATTGTAATGTTTGCTGCTGATAATTCATAAATTTTAACATGAAACGACAAAACACAAAGCTCGACGATGTAAATTGTGAATAGTGCAATCACAAAAGTAGTCCAATGGTTTAGTCAATAATCTTTGCTTACCGAAACCAATACGAAATGTGGTAGATTTATTCTACCACATCTATACAAAAATCTATACATCCATCCATCCATCCAAACTTTCGCATCTATACTTATAATAAAACTGTAACAGGTCCAATTCTGTACATTGAAGATATTTTGAAAATTTTTTTTGGAGGGCACTCTATTATCGATACTGAAGCCAAAACTGCATTTTTTTTCATTCATGTCTGTCTGTCTGTCTGTCTGTCTGTCTGTCTGTCTGTTTGTTAAACGCGCATCACGCCGAAACTACTGAAGGTATTGAAATGAAACTCGGCACGATTTTAGGTCATACTACGAGGAAGGACATAGGATACTTTTTATCCCGGAATTCAGTCAGGTTTCCCTGGGAGAGGGGATGAAAGTAAAATTCTTTAACTGCGCATCACGACGGAACCACTAAAGGTATTGAAATAAAATTCGGTACGATTTTAGGTCAAACCACGAGGAAGGACATAGGATACTTTTTATCCCGGAATTCAGTTAGGTTCCCCTGGGAGAGGGGATAAAAGTAAAATTTCTTTACCGCGCATGACGCCGAAAGTGCTAAATGAGTTGGAATGAAACCTAGCACGATTTGATTTCATACTACAAGGAAGGACATGGGATACATTTCATCCCGGAATTCAGTAATTTTCCCCTGGGAGAGAGAATGGAAGTAAAATTCTTTAACCGCCCATCACGACGGAACAACTTAATGAATTCGAATGGAACTCGGCATAATTTGAGTTCATACTACGAGGAAAGATACATTTTATCCCAAAATTTAGTAAGGTTCCCCTGGGAGAAGGGATGAAAGTAAAATTCCTTCACTGCGCATCACGCCGAAACTACTGAATGAGTTGGACTGAATTGGTACGATTTGAGTTCAAGGAAGGACATGGGATACATTTTATCCTGAAATTCAGTAAGGTTCCCCTGGGAGAGAGGAAAGAGTAGAATTCTTTAACCGCGCATCACGACGGGTCTACGCGTCGTCCGATTTCATACATTCTTTTTGTTAGAAACAGTGTTGCAAGATCGAATATGACTAAATCAGTATAAAGACGAGTAGAAAATCAGTAGATTGATGAAATAATCTGTAGAATGAAGAAAAAAATTAGTAGATAAAGGGTAGGTAAGTTCCTATCTATTTATTTTTCCAAGACGCACCCATTAGTTAGGTTCCTACCTACTAAGGTGGTGGGTCCTGGAAAAATAAGTTAGGTTCCTGCCTTACATGATATATGGTGGTTTAGCTGGTCCAGGTAACAGTAACAGTAAGACTCCAACCAAACTTCGGTAGTACAATTAAATTAATTAATTATTGTGGTCCATTTAAACTCACTGGACCGCAGAAAAATATTTTTTATTGTGGTACACAGCCAACTGTACCTACCTACTAACGAAAAAAAATTACGGTGGTCCAGTCAAATGGATCAGGAGCCCAATTCTGCAAAACAATTGCTTCAGTATGACAATGGAATCGTCGCAGAATCATCACGTAGAATCCTTAGATTAATAAAACTCCAGATAGTGCGCGCGAGATAAATTAATATGTAGTTTCAAACTTGACGCGCGTCTCTCCATCTGCATTCATCATAATTTCTTTCATTCAAGGTGGAATACCAAAACGTGTCATTCTGTGACGATAGCCCTGTCATAGTGAAGCGATTAGTATAGCAGAATAGGGCCCCAGCTGTAAGTCAAACGAGTAGGACACTTCTTAACACTGACGCTGGCCGAGTCGTAGCTAAAAGTCGTGTGGATAAAGAATGGGATTGAAGATGACAATATGCTATCCCCCGTAGACCCTACACGATTTTTTGCACGGCGGCGTTTCATAATATGAGAGACTATAGTTAAATGTGAACTTAATTAGTCGGCAGGTAAGGCAATCGCGAACGAAGTCGCGGGTACAGCTAGTATATAATATTAGTGTGATATTGTAAATGCTCATCAGGAAGGCGAACGATTGGCACATGTGCACACTTAATAACCTGGTAATAATCTGGTATTTAAGGTATTCGATTCATGAAGGGTTTAATGCACCAGCAATGTTTTTATATAAAGTCATTATATAATCTATAATGACGTCATTTAAAAACATGGTTATGTATTATATATTACATATGTATAATTATTATATATATGTCGTCGGTCGGACACGAATTGCATAAGTACCCTAAATACTCGTACCAAAATAGAGACCCTATAACAGTTTTAACAGTGTTTTTTTAAATGTTACTGTAATAATAAATCATAATTATAGTAAAAGTATTTTATTTATTTTAACATTTTATCAAAACTTAATGTCTTAATATCTTTGAACGGACAGTTGTAACAGCAAAACTGTCATAGCAATAGTTATTCTGGTTGAATAGACCTATCCAACGACATACACTTTATTGCTATTGGCCCCATCTGCCCATTGTCCTTTACGTAGATTTCATACCTACTTTTTAAAATATTTTGGAAAAAGTCGAAAAATTACCCATTCCCCTCCCCTCCCCCCCTATCCCCAAAGATTGCAAAGCAATTCATCTGAAATGTATGAAGCGCTTGTAGATATGGATCTATATTTTACGGGAAAAGTTATAGGGAAATCTGTGGGAGGAACACTTTTTAAAAAATGGTCAAAGAGGAGGGGTCTCATTTTCAAAAGGGAGGCTACCCCACCGAGTGCAGTATCAAATGAAAGGTAAGTAACAGTTTGTACATTTCAAAACAGTTTTTGAAATTTCTGTAATTACAATACTATTTAAATATCTTGAAAAAAGGCGAAAAATTTACTATAAATATAATACCATACATACCTACATATCACCGAAGTATGCAGAGAAATCCATCTGAAATGTAATTTGGTACCTTCCTCCTATTTTTAGGTATAATAGGGAAGTCTCTAACCGGTACCTTTAGTACATATTTGTACATAATAAAATTGACAAACGTTCAAAACCCTCGGCGCGCGAGTTACACTCGCACTAATGCTCGCACTTGACGGATCTTGTTTGTATGAGTAAGCGAGATAAAAGTTATAGGATTTCGAAATCACGAAAGCGTTTTTCATATTTTGCACACTCAAAAATAAGCGTCCAGGTTTTCAACCTTGCGCTGTGTGCTGCTTTGGGCTAGCACGCACTGGGATATAAGTCGAGCGGTTTAGGAACAGCTAAAAACGCAAAAACCGCGATTTGCGAATTGAATTGAAAATTGAAATTGAAATAAAAAACCGGATGCGGATGACCGCTGTGCGCGCACCTCCATACTATTGCACAACATAATCGCGTGTTTACAAACTTCTAACTAAATATATCAAGTTACATTTTTAAAATCATTCACTGAGAAAAGCATGTGTGTGTAATTTTGTTTTGCCGTGTCAGAGCTACTATTAAACGCGTGCGTTAAATCGCAGTGCGGACTAGGCCTTTTTCTATACGGTTCACGTACTCCAATGAAGCTGCGTCCGATTTTTATGTACCGACTTTCCGCCTGTGTATAGCCACCCTAAGTTATTGAATAAGACCTATTTTAAAATTAAAACTTAATAACTTTTTCGAATACATTACTACATTTCAAACTGTATCCGGGGTATATAAAAGGATAGCGGAAACAACAGAATTAGTACATTTAAATCTTCCGTAGAATACACGTTAAAACGACAAAAAAAAGTCCAAAATACTTTTGAAAATATTCGAAGAAACTTTTTACCTTATTTCATTGACTTTTGCAACTTCTGTTTTCGGCTCGACGACTCTTTTTTCCAGGAAAAGGAAGTACTCGTAACTTAAAAAAACCAAGATGTAAGTAATTTCGTTCTTCAGACTGAATGGGACTACAATTAAAAATATTTTACGAGATTTTTCGTTCACAGGTGTTGCGGAGGAGGCTGCTGCGGAGGTTGCTGCGGAGGCTGCGGCTGCGGTTGCCCGTGCATAACTATCTACACTTGCTGCACCAAGATTTGTTAACGGCAAGCGATGTGTACCCGGACCCAACAAGTCATGATGTTGCGACGTCTGTGGCCGTTTCTTCGTCAAGTCTTGTGCTGTAAAGTGAAAATATAAGAATTAAGTGTAACGATTTGTTTCGCTTTCGGGGTACATAGGTTGAGGTGTCTGCCGACGGGGGGGTTGGAGGGTCTGGTAGACGAGAGGTTGGGAGGGAGGGTCTGGTAGACGAGGTTGGGAGGGAGGGTCTGGTAGACGAGAGGTTGGAGGGAGGGTCTGGTAGACGAGAGGTTGGAGGGAGGGTCTGGTAGACGAGAGGTTGGAGGGAGGGTCTGGTAGACGAGAGGTTGGAGGGAGGGTCTGGTAGACGAGAGGTTGGAGGGAGGGTCTGGTAGACGAGAGGTTGGAGGGAGGGTCTGGTAGACGAGAGGTTGGAGGGAGGGTCTGGTAGACGAGAGGTTGGAGGGAGGGTCTGGTAGACGAGAGGTTGGAGGGAGGGTCTGGTAGACGAGAGGTTGGAGGGAGGGTCTGGTAGACGAGAGGTTGGAGGGAGGGTCTGGTAGACGAGAGGTTGGAGGGAGGGTCTGGTAGACGAGAGGTTGGAGGGAGGGTCTGGTAGACGAGAGGTTGGAGGGAGGGTCTGGTAGACGAGAGGTTGGAGGGAGGGTCTGGTAGACGAGAGGTTGGAGGGAGGGTCTGGTAGACGAGAGGTTGGAGGGAGGGTCTGGTAGACGAGAGGTTGGAGGGAGGGGTAGGTCCCATTTGTTCTATGGAACATGACGTCATAGTACAAAATGAAACATTTTCGTCCCTATTTTTTCCATGGAACTACATACTACCTTTTCACCCGAGTTTCATGTCATAGAACAAAATGAGAATCAGTTTTTCCAAAAACCTTCCATGATGTATAAGACGTGAATGACATTAAACACTGACGTTAATACCAGGTACAGTTCACTATAAAAAAAGAAACTACTCGCTACCTAAATAATATTTTTATTTTGCAAAATAAAAACAAAACAGCACTTTAACAATACTTATTTCTTTAACTACTTACAAACTAAAAACAAGTTTTCTTACCGCTAATATATTCTTATATTAAACAGTCCGCGATAAAAACTAACTAAAACCATTCCTTCTTTTAACTAAAACGTTCTTATATTAAATAGTCTCCGAAAAATACTTATTTTGTAGAAAGAGTCCTCCAGCACAAATTTTACAATATAAATCATAAATTTTGATGGGTTCATAGTCATTATGCATCGGGTACCGAAGATGTAGGCAGTCCTGGCAACGGCCCGTGGATGACATACCCTCTTCACTCATAATTACTCTGTAATCTTGCAGATAGTAAAAAAATAGATCTATCAAGATGGTTTTTGGTAACTGCAACTGTTTTAACATAATGTACATATTTTCAATATTTTCAAATATTGACGCCGGGTTATTGAGACAACAATCAATATTTGATTTCATGTACTTAAACAAACTTGTCAAAGCCATTTCATATAAAGTCTTAGGTTGTTTAGAGAACAATTTACGGATTACTTCAAGCCTGTTCATTAGTTTCTTTTAGTTTTGTTCAAAACAAGTATTGATATTTTCGGGCTTTAAAGACAAAATACTATGTTGTGTCAATTTTGATTTACTCGTGAAAGATAGTTTATACAAAAAAGATCGAGTCGGTCTCTTTGGAAAACCGGCCAGTGAGTCGAGACTTTAATGAGTCGACAAGTAAATAGTTTTGTTCAAAAACATTTCTACGCTAATTTCTCCAATAGTTAACTGTAGCTGGTTTTCTAATATGTACCTGTCCCTGTTAATGTTTTTTTTTCGCGTTTAGTTAACGATTTAGGTTTATTTAACACTTTTATTGCTTTAATTTTATTGAAAATTGCATCCTCAGCCATTTTTGTCAAAAATATTATAAACGATGGCGGAGTTCTTTTAAAATGGCCCACAAAATTGTGATGCCAACTCTCCACACTGTTAGTGGTCCTATGTTTAATTCCAAAACAGCACCAAGACTTACGAAAATCATTTTTTAACCAGAACGATTCCATGTATTTTACAAATTTTAGTAAGTTATCGTTTGAAATAGAAGCCACTTCCGCTTTTATATATACCCAACCATTGTCTAGCTCAGATAGAGGTAAAAACGGCAATACTGTACAAAGTGACACAATTCTTTGCAAGAATATATCATTTGATAAATGCAGTTTTTTCGCCTTTCGTCGTAAAGCTCGCGTA
Source organism: Eupithecia subumbrata (assembly GCA_949316285.1). Taxonomy (NCBI): domain Eukaryota; kingdom Metazoa; phylum Arthropoda; class Insecta; order Lepidoptera; family Geometridae; genus Eupithecia; species Eupithecia subumbrata. The sequence goes on along the minus strand of OX438644.1, from coordinate 26,665,532 downwards.
AAATGAAAGTAACAGCCATGGTAATTTGCATTTGGGAAAACTTCCTGAACAGCAGCGATTGCAGCCCTCTCAAAATCTGTTATAATTTCTGTCGGTGAAAATCCCGGAATAGTAGATTTTATCAATTCTAGCATACGCACATACATTTCTTTTGTTTTTTTGGTAATCAGAACATATACGAGTGGAATTATATTAGTCAACTCATCAGAACTCCCTAAATCCCCATGCATGGTGTAAAGTTCTGTAAATGGTGCAGGACAAACTTCGAAAGTGCCATCAAGTAGTATTATTTTAATATTTGGTATTATTCGTCTGGCTTCTTTTGAACAAAACAGCAAAATGCGGTTGTCTTCATCGTTAAAATCGGCAAGTAGCATATCGGTATACTGAGTGGGAATTTCTAACACACATGCATCATTACAAGACAGCAAAGGAACTTGAAAGTGTTCATTCCTTTTACGATAAATCGTAGATTTGACTTGTTTATATGAAGGTATATTTTGTATAAAATGTATACCTTTGTCGTGAAATGTTGACACCACTTTTTTGTACACATTCGGCACAGTATCTTGCCCTAGACCCGCTTCTTCGACACACGTTGCTATCACGTTTTTTGTAATTTCTTTTGTTTCGTCTTTCACACAATTTATGTGATGTGGTTTATTTTTCATTATTAATTTCTCCGTCTAAAAATATAATAAATATAAATTTTATAAAAAAGCTTTTTAAAGCTGAAAATTGAAAAAAAATATTATTTACATAATTAACTCACCATAGAAATCTTCATACTTCCGACACATTTCAGTTTCCGATAATTTATACATCGCCATAATGACATTCCTCTAGTATAATTTGTCTGTAGGTAATATTCTTTATCACCATGCTGTAAAACTTTTCCACGACCCCGTTGCAGAAAATTCAAACTATCAAAATTTACGTTTATTTCCATTACGATAAACAGCGATAAACAAAGATCCAATCCAATCATTGTAAACAATCAACAATAAATAAGTGAGAACCCTGCGACTGCAGCTCTCTCAAAATCCGTTATGGTGCGTTACGGCATTATAATTTTTGTTAGGGAGTAACCATCTAATCAAAAATGTCACTAAGACAAGTGGTAGCAAATCATTCTCGAGTGGCCAGTTTACATATCAACTTCAAGAGGTTTATATACCTATGTACTTAGTTTGTTCTATGGAACAATTTGAGACAAAAATTACAAACTGTTCTATAGTACAAATAGGGACAATATTTTCTCAAATTGTTCTATTACGTCATGTTCCATAGAACAAATGGGACCTACCCGGAGGGAGGGTCTGGTAGACGAGAGGTTGGAGGGAGGGTCTGGTACCTTTACGCGGTGTATACCTATTACGCAGTACAACTAACTCGCGTTATGCCTAAACGTCATTTACAGTTCTCTTTCGGCCTTACTGTTTGCCTGAGTTGCTATAGGACTGCTTAGCTTAAAGACAACTTCGCTATAAGCCTAGGTCTTACATAGCCTACATCGCGTTATGCCTAAATGATGTTTACGTAGGTATACAAACTTTTTCGTACTATCTAGCCACTTATGATCCGAGTGGTTTACTTCCAATGTCAATAATACTTCAAAATGTCAACAAAAATTCATTTATACTACACCTGCTCGGAAAGTTGCCTATTCCTTTTCCATTTATAGAATAGAAAGTATGTCTTTGCAGGCCCATAGGAAACCGGGAGGAAAAACTATGGAATTTCATTTCTTCCGTGTTTTAGCGGGAGGAAAAATAAATAAATAAATAATGATGGACAATTCACACAGCATTATCTAGCCCCAAGATAAGCAGAGCTTGTGTTATGGGTACTAGATTACTGATATACTTAATACAATATACTACATAGATAGATATTTTTATTATACATAGAAAACACCCAGACCAACGGAACAAATTTCTGCAGATCGTACACAAATTTGTTCCGAGGCGGGAATCGAACCCGCAACCTCCTGCGTCGCAGGCGGACCTTCGCCCGCTGCGCCACGGAGGTCGTCAAAAAAGTGTATGGAAATCCATTTCTAACGTCTTATTTTTTTTTTATTTCCTAAAAGATCGGACGGTAGCTATGGTTATTTTTATTCGGTCAAATGACAAAAAGTTTTTACTCCATTAGGCCTCCTCCGATTTCCGAACAATATTTTGAAAAAAGAACCCAAAGGCTGGCGCGGTCAATGAGGTTTTACCAACATCATTGGGCGCGGTAAGTTCTTCTAAATTTCAATTAATAATTAATGCTGCTTTTTATTTTCCTCGAAGGTGTAGTATAAAGCACTATTTATCACTCGGCAGAAAGTGCGATAGTGGCTCGTGTGTTTTAAGGCCCTCGGCTGCGCCTCGGGCTCAAAACGACACACTCGGTAGGTATTGATCACTTTCTCGCCTTGGTGTAAAATGCACTATTTCACAATACTTTTGTTGTGATGTGGTTGTGATTAATTATTATCTCAATATGAATTGTAGAATTCAATATGTAAAAAATTAAAAAGGCGGACTAAACTTATTAAGACGACGCATTGAAGATATTGGCGTCAGGGATTTCAACTTTTTTCAGCAATTACAAGACATTCGGAATTAATTTTTTATGTTTTGAATTTTTCATGTTTTTTACTTTAAATTGGTAGTAGGTTTTCACGATTGGTTAACTTTCATAGCAGAAAAAAAAATCCCGAAAACTGCTCTATAAAAACATGGTTTTTAACTTTACAGGCAAACGGAACCGATTTAAGCCTCTAAATTTTCTGTACAAATAAGTTTATACACCCTCTTCAAAATGGTGGTAGGATTTTTCATAATTACCAATAGTTTTGATTTTAAACGAGAATTACTGTTTTGGCGCTTACGCCTTTTCGTTTCAAGCTAGGTCTCGCCTCTGTTTGTATGCAGGCGGCCCCCTTCAGTCCGCTTTTGACCATTGTCAGCGTCGGACGTGTGCCAATCGAGCTCGCCTCCCGCGCACAAGTTGGTCTCGATTGACACATCATCAATATTATCTTCTGAGTAAAAAAAATCTTATAAATTATTAAAAATGGGAAGAAAGGTGATTAAAGTTTCAAAAATAGGTAAAGATGATAGGTCTGTATGTTGAAAAATGTAAGGAAATGGTAGGTAGTAGTAGAAGTAAACGTTAAAAAAAGTTCCCTAGCACTAGATAGGTACCTAGTGTATCGATAGCCGTGAATCAATATTATCTTGCGAGTAAAATCATAAGCAACACCTTGAAAACATCGTGAAGAAACGTCAAATATTTTGCCTACCTGCCTCTGCCTACCTATCTATCTATCCTATATATCTATAAGGTAAATAGTATTATAATAATTATAAAGTTTATTTTGTTTTTTGTTCTTAGAAAATAAAAACCTAAATAATTGTCCGAACAAAGAAAACCATGGAGTCGTCTTAGTCCGGAAAATTAGACCAAAAAATAGGGGTGAGGTTACAACAATTCGCACCCAGCTGAAAATTTGTAGGATTATTCAAAACCCCATTATAAATGAAATGTGAAAAGTCCTCATCGATCCGACACCTGAATTTTTTTTTTACTAGGGGTCAAAGATCACTAAAACGGGTTTTTCGCGATTTTCAGCAAAACGGTAAGTTTTATCATAAAATTATCACGGTCAAAAATTGTAGATCAGATAATTATCTATAAAAAATGTTTTAATACTTTTTTTCCTAAGAGGCACCGTTTTTGAGATATAACGATTTACTTTTTTTTACTTTAAAAACGCAATTTAAATCCTCAACCTCAACAGCCTGTATAGGTCCACTACGGGACGCACAGGGAGGTAATGCCCATAATCCCCACGCTGGGCATGCGGGTTGGGGATCGCAGTTTGGTGGTAGAATTGTTCTGCAGGGGGTGCTGCTGCCTACCCCCGGTGGATATCCCTTAGTCGCCTCTTACGACACCCGCGGGAAGAGTGGGGTGGTGCAAATTCTAAGCCGGCACAACACAGCTCAAAAATCAAAGCCGTTTATCTCCGAATATAATCTAATATAATATCACCACCAAATCCTTCCACCCATCGCAGTCCTTGGCAAAGTTTACTAATAGTATTTTTAGGCATGCTGAAAAGGATCAGAATGCACTTCCATGTTATTCTGAATTAATATTATATATTAAAGTTATTTAATATAATTATATCAATATAATTTTAAATTTAGTAAACACATGTACGGTTTTACTTATATAATAATTATGTCAGAATTTTATAATACAGGGTGTTAGTCTAATCAGTGTGCCGTGCTAAAGGAGATCATTATTCAGTGAACAAACCAAGCCGCAAACGTTTTTTTGCAGGATTTTAATTTTATTACAAATCAAACATCAAATGTATAAAAAACAGTATAGAATTACAAAACAGCTTTATTTTGCGCCAGGCAGCTAAGGGCGGCTCAAGGCGTATCTGGCGTGGTAGGTAGGTGGCTTGCCACCCCGCTCGCTCATACTGCGCTAACCGGTAGCGCATGTTCACAGCCAGGATGCCGTCAACATTTTTGCCTGCCTCTGGGTTTATCCCTCGTTTAAAGTCAGTGACAAAGTATTCAATCAAATCACTGCAAAACATCGAACAAAACCACAAATTTTTCACGGCTCGCTCCGCTCGCTAGTAAGATCTTGCCATTCTGTGTGTGGTCTAATGCTGCAGTGGCGACGCAAAGGGGCACGGAACTCTTTAAGGTAGCCTGCCCCCATCAACAACCTCGAACATAAATAACTACGGCTTGCTCCGCTTAGCTCCAGTAAATGTCTTTAAAAAAAACCCGGAAAAAACCCGTTCATTCTATATTGTATGTGATCTTCTTATGTTGTTGTTAGTCTTTAAAAAAACATAAATTGGTTCTATCTTAGCTACCTTGTCATTGCCAAGAATGCCACTGCTACACCAATTACAAAATAATCTGCGGTTTATTACAAGCGCCGATATTTATTTTGTATTAGTTTCTCAACAATTTTTTCAGCTGCAGCCGCCAAAAACTCCGAAATTTTCAGAGCCCACTCCACTCATAGTTATTTATTTTATACAGGGGTATTGGTACCCCCCGCCATTCAATAACTCTTTTTTAAGAGGCTTTATTTGAATATAAACTTACTACTTCATGGGTTCCGGACAATCGTATATTTTAGTAGAAGTGATTTAAAAAAAATTAAGAATTTGAACCTGGCGTCTTCACGAACGTGTTCGTGATGATGGGCAGAAACTGCACTTCACGCAGTTAGTGACCTAAGCCTATACAGGTTTAGGTTAAAATAAATAACTTCGAGCGGAGTGGGCACTGAAAATTTTTAAAATTCTCCTCTAACTTTTTTGTCACCACCCCGTGAACCACTCCATACCATAGAGTAACAAACATTTTGGAGACTCGATCCGTCGTTATTTGTTTTTCGTATTTTTATTGTATTATTTATTGTATTATTAATAATGTTATTCGAATAAGTAGTTAATAAGCTATCGAAGAGAATTAGTTCTGCAGCGTACGCAGTCAAAAAAATTCGTCATCTTACAGACGTAGATACATCTAGACTTATTTATTTCAGCTACTTCCATAGTATTATCTTTTATGGTATATTGCTGTGGGAAACGCTGCAGATATTAACACCGTATTTGTGCTGCAGAAGCTCTCTTCTGACGAATGTATAATATGGGATCCAGAGACGAGATACGTGATAAATTCAAAGAAATAAACATAATGACAGTACCATGTCAATTATATTCATGAAAACTTGTTATACACTCATAGAAATATAAAACAATTCCCTAAAAATAGCGATAAACATAATTTTGATACCAGAAATAAACGTAAACTAGCTGTGTCCACAACTAGGGTTCACAAAATTAATGAATCTTTTAAAGGGCAATGTATACGCTTCTACAGCTAAACTCCTAGGGAGTTGCAAAAATTATCCGTAAATAAATTGAAAAACATTGTCAAAACCTTGTTGTACAAAAAGGCTTACTATAAAATATCAGATAGATAGATAGATAGATAGAAAACACTTTATTATACCACACAAATACAGGAAACAATACAAAGAAAATGCTTAGAAAAAATGAAGTATAAATGTCGGCCTTATCGCAAAGAGCGATCTCTTCAGATTATCTAGCTAGAGGATACAAAGGCTTGGGACGGGTTTTTCTCTAACTCGAAAAATAACAATTAACAGGCTAAAGGTTACTTTGTCGCTTTTTTACTTTAGTCTACAATTCTACATACCGAAGCGACAGAAATAAAAATATCACTTTATATCCTTAACAGTGGTTAATTTTGTAATTTGACCTTTTCTAAGTGTACATTTATTGTACTTGTGGAAATAAAGAGCTTTGACTTTGATTTTGCGCACTCAATAGACCTAGGTACTGGAGTGAAAGTAACGTCAGCAGTGGTCCAATCTCCCCATAGCGCACAGGCATGCGACCACTGGCGAGTTTTTTTTTAATTTCCAAGAATAGATAGCGAAATGGGCAGCTCCTATACCGTAGACATGTACTTAGAGGTCGTACGCGTTTTATGGAAACTATTTGCTTTCTCGCTCGCGCAAGACGACTTTTTTAAAGATTTTTGTTTAAGTGTGTTACTGAACATGTGATTCGCCCATTATTTTAATAATATTAAATATATAAATACCAAATTTTGAAATAAACTTTTGAACTTATCGTGATCTTTGTAAAGATAAAAGACAAATACCCATCGTTTTTAAAATGATAAGTTATGTCTAGTCGCAAACTTTAGGTACCTAAACAGACCAGCTACTTATTCGTATAAAATTATTTTTTAATGTACCTGAGTAATGTCCGGAATTTCGGAAAAAATATTTTCGGAAGGAAGTCTCCGATTCTTTTCACTGTTCCTCGAAGTTTAGGTAAATAAGCCCTACCTATTCCTATCACTGCTAATAACCCTACTTTTAGTTAGGTAACCTAACCTACCTACCTACCACGCTAACGAAGTTGCGGGTAGTATCCGTGCCGTCAAATTATGTTTTTTTTATCAAAATCAAAATCAAAAACTCTTTATTTCCATAAATACAATAAATGTACACTTAGAAAAGGTCAAATTATAAAACTATACACTGACACGGAAATAAAGTGATATTTTTGATTTCTGTCGCTTCGGTATGTAGACCAAAGTAAAGAAGCGACGAAGAAACCTTTAGCCTGTTAGTTGTTATTCTTCGAGTTGGAGCAAAACCCGTTCCAAGCTTTTTTATCTTCTAGATAATCTGATATTTTATAGTAAGCCTTTTTGCACAGCAAGGTTTTGACAATTTGTTTGAATTTATTTACTGATAATTGTTGCAACTCACTAGGAGTTTTGTTGTAGAAGCGTATACATTGCCCTTTAAAAGATACATTAATTTTGTGTAGCCTAGTTGTGGGCACAGCGAGTTTATGTTTATTTCTGGTATTAAAGTTATGTTTATCACAATTTTTAGGGAACAGATTTTTATTTCTATGAGTGTACAACAAGTTTTCATAAATATATTGACATGGTACTGTCATTATATTTATTTCTTTGAATTTATCACGTAGGGATTCTCTGGGACCCATATTATAGATTGCACGAACAGCCCTCTTCTGCAGCACAAATATGGTGTTAATATCTGCAGCGTTCCCCCACAGCAGTATGCCATAAGACATAATACTATGGAAGTAGCTGAAATAAACAAGTCTAGATGTATCCACGTCTGTAAGATGACGGATTTTTTTGACTGCATACGCTGCAGAACTAAGTCTCTTCGATAGCTTATCTATGTGTGGGCCCCATTGAAGTTTACTATCTAAGGTCTTATCAAGCTTTTTTTGGCGGTAGTATCGATATACTACCGCCAAAAAAAGCTTGCCTATAACATTGTAAAATATTCAAATGGATATAAATAAATAAATAAAGGTAATGCGACTCCATGACGTCTTGTCCCAGCGCGGCAACGCACGACTGAGAAGCGCGCTAGTTACGGCGGCGGCGCGGCCCGACCGACGACGGCACGATTGCAAACCGCGTAAAATTACCGCGGGGTATGTGCTGCTTGCGGGGAGCTCATGGGGGGCGTGGCGCCCGATTTCAAATTATTGTTTATCAATGCGTCGCCTTAAGAGATGGTTATGCGTACACTTAAAACAAATGCAATAACGACGGTTCGATTGAATGCACGGATAAAAGGGAAACGGACATTTGTTCACTTTCATATAAATTAAAAAAAGAGGCACAATGGCAATGCCTGAAGCTGAAACAAACCCTATTTGAAGGTAATGCAAGAAGAAGGTTAGATGTAATTTTCAACGCTAAATACAAAAAAAGATTAGAAAAATTACAAAATAACGAAATTGTACCAGACTATATTTTATAAAAACCTTTCTAAAATAAAAAAGGAATGACTAAAAATTTACAGGGACTGAAAGTCATGTGAGTGTGTGTGTGCAAATCTAGATTATAAATGGGACATTTTAACGTTAAGTTACGTTTATTTTAAGTTTCAAGTTCATTTAAGGATACTTTTGAGTTTACTTTAATAAGATGGTAAGATAAGTAGATGCCTAATATAATTATAAATCTATGTATTACTACTGCAATGCAATGTTTCATTTACCACCATTATTTATTCCTATTAACAACATAAAAGCCAAATAGCTTTATGCCTTCTTTGCTTCAGACCTATGTCGGGGTATGTCACACTCTGGCTATGCTTAAGCCTCGTTATACCTAACTCTCGTTATGCCTAAATTGTGATATGACTTAGGCATAACGCGAGTTAGTTGTACTGCGTAATAGGTATACACCGCGTAAAGGGTCGGAAACTAGTACTATTATCTATTCTGTTTACCTAAAAATAATGTTCGATTTTGAACTCTATCTCAAAACAAAACTTCAAGAAATTTCCTAGCTATAATGAAGATCCTGCACAATTTTGAGCTTTATTCCTTCGGCATAAGGTCGTCGTTGCTCCATCCGTCTTACGCTTTTTCGATCAGGTCACGTGTCCTGCCTGACGCGAGTTTAAGATTTTATACCTATTACAGAAAAAGTGCTCAACGCCGCTAAAGAAGTTTTCACTTCAAAAAATATCTCAATAGGTGGCAGAAAGTGGCGCCAGTGACGGAAAGAATGAGGAGTAACAGGTTAGCGTGGTATGGACATGTGATGCGGAGAGAAGAAGGTTATGTGACAAGAAGAGTCATAGGTCTGGATGTGGAAGGATATAAGGGAAGAGAATTTTAATTTTCTAACATTTTTGAAATTTTCTGTCATTTTTATCATTTTGAAAAAAAATTGTCATTTTCTGTCATTTTTGACATTTGCTGTCAAAGTCAATATTCGTGGTCAAAGTTGAGAGTGGGTCCGATTCTGTTTTTGAAGTGGCCGTTCAGAAAACGTCTACTTGTTCAAACGGTCTACTTTTCTGTTAGGTCTACTTCTTCAAACGGTCTATAAGTACTTATGGGTACCCATCAGAATGTCTCTGCCGCAGAAGAACAGATAAACCAAATCGGATCCGGTCGGCTACGGCCACATGTTTATAACGGCCACTTCCCATGCAAGGCCACTTCCTATGAGCGACCCAGTTTTCTGAACGGCCACTTCAAAAACAGAATCGGACCCTCTTCTCAACTTTGACCACGAATATCTACTTTGACAGCGCATATCAAAAATGACTACTCTCCGCATTACATGTCCATACCACGCTAACCTGTTATGCCGCGTACAGATCTGCGAACCGCGCCTGCAATGCAAGGCAGATGATATGTATACTGTGGCAAATGTTCCATTCGCAGATGTGGACGTGCTGCGCGCCCGAACGGAACGCTATACCTACGAACAACCTAAATACCTACAAGTTTCTGTTTCCATCGTGCGCGCGAACGATGGAGCCAGTGTTGCCGTAGCGACTTTATCGTTAGATCTAGAGGATTTATTAGTGCTTTGGCGATTTTTTTTTCTGATATCTGAAGAAGAGAGGTGGAATTTGAAAATATTTCTACACAGTTCTAAGTTCACGTTTTCGACGACGACGACACTGACTGAACGGGGTTTGTATAATATGTATAACCGCCTCCAGGGTCTCCTACGGCCCACTACCTAAATAAGTAGGTACCGCTTTTTATGATGGGCAACAAAAACACAATAGGTAGGTAGGTAGGTAGGTATAGGTATCGTGTGAAAAAACTATCTCTCATACAATCCCTAATACCTAGGTACCTTCTTTCTACCTTGTAGGTAAGCAGGTAAGTACCAAGGTAGGTATTGAATTATGATTAGTAGGTACCACTGTAGTAAAATTTACATTTTATTCCGCAAAATTACTTTTTGATTACTAATTGTCTCATCACGCCACGATTCGTCGGTTCGGTAGCAGTGGCCACACCTTCCATTTCATGTTCGCGCGCGGCACACCCGTCCACATCTGCGAACCGTGCACACTGCGCGCCTGCTGCGCGCCGCGCTTGCCTTGAATGCACGAATCGTGCGCGTAAGAGGCGCGGTTCGTGCGCGCAAGACGTACACATCTACGAATTGCCTTGCGTTGCATGTTACCTTGCAGGCGCGATTCGCAGATCTGTACGCGGCTTAACTCCTCATTCTTTCCGTCACTGGCGCCACTTTCATAAAAATGCAAATCGAAAACCGCTCAATAAGATTTTCCGATTTCTTTAGATTTACTTCTTAGCTTTCGTTTGAAATTAGAACTGAAACTCTAGCTCGGGTAGTTTCCAAGATATGACAGTTTTAATTTTGACAAAATAGACGTATTGGGAAATAGACAGATTAGGAAAAAATAAGTGTACGGTTTTATAAAATAGGCTAACAGTGAAAGTAGACCGATGGGGAAAATAGACCGATGGTTCCGGAGGGCTAGACCGGACCCTGCTGCACCACCCCTCCCCAACTCCCAGATCCTACGCCCGCCTGCTGCACCGCCCCTCCCCAACTCCCAGATCCTACGCCCGCCTGCTGCACCGCCCCTCCCCAACTCCCAGATCCTACGTCCGCCTGCTGCACCGCCCCTCCCCAACTCCCAGATCCTACGTCCGCCTGCTGCACCGCCCCTCCCCAACTCCCAGATCCTACGTCCGCCTGCTGCACCGCCCCTCCCCAACTCCCAGATGCTACGCCGGCCTGCTGCACCGCCCCTCCCCAACTCCCAAATCACAGATGCTACGCCCGCCCCTCCCCAACTCCCAGATGCTACGCCCGCCTGCTGCACCGCCCCTCCCCAACTCCCAAATCCTACGCCCGCCTGCTGCACCGCCCCTCCCCAACTCCCAAATCACAGATGCTACGCCCGCCTGCTGCACCGCCCCTCCCCAACTCCCAAATCCTACGCCCGCCTGCTGCACCACCCCTCCCCAACTCCCAGATCCTACGCCTGCCCTACATCTAAACAAATTAAACAAAAAAGTAGAATTTCATGATTTTAACAGGACTAAGACAACACTGTAACAAAATGGCGAACAGCTCTTGAAGACGTCGCATTGCGTGGTGGGCCCCAGATGTTTCCAGAATTCAGCAAATCTTCGTGCAGCATGTATGGATGGTGATGCACGGGCAGCCACAGCCGCATCCTCCGCAACATCCGCCACAGCCGCCACAGCATCCACCACAGCACCTGAAACAACAAGAGAATATGATAATCGTCCTTGAGGTGGCAGAGTGTCTTTTTATACGCAATGGAGGCGAATTTCCACATACATTTTTACAGTGTTATATTTTGACTGGTAAAGGAAAACTGCACCAAATACGGTGAATAGTTGAACTTAATAAATAAACGTAGGTTAAAATAGATATGATATACTATAGATAGAAGTGTTGAAAAAATGATATTTTTTAAATTTTTGTAGTATAAATTTTTAAATTTTTATAATTTTTAAATTTTATATGACGAAAGATTACTGAACACTGACGGTTTGGGCAAATGATTGCCCTTTTATATGATTCTTGGAGGAGCAAAAGATCCGATTTCAAAATTAATTGACAGTTAAATTTTCAAAGTTCCTTGCATGCCAATTGTAGAAAAATAAAACCCATTACACATTTTTCAGGAATACGACAACCAACCAATTTGGTTTTTAAATTCTAAAGCCTCAATCTCACTACGCTTGGTATTTACGCCCGTAGCACACCTCTGCTGGGAAACCATAATGCCCGGGCTACACGAGGCTAGTTTTTCAAGCCAGGATAGCAAGCTAGTTTTTGACTAAACTGTCCTGGCTTGCTGACCTAGCTTGGGGCATGCTAGTTCTGTTTACATGAGGCATCTATTTTTTAAGCTAGTATTTACTGGAGTGTTGAGGCGACCACACGTCCAAAATGAACTGTATACGGAAAAAAAATACGATTCGAGTAAAACAGTTACTACGCAAACTGTGCCAATTCGCACTAGATGAATTAAAAGAAGAATTACAAAAACGGGTGTGGACAAGACCGTGGATTTTAAGAAGAGATGAACGTGGATCATCTGCTTTACTTTTGGAAGAATTTCGCAATGAAGATTTAGGAGAATATAAGAGTATTTTACGAATGACGCCTGATTTGTTTGATATTCTGTTGACTCTTGTAACGCCAAAAATACAACGAATGGATACAATTATGAGACAGGCACTACCAGCAAAACTAAAACTGGAGATCACACTAGATTTTCTTTCGTCCGGAACTAATTATAGAAGGCTCAGTCACTTTTATCGAGTTGCAAGATCTTCCATTTCAAAATTTGTACCGGAAGTCTGTGTCGAAATCTATGAGGCATTGAAAAAATACATTACGGTTCGTATTATGTTTATTTATTAGATAATTAAGTATTAATAAACTTGTAAGCAAAATTAACCAACTATCATTAAACAAGTAAGAGCATCATTATTCAAGTAACCAAAATTAAAATTCTTAGTCAACAAGGCTAATAATCAGAATAATTGACTATGCATTATGAAATGCTTTGGCAATGACATCAAAAACTTCCATATGAGATAATTGTACATTCGCGTTATCTTGAACTGTCGTACCACTACCGACTGTTATGTTTGAAGCTGGTTGTATATCATATTCTGTTGTTGTAAAAGCCGTGTTATCTTCAACTAATATACAACTATCGACTGTCGTGTTTGAAGAGTCGTCGTGATTAGGTGTATGGTGTGAAAATGTTGTATTAACCATATTTAAATCTGCCATTCGGCAACGAGATAATACACTATTGATTCCGTCCCGAGCCATAATAAACTGTAGAGGCGATAACATTTTAAGTTGGCTAGCTACAAATGCACCAAAAATATCATGCTCATTTTGTTCTGACAGTGATCCACATGCCGGTGTATTATTTAAATCATTCTGAATCGACCGAATTTCGTTGACTAGTGTTGCCACTTGAGTAATTTTTTTCTTTTTTGGAGCTGGTGCACTAGAAATTTCGGTAGGTAGTTTTGCAGATGGTGCTGTAGTTTTTGCAGATACTGATTCCTGACTTATTGATGTAGACGTTGATGGTTGGGTTGTCAAGTTTTCAGAATTTTCAACATGTTCAGTATTGGTTGGTTCTGATTCTTGACTGTCCTAAAAGAAAATAACAATAATTTTATTAATTATAAACAACATATCTTTTACAGCTTCCAACTAATGACGAAGGCTGGAAGGAAATAGAAAATGGATTTAAAAACAGGTGGAATTTTCCGTTTTGCTACGGTGCCATTGATGGCAAGCATATTCATATTTTAGCACCTGATAACAGTGGAACTATATATTTCAATTATAAAAAAGTGTACAGTATTGTGCTTATGGCACTAGTGGACGACGACTATTGCTTTCGATACATAGATGTCGGAGCTTGTGGAATGTCATCAGATGGAAGTGTATTTAGAAATTGCTCCTTATACAATAGACTGGACAATAACCTTTTACCTGGTGGAGTCATTGTTGCTGATGCCGCATTTCCTTTAAAACCATACATTTTAAAACCTTATCCAGGTGACAATTTAGAATGGACACAGAAAGTCTTCAATTACAGACTATCTAGAGCCAGACGTGTAGTGGAGAATGCCTTTGGGATATTGGCTAGCCGATTCCGTGTATTTCAAAAACCCAATAGCTGCTGATGTTAATACCGTGGATAAAGTTGTATTAGCAGCATGTGCTTTGCATAATTGGTTGAGATGTGAAAATCGAAATACTTATATAAGCAGCACTGATATTGACCGTGAGGATATCGAAACAGGAAATTCCTATTCTGGTTCTTGGAGAACAGAAACTACAGGTTTACAAAGTTTATGTCACCAAGGAAGTAACCATTCTGCGATTTCAGCAATCCAGAAACGAGAAACCCTTAAGAACTACTTTAACAATGAAGGTGCTGTGCCTTGGCAATCAAGAATGATTTCGTAATTACACTGCAAGTCGTTCTTTTCAATTTTACATTTCAAGTGGACAGTCAGACAGACAATAAACAGGTCGTAAATAATAATAAATAATTGATTGCAAATAACTTACCGTTGTTTTTCTTTTCATAGGAACATTTTTAATAAAACTGTGCATTTCCTGGAACCAATTTAGCTTCGACTTATATTCTTCTTGAGAACTTGCTCCAGACCGGGTTGACTTATCAATTTTCGTCAGTTCTTGACAATACGTTGCTCTTAAATTTTTAATTTTACTTTTAGCGTCTTTGATAGTCATATCAATATCCATTTTCTTTAATTCGTCACATATTTTTTGTAGTGCTGAGTCACGTTTACACTTGTCTTTATAACTTGCAAGGGTGGCGTTCCATAGGCATTCATGGTCACGGTACAGTTGTACAAACTTTAAATTAATCTGCGTACTTAGTTTGGGCATCTTAAAATCTCAAAAACTCATCCCGGTACGAAAACAAAACAAACGCGTGGTTCCTGTTTACTAGCCAACTGCAAACTAGCTTCGCCGGTCACATGAAGCTAGTAAACAAGCCAGGATAGTAAAATCAGTGGTGGGGGGACGCTACTAGCCTGAAAATAGAACTCCATCCTATTAAAAACTGTCCTGGCTTGTAAACTAGCTTACTAGCTTACTAGCTTTGAAATGAAGATAGTTTTGTCTACACGAAGCCAGAAGTACTAGCTTGCTAGCTTACTAACACTAGCTTGCTATCCTGGCTTGAAAAACTAGCCTCGTGTAGCCCGGGCATAACAGCGGAACCGCAGTAATTTCGCCATGTCTTGTCCGTATGTAGGAGAACCAGAACACTAGCGAAACTGCCTGTTGTAACGCATAGATTTGACTATAATTCTATATCTTACCCCGCGCGGTTTCGTCGAACTGTTGTTTGTTTTTGCACCGCGCGAGGAAGGAGATAGAATTATAGTCAAATCTATGCGTTAGAACTATGTTAGTGACATAGCTTTGGCCCGCGGCAGCTTCGCACGCGTTTTTAGGGTTCCTTACCTCAAAAAAAAAAAAGGAACCCTTATAGGATCACTTTGTTGTCCGTCCGTCTGTCTGTCTGTCTGTCTGTCTGTCTGTCTGTCTGTCTGTCTGTCTGTCTGTCTGTCTGTCTGTCTGTCTGTCTGTCTGTCTGTCTGTCTGTCTGTCTGTCTGTCTGTCTGTCTGTCTGTCTGTCCGTCTGTCTGTCCCTCTTTTTTCAGAAACGCGTGCACGTATAGAGTTGAAATTAACGTCAAATCCTCAAGTCCGTAACCTCTTGAAGCCGCGATATAAATAAAACTTCTAAGTCAACGCACTCAAAACTTACAGCCATTTATGTCCGCATATTTTTAAATTTCCAAGGGAATCACATGCACACAAAACCTATAGGGTACTTCCCGTAGACCGAAATCCATAAATTTATTATTTATTCACTAAAAAAATTACTTTTGATGCTCGCCATGGACCAAAACCTATTTGACCCAGAATTATGAAATTTGGCAAGAAGTCAGGCCTTATAGCACAAATTAAGGAAAGAATCCGAAATCAGTTTTGTAGTTTATTCGTAAAAAAAATACTTTTGCTTCTCGCCATGGACCAAAACCTATAGGGTACTTTTCGTTGACGTAGAATCATAAAATTTGGCAAGAAGCAAGGTCTTGTAGCACAAGTAAAGGATAAAAATCCTAAAACCCTAAATTTGTAGTTTTTTCATCAAAAAAAATATTTTTGATTCTCGTCATAGACCAAAACCTACTTCTGAATATATTCTTCTGAGTATAAAAAAACAAATTTACAATGAATACTTAAAACTTAAAACTTAAAGGTACCTACAAAACAATTGCATACTTATAATAATAAAAAGTGATTTAGTACATTAAGCACACTAACAATAACAAATACCTAGGTGTGCCAGTGCTGCCGAGGTGAGCCAAAACGGATCAGACTCAGCTTTATGCTGTTTTGAACCGGGGTACAAAACAGCGCTGGCGCCTTTATGTTATTCGAGGTCTACCTCTATTATTTGATAGCTGTAAACCACTATTTAAAAAAATAAAGTTCTTCCCTTGCCAAGTATGTACATTAGAGAAATCTGCATATTCGTAAGATAATACGTTACTATACGTTTAGTTGGATGCTGATAACATTAGTAAGCTTGACACGGCTTCCACAAGTAACCTGGTCAACATTTTTGAATTTACCTGTAGAGATGTGGCCAATGGTATTAAGAGACTTAAAACTAATGGTTCTATCGGGCCGGATAACATCCTGACGTGGTTTCTCAAGCAAGGCGTTAAGTCTCTTGCGCAACCACTGTGTCATATTTTTAATCTTGCGTTAGCTACTGGTGTATATCCACCGCAGTGGAAGCTCACACGAGTGACCCCTATTCCAAAGAGCAGCAACAAATCCCTTGTTGAGGAGTACAGGCCCATTGCAATACTCTCATCCCCCGCTAAGGTCTTTGAACGTATGTTGCACACGGAAATTTACAGGCAGGTGGACCAACTTATCTGCAATGAGCAGCATGGCTTTCGGAAAAGGAGGTCAGTTAATACCAATTTGTTAACAGCTGTTCAGTACATATCTGCCCGGATGGATAATGGAAGCCAGGTGGATGTGATGTATTTTGACTTTCGTAAGGCCTTTGATAGAGTTAATAATGATGTACTACTTGCAAAATTGAGCGCCATAGGTTTTGCACCAGGACTGCTTAGGCTCGTAGCTGACTACCTTCGTAATAGGCAACAGGTTGTGAGGTTGGGAGTGTATGAGTCTGGCCCATACCACACGCGCTCCGGAGTTGGTCAGGGATCTATCCTCGGACCTCTACTATTCATCCTCATGATTAATGATATTCCGTCTGTAGTACAACATGCAAAATGTTTATTGTATGCTGATGATTTGAAGTTGATTTCAGAAGTAAGGTCCGTGGATGACTGCCTGAACCTCCAGAGTGATGTGAATGCGGTTTATGACTGGAGTGTTGCAAATAAAATGGAATTTAATCCATCAAAATGCTACACTATGACTTTCAGTCGGAAAAGGCAGCCTATCAGCTTCCTGTACAAACTTAAAACTGACTCTATCACCAGGTGCACACGTATCAAGGATTTAGGCGTCACCTTTGATCAGAAGTTAACTTTCAATGACCACATCACCAGTGTGGCAAAAGAATCCTACCAGAGGTTGGGCTTTGTGTTGCGAAACTGTCGGGATTTCCAAAGTGAAAGGGTAATAAAATTAATTTTCAGTGCCTTAGTCCGCAGTAAACTTGAAGCCAGTTCGTGTATATGGCACCCGCACGAAAGCACCTATGCTCTTCTTCTTGAAAAGGTGCAAAAAGCTTTTCTCCGATTCCTATATAAGCACCTTTTCGGGTACTACCCTTTCATGTATCCAACTCGGTACCTGTTGGGCTGCCTAGGTTATAACAGTCTAGAGGTCAGAAGAGCAAACAACCAAATCTCTATCATGCTGAAGATTCTTCGAGGCAAGATTGACGCCCCGGACGTCAACGATGCGCTCCTGCAGCTTTACGTCCCAGACAACTACCTTCGTGGTAGGAATCATAGGCTTTTTGCGGTGCCGTACTGCCGAACTGTTGCTCACGCGCAATCTCCAATTCCACGTACGCTCTCATCACTCAATGCCCTCTTGGATGCGAACCCTGAATGCGATCTATTTGCGGATGGATGGAATTTACTCACATTAAATTGCCTGACTTTTTGCGAGTTAGGTACTAGATATAATTATTTATAAGAATATATACATGATAAATTAGATCTCTTTTATATACAATATTTACTTTGACTTTAATTGAATTTGTTATTTTATTTTTATTGTTTTATTCTTCAGCTGACATAAATTTTTATTATTATTATTATTATTTTTATAAGAAATTTATAAGTATTAGATAATATAATATTGATTTTATCTTTGAATTATATAAAATTTAACATTTAATTATTCGTGTATGACTAGTGTAATTAGAATAGTAATTCTGTACTAAGTCAATAAATAAATAAATAAATAAATAAATAAATACCCATATTATTTCAAAACTAAGGAAGAAGTCTTATCTAGGCATACTAGACGATGCCAAATCAACATTCTACGCTTGTCCTGTCGCCAGAAATTCGTTTTGTATGGCAATTAAAATACAAAATACAAAATACAAAAACGTTTATTTCAGAAATGTTTGACACAATTTAGTTAGATCACTGCCTCCTGTGGTAGCTACAATGTAGCTGTGTTACAGGCGAACAGTATCTTCCCTTATGTATCTACTAGACATAATTTAACATTATGTATCTTAAATATGAACTTATCTATTATTATAATGAGTAAGTAGGTTAATGCACTAGACCTAAACCTACTTATCTTTACTTACATATTAATAACTTACTGCTAAACATTTGCTTACGTATTAAGATATTATATAACCATCATATCAATGGATTTTAAGGATGACATTGTTGGAAAATAGACTCAATAAAGTTACTGACTCATTGTTTTTATAGCGTGGAGGAATATATAAATATAAGCAGACAAGACATATTAAATTTTATTCCTTATTATTATTATTACGCAAGTTTAATATTATTCATACACCAGTCCAAAACTACTGGTAGTATTCCCCACTCATAAAACAATAGCATTGTAATATTTGACACGTTTTCTGTGAATAAACGATTCTATTCTATTCTACTCTATTCTATTTAATAGGAACAAGAGGAAACCAGGACAGAATCTTGTTTTAAGGTAAATATTGTTGTTTAAGTAGGTGTTTGGTGGAACGATGTAGGGATTGAAGGAACTGATCAGGGGTACCCATGTGATCATTTTAAACCACATAATATCTATGCTATGGTGAAAAGTGTTATGATTTTTAAGTTATTACCAAAAGTTTTGTTTAGTTTGGTGTATGATTTCCTGCTCAATGATTGGGTATAGCTTATTGTGATAAAAGATTGTGTTGTTGTTACAAATTAGAAGCCACATTAAAAGTGATTAATGCACTATCTGGTATTTTATCCTCTAAACGAAAAAAATCTCGTATTAAAAAAAACAACTTTTAATAACAACGTGAAAACCATGACACTTTTCTTAATGTGCCTTAAAATGTTCACATGGGTCTTGTTCAGTTCCTTCCTTCAATCTCTACATCGTTCCACCAAACACTCTGTATATACGTAATGTTTGTAATTTTAATAGGGCGATGTGGTCGCTAAGAGACCCTTTATATTTTGTTATAAATAAATAATATGGACAGAATAGGAAAACGTTAAAGAACGTTATGACGGTTAAAAAACGCTTTTCTATTTCATAATGAAAACTAGCTGCTTGCTAGCTGCTAGCCTGCTAGCTTGGTGAATGCAAATCAGTATTGTAATCATCCAGCACATTGCTGCTACGTACGAGGCCAGCTATTTTCCCTATACTCCGTAACGCAAGCCAAGCTCATTTTCACAGAAATAAGCACAATCACAATGAATACTCATACATTAAAAGACAAACTAGCAAAACCTGAACACCAGCTTAGATTCATGTTCTGCAGTATCATAGTTAATGGTTTAATCGGGTACCTATTTATCGCGTCCCTTTTGTTATTATTTCCCCTACGTTTCTACCGCGTTACAGCGATTGTCGTCACGGGGCGACTTCCACGAGGAAGAGAGACGAAAACCGTCTTCACGATTTAAATTCAGGTGTTTCTTGATCAGTCAGGTCAAGTAGTGTAGTGTGTCGTAATGTGAACTTGGACATTCCTAATTTTGAAGACGAATTGAGGGTAGTCGTGGATACGCCTCGGGTTGATGATCGAATTCGAAGCGAATCTGTTGACTAATGGCCATGTCAATGAGGAGGAGCTCTTTATTTCGATCATCAACCCGGGGCGAAAACAAAATAGCGTTTTAAAGATCCGTCGGATTCGATTCGGAAACGAATCGTTGAATTAAAATACCCCTGCTGATCTTGATCAGATTAGCCAGGTTTGCCAGCAGTGTGTAACCGGCATAACACAGATTCGTAAAAAAATATTAGGTACAAACTTTTTCAGAAAGACTCTTTTTATTCTTTAATTACAATCTATTTTCTAGAAGAATCTTATGGGCCTGATTCTAAAATCAAAAAAGATTTAAATTTGATAATCCCTGATGACATCGAATCCTCAAGCAGTTTTCGTTTAGAAAAAAAACCGGCCAAGTGCGGGTCGACTAGCGCACGAAGGGTTCCATACCATCGTACAAAACTTAATAATACCTACTTACTTTTTTATTCAAAAGAAACAAGAGATACCCTAGGAAATAGATTTTTTATATACGATACGATCTCCGTGGCGCAGCGGGCGAAGGTCCGCCTGCGACGCAGGAAGTTGCGGGTTCGATTCCCGCCTCGGAACAAATTTGTGTATGATCTGCAGAAATTTGTTCCGTTGGTCTGGGTGTTTTCTATGTACAATAAAAAATATCTATCTATGTAGTGTATTGTACGTATTAAGTATAATCAGTTATTTATTTTTTATTTATTTATTTTATTTATTTATATATGGCCCTTAGCTCAGCTTTAAGCTCCAGCATGTCACCATACTGTAGCGCTGGTATTCTGCTATCTAGCATTCTGTTATCTAGTACCCATAACACAAGCTCTGCTTAGCTTGGGGCTAGATAAAGATGTGTGAATTGTCCAGCATTATTAATTTATTATTTGATTGATCGATAAATAGCAAAAATCCTACATAACGCGGTTACCCACTGAAGTACTGACCTCGGCCAATGTTGCTTATCTTCGGTGATCGGTATTCAACGGGGTATGGACGTCAGTCACCTTAATAAATTATTTTATGTGTATAATTTATTGTTATAGCGGCAAAAGAAATACACACTCCTTTACGTTTTATCAGATACAGACCGCTGACAGAAGGACAAACGGACAGATAGACTGCGCTGAGGCTTAGAACAGGGTCCCGTTGGTATCGGGCGGAACGCCAAAAACTCAAGATCCCAAAATTAATTCACATGTCAAAATCACCATTTTTCAACTAATTTCCTGTGAAAAATACCAAAAACTAAAAAACACAAAATTTTATGTAAAAAATCCTATAGGTCCTGTCTAGGTTATTTAATAAAAACAAACCTTTTATAACCATGTGCTACCCTCTAACAAGATTGCCTGATTACAAGGAACCGCGGACCTGCTATCCATGTTGCCCTGTTAAAGTAAGTTGAGTTATTGTGGTTGCTACTTTAGATTGGTTGCTACTCAGCATTAAAGCTGCACCGGATCGGAATCGTACGCAGCGTAAGGATTTGTCGCTCTGTATTGATTTCTATAGTACAACCAGTTTGCACTGGATCAGCATATTTGCCGATACCGATGCTAGGCATATCGTAAACTAGTTTATGCCCGCGGCTTCGCATGCGTTGTTTCTATGGAAACTTTTAAAGGACTTTTCTATCCCATAGAAACTGATTTATGGGATAAAAAGTAGTCTGATTCCAGGAACAATTACCTGTGTGCAAAATTTCAGCCCGATCCGTTCAGTAGTTTTGGCGTGTAGAGGTAACAAACATCCATCCATCCATCCATCTATCCATCCAGCCATCCAAACTTTCGCATTTATAATATTAGTGTGATATATATAGTGTGATGAGATACCGACGCCGCTTACGCTGCGTAGGTACGCTGCGATTCCGATCGGGTGGACACACACGCCTATCAAACAGAGAGCGCTCACGCGTTCAAGCCTTCCGCGTTCTCGTTCTACGTCCGTTGTATTTAGTAATGGAACGTGGAACGCTTAAACACGAGACCGCTTTCCGTCTGATATGATCCTTATGGAGCCAGTGGAACTTCTTTTCTACGTCTTTTCTTTTCTCTTGAGTTAACGTTGTACCTTCATAGCTTACCTACTTGCCCTGAACTTGTTAGACAGAGTAGAAATACCTAGCTAGGTATTAGGTATTAGACAAATCTCTGAAATGTCTGCTAGCGTTAGGCATAGAGTTATTAGGTTACTCTGAGATGTAGGTCACGTTTAAAGGATGCTATTTGTATTGTAGGTACGTAAAAGTATGAATACTGTTTTTTGTACTAATTGAGTGCGCACACTGAATACGTTTTCCTCCGTCAAATAGGCAGTGTCCCGGTGAAATCGCTTCAAAGCACGAAAGTGTGGTAAAATGCAATCCCAACAAGTAAGTTTTCGGAAGTCGTAACTAAACGCACGTATACGTGCGACTATTCGCACGCAGTCAGGTACTCATAATAGTACTTAGGTCAAAAAATGTTCATGCGTATTCGTACGTTTCCGCACGTGATTCGTGCGGATACGTACGAATACGCATGAAATTCGCACAAAATGTGTCCGAGCGCGGCCTTAGGCGCGACGATCTATGCTTGAATCTTATGCCATAGCAAAGTGCTTTCTTAATACGTGCGTCTAATACCTACCTATCACATAAATAATATAAAATAAATATAAAAACAGCATTGTTATCCTAATGGTGGTAATTATTTGGCTGATGTAAGTAAATAGGTGTACTTGTTTTCTAATATTCACCCGAACCGTTCAGTAATTTTGGCGCGAAGAGGTTACAAACACCCAAACATCCATCCAAACTTTCGCATCCATACTAATAATATAAAAGCGAAAGTAGGTAATTCTGTCTGTCTGTTACCCTTTCGCGCCTAAACGGCTGAACGGATCTCGATGAAATTTGGCAGGGAGGTTAATGGTATCCCTGTTTGTCCTGAAAAAGAGCGTGCTAATCCGCGGGCATAAGTTTATAGTATATGTGTGATTAACAGGGTCCAAGATGTCTGCCTTGCGGGATGGACCCGGTGACTCTTCGCCGGCCCCTGATCGTAGGCGACAGCACCTTTGACTACCGTCCCACCAGCTGGCCTGGCATGCTTCTTAACAGCCAGGACAAAAAAGTCAGATATATGCTGATTAACTACGAACGTCCTGTAAGTATCAAACAAAACGTTTTGTCTTCTTTGTCGTATTTTTTACTAGCTTCTGCCCGCGGTTTCGTACGCGTTGTTTCTATAGAAAAGTTTAAAGGTTATTTCTATCCCATGGGTTTATGGGATAAAATGTCATCTATGTTTGATTCCATGGTTAGACTTACCTGTATGCAAAATTTCAGCCTGATCCGTGAAGAGGTACCTATCAAACATCCATCCATCCATCCATCTATCCATCCATCCATCCAAACTTTTGCATTTATTATATTAAGTGTGATAGTGTGATTGCTGGTCGTGCCCGTCCAGAAAAGCTTGAAACATAGAGGCTGACAAATTGCTCTTCTCAGGGCTGCAGGCAAAAAATCACACGTTCCCGAGCAAAAACGTTTAAATTTGTCCAAATACTTAGGTGCTTTTATGATTTTCCTTTGCTATGGCCTTTCATATCAACATACCGTTCATGGAAACGTCCACGGCCTACTGTTACCGTGGACGGTTATTATCAAAGTATCTGCATACAATTCCATACATTATATAGTTTTCTATATTAATAAAAAAGCACAGTGGCGTGCCAAGTCGATGTGCGAGGTAAACCTTAGGGCCAATTTACACATATCAGTGAAGTGAATCTCCAATTCGGTACAGTATATTCACGGATCGATGACGGACCGACAATATTCTGTACCGATTTGGAGATTCACTGATACTAAACTGTGACTTCACTGATATGATATGTGTGAATCGGCCTTTAAACAAACGCATAGTAAGGCGCTGCGCAAACGTAGACACTTTTGTTGCCGCGGACGCGGCGACGCGGCACACAATCACTTTTTGATATTCAATGAGTATGTGTTAAGTAACTGGACACAAGAAATGTTTACGTATGCGCAAGGAGTCCTACTGGTTCTATAGAAATCAAATATCCATCGGTAGCTTGTAGATACTAGACACTAAAGTGTCCACGTTTGCGCCCTGCCATAAAAGCCTCCACACAAGAAACCGTGGCCGGGCCGGAGGCGAAGGCATGCGGGTTGTAATGCGTGAATTTATATGAGAGACTACACATACACCGCCGGGCGGCGTGTGTGTAGTCTCTCATATAAATTCGTATGATACAACTAGCACGACTTCGCCTCCGGCTCGGCCACGGTTTCTGTGTGTGGAGGCTTTTAAGGACCAATGTTTTTCTTTTCAGACAGCGGCCCACTATCCAACCTGTGCCCATTCATATAATTACTAAAAAGGTATGTGAATGTGATTATTTTATGCAAACAAGGTGTTTTTACAGCCAAACCAAAAGCAACACCCTTCTAGATACTCGACTAAATTTCTGTTGTACTCAATCACTTAAACAACAAGGAATTAGGGCTCGAAAATTAAACGATTATAATGTTGGCTAATGTCACACAGCATCACATCATATCACATCATAAGTCACATCAATAAATAAATAAATAATGCTGGACAATTCACACAGCATTATCAGGCCACAAGCTAAGCAGAGCTTGTGTTATGGGTACTAGATAACTAATATACTTAATACAATACACTACATAGATATATATTTTTCATTATACATAGAAAACACCCAGACCAACGGAACAAATTTCTGCAGATCGTACACAAATATGTTCCGAGGCGGGATTCGAACCCGCAACCTCCTGCGTCGCAGGCGGACCTTCGCCCGCTGCGCCACGGAGGTCGTCAAACTATATCAATAGCCTATATATAGGTCCACTGGATCTGAAAAACGGAGAGTGTGCGGGACAAATTGCGTAAGATTTGTAGTCTTGCTTGAGTCACTCGAGTGGCTCTTTTCTCACAGTTTCGGTCCGTATAACCGCAAGATTGGCGGGACCAAAGGAAGGTGGAGGTCCACTGGATCTGCTTTACATAAGTGGTAGAGGAACTAAGAAATCCTGTGATTAATAATAATAATAATACATTTATTCCAGACTACATTTGAACAAGTATAGATCTTATTAACTTATTCTATGGTTACGGTAATTGGTTTTTATCATTTTAATTACTTAATTTACTTAAGGCCAGGTAGTCCTGCAGCAGTAGGCGTAAGGGAAAACGCGCGCCTGCCAAGCCGCCGCGCTCGTGTTTTTTGTAGTTATTTAAACATGGTGATTAAGAAAATCATTTTATCAAGTCAGACGCTGCGAATTTGTTTAGAAATATTAAGTGTCCTTAGTTGAGTACAAAAAAAGTGTGATATCAGTAGTTCGCTAGTCATAGTATTGAAAAAACGTTAGAAAAAGGGGTAACTTTGGGATTTTTTTCTATTGAGTGAAGTTCAGTAAATCTTGTAATTGATGCGACTTTGACTAGACTAGATCCTTAAAGCCGCGTTGACACGATCAGAGCCAGCTCGGACCAAGCTCGGACCGAGTGGACTCGTACGAGTAGCTTCATAAGAGTGTACTAGGATAGCTGTTGATATTATCATAGTTCACTCGGATCATTTTCGTCATTATGCCAATTATTTTTATCAGTCAACATCGAAAAATTACGGATTAAAAATGTGAAGTGGCATCGGAATTGTCGCTGACTAGAGATAGTTAGTTAGTTGATAGTTCAACAAATCTACTTGTTTCTTGCTCAGACCACTTTTTTTTTGCACGAGACTCTTGGTTGTTGTTATTAGCCGCCATTTTGTTTTCCAACTCGTATACGACTAGCTCGGATGAGTAGAACACGGTCCGAGTCTACTTAGATCGGACGCCGCCGTCCGAGTGGGATTAGAGGTTTCTACAATCCGAGTTGCGTCCGAGTAGGTATCCGAGTTCACTCGGTCCGAGCAGGCTCTGATTGTGTCAACGCGGCTTAAGTAAAATATATCTTTTTTTCAGAATTTTAAACACTATTTTCTAAGTCTCAGATGATTTTTAGAAACACAACTGCTGGCCCACAAAGCCTTAATTCGGCAATCCGAATTAAATAAATAAGTTAATCATTGGGTAGTAATGCCATAATCCGCACGCTGTGTATGCGTGGATTGCATTCCGGTATTCGGTAGTAGGTCTGCGGGAATCTTATTTCGGTAGTAGATCTGCGAGGATCGCATTTTGGTGGTAGGTCTGCGGGGATCGCATTTCGGTGGTAGGTTCGTGCACCCCCCGATGCATATCCGTTAAGTTGTGCGTCCTATGCATAGGATTTCTATAGTAGGTACAGCATCCAATGGATCGACATATCTACCGATATGTGAAATGTGTTTCTGCCGATGACGTCGCTACGAGAATATTTTTGCGGGTGAGGTCATTGACAAACTCGCGCGCTTTGAAAAAACCTATATTGCCGATGCAAAATGCAAAAGCAATGGACGCGCCCTATTGGCATATTGGAAACACTGACGCAGCCGCGTGTAGGCACGCTGCGGATGCTTCGATTCCGGTGAACGCAAAGCTATAGTCGCCTCTTACGACAACGGCGGGAGTTGGGGTGCGAAAACGCCACGGTGCTCGAACTGATTTTTTTTTTGTCTATACCTGAACCAAAAGCGAAGCTATTAAAATCTCTTTGTTACTACACCTTCCTAAACTTTCAAAAAATCCTTTTTAATTTTTTAAAAATATAACTGATAGTGTCACAATGACATCTTTCACAAAATTCATTCAGTCGATATTTTGCTTCAAAATTTTACGTCCGTAATTTTTCGCTAAATAATTTTTATATTGAAATAAAACTAAATTTCCGAAAATAATAAATATTCATATAACGGTAGCTGGAATATTTACCTTCCGAACTACCTAAACAAATTCATCAACAATGTGTGACAAAATGGGTGTTATCAGTCAACTACAAGGCGTCATGTGTGCTTTACGGTATCTACTTCTTTATTATTTATCCAGTAAACTCGTAAGGCCTTTTTTCACACTAAATCAGGGTTTGCCGTAGATTCTCTGTATCTCGACTCTACGACTACAATATTGTTTAAAATCCCACTGTATTATTGTTTGATTGCCAGCCTGTAGGTAGGCCAGTCCACTGCTGGACATAGACGCCGTAAGAGTGCCGTAACGCGACTTCAGCTTACTGCATACACCATCTACTGGCAGTTTTTCGCAGATCTTCATCTAACCTGGCTGGAGAGCTAACTATTTAACTATATAACGGGACTAGATGATGCTGTGTGAATTTTCCAGCATTATTTATTTATTACCACATTACCAATCATCATCATCATCATCATCATCTTATTAGTCCTCTATAAAACTTTTGACGAATTCATTATGAATGTAAACTCTCCCTTAACTCCTCGTTAAGGGATGAAACGTTGGTGTTCTTTCAACACAAACTAGGTTCGTAGTTAACCCGCTTTCATTCATAATGTTATCAGCTCTCAAACGATATTGTACTGGACATACGCTTCCCCCATGCGACACCACAAATAGTGGGACTGAGCTGCCTCTATCCATCGACTTGCAACGTCGTTACCAATTGTATAATTTGACCTTTCAAAAAGAGTTTGGCGTAGATTTGGAGATCTTGAGGTCGCTTTGGAGTTTACGGGACGCAAGGAAAAATCATTTTTTTTTCAATGTCATTGTTGTCGCCTGTGTTAACACTATGGCTCTGGGTGAAATTATACATATACACACCCCATCGCGAGATTTGGGCGGGCTTTGTTAGGAGTAAAGTGGGTGATAGACGTACGAACTTGAAGTACGCGGATTTTAAGATCGCCAACTTACTCGGCTCGACGTTAGTGACACACGTGAAACTTACTCACTCTGTATTGCGATGTCTTCGACAGAAGAAGTTTTGTGTTATTTAGGAATTATATCTTATTACATTTCAAAAACTAAAAACAATAGACGAAGGCGAAAAGTGTGGGTTAACAACTGCTTACAAAAAGAGAGCTTTTATCACATGTGAATTTAGTAAGAGAGTTACGTGAAGAGAAGGAAGATTTTCAGAATTATTTCAGAAAATTATTATTATTATATTATTATTAATTATTATTATTATTTTTTAAACAAGCATGCGCGTTCATGGACTGGCGAAACAAAATGGCGACTCGCAGCTCGCAGTGCTGCCACACGTACGAGCCAAGACGAGCTACGAGCAAGATTTCAAACCGGCTAGATCGCCGACGAACTTACTCGGCGGTTTTAAAGTACGCGTACTTACGGTGACACACGAGCGAAAAAGGTCGTCGAGCCATAAGTACGCGAACTTACTCGCGGGGGTGGGACGCCTACAGGTCGGGTTAACTCAAGTCGGAACAACTTAAAACGAGGACTCCTTTTACATGTGTTTACATTATAGCTCTGAAAAAAAAGTATTAAAAAAAGTTGTCGAAAATTTTCTTATTCTTTTTCGCCTTGTAATTGAGCGACACACTTTGACCTCTAGCGCCAAGGTCATTGAAATAAGAGGTCAAGGTCACTAAGAAAAGTTGTACCCTTAGTGACCCCTTCCACGATGGTATAAAAAATATATATGTTAAATATGCATAATCTTTTTTTAAAATCTTTTTTGCCTTGTAATTGGCTGCGTCCCGTAAACTCCACTCCAACCGATCTTGAGGTATTTACCAGAGATTTTTTTTCAGAGGCGGCGGCTGCGGTGGCTGCCCTGGCCCCCAACCTGGTTGCTGCGGCCACAAACCTCATGGTTGCTCGCCGTGCTGTGGTGGCGGTGGCTCCGTCGTCACAGTTTACAGTCAAGTAGCAAATATCCAGTGAAAATAGGCCTGTGCGCAAGCCATTTCAAATGAACGATTTGATAACGTACATTTTAGGGTGACAGCCATGTAGTGCTGGCTTAGAATATGCACCACACTAACTCTTCCCGCGGGTGTCGTTAGAGACAACTAAGGAATATCCACCAGAGGGCGGGCAGCAGTGCCTCCTGCAGAACAAATTTTAGCGCTGAAAGGATCCACAAACCGCATGCCCAGCATAGGAATTACAGGCCCCCCGCATATCAGGGGGAGGCCTGCGTCCAGTATAAGCAGCAGATGTGTAGATGATGTAAATGTAGCCTTGGCATTCCTAACGAGATTCATAAAATTCATCGTCGATAACTAACTGCTACACAACTCGAGTACCTGCAGCAGTCTTAGCAATTGTCCTACAAGGGCAACACCTGCTACAAGAGCTACGCCTGCTACAAGAGCTACGCCTGCTACCAGTGCTACTAGTGCTACGCCTGCTACGCTTTCTGCTACAGCTGCTACGGCGTAGGCGATTTTGCAAACATTTTCGTAGCCACAGCTTAAGCAACAATGAACCTCTGTAGGGATCTGTTTTTAAATTTAAGAGTTGGATTCGGCATTCCTATATTGAACCGAGGTGGTGGTGTACCTAGACTTCGAAGATCTCTCGTACAACAGCTAACATTAATAATATATTTCTGATTCTATGTTCTACGTGACTAGCAGTTTGATTCACTTTGATGGTGATACTAATTGTAAACCCTTGTCCAACAGATGCCATCCTTGCAATAGGACAGCCTCCACGGCCCGTATGTGCATTCGACAAAGCTACCATAGCTATTTCCAACCGCGGCTGTTGTTAAAGGATGCTACATCCATACTTTTGTTTAAATTGTTGACGTTAAGTGATCGACTTGTACTGTAATGTTAAATTGTAATAAAGATAAGCTTAATTGGATGCGGGTGGTATTATTTACGTAAAGGAGAATAAAATATGTATGGTAGTTAGGTCACAGAATAACTAGGTATATATAGCAGCTACTACGTTACATTTAGAAACTGACATCTATTCCCAAGCTCTGCTTGGCTTGGGAGCTGTGTTATAATAAATAATATAAAAAAAACCGTGTTGCAGTAGGAAGAAAAATAGAACATGCTCCATACACATCTCTGGTAATTTTGACAGACAGAAAGACCACCAGGATCCCCAGGAAACACGAGGGATTCCGGTGAACTAAAAATTAAAGATAAAATAAATATCTCTTCAAAAAGAGCGAGACTGCCAACTAACTGTTAAGCATATTTCGAAAGATTTTCTTGATCGGACCCTCACACAACACACACCAGGATCTTCCACGAAACACCCCAGCTGTATGGGGATCCTGGTGAACTAAAGACCACCAGGATCCCCAGGAAACACGAGGGATTCCGGTGAACTAAAAATTAAAGATAAAATAAATATCTCTTCAAAAAGAGCGAGACTGCCAACTAACTGTTAAGCATATTGGGATCCTGGTGAACTAAAGATCTTCAGTATGCTAATTCTTTGAGCTATGTCGATAACTTTGGTTCTCTGTCGGATATAATTCGTTACGAATCCTCATCATTTAGAGAAACTCCAAGTATAACTCATTCCATAGCTCGCTGAGCGACTTTAAACTGGTGGACTGGACCAGCCCCACCGTGAGTGTCTCAGCTCCGTAGATCATGACGGGTAGAACGCGCTGGTTAAAAACTTTTGATTTCAAGCATTGCGGTAAGGATGACGAGAAGACTCAACGTAGTTTCCCAAACGCTGCCCAGCCTAGCTGGATCCTCGTCTTGGCAGAATCTGCCCAAGTTAAGTGTACTCAAAAACAATTTCGAGTATGTGCGACGATTATTTATTTATTTATTATAAATGTGGCCATTGATCATGAATTTGATTTTATCAAAACTCATGCCAAGATCAATGCAACACGAGGCTGAGGCTAGGCTGTCCGGCGTCTGGTTAACTCTTTTAACGACCTCTAGCTATCATGGAGGCTTTAGCTACTGATAAAACTCTGAACAGATAAACAGCTGGTCATGACGTCATCTTGTACTCAATTACACAACAAACCCCTCTTTGGATAATTGGCAATGACCCTATTTTAAATAGTAGATACCAACTCGATTCCTGAACTAAATCGTGTTGGTTTTGCCGCTGTTATATATAGACCCACTGTTTTGTTCTACGCTCATTTCACCAAGCACAAACTGTCTCGACGTACATAAGACCTTTAAAATTTTCAAGTGATTTTTCAAGATGACTTACTGCCCGATGCCTTGTCCACCTAGTCCTTGCGTGCCACCGCCGTGCATGCCACAGTGTTACCCCTGCCCACCGCTATGCTACCCTCCTAGTCCTGTGTGCTGTGGACCTTCGAAGCCTTTGGAGTGCAACAACAGTCAACCCCCAAAAATGAGGTGCTTCCCAGTAAACCCCTGCATCAATATCTACAGTTGCAACACGCAGATAATGTGAAGAAGTCCAATAAAAATAGCAATACTGAAATAGTGAAGAATTATCCTGAACTAACTGTTACCTAATAAACGTAATTCTAATGTGTATGTATTATTGAATTTTTCGTAACTGAGTAGGTATAGTTCGCGTCACGTAAAAAGAACGCTGGAAAAAAGTAGAAGGGGTATGTTCGCGCATGGGTACACTCGCGCACGATAGTACTATGCCAATTTAAACCAATTTAAACCAATAGCGCACCGGCAAGCATGCGGCGCGTGACCCGCCCGCCCCGCGCCCCACTGCATACCACCAAATAGACCTATAAATCGCCTACTGCGCACCTTACCGCCAGCGTTCTTTTTACATGACGCGAACTATAGCTTAGTTTAGATTACCAATTGGCCATGGGTCTGTTTAAACAACACTAGGTAGTGTAGGTAGAGTCAGCCTTACAACGCGAGAAAAGATAAAATTGAAATTCAATTAACTGTACCATAAGATAGTTTAAAGTTTGTATTTATTCCAACAAAATCAAAAGTAGACAAAACATTTCAACTCGTCACCAAATTAGTAGTACGCCACCAACACCACAATGGTCATATTTCGGAGTTCGTTATATCAACGGCACGTTCACTGCACAGACGTAATTAGGACCCTGAAACAGAATATTACAATTTACCCTAGTTAAGCTATATTATATATACATATATAATATATTATATATATTATATATGTATACCCTAGTTAAGCTATATTTTAGCCTGTTGACATTGACACCCACTTACTGGGTGCCTATGAGCAAGTTTTTACAGAACGCAATGAGGTTTTTATCCAGCAATGGGTGTTTACAAGCCAAATTGGTAAATAACGCAATAAAATAACGTAAAGAAAATCGATGATTACCGGTCTCACGTATTCATTCACAGGGTACCGAACACCAGGATTAGTCAAATTGAAAGTTTCACCAGGAAGACCTCGTGGTCTATTATGGTGGATACTATCATGAACGATCAACGGTCTTCTTCTTGTAACAGGGTCCATTCCACAGCACAACGGCTGTCCTACGCAATCACAACAGCAGCTTCTACGGAGTGGCAAACAAGGGTAAGGACAAGGCGGCGCTCGTGGGCAGATAGGACGTTGTTTTGGAATTATCGGAGGTGGACACTGGGGGTTGTAGCATGGAAGCACAGGTTGGTAGCACGGCGTCGGTTCCGGGCACCTTCGGCACTAAAGAAAGAAAAATTGTTAGTTTATTTTGATCAAGAAGGCGTATGAGGATAAACCACCCGGGGGAGAGTAGATCAATCGGCCATCCCAGGTTCACTGGCTTGATGAAGTGGAAGCCGACCTCCACAACCTCGACGCTAATGGGCTAGCTGGTAAGAGATAGCTCAGAACCGAGATGCCCGAGATGCCTAGGTCCACATTTAAATCAGGAGTAAAGTTTGAATTTACTGTAATCAGCAATAGCAATAAAAGTCCCTTACAGGTGGAGGATCGCAGGGCTCTGGTGGTGGGCAGCAAGGCAGCACGGGAGGGCAGCACACGGGGCGAGGTGCCGGCGGCGGCGGTGGCTCATTGGTTGGACAACGACGCGGTCTGCAAGCCGGCAGCATCGGCACGATCGGAGGCACGAGGTCTGGTATGTTCGGTGCTGGGCATTGTCTATACATCGCGCAGCATCTGCAAGGCGGGCACGGCGTGCACGGGCACGGGGGGCAGCACGGCGTGCAGCAAGGCGGAGGTGGCGGGCACGAGAACTGGCACGCGCGATTGCCACAAGGCACCGTTGCAGGGCATGTTGGCGCAAAAGGACAACAGCAATTACACGACATTTTCACTACTAGATTTTTTTAGATTTTTGTTTATTTGGATTTTATCTTGGTAATAATTTTATAATTTTCATGGTATTTAGGATTTTTGACAAATATGACAGAGATTAGTTTGGAGTTTTATGTCAGATATCAGAGGCACCGGAAAAACAGAACCCTCATATCGTACCTGGTTTCGTTCTCTCTGTTCGTCTGTCACAGCCATTTTTTGCGCTCAATTATGGATAAGCAAACCAAACCTTTGAGAACAAATAGAAAATTAATCTAGATAAAATTTTATCAATACTGGAAGAAGAAGGGTCAGATGATTTTTAAATCGGTATAAATCAATTGCTACGGAACCCTTCACTGTGCGTGGTCAACACGTCCTTGCCGATTAATTTCTTGATGCAGAAGACTTTTATTTGTGTCCAGTAGCAAAACCATAGATATGAACCAAACAATCTAAAGCCAATGCCCGTCTATGCCCGTAGTGCAGTATACACTCGCCGAAACGATTAAGGCCGATTTACACTTCAATAAGTACAGTAGCGAGTTAAGAAATTGGTCAGTTAAGTAATAAATAGTAAGTAGTAAGTAGCGTCTAAACGGGGTTTAGTCCAGTACTCATAAGTTGCGGTTCCGAGAAGTAGACTGACCAGTCTACGCGACTGCGATAAAATAGTTGTTTTACTCGACTTCCTCCGAAACAGATGATTTAATCCAGAAAATGGAACCTAATTGCTTGACAAAAATTTACAATAAAGAATTAGGGTCTATACTTGTACAAAATTTTAAAAATGAAATATTAATAGAAATGAATAAACCATCATATTTAAGTATTCTTGTAGAAATGCAAAGGTAGTATTATCAGACCAATTCATTTTTACACTAAAAACGAGTACTCGGTTTACACTTCTGTAATACTTGTAAGCATCATCATCGTAATCCGCAATCCGACTTCACCCACTGCTGGGTATAGGCCTCCAAACTTTTGTGCCACTCCACTCGGTCCTGCGCCAATCTCATCCAGGTTCGCCTTGCGGTGTTAGAAATATCGTCTGCCCATCTTGCCGCTGGACGTCCAACGTTTCTGTATCCAGTTCTTGGACGCCATTTAGTAAGCGCTTTGCTCCACCTGTCGTCTTGTCTCCGTGCAAGGTGTCCTGCCCAGCTCCATTTTAGTTCCATGATGCGATTTCCCACGTCTTTCACCTTTGTTCGATTTCGGATTTGGACATTATGAACCTGGTCTATAAGCTTTATGCTGACCATGGCCCGCTCCATGGCTCTCTGTGCAACTCTCATAGCAGTATACATATAAATAAATAGCCGCGGCCGTACATTGCTTCCGCGCGCCATTGTGTGAACACCAAGTGATCGTGCCCTACAGTTGTGCATTGCAAAACATGGCCCATCACAGGCCATTGTGTACCGGGGCCTTTAAGTACTGCCGGCATCAAATCGATAAATATATTTAATCTTCTTTGAATTCGTTTAAAACTTTTTTATAGAGAGGCATAAAGAAAAGTTAAATTTCTTTGCTGCATCCGGTTTGCTTAATTTTCTTGCCAATTGTCAAAATCCAATGTAAAACGTTATCTATTTTTTTTTTTTTACCAAAAATAAAACTAAAAACCGAAAAATGAGTGCTCCGTTCTACAGTTTCGACCCGTGCGTTTGTTCAGGGGCGCCCTGTGGTGCTTGCTACCCATATACCACGAAGCCCTGCGTTGGCTCCAGCAATAATCTTGGCGTCTGCTCCGTGTGTCCCGGAGGTGGATGCTCCGCTTGTCCGGCACCTGTCAGGCCCTGCCCGTGTCCATGCCCTTTAGAGCCAATCCTACCCTGCCTGCCTCCATGCCCTCCTTG
Source organism: Eupithecia subumbrata (assembly GCA_949316285.1). Lineage (NCBI taxonomy): Eukaryota > Metazoa > Arthropoda > Insecta > Lepidoptera > Geometridae > Eupithecia > Eupithecia subumbrata. The sequence continues at coordinate 26,630,297 of OX438644.1, read as the reverse complement.
TGACAAGGTGAGATTAGTTGTTGAGAATAGCGACCTTAAACTGGCACTTTACATACCCAAAGTGCGCTAGCAACAACGCGTAGTCGCACAGTCCTGGTTTGGCAGGGGAAATAATGCACAATGATATCCTCCTATCAAGCCTAACCTACCCTGCCTGCCTCCATGCCCTCCTTGTGACAAGGTGAGATTTGTTGCTTAGATTAATGACCTTAAACTGGCACCTTACATACCCAAAGTGCGCTAGCAACAAGGCGTAGAAGCACAGTCCAAATCATCACTTGGTTTTGCAGGGGAAATAATGCACAATTTCTATTCTAAAAGAACTCAAAAAAAAAATCTACCCTAGACAACAATCCACGTGCTAGGTACCAAGGGGCGCACCTAGCGGGTTTGCTTGACAAACTGGGCCTAGATCTCAGTACTCACGGGATCATCGTGGTAAAAACTAGAATTACATAAAATTCTACATTTTTTCTTGGGTTCCTTAATTGTGTAAACACGATTGAAAAATCATGAAAGTGCACCATTTTGTACCTAATTTGGTCGTTGATCTCAAGAGCCCTGCGGTCTATAGAAAAGATTTTTGTTATTACTAATTATTTGGTTCTATAATACAGTTTCTTCATAAATTGTGTATTTTTCTTGTTAATAAGCAAAAGCATCATTTTTGCGCTTACGCCGTTCCAAAAACGTATGCTCCTATGAACGCGAAATCTTATGCCTATCGTTTTCACAAAAGGGCACGCAATGCGCCCTCTTAAGAATAAATTCAGCGTTTTGTCATAATTTGTCAAAAATAATGTTTGTCATGGTCATGGTTTACTAATGGTTGTGTGTACAAAGACATTGTTGATGTTGGCACTGACCCAACAGCACACTAATCATAACTACTAATATTATAAATGGCAAAGTTTGGATAGATGTTTGTTACCTATTTACTCAAGCCGAAACAGCTGAATAACTGAATGGAAATTTGCATTTAAGGCGAAGTGGGATCGTGGTTGCGTAGGTATTTGACGAGCGATCGCCGCGCGGGGTCCACCCTTCCCCGCGCGGGGTCCGCCCTTCCCCGCGCACTCCCAACTAGCTACTACGAACTAAATAGGCAGGTAGGCATCTCTATGGTATCTATAATGTATATTCGATAGCACGAGGATTTATTCTATTGATTGTATTTATTTATAGATACCTATGCCTGCTTACCTATACCTACCTAATACAAATATTTTGTAGTTATATATACCGTTTTTTTATTGAGGATGTAGGTAGGTTAGGTAGGTAGGTAAGATGTGTGAGTAACGTAGATGGGTAGGTACGTAAAGTTATAAACGGATTTGAAGAAAGGAATAGTTTCTCCGTTCGCTGGTATTACCTAAGTAGGTATTTTTATAATTGGTTTATTTTATACATTTATGTAGGTAGGTATTACCTTTATAGAAAAACCAATATCCATTTGGATCAGTTCTCTGCTAGGTATATTCAAAGGTGGCTTGGAAGAAAACGCTTTTAGTGATAAGTCCGTATAGAGAATTTGAAAAGTAAGGTACCTACCTACACTTTTTGTTAGTCGGATACACGGTCGGACATATTATACCTAATGTAAACGTTGGTTTTTGTCATCCCTAGGTAGGTATACCTATTAGGTACCTACCCGGCCCTAATATGGCCCGGTGCCATAGATGGCCCACTTTCAGAAAAAACCTTTTCCGTGATTTTTGTTTCATGGATTGTTGTTTTTATAAAAAAAAAAATCTATGCGTAGGTAAATATAAAGAGCTAGGTAGGTTAGGTAGGTAAGATGTCTGAGTAACGTAGATGGGTAGGTACGTAAAGTTATAAACGGATTTGAAGAAAGGAATAGTTTCTCCGTTCGCTGGTTTTACCTAAGTAGGTATTTTTCGCCTGCGACGCAGGAGGTTGCGGGTTCGAATCCCGCCTCGGAACAAATTTGTGTACGATCTGCAGAAATTTGTTCCGTTGGTCTGGGTGTTTTCTATGTATAATAAAAAAATATCTATCTATGTAGTGTATTGTATTAAATATATCAGTTATCTAGCACCCATAACACAAGCTCTGCTTAGCTTGGGGCTAGATTATGCTGTGTAAATTGTCCAGTATTATTTATTTATTTATTTATTTATTTATTTTATAATTGGTTTATTTTATATATTTATGTAGGTAGGTATTACCTTTATAGAAAACCCAATATCCATTTGGATCAGTTCTCTGCTATATTCAAAGGTGGCTTGGAAGAAAACGCTTTTAGTGATAAGTCGGTATAGAGAATTTGAAAAGTAAGGTACCTACCTACACTTTTTGGTAGTCGGATACACGGTCGGACATATTATACCTAATGTAAACGTTGGTTTTTGTCATCCCTAGGTAGGTATACCTATTAGGTACCTACCCGGCCCTAATATGGCCCGGTGCCATAGATGGCCCACTTTCAGAAAAAACTTTTTCCGTGATTTCTGTTTCATGAATTGTTGTTTTTATAAAAAAAATTTCTATGCGTAGGTAAATATAAAGAGCTAGGTAGGTTAGGTAGGTAAGATGTGTTAGTAACGTAGATGGGTAGGTAAGTAAAGTTATAAACGGATTTGAAGAAAGGAATAGTTTCTCCGTTCGCTGGTTTTACCTAAGTAGGTATTTTTATAATTGGTTTATTTTATATATTTATGTAGGTAGGTATTACCTTTATAGAAAACCCAATATCCATTTGGATCAGTTCTCTGCTATATTCAAAGGTGGCTTGGAAGAAAACGCTTTTAGTGATAAGTCGGTATAGAGAATTTGAAAAGTAAGGTACCTACCTACACTTTTTGTTAGTCGGATACACGGTCGGACATATTATACCTAATGTAAACGTTGGTTTTTGTCATCCCTAGGTAGGTATACCTATTAGGTACCTACCCGGCCCTAATATGGCCCGGTGCCATAGATGGCCCACTTTCAGAAAAAACTTTTTCCGTGGTTTTTGTTTCATGGATTGTTGTTTTTATAAAAAAAAAATTCTATGCGTAGGTAAATATAAAGAGCTAGGTAGGTTAGGTAGGTAAGATGTGTGAGTAACGTAGATGGGTAGGTACGTAAAGTTATAAACGGATTTGAAGAAAGGAATAGTTTCTCCGTTCGCTGGTTTTACCTAAGTAGGTATTTTTATAATTGGTTTATTTTATATATTTATGTAGTTAGGTATTACCTTTATAGAAAACCCAATATCCATTTGGATCAGTTCTCTGCTATATTCAAAGGTGGCTTGGAAGAAAACGCTTTTAGTGATAAGTCCGTATAGAGAATTTGAAAAGTAAGGTACCTACCTACACTTTTTGTTAGTCGGATACACGGTTGGACATATTATACCTAATGTAAACGTTGGTTTTTGTCATCCCTAGGTAGGTATACCTATTAGGTACCTATCCGACCCTAATATGGCCCGGTGCCATAGATGGCCCACTTTCAGAAAAAACTTTTTCCGTGATTTCTGTTTCATGGATTGTTGTTTTTATAAAAAAAAATATTCTATGCGTAGGTAAATATAAAGAGCTGGCCAAGATTTGATTAAATTGAAGAAAACAGATAGGTATTTTAAATGTGATTATATTTATTATTACCTTCGTACTAAACATAAGTACGTACATTCTAATTCTAATTCTAAGCGGGGGAACCTCTCAAATCTCAATGGCATTAAAATCATCAATTCAATTAAAATGTGAAACCAGTCCAGAGCGCTTTTCCGTTTCTAAAACCAAGCAGCTAAAATCACACTGAAAAAGAGAGTCGTGATTTAGCTGTTGCAATTGGTTAAAAAAATATGTTATGTCAACAATTCTGCGACAGATGATTTCTTTGATCGTGTTTGTCACATACTCTTCTTCCACTATGTAAGGCAGGTCTTCTGAGTCGCTGAAACAATTGAGATAAACGATGTTATATTGATGACTAAATACGGTTTTGCGACAGAAACAATACCTACGTTTAGCTATTATGAAATACTTAAAATGTTGCATTTCCTGGATAGGAATATGCGGATTCATAGAATGATAAACTGAAACTTGGATAGGTACTCTTTTATTATAGTAGTAAAGTGCTATGATTTTACTTACTCAGATTCACAAGGCTGAGGTGTGTCTGACACTAATTGAAGGTTTTCTAGTGCATCTTTAGACATTTCTTGCACTTGTGGTGATGTTTTTTCAGTAATTCCTTCAGTATGTAGTAGGTTTTCTGAGGTACTGAAACAATCAAGAGAAGAAGCACATGTAATATTGAAAGCAAATACGCATGTAGGTAGTGATAAAGTGTGCGTGCAATGTCCGGGTACCAGACTAACTGAAGAAGTAAGGTACCTAAGATGTTGCGTTCACACATTTCCGCGAAATTTTAATTATTTTGAATCAGTGGAAACTAGGGCTTGCATAGGAATATTCGAATACTGAAATTGCAATATTCGAATATTCGACTAAAATGAATATCACTAATCTCAGACAGAACTCCGACGTGCATAAAAAGCCAAGTTCGCGAGACATGTCCATACAAGACAATAAAAGCTTACGTCGTTCGGGTTAACAAAATGACAAAGTTATAGGGTTCCCGAGTTCGGAAACACTCAGGACTGCCGCGTGCGACTGCGAAGTGTATTCGCTCACCTAGATTTAGAAGACTGTTTTTACTAATAATTCGTGGGTAATGTGCGTGTAAATTCCCAATGTCTCGTAATAACCTTTTGCTAAGTTGATATTTTAAATTTGTTTCTGCAAATAACACATAATATGTGTTATTATCACATGTGTGTTAAAATCACATCTTTTTTTATTCTCATATTATGAGAATAAAAAAAGATGTGATTTTAATAAACATATAGGTTTTTCTATAAATTCGAATCATAGAAAGTATTCGAATATCAAAACTTTCGAATATTTGCAAGCCCTAGTGGAAACACGTTTTTTGAAAGTGGGCCATCTTAGGCAGCGGGCCATCTTAGACAGCGGGCCTTCTTAGGGACAGTCGACATCTTACTCGGAACAGACTAACAGACATTTATATTTAGGTAGGTACCTATCTAATAGGGGTAGGTTATAGCAGTAATATGGATTACATTACAATAGGTAGGTATCACCTAATTATTATAGCTACCTACCTAAAGTTACCTGTAATATTATTATAGGAGAGTATAGGTAGATAACTATCGAGAGAAAAAGGTTGGTTCAAAGTTTCAAACGATTACGTAGGTAAATATTTAGATCGATGGGTAGCACAATAGGTAGATATACCTAGGTATCTATTGGTGGTAAAATAATCAATAAAAACCTTACCTGTTCAAGTTCATCACTTTTCGTTCTTCAATTCAATTCTTCAATCGCGAATATTTTTTTGTTTTGTTATATTTATTCACCATTTTTGCTTGTAATGAATTTCTCGTTCAATATGCGTTTACGTACGCGGCAGCGGAGAGGGCGCGAAAAAGTTGTACACGGGTGCTCTCGACGAGGCGCTGCGGCCGACTGATGGAAGGCGACAGACAGCCGCGCAATGGCCGGCCCGCGCGCAGTTTCACTGTTCTTTATTTAGAAATGTATTTTTTGCTACAAAATAATATTATTTCGCAAAAAACTAAAACCATAATCGTCTAAAGTATTTATTAGGGAATACGTAGACGAAATTTCATTGAAGTATGTTAAATAACCAGCAAATAAAACTGATTTTTCCGTAGCAGTATCACTGTAAAAATGACGAATTAGAGGAAACTTTGCGATTTTTTTCTATCGAGTCAAGTTTAGTCAATCATGTTTCGGCTCCCATAACTTACTAACTAGAATCCTAAACTTTTGATTGTCATCAAAAACCAATAAGAAAATTGATGTTTTATTGCCTTAAAATTGATTTTCCGTGCAGTCAAAACGTGGGTTTTGGGACTCACTTCACCTTAAAGGGTTTTTAAGATTTTAGTTAGCCCCTAAAAATATCGTCGTGAGGTTCGTCTATATACATTTATCACTAGCGGCCCGTCCCGGCTTCGCACGGGTAGACATTATTTTCTTTTAAACATAATTCATTAATGCCTATTTTACTCGGGGATAATGTAACATTAAGAAAGAATTTTTGAAATTGGTCCAGTAGTTTTTGAGTTTATTCGTTACAAACATACAAAAATACAAATCTTTCCTCTTTACTATATTAGTGTAGATCTAAGAAAATCAATGACAATGTTCAAGGTTAGCTACAAATTATCAGCGAAAAATAATCTGTAGTTATTTTAAAAATTTTTTTTTTCCTAGATTTCGTATTTTAAAACAATACAAATGAGAACAGGTAATAAAAAAAAAGCCAGGCAATGAAAAAAAAAATACAAAATCATAGACTCTCTGCTAAATAAGAGCTCTTGTGAGTCTAATCTCAAAAACCCCTCGACGGATTTGACCTCGATAAGTTACCAGCACATTCCACAATTCATTCCACGGTTAGACAGCTATGCTCGAAAGTAGACTGAAGTGTGGAATGAATTTTGGACCATACAGCCAAATCTAAGCTACAACTGAGATCTTCGTTCGCTTTGCTCACTCCAATCAATAACATTTTTTTTTTTTACAGTTTTCTGAAAGTATCGTATGTCTCATTTTTGTAATTAACTGTACTTTTCTTGTTTGATTTTGTTTATATTAGATTTTCGGTATTTTGTTATACTAATAAAATAAAATAAAAAAGCCTAGTAACTATTGGAAATATCTTTGTTCCAGTGCCCGCCTCCCATTCCGCCACCACGCTGCATCTGCGATACGGTGGCCATTCCAGTCTGCAGGCCGAACAGATGCAAGCCGTGTCCATGCTACTGCTGCACAGAACCCGCAGTGTGCTCTCCGAAACGCTGCAGCTTCCCTGGAGTACCCGTGTGTAGTTGCTGCGGACCCTGCATGCCGGTGTGGTGATGCGGGTTGTAGAGCAGAATTCATGGAAAGAAATCATACCACTGATGTACCACTGTCAATTTTTGAACGGAAATTACATGTTATTTTTATAAAAATTTAGCTCGTTTGTGTTTGTTACGTGCATTTAAACGTGATGTTAAGCAAATTATACAAGATAAGTCAAGATTTTTGCAAGTTTTTTTGCCTACGCTATAAAGTTTTGTTTAGGCCTGGCCATAGGTAATCTTAATTCCACTTCATTTCCAATTCATCATTGAACCACATAAACTTTCAACTCTGAAGGCCCGCACTGTGAAATCTTACCGCGCGGATTTTATCGCAGGATTCTGCAACATATGAAAATTATATGAAGGGCAGCTTCATACAATTTCCTTATTATGTTGCAAAAAAAATCCTTGACCAAATCTGTGTTTTGCCGCAGATTTAACCCTGCTGAGGGGAGATTTAAATTCGCGAAAATGTTTAGTGCACAGTTTGTCCTAAGCTGTGCCTCCTTCTCGGAGGCAACTTCCTAGAAATAATAAACACGTATTAATCGACTTTTATTTATTTTAATATGCAACATATTAGTTTTGTTCTGTTGTCCATTGATTTGACGTGCGTCTCAACTAAGACCTGGTAACTGACAAAAACAGCGAGCAATTTTATTCCCCGTGCGTGTGAGTTAAGATTCAGTACGCACATTATATGTATATATCCTATATATATTACATCCGCAACACGCGGCGAGATTCCGCTGGGTAGGTAAACCTGTAGCTGTATAATCAACACACAACAGTTATCAAAACTAGCTTGATCCCAACTAAACTAAATAAATTACGTATTGAAAGAAATAAACAATATTTTACTATTATCTTTATTTTTATTGGACAACAGATAACCGGACATTGGGACATCAAAACTATAGTGAAATTTATCAAGAACTACCTATATCAAGTGCTCTATACGATTTTATTGCACGTGTGGTAACAGCACGGATGGAAAGGTGGATTGGGGCAGATGGTGCTAGCGCAGCCAGGTACACTTGGGCAGCACTCGCCAGGATACCAAACGGTGCGCGCATAGCGGCCGGAGGGGCGGGTGCATGCGCCGTGGTTGAAGCAATGAGCTTTGCAAGGAAAATCGTAGCAACAAGGCCTGAAAATAAAGTTCATTTTCATGATTACTTCAGTTGATTAGGGATTTCATGAACATGAAACGGGACACATTACGGATGGTAAATATCTCAATATCATGTGATTAGTCCAATTAGAGTCATGATAATAATTTTTTCGATTTACTTATTTGATGACCTCAGTATCGCAGCGGGCGAGAGGCCGCCTGCGACGCAAGAGGTTTCGGGTTCGAATCCCGCCTCGGAACAAATTTGTGTACGATCTGCAGAAATTTGTTCCGTTGGTCTGGGCGTTTTCTATGTATAATAAAAAAAACTATCTATGGATATTATTTATTAAACATATCAGTTATCTAGTATCCATCCATAACACAAGCTTTGAGTAGCTTACTTTGGGGCTAGATGATGCTGTGTGGATAGTCCAGCATTATTATTTTATTTTTTATTATTATTATTACTTATTTTTCAGTCATCACAAGGCCATTCAAATCAAATCAAATCAAATCATTTATTTGTCGAATACATTATTACAGGTACATATGTCAAATCTTATGAAAGAAAGAAAGAAAGAAAATAGTTTTATTTGTAACTTCAATCACAAAAGCTATTAGATACTATTTATAGACAAAGTATTAAAATAATTATCCCTAAAAAATAACGAAAAATACCACGTACAACCTAAAAACAAATTGATCGGTTATGGGATAGGTATTTGTTCATGATTGAAGTTAGAAACTGGGAGCTGGCTCAGCATGAATGCTATGTGCAAGTGGGATACACATAACGCTGTTCTTCCGCCGGTTCCCACAATAAGTAGCGGGTAGCACAATAACATATACTACACATAAAAAATGGGAATTAAATTTTTTACCTACATATGTATACAAAGGTTGCCTACGTTATTCTCTGATTAAAATGAGAATATTTAACTATAAGAATCAGAACTTAAAAGTTATAAAAAATGTAAAAATAATCCTAAAATAGTATACATATTTGAATGATTTATAATAAGGGTTAATATTAAGGGTTAATGATAAGTGATAAGGGTTATTTATAAGGGTTTCCGCTATCAAGCCATTTGACAAAAGTGTGACTTTAAGTCTACGCTTAAAGGTAGGCTTCGAAACAGGTTGCCGCAGGGGAGGTGGTAAGTTATTCCAACACTTTGTGGCCTGGTAGCGGAAGCTTCCTCTGAATGCAGCTGTTTTATGTCGCTTAACTACAAGCAAGAACGAAGAAGCACGAGTTTGATAGAGATTCCGTGATGAAGACCTATTATGACTAGAATGATGTCAATATATACACAACCCGCAAGCAGGGCATTGGGCATTGGGGCAGTAATGGCTAGAAAAAGGCCACTATTGGATCTTATTTAAAATCTTATGTAAGGTCGATCTTACTTAGATCACTACAGGATACCAGCATGCAGCTTGAGCGATCTGTACTGATCTGATCTGGCTGACGCGGGAATTGTTGCCGCTGCGCCGACACTCACCAGCACGTCTTACCTTATGTGGGCCGCTAGTACCTACCTACATACAAATGGTTGAGTCTGAGTAAATACCTGGGAACAGGCACGTTAGAAGGATCTGAGCAATAGCAGGCGCATTCTCTCTGGAAGGGCTGTGGCCTAGGCTGGCCGCACCTAGGTCGCTTGTAGAAGACGCTGTATTCTCCCTTCACACAGCCATATCTAGGCGGAGCTCGGCAGCACTCATACCCTCGTGGAATAACTGACATGCTAGGTTATCTGAGCTGAAATCAACAAGGAATTTATTAGTTTGGGTTCCGGTGACACATGCTGAAATGAGAAGTGAGAGGTTTGACCGATACGAATTGGACGCAGTGGAAACACACTTTGGAGTGGCTGACGAAGATGATGTCCCTCTATCTTGCATCCATCTTATTTCACTGAATTCTTATTGTACATGTTAGTCATTTACCTTTTTGGGGATTTTTGTGACTTACAGCAGATTTTTTGGAAATTTATATTTTTTTAGCTTTTTAGTAGTTTAGGATTTTTCTGTAAAATGACATTTAGTTTTTGACGTGCATGTTGTGCAAGATTATTCTTTTTTTCGGTTTCTTAAAGGTTCTACTTGTTTTAAAAAGTTTAATTTGCTAGTCGTGAACAAGAGCAATCTCGTGGTATGGTCATAACTAGAGACCGGATTATATGCAACATGAAAAGCCCGAAATATGTATGCATGCAAATATGCATGAAAAATGCTAGGAATATGCATGAAAACTAATGAAATGTGTCAAAATATGCAACATTAAATAGTAAAAATATTAGACTTTAATTCAAAATCAAATATACAATTTAGCAAGATATCGTCAATAAATCAACAATTATTATAACAGTTTGTAGTCTTGTAGACGCTTACAATCAGGTAGTGTTCCAAATCTTCTAAGTACAGCCGAATAAGTCAGCGTGTACTAGCTACTCTCGTTATGTCATGAAATGGCCGTTTTCGGACGAATTTTATGACTAATGACAAAATGCATATGCAAATATGCAATTGCATATAATCCGGTCTCTAATCATGACGAAGCCAATATTGTTTGGGAAGGTCATACCCGTTCAGCAGTAATACTCACAGTGGAAAAAGCAGTATCAGAACTGTCTTATCCTCACACGTCGCCGGCGAGTTTTTTCTTGAAAAAAGCCATTCATCCTAACTGCTCCCACTCAGCTGTTGTGTGCGGCGCGAGGAATTTCGTCCGAAAAAAACATGTTACGGCTGTGCTGAATCACCAAATGTGTGTTTTCTTAGAAACACATACGGTGTGATTTCAGCAGTCAAAAGTGTGCCTTGTGCTCAAGCACAAGGAACATTTAGATTCGTCAATTTACAATAATATAGGCTACAATTAATAGTTAAGATTTAAAGCCATAAAACCGTAGCATAAAACAGACGAGAAAGTAAAACAATCAAGGAACTTAGGAATATATAAAAATAGGTAAATTATTTAATTAATTAGAAATAGATCAGCATCATCAAAATCATGTAAAAATATTAATAATTATTATTAATAGTGTGCTGAGAAGGGAGGAGGAGGAGAAATAAATAAATAAATAATGCTGGACAAAAAGAGGCGGGAATCGAACCCGCAGCTTCCTGCGTCGCAGGCGGACCTTCGCCCGCTTCGCCACGGAGGTCGTCAAGGGGGGTCTCGGGAAAAATTGCGACAAATTAGTCTCAATTTCTTATATGTATACGTGCGCTTGTGTACGTGAAAGCACGGATGTTATATGCTTGTCGACTCACACATAGATTCGTTTATGGCTACATAATCAAGTCAATTGTTGAATGACACTATCCCTCTGCTGTGTCAGCAGCGTGTTTTACTCTATGTTTCTTTGCATACGATAAATATGATACATCTGAGAGACGAGATGTGCGAATAACAACGTTCTATTGGTTGGTTAAAAAACATCTAGTCTCCGTTCGTCTCGTCTCCGCTTTGGTGGAGTTGGGCCCTTATCAAACATCTCCATCTAAATTAGGTACGGTATCGTATTTCCTTTTGCTCTTATACGTTTACTGCAGTCTTACCCACATCAATTGCAGTGTACAGTGCTAAAAGACGAAAGAGCATACTTATCTAAGCAAATTTAATCTGCTTATAAATATGTATACCTACTCTGTTCTGTTATGAATCCCAGATATTTTTTGAAAACAAGGGATTACGAAATCAAAGAAATATGGTTGGAAAATATTTTATGACATTCATCGGAGCAAATCGCAGAGCTTCGGAAAAATATTTGGTCTTGACAGCTTTCATTCATAATTACATTCGTCTACAGTCCGTTTTCGAACTTACACTTTAACCTGTTTCTCTGCGCAACTATGTGTTGTTGAAGTTTGTTTTTTTGTCATTAGCTTACTATTACATTGTTGTTATCTGTTATGGTTATCAGTGAAGTTTTCATTCATTTATGCTCTTTTTGGCATAAAAAATCTTGAATTCTTAAACCGAGTATACACTTGGTACATACTACACACTATACCTGTCTATGTAAAATGCACTATAACCTGTTATTATAAAACAACATCAACATCGTAATTTCTGGCACGCCTGTGAGCAATACCTCCCACGTACCGACAAGAGATTCCGACTTCAGTATTTTTCCTGCATATTTCGTGAACAGTTGCGCTTGTGAAAGTGTTGGGGAGAGTGCGTGAAATTTATAGAAAAACGATTTCAGGAGAAGTTCGAATGTTTTTCTCAACATGTCCATTGTTTTTACAATTTTAATTTTTAACGTTGTTGGTAAGCTTTTACTATTGTAAATACTAGTTCTAAAAATATTTAAAAATAAATAAATAAATTTATTTATTTATGCTGGACAATTCACACAACATTATCTGGCCCCAAGGTAAGCAGAGCTTGTGTTATGGGTACACTAGGTACATAGATAGATATATTTTACTTTACATAGAAAAACATTCAGAACACCCTGAACAAATATCTGCAGATCGTACAAACATTTGTCCCGAGGCGGGAATCGAACCCGCAGCCTCCGGCGTCGCAGGCGGACCTTCGCCCGCTGCGTCACAGAGGTCGTCATCTATTATTTGATTGTAATTTTCTATTAGCTTTAACATGATTTGATTTAAATTACGTACCATTTCTCATGTTATTAGATATATGATTAACTAGCTTCTGCCCGCGGCTTCGCATGCGTTTTTTTGCGTTTGTTATAAAAAGTAGCCTATTATCTAAGTTAGCTATGTTCTAAATGCACGCCGAATTTCTAATGTATTCAGTGGGTTAGGAGATCTTAGATAGCAAAAAATCATAGTTCACAAACTTATGGCTGTATAATATTAGTAGGAAGTAGGATTAAAATACATAGGTACTGTATACTATTTAGGGTAAGTTTGACTAAGGGCCAGTAATTTTAATATCAGACAATAAGTTTTTTTTTTAGTAATTTTTTTTAATTTTTAATGCTTAATTTCTTTAAGATACCTAATAGCTTTATGGTGCTAAAACAAAGGGGCATCACTAGAAAAAGAATATCAATCTCACTTAAAAAATATTATATTTTTTTATGATTTCAAATCCTTTGTTTCGTAAGACTTTTAAATTGATCCCATTTCACACTATTCACACTGTTATAATTAATGCAAATTTTTAGATATTTTAACAGACAAAAGGTAACCTCATAACAAAACAACTACAGGCTGAAATTTTGCATAGATGTAGGTACTTATAGGTCTGTAATAAAATAACACATAGGCTATTATACTTTTTGGCGTGTGCAAAGCCGTTCGTTCAATTTAAATATTTGTAGTGTTAAAGTTTGAAGCATGGGATACACGTATTATTTTAAGACTAAACCCATGCCATACAAGGGGCTCCAGGAATGCTTGAACCTTATTAGCTAACTGCATTGGTAACTACCTAGATAGCTAGTACACATATAATAATCATTTACATATATGTTGAAATTGTTCCTAGAATAAGTATTTTGTAAATCTGCTTTTACACTATTGTATGTTCTAAGTGAATAAATTATAATAACCTGTACTATTTTAAACGTTCACCACCCTAAAATATTATCGGATCACAATAAATATTTTTGTATTTCTAGGGCATACTTGGGGTGCATTTTTGTGCCATTAAGGCGTTAAGCCGACCCAAATCAGCACCACCACCTATTTTATCTTATTATTATGTACAGAGATGCGAAATTGCTCTGTTTACTCACCATTCGAGCCAAAAAGAGCAACTTCGCATCTCTGCCTACACTATACAGAATAAAACTTTTACAGAGGCATTAAAACTAAGCAAGATAATCACAAACTGCAAAATCAATTTTTGAACATTCCTTCTTTTAACTTATTAATAAGATAAAATAGGTGGTGGCGCTGATTTGGGACGGGTTAGCGTCTTAAACAGCACCTGTATCATGGCGTCGTCATAAATAATGTTAAATTGTCATTTAGCACTTATTATCATTGGCAAAGCAAACAAGAAATAGGTAGGTATCTGTTTATTGCTCATTTGCCTTGCCAATGAATGGAGTGCTGTAAATAGTGCTAAATTACAATTTAACATTACCTATTAACATAATACCTAAGTAGTAAGAAAGGAATGCGGCAAACCCCGTTCGGTTCCTTCTACCATCTTATTTCTGGCAAAAAATGGTAGCAATGTGAAAAAAAAGTTTTTTACAAATAGATACTATTTACATAGAGTTAAGAAATAAAATAATACTGGACAATGAACAATGAACACAGCATCATCTAGCCCCAAGCTAAGCAGAGCTTCTGTTATGAGTACTAGATAATACATACCTGATATACCTACTTATTTCATTATAACACATAGATATTTTTTTTATTTTACATAGAAAACACCCGGAACAAATATCGGTTGATCGCACAAACATTTTTCCTAGAATCGAACTCGCAACCCGCGTTGCAGGCGGACCTTCGTCAGCTGCGCTACAGAGGTCGTTTAAGAGCTGGATATATGCCGATGACCTTGCTGCAGTGGGCGTTACCAATGAAAATGCCCCGCACCTCACCTGACAATTCTTTCGCGCAGCGCGTACCAACCTAGATATAGGTACAACAGATACCGCCACAGAATAAATACTAATAGTTATAGCCGCAGCGGGTGCTCGCTCGCTGCCGCTTGCGCCGCATGGCCTCTACAGGATGTTTGATTATTACCGATGATATTTCGGTTTCTCCACTGGTGGTGGGGCTATTCAGTAAGGATAAAGAGAATAACTTACTATCACTGCCTATTTTGTAGCTAGCTTTGTCTCGAATAGTACCTACATAAAACTAAGTAAAGTAAGTAAATTAGTTTTATTGTAACAAAATAAATGTTTTAACTGCACCCCCATTTTTTTTAACTGCTTCCCCTCTAGTGACGTATCGTTAAATAGGTATTTAGAAATGAAAGGAAAATTTCATTTCAAGTAAAGTAAAAACATAACTTGTGTAATTTAAAAGATTTTTTATTAAAATTCCGAAAATTTTAACTCTCTAAAACATACTCGTTTTGGTTCTGGTTCATAATTTTCTTCAGCTATTTCTTCACATGTAAATAGATCAGTGACTGCTGACCCGGTTGGTGGAGAAGCTACAATGTGACCAATCACAGTAGCAGATTCTTGCAAATCAATTTTTTCACTTATTTCGTTCACATTTTCTTCTCGCCTGTTCTCTTTATTTTCTTTTTCTCCGTTTTCTTGGCGTTCTATTTTTTTTTTTTTATGATTCATAGCCTGTATTATATATTCCGGATCTCTGATCGGCATTTTTCTTGGGAGTCGCGGATCTACTAATTCCGGCAAAATGCAGTCCAGGTAAAATTTCTTTAGTTTAGGTTCCATCTTTGTTTCCCAAAATGTGTCGTCTTTACATATTACTTCAATTTTTATTGGTAAATCTTCGCCGGACCATAAGGCAAACAGGCATTTAAGTTTTTTTGTTATATGCAGTTGTCCCTGGATTTGGTAGTACCAATTGTGTTCTTTATTGATTACATAGCAGTTTTTTTTGTTTTTTTTATAAAATGTTATTTTTTTTTCTGATATTGCTTTATCTAATCCAGTTTTATATGCACTGATAGGGCATTTAATTTCACAAATAGTTTCTGAATCTATTATGCCATCCGGCGATGCACCCAAAAATGGTACATTTTCATCCAAAAATAAACCACAGGCCTGTATTTTTATATTATTTTGCTTTTCTAGTTGTTCTTTAGCAATTGCTTCTTTTTCACGCCCATGTTTGATTGATTTGACGTGGTCTATAGGTTTTTTGTAAATCAAATCTCTTACTATGCTGCTACAGCTAAGATCATTGCGTCTTTTAATAATTTTTCCGAAATTGGAGGCTGTCAATAAGTTTCGCCTCAGCTCAAGCCATTCACTGGAGTCACTTTGAAGAATGGTGTCGTTTTCAATTTTCTTTCTTTGTTCTTCATTTTTTTCTAAATTCTGTAGAAATAATCTTTGTGCTTCTTCTAGCATTTCTTTTGACATATCTGGTTTCGTGCAATCTAATCCATAGTTGGCAGAGGAGACGTTCTTATTTTCAAATACTCTTTTTTTAGTTTTTGTATATTTTTTGTTTTTCTCCAAACGCTCTATTCTTCTTCTTTCTAAATTATGTATTTTTCCTCTTGGACTTCTACCTAAAATAGATTTATGTAAGAGGCTCAAAGGTTTTTTGGTGTTAAATGAGAGAGCCGCAGCGTTGCATCTCATTTTGTACTGATATTTTTGGACGAAATTAATTCTTTTTCCACCAACAAATTTCGCGACGATGCTGTGATACCTTTCTACAGAATTGCTGTCAACATCATGCAACAAGCTGCGTGAGTGTGCGGCTAGCTGTGATACTATAAGTTTAATTCTTTGCCACAATGTGTTTGTGTAAAGGTCTTTTTCAGTTTCTTCAGTTTCGCCACGTTTATTACAGAAATATTCTTTGCACATGGTGTGCTGTCCAAAAGCATGATCGGCCGCAAGCACTATGTCATTATGGAGTTGCATCGGGTTTTCTGTATTTTTGTATTTGGCTATTGCAGTTACTACTACTTTTCTCATACATAAGATTCTTTTTTTCGTAATTAGCTTTCTGTACCGAATAAGATATTTTGTGTCTGTTGTAAGGCTTTGAAGCTTGTTGCAGAAATTTCTGAGTAAGTGATTTCGGCATTCTATCTTTTCCACTGTTAAATTTTCATACGGTCTCTCTTGTAGAAGTTTTGAGTATGTATTGGAATCGCCATCTGATATAAGTCTGCCATATATCAAATTATGCATTTCTATGCTTTTTTTAAATCCCTCTAAAATAATAGTTGACTCCATCCCAGTAGATGGACCTGTAAATAAGAAATAGGATAGTGCAAGTTCATTCAAATGTCGCTTACGCCATTTGAAAGATTGATGAAGATTTTTACCTGTATAGTTTTTATAACAAGTGTGATCTTTGGCCGGGATACCTTTATTTTCCGCCTGGGCACAAATGCAGCAAAATTTGTTTTTGACAGACATGTACAATATTTTGTTTGTACGTTTACCAATTATGGCTGCCGCTCCTGAGAGTGAAGAATAGTTTTTCTGATATGATCTTTTTGCCCAGCATCCGTCAGCTATGACGTCAATGACCGGTATTCCTGCTGCATTTACTTTTCCTTCTGCTATGGCTGCACGTCTTTCCTCTTCAGCAGCTACATGCATTGATTTGATTAATTCAGTCTCCCATTTTTTATGAACGATATCCATGTGAAAGTTATATAATTTTGGCCAAATTTGAGGAAGTCCTAGAGTGGATGTAATTTCTTGAAGTTGATCGTACCCACATCCTGCAGCTATTGCACCAGCCACTGCGCATGTATTGAGTGTCATTTCCTCCGGGCTTTTGTCTCCCTCGATTATAAAAGTCATATTACATAAACGACATTTCAGTGTCAATTTATTCATCAGACCTGTAAGGCGCTCAGATGCGATTTCAATTGACTGTAGGCCGCAGTTGAAAGGCCCATGGCCTGAAATTTTTTGCAGTTCTTTAAAAAAATGGCTTACGTTTACAATTCGCCTGCCAATTTCAATTTTCCCGGAGACTCTAAAACAAAACAAAATAAAATGAATGCTCAAGAACATTTTGAATTTAATTTAAAATGTATTGTTTTATCTATTTCGCTCATTAGCCCGAAGTAAGATACGATAGGAGTAGTCATTACCTAGAGGAAGCCTATGTCCAGCAATGGACTAACATAGGCTGATGATGATGATGATGATAGAATATACTTTATTGCAGAAAAGTTGTACATGGGCGAGCATAACGCTAGATAGTATTCTCTACCTGCTAATCTTTGGGTAGTGTGGACAAAAATTTAGTAGGCTTGGTAGGGCTAGATTACAAAATTTATAGAAAAACAGGAAAAATAATAATAATAAGTACAATTAATAATTCGTGTCTTTACCATTAACATAATTAAATACACATACAAATATAATAAAATATAAATACTAGTCAGATTAATACTTAGTAGATACATACACAATAATACATACAAATTTACGTACCGAATTATTCTGATGATGAAGATAAGATAGAATGAACATACTTTAACCTGTCTCCTTCTGTGTCTTCATTATTTTCCATCCGGTCTAGTTCTTGCTGCAAAATATGTTCAATGGGCGATGACGGATTACTGGTAATAGTAGAACTGAAAGTAAGTAAGATGTAGATTAGCCTAGTATAATATTATCGATTATTTTCATATTGGCGAGGTCGACGGTGAAGGTCGATTGGTGACGAGATGATTGAATCAAAACTAGGTATGTCATTATCGTAGCATGTCGCGCTAGTAGTAGCTGTGTCATATAATAAGAAAAAAATCCATTTTTATTATACATGAATGAATGTAACATTGATTTTTGTCGAACACGAAATTATTTTACCTGTCTCGTCTATAATTTGTCATATGACTTGGTCCTTCTTGCAAAACTTGTTCAGCAGGTGCTATTGGTTCATTCGTGGAGCTAAAAAAAATAATTTTTCATTTATGGAAAAATATTATTGATTTTTACGGAATAATAGTGACAAAATATAAAACTAAATTATACCAGTCCTCTATGTAGTTTGCCATTTCGTTTGATTCTCTTTGAACTTTGTGTTCACTAGTTAATTTACCGGTAGTGGAACTGAAAAAAAAGCATCGATTATTAAATCATGATTCTTGAAATGGTTGTTTTTAGGATAAAGGTTTTATGACGTGAATTACCTATATAATTTTTAAAAAATATAAGCACCTAAACAATTGTGAAATGACATTTATTATATACACCATTGATTGTCCCCACTGGTGGGGACTACCTACTGCTATCGTAATTTCAGTGAGGCATTGAGGATTTTGGGGATAGCCCCACCAAACATCCAAACTTTCGCATTTATATTATTAGTGTGATAACAGCGAGCGGCACCGCGCGCCTGCACCGGGAGCTCAAAAGCTAACTAGGTAGAAGAAGGTAGAAGTAGGTAGAAGAATATCATGTTTGATTCTTACTTATAAAATATTGGTACTTACCATTTTATTCTTTGTATTCTCCTCTTGTATTTTATTTTCAAATTACGTTTGACACAATTTTTTTTGTTACCCATTTTTACACAAAGAAGTTCCAAGTTTAAATAATAATTGTAATATCTACACAAAACTAAAATTACCCCACACTGAACATTAACCCTATAATATCTCAAACAAACAAATAAACCCGCCCGTATAATAAACCCGTAGGTATGCTAAAAATCGACAAATGAATAATTTGCGAATTGGTTCCGCCACAGAAAAATAATAGTGTATTTCTCGGAGAAAAGTGTTACAGGTCCGTTCAGCACAACGTCTCGTCCCGCACTGATCTGATTGCGTAGGGCCGCAGAGGGGATGCTCACGACTAACGTGTATCGATTACGTAAAATAATCGTTATAAAATAATTAGAACTTTTATTTGCAAAAATAAGCCGAAGGTTCTCTTGGTATTCTTTTAGTTTATATGGTGATGTTAATAAAAAAATCTTATGATTGATAGTTTAGGAGGAAAAGGGTAATTACTGAGAAAATAGATGGTACTTTGCGCTATTATTTCAAATACTTAAAAAAGTTATTTTTAATTTTTGAAACGAAGGGAAAATGCCTAGTATGGCATAGATTATTGTGTATTTTTTTCAAAGCTATTGCGATAAAGAATAAGGAGAAAAAAGGTTTCAATGTTACCCAAATGACGCCCAATTTACGTATATCTACGCCTTAAATTAAATATTCGTATTTTTTATATTTATGCGTTTTATAAAACTTTCTCAGGTTCACTTGGCGCCTGGCAGCCGGACATAGATATCAACAGGTCAGTTTTTTAGTACCCTATTCTAGAAATAAAATTTGGTGCACGATATGTGACCAATTTGCACGGTCCAGTCAACGGGATCAGCTGAACGGGACCACGGGCAAGAAGCGACTGTGTCAGACTAAATTATTTTTATTAGTAAAACATATTCAGCGGTACTACTAATACCAAAGTAAACACACTGGTCTAACAAGCATTTAGCTAAACAGTGTCTAAACATTTAGACATGGGTTTAACAACAGTTTAAACTATGTCTAAACCGTATCTAACTGAAAACCGTCGTAAAACGCAGTTTTGTGGTAACGCTTTTTTTAAACACGCGCTCTCGCTATGTTTAACTTTTTCAAGTTTCTTAATCGCGACCATATTGTACATAATTTATTAAAGTTAATAAGACTTAAATATGGCTAGGGCACAGTAAGACGAGTACTTACAAGGTACTAGGTAATATTGCTAGTAAACTAAAAAACAGGGTTTTAATTTAGCTTTGTAAGCTAACCACAAACGATTTCAAATCACTGAATTACCATCAAACTCTGGGGACTGGCCTGACCCTCAAGGTGATCTCAATAATCTTCGGTAAAACAGATTTTTTTTTATTATCGAAGATCGGTTCCACCTGAAATCACTTTTGTCGCATTGTTGAAATTATTAAGAAATCATCCATTTTGAATATAAACAAATTTAAATCAAAAATCTTTTGGTAGGTACCTACGCATTTAAAAAAAATTCGTAAAACTTAAGGAATTCAAGAAAAGTCCCAGACGTTTCCTACGCAATAATGTCTACTCGACAATGATGTCATGTCGTACACGATATATTTTTCCTCATATCCATTTGTACTCATATCCACTGCGTTGACGCACTGTTGGTTTGGCACGACATTACAGCACCGTAACCGCACTCATCATTTCTCTAAATAACTTTACTTTTTGTACGTTGTAAGTCGAGGATGACAGTAAAATGCGCATCGGATTGTTTCCTACAGCTGGTATAGTATTCTAAATATATCTCTAGCTTCAGACATACAGATTTAATTAACAAAGAAAATTATATTCAAAGAATAAAACAAATTAGAACTAGTATTTACAATTCCGACTGGTATTGATAATGGATCAGTTGAGCTACCTGTAGATAGATTAAATAAATAAATAAATAATGCTGGACAATTCACACAGCCTTATCTAGCCCCAAGTTGCGCAGAGCTTTGGTTATGGGTACTAGATAACAAATATACTTAGTACCTACAAATACACTACAGATAGATATTTTATTATTATACATAGAAAACATACAAAACACCCTGAACAAATATCTGCAGATCGTAGAAACATTTGTCCAGAGGCGGGACTCGAACCCGCAACCTCCTGCGTCGCAGGCGGACCTTCGCCCGCTGCGCCACTGTGGTCGTTGAGGTCGTAGATTGTTTTCAACAGTCTGCAGTAAGCTCAATTGTTTCAATTGTAAATACTACTTCTAATTTATTTCCATTATTTTATTGTGATTTTCTTTGCGAATAAAGGCTTCTGCCTGTTCTAAAAAAAAAAGTATTTAGGTACAATTGAAAGAATTCAGCTAACTGCAGACTGTTGCAGATCTACAGGTAGCTGAACTGATCCATTTCAATACCAGTCGGAAGCGTCCCCAAGACGCTGGCTGTATTGCCCCGCTGTATGGAAATGCTGATGCGCTACGCCTGATATTCACCAATTCTCGGGTCACGTATAACAGTACTTAGATATGCGGGAATATGCGCACGTAAAGGATCAATAACAGTCAAAAATCTCGTTCACTGCGCAGCCTCAGCAGCACGACCCGCAGGGGCGCACAGCCTCCGCGCGGCTACGAGGTCGAGCTTTACCTGGTCGTGCGTCATGGGCAGTGAAAGTGTTAACAGGCTGAACTTTCTGAAAGGGTTTTAGGTACTTACCCACTTATTCGCTGTCACAATATTTCCCTGGTCTGTGGCTTATCTACACCGAGACTTTTAATCGAGTAAATCAAATAATATCGCAAAAATTTTCGACTTCGACGGGACTTGAACCCGCATCCTTCCGTCAGTACCGGAATGTGCTAACCAACTACACCACGAGGTCAAGTGACGTGGACAAGTCCCGTCGAAGCCGAAAATTTTTACGATATCATTTAATTTCTTCGCTTACGCACTATAATAACAAAAAACCGCAAAATCGAGTATTGGAAAGTTGACATTGTTTAGTATTTTTGTCGTTATTAACATGACAAGCATGGTATTAGTTCCTACCCTATACTCAGGCCAATCTCACGATAATATGTTTGTAAACATCTCACAAAACAAGAATACAACATTCTCTTTTTTCGTCGAGTTTGAAAAATCAATGTCAGTATTAATATGCATAGTATGGAAAGAACTCAAATTCTGTTATAAAAGACAAGAAGTGCTAATTCTGTTTTAAAAAACAATTTGAAAGTAATGACCTAGCATACAAACATTGTATCTTGATTTTAGCCGGAGTATTAGGTAATGCATGGATTAACATAACTAACAGGTAAAGAATATGAACTAATCTTGTAGTGAAAATCCTGATGGTTTAACCTGCTCTACATTCTACCTAGGTATTCTACCTTTTTATCGTATCGGATTAACACCTTGACCAATATCTCTTTTCTTAACTCTAAGTAGTCTAGCATATAATATCAATATAAGTAGCTATTTATCTAGTTATTTCTCGCTGACCTAACCATAACTCGTGTAACATCAATTGAATGAAATATTGATAAAACGCCATCAAAACATAGTGCTTCTATTTCAAAACAAAAGCTCTGAAAGCCTAAAATAGCAGATTTACGTACGTCAATAATTCTCAAAGCCATTCGTTTGGCAGATTTATGGGTAGAATTTGTTTAGAAAATGGCGCACTCAGGTAAACATTTAGAATAACGATTGAATACTTATGTGCTGAAAGGCTATTGATTGGTGTAGACTGAAGGAAATAATTCGTAAAGATTTTCATGACTAAAATTATAAAATGGGACACGTCTTCCCTTGGACTAGCCACTTGGACTTTTATACCCACGGCTTCGCTCACACTGCGTCAACCTGACAAAACAAAAAGAAAAAACATAGTCAACTAGCACGCAGGGTTAGTGATACCATTCAAAATCAGAGCAATAGTTTCGAACGTAGAACTTATAGGTCTACACACCAAACTCGGCGACACAACCCAGCGGGTTGGTGACATTTCAGCACAGTAATACAGGGTGGTTTTTTGAGAAGGGCGGACTAGCCACTTGGACTTTTATACCCACGGCTTCGCTCACACTGCGTCAACCTGACAAAACAAAAAGAAAAAACATAGCCAACTAGCACGCAGGGTTAGTGATACCATTCAAAATCAGAGCAATAGTTTCGAACGTAGAACTTATAGGTCTACACACCAAACTCGGCGACACAACCCAGCGGGTTGGTGACATTTCAGCACAGTAATACAGGGTGGTTTTTTGAGAAGGGCGGTGATGGCCAAGTCCGAAATCACGAGTGTTAGAGAAAAGTCGTAAAAGGAGTCATGCCCTCGATTGATAAAACAATAACTGCATATTTAGTTTTTTTAAACCTTTTACTTTTGACGGAAATTGACAGGAATGATTTTTCAAAAAAGTACACCTATATTAACCAATGAAGTTTATTGCTGATAAGGATCAATATTTGCAAAAAAAGTACATATTATCAAAAATAAAAGAAAAAACCAAATTTTTACAATTTACTTTATCTCGATTTCCTTCTTAAAAAACCACCTGTTTAATGGAGTCTACACACGAAAGTTGGCGGGTTACCGGCAAGTTGACAAAACACTATCGGCTGCGTAGGTCCACAATATTCATACACAGAAATATAATTAATTATCTATACAGGGTGGTTTTTGAGAAGGGCGGTGATGGCCAAGTCCGAAACCACGAGAGTTTGAGAAAAGTCGTGAAAGGAGTCATGCCCTCGATTTATAAGAAACCAATAACTGCATATTTAGTTTTTTTTAATCTTTTACTTTTGACAAAAAAGACACCTTGCTCTTTCCTTTCATTTTGAGTAATACAATATCTTACTACCTCTCGATTAATCTAGGCATAAAGCGAATTAGTCAGACTAAGTTTTAGGCACACCCGGACAGACACATACATAGATTATATTTTTTCAGGGTAAGGCTTATAACAAACAAAGAACCGCACCAAAAGCACCCGCACAGAAATCCTCACAGTCGTCGCTCCATATTCCCTAACAGGAATGATTATGACCATCGTAGCAGCAGGTTCAGCCAACTACGGTCACCGAAACCTGTACCAGGTCCACAGGCTGCCAGTCAGACGACGAAGGTCCAGCCTAGACAAGACCCTCGGTACTTCTACCTGTCTGATACGTATGCTAAAGAAGTTCTTGAGAATAGATTGAGCAATGAAGTAACCGCTGTCTATCCCGGGAGGGACGTTGTCAGAGCCACAGATTTTAACTATCGGAGGCCGTTTGCAAGGTTGATCGAACGGGAAACCAATGATGTTTCTTACGGTAAGTTAGTAAACAGTAAACACACTTCAGGGACTTTTGCGAGGAATTTATATGTGTCTTCGACATTAATCTATATATAGTCGCCACAGCTGAGAGTGGCTCGATAGACCTAATTATGTTTTTGATATTATGTAGAAAGGTTGGTAGGTACTTACTAGGGAGTGCCACCTATTTGCAAGATTAATCTTGCACCCAAAAGCGCGCGCGATCTCGCGAGATTTGCAAGATTGCACAGCAACACATTCCATGACCTTTCGAGAGCACAGCCGCGCGCAATGAAAATGCAAAATGATTCAACAAAGTGAAGACGTGTCACGTGTGTAAGCAAAGCTTTGATCGATTGCAATCTTGGGACAAATCTGAATTATTTAGAACAAGAATATGCCGCTTTGTCTGACTTAGAACACGTATTTCAACCGGTGAACCAAATACTTATAATAATTAAAAATAATCCGTAGATTTGCGAGACCTCGCAAAATACCGAGATCCTTTTTTTTTTTTTTTTTTTTATTCGGCGAGGAAATTTGTTTACGAATAAACTGGTCTGGGGGGGACCAGAATTATGTGGCGACTCGACGTTCTGAAAAGAACATAATACCCACTAAAACCTCTCCGGTGTCCCTCTCTCGCCATTTTTTGCCGAACCACGGGAACATTTAAAACCTCCGCGGCCCGACTGGCGTCCCCTCTTCCTCCTATACATAGCCGGCGAGCCCACCGATCCACACACTCGCCGACCCCATTCTTCCGTCACCTTTCCTCCCCCCGATTAGGACACAGACAGGACAGACGCTGGAACCGCGAATGTCAACCTCTGTGCCCAGATGGGCATTATCGCCCCATACTACAACCAGGTGTGGGTCTCGCATTTACACACTCTTACACTCACACTCTCACTCAAACCATTTATTCTTGTCACGCGGGCACAGTGCCGCGCACACTCAACTACAGCAAGCGCGCACATCACTACCCCGCGTGTCCCACACCTGTGCACGAGTGTCGCAGGTTGTATCCCGCGAGTCTCATGCCATCCGTCACCGTTCATACTCACAAAACCCTTATGGCTACATGGCCCACTCATACGTCGTCACATCTATCCCTCCTCATGGCGCCGCCGTGCCGGGACACTGATACGGCGACAACCCCTCTCCTCTTCGAGCGACAGAGGCCTTTCCCCAAGGCCTCGCGCCCGAAGATCTCTCCAAGTTCGGGTGCTACTAATTAGCACCCAAATCCAACAGGCTCCCGAGATGGCCTCGGGAGTCAAAATAAACAAATAAAACTCTGTGCTTGCACACGCGCAGATGCGTGGCCGAGTACGCCTCCAGCCCGCAATGCGTGTCGCCTCAATGTGGGCAATATTTAACGAGGCGCGCCTCCGGGCTACCGCCACGCATACGCTTGTGCCAGCCCACACAGTCGCAGCCACTTGCCTGCAACAAATACACATATTAAAAATGAAAAGATAAATTCCCTCCCTTCCCACAAAGCTCCCCTCTCTCAAAGACCAATCTCAGGGCGGCAGTCGGCGGCTGTCCGCCGCCCGGCGCCCAGCAACCGCCGTCCGTCGCCTGTTCGCACGCCTCCCGAGGCGCGCCTCCGGGTCACGCTCACGCATACGCTCTGCCTCTTCTTTGGCGGTCAACACAGCCTCCGAGAATGCAGAGATGGCGTCCCATGCCCTCTCGCTATCAACCATGGAATGCACAATGGTTGGCAGCGACAAGTCCACCCCGACCACTGCGACTAAAGTCGCCCTCTCCGCCGCCCACGCCGAGCACTCCACCAACGTGTGGCGCGCCGTGTCTTCGGCGCACCCACAGTGATGGCACTCTGGTGTGGGTTCCGCCCCCGCCACCTTCCACAGATACCTTCCGAAGCACCCGTGCCCAGAAAGGATCTGCGTAAGGTGGAAGGAGAGTAGACCGTGCCTCCTTGTCACCCAACGCTCGAGAACCGGCCGCACCGCGTCGATGGTGTCTCTGCCAGCAGTGGGCTCCGCGAGTGCTCGCAGCCACCGAACATAAAGACGCTTACGCGCTCGTATGCGCCAGCGCAGCATCCCCTCCCTCGGCAGTGGTTCCCCCGTTGTCCGGTGTTCTACAACGCGGTTGTAGACCACGGTGAGCACACGGGCGTCTAGTTCCCAGGGCAAGCAACCAGCGAGCACACACGCTGCCTCGAAAGAGACGGTGCGGTACCCGCGCACTACCCTGAGACACATGACCCTCTGTGGCCGATGTAGGAGAGCCTTGTTTACTCGTCCTAAGGCGTCCTCCCACACGGGTGCCCCGTAAAGCGCCATCGACAAATACCGAGATCCTGCGAGATCAGACTTTTTAAATCTTGCAAATACCGAGACTGAAGATTTTTCTGCAAGATTGCACTCCCAAGTACCTACTTACCTGGATTTTTTTAATGTTTGCATGCAATGCAATTCTGCCCAATTGTAGCTACTGGAAAGACTATACATAATTTTTTGAAATATTAAAAGACACAAAAGAAAATCTGATTCCTAAATAAACTAGTACTTCGTCTAGTGTATCGTAAATATATAAGAAAATTAATAAAATTTCAAGTTGAGATAAAATAAACGAAAAACTATTTGAAAATAACTTTTAATAATGAAAAAAAAACCTTTTTTAAAAAAAGCTTTTAAAGCATTGTCATCTTCGTTCGCTTCGCTCACTCCGATCAACAATCCTAATCCTGAATAAATTGATCCTCCCCTTGCTGCCCCGTCCAAAAATCCATTCTCTACTTATATAATGTAGGTATATAATTATTCACCCTACACTTAAAAAAATCCTCCCTTTACTGTGCATAGAACAATAGAACATTGAACTCTTGTAAGTCCGTGAAAAGATCTGCTTTTTGAGGGAAGGAAGGTAGGTAGGATCTCATGAAAATTTTAAATCTATTTTTCAGATGACATCTGCGTAACATGCCCTCGTGATAGAACCCTCATCGCAAAACCAGGATCCGATAGAGTATTGCTGCAGCATCCTCGAATGGCATCCTGCTACGGACGACGGGTACCGAATGACGTAAAGTTTATCCCGAAATACGGACCGAAATTTGGGTCATTGCTAAAAAAAGGATCCTATAAAATTCTGGGCGAAATCAAACAGAAAAATAAAGTGAGTTTCTTGTATATCACACGAACTTAAATCGAGAGATAACTTTGGTAGGGTTATATTAGACTGAGTTAAATTTGGCTAGAAATAGAGTAAAAAAGTATCTATGTTTGGGTTAAATCCGGCTAGAAAATTTAAATCCATATTTAACCGGAAGATAGCGATACTCGCGAGAGTAGGAATAGAAACTCTACCATCGTCTTTTCAGTGTTATTTATTATTGAAAAAATCGTAGAACAGACGTTGACCTCCTCGATGTCCAAAATCACCCCCTTCCGACTTAGGCACATCACATCACTCTAATATTATAAATGCGAAAGTTTGGATGAATGGATGTTTGTTACCTCTTCACGCCAAAACTAGTGAACGGATCACAGGCTGAAATTTTGCATACAGGTAGGTCTATCCCTGGAATCAAACATAGGCGACTTTTTATCCCATAAATCAGTTTCCATGAGATAGAAATAACCTTAAAACGGCATAAACTAGTCCTGTATATGTACAAGTACATTCCTAAGTATTTTAAAAGAGTCGTAAGGAAGTTGTAATTTTGTCCAGATTCTGAGGCATTGCTACATGAACGTAGATGTGCTGATTCAGACGTGCGCAGTGCCAACATATTTGATTGCTGATTGTGGAGACGGAAATAATACATGCAAGTTTACATGTCGCGATCCAAAGGACGAACTGCATGGCGCGTCGACGCTTAGCTGTGGAGACGATTTGAACTGGTTGGGGTACCTACCTGTGTGTTCAGGTGAGAAGAACATAGCCAAGATAGATAAATAAATAAATAAATAAATAATGCTGGACAATTCACACAGCATTATCTAGCCCCAAGCTAAGCAGAGCTTGTGTTATGGGTACTAGATAACTGATATACTTAATACAATATACTACATAGATAGATATTTTTATTATACATAGAAAACACCCAGACCAACGGAACAAATTTCTGCAGATCGTACACAAATTTGTTCCGAGGCGGGAATTGAACCCGCAACCTCCTGCGTCGCAGGCGGACCTTCGCCCGCTGCGCCACGGAGGTCGTCAAAGATAGAGAAGAAGTAAATAGGTAAGGCCAAAAATTATGATTAAGTGTATAAGTATGTGCGCAAACACAGTTGCACTCTCTATTATAATCCAAAAATACCAACACATAGTGTCAGTGTGCATTGTTTAGAGCCAAACTGAAGATGTTTATGCCGATGCACTGCAGCAACATTTGTTTAGTGTCGGCGGTGACAACTTCTGGTTTAAATGCAATAAATTAATATAAGCCCTTATTATTAAGCGTGTTATAAACTCGGCGATATGCCAAGAGATTATGCTATCATTATAAAATGTAAAACACTAACGCGATGTGTAGGTACCTACTGAAAAGAGTTAAATATCCATGCCATAGGAACACTTGGTATCCACAATAATATTCCCTTTTCTGTGGGTAGGTACCACCAACTGCATCTCCATAATCAAAGATGACAATAAAATGAAGACAGCCTGGCGGCTATTTTAACCCTGAAACCCGCTTGGGTATTTTTAGGTTTTTTTTTTATTATTGGTGTGTAGTTGAGGGTTAAAAAGGCCACCATACTGCACAATATTTTACTTACCCCTGCTTACCCTTTGGCACAAGTATTACCTAACTAAACATGCTTATGTACAACACGATTAGGAGACAAAAGTTAGTAATTTTCAGGGTATTCAAAATGGTAGTTTTTTTATAAACTTTTTTTGCTATGCAATGTAACTTTGACACCTGTGGCATACCGTTGGAATGGCCTTAAACAAGAAAAGTTTTCAGGGAATCGGAAGATTAGAAACACACTTAGTTTTTTTAATTCAATCCAACCAATACTCTAGTATTATTATAAATCCGAAAGTTTGTGAACTGTAAAATTTTGTTACCAAGGATCTCTAAAACTATTGAACAGATCAAGATAAAATTTGGCGTACGTTTAGAGCAAAGGCTTACTTAGATAATAAGTAGGCTACTTATTATACCGAAAATACGCGTGCGAAGCCGCGGGCAGAAACTAGTTTAGTAATAACGCAAAGTTACGCTACCTACCTACATACTTACCAAGCTTGCCCATACCAATGATTATGTTGATAATGAATATTACCTAATCTGTGCCCATCTATACTATTACTTTAATATTATGAATGAGGCACTATATATTACTATAATATTATAAAGAGGAAAGATCTGAAACTACTGGACCGATTTGAAAAATTCTTTTACCTACCATTAGAAGCCCAGATCATTCCTTATGAACATAGGCTCTACCGCGGGAAAATGCTTCATTCCTACGGGAAACGCGTAATAGGACAACGGGTAGAAATAATTCAGCTAGTAACTAATAAAACTCTACATTAAAAATAAATAAAAATTTCCAGGTAGAAATTGGTGCGAGCCACAGCCGCCACCACCTCACGGACGTGTCAGCTGCAAAGGAACCACAGTGAACGGCTGGGGTCTGGCAGAGGGCAGCACATGTCGCATCAAGTGTGCTCGGGGTTGGAGATCGAACTCACGACCCGTGGCTATGTGCCGAAGGGGCGCTTGGACGAACGCGTTTTCTTGTGTGCGTTTTTAAAATGTGTATCAAAGCTAGGTCTCTCTGCAAAAAAAAGTTTAGCACTCTAGGACATGGGTACTTTTGATTAGCTTGGTATACTTGTCTACCTATTAGAATTATTATGTATCTAAGCAATCTGTATATCTGTTATGTTTCACACACGTCAAAGCGTTACTACAGTGTACTATTCTTTAACGGTGGAAACACTTATTGGTTTTTGTATTAATTCTATGTCTCCATTGTATTCTTTACTATTAAGTAGGTACCTATAACTGTTTGTTTCCTAAATAAAAACAAAACAAATTTATGTAGATAAATGTTCACTTCGACTCCTTAGTTCACCAATTCTTGATGAGTCTTTTCATTTGTTGCTCCGGTCAGATATCTCGCCATGCATGCCAAGCTTAACTAGGTACATCATCATCAGGTGGGCTTTTGTCACCGTTAACGTAGGTACTTACCTACCAGCTATCCCTCCGATACAGTAGTTCAACTGAGTAGTTCAACTAGTTGTACAAATAATACACCACTGTATCATTACTAATGATACAGTGTGGTGTTTTATGATACAGTGTGTTCATTAGTTCAACTACAAAAAATACAAGCAAATCCCCTGGGTTGTCCTTCCTAGAATCTTGAATTATTATAATTATGGATTCGTGAAATTTTGACTGTATATATTAATTCCAAAAATGTTAGATTCTGCTAAGTACTTAAATTTACTATTTGGAGTTGCGAAATTTTCACGAGTGAAAAAACATTAAGAGGTAAAATTACTTTATATTATTAAAAAAAATAAGGTAATGTTTTAGCCATAAGCATAACTACCAGGAATAAATTCATGAGGTTAAGGTTTTATGATAGCTGTATATATAAAATAAATGTTACAGAGATTATAGTTGCTTTGAAAAAACACTTGGTTATACTTTGTTTCTCTAGGCAAATCGAATGGACTGCTGCGTGACGATGGTAGGTACCTCACTTACTTACCTAAGAGGCCCGACGGTATGACACTAGTAGGGCGTGCAAAATCGGAAGAATACCCAAAACCGGTTTTTGTTCGATTTTTGATTTTTAAAATCGGTTTTTTCGGTTTTTTCGATTTTTTCGATTTTTATTGTTTCAATACAAATAAAAATACTTGATTATTTTTGTAGTCATTTAATAAAACATGAAATCTAACCCCGCGCTTGCCGAAAATACGATCTCAAAAAGCTCTTGATCAGACAAATTGTCAAATCGAATATCGCGCTCCCAATCTTCATCTATGATTTTTTTGCACTTATCAACCACATTTTTCCAGTCCTCTGGCGTGACATTTTCACAGGCATTGTGCAGTAATGTGAGCTTTTTATTTGCCGTAAAAGGAGGTTTAGTATTATGTCTGGCTGCGTGACCTTTGACGTAGGCCCATATCAGTTCAATCGCGTTATATTGACAGTGATATGGTGGCAAACGGATGTCTGTATGGCCTTTTTCCTTAGCGATCTCATCTAAAATGTAACTTGGCGTACGGGTTTTGTGTATATTATTAACTAATTTCAGTAATTCATTTTTCAGCATCGCCTCGTTGGCTTCTATGCCTTTGCTTTGCAGATATGCGATTAGTTCCATTTTTCGGTTGCTGGACGTCGGCGGTTTGTTTTTTTGCACTGAGTGGTACGGAGCGTTGTCCATGATTATCACATGCGGCTCGTTTAAATTATTTAATAGGATCAAAAACCATTTCTTAAATTGTTCGAAATTCATTTCTTCATGATATTCTGTGGTCTTCATCGACTCGAATGCCAGAAGGCAATTAGGCACAAAACCTGAAGCAATCCCAGCATGAGCAATTATGAGTCTCTGTCCTTTGCCTTCGGGTACTTTGGTGGTAAATTCCGCTTTCTCATCTGTCCACGATTTTGATACTGTGTGGTTTGCGTTGAGCCATGTTTCGTCCAAAAAACCACTTTTTCCCAGTCTATAATATAACATAATATAAACATATTATTAACTACAACTTTTTAAATAATTAAGTAACTAGTTAAATCAAATTGCTTCGATTTTCACATTTTCATAATCGATTCATTATAGTCTGTGGTTAAGATAACGCACTACTCTATGGTAAACCAACCCCTACCACCAATAAAGTATGATTATTGTCTTGCGTACATATTGAAGGAATAAAAATATGGAACTTCATGCGCGTGATCACTACGTGTAGAATATACACGGACGGCTCTAAGACTGATATGGGCACGGGAGCAGGGATTCACTCAATGGATCCCAACATCAATGTATCAATAACCTTAGGCAAACACAGCTCCATATTTCAATGTGAATGCGCAGCTATAACCGAGGCAGGCACAGCTGTGCAAAGAAGAGATATAGATAACCAGTGCGTGCGAATCCTGTCTGACAGTGCTGCTACACTCAGAGCCTTGGCAGGAAACAGCTGCAACTCCAAAGTCGTGTACGAATGTCAATTGGCACTCGAGAGGACCTCCTGTAGAAACAGGATAACCCTTCAATGGATCAAGGGACATAGCGGTTCACTTGGAAACGACGCTGCCGACGAATTGGCACGGAAAGGTTCGGAGACGCCGATAATAGGCCCACCTCCGCTCCTTCCCCTACCATTCTCCCAATTCCGAACATGGATAAAACTAAAAACCACAGAAACGCATACTGAACGATGGACACACCTACAAGAGTGCCGTCAGGCAAGAGCAGCACTTCCAGTTGCATCACCAAGGCTAACCAAGCGCCTACTGAAACTGACCAGAATGGACCTACGCGTCCTAGTGGGGACACTCACAGGACACTGTCCACTGAACAAACATCTCTTCACCATCGGAGCAACAGACAGCCCTCTCTGCAGGGGGTGTCTCACTAACGAAGAATCAGCTGCCCACGTAGTCCTGGAATGCAAGGGAGTAACAGCGCAACGACACGAAATCCTCGACCACCCGAGGTCACTCCGCGAAGCCTGTGAAGATCCCAGGAAGATTCTGCGCTTCTGGACGGAGTTAGACTGGTTGTACTAGCAAACTAAACACGCACAATGGACCAATCCGAGTCTAAGTGCGGACACAGGAGTACACACACCATAACCATAACCATAACCATAGATCACTACGTGTATGTCAACGTCAATGTCCCGCGTATCAAGCTTTAATTAACAAATAATACATACAATAAATTAGAGTGTGGTGTGGTGTTGCCACTGCCGGAGAATTTATAAAAATGGTAAAGATCGGAAAAATCGAAAAACACCGATTTTGACTTTGAAAACCGGTTTTTACAAATCCAGGAATATTGACCGATTTCCGATTTTTTCGATTTCCGGTTTTCCGATTTTGCATGCCCTAGACACTAGTCCCATGGGAGTTGGCATTGACGCTACATGCATTTATTTGAACCACCTACGGTTGTGTGGGTGGTTGATACACAAAAGTTACATAGTGCAATAGAAACATCGTCTCAGTAGTCCGGTTACTTAATTCAACCGGACTACTGATACATCGAGCGACTCAGTAGTCCGGTTGAGGGTTGAGTTAATTTTAACCGGACTACTGAGACTACACCAATTTACAAATCTTCTGAGGAGCAAAGAAATGAAACTTTTTTCCGTACCTTGGTATTTATTTAATGATTTAGGGTTAGAAGAAGAAGGCTTAGAATGATAGTTGACACAAACGAGGTAACTAAGTCTAAAAAATTGCGACTAATCGTCGCAATTTCAATTTCGAACCCCTAGTACCTACCTACAATACTTCAAATGGCGCGGAAAGCAGCTCCGACAAAAATATATAAAAATGGTGTACCTATTGTACGGTGCAAGGGTGTGCAAGCACCACTAATAAAGCCGGCACCAGACTTAAATTCACATGTTTGAATACTTTGTTTGGTGGCTATGTGTGGCACGGGACTTTGGATATGTGTTCAAAGTTTGAACAAAGCCACGCGGTATCGGTTTTTTTCGACACATCAAAGCGATCAAAGTTGAAATGTGTTCAAATGTTTGCGTAGGTTGCCACACTTGCAAAGTTCAGTTGCTCGAGCGTTCACATCCACTCACGCCTTCTTCTTGGACGTTTCCTTAAGCCGGCGCCAGACTTAAATTCACATGTTTGAACACTTGTTTGGTGGCTATGTGTGGCACGGGACTTTGGATATGTGTTCAAAGTTTGAACAAAGATTTGCACTTTGCCAAGCGGTATAGGTTTTTTCGACACATCAAAGCGATCAAAGTTGAAATGTGTTCAAATGTTTGCGTAGGTTGCCTGCCACACTTGCAAAGTTCAGTTGCTCGAGCGTTCTTTCGTTGCGTTCGCCTTCTTCTTGGACGTTTCCTTAGATTTTGTTGCACATGTAAAAAATAATAATAATTACCTACATGCACACAAATAATATAGGCACACTGAGTCCACGAAATCATCGTCCAGTTTGTTTGTTGTCTAGCAGCATACTGTGGAGAAAAGTGTTTGCGAAACAGGTCTGGCAGGTAGGTACGTCAATATGTGTTCAAATGTGTGTTCAAACCTTTGCAAAGTCGTCAAAGAAATGTGAAAATCTTTGAAGCTATGTCTGGCGCCTGGGTAAGAAAACTAACACTGCAAAAGTGTCATTTTACGGGTAAGTACCTACTAATAGGTATTAAACTTGTAATATTGCATAAAACAGCCATCAGAAGTCGTAAATAAATTGAACATTTTTCAAAGCAGTTTTCGTAAAAATGTTGCTATGCATGGGGAAAAAATACCCCGGTTTGGTACTATGTATAAAATAGTAGAGGAGAGGTGTCTCGTGTGAAAGGTAGGAATTTAACCTTCTCCAGATTTACTCTTATGTACCTACATAAAGTTATATAATAAACCGAGGCGGAAAAACATTGTTTTAGTATTTTCAAAATCACTCGAGGATATTCTATCTAGTAGTCTGTGGCAATAGACGCGAGTACGCTTTCACTTGGTTCTTTTTTAACATAATTGTTCAAGCCAATATTATTTGGCGGACTTGGAGTACCTAAAACCTTTTTGAATAGCTACTGGCTACTAACTTGTAAAAAAAAACTTGATAAATTGTTTTGCATAGAGTTTACCCTCAGCTTAGTACGACAGTAACGCTGTATTTTCTGCAGTGTAGAAAGGAAAAAGCCACTTTCCCTGCAGGTGTAGTATTAAATACTTTGTGAGTGTAATATACCACATTGGCATCAATTGATAAATGTTTAAAACTCTCGGCGTGCTTGTCACACTCGCACTTGACGGGTCTTCTTTAATTTGGTACCTATCTAGTTTCAGCTCTAACATGTAGGTAAATAGGTAGAAATATATAATATACTAGATGCCCGCGGCTTCGCACGTTTTGCTTGTATGGAACCGCCTTATGGTTATTTTTATCCCATGGGAACTGATTTATGGAATAAAATTTAGCCTATGTTTTATTCCAGGCCAAAAGCTACTTGCAAAAAAATTATCCCGACCCATTCAGCAGTTTTGTCGTTAAAAGGTAACAAACATCCATCCATACATCTAAACATCCAAACTTTCCCTATGAACAAAATGTTCTTGTTTTATAAGCATCATTCGTGTATTTTTTTGAAATTTGAGAGTTAACAATTGACGCCCTCCAGTTAATAAGCAAAAGCACAAAATTACCCATTTTTAGGGAAAAAGCCATTAAATAAATAAATAAATAATAAATAATGCTGGACAATTCACACAGCATTATCTAGCCCCAAGCTAAGCAGAGCTTGTGTTATGGGTATTAGATAACTGATATACTTAATACAATACATTACATTACATAGATAAATATTTTTATTATACATAGATAACACCCAGACCAACGGAACAAATTTCTGCAGATCGTACACAAATTTGTTCCGAGGCGGGGATCGAACCCGCAACCTCCTGCATCGCAGGCGGACCTTCTCCCGCTGCGCCACGGAGGTCGTCAAATTTACTACATTTACTTGCAACATTCAATCATATGAATGTGTGAGTGAAAGCACTGTATTTACGAGCTGTCAAACTCACACATAGATCGGTTTTTGGTTACACAAATTGACAAATTGTTGAATGACACTATCCCTCTGCTGAGACCTGAGACAGCAGCGAGTTTTTACTCTATGGATTTAGGTACCTACCTACCTACCTAAGTCAAGATCACTTTTTTTCTTTGAGTATGAAACCAGACAGGAGTCGACACTCATGATGAGTCATGAGATTACCCCTCTGCCAAAGGTACGAGAGCGGCGGTCATGAACGTTATATAAAACCGCCGTGCGTAAGCCGCCAGGCGTCAGATTGCAATGCGCGCAGAATGAGCTCCGGTGAAAATGCCGAGTTGCAGTGTTTTTTGGTGCAAAAATAGGTCAGAAACTTCAAACCTACAAAAGGATAATATTACATTTCATCTGTCAGTATTATTTTGTCCAAATACTATTAAATAATGCCCTTATCTAAAGAAAATAGAAAAAAAATTTTGGACTAAGGTGTTGCCAGTAAGTTATACAGTGTTATAATCTGGAGAAAGTTTCGTAGTTGAGTTAATACTAAAACTGAATATTTTATTTACAATCATTATTAAAGTTTCCCTATTGTAATGAACCAATAATGATTATTATAGATTCGTGTGATTTTTAGGGAAATACTGCAATATCATCGCATTTATATGGGTACATTTCAAAAAAGCACAGATTTAAAAAAAAATACTTTTATTAGTTAATTTATTATTCATGTTTTAGATTATTATTACACCTTCTAGTTGAATTATATTTTCAGTCGACACTTTACCAAAAACTATCAGTTTCAACTTAAATAATCTGGCAGCACCTCAAAAAATTTAGGGATAGGACTGCACGATCAAAAATATCGATATTATTTTTGTTTTAATTTAGATATTTTTTTTATTTGTAAGAAAGTATAAAACTGAAAATTAGTGCTGGGACAGCACAATCGCGAATATTGATAGCATTTTCTTATAAAGGGTGATTTTTATTAGTGCATGATATTGTGAAATTAATCTATCCATAAAATTTAAACTTCCCCCAAGAAACTTAGGTTGAAATATGACTTATTTTTGATAATATTTTTGGACATACCATGCTAAATTAGTAGTTTTGTAAGGATAAGAGAGATCCTTCTTCTTTTTAGATCCCTGCCATATGCTCAAGCTTGTGCGAAATTCATTAGAGCACTACAAGTTCTTTTCCAAACCAAACTCGGAGTGGTCTATAATTCAAAGATTGCACAAATTACAGGAACAGGAACTATTTTACTCCCCTCCTTCTGGTTAAATGCTCTAAGCTTTTTTTGATAATGTACTTGGGAACGCATCCGACTGGCATTGATATGGATCAGTTGAGCTACCTATAGGTAGATTGTTTGCAACGGTCTCCAATAAGTTAGTACCTAACTCAATTTTTCAATGTTATGTAAATACTAGGTAGTTCTAATCTGCTTCAATTATTTGATTGTAATTATCTTTGTTTTTAAACTTACCTACTAGGTATAATTTATGCAAAAAATATGGGCTTTTCTTATTCACTCAGTTTACAGTTCATGCTTTTCAATCTTCGATCAGGTATTCCGCGGCCTCCCCCGGGGGTCGGCGAAAACTTTGACCAGGCCCCATCAACGCGCTATGATTGGATGGCGGCAAAACTGGGTCACAAGTAATGTTGCCATTCTCAGGAAAAATCGTCAGTATAAATTTTATGAAATGGTAACACCACGTACAACAACTAGAAAATGTCAAGTCTACCTGCAAAAATTATTCAAAAGTCCAAAAGTAAGTTTTACTTTCTTTGTTTGTATTGTTCTTGGGATTGCATAATAATTCGTGTTGTTTGTGGATATTGTGCCATTTGTAATTATGAAAGACACGCCAAGACGATGTGCAAAATGCGGGAAATCAACATCAAAACATCCGAATCTTTCTATGAGTCGTTTTCCAAAACCTGGAGGCTAGAACGTTCGCCAGTATGTCTTGGTTTCTTTCATATTTTTCTTGAAGTGCCGCTAATACTTCCGCGCTATTTTGATTAGAATTATATTGTCCTAATTGCGTATGAAATTTGGCTTTCTCTAGGAAATAGTAAGTTTTACCATTACTGGTGCAAGAAGGAAACTAACAAAAATGTTCTTTATTTCAGAGTCGAAGCATGGGCCAAATTCATTCACCCTGATGAAAACTGGTCAAGTAATGATCTTCACCAAAAGCTATACAGAAGTCACAAAATGCTGTGTGAAGATCATTTGAAAAGAGTGCATTTATTTATTGATTTGGTTTCAAGAAAATTGCATAGTTATGCCATTCCTCATGCCGTTGATGATCACAATCTAGCTACAAAATCATCATCCTCTTCAAACGTAGTGTTGTAGTGTAGGTAATTTATTATTAAATAATCATTTTGTTTAAATTTCCTAACAATGTATTTTATAAAATTTACATTGTTTAAAATTTGTAAGCTTATAGAAGTAAATACAAACTTACAACATATAACATAGTGCGTTCAATTTTATTTTGAATTACTCCTTACTTTTTATTAAGGCGGCGGCGTGGGCTACAAACTTTTTTGTTGTTCTGCCCATTCTAGGGTCAGAAATACACAAGAACATTTGTAGTTCATTCCATATCACCTGTAGTACATAACAGTAGGTAGGTGTAAATGGAATTCAAATATCCCGCCATTTACAATGATTTAAATATCCCGCCATTTTGCTCTGTCAAAAAGTTTACAGGAGGGTTACGATGGCGGCGCTAGTGTCTCAAAAGCGAACCACTTTTGAAGTATGACGTTGGTCTTCTTCTCCCATAGAGTATAATGTTCCTTGACTTTGACCGATGTTTTCAATAGGTAGTACCAATAAAAAATTGTTCAAAGGCGCTCACGACGAAACCGTCATTGGCCCGCTCTTTGAAGTATTTCGTTCAAAACTTTGACTTCTTGAAAGCAGCGCGGGCGAGCAGCACTACGTCGTTTTTGAACAGACAACCATCTGTCAAAATTAGACCAATGATGGTGCACTATGGAGCATGTAAAACCACCATTGGTTCCACAGAATGTCAACTCCCTTCGGATTGGTTGATAATTTTTGACAGTCATTTGAAAATTTTGAAAATCGAATGGATGGATTAGATTTGACGTTTGCAGCCGTTACGCTAATGTTTTCTTGTTTATGTTTCTATTGATTTTATTGCAAATAATTGGAAAAAAAGAGTTTTTTATAGTGAAAAATGTATTATTAGTTAAACTAATATAAATTAAATTTAGGTCCGCGTTAAAAAATGGGTAGCAACGGCAGTAAACCCAATAATGAGATGTCGACGTCTATTGTAATCCAGAAGACTGATGCAGACGTTTGTGATAATCCAGATCCTAGATCTCCGACTCCGGAAGTCTCACGGACTCCCTTACACGTAAGTTCCGTTATCATTATAGGTAGAAGGTACTATCAACCTTCTGTAGACGAAATTACTTAGGTAGGAACATCTATATTTTATTATCAAAATGTATAGTTCCAACCCGCACTCAACAATGGCTAATTATTAAATCAATGGGAAGTCTAGGTATATTGGAACTTTTTAATGACGTTCTATCTAATAAATAGGTCATATGTTTTGCCGCCAAAAAGCTACATAATGAAATTCTATTGATTCATCGTATATCTCTATTTACAGAATAAGTCGGGATCAAAACGCAACATCACTAAAAATGTGGACCTGAGAAAAACATTTGAAGGTGCTAATGAAGAACAACTTGTGCACAACAATCCCATCCTCTCAGCTGTCATAAAAAGCCACTTGCAGTCTTATGATCCTCGTTCACCATCACAAGACTTTGAGCGCACTCCCATTGTCATATCATCTAAAAAACAAGAGAAGAAACTTTTGCGCCAACAAAATGAGCATTGTGCAAGCCCGAACCTGCTAAAAGACATTGAAGAAAACTGTGATAGCTGCACTGAAGTTAATGAAAGCCCAGAACTGATCATTCCCAAAAATCTATGTGAAGGCTTTGGTGACATATCACTTAGTGAATCCATGAAAGAAGCTTCTGGACCCCTAGGGTCATCCACAGCTTCAAATGAAGCTATAGAAGAGAATATATCACCAAATCCTACAATCCTACTTGAAACCAACTTTGAATATGTAGAAACGGATCAGTTTGATGAAAGTGATGATAAACCACATCTGAAATTAGAAAAAATATCTAGTTTGGATCCTCGCTCACCATCCATTGGTATTGAACGAACTCCCATTGTCCTAGCTAAATCTGTCATTGTGGAAGAAATGTCAGATGACTCTCTTATTAAAGTGCTACAGAATAGCAACGCTGAGTTCCACCAGTCAATGCCACAAGAAACAAAAAAACAACTTCTTATTTATGAAGATGAAACAACAAACATAAATGTTACCCCAAAGAACTCTAAATCAACTTGCATTGGTGGATCCAGGACTCCCTTATCTTGTATGAAAAACAAGGATGCAGCTCACATAAGGTCTAAATCAGCAAACACCTTGTATGATCCCAAAAAAGGTTCCAAAATACCCAAGAGGATTTCTCATATTCCACGGCTGAAGGCACTTTCCAAGCATTCTAATATGTTAACTACTGGTAGTAGTGTCTCTTTGAACAATATGTCGAAGCCATCATCTGTTGGTGGCGACTGTGAAAACACCCCTCCTCATTCTCATCGTGACAGATGGGACAAAGATTGCAGTATTGTGCTCTAAGTTCTTTAGTAATAATTGTAATTGTAGTATGTATGTAGTTGTACTAAACGTGTGGTTTATGTTTTTGCTAGTTAAACCTTTGATATAAATTTTCATTATAGTTGACATCACTTACTTAATTTCCTGACAATATCATGATCTTATGTTTGACATTATAATTAAGTAGGTATTTAGACCGAAATAAAGAAACCTGTTTCAAAAATCAATAGTTTCATTTTGATAACTTTAGTAACAAAGTATACTTTATCTCAATATTAAATAATAAATAATATAGTCTAAAAGACTCTGAAGAGAAATAAGTTTTTTTTATAAAGAGTTACCCTAGATGAGCTACGAGATATTACCTAATAGTCGGCACTAAGTATTGTAGGAAAGAGCTGCTCTAACAAGTAGAAACATAGTGCAAATTCTTTAAGAAAATCAACTACGCGAGTTATACCCACCAATTATTATGGTGTCGACATGCACGCTCACGAGGTTACCTGTTGGGCAGGGATCAGACAATGGGATGGCCACTGGTTTAAACATTTAGGTACCGAGTGGTGGCCATGA
The DNA here is from genome assembly GCA_949316285.1 of Eupithecia subumbrata. Classification (NCBI taxonomy): domain Eukaryota; kingdom Metazoa; phylum Arthropoda; class Insecta; order Lepidoptera; family Geometridae; genus Eupithecia; species Eupithecia subumbrata. The sequence continues at coordinate 26,588,834 of OX438644.1, read as the reverse complement.
ATTTGCCTAAGGGTCATCGCAAGATGTGTTGACGATATCATGAAAATGGCAGGGCTTAGGGACTTGGATGCGAGAAGCACTGGATAGAAGCTGTCAAACAAAAGCGAAAGTAGGCTTATAACCCAGCTGTGGGTGATCACTGGCTAGAATGATGATGATGTAAAGAATGTAATTAACTATACACTAGCCAAATTCGATTTATTAAAATGTTTGTAAACAAACCGCCCATATGTACTTGACCTAAAATTCACTCTGTTCCCGCGCCAGAACTATTATATATCTGTGATTTAATACGGAATTTACAATTTAAACGACTTGTCGATTTAAGTGATCTTTCAATAAATAGGTATTGCTTACAAGTATATTTTGAAACTCTACACCAAGCGAGTTATCGTTGTCGTGGTTTGTTTACAAACATTTCACATCTAGTTTGTGCATTGCTCTTTTTCTTAGCACTCTCATAACAGAGTGGTCGTGCGTGGTCATCATCTTTCTTAAACCTACATAATACTAGCTGTCGCCTTACGATGTCCCGCCATCTTTCCATGTGCATGGTCTTCCTGAGGCCTTGTGTATAAAGTACCATTGATATGTATGTACCATCAATGGTACTACCGATACTAGCACGTGTCGCTAGTACCATTGCAACGAAAACATTATGGCCTTGTGTCTATAGTACCATTGATTTGTACCATCAATGGTACAAGTGATACGATGCACTCATGAAAGGGATCGCCTACTGCGAATATCATTAGGTCGGTCTACCTCTTGGGCGATCTTCTGCGCGGTCTAGTACCCTCTTCTCTCCCCAGCACGAAAAAGACACTATTCCATCTATTCTATAGAGTCACCGTCCCACCTTGAGACTTGTACCAGGACAATTTAATTAAAAATTAAATAAACAGAAACGTTTGTATGCACGCACATTTATTACAATAAACATCAGCGACACACCTACATCACCATACATAATTACATCACCAAAAATATTAACAAAGCAAATTAAAAGAACATAGGTAATAATATCGCTTTTGGAATGGTGTAAGTACCAAGAGAAAATCTAAAAACAAAAAATAAACAGTTACATTCATAAGGTATAAACTTATAAAGCTTGCTTTAGGTTCTGTTTCCATTAAGGTAGGATACTTCCTTCACAGCCCTTTTGGAAATTCTAAGCATTAGCCAAAAGGTAATAAAATATTATGATATTTGGGATTAGCACGGTAAATTCAGACAAAATACAAAGGGGCTTTTAAATAGCACACTAGGTTTACAAACGTTTTCCTTTCTACTAAACTACACACATAGATTTCATAAACATGCTAAAGACGGCTTTTTTATGAAGGTACAATACCTACTTACATAAATATTTATTCTGGTATTAACGGGGCGTGCTTTACAACTGGTTTAATTTTAGTGACAAATGCATCTATTACCACTTTGCCTATTTTTACCACAATATATTTTACAACATAGGACTTCAGGATAGGGTTATATTGTATATGTATGGGGTACCTTATCTCTATGAATAAAATGTCGGTAATAAACGGTATATTATTATGATAAATTACATAATTGCATAATAGGCCAAGGGCTAGATTTATAAAATGTTAGCTTAATTCATTACTTTTCTCCTCTTTCATAACTTATTTTAAAATTCTGTAGTCCTGTCTATATCTGTACCATTCAGGGCAGCTTGCACGATGACATCAACTGTAAGTAAGGATTTATTATGACTAAAACATTGCATTTTACCCCTTTTTTACTTAGATATATAGTTAACTACAAAAACTATCAATATATGTACAGTCGGCGGCACTAAAATGAATACTTTTGTACAATTTCTATAAAGATGAGATTCAGGGTTGTGTGTGTTGAGGACTAAATAACGATATAAATCAAATGATTTTTAAAAAACCATGTGATTTTGAAGAATGGACGGCGCGGCGGTCAAGTAGACCAATATATCCGGAAATTTTGGTTTTATGACTTTAAACATTAGTGCATGAACCGTGGTCCCTAAGATGCCTACTAAAATCAATTGTTGTTTTCACTGATAACGGAACACAGTCAAAAATGTATAGGGGTGCCCAAATTAAACTTCGTTGCACAAACGTGCAATGTTCATACATATATCTGCTAATTTTGGTGTATTTTCTGTCTGCTAGTAGGTACTTCGTGTGATTAAAGCTTTGAAACTACTTTTCGGACATACTTTTAAAAACCTCCTCAAAAATGGATAGACCAAAGCAATTATCATAGAAATAAAAACCGATTTAAACCCAATTAATCGGATTTTTTATTTAATAAGAAAATCATGTATTTTATTTTATATAGAGTTGATGCTGAGTTGACGCTGCTATCATAGCAACGGCATACTGAAATTAAATAATTTTCTTGACTTTGAAGACAAAAACTAATCTATGCGCGAGTTGACAAACATAGTAACTTCAATGCTGTGTGTGCGCAAACATAATAACAAGCGCACGTATACGAATAGGAAAACGAGACATGTCGCTATCCTAAGCCTTCTTCTAAGGATGACATGTAATACTAAACCTACCGCGTTTAGTTGACCAAAAAGCGCTCTATGTTCTATAATCTGACCATTTTAGTTCGCCGAGTGTACATACATACATAAATTTGATATTGCACATAAGTTTTTAGTTGTAAGAACCTTATAAATATAAAAACACTCAAACTAGCTTCTGACTGAAAAATTGGTTGGATGCAATGATCCTCAAACGTTTTTACAACAACAATAAAGTTATACTTAAAGAAACAAATTAATAAGCAGAGCCATTGTACACACACTAATTTGGCACTTTTTTGGGGCTTATCAAATTGATAAGAGGAATGTTTAGTTATACTTAGAGATAAAATAAAATAGTTATAGAATTGAATTACTGTAAAATTATTATAAGTATAGATTGTACCTTAGATTTTTGATAAAAGCAGAGATTCCACAACTACTCTAATGCGTTTTGTGATACAAGTGAAATCTATGAATTATTCTAGAAATTTCGTCCATTTGTAACATCAGTTATCAAAAAGTACCTAACAATACTTCACTAGTGTATTTTACTTTTGATACATGCGATGCACGCGTAGTTCCTTTACTTTTGACAGGTAATTGAATGAAAAGAGTACAATATTCCATGGACTCGGCTACTTTTTAACATAGTGACGAGAATCTGACTCTAAAAATATCGGGATTATCGAGACCTTTTATATTTATAGAGCTGACAGATTATGTAAAGAAGATTAATCCAAACTTGAAAAATCGAATCGGTAATAGGCATGAATAATTGATTGCCACTTGAGCTGTCAAAAGTAAAGTAAACGCGTAAACGGACTGAATTAAAAATATTGAAATTTTATGTTAGTTCCATCTGGCATGAATTAGGTACAAAATAGCTCTGACTTCATCACACATGTTTAAATGCTGTAGCAGACAAATCCAATGCATTGTTTTACAATACAGCCTAAGAATTAGTTTTTTGGAGGTAGTATTATTTCACAAAGGGTTTATGACTATTACATCTTAAGATCACTGGGGCCAAATTATAGTAAAATCTAACACTGACAACAAGAGAATGAGAAAAATCTAATTTTTCTCAATTTTAAACATTCAGCCATGCACAGGTTTCAATTTTCTTTAGCGCCTTGTGGTACAGCATCTGTCAAACAATGTTAGTGAGTGTTAGTAATACAACAACAAACAACTTTCAATCTCTATGAAGTGTTAAGTTTCTTGTTTGTGTAACGTAACAGAATTGCGTTACACACATTAAAATGAATAACACGAAAACTATGCACACAAAAATCATGATACTAGGTATTCTACAGAGGGATTGATAAATAAATAATGTTGGACAATTCACACAGCATTATCTAGCCCCAAGCTAAGCAGAGCTTTGATTGATAATTTTGAGTTACATAAAGTATTCACTCCACACTCGCACAATCCAATTTCATTATTACCTATAATGTTGGTCCATTCGAGGAGTAGCAATGCGGATACCACCATAATCCGGTTATGGGAGCCATTTTAAGAATCAACTCCTCAAACCCAGCCGGTAGATGTCCTACAAGTCGAATCAGAGAACCTACCAGAGAAAGGGCAGCAGCTGCCTGTCTGCTGTCTGCAGTCTGCTGTCTGTATATTTTGAACACCACTGCAATCACCAATTCGCCTGCCAAGCGTGGTGATTATAGCAAAACTTGTTTGTGGGATTCAGCAGTGGATATTTGTCTTAATGTGAACCTAAGCATAATATGTATTATTATTACCTTGTTCCTTTTCCTCTAGGTTCTGGTAAATGAAATCGCGTAGTTCAGAGTATGCCTTATTTAAGTTGTCATTCAGGATAATGATGTGAAAGTTGCCGGGTATTTGGCCTGGAAAATATAACAAATAATTATGAGATACTTAAATAAAAAAAAATATGCTTCTTTGCTTTATCAGTCTGGTATGCCAGCATCATCTATGATAGAATATTAATTGATGAACTTTCACATTTATAATATTAGTCTAATAGAATTTCTATAACACTTATATTATAAATGTGAAAGTTTGGATGGATGGATGTTTGTTACTTCCTTATGCCAAAACTACTGATGTAGGTATAACACTTAGACCTGGAATAACACAGAGGCAACTTTTTTTGCCATAAATATTTTAGATGCATTAAAAATAATTATTGCCCCTAAAAATATCTAAAGTGCCTCTAGTCTCAAGATGAAGGAAGACCTACTCTCCTTATCTATTAGTAGAATGTACAAAAGTGTCATTGATCGAGCTCGGCGGGTCAAGATCACAAGATTATCAAAATATTTGTATCATAACATAATACCACTGTTTTCTGTACATGGTAATCAGTCATCATGATTTACTTAGAATTTGTTTGAACTTTAATACTTTCAATCAATTTTACTGGTTGTTTTGTATGTTTCAGGAAGGATCCATACTAATATTTTATACTAACATTCGAAAGTAATTCTGTCTATCTGTATGTTACCTCTTCACACTTTAGCAGCAGAACGGATCTTCGCGAAAAGCGCGTGCGAAACCGCGGGCAGATGCTAGTGTATTAAAATTTACAAACATTGATATGGTAACTCTAATATGTGATAATTATAAACTTATATTAAAAATGCGAAAGTTTTAATGGATGGCAAAACTACTAATCAGATCAAGCTGAAAATTTGCCTTAATGTAGGTCTAAACTTGGAATAACTTTTAATATAAAAAATCAGTTTCCATGGGATAGAAATACCAAGCCCTTAAGTTTTCATAGAAACAATGCGTGCGAAGCTACAGGCAACCACTAGTAACAATTATAAATGCGAAAGTTGGATGGATTCTTTTACATCTACACAAATAAATTACAAAATAGATTAGGCTAAAACCTGGAATATCACCTAGGCTAGATTACATTTTATGTCCTTTGGGACAGAAATTACCTCAAAAGGTTTCTATAGAACAATAATCATAACTTTGTTGACTTGGAATAACATATCTCCAGGCAACTTTTATCCAGGAAATAACACATGTGCAAAGCCGCGGGCAGAAACTAGCACAGTAATAATCTCTCTTGCAAAGTTGCAATAAATCATACCAACCAAATTCAATTTCTTTTCGGGCAGTTTCCAATCTCTTCTTCAATGCATCTTCTTCTTCAGTATTGCGAGCACGTAAACGTCTCTCTAGCTCTTGGATGGAAGGTGGCATCACAAACACGAGAAGAGGATCCAGATCTGTCTTCTTCACTTGTTTTACACCTTCAATCTCGATGTCCAGGACACAGATCTTGCCAGTAGAGCGAACATCATACACAGCTCTTTTGCTGAAAATTAATGATTAAAAATTATAGTTTGATTTAAGGTGAGTATTTATAAAGAAATAAATAAATAATGCTGGACAATACACACAGCATTATCTAGCCCCAAGCTAAGCAGAGCTTGTGTTATGGGTACTAGATAACTGATATTTATTATTTATTTATTTATTATTAATTAGAACGGCGGAAACACCAATTACACTAATTATTATAATTACATGCCAACAATGAAACATATAAAACAAACACAAAATTGATATAAAATTAATAAAAATGTCAGACTAAAATTATACATGATTAAATTGTCAAATTATAATATAAACAAGAAATAAAAAATAATAACAGTCGATCATCCATCCCTCTCACAATAGAGGAGACAGACTGCCATAAGTTCCTTCCATGCGTCCGCAAATATGTCACAGTCTGGGAAAGCCTTAAGTAACCCATTGAGGGCGTCGAGAGCGTGAGGCAGCGGCGACCGATGGTGCCCTACAGTGCGGAAAGGTGGTAGAGCGAAGAGCCTGTGACTTCTACCGCGAATGTATTTGTCCGGTACATATAGGCGAAGCAACTCATTGTGTAGATCGGGACCGTCGATAATATTCCTAAAGATTTTAATAGTATTTGATAACTGATCAAACGCGCGTCGTGTTTTTAGCGAGTTATAACCCAGGGAACCTTGTAAATATTTAGTGGGATACATAAATGGGTAATATCCTGCCACGCGCTTGTACAGGTATCTTAGAAATGCCTTTTGTACTTTTTCCAGGAGAAGATCATATTTCTTTTCATGCGGACTCCATATACAGGAACTGGCCTCTAGCTTGCTACGGACTAAAGTACTGAAAAGGAGCTTTATGACGTAATCGTTTTGAAAGTCTCGTGCATTCCTAAGTACGAATCCCAGCCTCCTGTACGACTCCTTAGCAACGATAGAGATGTGGTCGTTAAACGTAAGCTTCCGGTCGAATGTGACTCCCAAATCCTTGACTATCGTTGTTCTAGTTATCGAAATGCCATTGATTTTATAGTCAAAGACAAACGGGTGCCACATGCGACCGAAAGTCATGACAGAGCATTTCAATGGATTAAACTCCATTTTGTTTTTGACGCTCCATTGATAGACCGCATCAATATCGTTTTGTAGAGCTAAGCAGTCGGAAAGGGTATTGATGGTCGCGTAGAGCTTTAGGTCGTCCGCATATAAAAGACATTTGGAGTGCCGCAGGACATTTGGTAAGTCATTTATCATTATCAAAAACAACAGTGGCCCTAAGACCGATCCCTGATTTACACCGGATCGCGTTTGATAGGGCAGGGATTCATACATGCCGAGCCTGACATACTGCTGCCGATTTCGTAGGTAGTCAGCAATTAGCTGTAAAAGGTTGGGGGCAAAGCCTATGAAACTAAGCTTCGCCAGCAGTATGTCATTGTTAACCCTATCAAACGCTTTTCGGAAGTCAAAATAGAGTACATCCACTTGACGCGCTCTGTCTAGTTGAGTAGAGATGTAGTCTACTATACATAGCAAGTTAGTATTAACCGACCTCTTTGCCCTGAAGCCATGCTGTGCGTTACATAAGTATTTTTCAACTTGTACGTATATTAGCTTATACAGTACGTTTTCAAATATTTTAGCTGGCGACGATAGGATGGCAATAGGTCGGTATTCTTCGACTGAGAGCTTGTTCGAAGTCTTAGGTATTGGGCTTACTCTAGATACTTTCCATTGCGTAGGATAGACGCCAGTTCTCAGGGCCAAGTTGAAAATATGGTTCAGAGGGCGTACAAAATGTCTTTTCGCTTGTTTGAAAATAACTGGCGGAATGCCGTCGGGTCCAATAGAGCTACTTGCTTTTAATTTCTGAATACCTTGGGTCACATCAAAATCAAAATCAAAATCAAAAACTCTTTATTTCCATAAATACAATAAATGTACACTTAGAAAAGGTCAAATTATAAAACTATACACTGACACGGAAATAAAGTGATATTTTTGATTTCTGTCGCTTCGGTATGTAGACCAAAGTAAAGAAGCGACGAAGAAACCTTTAGCCTGTTAGTTGTTATTCTTCGAGTTGGAGCAAAACCCGTTCCAAGCTTTTTTATCTTCTAGATAATCTGATATTTTATAGTAAGCCTTTTTGCACAGCAAGGTTTTGACAATTTGTTTGAATTTATTTACTGATAATTGTTGCAACTCACTAGGAGTTTTGTTGTAGAAGCGTATACATTGCCCTTTAAAAGATACATTAATTTTGTGTAGCCTAGTTGTGGGCACAGCGAGTTTATGTTTATTTCTGGTATTAAAGTTATGTTTATCACAATTTTTAGGGAACAGATTTTTATTTCTATGAGTGTACAACAAGTTCTCATAAATATATTGACATGGTACTGTCATTATGTTTATTTCTTTGAATTTATCACGCAGGGATTCTCTGGGACCCATATTATAGATTGCACGAACAGCTCTCTTCTGCAGCACAAATACGGTGTTAATATCTGCAGCGTTCCCCCACAGCAGTATGCCATAAGACATAACACTATGGAAGTAGCTGAAATAGACTAGTCTAGAAGTATCAACGTCTGTAAGATGACGGATTTTTTTGACTGCATACGCTGCAGAACTAAGTCTCTTCGATAGCTTATCTATGTGTGGGCCCCATTGAAGTTTACTATCTAAGGTTATTCCTAAGAACACTGTACTGTTTACAATTTCTAACGTTTCTCCTTTTACGTTTACATCAATCTTAACGTGTTTTACATGAGGTAGAGCAAATTTTATACATTTCGTTTTAGTTTCATTAAGCAAAAGATTATTGACATTAAACCAGTGTACTACTTTTGAGATTGCATTATTCACATCGTCAAATTTTATGTTTCGTCGTTTCATTTTAAAAATTAATGAAGTATCGTCAGCAAACAATACAATCTCATGATTATTCTTGACTAGGTGAGGCAGGTCGTTAATATAAACTAAAAATAGGAAAGGACCGAGGATAGAACCCTGCGGTACACCCATTGTAACTACAGACCCCGAAGACCGTTTCCCATTAATGTCAACTCTTTGTATCCTATCACTCAAGTAAGATGTAAGAAGATCCAAAGAAGTGTCTCTTATTCCATAGTGATGTAATTTCCTGATTAATGTTTCATGGTGTACGCAATCGAACGCTTTTGACAAGTCGCAAAAAACGCCTAAAGCATCTTGCGACTTCTCCCAAGCATCAAAAATATGCGATACTAACTCTACACCGGCATCAGTAGTTGATCTGCCGCGAGTAAACCCGAATTGCTTACAATGCAGCAGGTCATTGCCATTGAAATGCCTAAGCAATTGGTGTAAAATAAGTTTTTCAAAAACTTTGCTGAATGTAGGCAGTACTGATATTGGTCTAAAGTTAGTGGGGTCAGACCTACTACCCGATTTATACAGTGGGATTATTTTACTACATTTCATTAGATCAGGAAATACGCCGCAATCAATAGATTCATTAAATATAAAAGCTAGATCTGTGGCAATGGTATCAATCAAAGGTTTAATAATTGTAACGGAAATGCCCCAAAGATCTGCAGTTTTCTTAATATTTAAAAGTTTAAAGGCTTTTTTAATATCTGTTTCATCAACGTGGCTGAAGTTAAATTTATTTTTGCATTTAGTTACATTTTCTATTAGTAATGACTCGGCAATTACAGTAGAAGAGTTTAAACACTTTGTAGTAGAGATTGGAATTTCAGTAAAAAAGTTTTCAAATGCTTGGGCCACTTCAACATCATTTTTGATTGAGTAATCATTAATCTTTAAATTGTAATCATTAACGTATGTACTGACCTTTCCAGTCTCACTTTTTATAATATTCCAAGTTGATTTTATTACATTTTCACTATTTCTAATTTTCGAGCTAATATAGTTTGATTTTGCTATTTGACAAACTTTTCTAAATATTTTTGAGTAATTTTTTACTTTTTCTTTGAATTCCTGGCTAAAATTGTATTGCTTTTCACTATACAGTTCATACAACTTTTGTCTACTTTTATGTATACCCACTGTTGCCCACTCACTAAAGGTAAGTTTTTCTGAGACCATAATCGATTTGGGTGTGAATATTGAATTGAACGCATTGGTAAATTTGTTAAAAAAATTGCAATACGACTCATTTGGGTTGTTAAGTGAGTGATTAGGTGATGGTTTAGAATCCCAATTCAATATTAACCGTTCAAACCGATTGGTGGTCACAGGTATGTATGTTATTTTCTTTTTACAATTATTATTTTTTACTTGAAGTTCTAATTTTATTAGTTGACCTAAGTGGTCTGATTTTAAATTACTTATTACTTTTTTTGTAACAATTTTTTCACTTTGGCAAACAAATACATTGTCAATACATTTTGCTGAGGTTTCAGTTATTCTAGTAGGTTCCATAAATAATGGCCTTAGATTATAAGAATTTAATAAATTAGTTAATCTAGTACTGAGGGAGTAAACTTCTAAAAGGTCAACATTAAAGTCTCCACATACCATAATAGTTTTATTTGATTTTGATAATTTAAATAAAATGTCCTCCATAACATTTTCAAATATTTCAAAAGAAGCTGATGGTGGGCTGTATACGCTTACTACAATAGTTTGCTCCAACTCTACACATGCTACTTCGATGTGGCTTTCAACGGATAAGCATATTATGTCCTTACGGTCTTTGAATTTCATGAATTTGTTTAGTAATATTAATGAGCCTCCACGAATAGCATGTGATCTGCAAAAATAGCTGCCAACCTGGTGGTTACTAAAATTGAACATGAGCTCATAGCTTTTCAGCCAGTGTTCTGTTAAGCAGATAATGTCAATATGAAAAGAGTTCATGTACAATTCCAACTCTAGTAGTTTACTTTTTAATCCTTGAATATTTTGATGCACCAAGTTAGTAAACTTTGCATTTATTTTACAGGTTTGGTTTCTTTGACTTTTTATGTAACCAATATTGATTGACTGTTTATGGCTAGAGACTTCCTCTATTGTCGTTAAATCTAATTTAAATGGCTTGGAAGAACTTCCAAGGTCTTTGTTGTAAATTTATTACAATGCTCAAAAGAAGCATCTTGTTTAGCCAAATTTTTGGCTGTAATATTAAAGTAATAGGATAGCGACACAGCTATTTGTTTTTTGCAATAATTTGAAAGGTAGTAATTACCTTTTTTAGTCAAGCAATATTTTTTACTAACAATGCTGTTAGTGTCAATCACATGTATATTATTATTGCATGAAATAGTATGCAATGTCATATTTAGCTTATATCTAATGTTATTTTCTATATTTGGCAAGCTGTCGCTGTAGGGGAATGTGAACATTACAATTTTATTTACCTGTAGGGAACATAATTTGTCCATATATTTAATTAAATCTGATTTGTTCACATTACCCCTATTTCCAAGTAATATTATCAAGTTTGAGTTTTTATGAAATCTTTCATTTTCAATTCTGTGCATAATATCATGAAGATTACAATTAGGTAAGCAAATATTTAAAGAGTGCTCCATATTCATGTTTAAAATCTGGCCCATATTTTTTCCAATCCATCATTGGGTGTAAAGTCAATGATATTTACGTGGTTACTATTGCATCCAATGTCACGATTATTAATAGTTTCAGCATTGAGGACTGGCGTTTCCGGAAGGAATACGCTCGCAAAGAAGTCTGCAAAAGCTTCAGCTGCTGCAACTCCCGAGCATGCATCACCTTTATACGTCACATTGGGTTCAAATCCGCCCTTGGTTCGTAAGCTCGATATGTGGCTCCAAAACAGACGCGGATTTATGGCGATGTTGTTTTCAATCTGCTTCATATGTGCAGCATAGGCGGACTCAACGCGAGACTTCAAAGAAGCCCTGAGCTGCGAGAATATCCAATAGTCCTGCTCTGATCTGGTGTGCCTCCAGGTAGAATGCAGTTTAGTTTTCAATTTAGTATCGCGAATTATGTCGGAATTGAACCAGACCGGATACCTTGGAGTAAGGGATTTATTACGGCATTTTTTAGGTATGCAATCATTAAATATTCTATAAATGGTGCAATAGAGTTCATTCGTTGCATTATGGATATCATTACATTTTAAGACATTATCCCACGAAACGTCGGCAATCAAGGCAAATAACTGCTCAAAGTCACATTTCTTAAAATTCCAATCTTTGTCCGGGTTAACGTTACTGGGTTCCAGGCGGTCTAAACAACGAGTTGAGTCAACCGCGAACTCCACGTCAAGGGCTGGATGGTGCAAGTCCATCGGTACAAGGCATTCCGTGCCGGTGACAGCTACCTCACGCACCCCATCGTCCTCTCGGATCAGAACTACATCCAACATGCGCCCGTGGACATTATGCACTATGTTTTTATCTACTAAGTTACAAAACGATAAAAAGTAATAATAGTAATTAGCAATATTTTGCGAAGCGCTATTCATATTAAGGTCCCCCATAATGATCACATTTCCTTTCAACAATTCTAAAAAACTTTCCATTTTACAAAAAATATTCATATAGTCATCATCAGTGGCACTAGGCTTCATGTAAAAGACACAAACATAATAGGTGCGCCCATTTAAATTAAAACTTGCCCAGAGGTCTTCTCCGCAGTCAGTCTCGAGGTCTCTACGTCGGCACAGTGCAATGGGAGCACGGGCGGCCAGCAGGACGCCTCCACAGGGAGTTTGCCGGTCTCGGCGGATGACACTCCAATCCGCACACGTGACTTCCGAGTCATGGACGGAGTCGTCGAGAAATGACTCCGTTATTGCGACGAGATCGTAGTCCAAGAGAGCCAGGTTGTTGCGGAAGTGACGAAGCTTGGTTTTCAGCCCTCGTACATTTTGGTAGAAGACTCGGAGGCTCGAGGCTTTATTGTGAGCGGTTTGTGCCACGAAAGGGCTGCGGCAGTGGCCGCGACTGTGACTGCGGCTGCGGTCTGATCTCTGAATTAAGACCAGATACATCTCCCAATTTTACCGTAGCCATCGGTTTCTTATAATTTATCCACGGTTTTATCCTGGCATTGATAGGCCAGACATCTATGGAATAGCACATCCTGTAGTGGACCTCTGGGACTCCAAGTTTGTATGACTTATAATGCCCTTTTGGCGTAAGCTCTTCGACTGTACAATCACCCGTGGGACACAGCTTTCTTAGGTATTCAAGAACGTCAGCGGAGCTAGAAGCCATGTTCCAAAGGTGTAGGTATTTGATCGGCTCTACTGCCTTCAACGATGTTATTGAGGGTCCAGCCGCTCCGCATAGAGAAAGGGGTCCGCGGCTTTTCCGTTGTCTTACTTCAGTCCACTGCTGGTCGTGATATACTTAATACAATACACTACATAGATAGATATTTTTTATTATACTTAGAAAACACCCAGACCAACGGAACAAATTTCTGCAGATCGTAAAATAAATAAATAAGGCTAGACAATCCACACAGCATCATCTTGCCCCAAGCTAAGCAGAGATTGTGTTATGGATACTAGGTGACTAATTTAAGTACTAAATATTAATACTTATATACATTATATAAGTAGATATTTTTTACTATTCATAGAAAATACACAAAAGACCCGGAACAAATATTTACAGATAGTACAAACATTGGTCTTATGGTGGGAATTGAACCCGCAACCTCCTAAGTCGCAGGCGGACCTTCGCCTTCCGCACCACAGCATTTGTATGAATGGGATTGGCATAGCATGGAATATAGATAAATTGAATTGTATTTCACATTATATTCTTGATTTTAATGAGTTTTTTTTTTGTTTTAAATGTACATTTAATGTATATGTATAATAAACTATGAAAATATTGAACTATTATAACAATGTACACAACCTTGTTCAATGGATTTAGAAGATTTATCCTGTCTAGTGATTTATGCCACCAGTTTGCTTACTTTAGCACCTTCATGCTCCCGACCAATTTCTACCAAAATAATACGGAAAGTAAACATTGATGACAAATGCAAGTACATCCAATTGGCATCCTGCCAATGTTCTCAAAACAACGAGCACATGGCCAAGCTTAGACAAAAATATGCTGTTGTTTGAAAGAGAAAACACAATTATTTACCTTGTTCCATACATATTCCCACTGAAATTGGCTGTTTCAATGAACTCTCCTTTTTCTACACATGCAATCATGTCATCTTTGTTAGTGAAGTGGTAGTGAACACCGTTAGTTTCACCCGGACGCGGTCCTCTCGTTGTATGCGACACGCTGAACCCAAATTTATCGGGAAACTCTTTCAGCAGGCGTTTCAGCAATGTACTCTTTCCAGAACCCGATGGCCCACAAAGTACCAAAGGACGAGGCCCTTTTTGTACCATGTTTGCTAGAACTGTAGACAGTAATTCAATAACAAAACCGCAAACGTAAAATAGATTATGAGGAAAATTTTTGCCCTTACATTTGGACAAAATCTTGATAGCCCGACACTGCTATGTTCTTAGGAGAAACCGGTTTTTTTCCTATGAATTTTAGCAACGTGAAGGTATTCCTTTCGCAGTGTACAAATATATTTCGTTAAAATAATCAACAGAGAAAATAAACAGCCAACCGTGCGCGCCCGAGAGCTTTTCCGATTTTAGTTTCATTCAGTCAGTCAGTCCGTCCGTTCTGTTCAGTCAGCCAAGCCAGCAGCCAGTTCATACATTCATTCAGTCAGTCCTTCACATCAAGCATCACACACGTCAGACGTCAGTATGTCAAAATCTTAGAATAAAAGTCTTGGACGAACGAAATCACCCTCCGCTTAATCAAGTCAAATACCTACTCTTTATTTTTGTTCTTGTACTTTTTGGGGTTTGAAAGGTTTTGAAAGGAAAACCATACATTAAGAGACAGACAAAAAGTAATAAAAAAAAATGTGGTGTTGCATACTTTCAAGCCGGCTTTTGACTATGGGATATAATATAAATTACATCTTGTGCTATATATTACATCCCGCGATTGCTATTCACACTGTAAGATACATATTTTGGAGCACACAATGATCAGTTTACACGTCTGCACACGAACGCCAACATTCAAACGGAGGGCGAAGCGGGGGAGGCGCGGTGTCCGGGGACGTGAGGTAAAATATACACCTTCAAATGACCTTCAAATATCGCTCGCTCGGTCGAAAAAATATTTATAGTTTGGGATGTAATATATATTATATTATAGCACAGTGTAAACGGTGCCATACAAAATGTATGGTGAGCGATAAAATATTATATCTCGGGATGTAATATATATTATATCATATCCCATAGTGAAAAGCCGGCTTTAAGGTTGTTTCAAGGTTGTGAAACCTTGAAGGCACAGATTAAATATAACCAGATGTGTGGCAAGCGTGCCGATGAGCAAGACCAAAGATTGCAAGGTGGTGGGGGGAAAGTGTTGCCATGCAATTTTATTACCCCGATTTTAGGTTTCTTATTTCATTGTCTCTGTTGGTGGATTGGATTTGCGATTTTAAAGTTCATAAATTTGGGTGTTCAAATTCAGAACAGGAAATTCCACCAAACCTTGGTTGACCTTTGTAGTGAATGTTTTAAGTACTGGTGTGTTTAGGTCCTTACTTTTTGTTACAGCCTGCAGGTATTTCTCGGTCCGGTAGGTCTTATTTTATTACTTGCGCACTTACAACCTATTGATCCTGTTCTGTTAGGATTTAAAGCAAACTTTTAACTTTTTTGTGTATTTGGTTAAGTTTAATCGTTCCAGTTCCAGTAAAGTTATTAGTTTTCTAGTAAATAAATATATAAGTAGGTACTTAAATTAGGTACGAATGTGGGAATAGGTAAACATTTAATTTAACTAAGCCTAGAAAGGAAACAACGTTTAGTTAGGAACCTATCAATTTTGTTTTGTTATGTAGGTATATTCACTTATTACGATACGAGTAGAAATAATTTTAAACACTAGAATATAGAAAAATAATATCAATAGTTTTATGTTAATAGTAATTAAATAACATTTTTATTAGGGAATTAAATTCTTACACGTTAACCAGGCTTAGCCAACAGACTTCGAACTCACATTTCTCCTAATAAATTAAATCTTACGGTTTAGATATTGCTAAGGTAACCTTTAATACGAAATTTAATGGCACTTTTAAAATTATCATGCAGCTAAAAAGAAAAAAGTGCAAATACAACAAAATTAAATGACACTTTTACACCACAATATTACCAACATTCCTGCCTACTAATCCAAATATTTATATTCTGTTATAATTAATAAGTATGTATGATTAGTCTTAAAGACGATTATTTCAATATGTTCTTAATCAAATCACATAGTCTTTAGTTAAATAAAATTTATTATTGTTTATACTGGATTGCATTTCTTTTACATTCTCAGATTTAATTTTCTCAAATTAAATCTATAATATTATGGTTTGTAAGAATATTGAATCATAATTATTAATTATGAATAATATACAGGTTGTAACAAAAAGTAAGCACTAAACTTTCATGGGTGGGTTCCGACTTGATATAGAACCGAAGAAAAATTCCCGAATAGTTTCGAAAAAAAAGTAAACTAAATTTTGTGCTTGTTTTTAGGTAAAATAAACTAAAAAGGCCTACGTACCTCTTTACAACTCCTTTAAAACACAAAACACCTTCGTCGTGGGTCGTTGACCGTGGAGTTCAACGACCCGCGACGTCATCGCAGCGGACAACGCCTCTTAGATGTGATAGGTAGGTCTTACAAATGCATTTTTCCTCGGTTCTATGATAATAAGCAAATGACAACAGTCATTCATTCATTACCCAGTCTAGTGATAATTTCGTTTTTATTTATTTGTTTTAAATTTTCATATTTTCCTGTGTTCTTTGATCGAAGCTAAAGTTTGGTCCTTACTCTTTGTTACACCCTATATAAAAGTAATACTACCCAATATTTAAATATTTTGATTGGTTATTTCTATATTTGTTTGGAAGGTAGATTATAATACAAAGTAGATATGACAAACTTTCTCAGAGTCTTAAACAGACTTTCATTATTTTTATATATATTACGTACCAGCCTTGAAACAGCATGAGGGAAAAGATAAGTTCGCTGTTTCATTTTTATTAATAAATTTTCATAGAAATGTTTACTACAAATTTTGGACTATATTTTGGGTTCCCAATCTTTGCAACCCGTTGCTTCTTTCCAACGCAAACGTAGATGTTTATCTGCAGGAAATCTGTAACAAATAAAAACATGACACTTATATATATAAATAATAAATGCGAAAGTTTGGATGGATGGATGAATGGATGTTTACCTCTTCACGCTACTTACTACTGAAAGGATCGGCTGAAATTTTGCATACAGGTATCTAATTCTAAAATACTTTTTATTCCATAAATCAGTTCCTATGGGATAGAAATCACACCCTTAAACGTTTCCATAGAAACAATGGGTGCGAAGCCGCGGGCATAAACTAGTTTTAAGATAATGTTTCTCGTTATGTACGTATTCAAAAATATTTCAACGCGCCATTTGGGGAATTTTATTGTCGAGTGCAGGCAACCCTAAATTTTCGTAATGTTAGGTTATATTAATTAAAATTTTCATAAAACATAACTTTTGAGCCTTGTACCTCTTAATTGTTCATGTCAATCTATGAATCTGTAAATTTTGAACCTTTTTGTAGTCAAAAGAACTTGTACTTACGAGTGGAATGATAAATTCGGCACTTTTGCTTCACTGTCACTTGTATATTCGAAAACACAGCACCGCACCATTGTTGCCTTTAGTTTTTATTGTTTTTAGGTGCGGGAATGTCCACAGGAACACTTTATTCACATTTATACTTAGAAATCAAAATTTTACAACAATTTCGATGATTCTTGTGTCGAGCTCCGTCGATGTGTAGGAAATTTGTTTAGCAACTAGAGTTGCTAAAAAATGAAAAAACCGGCACGCGAGAAAGTGATAGCAAGTCATTCGCTCCATCTCATTTCTTCTTAGGTTTAAGGCATAAGTCGTTCTCTCTTTATGTGTGAATGCGATAGCATCTGCGCGTGTTCTATAGCATACTCTTTCTACGCTTGAAGGTATGCAACGCCACAATTTGTATAAAGTTGCGGAAGCTGTATTCATTTCCTGTTTCTAGGTTTGTCTATGGAGAAAAGGAAGAACCATGATTCAGTATCGAATTATGCCATATGGCAAGAACAAAAACAAAATCGTCCAATCATAGAACGATCAGCTGTGACCAATGACATACGGCTATTTTAAAAATGAAATGTTTTGTATTGTGTTGTGGCATTTTTTGGCCGTTATTTTGAGTTAACGCATCGAAAATCGAAACTGCTGTCTTCTTTCGTTCAATTCAAAGCTATAGGGAATACAATCTACGCGTTCAAAGACGACCAAGAAAAAAGTGTAAAAACGGCTGTACCTATTACTTATTTAGTGTAATTTGTTTTTTCATCTAGCAGTTGCGCCTCTCACAATTCACACAAAAACGAATTGACAGAAAATATGGAAGCCATAACCAGGAGACACAGGATGGTGAGTTTCTTACGATTAAGAAGACTGTCCTCGGTGTCGCAATCATCCTAAGTTATTGCGTGTTCTTTCTCTCTGTTTTACATCTGTTTATTTTATGAAACAGGCCCAGATTCAAGATCAAGAAAATGTGTATGCTATCAAAGGGAAAGGAAATCTCGGTCAGCCCGTGAAGACACAAGGGTTGAGCGTGCGCGGCGCACTTGGTGATATCAACACCAATGTCCAATACCAACTCGATGTGAATGTTGGAAAAGTTGCGTGTGCAACGGCCGAGTTCGAGAAAAAGGCCACACTCAGCCGTAAACCTGTAAAATGGTGAGAATTTAGCTTTTTGCCGCGATCTTTTGCTGTGTGTGTACCCCCATAATAATAAAATATAGAAAAATTGTAGGACACGTAATCCCCATTGTTCGCCGATTTCTCATCTCTGCAGTAGTTTTGAAAAAAATTCAACACCTCTATTGCTCAAAATATTAATTATCAAAGAATGAAACGATAATCTAAAACATTTTGTTCTATCACAGTAGGTACCTACTTAATAATGATGATTATTATTTTAGCAGCTACAGTCATGTACAATCAAAGATCGACACGGGTTTGGCTGCTGCTAAGACTGATGTCCAGGCAGCGCCTCGGCCATTGCTGCGCCGTGAAGAGAGTACTGCTGGACTTGCAAACAGGGCCATTATGCGCACTAGGGTATGATTTTTAGTTACTTACCAATATTAGGTATTATGATTTATGTAGTTCCCTGAAAAATAAAAATAACTAATAAGTACAAATAGTACAATACAAATAACACAGACACCAGTTGTTCTGTCTACCTATAGACTGGTGCTAAGCATCTTAACCCACATGTTACTGAAATGCATAATTTCAACATAATATTTATGAAATTCATAGAATGGTTAAGTTTAGAATAAAAATATAATAAACATGTGAAAAAGATCCCCCTCTAATGGAAAAGCTCGAAGATTGTGTCGGTTATAGCAAGTCACAGTAGTAATTTACACTGCTATGATGTAAAGGTTAGGAATACTATCTTATTTTTCGATGCATTATTGAATTGAAAATTAAAAGTAAAATGAAATATGTAATTATAATAATGTTTATTAATTTAAATTTAACATATTTACCTATTCAAGTGTATTATAACTGAAACCGCTGTTTAGGATGCAGCGCCCCATTATATTTGACACAAGTGAAGTTTGTAGTCAATGTGGCAGTGTGGCAATGAGCACAGTGTAGTTGTCTTTTCATATCATAGTTTATTTGCCAATGCCATTCTTTCTGTGTGGGTCGCATATCTCACTGAATCCAGTTATATACCTTATTTTTTACAACAAGTGGTTTAGATGCCACCTCCAGTTTGAAGTTTATGGCGGCTTTATATCTGATGAAATTTAAGGATGTAGGTTTATCAATATGTTGTTGTTTAGCTTGGACATAGGATAAAGGATAGGAAGATGACAGTTATGTTGAGAGTATATCTCATCATAACTGTCATCTTCAGAAGACAATGTAACAGCACAATAATTGTAATGCACTTCTGCTTCAGTTCTTAGCTGCTGACCTGGAAGGTTGCTCAATGACACATTATTTTCATCTCCTTAATCTTTATCTGTGAGTGCTGCATTGCAATTTTCTGGTGCTAAAATGTGAATCTGATGTGATATATCAAATTCATCAACAGCATTTTCCAATTCACGAAAAATTTTAAGTTATAGTACCTCATATTATTACTGTTGGTTATAATAACCATCATTAAATTGAAAATCACCAAAATCGTGATTTTCAATTTGATGGTGCTGACCAAAATGGTCACAAAATACTATGACCTACCTAGATCAAATGAACAAGAGTAATTTTCTATCCATAACAAAAAAATTGTCCACCACTTTAAAAATCAAATCATACCTCGGAAAACTAATGACAAAAATCCATAACTCTCAACACTATTTATCACCAGTAACAGTATTACATGCTCACAAAACAATTTTTATGTGTATAGAACACTGATGAGTACTAATGTTGTTGAAAGAAATTTCATTCTACCCGCATTTTGTTTTGTCGGTTTAATCCGACAGTAGTAACAAGTGGGTTAAAGTGTATATTTTAAATAAATTATTATGTATATATAATAAGTTGTTAAGTTAAAATTCAATAAACTTGTTTCAGACTCAAAAAGAAAAGGTGGTTGAGAACAAACAGTCTGTCAACATTTACACGCAAACAAAGAAGACTGAATCGAGGAAAGTGACTAAGCTACCCGGTATCAAGGAAAATAAGGAATCTCGAGCTGCCAAGCCAATCTTAAAAGAGCCAATTGAATCCCTCGGCAAATTGAAGCTGGCTGAAGAACAGACAACAATTATAGACCATCTGAAGTTGCAGAAACATGCAGAACAATTGCATGAGGCTCTTGACACTACACCAGAGCTTCCCAATGACATTGAGGATATTGATGCGGGAGACAATAACAGTCCACTGCTTTTGTCAGCTTATATCAAGGATATTTACAGATACTTGACTGAACTGGAAGTGAAATATCCCATTGAAACTGATCATTTGGGAAAACAGGTTGGTTTTGCTTATATTTTTATTAAGGTTTTTGGTACCTGTTTGTCTCACTGCTGGGAAAAAACCACAAAAAAACCTTACTCATAATACTCATAGCAATATATTGTAGACACTGAACCAACAACAGATCTAGATTCCATTTTGTTACTCAGCACACATACATCTAAATGTTGAATTTGTTTGTTGAATGTTCCTTCCCCAAACAAATGGGGTTTTTCCATTATATTATATTATTATTCTTAATCATAATTAACTTTTTCTTATTCAAGGCTGAAATCACTGGAAGGATGCGAGCTACGCTGATTGATTGGCTAGTAGAAGTACAAAGACAGTTTGCCCTTGTCTTGGAAACATTCCACTTGACTGTGGGAATAATTGACAGATATCTGCAGGTAACTTAATCCTTTCCACCAACATCATTTATAAGTTATAGTCAACATCATTTATAACTTATAAATGATGTTGACAATGAGCAGCTAGTTACAAAATATAGCTAGCGCATGGTTATGCTCAGATGGTCCTGGATAAAACAAGTATGTTGTAGTTCAAGAATTTTTTATTCAGACCATTTTATAAAACTGGGCTTATAGTTTTACACAAAACTACTTGTGAGCCACTTCTATGGCTCGATTGTAATGCTGCTCACTCTAGTGAATTCTTTTCAGACATGTTATGCTAAGCAAAAAAGAAAATAAATAACATCTAGTCAAACTAATTATAAACTGACCCTTATAAAATAATTATAATAATAATTATTTGTTATTTAATAATAATAAGGCACAGTATTTCGATATTCGATTATATTCGTGTCAGTGTTTAGTTTTACAATTTGACCTTTTCTAAGTGTACATTTATTGTATTTATGGAAATAAAGATGTTGATTTTGATTTTTGATTTTGAAGTAATAGTTCTAGTTCATTTACTTTATCTAATTCAAATATGACCTATATTAGGATATGGCGCCTGTCACCATGTTTTGTCAGTTAAGTGTGTCTCTGAATGATGGCAGACACCATAGTTATGGTTTTTAAACACATGCGCCTCTATAGGTTTCTATGCATTGATAGATGTGGGGGCAGCCTACTATCTGTTTTCCATCTTGCTAAAGCAGTTTTTTGTTCTCAGGCGGTCCCAAGTCTAAAACGAACCCAGCTTCAACTAGTCGGCGTAACAGCTATGTTTATTGCGTCTAAATACGAAGAGATCTACGCGCCAGACGTCGTTGATTTCGTTTACGTGACAGATAAAGCGTACAGCAAGGCTGATATCTTCCGGTGCGAGCGTGAGATCATGTCCAAGCTGGGCTTTTGTCTCGCTAGACCGATACCACTTCACTTTTTGCGGAGGTAATATTTAAAATTCAGCTTCTCGCATAATTTACCCGAACAACGATCAACCTACTCCATGTGAGAGATAAAGGCCATTTTTACATGATTGTCGATTCATCATTGACGACCTCTGTGGCGCAGTGGGCGAAGGTCTGCCTGCGACGCAGGAGGTTGCGGGTTCGATTCCCGCCTTGGGACAAATGTTTGTACGATCTGCAGACATTTGTCCAGGGCGTTCTGGATGTTTTCTATGAATAACTAGCTGCTGCCCGCGGCTTCGCCTGCGTAGTTCCCGTTCCCGTGGTAATTCCGGGATAAAACATAGCCTATGTCCGTCTCCTGGTTCTAAGCTGCCTCCCCACCAATTTTCAGCCAAATCGGTTCAGCCGTTCTTGAGTTATAAATGGTGTAACTAACACGACTTTCTTTTATATATATAGATAAAAAATATCTATCCATGTATTAAATTTTTAAGTATATCATTTGTAAGTATAACAGTTATATAGTACCCATAACACAAGCTCTGCTTTGCTTGGGGCTAGATAATGCTGTGTGAATTGTTCAGCATTATTTATTTATTTATTTATCATCTTCCGGTCCTTATCCCACGCTAGGTGGGGTCGGCACGTGTAGTTTTCTTCCACTCTCTATCAGCCGTCATCTCTACCTTTCTTAGCCATTGCTTATGATAGATTATCATAGACAAGTAAAATGTAATGTTTGTTGTTATTGCAGGTTCATAAAAGCTGCGCATGGGAATACAAAGAATCATCACTTAGCTAAATATTTGGTAGACCTATCTCTCGTTGAGTACTCAATGGCGCACTACAGGCCCTCTGAACTAGCAGCGGCGGCGATTTGTCTCTCGCTCTTCCTACTTTCCAACAAAGAAGTTGAAAAAGTCTGGACGCCCACTATGACCTACTATTCAGGATACTCTTTGGAACACCTCATACCCATTATGAAAAAACTTGCAAAAATAGTTATCAATGTCAG
This sequence comes from Eupithecia subumbrata, assembly GCA_949316285.1. Lineage (NCBI taxonomy): Eukaryota > Metazoa > Arthropoda > Insecta > Lepidoptera > Geometridae > Eupithecia > Eupithecia subumbrata. Next base: position 26,565,559 of record OX438644.1, on the reverse strand, counting down.
CAGTTCAAAGTACAAGGCAGTTTACAACAAATACTCTGACGTTAGCTTAGCCAAAGTCGCCATACTTCCACAGCTGAAATCCGATGCTATCAAGGAATTTGCGAGCCCTTGAAATTCTTTATTGTATTCTGTAGGAGTTATCATTGACTGAAGTTTTATAAGGTTTGTACCTGTCTGCTTGCTAAGTTTTAATTTAGACATAGTTTAGATTTTTAGATGTAATTTTGTATGACTGTGAGAATTATTTTCATTTGATATTATGACTTCGTATTTATGTAATGATAATGTTAAGGTATTTTATGATTGTTTTAACTAGCCAGTGATTATTTATTTACGTACTCATTGTTTTCAATTAAGTATCTTTTGATTTTTAATTGATTGCCACTTTAGAGGTTTTTGAAACCTCATATGCTTTCTTGATATATTGGAAAAATTGGGGTGCGGTGTCCCATATAAATTTCCTCCTGACTTTTACTTTAATGTTTTCCCAGGCTTCATCTACTTGTCACACAATCAGTAACAATATTTTATCCATTCAAAAGGTCATTGACTAGATTTAGCTTTAATTCTATATTTTAGCATGTCTTAACATGAATTCTATTTTTTAGATTAAAATAATTAATTGAAGATACCGTACGAGTAAACTTTTCAACAATAACAATGTCTTGTCATCCTCGTTATTGTTAATCAGTTTTGATAGCCAAAAATTTATTTGAACTACATAGATTGTATTAGTGTTTTATATGTAAGATCTACATTTTAATGTGATTTAGGATTTTTGCCGGGTAATGTCATCGAAGTAGTGTATGATAGGTACGTGTAATTTGTTAAAATAAATCTACTTTTCAATTACGATAGTATTTTAATGAAGTACTTATATCCCTGATGATAATCTATCATACTCATTCACATACATACTTTTCATACTACCTTTAACGTTATTGTGATGTAGGAATTGTTTAGGAAGCTCAGGTAAGGTAGGAAGTTAGTGATTTTGCTTTAGTTTTACATAGCTAATGCTCCGAAAGTTGTCCTCAGGTTGTAGGTAAGTTGTTTTTTTTGTTTTTTGAGGATTATTTTGTAACGCAGTACCTACCTAATTACTGAGATTTCAACACCTCTGTTGGTAGGTACACAACCACGCAAAATCAGTATCGGAATTAGTTGGTTCCTTTTTGGCACAGCGACATAATGTCGGAGCACATTGCGTTGCGTTGCAAAGTCTGTCGACAAAGCCAGCCGTTGCGCGTTGCGTTTTCCACTTTTTCCCTCCGCAAATTCGAAGAATTTATTAACGCTTGGCGGTTAGCCGAAGCGTTTTTGTTCACCCTTTTTTCACTGACCGGACTCCTGCAGTGAGACCAATGTACAAAGAAATCTGTTCTTTTTGCAGTAGTTTGTTTTTTTGCTGGCTTTAAGTTTGTTTCGGTTTGGCTGTTTTTGCCAGACCATAATATTGCCGACAAGACGTAAGTAATTGTTTTCCCACTGCAGCATTGCCATTTACTTCCTTCCCAGCAATTTTCTCAATTTACTCGAGTAATAAATGATGTAGGTAGGTACCTGGGTAGATAACTTTATTACTTTAGTAATAAATATTCTTACCTATTTCTATCTAAGCAATAGGGACGAACCTAGAATTTTTAGTAGGTACTAGATATCAGGCGACCCATACAACGATGAAAGACTTTATTTCTTACTTGCTATTCAGAAAAGGCTATGAAGTTCTTTTGTTAAGTTCACTATCAAAGAAATTATGAGAACCGTGTCATGTCCAATAAACAGTGCAGTTATCTGTCCGCGGCAAAGCGGTGCAGGCTTCAGGGTTGGACCAATGTTTTCTAGATTTGACCTTCGAAAGCGTTAATGTATTAAAACTTCGATAAAAGCCATTATTGTTGTCATAGTTAATAGTGTAGGTACCTATAGCTTCAAAGGTTATTTCTTTTAATTTACCTACCTACTTGAACCAGGTGAAAAACTCAGTGTCTAGTTAAACCTATCAACGAGTTCAATGCATTTCTAACCATAATGTAATGATGTTTTTTACCAGTAAAATAATTCGATCGAAATTTTGACGCTGTGACTTTCTTTACTAGTCTAATGTTTTCCTTACAATTTTCTGAAGTGCTTCATGCTAGCTTAAGTAGGTACCTACCTAAATATTCTTTTGTCTCGGGCATGATGAGATCGCAGAGATCCTGGTTACCTTACTCTTTAATTATAAAGGTGCCTACTATCTTATTAGTTTGCAAACCAGGGTCTAGCTAGAGAATTTAGGAGTTCAAAAGTAGGTGTTTGAACTTTGGAGCCATATATTCAGATCTTACGCTACGTTGTCGACACCCCTAGCACAGTTAATGTTGCACCCTAGTGCATGTTGAATTTTTGCAACAAGCGCCCAGCAATGTATGCATACAACTATGTGTAATGCCGCGAAAGCCTGTCTCGTAAATATTTCCTGCACACAATTTACAGCTTTTGGTATCCTCTTACGGAATAGGGCAGTTAGTGAGTGCCAGCTTATGCATTAACTCGGCTAAACTTATTTAGAGGGAATAATTCGTTGTTTTCTCCCAAGATTTAGCAAGCTGCCATTAAAGCTGCAATTGTTTATGCTAACGTCGTGAAGAATAGGTACAGTAAATATACTATTAGGTAGTTAAGCCCAAACCCAAAATAAATAACTTACACCGAACCAGTTGATCCTTAAGACGCTGTCCAAACAGCGACACCGTAGAAAGTACACTTTTTCGTCGCACCGTTAGCCGTTCTCCGACATATTACAAGCCCAAAAAAAAAGCAGTGTATAGTCAAATGTATGGAAAAAAGACTTATACAAAAATATTTTATAAAACGATCTAGGATCTTGAAGAAAATAATCACAAGAAAGAACAAGAAAAAAATTTTTCGTCTCGAAATGCTCAATATTTTGAGTGACAACCATTAATTATTTTAATACTATATGAAAGGAAATTTTATCAACAAAAGAAATATGTAAAAAGTTTTAAATAAATAAAACCATTAACATAATAAAACCCAAAAAACACATTTTTGTAAGGCGTTTAGCGAAGTAATTGCAAAAATGATAATATTTTTCCAATAGAATTTCAACCTTATTACTCAAACATCCCTTTCAATATATGCTCAAAATAGCTTCCAGTAGCTTCATTCGGAGGCTGGATGCCTCCTCGGACGGACGTGAGGTTATGTAACTTTTTTCGCGATGACAGCTGGGTTCGACGGACGAATTACGATTTTCGACAACTTTTGTTTTGCGGGTTAAATGGTTCATTCGTCATTGAAATAAAGTCTATATTTGATTGAAGCTAAGCCAAAAGAAATTTGCAGGAATTTTATTCATTGACAGACCTACCAATTAAGTAGAATAGGTTTATAGTGGTTTTATCTCTGGTAGCTAGATAGGTAGGTATTACTCAACATGTTTACAGCACGAAAAGTATTGGTCGAGTTAAAATATGTTAAATAGGTAGGGCGATTTTGATGACCTTATATATAAATAAACAATGCTGAAAAATTAAAATAGGAGCCTACGTCCAGCAGTGGACTTATATAGGCTGATGATGATGAATTCACACATCATCACCAAGGCCGAAGCTAAGCAGAGCTTTGTTATGGGTACTTACTAGATAACTGATTTACTTAGGACCAACCATTTGCATTTTTTTTCTCGTAGTTCTACCAGTAGAACTACAGGCAAATTTAAATTACTCGTAGTTCTATCGGTTTGTTCTCTTAGAGAAGAGAGATTCTCAAAAGGACAGATACTCAAAAATAATAATTTACTTTAAATTTTTAATAACTCATAGAAAAACCTCATCGGAGCGGTTTGTCATAACTTTTTTGTTATTGGCAATATGTGTAAATTGACATCAATATAATAATTTTTTTTTAGCGTAACAAAGAAGTCAAGTAAAGGAGATATTTAAAGACGTAATAAACATGCAAAACAATTGTATTTCCAATGACAGTTGTTTAAATTATTGTTAATCACTCATGTTAATCATAATCACTCATGAGTTCTTGGAAGGCAGCAACATAATAATAATAATAATAATAATAATAATAATAATAATAATAATAATAATAATAATAATAATAAGCCTTTTATTTCCAAATCTTAAATAACAATTTTTGAGATTAAATTAAAATTATAAATAAATTTTGAATTTGTGAATAATTTAGGTAAAGAATATTTCTAAAAGTAATTTCATTTATCAGTCATATCATGCATTTTCATTTTCTTCTGATTTGGGCACCCATCTTCGGGTGAAGGCCTCCTCCATCCATTTCCATAGAGTCCTGTCTGCGGCGTGTCGTGGCCAAGAACTCTTGGTTTTTATTTCTGCTTCAATTATAGCAAGCTGGTGTTTGAGTTTGTTTTTGTAATTTTTGTTTTTTCTTGATTTTTCTGTAAGGTTTAGTTGGGTAGTTTTTTCTTTTCATCTTTGCTTTTATTTTCTTTGGATTTTAATTTTGTTTTGTCCTCGATAAGCTTCATTATTTCAGGAGTAAGTTTGTACATGTCAGATTTTTCTCTTTTTGGCAGAACCTCCATACTTTTATGTATTGTTCTTATAATTTTAGAATAGTTTTCTTGCATTGATGTGTCATATTCCATGTTTTGAGATAAATTTTCAAAATGGGTTTTCATAACTTCTTTTTCCATGGATGTTAATTCCTTCCTTTGACTTTTGAAGGTTTTTCTATTTCTCTTTACTGTATACTCTAAGTTTAAAGAAGCTCGAACTAGTCTGTGGTCAGAAGGGTATGGTCAGGAGGGAGGGACAGGTCTATTCGACATACTCCATCTGAGGTGAGGTAGTGAGGTCTAGAGATGAAATTGGTTATGTTTTGTTTATATTTCTGTTTGATCAGAAAACCAACTCCATTTTCTCCACTTTTTTGCTTGTGTACATCAGTATATAGTTTTCGTGTTGCTCTATTTTAGTGCCTTTCTTTTTTACTTCTGATAGTCCTATGATAACCCATTTTATGTTTTTCAGACAATGTTCGAGTTCGTCCAATCTTCCCACTCCGACCAGGCCTCTTACATTGAAAGTGCATATGTGAAGTAGGTTTTTTTGTCACCTTTGTTCGATGGATGGAGGGTTTTAGTCTTTTTTCTCCCGCGGGGACCAACCGTATTGGGAGATATAGATTTTATTATGTGATTTTCTTTGTTTGAGTATTCATTCAGATAGAGGGAGGTCTTTTGTCGTTGCTATTCCTTATCCATAATTGGTATTTCTGGTTCAGCAGTGCTAGACTGTGAAATAGCTCTTGATTTCATGAAAGATTCGATTATAGGTTTATTATTCTTATTTTTTACATTGTAGGCAGTACTTCTCTGTTTTGATTTTTGTGGGTTCTCTTTTCCTGGAGAGAAGTTTAGTTTTCTCTTGTTGATTATGTTTGTACTATCTAGTGGTTGGCGGTGTTGGAATGGAGCCAGAGTCACCGACTCCTTAGGTTTGTTAAGAATAATAATTTTGTCGTATCGCAGTGCCACATTTTCACCTTGTTCTTTCCGGGCTTTGTATTCAACCTGAAGTTCTTTCCTTTTTTTAAGTACTTTTTGTGTGAAGTCTTCTTATATATAAATTTGGAATTGTTCTAGTAACTTTTTGTTTTTCAGTAACTGTATTTTCAGGCCCATAGAACTTGCAGTCAGCACAACCGGTCGGATATGGTTTGTCTCATTTGTTGTTTGTCTTCCAATTCGTTTAACCAGCTCAATATCTCGTCTCTCGCATGGTATCTTCATGTTTTCATTTATCAGTCTCACTAGATTCCCTTCCAATTCTTGGTATGATTTTTCTTTCTCTTCAAAGCCGAAAAATATAAGATTTCTCTTTTTTAAGTGTTGTTCTATTCTTTCTATGGATGTTTGTTGGTCTTCTATTTGTTTTTCGAGGCTAATAAATTTATATTCCATATTTTCGAATTTCGAGTCAATGTTTTTGTTTATGTCCAAAATTATTGTATCTTTCATTTTATCTATGTCATTACGTTGCGTTCGCATATTTTCTTCGATTTTTCTAAGCATTTCCATCATTTCATCCATTTTTGCTGGGTGATCTAGGTAAGTTGTGAAAGGATGACTTGTCTTTTTTTTTACTCAATTTTTAGGTTATGTTTACGAACACTTTTGGATGCTTGGACTTTACTCACAGATTTATTCCTTCTGTTTTGTCTTCAAACAGTGTATTTACCAATGTACTGAGTGTTGATTTCACATGTAAGCAGTTTTTGGTCTTTGGATTATCTTTTAAAGGGAAATGTATACGATTCTATGTCCCGGTTTTTGAAGAAAGTCCGGTTTTAAAATTTCCGGTTTTTTTAAGAAACCCGGGGGGTACAGAACCTAGCTGCGTACTGTACAAAAATTAAAAAACACGTGTGAATAAATACAAATTTAATTAATAAAGAAAACAAGGGAGCCTGAAGGGCTATAATGTCATTTAAATAATTTAAAATAAAACTAACTCGGCCAGAGGGGCTAGCAAGTGGGTTCTTTGTCCTACAGAAGGCTGATTCTACTAGGTTAAGATTTGAGGGTCTTCTCCTTGCTTTTCCTCTTCCACCGTACTCTCCTTTTAGTGCGTCGCGGGTGTAGCAGGGACCCGACGGCGAAAGGTGTGTGCGAGCGTGGAGTTCCAGGTCCAAAAGGGGGGCAGCTCGTAAGAAGTCCGGCCGGAGACGAAGACTGCCCTAGGGTGGACTTTGAACCCTGGAATGCGCATAAAGCTAGGCATTACAGCCAGACCTAGTAGGGTGACGGGCTCCCACGGCAGCACAAAAAGCAGAAGCACTAAGTGTTCATGATGCCGTGGAAGTCACAATCAGAACGGGAGATGAATTTAAAACAATATGAAAAGAGAATTTGCTAAAAGTGTTACAAAGAGAAATGTGAGCGAAATAAAAAAGGAATAACTGTAGATGTATTGAAAAGCCTTAGCCCGTGAACAGTATGAAGAGATGACATGGCGAGGTGAAAGAAAGCTCATGTCATTCTTTGAGCATTGGAATGAATGTTTACAGCCTACATTACAAATCAGTGCAAAACTTACCCAGCAGGGGTTTATAACTTTCACTTTGTTGTAGTTTAAATACAAGTAAAAATACGATGAAATAACAATTGATTCAATTAGCGAGTAAAATGGCGTCTCAGTGCGTCTCCTGCGCAGTAAAAGTGTGACACGTCCTATCTCAAGGCCATAGACAACAGCAGCGGATACGGCACGAAGTTAGCGGCGTGTTGACGAACTTATCTATGGGCCGTCGTCTATAATCGACTAATACTATTAATCGAGTAATATTTAATCGGAATCGTAATTGTAATGAATTTTAAATTATTAAATAAATAAAAACGTAAGTATGTAACGATTACGTTACATTACCCCCTCTTGTAGTCAAAGATTTTGCTCTAGGAATGCAAAATCTGACTAGTAACTACTGACACTCCACATTCATTAAACCATTCATACTACCTTTCGTAACACAAACATTCTTACCTATCAAACAACACCAAGACAACAGAAAGTTTTGGCGCAACCTTCCAAAAACAGGGCATCCTTTATTTATCGAGGATGACCAATGCTAGCAGCTAAGATGTTAAACAAAAAAACGGGGAACATAACATTACCGAAGAACCTACAGATTAGATACGTTAAACTTTATTACTATTTAATTTTAGGTCTTTGATATGCCAAGCTCCAATATCCTTGCCTGACATATCCTCTAAGACATATACTAAGGGAGACCGTTTCTCAGTAATACGGCATTTTATAAATTTGGGAGCTAACTTTTTGCTAAAATATTTATCTTTATCGCTCAAAATAAAAGTACGTTTATAGACAACATCACCAACGTTAAACTCTGCATGCTTCCTGCGTAAATTATAATGTGCTGTATTCTTTACATGTGCCTGCCACAATGACGCCTGCACATCATCAAATACAGCCGAAAGACATCCACGATTTTCGGCGTAGATATCACGCGGAAGGAAGAGAACCTCATCACCTAAGTCATTGTCAGTATAGTGCGATCCACACAAAACAAGCTCTCTACCATAAACAAGAAAAGCCGGAGTGTAACCAGTGGCTTCGTTTACGGAGCTGTTAATCGCAAACTGTACCTTCGGGATAAAAGTGTCCCATGTCCGATGGTCATTTTCTACAAATGAGGACAGACTAGTAACGATAGTTTTATTATAACGTTCAACGGTGTTAATCTGTGGTGTATATTTTGGAGTAAAGTAAATATTTGGGATTTTATATTTTTTAAACAAAGATTCAGTTGTAGAACTAATGAACTGACTTCCATTATCAAGAAAAACTGTTTGAGGGACACCATGTACAAGAAAAATTGATTCTTCTAAAACTTTGACGACGCCATCTGAAGTAGCACGACGCATGGGAAATATGTGACAGTATTTCGAAAAACAACAAGTTACAACAAGCATAAAAGTGTTTTGCTTACGAGTGGCGGGTAAAGGACCAACAAAGTCAATAGAGATCATTTGAAATGGTCTTGAACATTGTTTGGGACGACCCATTTGGCCAAGAGTAGTGTGATTTTGCGGCTTGTAAGAAGAACAAACAGAACAAGCGCTAACAAACTTGACAACATCCTGATGCATGCCCGGCCAGTAGTGTGTCAGTGACAACCGCCGGTATGTTTTAAAGATGCCAAGATGTCCGGCTGTAGGTTCCGAATGATTCTCTGTAATGATACAATCGCGAAATTCACTAGGGACTACTTCTTTCCAAGCGAACTCTGAAGTTAGATTAGATTTAGATTTAGACAGCCTGAACAAAGAATTATTCTTGATGCAAAAATTTGGATACTGACTTGGGGCGTTAAGACAACCATTGTAAATATTTTTGTACCATTCATCGTTGGTATTGACAAAGGAATTGGCAAGAGAAATGGCAGCAGTGGGAAAAGATCGCGATAAAGCATCAGGGATGACGTGATCAACTCCACGACGATGTTTGATATCAAAATTGAATGATGACAAACGTACTCCCCAACGAGCTAGTCGACCAGTTGGATTTTCCAAAGATAAAAACCACTTCAACGCAGAATGGTCAGTGTACACTGTAAAAGTATGACCGTTTTCAAGGTAACAACGCCAATGTTCTATAGCAGTCAGCACAGCGAGAGTCTCCCTCTCGGTGATACTATAGTTTTTCTCAGCATTGTTAAACGATCTGCTCATATAAGCCACGGGATGTTCTTTACCTTCTATTGTCTGCGTCAACATAGCGCCAACACCATAATTACTAGCGTCCGCATGGACCTCAAAAGGTTTGGAATAATCTGGGCAAGAAAGTACCGGCGCAGAAATTAGGGATTCCTTTAATGCGTTAAATGCTATGTCAGCTTCAGGTGTCCATTGGAAAGGAGGTGCTTTTTTACCACTTGCAGTTAGTTTATTTAGTGGACCAGCTACAGTACTAAAATTGGGAACAAAACGTCGGTACCACGTGGCAGTGCCGAGAAAGCGTTTTAATTCTTTTCTGTTAGTAGGAGTTGGAAAGTTGAGAATAGCCTCCACCTTATTAGGGTCTGTGCGCAGACCATGGGCATCAATAACATAACCGAGGTATTTTAGCTCGCTGCGAAAGAATTGGCATTTACCAAGATTAACGGTTAAATTAGCTTGCTTCAACCTATCCAAGAGACGCAACAAACGAGAGACGTGTTCTTCGAAAGTTGAACTAACGATAACAATATCGTCCAAATAAGCGAAAGTTTTATACTCTCTGTCAGTAAAAAGCAAATCAACCAGACGTTGCTGAGTCGCCGGAGCGTTGGTAAGGCCGAAAGCGGTAGTTTTAAAACGGTATAATCCTCTACCTTGTACATAGAAAGCAGTTTTATCTCGATCTTCAGGTGCGATAGGGACTTGCCAGAATGCCTTAGACAAATCAATGCTTGACAAGTATTTAGCGTCACGAAGACTATCCAAAATTTCCGAGACATAAGGCAAATTATAGGAATCTCGTTTCGTAACCGCGTTAAGCTTGCGACTATCGAGGCAGAACCTAGGACTTCCATCCTTTTTAGTAACAATGATGACGGGAGAGGACCACGCACTCTCACAAGGCTCTATTACATCAAGAGACAACATTTCATCAACCTGATCAACCAAAATGCGTTGTTTCTCAGGAGACATCCTATAGTAGCGTTGTCGGATTGGAAGCGTGTCTCCAGTATCGATGCGATGGCAAATTAAATCAGTCCTACCTAAACCCTTCTCTTCTGTTGAAATTGATTTAAACTGAGCGATTATATTGTCAGCTATAGCTTTTTGAGAGTCAATCAAATTGTCATAAGACTGAATAAACGTCGCATCAGTATTATAATTAAGATCTGCCAACGAAGTTGTGGACATTTTAATTGAGTTCAAATATTTAGGACAAATTTCAAAAGCTCGCCAAAAGTCTACGCCCAGAATAACCGGCGTTTCAACCTCGGGAACAACATAAGCTCGGAGAATGTGCAATTGGTCCTGGAACGAAATCGAAACATTGATATAACCAATACTATTTAGAGATTGACCACCAGCAGCTACCATATTAATGCGATCATTTGTATGCAAAGTGCAATCGACAAGGTGTTTATGGAAATTATTTCCTAAAACAGTGACTGCAGCACCAGAATCAAGTAAGCCACAGGCATCAATGTTATTGATTTTGATATTTACATAGGGACGAGAATCGTTTGACGGTTTAGAGTTCAGAATTGTAGAAATTTTATATGAAGAGCTAAAGGTTCGTATAAAATTAAGCCAAGATTCCCAGTCTTGCTTATCAAAGTAGCTACAATTCTGATCTACTCGTTTTTTGGCGTAGAAGACTTCTTCTTACGACAGTCAGGGCAATCAGGAGTTTTAACGTCCTTCTTCCCACATTTAAAGCACACGATATCGCGCGGAGCCTTGCATTGGCGCAAATGGTGCGAGTTAGTGCGACACCTTGGACAATAAGGTTCTTTTTTAGAGGTGGCGACTGCATTTATATTTGCTTGATTTTGATCTTTATTATTATTATATTTCTGATTTCTATTATTATTATATCTATGATGATTATTAGTATAGTTATTAGATTTAATCGAGCCCTTATCAGCATTGTATGCAAACTCCGGTGCAAGAGTACCAGAAGTAACCTTAGGCGGCTCCTGAAATTGAGAGAGGCGTGCTTGAATAGCTTCAAAATTTCTGCATAATGTACGCAAATTGTCGATGCTAGAAATCTGAGCAGCTGAGGCTAGGGTGCTGGCATAGCAGGGCCTGATATTATGAAGGAGAATTTCCAATTGCTCCGCTTCTGGTATGGGTTTAGACAAGCGCGAAAACATACCTTTCATTATAGAGAGATATATAGTGATGTTTTCACTTTCCCCTTGAGTACGAGCACGAATCTCTGAAACTAACCTATAGTCATAATCAGTTTGGCCGAAATCTTCTTTAAGTAAGATAGCTAATTCAGTCCACGAGTTAACCCTATCTTTCGCCGCACGATACCAATGGAGGGCATCACCTTGAAAAATCTCAGAGGCGTAGCTAAGGACTTTTGACGAAGGAATGTTACGAGCCTCCATAAATTCGTCAACACGCTGTATAAAAGAACGCACGCATGACTTGCCATTGTATTTTAAGCGAGATAGTTCGGAGGAAGCGCGATCACAAGTCACGTTGATCACAGTCTGCTGCGTATCCGATGCACTGCGTACGGTCTCGGAAGAAGCAGTGTTTACGCTTGAAGAAGCACTAGATGGAGATTTATTTTGCAGGGCAGAACACTTGAGCGAGAAACCTTTATATGCCGCGACTATATCGTCAAACTCTTTCTTATATTCATCGCCACGGTCTATCCTCTCAATACGGTTATATAAGTGATTGAGCATATTTTGTGTTCGCATGAGCGAGGAAGCACTAGGATCTTCTACATCCAAATTAGTTTGAATTTTCGTTAGAACATCTAAACAACCTTTAATATCCTGCCTTATATCAAGTGGAGATTCTAATATGTGTTCTGAAGGATGTTCAGCCCCTAACTTGACTATCTGTTTGCGTAACTCCTCAACAGAAGATGCTGGAGTAGCGCCTCGTATGCGAACCTCATAATCTAACTCCGATTTTTGGAGAGACAAAAACTTAACGGGCAACATGGTATAGCAGTGAGAAATAAACTGACCGGTTGGATAAGTAGTGCACTGAATAAAACTAAAGCTCGCCGTTCTGTTACAAAATAAATGAATGAACGTATGGTTTTGATGAGATGAACAGTGAAAAAAAATGCAAAATCAAAGAAAAAGAAACTACTGATGTGTACTGCTCGGTACTGTACAAGAACAATCAACAAAAACAACAAAAAAACAAGCGTGTAAAAAGTTAAAATTAAAATGAACAATTTTGTAAATAATGTAAAATGACTAGAGTTTACAAATGTTATTACAATTAGGAAAATACAATCTAAGTACTTACGTACACCTCAGTAGTTTATGATTGAAAACCAAAAAAAGATACGTTTTACATTAAACTACCACCAACATGCATAAACAAAAGAAAAAAAAACAAAAAGAAGAACCAAGTAGAATCAGCTGTATTAACCACGGATAAAGGGCGCCAGTGTCCCGGTTTTTGAAGAAAGTCCGGTTTTAAAATTTCCGGTTTTTTTAAGAAACCCGGGGGGTACAGAACCTAGCTGCGTACTGTACAAAAATTAAAAAACACGTGTGAATAAATACAAATTTAATTAATAAAGAAAACAAGGGAGCCTGAAGGGCTATAATGTCATTTAAATAATTTAAAATAAAACTAACTCGGCCAGAGGGGCTAGCAAGTGGGTTCTTTGTCCTACAGAAGGCTGATTCTACTAGGTTAAGATTTGAGGGTCTTCTCCTTGCTTTTCCTCTTCCACCGTACTCTCCTTTTAGTGCGTCGCGGGTGTAGCAGGGACCCGACGGCGAAAGGTGTGTGCGAGCGTGGAGTTCCAGGTCCAAAAGGGGGGCAGCTCGTAAGAAGTCCGGCCGGAGACGAAGACTGCCCTAGGGTGGACTTTGAACCCTGGAATGCGCATAAAGCTAGGCATTACAGCCAGACCTAGTAGGGTGACGGGCTCCCACGGCAGCACAAAAAGCAGAAGCACTAAGTGTTCATGATGCCGTGGAAGTCACAATCAGAACGGGAGATGAATTTAAAACAATATGAAAAGAGAATTTGCTAAAAGTGTTACAAAGAGAAATGTGAGCGAAATAAAAAAGGAATAACTGTAGATGTATTGAAAAGCCTTAGCCCGTGAACAGTATGAAGAGATGACATGGCGAGGTGAAAGAAAGCTCATGTCATTCTTTGAGCATTGGAATGAATGTTTACAGCCTACATTACAAATCAGTGCAAAACTTACCCAGCAGGGGTTTATAACTTTCACTTTGTTGTAGTTTAAATACAAGTAAAAATACGATGAAATAACAATTGATTCAATTAGCGAGTAAAATGGCGTCTCAGTGCGTCTCCTGCGCAGTAAAAGTGTGACACGTCCTATCTCAAGGCCATAGACAACAGCAGCGGATACGGCACGAAGTTAGCGGCGTGTTGACGAACTTATCTATGGGCCGTCGTCTATAATCGACTAATACTATTAATCGAGTAATATTTAATCGGAATCGTAATTGTAATGAATTTTAAATTATTAAATAAATAAAAACGTAAGTATGTAACGATTACGTTACATCTACAACAAAACTCCTAAAGAGTTAAAAGTTATCATTATTTTTTTAAGTGTTTCTGATTTCTATGAATAACTATCGATGAATGTAATTTTTATTATAATTGAGGAGCTACAATGAGCGACATAGGTTTTATTAAGGTATTTTACATGCAACGATAGCAAAGCCGCGGGCAAATGTTAGTTAACATTACATTATTACCTTGTGATTGTGCTATCAACCAAAATAAAACAAAAGTTTGCCTCTTCTACAACAGATAAATTTGGCATAAGTCTATGTTAAAAATAAGCGCCTCTGCCGACCACATTTGGTAATATTGACATGCAATCTGACAGTCTTAGTTTTCCACGGCAGCGCCTTAAACAAGATCCGTCAAGTGCGAGTGTAACTCGCGCGCCGAGGGTTTTGAACGTTTGTCAACAAATATGTACCAAAAGTACCGGTTAGAGACTTCGCAATTTAACGAATACCTAAGAATAGTAATAATAATAATCAATAATCAATAATCAATAATCATTTATTTCGTTAATTTCAAGAATAACACGTCATATTTGTTTTACTTACAGAACACAATGTTTACATATGTAAGTACGTATTGTAGGTACTTTAAATGAATTCAATTCAATTAAAGTCAAATAGAAGAGAAATAAATACTGATTAAAATTATAGGTACACTATTTTATAACTACACTTTTAAAATAAGTTCCGTTTCATTTCAAAATAATTAAAATATTAAAAATATAAAAATATATATTACAAATAGTTTATCTACTAACAAGATAGATATTACAATAAGTCGCTTTTACAGGCTAAGAATTCTTCGTAGCTGTAAAAGCTGTGTTTAGCGAGCCAGTGCTTCAGTTTGTTTTTGAAGGATGTGAGGCTATTTGCCTTCGTGACAATTTCAGGAAGACTGTTGTACACTGTCGGTCCCATTATGCGCGTTAACTTCCCCGACTTTGCGAGAGTACGAGGCAGGGTTGTAAGCTTGTCTGCTCGCCGAGTATTATACTTGTGAACGTCACTATTCCTAGTGAACAATTCAATGTTGCTCCTCACGTATACCGATACCTGGAATATCACGATGCATGGGAGAGTTAGTATTTCCAGCTCTTTAAAGTGAGGTCTTGCGGAGACGTCCTGTGGTATTTTCACGATTGCACGTATAGCACGTTTCTGCATGCGGAAGGCGCGCTCCCAGTCGGCAGCACGCCCCCACAGTTCAGCTCCGTACTGCAAAAGTGAATGGACAGTCGCATAATAGCAGGAGCGTACTACGTGTCTTGGCAGAAATCTCGCCAGGCGACTGAGCGCGTAGCACGCACCACCAAGCTTTCCGCACACTTTATCGATGTGGGATTCCCACGTGAGACTCCTGTCAAGCTCAAAACCTAGAAATGTGGTTTTAGCTACCTGTTCGATAGGTATCCCATCCGCGACAACCGATAAGGCTCTAGGGAGGTGTCCAGATAGGCAGACGTGCATAAAGTGCGTTTTTGAGATGTTCAAGACAAGCCCGTTTGCTTTGAACCACTCGGCAAGGGTGGACGCGGTGAGGTTTAAATTATTTTCCAGGACATCTATTGTTGTACCAGAGACTACGGCGATCACGTCATCCGCGTACATAAAGACTTCCGCAGTGCTCACAGCTTCGGGAAGATCATTTAATAGCATGGAGAACAAGATATTCGAGACTGCAGATCCCTGAGCGACCCCCATGTTCGTTGTTAGAGAACCGGATCGAATGTTCCCATTCTCTCCAACAACTACCTGCGACCTAGATCTTAGCATGCTGGATATTAGTGTGAGCGCGGAACCTCGCACACCATAGTATTCCAGCTTGGCCACGAGCACCGCGTGGTCGGCTACATCAAACGCCTTTGAGAGGTCGCAGCAGATTAGGGCTACCTGCTGTTTCCTCTCTCTAGCCTCTAAGACGCTTTTTATCACCTCTCGTGCCAACGATGTGGTTGATCGGCCCTCACGATACGCATACTGCCTGTCCGATAGTGCCTGCGTTTCTATCAGGTATGTTGTGAGTCGTGAGCTTATACCGTTCTCCATTACTTTGGACATTGCAGGGATTATGGATACTGGTCGGTACGAATCCATGCTAGACCTACTACCCTTCCCCTTATATATCGGTGAAACCTTACTTAGCTTAAGGCAGGTCGGTAATTCACCAGCGCGTAGGCACTCGTTGAACAGGCGAGCCAAGATCGGCGCCAGCGGATCAGCCGCCATTGCCAACAGTTTCATCGAGATACCATACGCATCTTTAGATGGCTTCGGAGGTATCCGTTTCATAATAATATGATGCACCTCACCTGCAGTAAACGGTACAAACCGTAGCGAACGATCGGCCGGCGAGCGCGCTGACTGTAAAGCAGCCTTCACGCTGGGCAGATCAGCGGCGGGTGCTCCGCACGCCGAGGCTGCGCCTATAAACCTCGCATTCATCGTATCCACTGCCTGCTGCCTCGACTGAAATTTTGTACCATCGGAATTAATAATAGTGTCCGTGAAGTCGACAGTACATGCATTGTACTTTCCCCTTTCCGAATTTACAACTCGCCACATCGATTTACACTTATTTTTGCTTTTAATTATAACATTTTCATAGTATTCTTGTTTTCTACATCCAATTAAATTATCATATTTTAAATTCAGGTCATTTAATAAAATCTGTATAGAATCATTCTTACTAAATTTATTGCAAATGTCAGTCAATTCAAATAATAATACCCTAAAATTATTAATTTCATTTGTAACCCACGATGGAGCAGTCAAATAGTTGGCTCTCTTTATTGGAAAGCAGATGTCATGGTGAATAATAATCAAATTTACAATAGACATAGCTAAAGATTCTATTGATTGCCTGCGCTGCATAATCATTGCCCAGTCTACACTCAATATAGATGTCATAAAGTTATTTCGGTTTATGTCCGAAAAATCCCTATAAAACTTTAGCTCTTTATTGGACTTACTTTTTCCACAGTAAATCTTAGCGCGGACTGCTAAGTGGTCACTAAGGTTAGTGATTACCGGAGATGTTGACACAGTCTCCGGTGGTAAGTTGGTATAAAGATGGTCGAGGCAAGTTGATGTAAATTGTGTTATTCGAGTTGGGAAATCAACGGCATTGAACATTCCGTGAGACGACAGTATATCAGACAGTCGCTTCCTTTCGCAGCTAAAATTGTCTAAATAATTGATATTAAAATCACCTACGATCACACAATCGAGGCTCAAAGCACTGATTCTTGTCAACAATACTTCCAAATGAAGCAGGAACTCGTTAGCGCTTACAAGATTAGTCCTATATACACATATTATTGTCAAATTAAAATCTAATAAATCGATAGCGCAAATCTCGCAAATTTGTTCCACAGAGAGTTTGCACAAGTCAGTATTTTCAGTACAATTTATGTTATCTTTCACAAACAGGCACGACCCGCCGTGAGAAATGTTTTTTCTACAAAAATAAGATGCTAATTTATAACCAGCCAAAGTCACACATTTAATTTTAGCAACACTAAGCCAGTGCTCGGTTAATGCAATTATTTCACACACTAACGAACTCGTCAATAACACTTCCAGTTTTTGAGACTTTTTATCAATGGACGCAATGTTTTGCAGACATACCGTTAGTCCTAGGTCATTCGTAAAGCATACTTTATGAGGCGCCGTCCTCCCTGCGCAGGCGCTCGGCGCGACTGACGGCGCCGGCGGTGGCGCAGCCCGAAGCGGCCGCGGCTCCCGTGGACAAGTCCCCCCGCAGGGCGCGGGGGCGGACGAGAAACCAGTCCGATAGCTTTACTCCCGGTGGCCACGAACTCGGCGAGCTGAGTGTGTTGTATAGACTCTCAGGGAATCCAATAACGAACGAAGCATGTTTGTCAGTTTTAATCGTTCTCTTTTGAACTGTGTATTGATCGCAGATTTCAATCGAGTTGATGTACTTTAGGACGTTTCCTTCAGTGGTTTCTGGTTTTAAGGACCAAGCTTGTAGATATTTAATTCGTTCGACTGTTTGTAAGTCATCGTTTTGATTTCCAGTCCCGGTCACAATCTTACGTTTTTTCTTAGTGCGTTTGTTGACGACTTCCTTCCATTGGTCATCATCTTCATCGTTATTTACTTTTTTCTCGACTGGCCTGTCGATCGTTAGATTATTAAAGGTCTCATTAGTCGTTGGTGTCGTGGCCACACTTTGCGTTTCTCTTAGCACAGGTTTTGTGACGTCAGAGTATGTTGTTAGTGATGACGAGCTAACTGATGTGCGCTTTTTATTAGAGACCTTGGCAGCCTTTGCGGCAGCAGCATTCAATCTTACTTGTCTCACAGGTCTTGCTTGGGTCGTGTTGACTGGAACAGCTGGCGTATCAACCTTAGTAAGTTGAGTTGTCGATGTACCCTCAACTGCCGACTTGAGTTTTATGATGGACTCACTCTGTGTCGTAATTATTGAGTTTTGTTCCAGTAATTTGCACTCTAAATCACAAATTCTTTTCGTAAGATCTGCTACGCACTTTTGTAGCTCACGCACTGCAGTTTCCGTGGCTTTTTGAGCCATTTTCTAATTTTAAGGACGTAAAAATACGGGACCGTTATAGTGTGTAGAGGGCGAGACTACATACATATAAGTAGGTACCAACCTACATTTCAGATGGATCTCTGTGCATGCTTCGGTTAAATGGGTGGTTCGGTTAATGATAAATTTTTCGACTTTTTTCGAAATATTTCAAAAAGTATGAAAGTTACAGAAATTTGAAAAACTGGTTTGAAATGTCCAAACCGATACCTTTCATTTGATACCCCACTCGGTGGGGTAGCCCCCCTTTTGAAAATTATTCCTTTTTGACCATTTTTCAAAAAGTGTTCTTTTTACAGACTTCTCTATATTTTTCCTGTAAAATATAGATCTATATCTACAAACGCTTCATACATTTCAAATGGATCGCTCGGCAAACTTCGGAGATAGGGGGGGGGGAATGGGTTTTTTTTCGACTTTTTTAAAAATATTTCAAAAACTATGAAACCTACAGAAATTTTAAAAACTGTTTTGAAACGTACAAACCGATACCTTTCATTTGATACCCCAGTCGGTGAAGTAGCTTCCTCTTTTGAAAATTATTTCCCCCCTTTTTGACCATTTTTCAAAAAGTGTTCTTTTTTCAAACTTCTCTATATTTTTCCTGTAAAATATAGATCCATGTCTATAAACGCTCCATACATATTACATGGATCGCTCTGCAATCTTCGGAGATAGGGGGGGGGGAATGGGTATTTTTTCGACTTTTTTCGAAATATTTTAAAAAATTTGAAACCTACAAAAATTTCAAAAACTATTTTGAAATGTACAAACTGATACCTTTCATTTGATACCCCACATGACCCTGTAGGTATCTTTTAAAATTTCGGCATCACAATTTGTATGGAAAATATTCATTTTCATTTTTCATTTATTTTCATTTATTTTTCTCTAAATCTGTACAGGCGCACGAAATGTATTATTATTTTAAATTTCAAGTTGATAGCTGCAGTAGTTTTTGAGTTATTAAGGAGGGAAAAAAGGACAGACAAAGCGAGACCATAAGGGTTTTGAAACCGATCTTCGATCTTCAAAACCCTAAAAACTAATGGAAACTGTAATTCTCTTACACTAGAAAATAACAAAGGGTATCTAACGTAGGTCGACAATTGTCGACATTCGCCTACATCACAGTGTAGCCGCTTGTAGCATGGCTACGCCGTAGCATCGTCCTACCGATCTGTGTCGTAGACATCGCTACAACTCTGCGTAGCCAGTCGTAGCAAGGCTACGCCGTAGCTTTGTCCTTGCAGTCTGTGTCGTAGACATCGCTACAACTCTGCATAGCCAGTCGTAGCAAGGCTACGCCGTAGCTTTGTCCTTGCAGTCTGTGTCGTAGACATCGCTACGACTCTGCGTAGCCAGTCGTAGCAAGGCTACGCCGTAGCTTTGTCCTTGCAGTCTGTGTCGTAGACATCGCTACAACTCTGCATAGCCAGTCGTAGCAAGGCTACGCCGTAGCTTTGTCCTTGCAGTCTGTGTCGTAGACATCGCTACGACTCTGCGTAGCCAGTCGTAGCAAGGCTACGCCGTAGCTTTGTCCTTGCAGTCTGTGTCGTAGACATCGCTACAACTCTGCGTAGCCAGTCGTAGCAAGGCTACGCCGTAGCTTTGTCCTTGCAGTCTGTGTCGTAGACATCGCTACAACTCTGCATAGCCAGTCGTAGCAAGGCTACGCCGTAGCTTTGTCCTTGCAGTCTGTGTCGTAGACATCGCTACGACTCTGCGTAGCCAGTCGTAGCAAGGCTACGCCGTAGCTTTGTCCTTGCAGTCTGTGTCGTAGACATCGCTACAACTCTGCGTAGCCAGTCGTAGCAAGGCTACGCCGTAGCTTTGTCCTTGCAGTCTGTGTCGTATACATCGCTACAACTCTGCGTAGCCAGTCGTAGCAAGGCTACGCCGTAGCTTTGTCCTTGCAGTCTGTGTCGTAGACATCGCTACAACTCTGCGTAGCCAGTCGTAGCAAGGCTACGCCGTAGCTTTGTCCTTGCAGTCTGTGTCGTAGACATCGCTACAACTCTGCGTAGCCAGTCGTAGCAAGGCTACGCCGTAGCTTTGTCCTTGCAGTCTGTGTCGTAGACATCGCTACAACTCTGCGTAGCCAGTCGTAGCAAGGCTACGCCGTAGCTTTGTCCTTGCAGTCTGTGTCGTATACATCGCTACAACTCTGCGTAGCCAGTCGTAGCAAGGCTACGCCGTAGCTTTGTCCTTGCAGTCTGTGTCGTAGACATCGCTACAACTCTGCGTAGCCAGTCGTAGCAAGGCTACGCCGTAGCTTTGTCCTTGCAGTCTGTGTCGTAGACATCGCTACAACTCTGCGTAGCCAGTCGTAGCAAGGCTACGCCGTAGCTTTGTCCTTGCAGTCTGTGTCGTAGACATCGCTACAACTCTGCGTAGCCAGTCGTAGCAAGGCTACGCCGTAGCTTTGTCCTTGCAGTCTGTGTCGTAGACATCGCTACAACTCTGCGTAGCCAGTCGTAGCAAGGCTACGCCGTGGCTTTGTCCTTGCAGTCTGTGTCGTAGACATCGCTACAACTCTGCGTAGCCAGTCGTAGCAAGGCTACGCCGTAGCTTTGTCCTTGCAATCTGAGTCGTAGACATCGCTACAACTCTGCGTAGCCAGTCGTAGCAAGGCTACGCCGTAGCATTATTCTAGCCATCAATTTTTATACTTGCTACGAATCGTTGTTGCGAGTATTTCATTAATCTAGGATCATCAAACGCAAAAGTCAAAAATCTTTATGGATTCTTCGTTTCTACGACTTCACTTAGCTGTTCGTAGCGCTATTAACGATAAATACTACAGTGTAGCTTTTCCGTAAGTAGTGCTATGGATTTTGATGAAATTTGAGGTTTTTAGATTTGAAGCATTATTATTTCAACCACAGATTTAACCATTTTAACCTCTGTTCCTGCAGAATTTATGATACACATTTTACATTGCCACAAATTACCCATAAGTACTTGCATTAGTAGGTTATATCTAATCCGAATCTAGTCGGTTTCATCGTTACAAAACCAGACTCATAAACAAGGGTGTGTACCTACTGCAAGTTGGCTAGTTAGCAAACAACGCTAATATTGGTAATGTTAACTGGGTAAACCTAATTAACGTACGGATTGTTATCACGTTTACGTTTAAAATCAGCTTTGGTGGTTAGGGTAACGTTCAGATGGTTCAATCTAAACTTAACTACTGAAGCCTACCTACCTGAGAAAATGAATACTAGGGTATTATGCTGTAGCAAAATGGATGGTATGGTCTAGCATCACAGTACCACTCAACAGTTCTTACAGCTTTGATGGCTTCTCGGATCCAGATGGTCAATTCAGATGGATTCGTGAGTGTATGACTCATAAACCTTTTGTTTTATTCGTACTTAGGTACCTACTCAATAAGCAGTCAATGAGCGGAAAAAAATCATATGAATGATTATGGTAACGAATACATCTGAATTGACCAGCTAGGGTGCCACCGAAGATGTACTGAATCGTACCAATGCGTCGTTGCCAAAAAGAAAAACACTGCAACTTAAACTGACAGCGAAAAATTTAAAACTGCAAACTTACTATCAGCTTAAATATCAAGAAGTTTGCCGCGCCCGCCAACAAAATGTTTCATATTATTGTCGTGTTATACTTTTCTACTTAGCGTCGCTAGTGGCAAGTGTCTCAGAAGTCGGGGCTTCGGTGGTTTCGCCAACTTTTAACGAGTTTGTTGGACATGGCGAGACTTGCTTGCACATATGTTACGCTGTAACCTGACCCCCAACTATCCGCGTCAACAATCGCGATGGATCCCGAACGTTTTTATGTTTCAACTTCGGAATTGGTAAACTTTACAGTTTTCACGCTGGCGCGGTCTGGGTGAGTTTTTCTTTTTGATAATATTTTCTCTCTTAGGAACTTCGTACCACATTCATCCATACAATTACAATAAGCTTAGTATGTCCCACTGCTGGGTAAAGGCGTGCCCCTAGTCCCTCCACACATCTCAGTTCTGAGCCAGCTGGACCCAACCCTGGCTTCGTCACGTTTTCACGACGAAACGGCTTAGCGAATCTCATTGAAATTTGGCAGGAAGATAGAAAATATCCCGAAAACGGACATACGAGTAGGCTGCTTTTGATCCCGGAAAAGTGCGTGCGAAGACGCGGGCAGAAGCTAGTAATCATACCTAACAACTATACGACCGTCTCTATGTGTCAGTTTATACGTAGAATTAGGATTGTAGGAGGTAAGTAGTATTATTGTAGCTAGTTACTTAAAAGTTATATCAATGAATTGATTCACGTCATCATCTATATATATAAAAGAAAGTCGTGTTAGTTACACTATTTATAACTCAAGAACTGCTGAACCGATTTGGCTGAAAATTGGTGGGGAGGCAGCTTAGAACCAGGAGACGGACATAGGCTATGTGTTTTATTCCGGAATTACCACGGGAACGGGAACTACGCAGGCGAAGCCGCGGGCAGCAGCTAGTATAAATATATATCTAACTACAAAATGTTTGCACTGATTTCCGAACTCATCAACTCACGACCCGGGAGAGTTTTGGCTTTGAAACCAGCAATCACATTAATTTACCAATGATTGGTCGGTAGTGCATGTATGAATGCCGGGTTATATGGTACCAATCGGCCGGATTAGTTTTAACTGAGTTTAACCTATAGGTGTATAGTAAAACGTAGGTATTCGGTTAATAAGTTATCCAAATGCATAGTTCTATTTAATAATTGTATCATTTTTGTAGAAGACGAGTGTGAGCACTACTGAAACCTACTGTGGTTTAATGATGCAACATTGATTCTAAATAAATATATATATATATCCTAAAAAAATCTAAATAGAGATGATGATAATGGTATTTATTTAGGTAAATGAAACCACATAGGTAGGTCTTTTTACAAATTACCTATGAGTAAAATCTTTAAACTTAGTAAAATCAAACCAAGATAAGCTTTCAGTTTAGGTAGGTACTAAATAGCTAACAGTAGTAACGATGTTCTTACAAATTCATTTATTTAGCAGTTTGAAAACTTTGTAGATTTATATATGGAGAAGATCCAATTTCACAACATGACACTGCCGCTCTCAGCCGATTTCGGAAAAAGTTAAAGGTACCTAAGTAAATAGGTTAGTACTTAAACAGATAAGTATATTTTTTACCGCCGTAAATACCGCATTATGAATCGTTCCAAAATAATTTGCAACATTTCGCTTGGCGCCGATCACTTGCGGTTGTACACCGATCGCTCTCGACCGTCCATAGGATGGAGCACTTAAAACTGCCGTTAAAAGGGGCACCGTTCAAAAGCTACGTATAAATAACCAAGCATTTACGTTGCTGACGATATTTTACGGTATTCTTTCATTTCCATTTACGTTCGATCTGAATGGTCCGTTTGTAAATAGTTTTTGAGTTGGTTTTCTGGTTCCTGTTTTGTGTCTACAGTAGTTGACTCTGATTTATTTTATCGGCAAAGACTCAGTTTTACAAAAACCTAATTGAAGAAAAAAGAGCTAGTTGGAAAGTTGGTTTTCGCAAAATGCCTTCTGCGACCAGTGAGTTGTAAGTAGTTAATAGTACCTACTTCAATATCTGCGACTGATATAATTTGATAATTCGGTCATCTTTAAACTTGTAACACGAGGTCGTGAGGCATATTCGATTTGTTCCTGTCCTATTTGCAAAAGGTGTAATGATTAATGAATAAGACTTTGATGTATTTTCTTCATATAAAATTATTTTCTATCCGACAGCATCCTGCTGATAATATTCAAAGTCTGAGCAATTTTTGAGATCATAGCTGGAAAAAGCTCATTCTAAAATCGTAATAAAATATTTTTAAGACTGTAAATTCGTTTACCCTAATATGCCGCTTATTTTGGGGTAAATCACCCCTCACAGCCCCTTCACGTCCGCCAATAACTCCCGTTTGATTTGTTCCAGAAGATTAGCACCTCAAATACGTGCTTAGGAAGTTTATTCAGTAACTTACAGGTAAGCAGCCTGGGATATTTGTTTCAGGATTAATGATTGCATTTTTTTCACAGTGGATTTTTTGTTAATAAAAATAAAATAAAATAATATTTATTTCTGTAACAAGTTTACAGAAAGCTATTCGATATTGAGACCCTCATTTAAGTATACAAAACTTGTGTTAGAGGATCTCGCTCTTCTATATCGAACGTTACAGATTACATAATTAATGTAATCAAAAACATAAAGAAAAAGTTAATTTTCAATCTAAATAGTTCTGTTTTATGTAGGTATTAAAATCTAACATCATTTCTAAGTAAGATTTCTAGTTTATTAAACACGTTCTATGCCATGTCGATTAACGATGCACCGTTGACCCCGTGGTGTCCATCATCATCATCATCACCATCAGTCATTTCTCACGGGGCCAAATGAAAAACTTTATCGATAAACTTTATCGAATTTTGCCAAATTTTATCGATCTTTTCAGGGTTTCGAGATTGGTATCGAAACCCTTATGATCTCGCTTTGTCTGTCCTTTTTTCCCTCTTTAACATCACTACAATATCATATGTCTCTAACCGGTACCTTAAGTACATCACACTAATATTATAAATGCGAAAGTTTGGATGGATGGATGGATGGATGTTTGTATGGATGTATGGATATATGGCTAAAATTTAGCATACAAGTAATTCTAATCCTGGAATCAAACATAGGCTACTTTTTATCCCATAAATCAGTTCCCGTGGGATAGAAATCACCTTTAAACTTTTCCATAGAAACAACGCGCGCGAAGCCACGGGCATAAACTAGTATTTGTATAATTGACAAACGTTCGAAACCCTCGGCGCGCAAGTTACACTCGCACGAGACGGATCTTGTTTTGTTGTTGTAATGATAGATACGATAAAATTAGCACGTGTTATATTCAACTTAAGCACGTTTTTATTGCGTTACTAGCTGCTGCCCGCGGCTTCGCTTGCGTAGTTCCCGTTCCCGTGGTAATTCGGGGATAAAACATAGCCTATGTCCGTCTCCTGGTTCTAAGCTGCCTCCCCACCAATTTTCAGCCAAATCGGTTCAGCCGTTCTTGAGTTATAAATAGTGTAACTAACACGACTTTCTTTTATATATATAGATTGCGAGATATCGCGTGACGGACGCAAGTGCAACGACGCGGCCTCTGCGGTCGTAAAAATAGTTTTCCGTTGCGGAGGGGCCGCGCGGTCACTAAGCCGCCCAAACCGCGGGTCACAACACGCGAGCAAAAGAAATATTAAACCGTTGAAAACAATAAAGAATCTGTTAAAAAATTACTTTTTTGCAATCATATCATTTTAGGGGGAGCTGTGTGGTGCCGGCTTAGAATTTGAACCACCCGCTTCGACCCGATTCCACAGCGGACGATATGAGGCAGCAGCAGACGAAGTGTCGCAGCGACACTACTGGCTTCTATGTATTTCTATGAAATTCCCTCCATAGTAAGCGACACGTCATTAGCGAAACATTTCATAGAAATAAATAGAAACTAGTAGTGTCGCTGCGACACGTCGTCCGCTGCTGCCTCATGTCGCCCGCTGCAAACTCGTACCTTTACTCTTTCCGCGGGCGTCGAAAGACTCAGGGCGACTAAGGGATATCCACCGGGGGCGGGCAGCAGCGCCTTCTGCAGAACAATTCTACCACCGAACTGGGATGCCCAACCCGCCTAGCGTGGGGATTATGGGCATTACCCCCTATGTGATAAATGCCAATAAGGCGCTTATTAGGGGGAGGCCTGGCATAGTGGACCAGTACAGCTGTTACGGCTGTTAAGGTTGAGGTTATAATAAAATTCTTATTAATACAATTATAAAGATATGCTGATTTCGTTCTATACTGTCTTTGAGCAAACTGGTTCTTACAAGATTAAGACTCTACCTTATAAATTCTCCAAAATTGCGTGGAGCGTATAGTGTTTCCTACGGATAGAA
Organism: Eupithecia subumbrata; assembly: GCA_949316285.1. NCBI lineage: Eukaryota > Metazoa > Arthropoda > Insecta > Lepidoptera > Geometridae > Eupithecia > Eupithecia subumbrata. The sequence continues at coordinate 26,539,239 of OX438644.1, read as the reverse complement.
GTTCAGTGTTAGTACAGCGTGTTTGTAGAAAACCTACATGGCTTAAAGAACATATTAAAGAGATAAGACATGGTCATATGCCGATTATAAAATGATGACGTCGAGAATGCAACTGATGCTGATGCTGTAGATCTAGACGGAGATGGCGGGATCAATTTGGCAAGTCCCAATTGATTGGTCGGAAGTAGTTCTGTATTATGTTGCCTGGAGGAGAAGGAGGGATGCGGGAGGTCTTTCCCCAGCAGTGGGATGTCGTTGGCCCAGTTATGCCTTCTAAAAGACCGGGTACTACATGTCCAGAGATCATGGAAATGAGAATAAAATACCTACCCATAAACAATAACAATGATGATGATAATCGTATTATGATCTCTGTGCGCGGCGGGCGAAGGTCCGCCTGCGACGCAGGAGGTTGCGGGTTCGATTCCCGCCTCGGGTCAAATGTGTGTACGATCTGCAGATATTTGTTCAGGGTGTTCTGGATGTTTTCTATTTATAAAAAAAATATCTATCTATGTAGTGTATTGCATTATGATTATCAGTTATCTAGTGCCCATAACACAAGCTCTGCTTCAATTACAAAGTTACTCTATGCTCTGCTTAGCTTGGGGCTAGATAATGCTGTTTAAAATTGTCCAACACTATTCATTTATTATTTATCTTGAACGCTTTCTAGTGGCTTCGCTCTTGTGGAATGTAGAAATACTAACGCAAAAAATATAAGATGCCTTATAACCATAAAATAACGATTTTAATGAGTTTTACAGGGTTATAGAAAACAGCTGATATATGATGTAATTGGCAAAATTAAAACATCCTATCTTTACTGAAATTAGTATTCTAATACGTATAACAACACATCACATTATTTTTAAACAGCGCATGTAATATAAAAGTTTCTACAAGTTCCCTGGCTTTACTGAACAAATATAGCAAACATGAAAGAACTCTTTTTAATAACGCGGCCTTTGGTAAAGTTATTTATTTATCTTCAAGCCATATAAAATAAGAAAAGAGCATTTTAATTAACTTTTCTTGACGACTTGTCTTGTAGAGCTCGAAAAGGCGTCTACGGAAAATTCTAACTAAAACAATTCGTCTAATAAAATTCGACTAAAACAGTTCGATTAAAAAACAATTCGACTAAAAACATTTCAACCAGTACCTAACAATTTGACTAAAGCAATTCGACCTTGAGTTGACCCGACCTGCACCCAGAGCCATATTATGTTGACACAAAATTTAAATTTAATTTTTTGTTTTTGAAACGAATTGTTTATGTCGTAGTCGAATTGTTATTAGTTCAAATTGTTTTTAGTCGAATTGTGTTTTAGTGGAATTGTTTTAGACGAATTGTTTTAGTCCAATTTTCCGCAAAGCGATATTACAACGTCTGTTTGTGCTGTGTGTTTCTTTAATATTGTTCAAGAAGATTGAAACACATAATTCTTCCACCTACGTAGCCGATCATGAACCTTTGTTGTACCACGAACCTTTGTGGTTTGTCCAGCATTATTTATTTATTTCTTCCGTAGACACCACATGCCTAAAGGTCACCTGAGAGTGCACTGTGTTTGCGCACACACTTGTGCATTTTAATAATGCCCTGCGCAAATGGCTAGTCTCCGTTGAGACTGGTCGCCGTGGCCGAAATTCGGCCGAAATTGGGAAGACCAAAGATCACTCACGTTTTCTGAATATAAGTACAAATTCGTTGGTGTATTTTTTGTCCTAATGTGTAGTTTATCTCTTTGAACGCCGGCAGTTTTCACTACATAAAGGGTCGATAATTTGCATTTTCATTTTATTTGCTTCGTAAACTGCTTTGCTGATGGATGGAGCAATCAGCCCCGGGATCTGCTGACGCCCAAGGTCCCTTGACGTGGGAATTTATTTATCATGCGTTGTAAATTTTACTTTGCAGACAATGCTTTTTATTGCTGTGGTCGGATGCCATTTTACAAGCATTTATTTAACTTGCCCTGTTTTATATGTATGTCTGTATTATTATATGTGTGAGACAAATCTTGCAACTTCATTTTATACCAGTTATCCTCAACCGATTGAGCTGAAACGTAGCATATCTACTTGTTTAAGTTTGGTGACGATGCAATGTTCAGTACCATCGAACCTAGCCTAATCGAAACGATGAAACACAATAGTACCTAAGACATGGACATAGGGTATCTAACTTTTTAGATTATTTGCTACTGAATTTTATTAGCTGGATTTGCAAAAAACATTTTGTAGCCCTAGCTAGTAGACCCTGTATAATGGGTACCGGATGACTCGAGCACTAATTACTAATGAACACACCCAGACTCGAAACAAATATCTGCAGATGATACAAACATTTTCTCCCGCATCGGTAATCGAACCCGTAACCTTTGGCGTCGCAGGTAGACCTTTGCTCACTGCACCACAGAGGTCGTCAGTTGAAAGAGTTACCTGAGAGATTAGGGGTAAGTAGGTACATACTGACCTTGAACAGTATTATTATATGTACAGGGTTATTGGTAATTCACTGACACTATGTTAACTGCAGGTTCTGCCCACCATCATGAACAAGTCCATGAAGACGCCAGGTCTCAATTCTTAAAATTACTGAAAAAAGAAGGTTATTAGTATGTACCCCCCTCCATTCATAAATCGTTCATTATAGGGGTTTTCTTTGAAACTAGACCTAAAAACGGCTCTGCCCTAAATTATCAGTGGGTGTGTGTGTGTTCGGCTGTCTCCCAGCCAGGCTAATGCCACTTATATCATCTTGCGTAGATGTAAAATATGCCAATGATGATGATGTGGATTTATATAGGAGTGGGAGGTCGGTATTTAGTAATAAATTAGGTTTCGGACATTATTTCGCATCAGAGACGATTTGCGAAAAAAAAAATTAAGACCTGGCGTCTTCACTAACGTATTCGTGATGATGGGCAGAACCTGCAATTAACACAGTGTCAGTGAATTACTAATAACCCTGTATACGTTGGAATTTTTATTCCTAACCTTCACACCACTGTAACAGACAGTGTGAAGGTGAGTCGGTCATCAATTTGTTGACAAATAAATAATAACACCGCAAACTCCTACTACCTATTCATTTCTAAGATAAAATCACTCTTACGTATTCACCAGACTTTAACCGAGTAATCTAATAGCTGAGCTCAGAAACCTTTGGAATAGTTCAGTTATTCCACCCGTATTATTATGCATATTTTATTCGCGCAAGCGTTCACCGCAAGAGCAGCCATAAAATTGCCTATTGTCGATGCACGTAAAGCCAGCATTAAACTGAAAGCGATTCTCGAATGCGTCGCGACGTAAAGCACATTTGTCATAGAATAGACAAAGCAGTAGGACTATTCGCCGAATTAGGCAGGCACCTAGGACTAACGTTCATGGACTAAGGTTTATTAAACCTTAGTCCATGAACGTTTACTATATACTATAATACTGTACACTCTAAAACTGGGTTAGAGTAATAAAAACTTAAACTCCCGGATAGGATAGGTACGTCCGCCCTGTGACAGCTCTTGATCGCCGCGCGCTGTCCAGTTATAATATGTACTTGCCTATGGTCAAAAGTTGTTCAAACCAATGTGACTTTGGGTTAACGTAAAACCGGTTAACAACCGTCTGTGTGAGGACTTTTCCGCAAAAAAAAACCCATAATGGGGCCTAGCTATATAATACTTTTCTGGTAGAGAGAGTAGAAATAGACACCGCATTATACTTGCATTTATATTTCCAGTACGTTTAAACCGGCGTTTAATCAATAGCAGCGATCTGAAATTTTCGTACTACTGACTTCTGATCTAGTTAAACTTAGTCTAGGACCTAGACTAAGTTTACAGAAACTTAGTTAATTACCTATTGTCTAGGTAATTAACTGACTTTCTATTGGACTCGGCCTACCCCGTAACTGTACGGAATGTTCTCAAAAACTGCGTAATGGTGTGCAGAGCTTTTACGAAGGCTTTCATTCTGTACCTAAAGACAGTAGATGTTTTGCTTATTGCCGAAAATTGAATACGGTATACCTAGTTTATTAAACAGTTTTACTTTACTAAGGTTTTGAACACAAACATAAAAATACTATATACTCTGTCTGTAACATTTTCAAGCCAAAACGGCTTTTTGGTTCGTTATAAAATTTAGCTAATAAGGATATCCCAAGGAAGGACAAAGGCTAGTACTTTACTTTTACTTTTTTTACTTTTTACTTTTATCCGTGAAAGTCGCGGACGGAAGTTAGCTTAAGCATAAACTCGTCTAAGTTAAGGAACACTCACAGACACAAAACATTACAGATTATGGCGTTACCAGAAAACTTGAACTTGATCTTCTTCCGAAAAGCGCGCAAATACCCTACCCTGTGGTCTGACTGAGTACAGGAAACCAGCCGACTCGCCTTGTTTTGTTCCGCCACTACGTTTTACTTTACGACTGTACGTGGGTATGCCTTTGCTGTTTCAATCCGAAAAAAAAGAAAGTTGCATGTTACGCTTTTTCTGATCATGTCAAGTTAGCACAACGTTGTGTTAATTTGGCTGTCGTGACCCAGGTTTTCTATACCAACAGGTCGGTAATTTAAGTTGATTAATCATCATCATTATGCGCAATCGGACTCCACCCACTGTTGGTGCCTTCAAACTCTTGTGCTACCCCACACGGTCTTGTTTTTTTTTTTTTGGTGGGGGGAAATGCCCTCGCACTTCCCTTCCGCCATGGGGGTGACGGAAGGGGGTATGTGGGACTCGAAACCACTAAAACCCGGTCCTGCGTTAATCTAATCCATGTTCGCCCCGCGCCGTTAAGTTGATTATTTATTTTTATTTCAGGTTATGGTCAAGGTATCTGCTTGAGTGATGAAGATACATAGGTACTGCAAAATAAATATCCTGCCGTCATCTAAATTGCAATCTCTTCCGATTTTTCTCAAATTGCAAAAGCCATCCGCAAGTATGTCTTATAAACGCCGCGGCAATTTCTCCTTTAAAAATACGGCACGATCAGAGACTAGAAATGCAGCCACTCTGCGGGACGCCGGCGTCAATTGCCGGATCCCTTCCGGTTCCGGCTCCACTCAGCTGCCGGTTTAGATTCATAACTCCGATGCTTAGAACATTGTCGGCGTCCAACTGAAAAATACGATCTCTTTCGCCAAGTATTTATGACGCAGCAATAAATTCCCGTTAAGCACCCCTCGAATTATTAGTACTCGCTTCAATTTTGATTTCACCTTATTTGCGATATAACTTGGACTTTATACTTTGTAGTTTTCCGGATAAATTTATAAAGGACGGCCGCTTTCAAGTATTTGTTTGAAGAAATACGTTCCAGCGTTGCTTCAACTACTTAAAAGTTCTGTTGCAAATGAAGCGTTACAAAAATGAACGCCCCTTGGGAAAATGTTGGGAGCTTTGTCATAGCCTTGTAGCGGTTAAGAGAGCAATTAGGGAGTATTTTAAGAAGCAATAGCATGCTCCTGGTAGGAGAATTAAAACTTTAATAACAAACAGCTTATATAGATTAACATTGAAATCAATTCGTGCGAAACTTCGGCTTTATTGAACATGGTACTAATAAAATGATAAAATGAGAGTTAACAAGGAAAATCTAAAAAGTGATTACAAGTGGAACGTTTATGTAATCGCTACGCTAAGACGTCTCGAGTCGAACACGACCCCGATAAACCCCCTCTCGGCGACAAACAGGGGTTGTGTAGATCCCAGAAGTCACTTTTAAGCCATTACTTACCCGCTTGTTTTCGATTTGTTTTTTTTGGAACGAAAAAAGACAGCGCGAAATACAACCGGGGACAAACTTTCGGGCAATCAGCGGACCAACTCCAGGAAGGGTTAAATCAAAGGGTTCCGGTTTTATGAAGACTTATTTTAGACTTACCTTCAAGTTGAAATTAGATTTAATCTGGCTCGAAGCTTTAGGATTGAATTTTGTAAACAATTTCGAATACCTCTACAACTTCCAGGCTTTGTTGAAATACCATTGGGAACTCGGGATCCAGTTGTTTAGAAATTCCTTTCAAATGAATTTCTACTTATATGAGGTCGAGTTTTGTGAATACGAGGACCATTCAGGTTCAATGGGCGCACCGTGTAAGTATTTCTAATGGATATTTAATTTTGTTTTTCTTTTTGCACAATGTTGCTGTGTTGGCATTTGTGTTGATAAAATCATGAAGCTTTTGTGTTGTTGTTTCAGAGCACAATGGCTTTAACTAAATGCAAATCTATGTTTAACTTGTGAATATAAAAACGTCAGGTAGGTAGAACCTACGGGTTTCAGAAACTTTGTTGTTTATTAAATCACTGCTGCACAAGCAGTGCTGTAAACTCGCACGAAAACGTTCTTATTTACCTACTTCCCTTATTACCTTACTTTACTTACTTGTTTAAAAAAAAATAAGGAACTACAAACCAAGCTTTTATCAGTAACGTTTAACTAGGAATACGTTCACTTAGTTTCTTCTTTGACCTCTAACTATGCAAGGTGCCAAATAACATGTATACTAACCTGATTCCGGACCCCGAGAGGATCAACTTCTGTTCTACGATTTTTTTAATCCTTTTGAAATTTCAAAGCAATATTAATGTCATCACACTAATTAAATGCGAAAGTTTGGATGGATGGATGAATGCTTGTTTCCTCTTCACGCCAAAACTACTGAATAGATCGGGCTGAAATTTTTCATACAGGTAATTCTAAACCTGGAATCAAACATAGGCTACTTTTTATCTCATAAATCAGTTCCCATGGGATAGAAATCACCTTTAAACGTTTCCATAGAAACAACGCGTGCGAAGCCGCGGGCGTAAACTAGTATTGAATACAAGAAAAAGAAAACACGAATTGAAAGGAAAAAAATCAAAGTTTTTTTTTCAAAAAGGAAAATATTATGTTCCGATTTCAAAAAAATAGTCGAACACAAATTGATCTCCTTGGGGTCTAGAATCACCCCCTTTCGGCTTAATACACTTGTTTCGTGGCACCCTGTATATTATTTGATTTTGAAAACGATTTAGAAATCTGCTAAACAAGTTTACCTGCCTCTCCAGCGGTTTTAGATTTATTAAATGGTTTGTTAGAAGGGTGCCTCAAACGCATTTTTTCATAGGTTGTTTTATTTTCCAGTCGCATTTTTCCTCGATTGTGAATAGCTTCTACCCACTATTTGACACGGGTTTTTCCAAGGTAAAAGTAGATAACACAATACAGAATATTCCAGGTACAAATACAAATGTTAGCAAAAAGTTGTACGTTCCTTCAATTTATTACGGATGTAAGCGGGTTAACTACGAACCTTATTTGTGTTGGAAGAACACCAACGTTTCATCCCTTAACGAGGGACATAACGCACAACCCTCGTTCAACGCGCGCGTTCCGCATCCCTCCGAGCCCTACGCACGAGCGCGCGTTGAGCCCGCGACGTGAGCGCCGGGGGTGGGGGTGGTGGGGGGTGCGCTGCTTGTAGATGCTGTAGGGCGTGAGAGTCATCTCCTCGTAAAGATCCTACTGTGTCGGGTGTTGGTATTTCCTGGGTACATATGGAACTAACAGTATCTACACCCGGCTCCATACTGCTTCAAGTTTACGTTCCTTCAAGTTTATTTACCACCATGTTTTTAATATCTAAATGTAAAAGAGTCTCAACATTTAATATTTATAAAAGGCTCATGCAAGAGGTCGAGCTAAAAGCTAATTATCCCGCAGTCTTCGTTCAAGTACCTTCCTACCGCCATCAAATCGCATGAATCGTTTGCTTATTAGGCCTTATTTACACGAGGCAGCGAAAACGCCAGCAATTCTGAAAGGACGTGGAAAGGTTTGTAACGGTTTTGTTTTTTTTTTGTTTTATTCGTTGATTCAGGAAGCACAGGATAGGAGAGGCTGGCAAAATGAATAGGCATAGGCCCCAGCAGAAAACCAGCGCAGGTTTTAACACCTGCATAAGCTGAGTTGGGACCATTTTGTAGCTAAAACTAAGTTTAATAGTATTATATTATATCGTATATTGTTATTTTGTATTCTACATAAATTATGTAACGGTTCATTTAATTTATGTTTTAGTTGCAAATAAACTTTTTTGTTTGATTGAATGAAAACCGAAAGGAGACCTATACTTAACAGAGGGTGATACCAGGCTTGTATAATGATGATGTGGGTTTTGGGGGCTTATAATTCGTACAAAAAAAAGCCTGCACAAAAAAGAACTTGCCTCTTGCGGTGCAAGAATCGGCGTAGCACTATTTCATAGCAGTCTAGTGTAGCACTGACACTCTTCTTAACCTACTATTACAACTAAGTAGGTTCTTTCTTATTAGAACATAAAGATGATACGACTCCAACGCATACAGCGAAATAACGCCACATTGAAATAAAATACCTTATCTTAAAAAATAACCCTTATAGCACACTGGTATCAGTTCAGATGTCGCCAAAGCTATACTATTATATTTTTATTTCGATCGTTACGAAAGGGCTGGCATCATTTTTAGTGATGTCAAATTAATTTAGTTTAGTTTTGGTGACTACTGAATTGACACCTTAGGTATCAATTCAGATGTCGCCATCCCTTTCGTAACGATCGAAATACAAAAAGATGCCATCATTATTAGTGCTGTCAAATTAGTTTAGTTTAGTTTTGGCGACATCTGAATTGACACCACAATCATAATCTCTATAAGTAGAGCAGCAATACAACGATTGAACCACCACATGTAGAAACGACCTTATCCAGAGATGAGGGTAAAATGACGTGCGGAATTAAGGTAACATTTTTTCTAAGTGGGCAGAAAAGGCCCATACATTGAAGTTTCCTATATTTTACGATCCAACTCGCTAAAGGGTTCTCTTGAGTTAATAGAGGAATCAAAATGAGTCCTTAGATATATTTTAGTATGGCACAGAAAAAGTATCTGACACCACTAACGGTATACTTTGTTTTAAAAAGGACTACTTTGAGTTTAGGTAATTTTAAACCTGGGTTTCCTATTAAATCAACATATCATAACTTATCTACAGCTGGAAAATGGCATAGCTACATTTCTTAGAATTAAAAACCTAGTCCTGTATGGTTTCATAAAAATATGAAAGAAAACAAAGATTATAATCGTTAGATAGGCCCTTTTCGTAGTGAGACGGCGCCGTGTTGTTGCCACTCGAAATGAGATAGCTCGCTCATTTGGAATCAGTGTATTGTGTGTATTTTGTGGTATTTTTTCACAAAAGTTCGTTCATTATGATAGCACAATTGATGGTTAGAATAACAATTATACCCATAGTGCATCGGCCCCATCAGCATTTTGTTCACGCACGCATTCAAAGATAATGCCTCAGTTTTTTGTGTCAGGTCGTATCTAACAATTTAAATATTTGCAAGATAAGTAATAAAATAATCTCTTCCTTTGAGGCAGACCAAACAGAGGCTCTGTTTTGCTAACCAAAAATTAGAACTAGGTGCAAATGAGTGTTCGTTAATTTTAAATAATACAGGGTGTTCAAGATGGGACGTCTTCGGACATGCAAACAATTAATTACAAGGGTTATAAATGCCGGGCATTATTCAGAGTGTCGGCTTGGACTCGCGGTCCTAGCCGCAGCCTCATCCTGTAGCATATTTAAATTGTCTTTAATATTGCTTTACTGGGGCGTGCACTACATTTCTTTTTGCAGACAAATTAAGTTTACTTTAAAAAATGTGAAACGACCTGAATGAAATATTGTCTGAAAATCGAAAGGAAAACAGGTAAGCTTTTGTGTAACGAGAAGTTAGATTAATAAAACATGTTTTTAATTTGGTGATATTACACAACTGTTTTATCTATTTAAGTTTTTTGTACTTAAAGAAATCATTGTCAGTGTCTGTTTTTCTTTCTACGTATACTCCCTTATGTTGCTTACTTTTCTTTTTTAATAATAACTTATGGATTAAATGTGTAAGTCCTTTTAAAATTTAGAAAATAACGACATAAAGTGTTTATGTAATAAACACTTTATGTTTTAACTATATAAGTTTATTGTACTTAAAGAAATCACTGCCTGTGTCGGTTTTTTTTGTGCGTACAATCCCTTATGGTGCTTACTTTTTCCTTTTGTAATAATAACTTATGTAATAATTTTCTTTGTGAATAAAGGCTTACTTATGTAATAAATGTAAAAGTCCTATTATATTATATTGAGAAAATAACGACATAAAGTGTTTATGTAATACGTACGGTGGAAATAAATGAAATACTGATATAATACCTACTCATACAATTCTGAAAACCTAAAATCCGTACGAGGGTATTCTGGCCCTCAAAACAAATCATTATTCCTTCTACAGACGTACTTAAATGTAACAAACTTTTATCAGTAATTTTGCGGCAAAACATCAGCAATAGACGTGAATAAAACCTCTCATTTCGCCCAACCCAGCAAACAACAGGTAGCTAACTCAGGGTATTTTAAATAATGAAAACAAAGTTTGTGTATCTTTACGTCAGTTAAGAAGACTTTTTGCCTTTACACACCTGGTTATTACAAAAGTTCTATATAGCGCTACATTCTCCGACACTTTTGAGTTTCAGAATATTTACGGCGAATAATAAAATAGAAAATTAGATTTGAAAAAAAAACCTCGTTTGACGTGAATTTAATCGCTGTTTGTATCAACTTTTGTATTGTCGTCTGACAATCAAGGATCGCACAAAACGGTCTTCAAAGCGATCGCCTCAGGGCCCGGATAAGCCATGGCTGTGTCATGAGTATGAGAACTATATCGACTTATGTTAAAGAGGTACAAAGCTCTTTTCATTTGAAAAATCCTCTTAAAGATGTTCTCTTAAATTCCATTATTTGACCAAATTTTAACCCAAATAATGGGATTTATTGAAATAAAATACCTTATCTTAAAAAGTAACCCTTGTAGCACACTGGTATCAGTTTGAGAGAGTTCTTATGGAAAAATAATGAATGGAATAGGATAAATAGGATACATGTGATTAATATCCTTTTTTAAGTGTACATTTATTGTAATTATGGAAATAAAGAGTTTTTGATTTTGATTTTTAATGACTACTGTTTTTCGTTCACAATTAGCTCCATTCCACTCTGATCCACTTTGTTAATCAATTAATATGGTATTTCTGTTTTGATAATGTTCAATAATAACAGATACGATACTAATATTTTCGAGATATTTAATTAAAAATGTGTTGGGAATTCTAGACTCTTTGGCTGTAGGTAGTAATTTATGTACAGCCATTTTCATGCCGACGCCATTGTTAAGATTTTTTAATTAAAAAATATGTTTGTATTACTGTAACGCTAACAAAGCTATTGTAAAACAAAATATTGGTTCTATTACTGAAAATCTAGTAATTGGGTGGCCAATTATTTGCTTCTTAGTAATTTATGTACAGCCATTTTCACGACGACCCCATTGTTACGACTTTTTTAAATTATCTTCATTTAACTGTAACAACCATAAAGCTATTAAAATAAAAATATTATTTCTATTACTGAAAGTTGGTATTACTGAAAATCAAATCATTGGCAACCCTGTATTTCTTTAATCCGCGAGCGTAGAAAGAGAAACGATAAACCAATTCCTGCGGGTTTATTGTGTAGGCACACAACAGAAGTATGCCATATTGTTAGACCTACATACAATTTCAAATTCGTTATTAACCATTCTACCAACTGAGAAACCCGCCCCACTTTTGTAGGTAGTATATGGTTTTGAAATTTTTTCACGGTATCATATTATCATTTTTATTTTTTATCATTTTTATAATTTTTATTCATTTTTATTTACTTTCTCGGCTATAATTGTTGTCCGTAATTTTTATTGTGTGTATTTGTAACTTCTAATTTTAACGTAGGTACTTGATGAATTTTATTGTGTATTTTCCAATGGTCTTATTTAATGTAAATGTTTAATATGTGTATATGGTACCAGTGGTGCTGAAATAAATGATTTTTATTTTATTTATTTATTTATATTGCGACACCCTTGTACCCCATGCCTCTAAGGAATTACCTCCATCACACTTTAGATAAATACTCAAAAAAGCACTTATCTTATTTCTTTAAGGGGCTTTCTATTTATTTATTTATATTACGTACGATACAAGAAAAGTATCACACCACTCCAGTTTTATAAATGCGAAATTAGTTTGAAATACTAAACCTTGGATTACATACAAGCTACTTTATATCCCGAAAAATAGTACTTAGACGAAGCAGAGGGCAGAAGCTTATAAATGCGAAAGTTTGGATGTATGGATGTTTGTTGCCTTTTCACGCCAAAACGACTTAAGCGACCAGGCTGAAATTTTTCATAGATGTAGCTACACACCTGGAATAAAACAAAGGCTACTTTTCATCCTACAAAACAGTTCCCATTGGATAGAAATAACCTTTAAACGTTTTCAGAAATGCGTGCGAAGCCGCGGCCAGAAACTAGTTTTTAATAAAAACGTTAAACAACCCCTCTATTTCTCCATGGTATATCTGAAATTCGCCCCTAATTGGCTAATGCTCAAGTTCTGTATACTGTGGTCCTATCAAAACCAAAGTATCTAATCATTACATAGTTGCCCACACACTGTTAATTAATCATCAACATTCTTGAGCTTGGACAGAAGTTGATAACGTACAGGCAGCAACGGGGTGTCTAGTAACAGCCTTTTAACTAGAACTAAATTAGAAATTTCAAAACCCCTCCTTAGATTTTCGTGAAACATGGCTAAGAACACTCGGGATAAGATTATCTATGACACAAAAAAAACTAAACAAAAATCGGTTCATCCGTTTGAGAGCTACGATACCACAGACAGATACACAGATATACAGATACACAGACAGAAACGTTAAACTTATAACACCCCTCTCTTTTTGCGTCGGGGGTTAAAAACCTCTCCGGTGTCCCTCTCTCGCTATTTTGCCGAACCACGGGAACATTTAAAACCTCTACCGTGTACTATGTAGGTACACGTGAGCAAAATAAATGAATGAATGAATAATACCTCAGAAAACGTAATATTTTCTGACAAATCAGATACGGCGGTTTCCTGCGACCTTTACCACATTGTCGGTCCAGTTTGTGGGGTAACACTCCACACAATGCCTTCCGGTATGTCGTCGCCATTAGAGAGCCTATAATATTTATCGTTAACGATCTTCGTTTGAACAAAATCTAAGCGACGTGTGATCCGAGAGCTGGTGAGTATCTGGCATCAACATTGTCATACAGCGGAGCAATGCAGCCAGAGTTTGGGGACGCTACCTACTGGTATTGATAAGGATCGGTTGAGCTGTGTGGTACCGGTTAGAATTTGCACCACCCCAACTCTTCCCCCGGGTGTCGTAAGAGGCGACTAAGGGATATCCACCGGGGGCGGGCAGCAGCGCTCCCTACAGAACAATTCTACCACCGAACTGCGATCCCTAACCCGCATGCCCAGCGCGGGTATTATGGGCTTTACCCCCCATGTGATAAAAGGCAAAAAAGCACTTATTGTGGCCTGAGCCAGTAGCGGACCAATACAGGCTGTTGAGGTTGAGGTTGAGCTACCTGTAGATTGTTTGCATGAGTCTGTAGTAAGCTCCATTGTTTCAATTGTAAATACTAGTTCCAATTTATTTTTGTTATTTGATTGTCATTTTCATTGTCAATAAAGATTTACGTATAATAAAAAAAATCTCGGCGGATGGTAAGTAACGATGTGGTCGACGATGTATCACGAATGTCTAGAAGACACTTATTCACTCTTGTCTTGAAGAGACCCTGGTTGTAGCTGACCGGAAAAACGTCCTACGTCCAACGCCTTACTGAGTTGCTTACGGCCCCCCTCTGTTCTACGACCTATGTGCCCTGCCCACTGCCACTTGTGTTTCGCAATTCTACCTCTGTGCTCTGTTTGTCCACATATCTAGCATTATTATTTGTTACACCTAAGAAGTTGGAGATGATGCTTTGGTACATAAGTAAATGATCCTACTTAGAGAGTTTGGCTATTTTAAGACTACAATATTTTTTCGGTCGTTTCTTTTTTTTTAGGTTGTGATAATCGTAACATTATCACAACCGAAAACTTGAAAACTGTCATGTAAAGTGTTACACTACTTGCACCGCTGACTGTACATGTAATCCGATAAAATATACCGATTGCCGGCGGCCCCGCTCGTTATTTGTAATTACATCTCTAACGTTTGTGGTACGTGCACTTTCTCTCATAAGTCGAGCGTTGTAAAAAGTTATGGAGTATTTTTTTATGGTCGTGGATAATATTGATAGAGTCCTTTGCAATATCACAGATTATAGAAAGAACCAGACCAAAAACATTCATATCAAGGGCAAAGAATACAGGACAATCTAACACTACCTCTTAGTATGTGTAGACTCTTTTCTTGGGGCTTAAGGCTTTTTGGGTACCTACCTACCCAGGATATTTAAACTGAGAAAATAAAAAAAAGTTCATAACGAAACACAACACAGTCTCAGTTTTAGTTCTATAGCTACAGTTTTATCATGATTTGAAAAAGGAACTTAAATTTTGTTGACCAAAAAGGATTGATTTTGGAACAAATTTTTAGACAATACAACCTGTGCGTTACTTTGAATTTCGAACTCGATTGACGGAGTATTATTATTCGAATATTTGTTTTTTTTTCATCTTTTATTTTCCAGCCAGGTGGTAAGGTACCTCCTTGTTTTATAACTTTGAAACTGCTAATTTCTTACTCTATGGACACTACAAAATCTCACCGCGTTTTTATTGTTGTAATGAAGACTAGGTTTTCAGACTTTTCCATAAAGTAATAACCTGTTATTTTCATTTAGGATTTTCTCATTATCCCTTACCGAGTTCTAAATTCCCAGCATATCCATATAATTTTTAATCATAGAGACCGCATGCATCCGTTTGCAGAGCAGAGCCTTAGCTCGAATCGACGACGCTTTGACTGGCTCAGTGCTCGTTTGATGTGTTTAATTACTTTGTTTGTTGTTGGCGATGCTTGATGCGAGCGGCCGCAGCTCAAGCACTTCCGAAACTGTTAGCATTTCCGAATCAGACGTTCGAAAGCTGGCGTGCCACTGTGATTTACTAACAAAAACCTTTTCCAAATCTAAAACCGAAAAATGTTAAACTTATTTTAAAAATAACTAATAAGTAACTGCTAATGCATGAAGTCATTAAAAGAAGAATAAGTAGAATCAATGAATGTAAAAAAAAAACAACTTGGAATATTAAAAAGGTTAAGCAAAAGTTCCGGTATTCCTTCCGGCTTAATACCTCTATATCGTTTTTTTTACTACTGAGGATAAATTAATTGCTTGATAAAGTTCCTATCACAATATGTGTGAAGATTTTAATTTTTAATTTTACCTCTTCTGTGACTGATACTAAAAGATGTGTTGGAAACACTGATACTTTTGGTTTTGTATGTTAGTACAAAATAGAAAATACTTAATCAGGTATCTATAACCAGCCTCTCTGAACGTGTATAACATTTCAACTTGCACCTACTTACATAAATATATTACCGTAGGGTAATACCATTATCTTCCGTTGTTACCCACGTCAAACGGCCGAATAGTTTTATAAACACGCAACAAAATAATTAAAACACTAAGCCGGTTGGGTGTCATCACTAATTGATTTCCAATAGTTGTTTGTGATTGATTAGTTTAGCGCGTAGAACCGGATAAAAGAAAAAAATAGAAACAGATTTTTTTCGACACAAGTTAACATATATGCTATCTTATCATGACATTATATTAAATACTAGCTGCATTCTTACTACCCGTTGTCCTATTGCCCGTTTTCCCGTAGGAAAGAAGCATTTTCCCACGGTAAAGTAGCCTATGTTCATCTGGAATAATGTGGGCTTCTAATGGTAAAATAATATTTCAAATCGGTCCAATAGTTTCGGACTTTATTCAACACAAACAAACAAACAATCAAATCTTTCCTCTTTATAATATTATCGTATACAAAATCAGAAAACAAAAACAATTACATGTAAAAGGTGTTAGTTAAATGAAATCTAGTTTTGCCACCATAGTTACACTTAACATTTATAATATTAATTCTATTTGTTATAACATTAATCTGGCCTCCACGGAAGACCAGCGCTAGGGCAGGATACATCCTGCCATAGCATCTGCTTAGTGTTGGCCACTTTTGTTATCTGAGTGTCTGGTCGAAACGACGCGTGACCCGAGAGCTGGTCAGTATCTGGCACAGCGCATCAGCATTGCCATGCAGCGGGGTAATGCAGCCAGCGTCTTGCTCAATTGTTTCAATTGTAAATACTAGTTCAAATTTATTTCTATTATTATATTGTAACTCTCTTTGTGAATAAAGGCTTCTGCCATTTTATAATAATCTTTATCTTTTGCATGTTCTACGAGTATGTATATGTATTGGTTACAAAATAAACGCATTTTTACTTTTACTTACTTACTTTACTAATTTTTAAAATAGAAGAGTTGGCCAGCCAAGAGATTCATAGGGCTCTCTGACTCTTCTTCGTAATTGGTCTAAGGTACGGCCCTATTAATTATTCGGTGTACTAACTTATTCCTACCATCTCATTCAACAAATAGCAGTACAAATTGCTAAAAGCTATGCACATTCTTTTTCAGGATCCTTTGAACAGCAACGAAAACTCAATTAATACCAAATCCCCTCTATGCCAAAACCGTTCGAGTTTCCTGGAAACTTCCATCGATATTTAGGTTAGGTACACATTTACCCGAAAACGTTGCGGTTACATGATCTAGGTAACGCGAATAATTACCAAAATGGTTAATTTTAAAGTAACCGTCGGGCGTTTCACAAGGGCGATCCTTGGGTCCACAATATATCTTGTGGGCAGGCAACCGCGATTTGACTGACGCCGCTCTCTGAAAGGACATTTATCAGTCTCACTACTCGGGTTACTCTAAAGCAAACAACAATGAATTCTCATTGACAAATTATCTTGGTATTCGTTGGTGTTAAGTCTTTTGACTAATCTCTTTTGGTATTAGCTGCTTGTTGTGTAGTATTTGTAAATATAAATTTCTTCAGTGTAGAAAATTTTGTTTGAATTTTTTAACATTGCCGTCCTTTGATACTTCAGAAGATCCATCCAGCTGTGATCTGGCCAATGATTTGCAGAAATTAATGTTTACTGACTCTATTCGAAACCTTTGTAGTCGATTGGTTTGCACTTAATTGTACCGGCGCAATCTTATGAAAGAAAAAAAAATCTTCCAAGCAAGTTGCACCTTTTGACAGATACTAAATCGAATTGTAAAAACATTCACCGTACGCCACTCATGAAAATGAATGTGATACGCGGATAAACTAAAGCCTATTTTCCGCATACCGGCCTGTTACAAATTGCTTTGGGCAAAGCGTAAATTTTAATTTTATCTCTAATACCCGAATGAGTGCCGTGACTCGACGTTATAAATGTTCTCTAACCACGTTTGCTTGCGTAGGTGCAGGGCTTTAAGGAATGCCTGTGGTGTAGTTTTTTTAGAACTTACCTATAGTTCACTCGAAGTTTGTGTGTGAACTGAATATAGCTAGACCTTTTTAAACCGACTTCAAAAAAAGTTTCAGGTTTTAAGTTCGTTTGTATGTAGGTGTGTTTTTTAAACTTTTTTATTTCTCTATCAATATAAGTATCATGGATACATTTAGAAAATTATTTCAGTGCGGGTGTTCTGCGTATTTTCTAGGTATAGTACAAAATATTTATCCATGACACAAGGTCTGCTTAGCTTGGGGCTAGATGTTGCTGTCCAGCATTATTTATTATTATGTATTTTATTCCCGAGGATTTAGTATTTGGCAAAATAAATATTAAGGAATTTGAAGTCGGCTTTAAGTTTTTTCAAATTCAAATAATCTACCTTTTAACTTAACTCGTGTACCGCGCCCGCGGGCCTGCTATTGTTTGCAATTGCTTAGTCACCCCGCAGAGAGGTTATGGTACTGGTTTTAAAATACAGAGGCATGGTCGTATGTTTCTTCCATCCATGGCACAAGTAAGGAAATATTATTTATTTTATTTTTGTTTATTTTTATAATTTTGAAGAAACTTACAGCAAAAACTTCAGGACATGCCTGGATAGTCCAGTGCATGTTTATTGACGGCTTTTTAATTACAAGTTTACGCAGATATACCTAACATAGCATGATATACAGTATGTTGACGATTTATTAGATTAATAATATCGATTTATTTTTTTATTACCATATCGGTACAGCCGTTCTAGAGTTATAAATAGTGTAACTAACACGACTTTATATAATATATAGATAACAAAAACATAATAAACAGAAAAATGCTGATAAAAATAAGAACTAAGTTAATTAGGTAACATAGCTTACACTTGAAAAATTGATCACTAAGTAAGTGTCTAAGCTTACTTGTACTGGTGTTGAGTATGTCTACCTCACTATTTCCGTGTGCTAAAAAATAAAACGAGCAAAAAGCTCTATAAGCAAATGCATTCTGCCTATAATTGGTCTAAACTGTAGGAACGAATAGTTATATTTCAATAAATAAATAGTAGATCTGATCGTACAAAACATTTCTGTTTGCTTGCATTAAAACCTTGATTATGCGACTATATATATTATTACCTATAAAAGTACCTACTGCAGAATAGACCGCATCCTTTATCTCATACAACACGAACCATAATAAAAGCCATAAACTACGTTATATAAAACTATTACACGAGTTCACATTTGTAAGTAACCGTCAGAACCGCGGCGGCCCGCCTGTGCCGGTTTGAAGGGAGCTACTTTGAAACACAGCAACATATTACCCTAAATTGATTTTATTTTATGAACTACCTTAAGGTGCTACCCCGACCCAAAACAGCGACATCGCCTATTTTTCTAATTATTCTGTTAAACGAAGGAATTTTCTAAAATTGATTGGCCAGTTTGTGAATCCTATAATAAACTTTTTTTAATGCCTCTGTAAAAGTTTTATTTAGCAGAGATGCGAAACTCTGCATCTCTGCCTTACACTATACAAACTAAAATATTTATAGAGGCTTTAAAAAAAGGTTATGATAGTATTCACAAACTGGCCAATCGATTTTTGAAAATTCTTTCGTTTAACAGAATAATAACATAAAATAGGTGGCGACGCTGTTTTCGGTCGGGTTAGCGCCTTAACGAAAATCAGTAGAGATGCTTTATTTATAAATAGAAACGTAAAAAATAAATCAATCGTACAATTAGTAAGGTAAGGATTTTTTTTTAATCTTTTTATTTATTTATTAGCACACAACAGATTACAACCAGAATATTTCAGAGTCCTTGATATTTCATACAAAAAAGTAACGTTCACTAGGTAGGTACCTTACTACTTGACTACTGTTTTAGTATTAGAGAGATTTTATAAATTTACCTGCTTTTTACCTGCTCACTGAAATTCCTTAGCAAGGCAATCAAAGCGATCGGATTTTCCGTAAAAAGCTCTGATATCTCGGGATTCTTTCAGCATAGCACCCCATATCAGTGTGCGAGTCACGGCGGGACAGTTTATTTCAACTTCTCAACTCCTTGGAGCGTTCGAATGGAGCATAATTTTCATAAGGAACGCGCCCGTTGTGCCCAACGCAAAAATTAGATTCATCAGACCCAGGAATTCGTACTCTCTTGATTCGAGTCGACTTTGTAACGAGTGTGTGAAACAGAACTTTTGTCACTTTGAATTCTGATTTGTAATCCTCATCTACAAACATAATTGAAGGGATAAAGTTACTGATATAATCAAAAAGTTAGAACTGTATGAAGCTGCCACGAATACCTGAAATAAACCGTAGGTAGGCAAACCCTTTTACGATTTTCTCATCGGATTTTCAACCTGTGAAAAGATATCCTTCTATTGAAGTTTTATGTCTTATTTTATCGCTTTGCTTGAAAATCATAATTAAGAAAAGCCGCATTTTAATCATGCAGCCGCATGATATTATACAGTTGTACGTATGCGAAATGAAAAACTCTTGAATATTTCTGCGAATGTGTAATAAGAAATGTTTATTTGAGCACATCGAGCGGAGACGCGCGACACATTGAATACAAGGTGGCGTTCGGGACGCAAACATAATTTAGTTATCTCACACGAGACCAGAAAGTTTCGCTCAAACAAATAATATAGGTTTCCATGCGGGGAGCACCTGGGCGGCTTGCGATCGGTGTGTCCCTTGGGAAATAAAAACTTTGCTACACGTCGCATGTCCTAAAGCCTTCTTACGGTCTCTACGACACGTTCGTCGATTTGATACCGACGTACAGTTTATGGCTTTGATTCTCAACGATACGTTTACGATATTGTTTCGCATTACTGCTGCGTAAAGTGAGTGTAAAACGCTGACGGACCCTCATTGCGAATGGCCGGGCCGGATGAGATCAGCCATTTCAGGAGGATTCATAACCCTTTTTCTTGGAATCGAATATCGAGTTATGGATTTTACTTGTAACAAAACAATTTCAGTGTTTTGCGACATTCCGATTGTAAGACTGCATTTTCTTCAACAACTTTACGGAAAGTTTTAAATTGTTTCAGAAGTTAGGTAGTTATTTGATTCGCTGGTAATATTCCACCTTACATCTGCAGCCCTGCATTCCGATGTCAGAATTTCTTTGAAATGACTTCGCTAATATAACTAGTGTTGAAAGTTCCAGACGTCCCGAGTTCGATAACTGCCCGGATCTCTGCGAGAATTTTTAAATTAATTCAAACGAAAAATAAAATTAACGAAGTTGGTGAAGATTAAATTATACTCGCAGTAATTTGTGTTTGAGGAAGTTCGTTAGGTCACAGCGTCGGATTGCGACAGGCTGTAGGACTTTTACTAGATTACGAGCTATAAACATAAATCATGACGGAACACTAAATGCATAAGCAAGTCCGACTGTACATTTAAGCTTTTTAAGTTGGTAGGTCTTAATGAGTAGGTATCGTGGGCAAGTGCGAGAATATCCTAACAAAGATGAACATTGATCCTACTACATATTTGCCTTAGTACACGGTAAATTGTTTATCCTAGTTTACTCCCTACCCTATACGGTGACCCATAAATAGGTAGGAGAAACTTCCGACTCTTCCACATTCACTCAACGCAATCTATAAAATCTTTGAATAAACATTTGCCTTCTTTGCCCTTTTGCACTCGTAAAAGGGATCTGAGAAACTTCCCTAAACTTATTTAAACTTTTACCCTAGAAAATCCTTTTCGCAAGCAGTTTAAATGCGGAATTGAATATGTATTAGAGTATAGGGAGAGGTTATTGGGAATCGGCTCGGCAGGTAAACAAAACGGTCGGTAAGCTCTGTGAATTGTGCTTATGAACAAAGTTTTGAGCTAGGTAGGTTTACCTACCTGCACCTTTACTTACCTTGACCTTTAGATGATCTGTAGGGGCCTATGCCAACTGTTACAGCTGACATAGACGGTCATCGGCTGAGATAAGGATGCTGACTCACTTATAATCATTGATTTCTGCTGAAAACCATAATGAATTTCTAAAACTGTTTTTCATCGTTCTCTGATGAAAATTGTTTAATCACTTTCTGAAATAGTGAGTACCAAGAAGGTATTCAAATCAACAACAAATATATTAATAATATTCTAACGCCTTCTTCAATATAAAAAAATGTTAGTTTTCAACAAAGGTTAAGCTTTAAATCAACAAATCTGGCAGGCATACCAAAAAAGCTAATTTGAAAATTGCTGCCGTTCCATCCAAAGTTGAAATTAGGAAAACCGTGACGATCCCAGAATACCTCGAGGCAAACTTTAGAACCCTTTGAGCCGATCTATCGATAGACGTTATTGGAAAGTGTTTATGTTTAGTAAGATACTTTAGTAAGTACCTAGTACCCTTGTCAATAATGTTAATTAGTTGTGAGTGAATTTACTGAAAGAAGGTCTATCAAAGATTTGACGGAAAAATAGACAGAGAAGCTTTCTGAGGGAAAAGTTACGTAACTACGTAGGCGTAGAAATTTAGATACAAATTCTTGATCTTTAAGGGAGCTCTTTATTAGGCAGTTGTGTAATCTCAGCTACAAGTACCTACCTACGAAAAGTAATATGATTTTAGATAGATACACCAAACCAATGTCTTTGAAAATATATTCGGACGATTTCATTTTAACTGACGTTTTGACAGAAGTTTTTAAGCTCCTAAAATTTGACTGACGAATCTGCTAATTCTGCTAATTGTCCGGTTAGCTTATCAGTGTTCAAATCTTTTCAAGAATATCAGCCTGTCTCAGCTTGCTGTCCAGTTAGCTAATCAGTGCTCAAATCTTTTGTCAACGTGAATTTGGCAAGACATGGAACGATTTGACAAGATATTTCATCATTGATTAGTTCAAAAGCGTAAACACCAATAGTAAAACAAAGAAATAAAGGTTCGACCTATAAACTCTAGACCTAAACTTTAAAAGTTGGATAACTGCCCACACTCTCTACTTCTCGACTTCGGGCTAATGGCATTTGAGAAGACTGTAAAAGTGTTGCGAATGGTTCACGAACTAAGGTCTGGGCTGATGAGCTGCGACAGTGAGACTCAAGTTCACTAAACTGCGACTGTGAAACTACAGAGCGACAGTAAAACTAAAATTGGTTTTTAGATTGTAGGTAGGTGTTCTATTATAATGATGGTTAGGTACTTAAAGTCAAATAAACGTAGATCAATGACCTCTATACCTTACCAATGCGATTTTGCTTACTCTAGACTCCATAAGAAATTAAATCTCCGCTGTTGACATTCCGTTCGAAATAATATCTAGGATTATTTAATTTTTACTAAAATTGACATGTATAATTAGCCCGACCTTGAAATTACTATTTGATATCCATCTTTTATTAATTTAAACTTAATTTAGTCATTTTATATAAATTATTTTGTAGTGCCCTACAGAGTGTATGTACTTTTGACCTAAGCTAACATTCCTACAGACCTTAGCTGTATATATAAACAAATGAGCCAAAACAAGTAATAAATTAATAAAATAAGATCTTTATTAACAAAGAAAATTACAATCAAATGATAGAAACCAATTAGAACTAGTTCTTACAATTGAAATAATTAAGCTTACTGCAGACTGTTGCAAACATCTCCAGGTAGCTCAAATAATCTTTATCAATATTAGTCGTAAGCGTCACCAAGACGCTGGCTGCATTGCCCCGCTGTATGGCAATGCTGATGCGCTGTGCCAGATACTCACCTGCTCTCGGGTCACGCGTCGCTTCGACCAGAAGACGCTCAGATAATAAATAAAAATCGGGGAATAAATTAATTAATTTTAATATAAGAAAAAGTGTGCATATTCATCATGCCTCGTAAAAGTCTACTGTATAACTAAAAACGACCTCCGTGGCGCAGCGAAGGTCCTCAGAACAAGGAAATAATACTAGGTGTTGTTCGTTTGCTCCGACCACGGTCGACCGTTGTTTTACTGAAAAACGCATAAATCTCTCACGCAAATACAGTGAATGCAGTTTGGTCGTGTCTGTCTGTCCTATTAGTTACCCTGTAGGTTTATCACGCTGTTTCATTATTCAGATGCACACCTGTTTATTGGGTGTATTGATTTTCGGAAGAGTCTGACGCTGCGTGTACAGTGATTGGCTGCTTCTGTTTTTTAGATGTTGAGAATCTAGTCAAGCGAGCGTATATTATTACACATTTTTGAAATATTTGAAATCTCCAAATCAAAATATAAGATTATTTTTGTACGTTTAATTTTCTGTGGTGAGGTAATGTTAGGTTAGGTTGGGTTGGGGCGAGATGGTGAATGCTAACGCGACCCCATCTCGCCCCATGACGGCGGTGGACGTTTCACTGGGGGGTTTTAGTGGGTTCGAGTCCCACATACCCCCTTCCGTCACCCCCATGGCGGAAGGGAAGTGCAAGGGCATTTCCCCCCTCCAAAAAAAAAAAGGTTAGGTGGATTCTAAGAAAAATGTTTTGTACAAGAAGCTAGAGTGGCCTTGCCCAGCTTCGGGGTGGGTTCGTTAAGTTCAAACAATATTTGTAAGAAATTCAATATATATACTTAAAGCAGTTTTTCAGCAGCGACAACAAGCTGTGACTGGATTAGCCACGCACATAGACAGGCAAAGACCAATTTTTTTACCCATAGGACCCTTTGGACTACAATATTTTTAAAATGTTAATCTAAAGGCTTTTATTTTTCTTCTTACGTATTTTTGTATTTCCCTTATTTTTGTATAACATGTGTGGACCTATGAATAAATTCTTTATTCCTCTTCTTCTTCTTTTTGCAAAGCCACAAAAGATTTACCGTCATCTATATTTCACCAACATTTCACAAGAAATAACAATTTCCCCCGGGCTCCAGCAAAAAAGGTGCAACCGCAATAAAATAGAATTGCATCGGATTAAAATTGCCCGTCCTGTAACTCAGTGCCGTGCGTCATTGTTTAGAGATCTCGCAGCGTCGCCGGAGTCAATATGCGGAACATTTCCTATTACACGCCCACTTCTTTCCGTTGCCTTCGGGAATTATATGAAGCTGTGGTTTTGATCACTTCGGAGTTCTTAGCAGTACACCCGGTGCGTGGGTATGTTTGTGACGCTTGAATTTGGGTCTTCTGTATATTGAATAACATTTATACATAGTCAGAAACTGAATACTTATAGGCAAACCATATACATGGAGGTTTAAGAGTTAGATGGTTTGGTCGCGAAGATAGTAATTATAAGATGACGTCATACGATTAAATAATAAATAGTTAGGGACCTTCGTGGGTTTTCATCATTATGCTGGCTGATAGATACTGATAGATAGATAGAAGATAGAAAATACATTTAGCACACTTAAAACTAAGACAATTTAAAATGAAATAATTATAACCTACGTGACAATTGGCGGTCTTATCGCTCAAGAACGATATCTGCCGGACAACCTGGTATAGATAGGATCGTCGGATACGTACATGGGGTACATGGGGAAATCTGTGTGCATCTGTAATGGTACTAATTAAAAAAAAGTGATTACTATTTTCTTAGGTACTCAAAAATAATAATAATGAAGTATGAACCATATGAGCAAATTACGCTATCATACATCGTCAGAAGAAAGAAGAAAAGTTATTATAAACCACTCTAGCTCGCCTTATTCCTTAATCAATTAAATTGGTTTCCATTAAACCATAAGGTAGAGAAGTGACTGATTTTAGTCACATCCTTCATCATCAGTCCGTATACGTCCAGCTAAACATAAGTCTCCCCTAAACGAGGCCACAAATAGCCATCATAAGATACCTCAATTCATCTACAAATCCATCGAGATGTAGTATCATCTCTATACAATTTTGTCCATATTTTTATTCCAACACAATTTGTAATGGAAGCGACACGCGGAGACAAGAGAGCAAGGGGGTAGGGAGGGGTGAAATTACTTGCAAATTCCATTTACTAACTCCGAGGCGTCAGAAGAAACCGACGTCTGTAGCTTGTTACCTAGATTGTGGTCTTACAATTTGGAAGTCGGAGGTGAGACTGACTTGCCAGACAGAGAAACATTAAACTGGATTCAAAGTTGTGCAAATGTTGGAAAAAACTGGTTGTATGCAATGCGATTGGATTTAATACCTGGAATGAATCTTTTATAGCCGCAGCTATGTAAATAAAACTAGAAAGGGTTTTTGTCGAAATATCTTGTTATAGAAAAAAATTTCGATGTTATAATTATTAATCGCTTTTCAACCGCCGAAACACGGAGTAGGTTCTCAAGTCACGCGTATTTTTTTTAATGTATGACCACGCATAACTTTTTACAGTTATTTTAGTAGTCCGATTTTGATAATTCTTTTTTATTGGAAAGGGAAATTGGAAGGACAAGGAAAATTTTGATTGTACACACACACTGATTGTAATGTTTGACCACGCATAACTTTTTACAGAGTATTCCGATTTTGATAATTCTTTTTGTATTGGATAGGATATAACTCGATGTGTCATCGAACTAAATTAGACTCGAATTTTAACTAGATGACGCCACTAGAAGTATTTGAAGTTCGTTTATCGTTTTTTAAAACACGCCAAATTATTATGTTTAAATTTCTATTGGATTTGATTTTTCTACGAGATCTTTGAATATCACAGAGCATTTTTTTCTGACGTATCAAAGAGAAAAATTCCCTGTCGTCTACTGGTCCTAGAGCTAAAGCCGTTCATTAATCTAATATCACTACACAGCACAAAAAAATCATTCAAATAAGAGCTTAAACTCGTTATCTTTAGATACATTTTACAGTGACAAAAAGGCTTCCCACAAGCTAAGCCAAAGCGTCTCTAGAACTAGTACTAAAAATCATTAAATTAAACGTAACAGGAGCGCAAGCACGAATCTCGATATGGATGGATGAGCACCGATTTTGTTGTGAAACGCGAGAAACGCATTTCAGGTCACATTCGAGCATTATCTACATTTAGGGAGTGAGGGGTTCAATTTTTTTTTTCAATTTTTTTTTCCTATTACTACTGCCTATTTACTTATAAGTCGGTGATGCAGTATTGTAAGTAGTAATGTTAAAGTTACACACTTTCCTCCCGGTGAGAGACCGCCTTACGACGCGCAGCCCCCCAAAACAAGATCCGTCAAGTGCGAGAGTAACTCGCGCGCCGAGCCGTTTCGAACGTTTGTTGTTTATACATACATGTACTAAAGGTAAGGGACATCGCTATTTGATGAATACCTACCTAAAAATAGTAGGTACTTACCAAACTACATTTTAGATGGATTGCTCTGCAAAGGTACTTTGGAAATTAAGTCAATTCATTGACTTTATTAAAAATATTTCAAAAAGTGTTTACTCTACAGAAATTTCAAAAACTGTTTTGAATCGTGTAAACCAATACCTTTCATTTGATAACCCACTCAGTAAGGTATCCCCCCTTTTTAAAATAAAACCCCCCATTTATAAGTGGCCAGTACATTTCCTCACCAAAGAGGTTTCAGTAAAGTCATTTATAACGGGATATTTACCATGATTTGAGTTGATTATAAATGACTTTAGTGTTAATAACCATGATGGATTTAAAAGTTTTATAGGTTTCAGTAAGTTCATTAAGACGTTGGTTGCCATGAGCATGAAAGTACTAGGAGTACATGACTCTCGAGAGCTAACTAATATATCTTTTGAACCTACGATGGTACCTATCTACGGTGTAACTAGGTGGAACAAAAAAGTCTCATTAGTTACGTTAAAGTTACATTTTTAAATAATGTAACTACTTGGAATAAAAATGTCCAGCTGGTTACATCAATGTAACTACAATGTAACTAGGTGGAACGGACGCCATTTTTGACCATTTTTCAAAAAGTATTAAAACGGCAACCGCCGCGGCTCACCGCGCGAATGAGTATTTTATTCTATTTTGTACTTTTATCCAGGCTCCAAAGTCTTTGAACATGATCACAACTCGTGAGTTTGTTTCTTGTGGTACGATTACCAATGAATAGTCGGACCTCCGATTGGTATGTAAGCAACGAGGCGTTACCGCGAACTTAGCTCATTACCAATCTAACGCCCACGGAATGACAATGTCGGCAATTTTTACTTTATTCTTTCAACTACGTGGAGCTAGGAATGGTGTTGGTTCGATAGAGACAGAACACCAGTCTGTGTAACACTCGATGGATTGTTATTTAATTCATTGTTGGACCTGGTTATCCCAATGTTGGGCAAAGACCTCCCCTTTCCCTCCAGACATCACGAATCTGAGCCAACTCCGTCCGATTGCATTTTTCCATAATTCTATTCCGTAGGTTATCTTTTTCAAAATAATCATAGCTTACCAACCCTAGTCATCTGTTTAACCCATTATCGGCCTTAACATAGGTCACTGCCCAATCTCAGCAGTGCGACCGAAAAGGGCGCACCACTAAACATACACATACTACATTAAATAAAATAAATAAGTAATCCTTTACAATTCACACAGCGTTATCTAGCTCCAAACTAAGCAGAGCTTGTGTTATGGGCACTAGATAACTGAAAAACTTAATACAATACACTACATAGATAGATATTTTTATTATACATAGAAAACGTCCAGAACACCCTGAACAAATATCTGCAAATCGTACAAACATTTGACCCGAGGCGGGAATCGAATCCGCAACCTCCTGCGTCGCAGGCGGACCTTCGCCCACTGCGCCACAGAGGTCGTCACATTATCTACCCACTTGCCGTGTGTACATCATCATTGCCTCATGACCCTCTAAAGTGTGTGTTTTTGTTCAACCAAGTAAATTGTTTAAGTTTTATCGTCAAATAAACGAATATTTTTGAATATCCAATCCATCTCTAGGCAGATCTTGAAGCTCTTCTCTGCGTCCTACGCTTATTAGGTGGCAGACGTGTAGTGGAAAGACGAGCGGAGACTCCCGCGGCCATATTGAATTTTTCACATTAATTCTATTTCTTTGTTTCAACTTAAAATGCAGCGCGAAAGCTGCGGTAACTTGTAGCAGCTGAAGAAATTGGACTGTGGTAGAAAAATAAATTATGAAAAAATAAATAAATCTGATTAAAATAATATGTGGAAATCTATAAATTGTTTTAGTTTTGGTACCGGCACAGGTTCAAATTATGATAGTGAAATGAATAATGTGCTCGTGTACATCCTGACAGGACGTAGCAATACCTAAAACAATAATTTCTTAAGCATCTTTGTTTACCTTCTCTTGAACATATCAACATACAAAATCAACTTCAGTCTAAACATCGCAAATAGGAAGCGCCTATGCCGGTTATCCGGGTATCTATTTCAAGACATGTCACAAACCCTTGGTCTATGAATAATTTACATTCCCACCGCGGCCGCAAAGTGTTTATTGTGATAGCGCGCCTGACTTCACAACCGCAAGCTCATGTGAAATAAAACACCTAGATTTTTCCTCTCAATCTGAGGTACGTCTGCCGAATTCCCCCAATTCACAACATCCTAAGCGGTCGGAAACACTCAACCAAAACGAATTATATATCCGGGAGGTAGGTTCCACTGTGGAATTTTTCCAAATCGCTCTTGGGATGCCGCTGTAAGGCAGAAATCCAGAATGTAAGGAGTTATGCCAGTAGGCAGTGCCACAGAAATGTAGAGCGAATGTCGACGAGGTAGGGTCTGTAATTACGTGCTCGCGGATGGTCGTTTACCGCGAGGTCTGAGGCCGAGGGAAGACGGTAGTAAATAACAAGCGAGATCGGATTATTTCGATAAGATCGTAAAATGAAACAAGGCGCGCCTCGACAGGACGTTTTCTTTTTGAATATGTTAGACGCCGGCACATTGCCCACGTGCGAATGTAAAATGTGAAAGTTTGACTTTGTTCATTTCCTTTTGCCGTCGAAGTTTGAACTAATACATTATTTGCTATGAGTAGGAGATGTTATTAGTTATGGATAGTAAATCGTGGGCTTAGAAATACATAGGTTTGAATTTCCCCGTTTCCTTAACGGATGTGCTACGGTTACGACATCTGCGAATAATGCTACGGCTCTACAGAGACGGTAACAGTGTTTATTCGAAGGATATATTCATAAACGTACTAAAAAATAATGAGGAACGCTACATTTATTTAACCAAACTTTCTTATCCTTCTGGTTTTGTAAAACTTATGTAAAGACAACAGATAAAACTAACTAACTAACAGTCAGTTCAGTCTGCAGTTAGCTCAATTGTTTCAATTGTAATACTAATTATATTATAATTTTCTTTGTGAATAAAGGCTTCTGCCCTCTTTATGTACTAACTAACTACAGATATAACTTTTGCACAACAGATAAAATATAATAAAATAATTAATATGCCTAAGAATTAAATAAAATCTAAACAGAAATCTGTGACATTCAAATGAATGTTAAAATAAATCAAACTATAACTACGGGCTAACGTAGGAAACGAACTCCCATTCTTATCTAAAAACAATAACCACAGTTCCCTGCACAAACGTTACTTTTACGACGTAAATTATTCAAATATATTCAAAAGCTGGCAAGTATCTAACAGCTATTTCCAGTTTGAAGCCCTCGAAGGCTCACATCTGTGCAGGCGAGCATCTGTAGGCACGCACGGCCGTCCAAGTGCAATCTTATTTTTCCCGAGTCTGGCGTTCTGCCTGTGGCTTATTGCCTACGTGCCGGCCGGTACTGTCATATTATTCTATCGAGCTATCGGTGGTCCACACGCGCGATATTAGTAGCTCTGCCCTGTACAGATATTGCTCCAAGTCGTAAATAAAATTGCTGCCGCGGTAAGCTGTACTTATCGTTGAGGATGTTTCGGGTTAGGATCTGTGTACATTTTGCACAGAATATAAAGACTGATACTCGGACACGTTCAAATTACTTGTTTTATGTTTTAAGGACACATACCAAATTTTACACATCAAAACACTTGAAGCTGAAAGTTTATGACTGCTTCATTTGACTGCGGCTTCGTATACTGCTTGCTATATTACAGTCTGAGATTTGCCACTATGGTCTCAAATTCGGCTAAGAAGATTTAAGAAGAGTTGTATGGTCATGTTTATTATTATTTTTTATTAGAAATAAGGATAACAGACAACTTCACATTATCATGTGAAAACGTTTGTAAAAACTTGATACGAACCGAATATTTTTATTGCTTGCAAAGATTAACTTACAACGAAACTTGTTTATCACAATTACGCAAACAATAACATAATAAGGGCGACCGCAGGCGGGTTTATTGTCGGCGAATGTTACCGGGGAGGATTGTCGGAAAAAGTGAAAGTTTTTATCTTTGCTCCCCGGCCGCGCGTTCTCATTTCCACCAGTTTCTGCCGCTCTTGATCACAATCTCAGGGCTGTGCCGTTGATAGATAAATAAAAATCTTTATTATTATCTAATTATCAAAAATATAATGTACCTACTATCTGGTAGGTAACCATAATTGTATTATTGGCTCTGCTTACTTTAGGGCCATATAGGCTGTGCGATCTCCAGCATTATTCATTTAACTATAGCATCAGGTGACATTGAGGTCAAATAAAAGTCTATTCTCGATGGAAAAAATAGATTAAACGTTTATAATGTCAGTTTATTAATATTCCAGGTACTGCTTGCGCTTTTCTACAAAATAAAAAGGAGTTTTTATACGTTATACAGGCCAAAAACGGCATTTACTCATCCAAAACTTGAGCCCGATTCTTTCAGTAGTTTTCAAGACATCTATCTATCTACCATCCATACATCCAAATATTCCCATTCATAAAATAGTGTTGGGCGAAGCTTGATGTTAACTTATTAGTGTAATTCTTTGGTACAAATAGAAAATAATGGTTTCGTTCGATTCACAAGTGTGAGAACATCCCTACGAAAATAAATACAGTGGGTAATAAAGTTAAATAAAATAACGTTGAAGAGAAAGTCATATGATACGTTTGCTTTGTTCAATCAATAGAGTTTTGAAATGAAATGAAACTTCGCTTTGAATATTTTACGAAATTTACTGAAAAATTCGACTACGGACGGAAATAAGAATACAGAGAACCCACTTTTTTTGATGACCTACTTATCAAACATCCATGGTGTCGATTTGGTTTGCATATAATGAAATATGTTTTTTTTCTATTCAATTTTTGTTTCTCCATTTTATTTTACGTGTTAATTATTTGGTTTTATTACAATATATAATTTATAGATAATTTTTATTTACTTTATTGTTAATTCATTTTATAGTTCTAATATATGTATTTAGCGTAGTTAGTGCTTTGGTTTAGACTGTAAGCTAACTACTGTTTTGTTAAAATAAATAAATATAATGCATTGCCTGTAATGTTGGAACTCACAATGGTTAAGTAAGAAAGGTTTAGTGCTCCCGCGTTCTTCGTCACAATCTAATCACACTAATATTACACATGCGAAAGTTTGGATGGATGGATGTTTGTTACGTCTTCACGCCAAAACTACTGAACAGATCGAGCTGAAATTTTGCATCGGCGTAGCTCTGAAGCCTGAAATCAAATATAGGCTACTTTTTATCCCATAAATCAGTTCCTATGGGATAGAAATTACCTTTGAACGTTTCCATAGAAAAAACGCGTGCGAAGCCGCGGGCAGAAGCTAGTATATTAATAAATAATTGTCAGCTATCCTTGTTCTATGTATGTAGCTACTAGCTATGCATGTCTCGATAATATTTTATCTCGCTCACTGTCTAAATGTCCAGTCATTATGATTGGTGCTTAGCTGTGCTTAGCTAATTATTTATTTATCATGCCTTAGTCGTGTGGGCTATCACTTCCAACAATGCGTTGCTATATTATTATACCCAGAGACTAGTTTGGTAACCCGTTGAAAGGGTTTTCAAAAGAGTTTTTCAAAGAAGTTTTAATAGTTTTTTAAGAAGTTAAATTCACACATATTATTATAGACAAGCTATTAATGGCCCATTGGATTTGCCATAGTCGGTTAATAATGACTATTGCAGTGAAAATACAAAAGCTTGCGATATTACTGTTTGTATCATTACTCACTACCATTAGGTGTGCAAAGATCTGATTCGTTCGTCCACAACCAAGGGGGGCACGGGGGCAGGAATGGACCATGAATCAACTGGATGTTCTAGATGCATTGACACATTATATCGTATCCTCAACCTCCCCTCAACGACCTATATCAGTCCATTGCTGGACGCAGACCTCCCCCTGATAAACGCCTTATTGACTTTTATCTCATGAGGGGTAGTGCCCATAATCCCCACGCCGGGCATGTGGGTTGGGGATTGCAGTTCGGTGGTAAAATTGTTCTGCAGGGGGCGCTGCTGACCACTCTCAGTTGATATCTCTTAGTCGTCTCTTACGACAACCGCAGGAAGAATTGGGGTGGTGTAAATTCTAAGCTGGCACAACACACACAGCTTATATCATATATTTTGGACGACCTCCGTGGCGCAGCGGGCGAAGGTCCGCCTATGACGCAGGAGGTCGCGGGTTCGATTCCCGCCTCGGGACAAATGTTTGCGATGCCCTGCTTGTTGATGCTGCAGAGCGTGAGAGTGATCTTCTCGTAAAGATTCTACTGTGTCGGGTGTTGGTATCCTCTGTGTACATACGGAACTAACAGTATCTACATCCGGCTCCATCTGCTATTAGATTTTTTTTAAAGGTTGCGTATTATCACTGTCCCCACACAACGTCGTGTCCGTAAACTGCAAACTCACTGGCCCGGGGTACGGTCCGTAATAAAATGAGCGGCAGTAACGCGCTGTTTGCACCGACGGGACCGAGATGACAGATACGGCACGACGCTCCCACCGTTCTTATAAACTAGCGTGCTAGCACTAGTCAACGAACATTTTCAAAATATTTCACGTGTTTATATAAAGCGCGCGGAGCTCTATCCTTTGTCTATAGATACATAGATAGAATATACTTTATTGCACAAAAGTTGTACATGGGCGAGCATAATGCTAGATAGCATTCTCTACCTGCTAACCTTTGGGTAGTGTGGACAACAATTTAGTAGGTAGTGCTAGATTACAAAAATTTATAGAAAAATAAGAAAAATAATAATAATAAGTACAATTCATAATTTGTGTCTTTGCCATTAACATAAATAAATACACTATAGTCAACAATAGTCTTTAGGGAAGGTGATGGATGGATATTTCCATATTTCACATATTTTAATATTTTTATTTGACAGGAATTTTCTCCGTCTGGTACTTTTTTGGAGTAAACGGCAAGAAGATAATTTTGGAAGGACTGGGCTTCGGGAATATTTAATTATTTATTTACTCACTAGTTTATACCCTCGGCTTCGCGCGCGTGGTTTCTATGGAAACGTTTAAAGGTAATTTCTATTCCATGGGAACTGATTTATTGGATAAAAAGTGGCCTATGTTTGATTCCAGGATTAGAATTACCTGTATGAAAAATTTCAAACCTATCCGTTCAGTAGTTTTGGCATGACGAGGTTACAAACATCAATCCATCCATCCATCTATACATCCAAACTTTCGCATGTATAATATTAGTGTGATAATCCTTACAAACATTTGTAGAGACTTATAGACAGCATTACCATTTTTTGAAAAGCTTTTTTAACTTCGCGAAATACGCGGCAATAGTTTATTATTTATTTATTCCGTGAATATGCAAAGGATGAGAGATAATGGACGACTCACTTTAGTATGCATAACAAGCAGATAGTCTATCTATAGACTCGTTGATAAAACATGTTTAAAAAGGCAGATGAACATATACAGGGTGCCACGGAAAGGGGGCGATTCTGGACATCAAATGGGTCAACGTGTGTTCTACGATTTTTTGAATTTCGTTTGTTTTTCTTTCTCTTGAAAAAAATTTTTGATGTTATTCGTCATATTTGTGTTTTTTTTTACGTGTATTCTTAAATTAATATTATTTTCTTGAAATTTTAAATTATTAACATAATTTTTTTGTAAAATTTAAGCACAAAACACTGGTTATGCTGAAAAAACAATCAACAAAGATTTTTGAAATATTTTAAATAATGCAAGAGTGCATGTAAAAGAACACGAATAGGAAGAAAAAAAATCACGCTTACGACCGTTCTCAACCAAACCGAATTTAGGGAACAAGGTGGTCTATAAAACGAACGTTATCAAAGCGTGCTTTCAAATACCTAATGTGTACATAGCCGAACGGTTTTATAAACGCCTTTACGTTAAAACGAAAGCATTACTCCACACTGCAGTGACATTTTTCTTTATGAACTCCCCCATCCTGTTTTCATTAATTCGTACTCCCTCATGACCCCAAATAAAAGCTAAAAAGGAAATGTTTTCATACTTGGAATTTGGCACTCAAAGAGATCTCTGGCGCTAGTACGAGTATAAGCTCAGTTAGGGTGACGCGATATCTGATTATTAAGATTCTGTGACAATATATTTGTCACAGAATCTCTACCTACAATATTACGACGTACACATTTCACTATAGGTATAGTTATAACTAGCTTCTGCCCGCGGCTTCGCACGCAAATTTTCAATATAATGAGTAGCCATCTATCTAAGTATTAGTTACATATCTAAGTTAGGCTTTTCTCTAAACGTACGCCAAATTTCATCTTGATCTGTTCAGTAGTTTTGGAGATCCTAGGCAACAAGAATTCAGATTTCATAAACTTTCGGCAATATAATATTACTAGCTTCTACCCGCGGCTTCGAACGCGTATTTTAGATATAATAAGCCTATTATCCAAGTTAGGGTCTGCTCTAAACGTCCACCAAATTTCATCTTGATCTGTTCAGTAGTTTTGGAGATCCTAGGTAACAAAAATTCAGATTTCACAAACTTTCGGCAATATAATATTACTAGCTTCTGCCCGCGGCTTCGAACGCGTATTTTCGGCATAATAAATACACTATTATCTAATTTAAGTTATGCTCTAAATGTACGCCAAATTTCATCTTGATCTGTTCAGTAGATTTGGAGGTAACAAAAATTCATATTTCATAAACTTTCGGCTTTTTAATATTAGTAGGATAGTATAGACGTAGTATGGAGTCAGTCTCCAGACTATCACATGGACATAAATAAATAAATAAATAACGCTGGACAATTCACACAGCATTATCTAGCCCAAAGCTAAGCAGAGCTTGTGTTATGGGTACTAAATAACTGATATACTTAATACAATACACTACATAGATAGATATTTTTTATTATACATACAAAACACACCAACGGAAAAAATTTCTGCAAATCGTACATAAATTTGTTCCGAGGCGGGAATCGAAACTGTAACCTCCTGCGTCGCAGGCGGACCTTCGCCCGCTGCGCCACGGAGGTCGACAAAGACAAAGGTTTTTGACGTAGCTTTGAATAAGTAGCTTTTATTTATAACCACTAGTCACCCTGTACTCTCAAAAGTCTCAAACCTGTATGCAGGTAGTCTTTTAAACCTACCTGATGATAAAATAACCTAGTGGTATTGTACCTAAACTGTGTATTGGTGCTTTGGCTAATAGTTGTAGTTAATATTCGTCACTGATAATGTTAGGTTTACTTTGTATTTTTTGTGATCCTAATCTTTATATAAGTAAAATTTCATGCCAAATGTGTGGCAACACGCTATAACTGTCGACAATAGACAAACTTTAGATGGTTTAAAGTGTCGTAGAAATAAGAATAGAATAAGTTTTGATTAATAAAGAAAATAAAATACAATACAATTTTAAAGTCAACAATTTCTGATAATATTACTGTAGAATAAGCAGTTAAACCTAAAGATGCAGCAAAAAATTTAAATGGTAAACTCGTTTTAGCAAGCATGTTAACGGCAAAGCCATTAGAGCTAGAATCGCCTGCTCATGCGCTATTTACTTGCCATTACCTTTGTAGCGTTGTGCAGTGAAGTATTAGTACGATGCAAGCAATATATTTAATTGGAATAATTGCTGGCGTAATATTAGTTTCTCAAGAGCGTCCGAGGCTGCGGAGAACTGTAACTTACCGCTTTTTATGAGTTGTTCTATTTAATTAAAAAATTCTGTGCTTATCGCTGAATATAAATAGCTATTTAAAACTTTTGTTTAATATTGAAATTACTTGCTTATGCGTTTGGGTGCTAAAAGGTTAGTTGTACGGGAATGGTAGTTTGCTGAAAGTTTCAGTTTACTAAGAAATAATAAGGAGCATCATGACTGTACCTTGATAATCTCATTTGTTTGCACAAATATTATAAAAAATATTTTTATTTTAGTCGTAACTGTATAAGTAAAGACCATGTGGTCAACGACACAGACAAAATATTATCAGACTAGCAAAAAAACTGTTCTTGAGTGGAGACCACGACTCGGCAAACGTTGTGTAGGACGCTCTCCGGCCAGGTGGGATGACGATCTGCGAAAGACTGCAGGCAGATGCTGGATGCGGCAAGCTGAAGACAGGGCGCTATAGCGTTCATTAGGGGAGGCCTATGTCCAGCAGTGGATAGGCTGATGATGATGATGAAAAAAACTGACTGCCTCGTTGGCCGCGTGTTCAACCGCTGATACAACCGAGGTCCCGGGTTGAAATCTTAGGTCGGGCCAGAAATTGTAATTGTGATTTTCCTAGTAAGCAAAACTCACAGAAGTAGCCGAAGTTAGGAAGTTGGCGGGGTGACACCCCATGGCTTGGAAAGCACGTTATGCCGTGAGTTCTGCGCTAGACCTCTCCCCGGTCGAGCCGTTCCATCGGATTAGGAGAGTGAGGGAATATGGAGTGCACCAGTCTTTGCGCACACACTTATGTGCACTATAATATATCCTGCACACATGGCAAGTCCTGCACACATGAGGACATCAGCAGACTAGCAAAAATTTTGGTCGCATGCAAACCCAGTTAACATATTTGTACTAGCAACTGCCTGTGGGTTCGTATGCACATTTTAAGTAGACCACGTTCTCGGGATAATATTTATTTCCCTGCCAAATTTCATTAAAATCCGTTCAGCCGTAGACGTGAAAAGTAACAGACAGACAGACAGACGGACAGACAAGACGGACAGACAGATAGAGTTACTTTCGAATTTATAATATCAGTATGAATCTCTTTGTTTCCTCGTATAATATCCTCTTCTAAGCTTGTCTATAAATCCTCTCCATCTATTAACACAAAACACTCACAGCACTTATACTCTGAAGCTGGTTACGATCGAGATAATTTTAGAGGTGAACTGGAATTGATTCGACAAGTTAATGGCTCTGTACGCCATAAAGTTGGCGGTGTCTCACTGCTTAATATAGCCGCGTTGCAAGAAACAATTAGACAGGCGGCACAATCATCCTACAGGAGCTCGCGGATGTGGGAATCCAAATGTGGACATGACATTCGAACAAAAGTTTGTTTAATTTAATTTTTATCTTTTTTTTTATCTAAAAACGACCTTAAACTCTAAGGGATTATCTACGTCGTTATAAAGGGTCCTCATAGCCACCTTCCAGCTCCATTATCAGCTTTATGATAACATAATATTGCATTATCATCGGATTTACATTATGCCTAATTTCAGCTAAATAGAATATCGAAAAGTGCGTCAAATATAACTTGGACACCGGACAGGTAAAATTAAATAAACGTTTGTAAAAACTGTAAGTTGTTAAAATTATATATTTTGCTTTATACAGTGAACAAGTTTTATGTAAAAGGCGATAAACGAGATCAAATGTTGCCTTTATTATGTTATTCTAGATCTTTATTTACATCTACGCGTTACAATCGGATTAATTCAGTAGTTTTGCGTCAAGTTGTAAACAAAAATCTATTTATCCAAGATCAATGGTTGAAGATATCACTTTAATAGGAGACTCCGTTATTATTTTGCTATTTACATGAACAAAATCCATCATTGGTAAAATCTCATCGATTTCGTAGAAGCGCTACGAACCGTAGAGGGCTCTACGAAGCGTAGCATTTCACGTAGCAGTTCATGGATATAATTAATTTCACTTTTTTATTTCTTCTGACATCCACGTGGAAGGTACCAACGTGTCGAATGGCGTGTAATACGGAGGGCATAAATCGTGAAGGCACAGTGACGAGCGCCTCTCACCGGAATGAGACATGTACGATCTTCGCTAGAATACCCTAAAATTTCCTTTTAATTGTCGCTCCGTCGTACGACTGCCTTATTACATTTAATAACTTCTGTTTGAATTTCTTCAGTCGAATTGAATTTTATTGGAACTAGGGTATACTATATTCACGACTAAAAGACAACTCTCTTTGGACGCCATAAATTTTCTCGCTTTTACTGTCATGTGCAATGAATATGCATGTTTATAAATGTTTGAGAGCCAGAGCAGTATTCTCTGTTACTCTTTTATTATGTCTGTTAAAAACTCTTTTATTGCAGATCGACTTATAACTAGACGTACCCAGCTCAGCTATTATAAGAAACAAATGATAAAAAAGCAACAACTTTGCATTTGTTTCATAATTCAAATTAATATTCGAGCACCATTCTCAACCCCAACACTCAATAGAATTTAAAACTATTAAAAACAGCGAAGCACCGCGGCAATAACCATCTCCTTGCACAGTATTCAAATGGGATTGCATCTTTGCCAAAACTAGCGGGAGAATGGCGTCGCTTACATTAATATACAATAGCGTTTGACCCTTCTTGTGTCTCTTTGTTTTTATAGGTTGTTGAATAAGCATTAACTAAGTAATTTCGGGAGCAGGTACGAGTTGAGGTGCGTTTAGCAGACCTTTTATGTTTCTACAGGTCTGGAAACGACACATCTGTGGTTGATTATGTGTGAATACTTTCTGAACATTGTTTTGTTTTGGTGTCACTGAATTAGGAATACGTACCCTACGCAATTTGCGGTTAACCGGAACGCAGTCATCAAAAATATATACAAGAAAATACTTTTTATTTGCATTGCGGTGCAGTTGCCGAACAACCGCTACCGCTAAACGAGCGTTGCGGCCCAGCGTAACCGTAATCGCAACCGCGTGCTACTGACGGCCGGACGGCTGACCGCGTTCCGGCTACCGCATATTGCGGAGGTTTCCTTACGCCTGGGCAACATAAATATTTTTTTAC
Source organism: Eupithecia subumbrata (assembly GCA_949316285.1). Classification (NCBI taxonomy): domain Eukaryota; kingdom Metazoa; phylum Arthropoda; class Insecta; order Lepidoptera; family Geometridae; genus Eupithecia; species Eupithecia subumbrata. Next base: position 26,499,613 of record OX438644.1, on the reverse strand, counting down.
AATCGATTTCACGGGAGCTCAGCTAAAAAGTAAAATACTGTTGTCCTCTTATTCTACTTATAATACTCTTATTGCCACAAAGTAAGTAGAGGGCAATAAATGAAAAGAATAAAACACCATAATTGAACCAACGGTAGTTTTAAATTATAAAATCACATAAAACTTTACTCAAGTAATGAAAAACTGTAAGCTGTTGAACCTAACTACCTGGAAAACTGTATATTTTATAACGATCTATTTGAGCTGAAACTTTAGTCAAGAAAGTTGTAGACACTAAAAATACTTTGCAAGATCGTCAGTTTGGGTCCTAGATTTATACAAGTCTGCAGGCGAATATGTAAATTTATTAGTGCATCATATACCTGCCTATTTTAGCAGTAATTTGATTATAATCCAGTACTTTTTTTGGAAAGTGGCAGTTAAAAAACTACGGTAGGCATATTGATAGTTACCACAACCATTAACAACAGTAAATAGTAACCCTGCATCTGATGTGATACTGCAAAGTACATATCTCTAAAATCACACAGCTGACTCGCGTATCGCTCCTACCTCTAGGGTTCACTTTCAAAGCTTTGGTTGTTTGGGTAATAAGTATGCAGAGTAAACAGGCGTATGCTACTAGTTTGTATTGCAAAATGAACCATAAACGCTAGTTAAAAGCGAAATTCGCTGGAATTAATTTCACCCTAGATTGATTTAAAGATTGAATGGCAGTATTGCAGGCCCATATACAAATTAATCCAATACAAAAATAATAATAAATACTTTTTATCATTTATTTCTGAAGATCTTGAAATTTTTACTTATACAGTGTCTTAGAATTAGTTAACCAGTCTTAGTTTCACTGTCTTTCACGAAGCTATAGACTTGTGATTTACCTAGACGCAAGGAATCTCTATAATATATAAATACTTTACATGCGCCCCCTTGCACCAGGCTTGGTTAACACAGTTAACTCAGAGGTAGATACCACTCCGGAGTTAAATTCTAATAATGTCTTGTAACTTCAAAACTTAGGGGTTAATCTTAGGCAAAATTTTGGAAGTTTTAACCCCGGTGGGTTAAAACTTCCATAAAATACATACCGATACATACCGAGGAGGATTATGTTAATATATAGGGCGTCTTACGGCCATGCCACATGGAGGGAAAGTACCTTGAATATTGTAGATAGAACATTTTACTGAAAGAAGACATTATTTTAAAAATGAAAAAATGTCCTTACGGCAATGCCAGCTTTTCATTTATCTGAACAAAATTTTACATCTAAAGTTAAAATTCATGGTGTTTCTTTTATTTCTGACACTATGTTATTTAGCAAAAAATAATCCTTATGATGAAGCCTTTCGATTGGTATTATAAAGCTACAGGATGATTGTTTTTCTCGTGTAACGGGTTCGATTCCCGGTTCAACCATGTAATTATTTAAATATCTATGAATGCAGTTTAAATTGTTTTTTAAATTAAAATAATGTCTTCTTTCAGTAAAATGTTCTATCTACAATATTCAAGGTACTTTCCCTCCATGTGGCATGGCCGTAGGACGCCCTGTATATTATATAATTATATATTTTCGAACCTTGATCAAACGAGATGTGCGGATTCGTGACATATATTTTTCGATAAAAATCAGAAAAAAATAATTATATGTTAGCTATCTCAAAAATCAAGGCAATATAAAAAAAAATTATAATGAAAACTACATCACTTCGTTTTTTCTTCGTTTCTTTTAAAGTAAAAGGTGTATTTCCTGGCATAAAGGAATAGACTAATTTAAAGTACTGTGGAGCGAGAGAGAGAGCATTGCACTTAAATCATTCAGCGTTCGTCCGACTATGGTTGGCCGGATATAAAAATAATAAATGAACTTAACGTTTAACTCGGGTTAGTTGACTCTGGGTTAATTTATTCTGTTGCAATATTAACACCGAGTTAGTTAGCCTTGAATTATTTATTTAACTCATAGTTTTGATACAAGTGTCATTGGATATAAACAGATAATAATTATTAGAGTAATTCAGAGAGTTATGATAGTTTTTCAGGATAGATAAATATCCTCAAATGATGGTTTATCAAACGAGATATAACGAGCATAAATTGACGACCTCCGTGGCGCAGCGGGCGAAGGTCCGACTGCGACGCAGGAGGTTGCGGGTTCGATTCCTGCCTCGGAACAAAATTGTGTACGATCTGCAGAAATTTGTTTCGTTGGTCTGGGTGTTTTCTATGTATAATAAAAAAATATCTATCTATGTAGTGTATTGTATTATGTATATCAGTTATCTAGTACCCATAACACAAGCTCTGCTTAGCTTGGGGCTAGATAATGCTGTGTGAATTGTCCAGCATTATTATTATTATTATTATTATTGTTAAATAATCTTTATAATTTATGGGCCACTGCTGGTTAAAACCTTTGTTTTAAAATTCATTGAGAGTGTGTTGTGTACTTATCTCTAGAAAATTGAGTGTAGACTCACACTTACTTTTAATAATAAAAATATTTTCATTTGCGCTTTGTGTTTTGGAGTGAGATTTCATTCGTTCATACTATTCGTTCTCTGCGCCGTAAGTATTGAGCCTGCCATAGACCCGTATCAATAGCAGATGCAATTAGTTTGAGTGCACCGTTTTTGATGTAGTACCGGACTGCCGCGATCTGTGTGGAGAGGCGCTGTATAAATAAATCCAATACAGGTAGTACCTACGTAATCTGGTACAGAGCTAGTTGATTCCAGTGCATGTAAAATGAATGTTGTCGCGTTGAATCGAGATTATGGCAGTGATTTCAATATAGTTGGATCAGATAACCTACCTGCCGATTTAAGATAATGTCCTCTCAGCCGAATTTCAACCAGCGCAGATGCGCAGGACATATTAGAGTGTAGAGGTGTCTGTGCAAACACAGGTGCACTCTCTGTTCCCTCACTCTCATAATCCGATGGGACGGCAGACCGACGCAGAACCAACGGCTTAACGTGCTTTCCGAGGCCGATTTAAGATAGATAGAAAATACTTTCATTGCACACTTAAAACTAACAAACATTTTACAAATTAAATAATTTTAACCTAAGTGACAATTGGCGGTCTTATCGCTCAAGAGAAATCTCTGCCAGACAACCTGGTATGGATAGGATCGTCGGATATAAATGAGTGGTGATGGAAAATCAAGTTGAAGGACACGTTTTCTGCGATGCTTTGACAGTTCTACGTTCATACCACATAGTTTAAAAAAAAAGCCTTTTCCTAAGAGATTTCATAATAAAAATCCATCAGCCATGCATACAGGCAAATTTATTCTATTAAAATAAATTGATGAATTAAAATATTAAAACCTGTGCACAACAAAATTCTGCTCTCACAAAAAGTATTTTACAGTGTAATTGTACAACACCACTTTACACCACAAAAGGAGAAATAGGCATAAAAATCCCTCAGATAATTGGAACACTGAACTGCTCATCAAGTCTGGTTTTAATTTTATTAATTAACAAGGCGCTACTCGGCTCGAGAGTAATGTTGAAATGCAAAATATTTGCACGCCGGAAATCTGTCGATTGTACGCTCAACATCGTTGATTTACGATTTCATTAGTTGCACAGACCGACAGACAGAAACAATATACGTCAACTGAATCTGGTGATTGCATAAAAACATACTTTATTAGTAAAGTCCATAAAATAGAATAATTCATGAACACACTGATTGGTTGATAAGAAATTGTTCATTTTGGTCAGTTATTAAATAGTAATGTCATCTTTTGTTTATGCCGTCTAACATTGTTTTCAAATAATTGCAAGTTTTAAAGAAGCTCGCTTTACAAATTTTGGATAGACTCCAAGGAAGTAATACGTTTTGCACTTGGGTTGGCAACAAAAATTGTTTCGTTATTACAGTTAAGTAAATAATTCTGCGTTACACACATCTTCAGTCAAAAATAGTTAAGTTTTAAGTTTTGTGTTTTCGTCTAAATTTCCTAAAATCATAATCATCTCATTTTTTCTGCTGTTACTGTGGATACATTTTTAAAAGCTGACGCGATTACCTTTTGTTTTTCGTATACTAGAGGTCGGGATTTCTGACGTCAGCGAGAATAATTTGTATGAAAAAATAAAAGACAATCGCACCAGTTTTTTTTGAATTTACTTATAACATAGTTTGTAAAGTCTTATCCCCCCCCTATTCATGATGGTCTGCTAACTTAACACATTACTTATTTCTCTGTCTTCTTCTATTCTTCTATTGACGTAAGTAAGTGTGAAAAATAACACTGCTTAGCAACTGTTAAAACTTGGCAGACCATTTATAAATAAGGGGATAATATTGTTAGGGGTAAGTATTATTAGAGAATATCTGGTCTTAGTGGAGATCAACGGAAGAAATCGATAGCGAGAACATCGTCGAAATAGCCATATGACATGTAAGAAAGTATTCGAGATTCTGACGCGTCTGTTCTGGATGTTTTCTATGTATAATAATAAATTTAATATCTGTCTATGTAGTGTATTGTATTAAGTATATCAGGTATTTAGTACCCATAACACAAGCTCTGCTTAGCTTGGGACTAGATAATGCTGTGTGAATTGTCCAGCATTATTATTATTTTATTCTATAGACTGTTTGAACTCCTCTCCCTACTTATTGGTGAAAACAAAACGTAGAAGCTAGAGCTAAAAGTTAAATTTAAGTTAAGTTTAAGATAAAAATTAAATATGACTAGGAATACAAACCTATGGACAAAAGTTAGTCGTCAATTCTGTAATACACGGATCAAAATGCCGTCAAAATCCTCACCCATCACTGGGGCACATCGAGTAGATTGATTGCATTTCAGGCGTCATCGCATAGAAAATATTGCGAATGTGTAATTGGATATTCGAGTGCGATACGTCGCCCGCACGCGACGGCAGCGTGCCGATGACGGGCTTGACAAATAATATGACGGACGATGAATACTTGCCATTGGCTAAATGCAATTTCATCGCTTGTTTTCGGCACGCGTTTGCGTAAGCTTTGGGTGCTAGGCAGTGGTTGTTAGTTAAGTGCCTAGGAAGCGAGCTGGAATTCCTTTACATAAATTTTATATAATTAAAAAATACCCTAACTATCTTCAATCCGTGCCTTCGAATGCTTTTCTTAAGGTTAAAAAGAAGCCTATATTTTATTCTGGTTTTACGCAAAATCTGAGTCCGATGCATTTAGTAGTTTTAGCTTGACAAAGTAACATAAATCCAAAAATTCGCATTTAAAATATTAAATTAATAGTCTGGCCCTGGAATTAATCAGCCTCAATATTAATGTTTGCAAGCAAGCAGTAAGAATCAAAAATTGGTAAGTGCAGTAATTTTATTTATTACTAGCGGCATTCTTACTACCCGTTGTCCTATTACCCGTTTTCCCGTAGGAATAAAGCATTTTCCCGCGGTAAAAAGTAGCCTATGTTCATCAGGAATAATATGGGTTTCTAATGGTAAAACGAATTTTTCAAATCGGTAAAGTAGTTTCGGAGCCTATTCAATACAAACAAACAATCAAATCTTTCCTCTTTATAATATTATATTTTAGTATAGATAATTAATACACATGTGTGACAAATATTTTTCTAGAGATATCTGATCACCCAGTACCAACTCAACCATCTTGCCAAAATTAAAGAGATATTAAACTGCAATTTTCCGCCTGCACATTTTCGATACGTTGAAAAGATAAATAAAGTTGCAAGCAGAGCAGTGACTTGATAAAAGAGATGATAAATTTCCAGTGAGATAATATACTTGCTGCCTTTCAGATGCCAAGTAAATGCCTGATGCATAGCTACAGATACTAGTAATTTGAGAAATGGCTACGAAAACATTTAATACCTGCAACAAACGAAATAATTCAAGCTCTAAACTTTTGTCGAAGTTTAGGATGCTAAGCTCCCCAAATGTATGCTCACCTACAGCGAAAATCCACTCTTATCTTGAGACATCGTTCTAATAATGGAGTCGCTAAAAACTTGATAGCTTCATTAATAAACCAGAGTGTTTCCGGCCCGTGTGTCGCTATTCCGGAAATAGTTCTCACACTTAGGCTTCGGGCGAGATCGAATAGAATATTTGGAACTTACGGAAATGTGATCCTGCTCTTTGCTACAGCTTTTCGACTTTTACTCGATTTACGATTTCGAAACTGAAACCCGTTGACTGGGTGCTGAATGTGAAATCCATTGAAAATTATATCTCTCCGCTTGCATGAAGAGATGTATAACCTACTTCTATTTAATTAAATTTTCGGATGCAAGCATTGAACAGAATTTCCTCAACTATGTTCAGTGTACCCTGGCGTCAGTTTACTCAGTAGCACTCTAATGTGAACAGTGTGAATTTTCATTTCATAAACCACATGGTATGACTATACGCTCTCGTCACTGCTCTAGTTTCACAGGTTTTTGTAAGGCCCTTTATCGTAGACACTTTTCACGACCGTGGGTAGTTGAATAGTGCTCTACAGTTTTATTTTTCAAGCTAGCGCGGTAAAATGTTTTGAAAGGACCGATTTCACTTTGCGTCTGTGGCGGCCCCCGCCCGCATGTCTCGGCTATTGTGAAGCAACTACAATCGTACCTAGCTACATTATTGTTTCGACTGCGAACCTGCCTTCTTTTTATTCGAGTTTCCATGAAACCGTATCTTTACACGGTTGAGTTATGGTGATGAAATTAAAACCGAGGCTTTTAGTCGAACGTTTTGTTTCCATCGCTCCAGATAGTACTACATCCGTACTTTGGAGATTATTATTTTTATGATCCTTTTCATCTTGAGAATGGATGGGAGTAATTTTGTGCTTGAAAGATAAATGTTTCGAGATCGTGCTTGAATAAAAACTGTTCAATTTGTTGATATTAATGTAAGTGGAGGGATATTAATGTACCTTGAGGGTTTTGAGCATTTTTATGGTATTATTTCCGGGACTTTATGGCTTTACGATCCAATTATATATCCCGTTCACTGCCCAGCCTCAGGGGCCCGCTGCCACCGCGATGGGAAGCTTTGACTGCATATGCATCATGACTCATGATCATGACGCACAAGCACTTTCATTACTCATGACTCATGAGCAATGAAAGTGTTAATAAATAAATAATGCTGGACAATTCACACAGCATTATCTAGCCCCAAGCTAAGCAGAGCTTGTGTTATGGGTACTAGATAACTGATATACTTAATACAATATACTACAAAAGTAGATTTTTTTTATTATACATAGAAAACACCCAGACCAACGGAAATAATTTCTCACACAAATTTGTTCCGAGGCGGGAATCGAACCCGCAACCTCCTGCGTCGCAGGCGGACCTGCGACGCTGCGCAACGGAGGTCGACCGATAATGGTATCAATTCAGATGTCACCAAAACTAAACTAAACTAATTTGACAGACAAAATGTTACCGTCCCTTTTATATAGATCGAAATAAAAAGAATGGCATTATTATTAGGTCTGTCAAATTAGTAAAGTTTAGTTTTGGCGACATCTGAATTGTCACCAATGAAGGCCCAAGTTGAACTTGGCCAAGGAGAGATTTTAATAAGCTATTTAACTGAAGACAGGGCGCTATGGCGTTCATTAGGGGAGGCCTATGTTCAGCAGTGAACTAGTATAGGCTGATGATGATGATGATGAAGGAGAAATTTTTAATAAACACCATTTCGATTATACAATCAATCCTGAAAAATCGGGATTTGTTGTTTTTCTAACTTAAATGTTTATTCAACCCGCCAGTTCTAGGGCTTTCATCGAATAATCCAAGACTGCATTCTAACGTTCGACATATTAATCTGAGCGAGCTTAGCAAAGCCACGGCTACACTGCAAATCATTAGCAGGATAGAGACGGCTGCGGCCGACCACACTCGCTGTTTGCATTTGTAATTAATACACTGTTTACACTTCTGATTTACGGTACCGTCCGCTGCTGTACTAATGTGTTAATAGTTCGGAAAATTACCACCAAAGATAAGGATCGTACGAAATTATTTTAGGGAAATCACCTTTTTAAGCGTCTGATACTTCGATTCATAATTTAGTAAACTTATTGCTTTTATTGTTAAAGAGAATTACTGGCATTGTGTATTCGTGTTGGTACTTATGTATATCGCGAATGGTATTCGTAGAAAATAATTTGTATTTAGCATTATATTAATTTACTTTTCCAATTTTAGTTGTAACATAAATTCTGTTGGTTTTTCATATGAAGTCAAACTAATTAAAATGTTGAGTTTCGCGGAAGGGTAAGGTTAGCGTAGTGAATACAAATATCAAATTATTTTGTGCGTTATTCAATAATGGTGTGTTATAACGAGTGAAGATAAATATGAAGCGCTCGATCTGTGTGTTCGAGATACTGTCGCGTAGGCGTATAACGTCAGGGGTATTCGGTATCTGCGTTGGTGTCTGATTCAGTAACGTTATATTTCTTGCTAGCATGTCATACAAGTCCCACATTATCAACATAAAACGAGCTCATTCCGAAAATCACAGCGTGTAATGAAATACTGACAAAGGGCCGCAGCCGCGACGCACTTGAGTCCTCGACGACTCCTAGGGGTGTGTCTTGCTCATTTTGGTTTCGTGAAAAATTGTGCCCCCCGCTCTTGTAGGTCCCTAAGTCAGCGTCGACCGGGGGCGTGGTGGCACTGCGAAGAGGAATTTGCATTTTTAGCGAAAGTACGAACGCACGTCCTGAACAGACGGATTCGCGAGACGGATGATCACCCGACGTGGATCGACACCGCCAGAGGGAACTTTTTTCATGGCTCTGGCTTATTGATTTACGAAAAATTGGTATCGTTGTAAAATTGGCAACGGACAAGTTTCGTATCGTTATTTGCTTACAACATTAGACCACGCGTCTAATTAGGTGGATTTTATTTTTTTAAACTATTTGCTTATAAGTATAAAGTTTTAAGTACCTACTTACTTAAAACTTTACTAATAAATTCACTTGAAAGTAATATCAAACAGTAAATCCGCTGTAAAGTCCAAGAAGTGCAAGTAGCGCTCGCGCAAAGTTTGTGTACGTAAAACAGCTGTAAATACTACCGGGTTCGACTAAAATTTTAATATTATTGCATCTCACGTTGTTTAAAAGCAATAAAAATCCAAAAACTTTAGTTTTCCGCTAAAAGTTTCGCGTTGTTTTAACTACATTTCCACCGAAAGCTGTAAGCCCTGGTTTTTTTATTTGTACACGTTTACCGGTACCGGGCTGCGTCAGTAGTTTCCTTTTCAGTCGTTAAGTCAATTCCAGTTGTAGCCGGGTTTCTCTGTCACTGTGGTTGGCTTTCGGCGAGCGTTGAACGCACCCAGCCTGCGCCCTACAAGGAACGGGCGTGTGTGGAATGCATAATAAAGCAGATGATTAAAAACTACAAAACCATGTCAATAGCAGCCCGTACCTGTCGCAAATTTGAAAAATTTCCATATTCTTTTGCACCATGCCATATATAGGCTGTTTTTATTTTTTTTCATATTTAATAACCTAAGTCATCTTTTCTACTGGACCTCATGACTGGTGCTCACTTATTATACCTCTCATTCTTTTTAGTATTGATTAAAAAGTATGTCAAAATCGCATGTGAAACTCTCTGATATGAGATGATCGGTATTTGCACCCTGAAAAAAATATGATGTTCCCCATTTTTGGTGTTTATTTTCGGTAAAAGATTCAACAAAGGATGTTCAAAAGTGAAATCAAAAAACCCTCAGTAAACGGTCGTATTTACGCCTTGAAAGTATATTCCGTGCCTTATCTCAACCTCGGTTGTTTGGAAAACAGAAAACAATTTGTCAATAAAAACTAACTCAGGCCACTTTTGAGGAAAACTGAGATAAACTTCTGGCGTACGGTACGAAATTAAGTTTAGTGTTGGACATAGCCTTGGATATTCCGATCGCATGAATTTTTGATGCATTCGCCGAAAAATAGGAAACTGGAAAAAGAATTCCGGTTTAGGAAAATGCCATTATCGTAAGTGCATGTTTCGAGGAACAACCTTCTGTCTTCGAATTTAGAGTTACAAGCATAAATTCGAATGTCGATTCTGCAAACCGCTAAATTTGCAGCTAAACTAACACACAAATAACATTTCATACAAGCAAAGTTTAGGTTAGGCGTAAACGTTGTTATGACTCTACGAAGAGGCCTGATGCATAAATATTCATAAAAAAATATACAAATCAAATTAATAACTAATAATGAAACCTAAGGTTGCTATGGTAGCTGTAATAAATATCACCACATGAATTAAATCCCGAAAGTCTTACCTTTCACCCTCAAAAATGTACTCAAAAATAAAGTCTCATATTTTATTGGGCGCATAAATACCTACATAATAAGTGTTTCCAAGCAAGCAGATGCTACCTCCTGAATATGGTTGTGATCAGAATCGAGATGCAGTTTTATTGTCACTCCACCCCGGAGTGAAGCAATGAATTTTTACTGCTTTAAAAATTTCTAGAATATTCCACACGTTACATCGTGTACCTTGTAATGTCGCATACCGACGATTTCTTTTGCGAATTGTCTGAAAAGTTTCAAGAAATCGAAGATGTTCGGAAAGAAATCAGAAGTGTTTTCTAATAAAACAACACTCGTACTTAAAGCCAACTCTTTTAATATTATAAAGGCGAAAGTTTATGGTATTGTGAAGATGTTTGGCCGAAGACAACGCCAAAAGTACGAAGGGATCTAGCTGAAATTTCACACATTGTGACCTAGAATTGGTGTTCTAGGTCACAATGTGTGAAATTTAGGCTACATTTAATAAAAAAAACGTGTGTAAAACCGTAAGCAGAAGTTAGTATTTTGATATCCATGAACTTAAGTTTCATGTCGGGAATTCATGTCACCAAACAGTGAATTATTCCCAATAATGTTACGTCTTAACCCTCGAAAGGAAATGAGAGGCTGTATCTTAGGATTCACACGCGAATAGCCCCGCGTGCAGATTGTAACGAAATGTGCCGTCACTAATGTAGCTAATGTCGTATGAAAGGGGCCCTATTGCTTTATCACGACTGGTGTGTCACTGCCTTAAATGATTTGTGGTTTGTGCGAAGGATGGAATGTGAATGTTCAGATAAATGTGATTTGATTATGCCTGGAAATAGATAAGAATGGATAATTACCTGCAATTAATGGCAATTTACAATTAAAAACTCCAACGATTAAACATTTAAACTCTGAAAAGTAGGTGGACGAAAAAAGTCCTCCCAGATACACACTCGACATTTCCCCTGTATTCGTCTGGATGTAGCATAAAAAACAAAAACAAAATCGAAACAATGTGAATTAAGTTCAGTCAATGGGAACCAACAAACAAAAAGTTAACGTAAAAATGTGTGTAAATGTAAATTAACAGTTATGCAGGTCTCGACAGAGCCTACACATTTGCTCCTCTTCGAGTCGAGACCCAAGGTCCGTGGGGTACCGAGGCTCTTCGGGTTTTAAAAAATCATCTGAGCACAAACCTAGGATCATGATGAATATTGGTGTATTCATATTCTCCATGATCCTAGACGATTAATTCGGTCAAAGATTACGTAATTGATGCATGCCCGAAATTTACCGAAAAAAGTCACGAGGACAAACCTAGCATCATGGAGTATATGAATACCCCAATATTCTCCTTGATCCTAGGTTTGTGCTCGTGACTTTTTCGGTAAATTTCGGGTATGCATCAATTACGTAATCTTTGACCGTCGAAGCGGCGAGGCCATACATCAATCAGCCGAGTCTGACGCCTCGCAATCAAATAAAATTTAACACAAAAGCGTTCAGCTTTCACACGCCGTATGTTTATTGTATTCGTTGCTCATCGAGTTTGCTCAGTTGTTGATTTATTTAGCTGCTGAAGGCCAATTTTGCTTCAATACAAATAACTGTTCGAATTTCTGGTAGTTGTTGTTTTGAACTTGCGAACCTTGTGAACCTGTATGTTTTGCTTATCTATCAGAATCTATTTGGTAATTAATTATACTGTACATACTTACTGACGTGACCAAGGCTAAAGAACTTTTTCCTAAACATTTTTTTTGTAAAATAGTATAAAAATATTAAGCAACAATTCCGCGCAAAACCTTCTCTGATTGGTTTTGATATTGTTTTCATAGGATTGGTCTGGCTTCTTCTTCTTTAGGTTTGGCATGGAATTTTTATCAAATATTTTATATCCTAATATTTTGTAACGGATTTTCGCAAAGTAACGAATATTATATTTTGTTTTGCTTGCACTAAAGTTTAGTTACTACAAACAGACCATAAAATCACTGTGGTAAATAGTCATCCATGTTTTAGTAGCCTTTAATTGAGGTCATGTAGAGCATGTTTAAACTGATTTGTTTGAAACAATGCTGTAAAGTAGCCGCAGGTGAGGTCGGACGAAAACATCTTCTACCTCTATACTGTTAGGCTGAATACATTTTAGTTTATGGTTTCAGGGTTCAGTAGGGGACCAAAATTTTAACTCTTATATAATTTTCAGTGTATAGGTATTGTATCGTGCATATACAGCGAATAATTTTATTTTAAAGCTAAAACTATAGCTTTTCTATAACTATTTAGCTGCCTGAGTAAATACTTGAGATATTTACCAAGTTATTATTACAATTGTTTTGATTCCTGTGCCTGACATTGCCTATATTTTCCGACTACTATGTTTCTAACTATAATAATAAATAAATAATAATGCTGGAAAACTCACACAGCATTATCTAGCCCCAAAGCATCTTTAAATAGATTAAGTACATACCTACCTACCCATAGTAATAATTATTGATGAATAAATTGCTGCGCCCTTACAGGGTACATGTACACCTCTAAGCTTAGAGGTGGTAATTACCACCTAAGCTAAAACGATGTAATTATGTATATGCAATAAATAAATCTAAATCTGTAACAGTTGGCAGAAATGATGTGAACAAAAAATAATAAAATAAACAAATAAAAAAATACTACCTAGTGTCCAGCACTGCAATACACATTAAATCATGTTACATTAAGATTTCCATCAAACGTCTTAGTATGACAAGCTATTAAAGTTTGTCTTGTTTTCAAGTAAATTTCTAGTATCACATTTTTTTTGCGAATAATGACCAAGTTTCAAAATAAACGATCTTCACAATAAAACAATGTGGTTATTTCACACCTATTAGCATCTGTTCAGCACTGTAATCGACAAAGTCGCAAGTCCCGCTCCGCTGGTTTTAAATGTATTGTCATTATCGTCATGTCAGTCAGTCTGTCCGAAGCACGCGAGATGAGTGCTCTGACTCCAATGATGCCATTCGATGACTCTGCTGACTGACATTAACTGGTGGGTAATTGCGGGGTCAGGTGAAGTGGTGTAATTAGACTAGTGATTTGATCGTGTAGTTTCGGGTAGGTGTTATGACCGGACGGGAATGCTAACGTGTAGCTGGTACCCATTTATTGCTGTGTTTATTTATAAATAAAATAATATTTGTCCCGAGGCGGGAATCGAAACCGCAACCTCCTGCGTCGCAGGCAGATCTTCGCCCGCTTCGCCACAGAGGTCGTCAATTTATGGGTAGTATTTAAACGAGTGACTGTAAATAAAGTTTTAAGTGACAAAAATAATTAATTGACCTCATAGTATTACTAAGTGAGCGGCTGACTGGGAGTGACGAGAAATCTACCGAACAGCAACATACAAAAATTAATTTTAGTAACTTAAAATACAAAATTAACGACTAAAACAATTCGTGTCAAAAAGACTGTGTGTCAACATATGGCTCTAGGAACAATTATACATATATACACCCTTTCAGTCACAGAGTCGCTAAGAACTCCCCCCCCCCCCCCCCGAATTGCTTTATTTCTAGTCGCTCTCTTAGTTATTTAGTCGCTCAAGTAATGAAAACAAAACAGTATCTCATCATCAGTCGCTAAGTTTTTTATTTAAGGCATGGTAGGCCAGCAGAGACCGCATTTTTGTAAAACAAAAGTTTGATTTCTATACAATGTGACAAAGATGGAAAATGGACTCATGATTCCTCATCAGTATATTCTTCTTCTTCTTCTTGCCCTCCGTTTGCGACCGGCTTTCCAGAGGAAGTGTTATTTAGTTCAGCATACCGACTATTCACGTCGCTTTCGCAAAGAAACATAGCTGGTAAATCACAGCTCACCATGATCAGCTGGCCTGTTCTGGACATGGCTCCGCATCGCTTTTTCGACATTTCCACGACATTATCAAGCGTGGGGCCCCAGTGAGCATATCCAGCTGCTTCTAAGGAATCACCTGAAAATTTTCAAAAGTTTCGAAATTGTAGTTTGATGGATTCATTACGGATGTAAACGGGTTAACTACGAACCTTATTTGTGTTGGAAGAACACCAACTCGCTGTGCACCAACTGTGCTCGGGGAGATGCGGAACGCGCGCGTCTAGAGCCGCACTCACCCTGCAGATGTCCCTCGTTCAGGGATGAAACGTTGGTGTTCTTCCAACACAAATAAGGTTCGTAGTTAACCTGCTTACATCCGTAATGGTTTCGAAATTGCTTTTCATTGATGCAAGTGCACGTTATGGGACCTCATTGTTAGGGAAAGTAACATTACCTTATTTGTGGATGCAATGAAAAATTGGCACATACAGGTGATGATGTTGTCATAGCCGAATTTCGAACACGGCCGCCAGTTTTAATGGAGACTGGACATGTGCGCAGGACATTATTTTAGGCACGGGTGTAACACCGACAACTTTCCGACTCCGGGCTGCTAATGTTTATTAGTAAATTGCCTAGTAGACAGTGATCGAATTTTAACGGGTTAAGGTACATCTGGGCCGAATCACAAACTCATCCGCGGACGAGATGCCTACTTTACTTTTGAGTAGGGGTACATCTCGTCCGAATCTAAATTCTCTTGGTTTTAGATTCGGATGAGTTGTACCCTCAACCAAAAGTGAAGGGGACAACTCGTCCGCGGATGACTTTGAGATTCGGACCAGATGTACCCTAACCTATTAACCCCCCCTGAAAGCTAGGTTGAGGGTTGTATCTTACTTTTAGTGACACCCTATATTTTGTCGTAGAACTTCGTAGCACGTGCTACGACGCTACGCTGGACCTGTGTATCAAGAAAAAGACTCAACGCACATTTGCTTCAAACAACAAATTAAATTCTTAATATTTCTGCAAATTTGAGATGTAGGGTTATCTCTAAGATAAAACTGAATTTTTCTTGTTGTCTTTTTTATCAAATGTATCTGGATTTCAAACATATTTTGCGAAAATGGTCTGATACCCATGAATGCAGAAGTTGAAGAATTTTTTTAAAGAGAAACTAAAGTAAAGAAGCCTTGAATTTGCACTACCCCAACTCTTCCCGCGGGTGTCGTAAGAGGCGATTAAAGTATATCCACCGGGGGCGGGCAGCAGCGCCCCCTGCAGAACAATTATACCACCGAACTGCGATCCCCAACCCGCATGTCCACGGGATTATGGGCATTACCCCCATAAGATAAAAGCCAACAAGGCGCTTATCAGGGGGAGGCCTGCGTCCAGCTGTGGACCAATACAGGCTGTTGAGGTTGAGAAATGGCAATTTACCTTTGATAGTCCTGTATTCATAGGGGTACAAAATATCACTGAACCCAATGAGCAAGACGTTAGGGTCAGGTGCTTTACTTTCTAGCTCATTAGCTAGGTAGCTGGTAATCAAGGAAGCTTCTTCATCCGAAGTGGCAATAGCTAAGTGACCTTCCTCTTCGTTGCAGATTAGGTAAGCATCGTGCCATGACAGCGGCTCTGCGTGAAACTTGTAACATTTTCCGTTATGTTTTGAAGGTGGAGCGTACCCTAGAAAGCGCATTTATCATTGGTATTTTCTAGTATTTGATAGTTGAACTTTATTAACAATGAAAATAACAATCAAATAATAGAAACAAATTGGAAGGAGTACTTAAAGAAGAAAGAAATAGACAAATTAAAGTTGAATAGTTTTCCGGAAAAGTAAATAACAATTTCTAAGGGCTAGTTCAGACACGACGAAATCATGATGTTAGACCCGCTCAAGCCGCTTGGCCTTGTGTGAACGTCTAGTACGATAACAATGTACCAAAATAATAAGATCCACTAAGTTTATTTATTTTATTATTATTTTATTTCACAATTTTAGGGAAACTAACAGCTAGGTAATTATAATTACAGAGATGGTGGGTAACTTACGGCCAATTAGAAGTTTCCACAAAAAATAACTAAGTTAAATGTTAGTGTCAGTCGAGAAATGTAAGTAAATAGACGGCCCGTTTGGTACCTACCTAATAAAAAAAAAAAACTAAATAACAATTTAGTACCCACTCAAAAAATAAATTACTCAATAAGCGTTTAAGACGCTTGGTTGAGGTATTAATTAAATCTATATCTACTTCATTGTTCCCATTGTTACACAAAGTGTTTGCCATTAGATCATTAAAGGATTTGCATGCCCATAAGATGAACGAGTTCTGCCTATATGACTATTGGCTCGCTTATCGCGTCAGATTCCGCCGTGTCTTCCCGAGCCCCAAAAGTATTACGCTTTTGATGTTTTAGACGTACCCAAATTAAAGTTATTACATTGCGTATTGAAAACAGTTTCGTTTCCATATATTTTGCAAATAAAAGGGTATAAAGAATCACAAGGGCGGTCGTCGAATAGACCTTCTCTAGTCATAACTACGCAGTGCTCTTTGCCCTCTTTGTTATCGGGCGTACCGGGTGCCCAGAGGAGATCTAGAACTGTGTCCTTGGTAGACTGACCTGAAAACCGATTTGTAACTTTAAATTGACCCTGTTCTTCCACAAAGACAGCTCAAACGATTTCAAAGGTATTCTGTTTTTAGATACATAGATAACTTTATTACACAATCAAAATATTTCTATGTTTCATAAAAAAATATCTATCTATGTTGTGTATTGTATTATGTATATCAGTTATCTAGTACCCATAACACAAGCTCTGCTTAGCCTGGGGCTAGATAATGCTGTGTGAATTGTCCAGCATTTTTTATTTATTATTTATAAAAGTAAAGCGAACAAGAAGTTTATACTAATTATTGCGTATTATTCAAGTGTGGCACAATAGGGCAGAAGCCTTTATTCACAAAGAAAATTACTATATAATAATAGAAAATAAGTTATAACTAGTATTTACTATTGAAACAATTGAGCTAACTGCAGACTGTTGCAAACAATCTACAGGTAGCTCAACTGATCCATATCAATACCAGTCGGAAGCGTCCCCAAGACGCTGGCTGCATTACCCGCTGTATGGCAATGCTTATCCGATGTACCAGCTCTCGGGTCACGCGTCGCTTCGACCAGACGCTCAGATAATTAAAAAAAAAAACCGAAAAGCCTCGGTACCCCACGATAGGTAGATACAGTTTTAGTGATACTGCTGTTTTTAGTAGTAGTGAAGTATTCTGATAGCCAAAATATAATAACAAAAACGTTTAATAATTTACCTAGGAGATCCACAAATTCCCCTGTAGAGTATCTGTCATGCAATCCTATAAAGACAGCAGCGGAGTAAGCCTTCATGTTGGACATCAGAATTTTCAGATTCTCCAGTTCGTTAAGACTGTCAGGGACCAGGAGAGCCGTCCCCTCGGCCTCGCAGATCTGCCGAGCCTGCCCCCAGTTCGTCTCCAAGTCATGGAGTCGGTAGAAAGTCTTGAACGCCAGAGCCCACATGTAATCCATCCGGAAATTCTGCGCTGACAACAAACAAACAATTCAACGATACGCAAAACCTTTTGTGAATAAAACCCTCATTTGCCTTATATTTTATACCTTTTACGTTTACCGCCCATAACTGAATTATTATTGCGAAAAACAAAAACATCACTGATGCTTCTCTTTCGTATTCAATTACACTGGAAAAATATTACTTATTCAATTTTACGACAGAAATAATAAGAATCGGAATAACTGCGATGCAAGTGCCGATAAAATTGAATTATTGTTAACGAACGACTGACGTGGGACTAAATGAAACGAGATTTTCAATTTACCGGACGAAAGAAAAATAAAAAGAAAGAGTGCACGGCAGTAAAACCGCAACATTCGAACGCAATCACAAACACTTCATGGCGAGACCCAAATTCAATTGGGCGATACCTGACTCGTTCGATCGCGGTCGGATAGCGTGCTATCAGTTATTTTTCTCGTGATCGAAGTATCGCGGGACGGTCGGGCCGCCCGCCTCACTCGGTCCTTCCTCCTATTTGAATCTCCTTTCTGGGAGACTTCCTTTTCTGTGAGTGTCAGGTAATTATCTGTGCGGCATTCCAATTTTACGATCGAACGGTTAATTCAGTTTAAATCTCTTCGTGTAATACGTACTTGTTCAGCTGTAGACAGTGCCTAATCCTAGTCCCTCTGAGCCAGTCTCCGAGTACGCTAACTATGGAGATGGACTTTTATGGCTTTACAATTTTAATTTGCTGTAAAAAAGAAAACGAGTGCAGTCCCTATGATGATGTTCTCCTAGCCGAACTTCGGCCTGGGTGGCCAGTCTCAACGTAGATCAGCCATGTGCACCGGATATATTGTCTTTGCGCAAACACAGATGCACTCTCAATTTCATGATGTCTACACCGAGCATTTGGAATTTTCCTCGATTTTATACTATTTTGGTTAAAATATCTTCAAGAAATACCTCACTTTCCCAATACACGTAATTTATATTTATTTTTATAACTACTTGACTGTACAAATACTGTCTAATACCGAATCTCTCATAAAACTAATCTGTCTCATCCCGAATCTGACCTACTATACCGAACAAGGATTCTTTATTACTTGCTCAAATTCGTCACTAAAAGATGCACTAATTCTACTGCTTATAAAAGATCCGTCTCCACTGAATTACATCGTGGTATCAGTGAATAAAGTTCTGTGCCAACTCATCAGCCGCAGTCGGCTGGGATCAGATAAAAGTTGTCGAGAACTTTCTTTTGCGATATCGCCACCTCCGTCATGTAAATTGGACAAGTTGCGGTTGACGATGATGCTTGTTTCATTGCTCAATATAGATTAGCACATAATCTCTAAAATTTCCTTATGGTTTGGGAACGAGTTCATGTACTGTTATATTGTACTAGTTTATGCCCTCGGCTTTGCACGCGTTGTTTCTATGTTTAACGTTTAAAGTTGATTTTCTATCCTATGGGAACTGATTTATGGGATAAAAAGTAACCTATGTTTGATTCCAGGATTAGAATTACCTGTATGCAAAATTTCAGTGCAATCCGTACAGTAGTTTTGGCGTGAAGAGGTAACAAACATCCATCCATCAATCCCTACATCCATCCAAACTTTACTTACTTTAACACTATCATATCATGTGGTAGTGTGATATGATTGGTTTGGTTGTTCACGTAGATATTATAATTATAATGTAACGTTTAGTTCGGAGAAGCATTTTATTTGGTTTTCTTATTAATAATTGTAATAAGATGATACGTGAAAGCAATAATTGATCGGAGTGAGCGGAAGTAAACGAAGATCTCAGTGGCAGCTTAGGTTATTTGTCTGTATGTTTAAATAGTTATTTCAACCTTAACTGTCCAACCGTTGACCGCGATCTTGGACCCCAAAGGGGGTTAAAATCCATTAATTAAATCAAGTGGGGGAATTTAGTAAGGTAGGTACATTTCAGTATGTTTTTTTTTCTCGCGGATATAGTTTTAAAAACAATAATAATCATTAAAGTCATTTATAACGGAATATTTACCATGATTTGAGTTTTGAGCTTTCCAATATTTCGGCACATAAAAATATGAAAAAAAAAATGATTTTAGTGTATATGAGTTAGTTTATAGTTTAGTGTATGTGAGTAAATGACTTTAGTGTTAATAACCATGATGGATTTAAAAGTTTTAATAATAATCATCTCACGAAAGCTCTCATTTGGTAGAGATTCTACGACTGTACTACGGAATACCGGAAGTCAAAATACGGAGAACGGATTATCGAAAGTACACAAAACCGCAGACTACGATTTCGCAGGAAATTTTTCAATGGCTCCTGCTTTTTTATTTGTGAGTGACAGAATACCTGCTCATATTTTTTTTTATGCGAAATCGTATACATACATACGTATTAAATTCCGTTTCTAAAATAACTAGATACTGGTTTTTATTTGATATTTTTACGTTTCATGAAATTGTAAAGGTTCCCCTTGCACTAAAAAAGTATTAATCTAGCTAGCTACTTTCTGAAGAAGTTTATTAAACCTTTTTTCGAAAATCGTGAGTTTTCTTCTAAGATTTATATTTTCTTAGATATTTAGGATCAAATAGACAGATCTCACGACGGTATTGTCAGGGCTCTAGTTGTTATTGGTTAACTAATGTAATTATTGGTTTGTGTTATGAAATGTTTACGTGATCAAGAAGTCCTATTCGAAAATTAAACTAAAAAACTTTTAATGAGGAAGTCGCAGAATACTTTATCAAACGTTTTAAATCGATGACAAAAGTCTACTGAAGGGATCAAACTCAATTTCCGTCGAGTTAAAAGTTTCTCCGGATCGCTATATAATAAAGTACCTATGTCAGAATTGCGCAATTGACTTTAAAGGATTGAAAGTTTTTATTGAAACGAGGTAATGCAAAAAGAAAAGAACTGAGGATACTTTTATCCTTTTCAACCGGGTTAACCCGTAAACCATCTCAGTTTAAGGAGGCATTAAATCGCAACTCAAACAAGAACCGTTACACTGAAGTTAACTCACATATTGCTTTGTGTCACGAACGCTAAAGCGAACAGAGTGTAGTTGAAGAGATGCGATGTTGGAGTGAGATGGGGATGCTGGGAGAATGGGTGTGGAGGGTGAAAAAGGAGAAAAACTACATCGCTAAAAGTGAATGCGGTCGAAAGCCACGCTTATTTTCAACGCTAAGTGCATGGATTTTTTCGAGTGCATACTGTGATATTCGTAGCGTAGACAAAACGTCAAACTAGTCGCTGTTTTCGAATCGGTTTCGTGTGTTTGATATCATAAACGCATAACATTGTTCTTTTATACTCGTATCAACCGCAAACCTATGAGCTGATACTTTGAAGTGATGGTATAGATGAACCCTTTAAAATTATTATA
The DNA here is from genome assembly GCA_949316285.1 of Eupithecia subumbrata. NCBI lineage: Eukaryota > Metazoa > Arthropoda > Insecta > Lepidoptera > Geometridae > Eupithecia > Eupithecia subumbrata. The sequence continues at coordinate 26,478,459 of OX438644.1, read as the reverse complement.
GAGCTGTGTAGGAATTTTACTAACAATGCATGATCAACTTTGTCAAAGTGCCCCAGGGAAACATGATTAATACCAATAAACCAATTATTACCTAATGAGATATTCAACAAAGTGCATGCTTTTAATATTCGCGGTTTATCTGGTAATAGCGCACTCTCTATCCTGACAAAGAGAGTATCCGCTGAATTTCAACTGCAAAATTTTCGGAATACCTTTATCAAAATAAACAATGACATTTTGGTAAAACGATTATTATATTGCTATAAAGAAATTTTCTATATTTTATAACGTTTTTGTTACAGCGATATCTCCGTTTTGCCTTTAAAAAGTCCTTAGGTACTAAACCATACGTATATTATTTTCCTTCACTTTACGGAAAAACAAACCCGCAAAACACAATCGAAAAATATTGTTTCCGGTACATTTGATCACGTATCAAGCCAATACATTTAAAGGTAAATAAAAATAGCGTGTTTTTGACATTCATAACGTTATTGTAAGTGAATGTATAGGTTGGGCACACCTGGGCTCCGACAATGGACCCACACAATACGCCGAAGGAAACTGAATAACTTTATTTAAGAACACAATAAACCACTTTTTACCGGAGAGGTCCTGAATTGTATACCTTGGGTCGGATAGGTGGAGGAAAATACCCGATTTCTTTTTTTTGTAAATCGCCTTTTTAGTGAAAAGCGTTCGAGCTCATCGATACGTAAGTTATGTTATTTGGTAAAGCTTGGTTTCCTTATTGGCTTATGAGGTTCCTGAATTTGTTCTTATTTCTAATGGATTTGTATTTTTGTAAGTGGCTAGAATTCTAGACCTGCCTAGTTATGCATATGTTTTTTCATGCCGGTGTTAGGTATCCTAAAAACAGAAGGATTCGTTCAGTAGCATCAAACCCGAAGTTACCAAAATTTTGTATAGGTAGGTGTTTAATTATAGGTGATATCCTTAAGGCCAGGTATTCCTGCAGCAGTAGGCGTAAGGGAAAACGCGCGCCTGCTAAGCCGCAACGCTTGTGTTTTTTGTAGATATTTAAACATACTGATTAAGAAAATCATTTTATCAAGCCAAACTCAGCGAATTTGTTTAGAAATATTAAGTGTCCTCAGTTGAGTACAAAAAAAAGTGTGATATCAGTAGTTCCCCAGTAATAGTATTGAAAAAACGTAAGAAAAAGGGGTAACTTTGGGATTTTTTTCTATAGAGTGAAATTCATTAAATCTTGTAACTGAATGCGACTTTGACTAGACAAACCCTTAAGTAATATATATATATATGTATTTTCCAGAATTTTAAACACTGTTTAAGTCTCAGATGATTTAAAAATAACAAAAATGCGGCCTCTGCTGGCCTACCAAGCCGTTACGTACAGGTAGCAACCAAATTATGTACGTTGTACAGGCAACTACAAGTTTGATAATGATAATGCACGTGCCTTCATACACTAACTCAATTCATTTGCCTATATCAAACTCCCTAGGGTATGCGTTCGAATGACACTGTTTGCATCTTAACTGATCAACACAACACTCATGTGATTGCTTTAAACAACTCAGCTTTGCGTAATATTGTTTTAAAATACACCTTTAATGTTTGTTAGGCAATGTATGGCGTGATCGGACAGCACTAATTCGGTATCTTGTTTCTTATCCTGACCGATCACGATATCGGATAGCACCTTTTGCCGTGATCCGTCAGGATATGATCGGTTTTTGCGTAATCCGTCAGGACATACCCAAGAAGATTTGCAATGACATGATGCCAGAAAACTAAACACAACGATCCGAGTCCAATACGGGAATGATGGAACCTAAACAAACACAATATAAAACCTGTGTACTTAAAGAGTGGGAATGAAAATAACGTTATCTGCTATGCTGTCCCGCTCAGTTCGAGGTATGACGTCAGACGACGTCATACCCATTATACCTGCTGACGGTAATGGTTCTGTATCTTGTCAAATTGACGTTGACAATAGATTTCCTTGATTAGTAAATTATGCCGTGTGGTGCCGGCTTAAAATTCGCAACACCTGAACTCTTCCCGCGGGTGTCGTAAGAGGCGACTAAGGGACATCCACCGGAGGCAAGCAGCAGCGCCCCCTACAAAATAATTCTACCACCAAACTGCAATATCAAACCCACATACCCAGCGTGGGGATTATGGGCATTACCCTCCATGAGATAAAAGTCAATAAGGCGCTTATCAAGCTACGCTCTAGTGAATTTACGCTTACATACATTTTATAATATATATTGAATCTAAGATTTGATTTACACATTTTGATTGCCACCAACGGACAGTCGGACATGTCCATTGTCCGTCTTCGAATTCCTCCAGCTGAAGCGCGCCCCTGCGGATCGCAGCGTAGTGTAGGGTTTAAATCCGTTGTACTGACAATATCGTATGGAAGTTCTTGTTGGTCGAGCGTTATGATACGTTACGGGATCGTTGATTCACACTCTTCCTCACGATGCTTAACAGCGGGGCAAATCAAATCAAATCAAAAACTCTTTATTTCCATAAATACAATAAATGTACACTTAGAAAAGGGCATGGCGGTGGTATTTGTCAGCTTTTATTGAAAAAGTACATGCTAAATAATTACCTAGTAATAAAGATCTATTCATAATTCCAGATGATATAAGTATATTCAGGATACCAGAACCTATATCGGGAATTATCTCAAGTTCTCGATTCTCCCAATATAATTATGTACCTATGTATCATGTGAGCACAGCTAGTTATAGGATTTTCATAGGGCGAGGGTGATTTTCTTTGTTAAACTTCTGTAAATGCGTATTTTAAGCCCGGGGTTCCTACCGCGAGCGGAGTGGACCCGATTCAGGACTCCGTTTAAACTGCATACTTGTATTTCCACTAACAAATAGTCGAACGGAAAGGATTGAGCGAGCAGAAAGCTTTCAAATTAACTCTGCTCACTCATCTCTCATTTCCCACTCCCTACCCTTTCGCGGTGGAAACTGAGCCCCCATGAAATAAAGGCCAGTGAGGCATTTATCAGGGGGAGTCCTGCGTCCAGCAGTGGATGAATATAGGGCGTCGTAGTGGAGACCCAGCTTTTGTTTCCCATTATTTTTATTAACACTAGACGCAAAAAGAGAGGGGTTTTATAAGTTTAAAGTGTCTGTCTGTGTATTTGTCTGTAGAATCGTAGCTCCCAAACGGATGAACCGATTTTCGTTCAGTTTTTTTTTTGTGTCATTGATAATATTATCCCGAGTGTTCTTAGCCATGTTTCATGATAATCTGTCGGGAGTTTTAATTTTGTACTTGTTTTATTTATTTATTTAAATAAAAAGTTATGATTAGGTTCAGCCACCTACTGCAGTATCTACATTTAATCGGAGACCGATTGTCCTTTGTAAGAAAATTCGAAAATTGTTTGTTGTTTTGCAATTCATTGGTCAACCTTACAAGCAAGTATTACGTATGTATCTATGTATTTGTTTAGTTCATGATCAAGGGAATAGCCAGGCGGGACGTCCGGCACAATCTGCATAACAATGCGGCCCTCCAGTCGCTCTCGGGATGCTAATGCCCTCTCCATTCATAATTCATGTCTTAATGAAGTGAACGCCTTAACCGTGCGTTCTTATACGAACCACATTCAAGAATAGAGGTTAAACCATGCCTATGGTGTGATAACATTATAAAAGTGTGGTAATCGCACATCGAAAGGCATTTTATTAAAAACTAGTTTCTGCCCGTGGCTTTGAACGCGTTGGTTGTTTATAAGGAAACTTTCAATGTTATTTCTATCCTATGGGAACTGATTTATGTGATCAAAAATAGTATTCAGCATTTCAGCCCGATCCGTTCAGTAGTTTTGGCGTGAAGAATTAACGAACATCCATCCATCTATCGATCCATCCGACGTCCGTGGCGCAGCGGGCGAAGGTCCGCCTGCGAAGCAGGAGGTAGCGGGTTCGATTCCCGCCTCGGAACAAATTTGTGTACGATCTGCAGAAATTTGTTCCGTTGGTCTGGGTGTTGTTTTCTATGTTTAATAAAAATATCTATCTATGTAGTGTATTGTATTAAGTATATCAGTTATCTAGTACATGGGGTACTAGATAACTGATATACTTAATACAATACACTCAACACAAGCTCTGCTTAGCTTGGGGCTAGATAATGCTGTGTGAATTGTCCAGCATTATTTTTTATTTATTTATCCATCCATTCATCCTAACTTTCGCATTTATAATATAGTGTGATTATTTTACGATTTCTACAGCATCAGTTGCTAATGTAAACCTATACCTGTTTTGTATAATATTTTTTTATAAGCATACTAGTTTCTGGCCGCGGCTTCGCACGCGTTGTTTCTATGAAAACTTTTATATCCCATGGGAACTGATTTATGATATAAAAAGTAGTATGTTTGATTCCAGGATTAGAATTACCTGTATGCAAAATTTCAGCCCGATCCGTTCAGTAATTTCGGCGTGAAGAGGTAACAAACATCCATCCATTCATGCATCCATACATCCAAACTTTCGCATTTATATTATTAGTGTGAAGTGCATTTTCGGAAAATGGTCATTCAATTGAGTATCGTTTTAGAACGGTCCTTTACATTTGCAATGAGTTATCATATCATAAATTCATTATCCTTTGTCTAGACCGACCACGATCATAATGCAATACACTTTAATCGGATTCGCATACACCGTTCTGGTCAACATAAGCGCTGTTATCCCAAACTACGCGTTACGTTGTTATTACCAACAGTTTGGTCTAATTTGCAATAAATATGTTCATAGGGCTTATTCAGTAAACCCTGCTATGTTTATTCACCTTGATACTAATGTAAATATCGAACGAAGTATCATTACTATATGTTAGTAAAGTGTACTCGTATTAATGTGAAATTTTAAATCAGATCCCTTTTATATGTCTACGTGTTCCCACTCTCTTTATTAGAAACACTCATACAGGTCATATGTTACACTTCTATCAGTATTGAAGCCCGCAAGCCGCCACCGCCGCTTCCATTTTCGCCCCGAACTATATACGCCGGGTTGTCGGCTGTCGCAATGAAAATAACAAAGCCTCAGGTAATTTCGCTAATGCAAGCGGTTACACCGTATCTACATCGCACTTACACAGGCTTCGCCCGAAGGTGCCTATTAAGAGGGTCGGCACACGTGATATTGTCAGACCCTCCACGAAATTGTCTATTTTGACTAAGTGTTAAATTAAGGGAGGATCGTCGTGGGATAGTTTGGGCGTATGAATTTTCAAGGAAGACGCGCTGTTCATTACGTATGCTGTTATTTTGCCACAGGATGGAAAGTGCAAATTGAAATAGGTGCCGTAGGTGCCATCCCTTTTCCTACAAACCCAGGCATTAATTGAACCTTGCCCTAGTCTTTGTTATAAAGCCTGGTCCACACTTGATCACCCCGGTCCTCAGGGATGACTCCAAGAATTGCAGTTCAAACATCCTTCCTCACTTCCCTGTTCGATTTACTCCTTGTAGTTTTTCGTGGTGGAAGAAAAGACCTGAACAGCCAATTTAATTTCCTTACTTGATAGCTCTACGTCTAGAGAAGACTCAGTTTATTATTAAGTGGATAGAGTACCTAGTCTACTAAGCCAGGTCCTCACTTGATCACCCCGGTCCTCCGGGATGACTAGAAGAATTACAGTTCAAACATCCGTCCTCACTTCCCTGTTCGATTTACTCCTTGTAGTTTTTCGTGGTGGAAGAAAAGACCTGAACAGGCAATTTAATTTCCTTACTTGATAGCTCTACGTATTGAGAAGACTCAGTTTATTATTAAGTGGATAGAGTATCCAGTCTACTTCGTCTCACTGTAGGAAAGGACTGTTGAATAAAATAATGTGTGAATATTTACTTTGGTTTATATTTCTGTCGCAGGCGTAATATTTTACATTCATAGAAGGCCAATAAGTAAGGACTTGCAGTAACAATCATAACATATTTTCGACGACTTAGAAATGAACATCAACTTATAGTGTTAACACTAGCTATTTTAAAAATAAATTTCTAGTCAAATGTTCCACAAAATCATTTCCATAAAATTTAACAATTTTCAAAAACGGTAACAACATTTATTTCTAAAATATAATATACAAAGTACAATCATTTACATTTTAATACAAAAACACTTTTTATTGAAACAAAATAAAAGTAAAAGTTGCCTTAAGCTTCAGAGCTGCCTTTACATAATTATATCTATGTAGTTCTTTAATATTTGGTTATTTTTCTATTGTATCTATACATGTTTGTATAAAACAGGCATGAACATGAAATATACAATATGTAGTGTATCTAGCCCCACAGATTGACACGTGAGATGACCAAGGTTAATGTGTCGGTCGCTTTGAACAATATGTGTACTCAAGTCGACGAACGTAAAGGCTAGAGAAAAAGAACTGCGAACACTAGGCTGATATCAACCTGTACGGTTCATGATTATTATAGGATATTTTAGTTCTAAGAAAGAGTTTTGTTAGGAAATGAATTTTTCATATCATACAAAAATGTTAGCGCAAGTTAGACCTACGGCTACGTTGGAATAGAGTACATAACAAGGTTACTTTAAAGTTCCTGAAATATGTATATATCATAAGCATTTTACATTCAATAAGCTTGACACCCGATGAACACCTAAACCTAACTATTTATTTACGATAACAATCGTCCATTATATCGATTCACTTTAACGTGGTCACTATTACTTTTTTCAACTTATATCTATCCATAATAATAACACTGTAAAAAAACGTATATCGTTATCTACCTACAATTTTTTCACAGTCCCCAAACTCTTAAAAATGTATGGGAGAACTCATCCGATAAACAATTATTAACAGTTAAAAAAAAACACATTCTTTGAGACGCCTTTGATAAAGTTTAGCACAGTACAAGGGCTAAGGATAATAAAAACGAAGCGGCCTGTAGTCGGTTCGAGGAGGAAGGGGCAGGACCTCCTCCTCCGAGGAAACCAGCGTCTTCTGCCCGTGGCCCTCCTTCCCTCAAAGGACCTTGAAGACTGGAGCGCACGTCGTTGGTCTCCTCAGTATCGTAGTCTTCTTCTTCTTTTTTGCGGTACGGTAGCTCCATTTCTAGGAAAAAAATGTTGGGTAAAGGAAATGGAACATTGTATTTTTCTATGTTATAAAAAATATAGTGAAAATTGAACCATGAAAACCGAGCCAAAGGAAAACCAACTGAAAATATTTCAGTTTTATAAAATAATAAAAGTCCAAAAGGTACAAAGACAATCAAGTAACAATAAAGTTAGTTATTGTAATATGTTAAGTTATTAACAAATTTAAAAGGGTACTGACCGGTGTTACGGGGCGTAATGTAACGTGTTACACAGTGAACGTTATGGCCAGGTATTCCTGCAGAAGTAGGAAACGCGCACCTGCCAAGCCGCCGCGCTCGTGTTTTTTGTAGTTATTTAAACATGGTGATTAAGAAAATCATTTTATCAAGTCAAACTCTGCGAATTTGTTTAGTTTTAATACAAAATACAAAATAATTTGCCCATTGTTAATAGTTTAATATTAAGTGTCTTTAGTTGAGTACAAAAAAGTGTGATATCAGTAGTTCGCTAGTCATAGTATTGAAAAAACGTTAGAAAAAGGGGTAACTTTGGGATTTTTACTATCGCGTGAAGTTCATTGGATCTTGTAATTGAAAGCGATTTTGACTGGACTAGATCCTAAAGTAATAGGTATATATCTTTTTATAGAATTTTAAACACTAATAACATTATTTTCTAAGTCTCAGATGATTTGTGATTTTTCCAAGCCTTAATACAGTCAGTACGGGTAATGAAGGCCATCGCAACGAGCAACGACACGGATGGCGTAACGTACTCGTATCATGCTTCAACGCCTTGTTGTGACATCACATTACGCCCCGTAACATTGCTCAGAACCCGGCTTAATCCAAAGCATTTACAGAGGCATAAACACAAAGAAAATAATTAATAACACACGTGACATAACTACTAATAACATAGACATAGACATAGACATAGACAATCATTTATTTGCTACTTACACAGTACATAACAGACATAAAAAATATTACATATACTTATTATAACTTATATTAAATACACAAAAAAAAACAATTATACAAAAAAAATACCAAAACAAGAGAGAATGTACTGTGTTTTACAGCAGCAAAAAGGTCTCGGCTCAGCATAAATGCCTTACCACTCAGGAGTAGAAAGGCGCTGATATTCTGCCGAAACCATTATAGTCAAAAGACCCTGTGAGGCTTACGGTTAAGAGTAAGTAGTAATAACCAAATACAACATACCATACAACCTAATGTTCCCTTCAGCATCACCGATAGAGTTCTTCGAGATGCATTTGTACCCGCCGAGGTCACTGCGCTGAATGTTGCGTACAATCAGCCTCATCTGTACGCTGTACGCGGAGTGGTTGATCTCGCTCATCTGATACTTATCGTTGGTGATTATCATCTCACCTGTAAGAAAGATTCTTGTGAGAAAGTGTTTATGGGCTATGTTATCGTTGGATGTTTTATAGGCTCGCTGTCATCTATTGCTTTTGGTTAAAAGTTAGATTAAAGATTTATTCGACACTGCAGCTCATAATTAAATAAATAAATAAAATAAAAATAGCCTTTATTCACTGACTTTACAAGTTATCCTAATTATTATATTATAGTTTCAATAATATCTATTGTAAACTTTTTTTTGACACCGGGTCTAGATAAGTCAGGTTGTCCTTTGACATACTCGTAGGCCTTCTCCATTGTGTGACGTTGCATGTGGTTTAAGCATGCCCTATGCCGTCATAATACAAAGGTAATAAATAAGGCACATCTGAACATAACACAGAGAACCTTAATAATTTTTGATGGAACAAAGCTTAAGAACAATAAGTAATAGTAAACAGTTTAAAAAGGTGTTGTAAAGAGCTAGTTCAAACGAGTCGGAATCCACGTGCTTGCAAACTTTACTTTAACAAGGCGTTATATTTTATTAAATAATTATGGATCTGTAGACGTTCATACAAGATCGCACAGATTCATACATCATAGACTAGCTGTAGGTGTTGAAAATTTTAAGTAGCCAGATACCCTGGCCAGGCCAGCCAAGGAATAAAATCTAGACCATTTAGATTCAAGGTTTTTGTAATTATAGTGCGTAAGCCTCACAATCTAGCTAATTTCTAAAAAACGATTTTGACTTCGACGGGACTTGAACCCGCATCCTACTACACCACGTAGTCCCGTGTAGGTAGCACATTCCCGTAAGTACGGAAGGGCGCGGTTCAAGTCCCGTCGACGGCAAAAAGTTTTTGCGATATTATTTCATTTAGATTCAGATTCTATTCATTATTAATAGCACTTGTAGCGATATTCATACTGCATACTTTAACACTGTACATTGGAAAGTAGAGTACAAATTACATTTGGAAAATTCAAGCGAGAAAAAGCGAATAATTTCAAGTGAATAATGTAAATTTTATTCGGAACTATAGTAAAAGGATATAAATATCCTTTTGACACGACATTGACTACGAGCAAATTCCAAAAGCCAAAATAATGTGCTACATTTGCTCTCCCTATATTCGAATGCATAAACCTAGCCATCCATTTATATTCGGCTACTTCCGACCTTTATCCGCCGATATCGAATTGAAATATTGTTTCGGCATGTCGTATGCGGAACAATACTGTACGCCCGTATAATGTATCCGCGATATGCTTTACACAAGTGGCCCGAGAATCGTTTATTCTGTACCTGTTTATTACCTTTGAATAGGTAGAGCTTTAAATCATTGCCGTTGATATTTTCTACCAATGACTCTTCTTTTGTTCAGGTAGAGTGCTTTGGTTAATTTACAAAACGGGGTTACTTCGACAGTTAGGCAATATCGGGCGATGTCAACAAAACTATAGATAATATTTTCGTGGAGGTGCTAATAATAAAAATAAAACGTCAAGTGTGAGTCGGACTCGCACACTAAGGGTTCCATAATACCTTGTGTCTTGCCTAATTATCATGATTCTAGGTCAACGGGAAGTAGATATCCTGTAGGTTTTGGTCCATGGCGAGAATCAAAAAATATTTTTTTGTGAAGAAACAGTTTCTGGATTTTTCCCTTTATCTGTGCTATAAAATCTTGCTTCTTACTAAATTTTATGATTCTTGGAAGAACCCTATAGGTTTTGGTCTAAAGCAAGAATCAAAAGTATTTTTTTTGGTGAATAAACTAAAAATTTACGGTAGTAGGATTTTTTCCTTTACTTGTGCCATAAGACCTTGCTTCTTGCCAAATTTTATAATTCTACGTTAACGGGAAGTACCCTATAGGTTTTGGTCCATGACGAGAATCATAAGCATACAAATTTACTGTTTTCTGATTTTTTCCTTTACTTGTGCTATAAGGCCTTGCTTCTTGCAAAATTTCATAATTCTAGGTCGACCGGAAGTACCCTATAGGCTTTGGTCCATGGCGAGTATTAAATGTAATTTTTTTAGTGAATAAATAACAAATTTTTAGTTTTCGGATTTTTCCCTTTACATGTGCCTTGCCAAATTTCACCAAATTTTATGATTCTCGGTCTACGTGACTACGGGTCTACGTACCGTTTTGGTTTTGTGTGCATGTGATTCCCCCAAGGGAAGTTACAGCCGCTGATGTCCGAATATTTTGAAAGTTTTGGAAATTTTAAAATATTCGGACATCAACGGCTGTAACTATTGAGTGCGTAGAATACTTTATTTATATCTCGGCTCCAAGAGGTTACGGACATAAGTATTTGACGTTAATTTCAACTCAATACGTCTACGCATTCCTGAGAAAAGGGGGTTCACAGACGGACAGATAGACAGACAGACAGACAGACAGGCGGACAACAAAGTGACCCTATTAGGTTTCCTATTTTCCTTTTGAGGTACGGAACCCTAAAAATAATGGGTAAAGATTAAAAAATATGTTCAGCAATAACCCGCGGAAAATTATGCTCAATATAAAGAGTCATTCATTAAACATCATCATACTCGAACATAATAACTCATTCACGTTTTAATATCGAAAAGTCAATAGACGTGTTGGTTTTGAGAGAGAGTGTTAACATTATTTGTACCTGTTCAATTATTCAAAGGGAACTTCATTCGTTTCACGGAATAAAGTGGGTAATTATTGCCAAGTTTTTTTATTCCAATGATCTCTACTATAAGGAGTGTAATGTTTCAGGTTCATTAACATATGTAGGTATGTAACGTATGTAAAGTGAATTTCTTAATTCCTAGATAACTTTTGAATGCCTGAACATATTTGGATGTATGGTTTATCGTTAAAATCCTAACAATTGACATCATCCAGAGTATAGCTAATTTTTAAAATCGAGGCAGACGAGTTTTTAATTTTTTGAAATAATTGTTAGTTTAGCAACAGTAAATAAGGTTATAGCTACAATTGAGTTAAGTACACTGAAAAATTGCAAACATCGCTTTTTATCAGCCCTTTAAGTTTCATAACGATCGAATTTTTTTCTCTAAACAAAGTAATAAATCGACAAAAGTATCACCCTCAGAACCACCCACAAAAAACCCACAAATACCAGTTTTTAGGGTTTTGAAGATCGAAGATCGGTTTCAAAACCCTTATGGTCTCGCTTTGTCCTTTTTTCCCTCCTTAATAACTCAAAAACTACTGCAGCTATCGACTTAAAATTTAAAATAATAATACATTTCGTGCGCCTGTACAGAATTAGAGAAAAATAAATGAAAAAAAAAGAAAAAAGAAAATGAATATTTGCCATACAAATTGTGATGCCGAAATTTTAAAAGATACCTACCTACAGAGTCATATGGGGTATCAAATGAAAGGTATCATTTTGTACATTTCAAAATATTTTTTGAAATTTTTGTATGTTTCATACTTTTTAAAATATTTCGAAAAAAGTCGAAAAAATACCCATTCCCCCCCCCCTTATCTCCGAAGATTGCTGAGCGATCCATGTAAAATGTATGGAGCGTTTATAGACATGGATCTATATTTTACAGGAAAAATATAGAGAAGTTTGAGAAAAGAACACTTTTTGAAAAATGGTCAAAAAGGGGGGGAATAATTTTCAAAAGAGGGGGCTACCTCACTGAATGGGGTATCAAATGAAAGGTATCAGTTTGGACATTTCAAACCAGTTTTTCGAATTTCTGTAGCTTTCATACTTTTTGAAATATTTCGAAAAAAGTCGAAAAAATTACCATGACCCACCTTAACCGAAGCATGCAGAGAGATGCATCTGAAATGTAGGTTGGTAGCTACTATTCTTAGGTATTCGTTAAATTGTGAAGTCTCTAACCGGTACATTAGGTACATATTTGTTGACAAACGTTCAAAACCCTCGGCGCGCGAGTTATACTCGCACTTGACGGATCTTGTTTAATAAAGAAGAAGGAACCAAATCCAGCTATTTAAAAAGTAAACATAAAAAGTGCTCCATCTGATTTCGATCTACATAAGTTTTACGGAAATCTACTTGGTGGTGAAAGCATGATGATAGGGAAGGGTTTTCAGGTGTACTAATTTAAAAATAAACATAAAATCTGAGTTCTACCTTAAACACCGCCTTAAAAACCTTATACTGTCTTCGATGTTTGGATTTCTCGGTTATTTTTTAAAATAAATAATTTATTATACTAAGAGAATTATACAAATGAGTTCCTGAATAAACTCTTCATAAGACCAACAAAAATTTAAAATTGTATTAAAGTACTAGGGAACCAACCCACGTCAGGTTTTACAATAAAAACCTAAAAGATAAATATTTACCTTCGAAATTAAATTGGAATTTGTAGACCAGTATATTTTGAACAATATTGTATGCAGTAAAAATTAGGCTCACAAATTTTTCTACATAACTTTAACAAAAAATCTGCATTATCTCAAAACTATCATCGCGTGGATTGGTTCGTTATTGCAGAAGTAAGTCCAATTGATTGTTTTTAGAAATTATGGTTTTTGGCAGGGTCACTACTAAGGTACTTACATACGTATCACTACTAGGGCGACTATTCCTGACTTCCTGTTGCTCTTGCCAGTTAATATTGCAAATATAATTTAAAAGCTTTCATATGAGGTCTGAAAACAAATATACCAGTAGGATGTAGGTTTATATTTTTTCAGTAGGTACCTACTGAAAAGGCATCCTACTTAACAAATTTTTGCTGGTAGGTACATTTGGTATACGATGGGCCGCGTTGTTCGTTCTACATTAAAAATAGCTTGCATTCTTCTTGTTTCGCTTTATTCAGCGGGATTTTTATTTTTATTTTCATGCTATCGTGGTTTACGAAGATATTAAATTGCTACTTTTGTTAACCGGATGTCGTCAGCACTTTTGTAATATTTTTTTTTAAGTTTGTGATTAAGGATGTCCTCTTCTTTTGCATTCGTGTAAATTGAAAATTCTGTTGAACAGCCACGTACTCTTTGCCAATTTCATAACTCGCTAGGAAATATTTAGATTCTAAATATTTAATATATAATATTAGGGTTACACTGTTATCCTCACCTACCTAGTCCTACGGGTGGGTAGGTATGTACGTTCTACCTACTCTTTTCTTAATATTCAATCTACTATGTACCTAAGTCTGTATACCTAATTATTTACCTATGTTCTGTGCTGTAACTGAGTTGTTTAATAAATGTTTATCTATCTATCTATCTATCTATTTATCTCTATCATAGAATAGTGTGACCTTAATATTGGACTGGATTGAAAATAGTTATCGGAAAAGTACTTAATTCCAGTAACCCACTCTTTCGAAATAACAATCAAAGTTCATTAATAATGTGGTCAAGCCGAAGACATGACGCTTTGGGCCGATTCGACCACAAATCTGCGGACTGCGGCGCCTGCCACTGACACCTCAGTGTTGCCGTCCTAGACACGCCTACTTTTGTTTATCGTCTGGCAACTTTGTTGATTAATTATTGATACTTTCCGATCGATTAGTGAAAGTCGATTGAAAACGTCAGATTAGTGAGCAGACAGATTATTACGATATTTTCATTTGCCTCGTCGAATGGTTCCATGTTTTTGAATAGGGGTTGCATCATTGTTCTTTAACATGACCATCAAAAAACAAGAGTCCTCGTAAGTCCCGATAACCCTTGTTGCCAATAAAGATGGTTGCAACTTTATGTACAAAAGGCAACGTGATAAAAACACAGCGCCCTACTTTCCCCGCCTTTAATTTGTCACTGATTGATGAAAAACGCTCAATTTATCAACAATATACATAATTAGTACAAAAACTGGAGCGCTGTTTGCCGAGGCTGGCGGAGCGGTCACACCCATTCCATGTCGCGTCCAGCCCGCTCGTCCCATCTCGTCACAGCCGTGTATTACCTAATTTAATTTGTACTCTCCGCAATTTATGGGCGCAGAAGTGCCGTCTGCCTCCCTCTATTTGTCAGTACTGTCACAGACGCATTTTACGTCACGATTGCTACTGATTTGTCGGTTTACCGGGTTGAATGTTTACGAAACGGTTCAGTTTTAGTACCTAAACTTAATCGTCGCAACCGTTTAATATTAACATCGAACTCGATATTTCCAAAATGTCGAATTCGAAGAGCAAAAGTAAGAGATCACGCCCGCGAATGACGAGCGAGGACCTCGGATAATAAACTGTATCATTTACGCCGGACTTGACTAGCGATTAGAAACGAAAAAGTCAATGTTTCATTACCTAGTTGGCAGCTATTCCAATCTCTCTTCAATAATTCTTACTTTCTTCTTCCTATAAAACCTACTCCATACGGTTTTGAAGATCGAAGATCGGTTTCAAAACCCTTATGGTCTCGCTTTGTCTGTCCTTTTTTCCCTCCTTAATAACTCAAAAACTACTGCAGCTATCAACTTGAAATTTAAAATGATAATACATTTCGTGCGCCTGTACAGATTTAGCGAAAAATAAATAAAAATAAATGAAAAATGAAAATGAATATTTTCCATACAAATTGTGATACCGATATTTTAAAAGATACCTACAGAGTCATATGGGGTATCAAATGAAAGGTATCATTTAGTACATTTCAAAATAGTTTTTTAAATTTTTGTTGGTTTAAAATATTTCGAAAAAAGACGAAAAAATACCCATCCCCCCCCCCCCCTATCTCCGAAGATTGCAGAGCGATCCATGTTAAATGTATGGAGCGTTTATAGACATGGATCTATATTTTACAGGAAAAATATAGAGAAGTTTGAAAAAAGAACACTTTTTGAAAAATGGTCAAAAAAGGGGGGAATAATTTTCTAAAGGGGGAGCTACCTCACCGAGTGGGATATCAAATGAAAGGTATCGGTTTGTACGTTTCAAAAAAGTTTTTAAAATTTCTGTAGATTCCATACTTTTTGAAATATTTTGAAAATAGTCAAAAAAATACCCATTCCCCCCCCCTATCTCCGAAGTTTGCAGAGCGATCCGTTTAAAATGTATCGAGCGTTTGTAGATATGAATCTATATTTTGCACGAAAAATATAGAGAAGTTTGAAAAAAGAACACTTTTTGAAAAATGGTCAAAAAGGGGGAATAATTTTCAAAAGGGGGAGCTACCTCACCGAGTGGGGTATCATATAAAAGGTATCGGTTTGTACGTTTCAAAACAGTTTTTCAAATTTCTGTAGGTTTCATAGTTTTTGAAATATTTTGAAAAAAGTCGAAAAAAAACCCATTCCCCCCCTCCTATCTCCGAAGTTTGCCGAGCGATCCATTTAAAATGTATGAAGCGTTTGTAGATATGGATCTATATTTTACAGGAAAAATATAGAGAAGTCTGTAAAAATAACACTTTTTGGAAAATGGTCAAAAAGGAATAATTTTAAAAGAGAGGCTACCCCACCGAGTGGGGCATCAAATGAAAGGTATCGGTTTCGACATTTCAAACCAGTTTTTCAAATTTCTGTAGCTTTCATACTTTTTGAAATAGTTCGAAAAAAGTCGAAAAATTTACCATTACTCACCTTTACCGAACCACCCATTTAACCGAAGCATGCAGAGAGATCCATCTGAAATGTAGGTTGGTACCTACTATTCTTAGGTATTCGTTAAATTGCGAAGTCTCTAACCGGTACTTTTGGTACATATTTGTTGACAAAGGTTCAAAACCCTCGGCGCGCGAGTTACACTCGCACTTGACGGATCTTGTTTAAGACGCTACCCCGACCCAAACCAACGACACCAATTATTTTATCTTATTAAGTTAAACGAAGGAATTTTCAAAAATCTATTGGACAGTTTGTGATACCTATCATAAGCTTTTTTTAATGCCTCTGTAAAAGTTTTATTTTGTATAGTGGTTTGGCAGAGATGCGAAGTTGCTCTTGGTTGGCCACCCAACTCTGTTTTCGCATCTCTACCTTAACTATACAAATTAAAACTATATAGAGGCATTAAAAAAAGCTAATGATAGGTATGTACCCATCACAAAATGGTCAGTGGATTTTTGAAAATTCCTTGTGTACGTACCTTACAATAAGATAAAATAGGTCGCAGGCTAGTTTGGGTCAGGGTGTGCCTAGTTAGCTCACCTACGCGCACTTCTACAAAGCAACAAGGCGAATAGCTGAATTAATATCGTGCAGATATTGTGATAGGTACGGGTAAATATTGTGACTGTAGCCTAAAGCAATTTGAAGCGGCCAGGCCAGCGGTCTTTGTTGCATATCGGGCGGTAATAGAATTTGGTCCGCTTTTTGCGCGGTTCGGTCGGGCGGTCCGCCCGCGTAATAGCGAGCTCGGTGCCTTTGTAACTGCATCTAAATCTGCCCACTATGTATTCGCTTGGTTATGGTATAACCAATTATCCGGGAGCGACTACGTTCTTACGGATTATTGCCCGTTCGAGCGCTTGTAATTTCAGAACAATGTTGGCAGCTTGGCAGAGTCATGTTTGCGCTGCAATGTTCCCCCACATTTTGCTGAATTTTCACAGTTGTTTTGGAGGAAAATAGTTTCTGAAGCTCTGTTTACTTCCGTTACATATGTTGAAAGCTATGTAGCGGAAGCAATATTTGTGGTTTTACAAATTTTTTATTGTTTTTCTTTGGTTCGTAACTTTCACATCCATACTATTTAATATTATAAATTCGAAAGTAATTTTGCCTGTTACCTTTTCACGCCTATGCGGCTGATCGGATCTTGA
Source organism: Eupithecia subumbrata (assembly GCA_949316285.1). NCBI lineage: Eukaryota > Metazoa > Arthropoda > Insecta > Lepidoptera > Geometridae > Eupithecia > Eupithecia subumbrata. The sequence goes on along the minus strand of OX438644.1, from coordinate 26,461,239 downwards.
TGAAATTTGGCAAGGAGGTTGGCGGGGGTTTCGTACTCTAGTTTCGTAGTCTCTACTTCGGCGGTATGCTTCGTCAGTGTGCCGGGGACACTGATGGCCCCATAGGCTTATTATCCCGAAAAACCGCGTGCGAAACCACGGGCAGAAGTTAGTGAAGGAAAACAAATTTTCATAGAATGTTGGTTCAATTAATTAGTTAGCTGGGTCTATATTCAGCAAACACACTCGAAATAATTTAAGCAAAGCACTCCCGATCCGATGTGGCCGTCTTGCAAATGAAATTAGCGCGGTTACGTCGAGTGGAATTCCAGCGCTAACATCTCAATTTTCTTTTCAATGAAACTATTCAAATAAGGTAAGTTAACCTTTGTATTTTTTTTATTTGTACTCTAGATAGTAGATACATTCCGTGGCGTTTGTACGATTGTTAAAATAAGCTCTTGTTACGTACTGTAATGACCGTTATATGAAGCTACTAAACAAGGTAACGGTAGGTGCATTTTGACTATACTGAGGCGCAGGCTCAGGATTTGTTTTTTCACCCATTACTGTCCCACTGCTGGGCAAAAGCTTCTCTTTTCTCCTTCCACTCCTCGCGATTTAACGCTGTCACAGGCCATGATGGATGGTGTACGTCAAGCTCATCTCGGCTTCTCATCCTGGGCCTTCCACGTCGCCTCCTAGCGTTGGGTGGGCTCCACTCTGTCGTGGTCTTTGCCCACAAGTCGCTGGACATTCGGCAAACCTGTCCGTCTCAGTTCCATTTCAGGCTTCCGGCTTTTTGATCAGGTTTATTAGTTAAACAATATCCAAAGCCTTTATTTAATACAATTTTTTTACAGATCAAGACCTACTTACTTATTTATAACAGACAGCTCTTTTCATGGGGCCATAAAAGGGGGCGCGATATTTTTCAGAATTTTTTTAATTGCTGTATAGAATTGCAGTTTAATCGTTAATAAGCAAACCCTTGGGGCTTTAGATATTAGGTCCTTACATATGAAATTGGCGTTTTTCGTACTGGCCACTTTAATCACAAATTTCTCCTCTTTGGTAAGGAATTCCAAATTCAAATTTGTACAGCTATAGACTCGTGTATTTGTGCTTCGATGATCGTCATTCATTTGTTTTTTTTCTTCTGTTTTTTTCTGTTTGCGTCACTCATTTTACAAAATGGAAAACTTAAAATATCGCATTATTTACGAGTACGAGTTCCGCCGTGGCACTAGTGCTGCGGAAACAACTCGAAGGGTGAATGATGTGTATGGCGGTCGTGTTGCAAAAGAAAACACAGTTCGTTTTTGGTTCCAACGTTTTCGTTCTGGAAATTTCGACTTGCAGAACAAGCCCCGTGGACGGCCTGAGACTCAAGTTGATAATGAAGAGTTGAAGGCTATTGTGGAAGCGGATCCATCGCAAACCACGTCCGAGTTAGCTGCAGGCTGCGGTGTTAGTGATAAAACTGTTTTAATTCACTTGAAGCAAATTGGGAAGATTAAAAAGCTTGAAAGGTGGGTACCTCACGAATTGACTGAAGCAAACCGGCAAACGCGCGTCGACTGCTGCGTTACATTCTCAGTCTAAGACATCCTCCGTACTCCCCGGACCTTGCTCCAACAGATTACCATTTTTTTCGAAATTTGGATAACTTCTTGCAAGGGAAAAAATTCAACTCCGATGGGGCAGTCCAAATCGCCTTCAAAGATTTTATTGATTCCCGTCCGACTGGTTTTTTTAGTAAAGGGATCAATGAACTACCTATAAGATGGCAAAAGTGCATAGAAAATAATGGTTCATACTTTGATTAATTAAATATATTATATTAAAAAATATTCGACTTTTTCTTCCTCCCATACAAAACGCCAATTTCATATGTAAGGACCTAATATTTAGTGAAATATGTACATTTAATGACACCTGCCCCTGGTAGACATAAAGGTGTATAATGATATGCTTTGCCCATGCATTTATTTTCTTTGAATGAATAAAAGAATAGCTATGTGGTGCCGGCTTAGAATTTGCACTACCCAACTCTTCCCACGTGTGTCGTAAGAGGCGACTAAGGGATATCCACCGGGGGCGGGCAGCAGCGCCGCCTACAAAACAATTCTACCACCAAACTGCAATCCCCAAGCCGCATGTTCAGCATGGGGATTATGGGCATTACCCTCCATGAGATACAAGTCAAAAAGGCGCTTATCAGGGGGAGGCCTGCGTCCAGCAGTGGCCAATATAGACTGTTGAGGTGAGGAGGCTTAGAATTTACACCACCCCAATCCTTCCCGCCAATATCACCTTATTGGCAGGACGAATTGGGGTGGTGTAAATTCTAAGCCCACAGCTGAAAAATATCGGAACTAACGAAACCTTCGATATTTATCGAGCTGACAGATTACGTGTGTATGAAATATTGTGTTCTTTCATTAAGTCAAAGAAAATAAATGCGTGGACGGTGTAGGTAATAATTACCAGGAGGGATAATTAGCAGGTGCCCTTAGCGATTGGCTCTACTGAACTCCAGCTTGTAAGTTTAAACTCCGCATTGCGAAAAACTTTTGTTCGTTTTGAACCGCTCACATATGTCGAGGCTGTGGCTACGCTTGCCAGTTCATTCGAGCCTGGAATATAAACAGGACCGCAATACCAGAAACCATTTCGCGGCTTTGCACGAGTTTTTTCGGGATAAATAGCATCCGATTTCCTAACCCGTTGTACAATCTATCTATTAGATAAATTCATCAATTTCCAGACAGAAAAGATGACTCAATAAACGGCTAATTAGCAGTTGCCCATAGTGATTGACTCTGATAAACTCCAGTGTGTAAGTTTAAGACCGCACTGCGAAAAACTTTGTTCGTTTAGTATTGTACCACAAGGGAGACGGCTCCTCACATATGTCGTAGCTGTGCTACGCTTGCCAGTTCATTCCAGCTTGGAACATAAACAGGACCGCAATACCAGAAACCATTTCGCGGCTTTGCACGAATTTTTTCGCGATATAAAAGCATCCGATGTCCTACCCTGTTGTTCAATCTTTCTAATAGCCAAATTCATCAATTTCCAGACAGAAAAGAGGGCTCAATAAACGGCAAATAAGAAGGTGCCCACAGTGATTGGCCCTGATGAACAGTGTGTAAGTTTAAAGACCGCACTGCGAAAAACTTTGTTCGTTTAGTATTGTACCACAAGCGAGACGGCTCCTCACATATGTCGTAGCTGTGGCTTTGCTTGCCAGTTCATTCCAGCCTGGAAAATAAACAGGACCGCAATATCAGAAACAGCGATCGCTAGTGTTGAATGAACCATTTTATTCCAAACTAGCCTCTGGACGCGGCTTCCCTCGCGCGGTACCTAAATAAAATGTAACTGGGATATCACTAAGGACTTGGAACCTACCCGCCTAGGTTGCAAGTCCCTAGGATTTTTTTATTTATTTAATATATTTACTTTGTCATAACAGTGAAGCACCAAATCGACGAAGAAATATAAAAGAGATACATTGAGAAAACACACACATTAACATTAATAAAATTACACCAACACGCTACTAACTATAACTACTATAGAATGTCCCTGTTTTGTGGTTTCAAGTCTTCTTTTCATTTGTTTCTTATAGTAATGTTTTTTTAAACTATCGGTACAGCTCTCATACAGTATTTAGTATAAAGGCCTGAACACTTAAACCCATCACCGCTACCGCACAAGACAAAAATAAACATTCAAATATGTACTGATAATTCAAAATCAAAAAATCAAAATCAAAAACTCTTTATTTCCATAAATACAATAAATGTACACTTAGAAAAGGTCAAATTATAAAACTATACACTGACACGGAAATAAAGTGATATTTTTGATTTCTGTCGCTTCGGTATGTAGACCAAAGTAAAGAAGCGACGAAGAAACCTTTAGCCTGTTAGTTGTTATTCTTCGAGTTGGAGCAAAACCCGTTCCAAGCTTTTTTATCTTCTAGATAATCTGATATTTTATAGTAAGCCTTTTTGCACAGCAAAGTTTTGACAATTTGTTTGAATTTATTTACTGATAATTGTTGCAACTCACTAGGAGTTTTGTTGTAGAAGCGTATACATTGCCCTTTAAAAGATACATTAATTTTGTGTAGCCTAGTTGTGGGCACAGCGAGTTTATGTTTATTTCTGGTATTAAAGTTATGTTTATCACAATTTTTAGGGAACAGATTTTTATTTCTATGAGTGTACAACAAGTTTTCATAAATATATTGACATGGTACTGTCATTATGTTTATTTCTTTGAATTTATCACGCAGGGATTCTCTGGGACCCATATTATAGATTGCACGAACAGCTCTCTTCTGCAGCACAAATACGGTGTTAATATCTGCAGCGTTCCCCCACAGCAGTATGCCATAAGACATAACACTATGGAAGTAGCTGAAATAGACTAGTCTAGAAGTATCAACGTCTGTAAGATGACGGATTTTTTTGACTGCATACGCTGCAGAACTAAGTCTCTTCGATAGCTTATCTATGTGTGGGCCCCATTGAAGTTTACTATCTAAGGTTATTCCTAAGAATACTGTACTGTTTACAATTTCTAACGTTTCTCCTTTTACGTTTACATCAATCTTAACGTGTTTTACATTAGGTAGAGCAAATTTTATACATTTCGTTTTAGTTTCATTAAGCAAAAGATTATTGACATTAAACCAGTGTACTACTTTTGAGATTGTATTATTCACATCGTCAAATTTTATGTTTCGTCGTTTCATTTTAAAAATTAATGAAGGATCGTCAGCAAACAATACAATCTCATGATTATTCTTGACTAGGTGAGGCAGGTCGTTAATATAAACTAAAAATAGGAAAGGACCGAGGATAGAACCCTGCGGTACACCCATTATAACTACAGACCCCGAAGACCGTTTCCCATTAATGTCAACTCTTTGTATCCTATCACTCAAGTAAGATGTAAGAAGATCCAAAGAAGTGTCTCTTATTCCATAGTGATGTAATTTCCTGATTAATGTTTCATGGTGTACGCAATCGAACGCAATCGAATTGTTGTTTAGATACATTTTACAAAGACAAAATGGCTTCCCACAAACTTCAAACGAGTGGCCTGCGATCTGCATATTATATTAACGGCATCAGATAAAGGATTGTCTGATGCCGTTAATATAAATGCATCTTAATATTCCGAGTTAAAGCTCATATTTGAATGCACATTTTTGTGTTCTGTGGAAGTGGTCTGATCCCAATCAGCGACAACCTTTAGATTTCAAATCGCATTCTACGGTTTTGAGAGAGCTTTTGTTTAAAAGTTTCGCTCGTTTTGTCGGCACCACCCAAACATGTCGCGGCCGCTGTGGTCATGGTTGCCAGTACATTCCAGCCGGGAATTGAAAACCGAAACGACATTAATACGAAAAGTGACAATGCGAGTTTTAGGGCCACACTGCAGTCAAAATAAATTGGATATCGGTCTAACAGTCCATCAGCTGACAGAATACTTTTTCAATAAAAATGGAGTGCGGTAGATTAATGATTGAAAATCTAAAGTGGATTTTAATTTATCTAACGGTATCGGTTATATTTTAAATGATAAATTTAGAGTTAGGAAATTTTAATGAGGTTGGACCTGGAACAAAAGAGTCCCGTGCGTCCAATGGAACAGTCAGACTATTTACAAACATTCAATTTATAATACAAGGTGTTCTGCAGACCGTCTGCAATATGGTAACTGGGGTAGGTGGAAACAGGGATGTGGCTTCTTTAAGCCTGAAAATATTCTTAAAAATAGCTGAGAGGCTTTTCATGGTTAACAAGAACAAAATTAAAAATTTTAGTAAACCCCCGACAGATTTTCATGAAAATTGGTTAAGAACAGTCGGGATAAAATTGTCTATGACACAAAAAACGCTAAACGAAAATGGGTTCATCCGTTTGGGAGCTACGATACCACCGACAGATACACAGATACACAGACAGACACGTTAAACTTATAACACCCCTCTCTTTTTGCGTCGGCGGTTAAATAAGCCGCCAAATTGTTGCAGTTGGTCCCATCCCATCTACTCCCAGTTACCATACCTAATACCTATAGCACACGGTCTGCCAAACACTGTATATTACCTAATATTTCTGATTATTTTCCTATCGTCTCTGGTGTCGGCGGCCAAATTCTACTTCGGGTCACTGCGCGACGCCAATACGTAAGATTTTCTCCCATAGATATTAAAATTCATACTGCATTTGGATTATCGAAAATATTTTCCTCAAAAGCATACCTACATAGTGATTATTAAAAATGACTATAACAAATATTGCATAAAAAGGACAGTTTAGAGCGGGCAAGTACTCGTTTCATCAACCCTTTGCATTTCTTTTCTCCGTGGTAAATATTCCAGAAAATCCTTGACAACCCTGACTAACTCAAATACTATCCAGACATATTTTATTTCATTTTATTTTTTGCGTAACTCAGCTACTTATTTTGTTGCATGTTTTACCAAGAAATCCTTCATAACTCTGAATGGGGATTTTTTTCTTATCAGATGTAAACTAAAACAGGTAATATTCTCAGCTTAATAAAAGCAAGGCGGGTAAATAAGAAACCAAGATGCTACGCTTTGCAACCAGCTCAAAGTAAACGTGTTTTTGTATTCAAGTTTTAACTTTATGATTTTTGTAGTTTTCTGTATCTGCACGTCTGCAATGGAATCCCCATTATAATAACATTATAATAACCCATAACGTTGTAGGTCCAGTGGAACCTGGGTCCTCTGGACCCACGACTATAAGATCAGGGCGCATAACGTCCATATCAACGTCCATCTTAAAATAATGGCGATTCTTTTCACCTTTTAAACAAAAAACTACTCGTAGTTTAGTTTTTACGTATGGGTGCTATGATGCCACAGACTCACAACCACCCAACCATGAAAACATCCTGCTTTTGTCGGGGTTAATAAAATATGCTAAATAAAACGAAATTCAAGAAAATACTTGATCCTTCGTCTGATAAAAGCGGTTTTGCGAAAGTCTTTCGTGACAAACGCTTAACTAAAGTATGTTCACCTCATCCCCAAGTACTTTTGTCCATCTGTCACTAGAGCACTAAATAAGCAACTCTCATCTGCGGGCGTCGGTGGTTTTAATGAGAAATAATGGACATCCCGCCCCACCCCATGTTTTGTTAGGTTAAGAACCTTATTTGTATAAGTTAGTTCGTGTTTTTATATATGTCGGTAATTTCTCACTTGTTATTTATTTTGTGGAAATTGTCTGTCTACTTATGAATAGTTTCAGTCTATAACACTACAAACCATGTACCCCTCTGCCCCTTGAATAGGGTTTTAATCTATTAAATCATCGAGATAATTAACGTCTCTAGATAAATGTTATCGAGCAGGTAATCTATTATTAACTAACATTAATATTTTACGCTGTCATCGTCTGTAATTACAGGGTAGTAAAATTGGCGCCATAATCAATGTAGAAATAAATCTTGGTGGAATGAAAGCGGACATGAAACAAACGCATATTTTTCTTTTAAATACACCATAAAAATGCCATGGGTCGTAAGCTGGCACTAGCTTCGAACAGGGCTGGTTTTAGGGTTTTATAATAAATGAAAAAATAGAGAGAAGAATTTCAGGGTAGCGCAGAGGGTTATGGAGAGAGAAATGCCCTGTATCACTTTGGGCGACCGAAAAAGCAACGACTGGATTCGAAGCAAGACCAAGGTGATGGAAGTAATGAAACCATAGCAGCTAAAAAAGTGGAGCTGGGCACGATACATAGCCTGAATAGACGCATCACGTTGGACCAAGAAAGTCCTGGAATGGAGACCCAGAGCAGTCACTCGAAGATGAGGGCGACCATCGAACCGTTGGGTGGAAGATATCAGACGACACGGAGGCCAGGAGTGGATCCCGAAAAATACAACATGATGACGATGATTATAATTGATTGACCTTCGTTTGACTGCAATCTCACCTGATGGAAAATGACGATGTGTCGACAATGTACGAGTATGACGAACGAAGGTCTAGAAGACTTCTAACCTATCATCATTAACCTATGTCTTAAAGAGACCCAGGTTGTGATTGGTCGGAAAAACTGCAGCAGGCAGCGTGTTCCAACCTTAGCGGTGCGAACAATGAAGACAGAGAAAAACCGCTTAGTGCGAGTGGAAGGTATATCCACAAGGTAAGGGTGGTATGTGCCATTTGCAAGCCATTTGTCAACGGATTTCAAAGTGATAAAATGTCGGTTTTTTTACACAAACACAGCTCTGGCTCTGCTTTGTTTGGGGCTAGATCTTGCTGTGTGAATTGTCCAGCAATATTTATTTATTTTACGCCTCAATAATTACAAAATAGATTTGCTAAATAGCTTTGCTTACGTAATTGCTTTAAAAAAAGATTGTAAAAACTTTAAAAATCACACACTTAAGTGTAATGTGTCTTAGCATGTATGGGCGTGTCCATGACACTGGAGTTTCATCCTTCTGGCTGAATAAAAGAGTGACACTCATGCACCCCTAAATTAGACTTCAGACTTCCTAAATCCGTCTCTGTTGCAAACCCCGTCAAAAGAGGATAGTAGAAAAATGAATAACAGCCTATTTAATGAGTGCCTTAACGCTTTCAATGTGCTTTATGAATAATGAAATTAGTTGCTTATTCCGTTCTCGAGTTCCGTGCTCGGAACTTAATAAGGTTTATAAGTTTCCTGTGAAGATCTTTTGAGTGTTGTAGACTGTTATAATGAGAACTAGCTCTTTTGTATCTGTATGAATCTTTTGTGTCTCTTAGCAGCCATGAGATGGGGTAAGAATGCGTAGACGGATGCATTATTTCCTTTGATTACTTATTTTTTTCGTTATTATGGCTGGATGTCTTTATTTGTTTTCACTCGGGTTCCAGTAACCGTTTTATGATGGCGAGGAATGAATTAAATTATATAGATTATAATAATTAATAGGTATAAAGAGAGGACTCTATGAATTGAGGGCCTTGTTCTCTGCTTATTGCGGCTTTATTGTTATAAATAAAATAAATTATAGATTAATTAATATTCAGTGACTGAGCGTTTTACATTAATTTTTTTTTTTCTATTAATTAATTTGTATTATCTCTGTTATGTTGTCCTATAGAATAAATGACGTTTGGTGCTTATTGCATTGGTACCACAACAGCATTAGTGCAATGGGTGTAGCGTTGTTTCGCACCAAATTTTTCGCACTACAAGCTAAAAGTAATAATAATTGTTTCGTTTCTCGCCGGCTGTTTTTAACACCCGTCACAAAAGAGAGGGGTGTTATAAGTTTAACGTGTCTGTGTATCTGTCTGTGGTATCGTAGCTCCCAAACGTATGAACCGATTTTCGTTTAGTTTTTTTTGTGTCATCGATAATTTTATCCCAAGTGTTTTTAGCCATGTTTCATGAAAATCTGTCAGGGGGGTTTTTAAAATTTTTAATTTTGTTCTTGTTAAGATTTTCATTTCAACTCACAAAAAAGAGCCTAAGTGAACTAAAAGTTTGGACAGGTACAGTCAGAGATAAAAACATCCTTGCTCCTTCTTGATTCTGAGAAGAGTTCTTACCATTTTCTCTGGTCCAGTAGTTGATGGCTTTCGGCGAGGCCTCGACGTGGCACTGGAGAGTTACGTCAGTGCTGGTCGGCGCGCCCACCAGTTGATTTGGCACTTGCACGAGAGGGTGAACTGTTGAAAATATAAAATTTAAGTGTGTACTATTAAAATAAAACGTTAAGTGCGAGTCAGACTCGCGCACTAAGGGTTCCGTATAGTAAGACCTTGTTTCTTGCCAAATTGTTTGAATCTACACTATCAGCTTGAGGTTAACGGAAAGTAGGTAACCTATACAAAGGTTATGGTCCCTGGCGAAAATCAAAAGTAATTTTTTTAGTGAATAAACTACAAATTTACGGTTTTCGGTATTTTTCCTTTTACTTGTGCTATAAGAGCTTGCTGCTTGCCAAATTTCATGATTCTAGGTCTATGGGAAGTACCCTATAGGTTTTGTGTGCATGTGCTTCCCTTGGAAATTGAAAAATATTCGGACATCTTTTGATTGCGTTGACTTAAAGGATTTATTTTTATAGAACCTCCATGAAGTTACGAACTTGAGTATTTGATGTTTATTTCAACTCAATACCTCTACGTGTTCCTGAGAAAAGGGGATAGACAGACGGAAAGACAGGCAGACGGACAACAAAGTGATCCTATGAGGGTTCCTTTTTTTCTTTTGAGGTCCGGACCTTAAAAATGAGCAATTATACCTTAAAGTACACCTATGACCTACAAACAGACGTTGGCGGGGTAGCGGGAATCTATCTAGTGTCTCTTAATCATTATCAATTTCGAACTGTCTGTGTCAGTTTGAATATATATTGGATCCTTGTGCCAACTAAGGTCAGAAATATTTAAATATGGGTAAGTACAAGTACCTAACTAATCTTGGATTTTTTACAAAGGTCCAAACATGTTCGTCTCGCTTTGAAAGCACAAAGTTTATCAGCATGGTATTTTATAAAATGCGAAAACAAACAGCATACGCCGCAAATTCAAAAGCGAGTCTAGAATTTTTGCTCACATAACTTCCTATTTGCGCCTTGCGTAGAATGTATTTCTATAGGCACGCAAAGCCTTTGCATCTGGCATGAAATGCTTGCTGAAATATTTTACTAGCTTATTCAAATAACAGTAAAATGCGAACTAATGTTGTGCTGTAAGTTATCCTTGACACAAAGAATTGAAAATTAAAATATAAGGAATAATTTCTCGACGAAATGAATTACAAACGAATTATTTGAATCCAAGTAATAAATTTAAAGACACTGTGATGAAATGTAAGGTATAATCGATACAATCGAGAATCGTTTTGATCGATTATACCTTACAACTATTTCGCCAACTGTACTGTAGCGGTTTAAAAGTAGGCAGTGACAAACTTACCCTAAAATTATTAAAATAATTTGAGCGATGACAAAGTTACACTAGATTTTTACGATGACAATTTTACCCGGTGACATTTTTACCCCAACCCCTGTTCATTGTCTCAGTTTCGCATTTGATTGATTTTTGTCGGTTCAAACAGATTTATTAGATACAATAATCGGCGGTGAAGCCTACTGGCTTGTACGAATGTAGGTATAACACTTCTGTTGTATGATACCAGCTCAAAATCAAAACAGCGTCATTACACATACAGACCAGTCATTACACATATAAACATGTTCCCCTGTTCCGGTGACCTATCTGTACGTCACCAAAACATGAAGTTTCATTCAATCCCAAAAAGCAAATCGAAAAAATCCTTTGATTGACAGATGGCGAAATTCTCTGAAATAGTGCAGTTGTTTGTTCTCACGTAACCGTGGTCTATGAGGATTTTAGTAGGCTCTCATGGGACGATGGGAACGAAGCTCTGAGCTAGCACGGTCTCGTTGTTAGCGCCAAGGGGATAGTCAAGTTTTTTCTCCTCTCCTTCACGCCGAGGCTGATGTTCACCCAAAGATAATCTGACACTAAGCAGCTCGTTAGTTTTCATACATCTTACATCAGTTAAATGTAGGTAAACTTCTGTCAAAATCGTCAATTAAAATGTAATCCGCAAATATCTCTTTGTAGAATAGAGAAGAGAAGAAGAAGAAAGAAAATCCATTTATTTGACCCTAATACATACAAATAAAAAAAAAAAAAACATAAAAGGGGCCAAAAAGGTCCCTGTCTCAGCATTATGCCGCTACAAGCTACAGCGAGTAGCGGCGCTGATTTTCAGACAGGGCCTAGTGTGGTGGCACAAAGATGGTAAAAATATTAACATACCATTAATACACAAACAGACAAGAGTAGATAGAGAGGTTACATACAACACAGGAAACAACAAGAAATAAAGAAAAGAAAACAGAAAAAGATAAGTATAAGAAGAGGAAGCAAAGGGATACAAACTAGAGTACCTTTTTTTTTTTTTTATACTAACTGTAGGTATCCTACGGGAATAATTCTGTTTAAGCAGTTGGTGTTTATTTTGCTCACTTACTAGCAACTCGTGAACAAATAATTGGTAGCTGATAGTGTAGCTATCGTAACCCAAGTTGACGTGCTTTTGGCGTATGTTTACGCAAATCTCTCGTGTATGCACTTGCGGAAAACTCTGCGACTGTCAGGTGTTTACCTTGAATATTCTCAACTTGGTAAGTACTACAACTCCACGCTGCAAACGGTGGAAGTTAAATAACTTGAGTAAGGGCCCAAATTATGTAATGCTGCTTATCTATGCATTAATATTTTTGAAGGTATAGAAAGAGATTATAACTTTAAAAATAATAATATAATACATAGATAACAGGAAATAGAGGTGCGTTTTGGAATAACATTGCCTCTGAACTGAATGTTTTGGAACTAGCGTGCAACCAAATCTAATTTTGTATGAAGTGCCATAGTCAGCACCGAGTACTATTCGAATCAACTGAACTGGACTTGTTCGAAGCAATTAAACTTGAGTCGATCGCTGCGTCGCCGTGACTTGCCATTGGACTCACGTAGCGCGAATCGTTTTGCTTTGTTATCTGGCAGTGGATATTAAACTTGTCTTGTAATATACCAGGACAAGTATAAATCAAGCACAAAGTGAATCCTCACAAAGAGACATTAAAAATGAAATCGACATTGTTATTTAAAGATCGGATTATATTTGAAATGTAAACAATCGCGCCCGCACCTCAAATGCCCATTCCGGGTGAATTAAGGAAAAAGGAATTTTCTACCACGACCTAAGATCGGAGCTTATTTGCGGTTATTCTCTTTGACCGTCGTTAAGTTCCGACGGACGGCTTTTACGAGTTTGAGTGGCCAATTTAGGAAATATGAACGATCGGATTTTTTGTTCTAATTAATAACTCAGCGAAACAACGAGAACCGTCTTTTATCAAATAAAGGAGCCATAATGAACCGACGAATTGTTAATTTTATTAATTCCTGGTTTTCTGTTCTGTTTTAGAATTATTATTTTCAGGAAACAAAGTTGACCAAATCACACCTTCAGAGGCCCTAAAAGAACGTGATTAAGCAATCTCAAACTGTTCCTATAAGTAGGTTGGGATTCTTAACAGCAATCAAAAGTTACGGCGAGTTTTCTCGGTAGGATTCCTCGCGGAATTCTTCAAGTGACAGTTTGATTAACCGAGTGGCGCACACGCTTTCGGATTTCTTGGCGTTTTGTAGCTATTACCTGACTCCAGTTGACTTTGGAATTCGGTGTTGCAAAACTAGTTCCAAACATTTTATAGCAAGGGAAACAATCGCTTACGAAATTTTTGATCGCTACTATCGAAGTAAGAGTATTAACCAGCAATTAATTAAGGTAAACTAGAATCTTCACAAATCGAATACGATTTATTCACTACGCTTTTCGCAGTATTTTTTCTCGCACTAATTCACTGTCTTGAATCAAGTTGAAACTCATCAAGTTGCGGGGCACTTACTGCCAAGAATGAATTGCTTCTCTTCTGTTCTAAAAAAGCCTTTTTATGCGTTCGGGCGGTGGCAACTCGTAGCTCGCTGTTATCATTCGTTTTCGGGGGGTGGAAATTTAAATTAAATATTTGAGAGCGTTAATTTTGTCTCCTCATCGAGCGAACGCGACGCATTCTTTGTGAAGTAATTAAACTGAGTGGAAGGGTTTCGGATGGCAGGCAGTAGTTTGTTTGTTCGCTTCAAATTACGTTTCCTATGAAGTGGATTTCTCTTGGCTGTTGTCAGGATGTCGAGTCGTTTGTTTTACTGTTATGACTTATGAGTTGAACACGTCGTTGATGAGGTGGAGTTTGGGTTTATTTGCTTGAACTGGCGTAGAGCTTTGTCAATACTAACGAAATGAAGTCGTTTCGCTTGTCTCAGCTATCCAACATTGGTAAAGCTTGATTTTTTTTAAGTCCTTTGATATTTTCGCGAGGATTTTGATTCTAACCGTACAGTTAGCTGTCAAAGTGGTCTCTAGTTTATAACTGTACTGTAGCGGTTTAAAAGTAGGCAGTGACAAACTTACCCTAAAAATATTAAAATAATTTGAGCGATGACAAAGTTACACTAGATTTTTACGATGACAATTTTACATGGTGACATTTTTACCCCAACCCTAGGAAACCTATGTCCTGCTACAAATTTTACCATGCAAAGCGGGCTTGAAGAGAGCTCAGATCTGTGCCCGTATAAATATATAGCATCCAATCAGACGAGTGTTTACATGGAACTGCCAATAACAGAATGCAAATACCTAGTGGACAACGCATTCAGACCGCCTGCACTGCTAACGCTGGCTCCGAAAAACTTTTACACTATATTGGACTGAAACGAGGGCGAACCAAATAAGCCTTTCAACTTTTACGTGATGAATAAAAGAAAATTGTTTAAATACTAAAAAATTCAGGAATCAAGAATAAAATGACTTTTTTCATGTGGTAGATTATTCTACGAAAATGTATTTTTGATTGTTTGAGTAGATCCCGAATTTCAAAACTAAGGAAGAAGTTTTATCTAGGCATGCTAGATATAAAATTACGATTTTTATTCCAAATCAACACTACGCTTTTCGCTAGAAATTTTCGTTTCGACTTTAGTTTTTGCATGGCAATGAAGATTATGTAATATGTTACCAATGGAATTTAAGGGCTTGCCAATGACATTGTTTAAAAATGGACTCAATAAATTACTGACTCATTTTTTTTATAGCGTGGAGGAATATTTTAATTTTAAGCAGACAAGACATTTTTAATTGAATTCTTAAACAAGCAAATTTTATTAAAATAATTGTTAGGTCTATTAAAATGATACAATGATTCGAATCTGATACACCTGACATTTTCCATGATTGAAAGCTTTTAGATTATTTTAACATTTACTTTTTTACTCTAAAATTGATGGATTGTTCGTTAAAATGTGAAGGTACGCAAATGGGCTTTATAGGTTGTAAAAAGCAGTAAAATTTAATAATTAAATTGCCTCCACTGAAATAAATTTACAGCGAGAATATTCGAGTGTATTTTTAAACTCAAGATAAAATGTGATAGAATTCAGCAAAAGCCCAACCCAAAAAGACTAAAACTAACATTTAATTTTAAGCACTTTTTGGTAGGTACCCCAGGCGTAGGAACCAAAACGTAGGTATTTGAGTAAAAAGTTAATAGCATTTAAAAGCTATAACGTGTTTCGATATCGCTTTAGCGTTCACATTCCCAACTTAGTTGCAGTATCATTAAAGTAGATAACAGAAGCTTACATTGCAACCGAATTTTCGGAACTGATCAGCCAATCCCCAATTGTATAAAGCTATCCATACAAATGGAATGATACAAATACAGACAGGGTTGCACCGAAGGGAGGTGACAGTAGTTTCACAAAAAGGAAATACCACCAGGACCATACTCAGTTCAGCTAACTTTATTTACAGGTCTTTTTTTAACCCCCGACGCGAAAAGCGAGGGGTATTATTATTTTACGTGTCTGTTTGTGTATCTGTGTATCTGTCTGTGATATCGTAGCTCCCAAACGGATGAATCGATTTTTGTTTAGTTTTGTGTGTCATAGATAATTTTATCCCGAGTGTTCTTAGCCATGTTTTATGAATACCAGTCGCTGGGGTTTTTAATTTTTTTTATTTTGTTCTTGTGCTTAAAGATATTGGTGGAAAATAATTTACGACACTGTAATGTATCATCGGCAGAAGATTGAAACAGTTTCAGGTTTTGAAGCTTTCAATCACGTCACGTCAGTTAATAAATAATAATAAATAAATAAATAATACTGGACAATTCACACAGCATTAACTAGCCCCAAGCTAAGTAGAGCTTGTGTTATGGGTAGTAGATAACTGATATACTTAATACAATACACTACATAGATAGTTTTTTATTATACATAGAAAACACCCAGACCAACGGAACAAATTTCTGCAGATCGTACACAAATTTGTTCCGAGGCGGGAATCGAAACCGCAACCTCCTGCGTCGCAGGCGGACCTTCGCCCGCTGCGCCACGGAGGTCGTCGATTATCGAAATAGAATTTGAACCTTTTTCAATTAGCTTTGCATTTATTGACCTATAACTTCCAACAAATTGACGATATATAGGTATACAGCTTGTTACATACTATTGTATCGTATAATGGCGTAACGCGTCAGAAGTTTATCGGTTTAATACAGATCGTGTGATTCGAAAAATATTATAAAACCGTGCGTTTCGGTGTGATATATCTAAGGAATCCAATCCCGCAAACGCAGGAAGCGCAGAAATGCGTGATCTGAGTTTTTATGAGCGTTTTAATGAAAGTGATCAATGTCTTGTTACGCTAGACAGGAGATACCCCTTGAATCCACGCATTTCAACATAGAACGTTGAAAAGGAGGAAAAAGTACGGACTTTTCCAGTCCCGCAAAACCGGCGGGACCGATGTCCTGGATCATGTTTTGAAAAGATCTCTTTTTTGATGATAAACTCTAAGATGTAACATTAACTCTCAAAATCGAAAAATAAAAATAGTTATTTTACCTTTTTAAAAAAAAATCGATAATTTAAACGTTAGTGTTCCATAATACCCTGGCTCCGTCCCTGCCTATGCACGCACGGCGTGTAGTTGTGCGCACTATAATATTCCTGTACCGATATTGCAATCTGCGCCTGAATGGCGACGGCTGATCGCGACAGATAAGAGTTTAATTTTTCAGAGTGCCGAGGCGTTTAAAGATTATAACACTGTTTCGTAGTATCATTTTGCTGAGAAAAAATACATTATTTTGATTTAACCAGTGAACGGATAAAACATGGAAGCCGTCCTTCAAGGAAAATATGTGCGTAACATAACACAACATTGCAAACTTACATGTCAAATGTCCTTCGCTGATTAGCCAGCCACTTGTTAACACGTCGGACGCACATTTAAAGTCGACTTTATTCCTTCGACGTTTGAGATAATTATTGGAGAATATATTTTTGTACCTTCAAGTGATTTAGCTCTGCTTAGTTTGGGGATAAATGATGCTTTGTAAATTGTCTAGCATTATTTATTTGTTTAATTTTAGAGAGAGAGTAATTAACGTATTTAAGCTCAGCTGAGAACAACATAGGTTATTATATTCATTAACTACGTAGTTTAAAAAAAAACATTGTTGACGCATAATTTGAAATCCTTACTTACAATAGTTAATTAATTAAGAATGTCATATGCCTTTATCAGTAATCTTTCATTAAATTCACTTTTTTAATACAGCTAAGTGAATTCATCTTAAGCTCCCCATTTCTCAACCGAAACTAAATTCACTGAAACTTTCACTGAACGCCCTCTTAAGATGCAAGGCACGCGCCGTAGATGATACGTGATAACACGAAAATCTCCCAATTGCTTACGTGTTCGAGTCATGCCTGTCCCGCCGGCACCCCACTTGCCTCACTAACCGACTGTGTAACACGCTTATTACGTGAAATAAACGTATCTGTAACGTTGTAGTAACATGAATGCAATTTTTGGATGGCTTGCTGTAAATTGACCGATTCGTTTCAATTTTGAATGATGCATTTACATTTCGCCCTTGAAATACTATTTTTAACCTCCGACGCAAAAAGAGAAGGGTGTTATAAGTTTAACGTGTCTGTCTGTGTATCTGTCTATGGTTTCGTAGCTCCCAAACGGATGAACCGATTTTCGTTTAGTTTTTTTGTGACATAGATAATTTTATCCCTAGTGTTCTTAGCCATGTTTCATGAAAATCTGTCGGGGGGTTTTTAAAATTTTTAATTTATTCTTTGACTAGGTTTTTTTTGCTCTTATAAACAAAAGACGACGCGAGCCCACAATATCATAGGTTAAAAAAAAACTTACTACTATACCGTAGAAATACTTGGTTTTATTCTGTCTAAATTTGTTTTTTTCAAAAGTATTTGATAACACGTAATTCATAAGCCTATAAAATTTTTAACTCTTGAAAACTTTGTCAATGTTTAGCCAACACTTTGATAAAGACCCTAAAATACAAAACTGGCTACGAATGCAAAATACATAGGTACCTACTTTCTGTGGTTATGGTTATAAATTAGCCCTGCGATCCTCTGATAAGTGAGCTCGGTTAATGCTTTTTGTCGGTGCTTTACTCAGGTGAGTAGACTTTATCGATGATTGAATTGATACGTGACGGGCATGCTAACCGTCTTTTTGTTTCAGCGCCGGTCTCGCTTAATGGCGGGTAATGGTCTGTATGTAGGAATGAGCTATTGATGTTGGATGAGCGATATTTGAATATGGGCTTTACTTGAGGAAAACTTTGGGATCTTTGGCGAAGAACCTACAATATGTACGAAAATTTATCTTACCTACGCCTACCCACTTCAGTACTACCTATACCTTTGGTTGGGTCACTGTTGATGATGATGATGTTCTCCTAGCCGAATTTCGACCCCGGCGGCCAGTCTCATCGGAGACTAGCCAGATAGATACGCAGGTCATATCATAGTACACAAGTGTGTGCGCAAACACAGGTGCACTCTCAATTCCCCACTCTCATAAACCGATGGGACGGCAGACCGACACGACCGGGGAGAGGTCAAGCGCAGGACCAACAGCTTAACGTGTTTCACTGTTACTTGTATATCTACGTGTTTGTGAACTTTGTAATAACTAGCTTGTAAAACTTCGATCTACGGAAACTATACCTATATTTACTTAGTTTTAGATACCAAAGTGAACGTGTGTGCTAAACTTCCTTTGATCTTTTTGGGTATTAAATTCTCTAAACCGAAATGTACATTCGACGTGTACATGTAATTCTACTAATATTATGAAAGCGAAAGTTTGTATGTATGGATGGATGGATGGATGTTTGTTACTGTTTCACGTAGCAACTACTGAATGGATTTTAATGAAACTTTACAATAATATAGGTTATACATCAGAATAACACATAGGCTACAATTTATAAAGATATTGTGTGTAAAATATGACGATAAGTGTCAAGTAAGTAGGAAAAAATCCCATCTGCGAGGTATTCTGGCGTGCGCTGCCAAAATCGCTAGAGTTACACATATGTTATGTATGATGAAATATTTATCTTAAATAGTCCTACAAAAAAACCTGCCACAGTATATATCTATATCTTATGTGTAAGCCATTAAAGCCAAAATAGTGAACCATAGCTACAATAAAAATTGATAATTTATTTCAAATGCACATTTAGTAGCAATAAATTGATTCCTAAATGAAAATAGATACTTTTATCGCTATGTATTTAAAGTAGATAATACAAGCTACTTGAAATACTAATCCTGCGCAGACGAAGTTGCAGGCACCAGCTAGTTGACAATATAAATAGATTGTACATTCCAGAATTATCTTTCCATTATTCATTTAGCATTATTATTATTATTTACGAATTTAAAATTACCAGGAGCACATGACCGTGAAACAGGTCTCTAAAGACACACAACTGAAAAACCTTAACTTTATGGGAGATTTTTTTTATCAGTGCTTGAGTTACTTACAATGAACATGCAGCATTATCCTCTTGCTGACCGAGGGCGGCACTCCATTCGCAGCGATACAAAGATACGCTCCCATTTCTGAGCGGGTCACCTTCGTCAGGTTTACTATGTCCCCTTCTAGTGAGGTCACTGTAACAAATACCAAACATTGTAGTTGAGATGAGACACTCACTCAGTGCAAATGTCACCAAACTGTGTTCTGTGGGTAGGTATGCAAGTATGTTATGGACTCAGAAAATGCTATAAGCAAACCTAGAATCAAGTTAAGTTAGCCTTAAATTAAACGTTAAGTGCGAGTCGGACTCGCGCACTAAGGGTTCTGTTTAGTTGTAAGACCTTGCTTCTTGCCAAATATCATGATTCTAGGTGAACATGAAGTAGGTACCCTGTATATTTTGGTCGAGGGAGAGAATCAAAAATATTATATATTTTTTGTTTATAAATTACGAATTTACGGTTTTCAGATTTTTCTCATTATTTGTGCTATATGACCTTGCTTCTTATAAAATTTTATAATTCTGGGTACACTAGAAGTAGGACTTGTAGACTTTGAAGTTTTATTTATATCGCGACTCCAAAAGGTACCAGACTTGAGTATTTGACGTTAATTTCAACTTGATACGTCCACGCGTTTCTGAGAAAAGAGGGTTGACAGACAGACAGACAGACGGACAACAGAGTGATTCTAAAAGGGTTCCTTTTTTCCTTTTGAGGTACGGAACCCTAAAAAAGACGAAAAATACGAATAATGTTGTTGGGACCAAATTTTATGGAACGAATTATCACATCAATAATAAAATGTTGAATGCTGATACATGCTACTCGATGCTTCATTAGCATCTACTGGACGAAAAATTAAATATTTAACAAAATATTCCCAACTCAGCAAGAAATTAATCGCATTAACTTTCACACTTTAAAATAACAGCAGCGAAAAGTAACATTATTTTTTATGATGAAGCGTAGAATTGTTTGAACAACCCCCGATCTAGTGCTTACTTTACATTTCAGCTACTGTTAGGAAACACTTGGTAAAAGTTGACGGTTAGGCAAACAAGTCCCGTTAGTGGTTTCAACGGAAGCCCCGGCACCTTCAAATGGCACTGGAGTACGTTTACAGCCATTATTCAAACAAGAGGATAAAAAGGGGCAATATTTTCCGAAGGAAGCGAGTGATGGTTTAAAGTGTAGAGCTCTTGGACGACGCTTCGTTAGCAAACACTGCCGGCTACTGAAACCCGTAGAGAGGGCCTGCTGTGAAACTGTTTTGATTTATTGCCAAAGTTAATATCAGTCGGACTTTATTTGTATTTTTTACCACGTTTATTTACAGGAAAATAAAAGATACTTCCTTTAGTTATTAAACAATTGAGAATTCTGTGATCTGAGTAGAGCATTGCTCAAATCAAAGAGCCAGAAGAATCTATCACCATCGTTATTGTTTACGTTTATACTATAACAATCCTCGCTGCTGCATAGCTGTCTACGGCGTAGTTGTTAAAAGTGTCCTTATTTTCAGTTTCAGTTTCAGTTTACAGTGACTCATAGGTTGGTGAGTATTAGGCACAGAGCATCAGCGTCGTCATCCAGCGGCGTGAGGACGATTCTAAGTGGTGTTGATTTGAATCATTCAGTTGTGTTAACTGACTTTTTTTGCAAAACAGTACAGGTAGCTCAACTTTATTTTTAAATACACGTGTATCTTATAACTAGGTAGTTGAAATTTACTTTAAACTAAAAAAAAAAATCTAAATGATGTCTACTCCACGTATTCGTGTTTCACCTTCCGCGCGGGCCGTTGAATAAACTTGGACTGTCGATGTGTCATAAGTCAAGAGTCGCTTGAACTTACGGACCCATGGTGGTGGTTTGCCGTAGATAAACGAATAATATATTGAATGTTCATGCCTGAAACATTTTTGTTTACTTTAAAAATATTGGAATCAGGAGTTTATCGCAGGTGAAGTGTAATATGACGACCTCCGTGGCGCAGCGGGTTTAGGTCCGCCTGCGACGCAGGAGGTTGCCGGTTCGATTCCTGCCTCGGAACAAATTTGTGTACGATCTGCAGAAATTTGTTCCGTTGATCTGGGTGTTTTGTATGTATAATAAAAAATATTTATCTATGTAGTATTAAGTATATCAGTTATTTAGTACACATAACACAAGCTCTGCTTAGCTTGGGGCTAGATAATGTTGTATGAATGGTCCAGCATTATTTATTTAAAACAAAAAAATACCTTTTCAATACTTGATATTACTTCACGGAACAAGCAGGCCATCGGCTTGAGGCATATTTAACTGTCAAACCTCATGTGCCTGATATTGGTATTGAGAAGTTTGTGAGAGAAAAATGAACATTTTATTATTACGTTACATTTTTTACTATGGATAATAAAATATTATAAAACTATTCTACAGGAAAACTATATCATCTATAAATATATTAATTATTAATCATAATCAATTATATTATTGATCATGTATCATAATATGAAATAACATGTCTATTTTTAAAGTTTGATTAAACTTATCAGATAGTAATCGATCTCGTATCGTTACGATTTGATTCATTCCCAGAATAAGCTTGACGGAGTCAATTTCAAAGTAAATAATTTTCTAATTACCTAAAACTTGTTCAAATTAATTTCACGGAATGACTTTCCCGTACATTTTGGACCGAAGTTTACGAAAGACAACTAAATCTACCGTCTACTTTAGGAAAGTACCCTCAAGTATAATGGAAAAGCAACATTTTCCTATCGGATCTGGTTCCCAAGCCATGCTTTTAATTATGAATTTGACCGCGTCGTGAAGTCGTTAGGTTTCTAATTGGATTTTTGTGGGAAATATCCCATTATTTGAAGTGTCAATTTTATGATCAAGTTATTGAGTACCTATTTTAATGTTGTACCTAGTTAATAACCACCAAGACATATAATTTTCCCTGAGCATGTAGAAAAACTTGTCCTTAAATCAACAAAAAAAAGTAAACATATGCAATGCTACCTACATTTTACTTAGATTATCGAATAAAAAAACTCGTGCTGTTAGAATACAGTTGGTATGCAAGCTCAAAGCAATCAATGAGCGCTATTAAGTAATGATCCTGTTCAGCCTCCCTGATACAGACCCGTTAGTCAATCCAACTCCATAATGGTTATTAACAAGCCCCGACTAAACCAGTTAGATTCAACTCGTATCTATTTCAAACTTTGAGTAGATGAAAAGCGTCGAATAGAGTTAATTTGCATCTACGACTAAGTTTCCATTCATTCGCTTATCTGCATAATTTCTATGGAATAAATAAGTACATGTACCGTTGTCACAGCTCACATGTTTTATGCGGAACAATAAAGGGCAGATTTTGAATAATGCCCCTTTGTTATACTGTTTTCTGTCGTCATTATATTGTTGTTTTGTCATAATAGCCATTTTGTACTTGGATTTACTGTGGAGTTACGGTCAAATGTTGCTGTTATTGACTGTTTTTTATAAGACTGTATTTAGGTCGACAACGACAGTTAAAATGGCTTTTTATGTTTGAAAAACAAATCCTTTAGAGGCCAATTTCAGATCAAAAAGCACGACGTTTCGCAAGACCCAGGTTGAGAGACTAGATTTGAAAAAATGATGAACAGTTCTTTTCACTTTCTTCAAAAACAATTTACTCAAGTTAAACAATTACAAAATGACAAGCACTTATTAAGAACTATGTTTGTTTCTGGTGAAAACTTTCCTCATTGGAATATTCAGAAGAAACATTGGCTTCAGTAATGGATAGCCTGTATTGTTCCCTGCCCAGATTTATGGAGGTAACTTGTAACGGCTTCTTTAATTAGACTTCTTTACTCAAATTGATGATTGTTATCACCATGAAATGACTCAGGCCTAACGTAATTCCAATGATTTCACCCATAAATTCCGTTAGATTTGTTACTTTTTTCAATCTTTACTTCATATCTATGCAATATCTAGTTGTAGCAATTTACAAATCGTCATTAATTGGTCAAAAACGAAGATTCAGATGACCAGATATTTTTATCTTCTGGTATAGTGCCAACCCTAACGAATCTTAGTTTTGACGTCATGGGTTGCAAACAATTGGTATCTTTTGAACTACGCTTCCCAATTTAGGATAAAACTATGACCATACTTATTTCCTATACAGATCAGTATTTTATTTTTAGCCCGATTATTGAAGAACGAATGGAACGTAAACTCAACACTGAGCGAGTGCTGCCAGCTGGTCTTAGCTACCCTATTGAGTGTAGTTTTAGGGCGCTTTAGAGTGTGTTGCAGTTTAAAGCATCGTGGCTAGTAAACACGATGTCCCAAAACTCGACGTCAAGACGGAAACGGGTGACAGGCCAAGTCAGGGTATTTTTCACAAGAAATTTAAAAAAATCTAAGTGACCATTTGTAAAGAAAAGGTACATATAAACGAGATCGTCTACAACCTGTGATGGTCTTTAACCTCGTTTACTGCAATTTTTTTTCTTCAATTTTATTTTTAATCTGAATCCTGTGTAAATTGTTCTTCAGTAAATTGTTGCAATGAACAAGGCAAGAGCCAACCATAATAATAAAAATGTTTTTCACCCCTGCATCAGCTGATTGAACTGTCAGTGGCTTTGTTATTGAAAATTCTACAAGCTCGATGGACAGAGTATAAGTTATACTGCATTACTAAGTTTATAATTTCGCTTTTTTTCGCGTCACACGTGTTAGTAGGTCCAAATACCTTTTCCTAAATTTATTTTTTTCTCATATCACTCATGAGTTACGTAGTCACACAAAGATATGCGAGTGTCTAGAGTCAAGAAATAGGTATTGAGATTAACTTTTATTCCCTCAGAATTTCTTCTAGCTAAGGAAGGCAAGGAAAATGTACGAGTTAACATTACCCCAAACCTTCTGCTGCGCTCGAATCTTACTTAGGTGTATTGAAATGCTTGCCTCGTTGTGAAAGTCATTATGGTGGTACTTTGTTAGTCTAATGAATTGACTGATGGCAAGAGAAGGACTGAACAGTGGTAGGGTTAAGTGGGACCTGCTGATTAATCACCCGTCAGTACAGTTTCCAATTGCCACTCGTCACGAATTCCCTTTGCTTGTATAATTTTTGTGTCGGCGCAGCTCAGTTGATAGTATTTGTGTTTGAACGTCGGCAATTCAAAAATACTCACCATTTCCAATTTGATAAATGGGATTGGCCATCGAGTCTGCTAAAATTGCGAATCCATTTATTTGATAGATTTTTGCGTGTACCGAAATAACATAAAGGTGGTTCGTGTGATATTTGTGTCGCTTGATTCTTTTAACCCTTTATCCGTCTTATGGGCGAGTGTAGAGATGAGTAAGTAATTATTCTCGGACCGTCTCGAGATTGTAATCCGGCGGGATTAGGAAGGGCGGTGTGAATGGTAATGGGAGTTGCCGAGGTGCTGCGGTGTGATTTACTGCGAACATTCAATAGTGAATATTTTATTCGCTGATTTATTTTGTAATGTGGTTTCTGTTCTCTATCGCTAATGTTCTTAAGTGGTCTGCGAATATGAATTGAAGATCACTGTATTTTAAACAAATCATGGTTTTTCCAATGTTTTTGACATGCGTATCAGAGGTTTTATCTTAAACTTGTTGTATACGAAATTATGCGTAAGTCACTTAAAAAGTTAAATTAGTCACATTTAGATCAAATTTTAAATTAAAATGCCTTTAAATGCAATAAAATACGATGTTTTAAATGTAGGCTAAATTTAAACAGCATACGCTTACAAATTAACATTGCAGCGTCTTGCAAAGTCCCAAACACATTAATAAAACAATTCACGCATTCGCTAGACAAAGCAATCTATTACAACGACATTTTAATCTAAAATAGTTTAGTGTGAGTAGAAACTGGGTTAGGGTAAGCCTTCCAGTTTGAGCTCTACAGTTTGAGAAGGGTCGGACTCACACAAGTTATATGAGGCACACTTCACCAGCATGCATTTCCATGCGTTGCTTGTTAGCGGAATTATTTATACCAGCAGTGTTATGATTATGAAGATTTGCGTTATTGATAGGATAGTTGTTTTAAACATCCCGATTTAAAGCTTGCTAAACGAGGTACGATATTCCTCTAGCTGCTGCCACAGACTCTAGCAAAAGTGTATCAAAAATGTAACATAATGGTTTCAAAGCTTTTTGCTTTTCCGGCTGACGGCGCAGGCGCCGTGCTGGTGCCTTCGAACCAGCGGAAAAACAGGCTTACGTGACGTTAGGACTGAATTTCAATACACTAACAGTGGGCGGGTACAGAAAAATGAATAGACAAAAAAGTACCCTAGAATGTATTCTTCATCCAGTCCCTTCGCAGCTTCGTCTTTACCTAAGTAGGTAAATAATGTCTTGAATAAACTGGTATTAAAGTTTTAGAAATAGAAAAAGTTATTGCAAAGCGGTTAGGCAGGTTTTTTTATTTTACAAAGAATGTACGATATGTACAACTTTGAATTTGTTTATACGTAAACGACTTGGCACCATTAATTTCCCTTCATTTTGCAGCACATAAGGCAACCCGTGGTTTTTATCTGATAAATTAGAGTTATCGCGGCTAACCTGAGTTTATGCTGCACTTCATTGGCGTGAATAATTCTAAATAGGCACGCAAACGGTAATGACCTTAGGTAATAGTGTTTACTGGATTTTATTTCACTATTTGAGGACCATTTGTTTAGTATTAGGAATTCAGGATACCTACTTAAGAAATAGATTTTATCTCATATAGAAACCACGAAACGTTGACTTGAAACGTTGATTTTCTTCCAATCAGAACTAGGTTCGTAATTAACCCGCTCTTCGTCAAACTATAGTTTTTGCATGTATTAAAATTATATTTATTCAAAAATTAAATCATGATGATATTCTGCTTGATTGTAGATGAATTTGGTCTTACCTTTTTGCTTTCCCTGTGGTCCTCCCCTAGATATGATGTCGCTGCCATCTTCTCTACGCCACAGTATTTTTGGCGGAGGGAACCCTCGTGCCTTGCACACCAGCTTCGCTGACCCACCTTCCGGAACCATCATGTCTCCAGACGTCTCTTCGTAGATGATGTCTGGCGGGATCACTACTTCCAGAAAGGCTGTCTGGAATTTCAATTGTTTTAAATTTTTGATTGCAACCATTGAAGTATTTATTGTTAATAATCAATACTAATATTATAAAGAGGAAAGATTTGATTTTTGTATTGAATAGTCTCCGAAACTACTAGACCGATTTGAAAAATTATTTTGTCATTAGAAGCCCACATTATTATTCCTGATGAACATAGGCTTTTTACCGCATGAAAATGCTTCATTCCTACGGGAAAACGGGTAATAGGACAACGGGTAGTAAGAATGCAGCTAGTTGTTAATAAAGGCCACAACTACATACATGTGAATCACCCACGATTTTTGTAATTATTATCTCGATTATTTCCCATAAAAGTTGCAAGAGTTTTCGATATTACAGATATTTCAAAGAAATTTCGATACGTAGTCGAAATAAATGGAAACCACAAATAAAATGAGAATATGATAGAACTAACAAACCTAAAATAGTTCAAACAAATTATTCGTGAGCATGAATATTTATTTATCTACCGCTAAATTGAACATTCCAAACATAGCAGGTCTAAAAACAATAAAATAGAATATTTTACCTGCATTTTCATAGGATCAGTGTTCACTTGGCACATGTATTGTCCTCTATCTTCTCTCTTCACGCCCCTAATGTTGAGCGTCCATGTGTTGTAATCGTTGTGTGTGACGCTTAGACGGGCATTGTTCGTGATGACATGCTCGTGAATTGCCAGGATAGCCTTCGTATCCGCCTTGATCCAGGCGACCTGTGCCGCATCCGCGACGAATGCAATTCACCAACAAAAAGCACACGGATAAAACAATGAACAAACAGTTGGCACAACATTGCAAAATGCCACATTTCTGTTAATTTCTCTGATCACGTATGGTGCTGGAAAAGTTTAAAGATAATAATTACGAGTGAATGCTTCCCGAGCGGCAGTAACGACGCCGATCCTCGAGAGCGCAACACTATCTTGTTGCGAGCGCGGAAAATGCTCATGGAATTTTTAATTACATTTTCGTCTGGTCTCTGGTATTGCGCGCCGAACGCCCTCGTTTCACCCGCTTTACCAAAAGCGTCGACGTCGCAATAGGACCTAATTTCCTGCATAGCGCGTACAAAAAATAACTGACAGAAATATGGCATTCATGCTTTCTACATGGTTAGGGTATTAAACTTTATCGTAGGAAATGTTTATTGCGTTTTGTAAGCTTTAAGACTCGAGTTAGCGAAATTGCCAAAGATCAATTGATATAGGCAAAGTAATATGTTATTAACATTTTATTAAATGTTGATTGTTATTCGGATAATCTTATTGTAAGTGCTTTTTCTAAGGAAAGTTAAATTGCAAGAAATTGTGCACTAATAGAGGTGCAATTTATAGAATTATAGTAAAACTACAGTTTTATAGTGCTTGTGCAAGAACACTAATAGTCGTATCAAATAATAGGTGCTTAGTGAAGAATAATGCATCCAGTACACTCAGCCGGTTTCTATGATATTAACAAAAAGTTCTGATCATAATAAATATTTAGAAAAACATAAACAAGTTTTTAACATGGTTTTATAATTTAAAAGAAAATTACGTTACAAAAGTTTGCACTTGCTATAAACTATAATCTCAACTTTCGTTTGTTTAATATTCAAAGTTTAAAGGTAAGTTATGACTTTAAATTAATATTATTTAAGTTATTTTCATAATGGATTTCACTGAAGCTTTGAGCTTACTCAAGACCTCATAAATCCGCCTGAGTGTAATGACATTAAACATCTACAATAGTTTTGAAGAAATAATAGGTGAACAGGAAAGGTCTTTTGTTTTTCTCTACAACTGTATTTTCTTTCTTCGTTATTTAAATTTTATCTTAATAAGATCGGTTGCAGAGCTTTTGAAATCAGCGATGCAATTTCAAGGCTGATTTAAATACATTCTGAAAATTCAGTAACAATCTTGGAAGTGCATCGCGAATGAAAGACAAAGAATATAGAAGAATATTTTACCAATTTTCCAACTCATCCATACCAGCGGTGCATATCGACAATTGAATATGAATTTAAATAGCTGTGTGGTTTTGTAAAAGTTGTAGTGGTGTGTGTCTGTTCTCATACTAGTTTCTGTAAAATGCTTTCATGCCACGTTTCCGTATATTACGAGAACTCTCGAGGGAATACCTTCAAAGAACCGTTCCGGAATTATTAGTCCTGTATGATTTTGATTACTTAGTCGATGCGAGCAAACATACCTATCGAGCCGATAGTGTATCAGGAGGAAATGGAGTGACCTGCTCGAACGGCCCCAAAGAGACTATTATCGAATCTCGCTTCTTGTACGAATAGATTCGCGATCGGGAATCGTATTTATATCTCCTTTATAGTTTGGTATCTTGTTTTCAAGAGCCCACGGGACTACGTAAGATTACCTACCTAACAGTGTGTACACGATTTCCGTGTACTAAAAAGCAATGATGCTGATAGTATTCAGCCTGGCTTGTCTAGTTTACAAAATTAACTTCACAATTCTGTTTTCAGTTTCCAATTGTTATTAGTGGCGAATATGGGAGTAAACTATACATATATTTAGAATTATTGATTTCGTATGCGATATGTAGATAAATTAAACATATATTTGTCTTAAAAACAGCCATGAGTAGGTACAGTCTAAGAATACAAATATGTAGGTATAATGTCCTGGCTACACGCAGTAAGCCACATGAAGATTAAGTCTCGGGGCAGTTTGAGCAGTGCCTCTCGAAATGATTGAACGGGGACTAAGGGGGTTTGTTCCAGCTGTATTTTAATTTCGTAAAGTGACTGTTTTGCAACGTAAATTTCTCGGTTGAATAGAGTTCGATCATAGTGGCTTTTGCGGTCTTTTAACTTCGAAACAAAATAAAATTAATGGAAGTGCAGAGTGCTAAGCTAAATAAATTGTGCTTTCAGAAGTCGTTGCATGCTCTGAAGAACAGAGGTTTCACTAGAAGTTTGTGCCGTGTGCAGATAACTCAAAACCAAGATCAGATTATGCTGTTCAATTGTTTTTGTTGGGCTCTTGGGTTTTAGTTAAATGTGCTAGTGTTTAAGTGTCTAGTGCAAGTGGTGCTCGGTAATCTAGGAGCTACAACTATCGTGGACCAACTTACAGTTTATAGTGCAAACAGTTGTGAGCTGTATTCTAGGATAGAGGTATATCGGTGCTGGCTCCGAAAGAGTGCTGAAGAAGTGCGAAGATTGTGTGCTAGGAGGTGTGAAAGTTAGTGCAGAAGTCTATTTGTTGAGATCTATAATTTTTATTGTAAGAGGTAACGAATTTGTTTAAATCAGCAACATTCATGTCTAATCTTATTTAAAATTTTATATAATTGGAATTAAAATAAGGAAACCTACAACCATCGATAAGTCTTCCATTAATAGACAAAAAAATCCCGTAGGGTCCTTTGTACATTTCAACAGTTATTCAGATTTAAAACTTAAATACTATTAAGCTTTCTGAACTATTTCTTAGTATTTCTTTCCTTCTAATATTAGAATGTTATTTATTTTTAGAAAAAGGAATTGACTGAAAATTTATTTTTAATTTCTCATTGAATTATAGATCTCAATCTAGGAGAGTGCAAGGGTGCTGCTCTATGCAGGCTGTAGTAATCAGTTGGATACACACCCTGGCTGTGGCGGAGTCGCCACTCACCCTATAACCTCCCAGGTTATTGACCACACATGTGAACATCGCGTCCCTTCCCTGGGCTATGGTCACGTTCTCCAGGGGATACAGGAAGTCCGGCTCCAGACCTAAAGCTGGAACAAACAATACATTGTAAGAAAATGCTATTTATGATTTCGAAGGCAACTTTTTATATAAATGTTGGATTTCACTCGATGTTAGAAGTCCTGGCATGAGAGAGTGAATACTGGCAGATTACGAAATAAAATTTTAAGGAACATCATCGAGTGTAACAGAAAAAAGTATTTTCACATTCATCCTGTTTTCATCGCTCGCATACTATATACTACGTTATTTTCAATTGAACGTTAATAATAATTGGAATGGACGTTTGGTGAAAAACACACTATTCTCGTTTTTATCTATTTGTGAGAAGAGAGATTCACAAAACCAGTGATAGAGGTCGATTCAGAACCAACTCTGAAAAAACAATGTTGCAACAGCTCTCTCGTGTGATAAACCGGTATCACCGCGGTAATAAACCGTTTTATTTTACACTCAAGACATTGTGCTCATGGTTGCAACATTATAACTTTGGTAGGAGTCTAAGAAACTCCATTAAACATCATAAGTAGATTGTACATGTTTTGATTTATAGCTCCAACAATATTTGCCTAAAAACATGTTAGAATCTGAAATGTTCCATCAATCTTAGCCGCTTGAAGCAAGACGTTAGATGTAATCGCATAGTTTACGACGCACACGAATAATTCAACAGCATCGCCATTCTAGGAGCAAATAGATAGTCCTGACTTCCGACACATGTTTCCGTGGACGGGACACAACCGGTCACGTAGAATATTGACGCCTCGAGCCATCCATTCGCAGGGGACAATGCCTACTCGATGTCAAGGGAGACATTTTTATACGGATGGTATTTCAACATTTGAAAAAGCGCTTCATAATGACGTGTGCTCACGATTTGCAGCAATCCGAAGTGGGTATTTTGGTGGTTACTGTCACAGAACAACTATGATTGCGAATGCATGGTTATAGATATTATACGTAAGTACCAACGTCCTAACTTTTGTCCTGTCTTGTTTAATGGTTTCTTATATTATTATTTATACACCTAAACATCGAATGATGCGAAGGAAATTTTTATGAAAATATCGCAAATGTAAAAACGAAAACGGCGCTAAAGTATTTTAATAATTAATTATTATAAGTAGGTACTTCCTGCAGACCTTTAGGTTTATCTTTTTAATAATGTTTTGCATAAGAAAATTTACAACTTATTCGCTCAAGCACTAACGAGTCGTATCAGTACGATTTTGAATTCATAAAATTAATTTATTCAACATCTAATTCGAACTTAAAATAAAAATTATATCCAGCATTGTCACCATATTTTTATGTGCGAGGTCAGTGGAAATAGCAAAAACGTGTAGCCGGACAAAATGCCACAACTGGGATCGCTCAAAATGTCACTTACTGGCCTTTACCAATATGCGCTGCGCATGGCTTCGAAAATACTACAAACTCTACCTTGAATAGTAATAATAAGACTCACATCACAAAAAACTGTTAGATCGCATTTGAAAGAGTGAACGAATTTTTTTGACAAATTTCAAAGAAAATCTTGCACTGCGTGTTCTAACTATTTTCGCTCCTCATTTTATTCCTTTTATTTTATGTTTCATTCGTAATAAAAATGTCAAGTAGTGACAAAAATAAAAAGAGTGATACACCCATGAATACATTTAAATTGACAGACGTTCCACCCCCACTGGAAACAAACCCTATTTAAAAATGAAACTTCACTTTCTTTATCAATGAATTCATTATTCAGTATTCTATTACCAAATAATTCAGCGATCGTATTATAGCGACGCGACCGTAAACTTTATACTAGCTTTTGAAACTTGTCTGGCGTGATTATTACAAACCTGTAACTTTAGTTTCTAGATATGAACTTACGTAAAAGTTTTTTGTTATGACGAATGTTTTGGTGTCTGCTAGCGACTAAGAAAAATGGTCTTCTAGATATTAAAGTAGGAATGTATATAGTTTTTAACATTCAGTAATGTAGTAACTAACCGTACGTATTGTATTTTATGTAAGTATACAGAGTGCCACGAAATGGGTGTACTAAGCCGAAAAGGGGTGAATTTGGACATTGTGGGGGTCAACGTTAGTTCTAGGATTTTTTGAATTTTGAACATTCTATTCCTTATTTTGCGAAAAATTGGAGACGTATTTTCTTCATAATTCATGTTCTTTTACGTGTATTCTTACATTCTCATTTGCAATTTCAAAGCATAGGTACACATCATTTTTTTTAACAAATAAATGACAAAACACTGGTTTAGGTGAAAAAAAAGGAAAGACATTTGTAAAATATTTTGTGATGTTAAATAACGCAAGAGTGCGTGTAAAAGAACAAGAATAGGAAAAGAAAAAAAACATTTATTTTAAAGAATTAAAAATTACAAGTAGGTACTTTTTAAAAAAATCGTTATTCACTAGTTGATCCCCTCGGGGTCCAGAATCACCCCCTTTCAGCTCAGTACATACACACACCCTTCAGAATCAGAATCAGAATCAATCATTTATTTGCAGAATACAATAATTACAAGATCTTAAAGTTATGTGAAGACAATGTATTCGACCCGCAAGCAGGTGTGCAAATGTTAAAATGTCATTATTATTATTAGGTATTAATTATACATTAAAATATCATTAACTAATTCTCTTACTATTTAAAATTTAAGTATTCGTTTACACTATAGAAACAATTTGAAAGTAACTATATATGTAAATGTTTCTTAAATAGGTTTCCATTTAAATCTTTCAATTTTTCTGGTAGCTTGTTATAAATAATTATGCACATGTTAAAAACATTTTTTTTATAAATATCCTTACAACATTGAGGTTTGTAGAGCAAATTTTGAAACTTGGCCATTTTCTGTCAAATCATAACATCCCCACGTTTAGTAAAGTAAGCTGGGTAAGATTTGACAAATATACAGACATCTTTAATGTACATGCATGGCAGGACTTTACAATTCACAAAGAGGGGTTTGCAAGTATCACGGAACCATGATTTGTTTATTACCCTGAGGCATCTTTTTTGTATTTTAAACACTCTTTCTACTTCTACTGAATTACCCCATATTAACAAACCATAACTCAAAACCGAAGCCACGTGACCATGGTAGGCAGCCAGCGCCGCATCAAATGAAATAGTCTGTCGAATCTTTTTTAGAGCAAAAACAAACCGGCTTAATCTCTGGCAAACATCGTTAACGTGATCCTTCCAGTTCAAATGTCTGTCTAGAGTGATCCCTAGAAATTTAAAAGATGTAACTTCATCTACTTTATGATTTTTAAATTTAATATCAAGATTTAATGGGTTTGTATTATACGAGTCAAATTGCATGATTTTAGTTTTATTAATATTTATTTTAAGATTATTATTATCGGTCCAATTAACTATGTCAACAAGTGCTTTATTTAGTGTCGGTTGTACTAGTTGTTTATTATCAGTTTTTATAATAATAGTTGTGTCGTCAGCAAAGAGTATGCATTTATATGAAATGGAATCCGGTAGATCATTAACATACAATAAAAACAACAGGGGACCTAATATGCTACCCTGAGGGACGCCGCGGTTATTCAAGACCTTTTCCGACCTAAACACCTGCTTTACAAAATTGTTTTTGTTATTTCGTTGTACTTTGGTGATTTCGGTACATTGTTGACTATTGTGTTAGGCTAATAACTGGCTCGCTAGCTTAATAGCTAGCGAGCCAGTCATGTGCTTTACCTCGTATACCATGTAAATCTAATTTGTGTTAATTTGATGTGTGTTTAATTTGATTTTTCATGTAAACCTTTCCGTGGTACCCTGTATAGATAAAAAGGTTTGAACGCATGTTGACCGAGGCATCACAATAGACGTTCGAATTGAAATATGTGATAAGCCAAAGCAAAAGCAGGCTCGCCATTATTCAAAAACCTTTTTTTTATTCGGCGAGGTAATTCGTTTACAAACAAACTAGTCTGGGGGGGACCAGAATTAGGTGGGACTCGACGCTCTGAGAAAGACGTAATACCCACTAAAACCTCTCCGGTGTCCCCCTCTCGCCACTTTCGCCGAACCACGGGAAAATTTAAAACCTACCGCGACGTTTTCGGTCGACTCCGTAGGGGACAGACCACCAGACCCCAAAGTTTTTAGTCCCTTTTTTAAAACTGACGAACAGCATTCATATTTCCCCACCCAATGCACTAATAATCAAACCCATCTCGAATTTTTGAGTGTAACTATTTCAGTAAACCAAAGTGGCTGAAAACAGATGTAAAAGCTTCAACTGTGAATTTTAACTGGAACTGGATATTACCGATCGAGGCTTCATTTGCTATTTGGCTCAGTGATTCCGTTTGGCCTCTCAACTGGTTCATAGCTTAGGGAGAAAAGCTCGTGCACAAATAATACGTGCAAAACGCAAAAAATTCCGAAACAATTTTCTTAAAAAAAAGTTGTCGGTCAAAGAACTTGACCGGATCGAAATGTAAATATTGGTGTTTGTGTTCATAGAAAAAAATTACATACTACTGACGCAATGTGTTTATAATTGAGAATAAGCTACCTTCGCATCAAATGAAACCATATTATGAAATTGCTACGATAGCTGCTACGCCTCGTAGCACATGGCTACGCCGTAGCTCTGGCCAACGCTGTAGACGTACCTACTACCAGTGCTACGGCGCAGCTACAAGGCGTTACACAGTCGACTCAAATCTCTAAAATATAAAATTTCACATGCGATCAGAGTGGGATAGAACCATTTCGAACCCGTTTGACAATGCACGTGCCACCAGATATGTGACGTAAAATTATTTAACTCAACGTAATACTACATAATATCGTTATTCTGTCGTTTAACATGGTTAAACTAAACTGGTATGATGTAGTTTTATTATTTGCGGTGACATCTATTTTTGAACATTTTACCAGTTCAGTAATGTTAAAAAGCAAGCTTCAGGATTACAGTAAGCTGTGACCGTGCGAAGCCTTTGGGAGTGAATTACGAGTGGCTATTGTTGTTCTAGCGGTAGGGGATGCGTCGGCGTGCATTGTTTAAAGATTTATCTCGTGGTACAGAAGTGTTATCGTATGTGTTACACGTTTTAGCAGAATAAACGACGAGTTATTTGTAGACAACACATTTACAATTTGCAAGAGATTTGAGTGTCTGTTACTTAAAAAAAAAAAGTGTAGACAGCCGATGACAAGAGTTGCGGAACAGGATTGGTTTTTTATAACGGATTTTATTGTACCTACTGTAATAATACAAATTTAAATATAAGCTAAAAAGCTTTCTTAAGTCTATAGATTACATTATCTCTGTAAAAGTTTTACAAAACCTCGTCTCTCAGGTCTGAAAACAAATATTTTCCAAGGGATATTTGAATTCGTTACGAAGAAGTTAGACCAGTCCTGGCTGCGTCAGGGCACTCTAGATTTGTTTGCTTCAAGCCCAAACTAGTTAAATGTTTGGACGAACTTTATTTCGGACCCAAAACACTTCGAGATACTCCATGTTATTGTTGTTTGAGTGTGTTTATGAAGCTTATAAGTGTTTCGATTGGCTTAGGTTTTGTATTTAGCTGTTATTGAATAAGCATAGTAAATTTAACTGAGAAGAAACATTTCTTAATAGCAGATAAACTTTATTTTTGAAGTATTTATTTCAGCCGATGTACTCGTGGTTATTAGTCAATCGTTAATGCCCAAAGAATATGTTTAATTACTTTGTTTCATACTACAATATAATGAGAGCTGTCAGATAAAGAATGCCTAAACATTATTACATTTTTCATTTATAAAATATACAAAAAATACATCGTAAGCAATAAAAGAGAAATAGTTGAACCGCAGAAAAATAAATTACAAGATCGAAAGGCAGGCAATAACCAAGAAACAATGCTGAACGAAACCAAGAATTCTGGTTTGGGGCCTCGAGCTCCTTCGGAGTAAGGAAATTCTTCAACAACATTGTTTCTAAATTAAAACAATCTCATAATTGCACATTCTCTAACTTCTTTGATGCAATGTAGGTATCTTAAAACGTCGGGGAAGGGTTAAGGGGCGTGGAACTCACGTTCGGGCTCGTTCGTGCAAGTTTTGAGGCGAAGTTAAGGCGATTAAGTGTCACTTCTGCCGCGAACTAGCACAGTTCATTAAATATTTCGAGTGACTTAATTGGTGATGTCTTCTACCGAGTTTTGGCGGGAACTGATTAGTTTTTACCCTTTCCGTTAATTTGTTTATCTATCAATGTTGATGATTAACTTAAGGTTCAGGTTTTTAAAGGCCTAGTGGAAAATGAATTGCAGCATAACGCACAATAAAAATCAATAAAAAAAATCATGTAGGGAATGTAATTAGGTTTCTTATTAATTTATACAATGTTACGAAAAAAATACAATCTATCACGTTTTTGAAAACAAAAATACACAAATCGATAAATGGTTTCAAAAACAATTCATCAAAAAATCTAAGCGCGTACAACCAATAAAATAAATAACAGATGCGATCAGTGCAAACGTTTGTTCGGCTATGTTCAGTCCATCAAAACATAAATCTATTTTCACGTTCGCTGCCCAATAAATATTTCCCCGATTGTATAAATACGGGAAACGATGAGTCGTCACTGAAATCAGAATCACCAATTCAATGGATGTGGTAGCGCTACGGAACGACTTAATCTAACACTACATTTTTAACACACATACGTCCTTCTGCAGAACATGCGTCCTCCAGACAAAGGGGGAGGCAGTGGAGGTGTTAAAAATACACAGAAGGACGCTGCTGACCTGCCTCTGTAGGCCTGGCATGGGGATTGTTGTCTAGGGTAGAATAGAGAAAAATTACGTCACATCGTCATCGAATGCGTAATATGTATGAAACTAATTCTTTCAACTTCAATAATTTACGCAAAGTAGACAATTCGATGTCATTCGTCCCTATTCTACCCAAGACAACTATTCCAGTGCTAGGCCTACTGCAGGGGTATTTTAATTCATTCGATTCGTTTCCGAATCGAATCCGACGGATCTTTAACACGCTATTTTGATTTCGCCTCGGGTTGATGATCGAAATAAGGAGCTCCTCCTCATTGACATGGCCATTAGTCAACAGATTCACGGATTTTCGATCATCAACCAGAGGCGAAATCAAAATAGCGTTTTATAGATCCATCGGATTCGATTCGGAAACGAATCTAATGAATTAAAATACCCCCGCTGGAAGGCCTATACTAACTAACACTGAAACTATTGAAATTTCAAATTTTACCCAACGACCTTATGTTTTTAAGGATGGTACCTAATTGATAAGAAGGTTACAGCCCGAAATGGTCTGATCTCAATACTGGTTAACCTCGGCATTCTTTAAAATCTTGATCCTAGAGAAGTGAAAATTAATTATTGATTAATTTAGAGGAACCTCCCCACAAGTTTCATTATTCTGTGACGAGAATTCAAGGAAACGATGAACCACAATCGGGCGGGCATAAAGTCCATTACGGTCAATCGTCTAGACGAAGGCACGTGTTGAAACTATTCTCACGAGTAAACGAATTACCTGCTCTGTATAAATAAAAGAAACTACCGAGCACAAGGATAAACAGTATAACAATTAAGCCGCGAGGATAAAAATAAGTGCTTTGCTGAGTTTCTACGTTAAACACTTGGTTGTATTTTAACGCAGTGTGCTCTTAGAATGGACTCATTATGAGCCGTCAATCTCTGAAAGTTCAAAGCCACGTAAAGTTTCTCCACGCTACCTTTCTGTTTCAGCTTCGTAACTGTAAGGCACTTTTGCGGTGATATTTTACTATTTAGGATATTTGGTTTTTTAATTCTTGTTTACCTACGAGTGTATATGTTTTTTGCATGTAGAATATCTGGTTTGTTTAAATATGTGGTTTGCTTAGGCTCACCTCTTGGTTGTGGGGAATCGCATTTCGGCTCCTGTCAAAAATGCGTGTCCCGCATAAACCACAATATGGTTTCAATAACAGACAGTCGAGATTTCATTGAAATGGAGGGTTTGATCAAGGAGGCTTAACTTCTATACGTATATTATTTTGAACTCTATGGTACTTGGTTTTGATGGTTCAAGACTGCTTTCCTAATAAAACTCGTCATTTTGACTTTTCAGAAAAATCCTTATTTTTAAGCTCAACAGCACGTGTCCGGGACGGGCTTGTGACGGCGCATCACAATGTGGTTGCACAGATGCGCATATCCAAGATGGCGGACGCATAAAACCCTTACAAACAAGAGGTTAACAAAACAAATTTGGTGAATGAGGTATTAAAACCTCGTCTGAATGGAGTCCGGACTGTCCATAGATAAGTACATCTTTTAGGCTTTTGCTTTTTTAATGTGAAAAAAGGGGACTGAGTCGTTTTTTGCAGTTTTCATTTATTTTCCATAACCAGTTAAAAAATAGAGCCTTGATGGACAAATAAACTCACACCAAAAATCACTAAAAGGCTTAAAATATTTGGCCCCATTTACACAAAATGATCACTGGGAAAGACAAAACCATAATGGTACGGTATGGATTTTATTTAATAACCTACAAAATATAAAAAGTCTGCTCTACACATTCATTTTAGGATGTACAGATGTGTGTTAGCCGATATTTTGCGGGGTATTCGTACGTATTGGTGTGGCTCACTTTTTCAATATCCGTACCTAATGGCCGCCAGATGGCAAGTTGGGCAAAGTGATGCTATCAAAAAGCAATAGGCTGTGGTTTCGCCGGTTATCGGGGCACTTTACGCTGGCATCCTGACGTGGGTCAACTTCAGCGTGTTGTACAAGGTTTATGGATTCTTTGTAAAAGGTTTCACGGATTCGGACCGTAACCTGCTTTTGAATAGATGCTTGGAATATTTTGACATTGAGTAGGATTAACCGTTTTGTTAGTAAGTTAGTGGGTTGTTGGTAAAGTGATAGTTTGTTGGGGTGTTTTTATTAACGCCAACAACGCATTACTGACTCTTTATCTCCACTACGGTTTTCATATTGGAACCTTGAGATTTAAAACAGAGCTATCTCAAACACCTTTGTCTGTAAAACTCAAGGTTTTTTCTTTACCGCTAACAAAATGAACATTGTACCTAATGCCACTTCTGTTTATGAACAAAGGGCCTTTAATTTGAGTTAATTGTATTTGCCACGGTACATGATTACCCACCGAGGGTTTTATTTTCCAACTCAGATAAAATTACGGAATACTAATTCTATCATATCAAATCTTTCGCTCTTTTATTACTTTGTTTTGTTTGGACCAGTAATTTGATAATTTGACTAGGTGATAATTTTACTTAGGATATCGAATCTGTTGAGGTAAACGTGCTCTTGAGTGGAGTCCACGACTCGGCAAACGTAGTGTAGGAGGCGGGATGATGACCTGCGAACTACTGCAGGCAGATGCTGGATGCGGAAAGCTGAAGACAGGGCGCTATGCCGCTCATTAGGGGAGGCCTATGTCCAGCAGTGGACTAACTTAGGCTGATGATGATGATCGAACCCAGAGTGCACATAATAACTTTATAGGACTACGGTATTGGTTGAAGGGTAACAAGACTTTTGGCCTCCTCAGTGAGCATCATTTTCACCTTTTTGCAAAAAATGCCGCTGCATCCCGCTAGATAGCAAAAGTACGTACTAAGAAAAGGTTAGACCACGCGGTCACGGTTAGAACGTTGCTAAAGTACCTAACTATTCGAGATACCGAAATATTTTCGAGTATTTTCTTTTGCATAGAGCAGCATTTTAGACACCGTTTCCCATTGTTATTCAGTCGACGGCGCCAGGACCGCGCACGCCCGACTGCTTATCGCCATCCCCCAGCCGTTGTAAATTAAATAAATATACACCTAATGAGCGGAAATACAATGCATGACTAAGCTAAATAATTGCTTCATCTACT
The DNA here is from genome assembly GCA_949316285.1 of Eupithecia subumbrata. NCBI lineage: Eukaryota > Metazoa > Arthropoda > Insecta > Lepidoptera > Geometridae > Eupithecia > Eupithecia subumbrata. The sequence goes on along the minus strand of OX438644.1, from coordinate 26,420,910 downwards.
TTTTCGCGAATTTTAACCCACTTTTGATAAAATAAAATTGTGCTACATTTTTGGTGGTTGTCATATAAATCACTGTTATAAGTAGTTCAAATTGTGGCTCAGGGATTATTATAATAATGGCGCTGATCTGACGTGTAGCTCCATAAATGACGATAAAATTTAAAGGCTACAGGAAACAAAAACTATAAGCTGATTGGTTGGTAATAATGAAAAGAGGTATTTTCCAATGGTTGTTGGAATTTTTATTTGTGATATTATCCTACCAGCCAGCGTTTCGCTTCCCATTGGTAATGATTTCGAATAGTTGAGCTACTTTTAGATTGTTTGCAACAATCTGCAGTAAGCTCAAATGTTTCAGAGGTTACTCGTTCTTATTTGATTCTATTACCTACTTGTACTTTTTAAAGAACTACCGAAATAAGTTCAATCTACCATTTTATGACTGATGTTGATTCATTGGCAAATTCAATAACTATTTTTTTATCTTCAACAACAAATGGTGCATGAATTTTATTACCATCTAACACTTTTGTATTTTTTCTAGAGTGTTTTCCATTGTTGTAGCGTTTTATTCCACGAAAAACCATTTTTGTACTTAAAAATGCTACGCTCCAATGAAAATTTATTCAAACTGAATACGTAAATTTTCCAAGTCTCAATTTTAAGATTCCCCACGATTTTAAAATATGCGGAAACTATGTTGTTATTTATTACTTTCCGTTAAGTTGGTGCATTAATTTTTATTCAAAGTACCGGAGATGAAAAATGGTCTATTGAATCGAGTTCGGAAGGAAGTTGTCGTGTCGTTGCCGAGACTCTACACGTTTTGACTATATGAAATTTTGGGATATATTGTCATTACATAAGTAAATTTTATAAAGTATCTAACTGAAATGAAAAAAATTCTGTAGGTAGCTTTCCATTATTTCGGAGTGGAAATGCATCTAAATAATCCAAATCGTTCACCTACTGAAATAATTTTATTTTATAGATAAGAACGTTACAAAGTACATGAAGTTAAATAAAAATAAAATTAAAATTCTTTTATATCAGATAACTGTGATCTATAAGTTGTTAGTACCTAGCAGAAAGATCTTAAATTAAATGTTAATATTCTTAGTCTACCTATCAAATTTATTTTAAATTCGATCAAATTAAATCATATTATATAAAACATATACCTATACGTAGAAAAACCACACACTGGTTCTTTTGTACTCTGAACCTATAATTTATTTCAATTCAAATTGAATTTTTTAAGGTTCAACGTAGTTATTTGACTGCGATGCGAGATATACGATGATGCTCGTTTCAATAAATAAATCGATTGACTTTCCGAATTGGCTCAATTCCCTTTAATGGGTAAGAGACGTGAGAGTATAAAATTTAAAATAGAGATCACTTTCCGAAAATTAATGCCATGTGCATAGTTATAAGCTTATAACTGACCATTGAGGTTACTGCTTTTTTGAGTATTGCTTTAAAGGTCGTCGTCAACAAGAATGATGATACAAATGTTAATCATTTCTCGGCTCAAATTTACACAGAAAAATACGAAGAACGTGTCAGAGAAAAAAAAAAGTCAAATACTGCAATAAGTATTTATATTCCAGGCTGTATTTCGGAAAAATATTCCTATAAGCAACAGCATAATTAAATTTCCAGTATCCAGTAAAGATTTACAAGTGAATTTTTATGCAAAATAACGAGATAAACACAACCTCTAAAGAAAACCTTCTCTCCTTCCAACTCGATCGCCTCACAAAGGCTAGATAAGACGAGTTTTTCACCAAATGCGAATCATGTAGCTCTTATAACCCTGTACATTGATCTGAGTGGGAAAGTACAGCATGTTTCGTTCTAACACTTCCTTTGAACTGGTATGTCGGACTCTTTGAAGGGGCTAGCGACGCTGCATTTTGATAGCGGTATCGATTTCAACGCTGAATAGAATTTTACTTAGGAAATGCGATGTTTTGGTTCGACTGAGTTTTGCGTTTCGTACTTTTTCTTTGTGTTTGCATTTATATAAGCTCTTTGCCGTTTACTTTATGCTTGGGAACAATTGAAATAGAAAAATTGAACTTTGAATAACTGCAATGGAATTTGTTTGATAACAGTGGAATTGAATTTCCTTAGCTATAGAACTCGTGAAAATTTTTGATGAAACCACTTCATGAAAGAAGTTCCTACTAATGAATACAAAATAAATCATGTAACTATTATAAAGAATCAAGAAATATGATATTAGATCACATTAATCGAACATTCAAAGTATTTGTCTTTTGGCTCTGACCCCGTCCCCGATGCGAAGGGGAACGTTCGAGAATTTCAATTTAGGAGAAGAATGCGCCGACATAACATGTGGCCCGAGATATTTTGATAGGACATGTTCTCGGTGAATAAATTTCTTTCAACATATTAAAAAGTTTTTAAACGGTTTTATTTATTATCATAATACCGAGAGTTTCTCTTGGTAAAGACGTTTTTAGCGCAGGTATTGAGAGCCAGCTGAAATTAATTTGACTCTTTGTTGCTTTAATACGTTTCACAGGAATTTTCTTTCATGTTTTTCTATTTGAAAACTGTGTTTGTTAAAGTCAGTTGTAGAATTTTTACAATAACGATGCTATAGTTGATGTTTTTGATCGTGAATCTTGGATTTATCTGTTGGTATCAAAACAACGTCCTAAGCCTACAGTGACTTGTTTATATTAAATACCTATTTTATTGTGTAAAAATAAGGGACATTAAAGATAAAATTCAAAGTAATGCAGTGCGAGGTATTTCCAACTGAACCATAGGAATTTCCAATTGGTGCCCGGAATGCCTTGCGCCGCGCCGCACAGAAAGAAACGCTGAAATCTGCATGTTTCGCCGTCTCAGCCGGGTTACTTCCCGATTTATGATACCAATCTTGCACACAGGTATTGGATTGCACGTTTATTCTGTGAGCTTTTCACTTTTCAGTTTGGTTAGATTGGAACTTTATGTTGCTCATGAATATCATTTGTAGACTGGTTTCAAAATATTATTCTATTATGGTGATTTAGTTTTTCCATGTTTCTTCTGAATACCTAGTTGGTCAAATAATCGAGTGAAAATTCACAAATAGGTACGATTATTTTGAAGGATACTCAATACGCATACATAAAACTGAATTGCTGTGTTCAACGAATTATGTTTTCTAGATACGTCAGCGTATTGGTATTTGCGATAAATGAACCCATTTAAATCTATAGGTACTTCTACACTAATATTATAAAGAGGAAAGATTTGATTGTTTGTTTGTTTGTGTTGAATAGGGTCCGAAAATACTGAACCGATTTGAAAAATTCTTTTACCATTAAAAGCCCACTCACTTCTTGATGAACATAGGCTACTTTTTACCGCGGGAAAATGCTTCATTCCGACGGGAAAACGGGTAATAGGACAACGGGTAGTAAGAATGCAGCTAGTAATTAATAATGCTCTCAATTTAACTAAAATAATTGCACAGTTACTAGATAAAATTAGTTTCCATAAGCCATATCAAATTCATTATGAAATTAAACTTCCTAAATGTATTTACGAGGGATCGCGTCATGAATACATTTTGTCAGCAAAATTTAGTGGTATTTTACGTAGGATATTAATTTATTGTTAAGAGCCAATAATGCTTAAAGCCCAACCTTTGTGCGAATCATTATATTCCCAGATCTGGATATTACTCAAAACAGGAGTTACTTAAAGGATAAAAGTCAGCTATATTTTTATTATTATTTTTATTTTCAAAATGCGAGCTTTTTATCTCGGACTCTTGTGAAGACAAAAACAATATCATTGGAAAAATCAATAGTTTAGCACCCAACATTACGGTTGTAGATAAATGATCACTTCGACTCCTTGGTTCATCAATTCCTGATGAGTCTTTTCAGTAATTTGTAGATGAGAAAATTCAAAATTTCAACAAAACTTCGGACAGATTGCTCAAAATTGCTTTTACAATTATTCGGTTCTGTCTATTTGTTCCTAAATTTAAGTATTATTTGAGATGTAGTCAGCTGTGGAAACACAGCGAGCTCTTGGAAGGCATGGTCGCAGGCCTCCCTGCTTGTCAAATTGGGAAGCTTAGGTATACGCAAAATTTCAAGTGTAGCCCTGCCAGCGTTCTTGTCTTCTGTCAACAGCACTAGTTCTTTAGTTGAAAAAAATTTCAAGCATTTTTGTTTGGACCTGGAATGTCATTGAAAATTTCATTTTTAGACGAAGCTCGAACGGCTTGGCTTTCACTCTTGTCATTGATATGGATCAGTTGAGCTTCCTGTAGTTTGTTTGCAACAATCTGCAGTTAGCTCAATTGTTTCAATTGTAAATACTAGTTCTAATTTATTTCTATTATTTGATTATTTGATTGTAATTTTCTTTGTGATAGATAGATCGATAAATCATTTATTTGCTTCTGCAACACACAGTACATAGGTATTTATAGTGATATTTGTGAATAAAGGCTTCTGCCCTTATTAAGTGCATATATTTTATTATTTTGAAGGGTCCTGTTAACGTAAAATATGTCTACTTAAGCGGGTATAGCCTCTAAGTTATCCCAAGTATCGATATAAACAGTCAATAAAAATATTCGATGTGTTCAAGCGTCCGGTTTCGTCTGACCCTCACCCTCGCATAACAATTTTACATCGCATAAAATTTCTTGCAATATTTTTCCAGTTTACTAACATTATAAAAGTTATAGATGTAATAAAATGAATAAACATTACAAAGTAGAGAAAGTTGCGACGTTGTTCATGTTTTTACATTATAAGGATTTTACATATATTGTGTTAAGTAGTTGGAATTGGTAAGTAAATTTTTACTTAAATATTTTGTGTTCCAGTGAATGTTTTGCTTTAAGATACCCTAGTCTTGCCAAAATCAAAATCAAAAACTCTTTATTTCCATAAATACAACAAGTGTACTCTTAGAAAAGGTCAAATTATAAAACTAAACACTGACACGGAAATAAGGTGATATTTTTGATTTCTGTTGCTTCGGTATGTAGACTAAAGTAAAGAAGCGACGAAGAAACGTTTAGCCTGTTAGTTGTTATTTTTTGATTTGGAGCAAAACCCGTCTTAAGCTTTTTTATCCTGTAGAAAATCTGATATTTTATAGTAGGTAAGCCTTTTTGCTCAGGCAGTTTTTGACAATTTGTTTGAATTTATTTACTGATTATTTTTGCAACTCACTATGAGTTTTGTAGTAGAAGAATTAAGAGCAATGTATACGACATTGCTCTTAATTTTGTGTTGTGATTCAAAATCAAATTCCAATAAAAAGCTACACTTATTTGAAACCAGCGTATGCCAACTTGACTTGCTTTATTTTTAGTAGATTAAACAAAACCTTAACCGTATTCCAGGTCTAAAATCGAAATAACCCTTTAATGTTAGCTTATTCATTTTGGTGTGAAAGAGTAACATCCAATCTTTCGTCTGTATATTAATATTATCCTAAGTTTCGCCACATAAGTAATTCCAGATTCAAGAACATGAACATAATATGTATAATGTATTGTGTTGTACACATGTTGTACATAAGTATGTCTTAAGATTGGGTAACAGTTTCAACATGAGCCCATTTCAATAATTAGAAATAAGAACTATTTAATATTCCTGCTTAACATTATTTGCAATGGATGCTGTTTAGATTCACCCAATCCCATCGATTATGAGCAATCACCGAGCTATCAACACTTTTTCAAACAAACAGGGTTGGTGCAAGTTGATAAAACCTCTACGTCAGACAAGTGACGACGGTCACGTTTTTAATTACCCGAGACTCATCCGTAACTCCCCTAGTGACAGTCCTCCAATTGTGTACTTTTAGTTGGATGTTCCGCCGAGTTAAGCTTACGTAGGTGATGCGAGCTTCGGAAGTTAAATGAGGATCGGGCTACTGGGCACACACATGGATTAGGAACCTGTTTTGAAACAATGTTTCACCCACTCTTATGTTTATAGGGACTTACTTTAATTTTCGGCATCCATTTTCTGGAACATGTTTACACATTGTTTATTACTACCAACCAATCCTATTACGGTTCGCCAAAAACGACCGAGTTTTTAAATTTACCAACAGAAAATCCAAAAATTATATTTTATCTTACCGTATGTGGGTGTTATGAACTCTACAATCGTTCATTTTCACGCAGCCCAACAGTGATGTATAAAGTCAAGCAGGGTAATAAATAAAATAGCTCCCTTTCCCCAATTTTACATAAAAACGCGTCTCATCCGCAATCTGCATGTTTATGAGGGTGTATTCTATAAACAAGTCAGCATCGTCTTAGTGTGTTTCCACTGCTACTGATCTTATGACGGATCTTGGTTTCATGAAGGTACAAAAACGCAATTTTTTGATGACATCTAATAAATGGACTTACTTGCTGTTGACCTCTGGCTAACTTATACTATAAAGCATCGGTATTCAGTATGTTCAGGGCAAAGATCCTAGCAAATGAAATAATATGAAATGACCCTGAGTGTATGGGCTTACGCACTATAATAACAAAAACCTTGAAGTACCTAGTAGCCTACGGTCCGGTTCAGGGTTATTGACTGACTACGTACAATGACACCATGACAAGTACATACAATCGAACCAGTTTAAATTAATTTGTTTAAATGTTAATTTTTTATAGAATTAACAAAAACGCAATGTAGCTAAAATACAATGGAACATTGGAAAGCGCATAAGTTTAAAACTGTGTCACACCTCCCAGAGCCTAAACTCAGGATAAGGTTAAAGCTGATTTCACCAAACAGAATATACCTACATAGTTTCATTATTATAGTTTTTGATTAAACAAAACAATTACATAATTTTTTTGTTTGGCGAAATCGGGCTCTAGGAGATCTGACTTTCCAACCAGCACGCTGGCTGCATTGCCCCGCTGTCGGTAGCAAAGTTTAGGTATTTTTTTTAAGAACCTAAGACGCTGTAGCGTCTTGTTACGCTTCCGACTGGTATTTATATGGATCAGTTGAGCTACCTGTAGATTGTTTGCAACAGTCCGCAGTTAGCTCAATTATTTCAATCGTAAATACTAGTTCTAATATATTTCTAATGGTGTAATTTTCTTTGTGAATAAACGCCAAACTATTCATCATCATCATCAGCCTTAACTATTATTAAACAAAGCCAAATTATTATTAAAGAATATGTTATGAAAAAAATAAAACCAAAGGAATTTAAAACTCTCACATTTTGTAAGCGTTTGCGTGTGTGTGTGTGTGTGTGAGGACACCGGTCTCTTAAGGTCTGTCTTTATTCAACTTGGTCAATCCAAGCTATGTTTGCGATGATCAACAATATCTTTCTTTAAAAATGTTTGAGTGAGTTAACCTTATTAAAATATTTTACCGGTCCGACAAAATCTCGTCCGTCATGGTATCATGAAAACCAACTCCCCTAGTGTGCTTTGCTTAGGACAGCAATACACAAAATTGCATGCAAATAAGATAAGAGCAATAAATATGAGAGCCCTTCTGCTGGTTGTTCTACACATTTTTTATTGCTATAATTTTCATGAGTTTCTTGACCCATCGTCAATTGTTCATCAAAAAGAAGAAATTAAAAAAATAATATTTGTCGTTGTTTTTAAAACATGAAACAAAAGAAACATAAACTAATATAATATTAATATTTTTTTCTATGCATCTTTTTCTTCCTGTTTTGCCAAAACTTTCCTAAAGCATAAAAAGTTACTGGTTCTTTTTAATTAGCATCAAACTTTAAAAGTACTTCTTAAAAATTTAAATTTCATTGTCATAAATTTCCACGGCACTTATAAAAACCATAACTTTTAGGCAATTTTTGCGCCTGTCAGTAAATCGCCAGGGAAGGATTATTCATCGGCGGTGTCCAAACAAAACGGCTCATTGACTTTGTGATTAATTGCAAGGAGAGCGACTGTGACATTCCGACGTGGAAAATAGCAAGGAATAAATACACCGCGTTATTAACGGTGTGGGATTTCACCTCATTATGAGCAAAATGAAGTAGGTAGATACGTGACTATTATAATACGACCTACAGAGAATTAACACCAGCGAAAATTATATAAAAATCATGTTGACAGTGGCACTTGTAATTCAGAGCCGTCGACGCGAGTGTGTCGTGTTTCACATAAGTAGGGATTTGCCAAAAAGGTACTAAGGTATGCAAGCCCCCTTTCCTTTGTCGGCCACTCACTGGCAACGTGACGAGAATCACTCATGAGATTTAGTACCTACCTAAAGTTATACATTTCTTGGGTAGTATAAAGAGTTCGAGGTGTACGTAACGTATACAATTCATAGAAATGTTTACCATTCTACGTAGTGGCACGATTGCGGAGCCACTTTGCTCAAATTTGAATACGGTTTTGTGGGTAAGGTATACTATCCATTTGGTAAGTACGGACGAGTCTTTCTCATTTATTATAGAAACTCGGATTTGTATGATAGCGTAAAGGTAAAGCTGGTGAACACAGGGTCGGACGGCCGCAGCATTGTGCCGGCAAGCCGCGGGCGCGATTACAATGCCCTCTCTGTGACATTTTCGCTAATGGTTCGAGGGTAGGCACAATAAAACGACAATACGACGGGAGATAAGGTGGCGAGTGAAAATTTTACAACGGAATTAATTCAATTCTCGTTGTGTAGTGTGAAAGGTAAGCCTCGGGCTAATAAAGTTTTCAGGAATAGTTTCCATTTATTGCGAACTGTAATAGATGAGAGATGTTTTAGCAGTTGAATCTATCATTTTAAATGATGTCTACAGAAACTCAGACAAACCTCTAGAGTGATATTGTTTGGGCGAATATTAGTGGCAATAAAAATTAAGCTATTACGGATGAAGTTCAACGAGCTCTTGCTCTACGTAACTGAAGGCTATAAAACGTCCACTCTAGCTCGCTCCTCAATTTATCCATAATCTATACATCACGGGGGACACGCGTTCACTATACGCCCTGCCCCTGACATTTTGACCCGTGTGCCGTTTTTCAATGAGGATTCCGCGCTTCGCTTTGACTCCTGAAAGGGTTATCCATGTTACGAGAACGCGGGCCTTTTGTATTTTTATCATCGTCGAATGAATCGCTTTAAAAATGTGTCTACAGAAAAATCTATTTGCAAATTTTGCCTTGGTGTTTTTCTGTGCGTGAAGTTTTGGGCTTAATTTAAAAAGGTTCGCTGTTGGCCTTTTGGACCACAAATACAAATTAAATATTAGTACTGTATTTGATTTTTTAGGTGTATGACTCCGAACACTATCCTATCCAAACAACGAATTCAGAAATCTTGAAATAATTATCTATTAAATGTACGCATACATTCAGGCTAAAACCGTCTGTTTACCTAGGGCACCAAAGCTTGGCTAAACATACCCTCAACACGTTTAGGACCACAGAGCTAAAGGTGCCATTTTGATCAAAGAGACCGCAAAACGCGACCGCAGACTTATGAGACTTGGTTATGAACTGTCAAATCAGTCGAGAGTTGGCTTGTGACCGCGCCCCGAGACCAAATGTTATACTTTATTAGGATTTATTGTAGCTTTTGTCGCGTGAAAATGTGATTTTAGAGGAAGTTTTTGATAAGTGGTTGTAGAATCGGTGTCACCACACCAGTGTCCTACAAAGCTTTTGTTATTGCGATTGACGACCTCCGTGGCGCAGCGGGCGAAGGTCCGCCTGCGACGCAGGAGGTTGCGGGTTCGATTCCCGCCTCGGAACAAATTTGTCTACGATCTGCAGAAATTTGTTCCGTTGGTCTGGGTGTTTTCTATGTATAATAAAAAATATCTATCTATGTAGTGTATTGTATTAAGTATATCAGTTTTAGTACCCATAACACAAGGTCTGCTTAGCTTGGGGCTAGATAATGCTGTGTGAATTGTCCAGCAGTATTTATTTATTTATAGCATGTCGCGGGTCGCAGTTTTGTAGAGCTGTACCTTACTCCAAGCCACACATTGACGTCATTTGCGTGCGTTGTCCGTTCAGCGTTGTTTTGTACTCATCCCGCAAAGTGCAAGCTTTTACAGCGCTTGCGTGGTTCGCGTTTCCCGACACTAAGCAATTATTGTTCGTGGAATCTTTACGATTGTTGAATGCTGGAAAACTTTTAGTTAGTGCTCAGACCGCTCTCAGGTGTTTAGATTTTTAGGCATCGACTATTCTTCACATTGCAATACTACTTAGATACGCAAATGTCCGGTTGTGTTAAGCAACAGAACAAATTTTAATTTGAATTTGCACTATAACTTGGGCAACTGGGTATAATATCTATAGTAGGTAATATCTAGGTATAGTTATTAGACTATACCTAGATAGATATTATTGATTTACTGGACTCGGACTAACGTCTCCATCCTCGAAGAACTTCGTGTCCAAGGAAAGATTATCGTCGACTGTGCAGATACGAATACTGAAGTTATTTGGGCACGTAACACGGAATGAAGACTCGATGGAGCGTCTCGTAGTTCAGGGCAGAATGGATGGCAAGAGGTCTCGTGGTCGTTCTCCAACCAGATGGTCGGACCTCATCACCTCTCTGACACAGTCCAGCATGACCGACTGCTCCCACAACGCAACCAATCGGGAACGATGGCGGCGCATTGCACGAGCTGCCGTTCATCAGGACCCCATCATAACCACGACCACTCTGCCAAGAGTGAACGACTAAGAAGAAGAGGTATAGTTCTAAGACGTAGCTTTGCCACTATTTGCCACCATGACGGCGTTTCGTCAAGACGTGAGCAAGTATAAAATGGAAATTATCTCTAATTTTTAGGGTTTCGAGATCGAAGATCGGTTTCGCTTTGTCTGTCCTTTTATCCCTCCTTAATAACTCAGCAACTACAACAGCTATCAACTTGAAATTTAAAATGATAATATATTTCATGCGCCTGTACAGATTTAAGGAAAAAAAAATTAAACAAATGAAGAATGAAAATGAACATTTTCCATACAAATTGTGATGTCGAAATTTTAAAACATACCTACAGGGTCATGTGGGGTATCAAACGAAAGGTATCAGTTTGTACAATTCAAAATAGTTTTTAAAATTTCTATAGGTTTCATACTATTCGAAATATTTCGAAAAAAGTCAATAAATTACCCATTCCCGAATCTCCGAAGATTGCAGAGCGATCCATCTAAAATGTAGTTTCGTAAGTACCTACTATTTTTAGGTAGGTAATCAATAAATAGCGATGTCTCTAACCGGTACCTTTAGTACATCACACTATCACATCACACTAATATTATAAATGCGAAAGATGGATAGATGGATGGATGGATGTTTGTTGCCTCTTCACGCCAAAACTACTGGACCGATCGGGCTGAAATTTTGCATACAGGTAATTCTAATCCTGAAATCAAACATAAGCAATTTTTTATCCCATAAAATAAATCAGTTCCCATGGGATATAAATCACCATGAAACTTTAAACGTAAAAACAACGCATAAACTAGTGTATGTATAATCGACAAACGTTCGAAACCCTCGGCGCGCGAGTTACACTCTTATTTGACTTACCAACAAAATTGACATGAAGTAATGCAAGTACGAGGATGCGCGCGAGTGGACCTCCCCCTCCGTGCCCCGCCGCCATCTTGCCTCACCACCGTAGCCATTTACTACCACGCTTCAGTTTCCACGTGCTCCAACTTCTTCTCATTTTGATTCAGCCGCAGATCCTGTTGGAAAAGATGACGTTTACTTTGTTTGATTTGTGAGCTTGTGACACGCCTAACAAGAGAAGGATCATCACAAATTGGTCAGCCTTGGTCATGGGGACGGAAAATTTTGTTTTAAATTATTGCTTTTAAGAAAATACCATTTGATTAAATTTCTTTTTCGATTGTGACACCATTTGATTACATACAAGAACAAAATTAAAAATTTTAACAATCTTCCTACTGATTTTTTTGAAACATGGCTAAGATCACTGGGGATAAAATTATCTACCACATAAAATGGGAGCTACGATACCACAGACATACGCGTTAAACATATAACTTCCCTCTCTTTTTGCGTTGGGGTTAAAAAGGGTCATGGGAGTTATATTATTTGAGACTGGATTTTATTGATTTTTAAGAAATACCTACCATTTGAATAATTTCTCACTGCAGAGCAAACTCCTCCCTCCCCACAATAGTAGGTAGATTACAACTAGAATTGAACATGATAATGTATTGAAGAACGTTTTCTGGATCCGGTAAAACTAAGCACTACTCACTTTGCGAGTCGAAAGAAGATAATTTTGTGCCACATTTAATTTATACAATTTCACACGAGTTTTATTTTCTGCATTTAAATACACAACACACATTACATATCACTTTATTCCAAGCTACATTCCAACGAACACCATCTATTTATGAAATGCTATGGCAATCCTTGCCAGACCAGAGCGGAGTCAATTTTCTTGCATAATGCAAGAATACATAAGCATAATCGCAATAGATTCCGCTGTCTGAATAAAACATATCCAATGCTTTTACTTACTTGTTCTATTTCCACTCCACTCTTAATTTTATTTTAGTCCTTTAAATTTACAAAGCGAAATGAAAGAGTATCACTTAATACCTAACACGATAAATTTCAGTATCTTTGTGCGAGTAAAAATGGTAAAATATACGTACTTTTATTCCCATTCCGGGTGAAAGCCGCAGAAACAGTCGAACGTTATCTAAAATATGAGTGAATGCGGGGCTACGTGCGGTCTGTTCTAAAAGAATTTGATATCAAAGATTCGCTAGAAGCAGTATATTCACGGACCTCGTGCCCACTACGTGATGGAAAATGATATAAAAATGTTCGGAAGAGACTTCTTTGCTAATTTTGCTCATGATTTTGGAACACGTGACTTTATCTTTTCCATTGCACGTAACTATTTACCTAACATTTAACACTGTATTTAGTTTAAATTTCTTAGAATAGAAAACTCTTCTTAGAATAAATTTAACTTGACAAAATGGCTGACTGAAAAATGTTTTATAGTATGTTAATGTTAAATAATGTTTATAACAATTTTATTGTTGTATGTCCGAAAGGACAAACTGTTGCATAATTTTAAAGTAGTTCTTAAGACCAACTATGTACACAGTTTTAAAAACATATGTTTCATATTCTTATTCTTAGTATAAATGAATTCTTCTTTACATAGTATAAAACAAAGCCGCTCCCGCTATCTGTCTGTCTGTATGCTTAAATCTTTAAAACTACGCAACGGATTTTGATGCGGTTTTTTTAATAGATAAAAATAATTCAAGAGAAAGGTTTATATGTGTAATACGTGCATAATATAGTAGAGAAACACTGATAATTTTAGAGGTTTCAAATGTGATGTCGTAAATAAACACATTTTTTGCGCTTACATTGTAAATTCTGGCTAATCCCTAAAAGATAGATTAAAATAATGTACTACAGTATTGTACATCTTAAACAGGTCTACAAAAAACTCCGCAATGGTATAAGACTATCTCTTAGGGATAACCCACAATAACCATATTTTATCCTTTACTTTTGCGAGAAATAATGGCTTATTTACGAAGCGATTTTAAGCAATACAGCATTAATCCTTATCCAATTAAGTACCTTAAATACAATGTGCATTTTATATAAATCAATATGGCCCTGTACAGCATGTAATTTAAAAGAATATTTTGAAGATATCACAGATTTAAAATACAGGGACATAGCGGTTGCAGCGGTAGCGGCCGGGGGGCCGATTTTGTAGTATATTTAGTATCAGCATTGCACCCGTGCGAAGCCGGGGCGGGTCGCTAGTTAAATATAAACTGTAACTATTATTCTTTGTTGATTTTAGATGCTTGTGGTTGACATGTTTTTTAGTTTTTTTTTGTAAATTTTATTGAATTTGTGCTTTCACATTCAATCTACAGTAATTAAATTTTAATATTATATTCATACGCCTGTAAAGGCAGGGTTTGGCAGTATGAATAATTTTAAGATATATGTTTAAACATGAAACTTGTTGAGCTACCTATAGATTGTTGGCTAATAGTTGAATAGTCTGCAGTAAGTTAAACTATTTCATATTTTGTAAATACCTACTTACTAGTTCTAATTTGTTTCTAATATTTAATAGCAATTTTCTTTGTTACTGTGTAGAAAGTATTAACTCATAACTTTCAATAGCGCCGTTATTAAGTCTCATCCAGTATGATCAGTCACTCTTTGACAGTGCTCAAAGGTAATCACAAAATGGATATTGTGGTGTCTTTTGGCCTTTCATTTGGTTGAATGATATAGGATGTGAATTTTGGGTGGACTAATGTCATATTTTTTATGTACCTAACTGTTAAGTTAGTGTAACTGTAAGCATTTTTATTTATAGGTATTTCATATAATATATAAATAACTTCTCCATTCACATTTTATAAACTGTTTTACACTGAACTAATTAAGTATTCTCATGTAAGTGAATGTGTCTTTGTTGAGAATAAATATCTTTAAACCTAAACCTATATAACTTTCATATTAGATAAACTGTACAACGGAAAAAAATGTTTTACGATGGTCCCGTTAACTGGACCAAGAAAAAGAAAAAGTTCGGTCGTACACCGTGGTACAGTTCCTGGCCTCGAAAAAATATGTGAGTGATGTTGAAATGTTTTACTCTGTGATACCGATTTTATCAATTTTATCTATTCGTTCTGTTTTTAAGTTACCTAAATATAAATATAATATATTTTCGACTTTCAAAACTCTTACGATTAACAGGTTTGGATTTAAGTTTGCATGTATTATGCAGGGGATTACATAATTCTGACGCTGTCTGTACATAAATAATAATGTTTCCATCCAATTCTACTGAAATCTAAAATTATATTTTTAGGTGTTCTGTGCCACTTCATAAAATGCCTTTTTCTATAGAAGGAAGCATTTTACGGGCATATACCTCTTTTCCAATATGTCCTCTATAGTATCCCCTTAGTCCGTATGTCTTCTATCTCGAACAAGCCGATATAAATCGATAATCTAAACACGTGGTGAAACCTTACCAAACCGGCGGTGGTGCGATAACGCACTCGCTATCGCTGTAAGTTGTATAATTAATGCCAGCTCTACATTATGTGCTTCCTTTCCGGCTGCGTGTGTGCCACTAAACGTAATTTAAACGACTTCAATGGTTTTTAAATGGAAAAGATTTCTGATAGTGTGCTTCATGCATTCCTAGAGACATAAGAAAACTGCCTACTCGTAAATTTAAGACAAAACTCCGTAGGTAGCTTTTAGATAAATGTTTTATGACATCAAAGAATTTTATAATTTAATGTAGAATGATTCATAGAAGTAAAGCCATTAAATTAATATTGATTTACCATCTCCCTAAACAAATGATTTGTTTGGTTTCTACTTGGTAAATTCCAATTATACTCAGATGATAAAATATGACCCTGATGAAGGTTCAAATTTAACAATTAGTTAAATATAGGGCAGAAATGGTTATCTTTGGCCTGATTAAATATTTTCTCATAAAGTCGTAAAGATATCAAAACAAAAGCTTATTGCTTTAGCTACGTAAACCATATTGGTTAGATTGGCCTTAGTTTATTTACAAAGATTTCAAATGTTATTACAAAGATTTCAAATGTTAAGTTTTAAACCTTTTATAGACCTCGGCCCATTCTTAACAAAGCTCCAAAGTTATGCCCGCCCGGGTGAATTATTTCAATTTGCAAGACCTGGAACTATGCTAAGAGGCAAACTTTTAAGAGTCTGTTTCGCTTGACTGCTCTTGTGAAGAGATTAAATTGAATACATTTTGGGTTATTGTTAACATTTAATTCAAAGGTTAGTCTATGATTAAATTTGTTTTACTTTTAGTAAGTTCATACAGTAAAGTAAGTTAGTAAGTTCTTATGATGGTGGAGATCATTAAGTATAACGATGATTCGGAATTTACTATAGCAAAAATCACTCATTAAGTGTTGCTTAATCGGAAAATTGACACAATAAACTCAAATTAATGAATAATCGATTGAAAACATTGCGCTATCGACGTTGGCAGTTGAGCCTCATTTGTAAGAGCAATTATAAACCCGCGTAATCAGCCAGTGCGGTGGCGAACTCTGATTCCGAGCAAAATAGTGATTAGTGACATCGAAAATGATGAGTTGTCTAAATGGGCTAAAACATGATTGACCGCATGGGAATCAAGCAAATTGGTTAAGTGTTCGCCGGTAAAGCCAATTCATAGACAAAGTTGTTGCGGAATTTCAGTAGAGATTGGCGTTATCTTCGGAGTGAAAACGTTATGCCCCATAAAGTTATCTACTAGTGATTTGGAACGTTTCTAGACGTTGATTTAGACTAGGCTGGCACTCTTCAAAACCCAGCCAGAATATACGAATATTCCCTACGTCTCGCTACAAAGAGTTCTAAATTAATGAATTACCAAATAATATCGTAATAGTAAGGTACGAGTATATTATATTAATCCAAAATGTCAAAATTCTGCTTGTTGTAGGAAAGAAAATTATTTAAACATCAACTACGCGATAAATA
Organism: Eupithecia subumbrata; assembly: GCA_949316285.1. NCBI lineage: Eukaryota > Metazoa > Arthropoda > Insecta > Lepidoptera > Geometridae > Eupithecia > Eupithecia subumbrata. The sequence goes on along the minus strand of OX438644.1, from coordinate 26,404,345 downwards.
ATTCATCAACGGAGTGCACCTCACAAGCGCTCGTTTTTCAGCCTCAAAAATGGGATACTTCCATCCACAGCCTTCGGCTATCAGAGTTCACATGTCATTCGTCAGCGCCATCCTGTAATTAATGCTGACATGGACAGTGAGGGCTAATGAATGGCGGGTGTAGCGTGTCGTGCAAAAACTGTGACGTCATACACGGGTGGGGAACAAACTGTGAGGGACGCGCGAGTCTGGAACAAGTCTGCTGCAGGGGTATTTTGATTCGTCGGAAAGGCCGTGGGATTCGATATCGGAAACGTTTTTCTTCGTAAAAAGCTTCCAATATCGAATCCAGTGCGACGTGGAGTTTGGAATAAAACGAACAGGCGAATTTAAGAAGTTGAATTTAACCCCCTTACTCAACAAAATCTAATAAAACTAGTTTATAAGATCTCGAATAAATTTTGTGATGGTCATGTAACGCTACTGTGACACTATTATTTTATTAAATTCCTAGACCTTCTTTCCACAATCTGAGTAAAACGTTGGATCTTACAATTCAATTCAATTCGTTTATTATAAAAACCAGACTTAACATTACAGAGTATACTCCAATGCGTTACGTCTAGGACATCTACTTCCTAATGTAAATAAAAATACATGCTTCCGTTAAATTAGATAGGCACACATCAAGAGCCACAGATAACAAATAAAATCATTTTTCGAACGGGTCGCCTATGGGTACTAAGTACATTACTAAGGACGTACCTAACTTGCCAAAGGTTTTTTGGTTACTACAGTACACATGAACGATTCAAGTATAATATATATATAGATTCAATAAGAAACGAAGCCTTTATTCACAAAGAAAATTATAATATAATTAGTATTTACAATTGAAACAATTGAGCTAACTGCAGACTGTTGCAAACAATCTACAGGTAGCTCAACTGATCCATATCAATACCAGTCGGAAGCGTCCCCAAGACGCTGGCTGCATTGCAATAAGAAACTATGTACACAACATAACACGCCTAAAATTCGGAAAAAAAGAATGTAAACGTCTCTACGTGAGACGCGCCGGTTCCGGTCCCACGTTGGGAATAGTCATGCGTGAGATGAGAACGCAAGGCTGATTCTTGGCCGAACCATCCCAGACATGGACAAACAGCAGTACTCACCTGATCGAACTTGATCTTGATAAAATAATAGAAGCTGTTTCGGTGTTACATCTCGCTTATTATATACTAGCTGCATTCATACTACCCGTTGTCCTATTTTTTCCCGTAGGAATGAAGCATTTTGCCGCGGTAAAAAGTAGCCTATGTTCATCAAGAATAATGTGCTTCTAATGGTAAAATAGTTTTTCAAATCGGTCGAGTAGTTTCGGAGCCTATTGAATACAAACAAACATTCAAATCTTTCCTCTTTATAATATTAGTATACATAGATATATGCTGTTGAAGCCGGCTGTTAAAAATAATACTATTATGGTGTGTCTGTGTGTCTTTCTGTGGTATCGTAGCTCGAATCATAGCGAATGAAATTAATTTTAAATTCGTTTTATTTGTTTGACATGAATAATGAAGACTGACAAATAGACTCATATTGACGTTCGTAGCGAAACGTGACCGTGACGTCTCCTTGTTTCATACTATTTGGGACAGCAGCGCCTCTATTGTGCGGACACGGAACTACGTGGATCCCCATACAAAAAGAGAACTCGTTACTAATGTCAAATAGACTCGCCCCTCTGATCTTATCTGCAGGTATGCGTAGTGTTTTTTTTATTTTTTTGTGTGATGCACCTCGATCATATATTCTGCGACCGGCGAAATTCTTGATCGATGGTGATGCATGATCTATAATCTTATCACTTGGACCACGTTTATTTATGAGCGGCGTATTAAATTCTAGATTATTTTCATGGTGGGATTGATTTTCAATTGTTTTATATTTTTACAATAAACCACCGGGGTCCTCTATATACGCATATGACCCACTTATCTTAAAGTAGGTATACCGATATTATTACTATCATCTGCTCCTGTTTTTCCGGGATAAAAATTAGCCTATCTATGTTAATATTTTTTCTTTGTACATTGCTGGTAATTTAACTCGGTAATGCACGAGTAACAAGGGGTTAGCCTGTTAAGCCTTTTAGGGTTGAGGTATCGGACCGACACATTTAACATATTAGCATACAATTTACAATATTAGCCTGAATAACCACTCTATTCATCCTAATATTATAAATTGTGTTTTTTTTTATGTCTTATTGTATTTTTTGCGTGCTGATGAAATTGCTAAGATAATCATAGCGCAAGGAGTAGCAGAAACATCTTCCATTTGAGTAAGACCTCATTTTATTACCAGATTTGATGGAGACGAAATGAATGATAAAACTTTTAAATCCATCATGGTTATCAACAGTAAAGTCATTACAACGGGATATTTACCATGATTTGAGTTTTGAGCTTTCCAATATTTCGGCACAGTTTCATTCGCCATGATCACGGAATAACTAAAAGCTCAAATGAATGATGTCAAGAATTCCCGGCCAGTAGAATTCGGTCAAGCAGATAAGACGAGAGACTGTTCCAAAGATTATGCATTGAAGTGAATGAGCTTTGAACAGATCAAGAACAAACGAGTTTCAAGGGAACGTTTGGATTTACTTCAGATAATAGGTTGATCATTGTTTGTACAGACAAAGACAAAAGGCTTGATTTAATGTTTTAGGTCACGCGTGAAAACAAAAAATGTGATTTTACTATTAACTCGGTTCTACAATTAATTTATAGCTGTGTGGTTAGAATTAGCACTACCCCAACTCTTCCCGCGGGTGTCCTTAGAGGCGACTGAGGGATATCCACCGGGGGCGGGCAGCAGCGCCCCCTGCAGAACAATTGTAACACCGAACTGCGATCCCCAACCCGCATACCCAGCGTGGAGATTATGGGCATTGCCCCCATGAGATAAAAGCCAACAAAGCGCTTATCAGGGGGAGACCTGCGTCCAGCAGTGGACCAATACAGGCTGTTGAGATTGATGTTGAGGTACAATACAAAAAAAAATACAAAATACTTTATTGTACACCAACAAAAATACAATAAAAGAGACATTAAATAAGACACAAGTACAATGGGCGGCCTTATCGCTAGAAGCGATCTCTTCCAGGCACAATTAATTTATATAAAAAGTTTTGCGAACAAGTCATTTGCCACTTTCAAGAGATATTTTTACTCTTTCGATGTTATGTTTGGGCATTACCCCCCATGAGATAAAAGTCAATAAGGTGATTTTCAGGGGGGGGGGGGGGGGGGGCTGCGTCCAGCACTGGACCAATATAGGCTGTCGAGGAGGTCGATGTTTTACTTGTTCTACTTTCTAATGTAAGAAAAATTTTGGGTACCTAAACCGCAATTTGAAACTGGCCTCGCTGAAAAAGGCTATAACTTCATATTAAACCGTGGGAAGTGGATCTACTATAAACGTAAATTTTCATCTCCACAAAAGTGGAATGTGGCCTATAAATCTAGGTCTCAAAGGCACCAGTAATTTTTGTTAGCGTCCCATTAAAAGCACAAGTTGATCGTGTTTTATAAAGAACTTGTGTTAGATTCTTCACACTTTTCTTTATTTTGATCCTATCAGTAATTCATTTATTGTTTGTAAATAAGAGGGCAGAGTCTTTTTGGCGTTAGTAACGGAGCGTGATATCTCCTTTTAGTATGGGATTTGCGTAGTTCCCTGTCCGAACGATAGAGGCGCTGTACCAAATTATATGAAAAAAGGAAGCCCTAAGTTTATATTACAGTCAGTTCATAGAACTTATTTTTGGTCGCTGGTCACTGAAAATAAATAGCAGTTTCTATAGAAATTCTATAGAAAAACGAGAGTAGGAACCTATTTACCAACAGTATGTGCCTTTTCACACATCCCGGTTGCTAGCCAGTGCCGGGTACCCGAAGGCGAAGTATATGGACATGTACGACAGATTTCACAGGTATAATTAATAATAATAATAATGCTGGACAATTTACACAGCATTATCTAGCCCCCAAGCTAAGCAGAGCTAGTGTTTTGGGTACTAGATAACTGATATACTTAAAACAATATACTACATAGATAGTTTTTTTTTATTATTATATAGAAAACATCCAGTATAGTCATGATTTGCATACATTCGCCTCCGGGTACTTGACAACGGCTAGCCGACAACCAGGAAGTCTGAAAAGGCACTAAGCGGTTCGTCTGCACCGGACATAGGTGTCAGCCCCCCACAACATAATGACGTCATCAATTTCCCTATCACCGGCAATCACGTAAGCACCATAATAAGCTAACTACCACCTGAAATTTACAACACAATATAAATCAGCGAATAAGTATTCCTCCTTATAATTTATAGCACACTTCTGGTCGGTTGTTTGAGGGTAATGGATGCGCTCATAGATAGCAGTTCCTGGCTACGGAGGGCTACCGTCTTTAAATTACTCACCGTACCGGAAGCCGCCAGCCTACAGACCCATTTAACCGTATTCCTCACACTGTTTAGATGGAGATTAGAAAAAAACAGTTTAGTCTGTAATCTGTTGTAATTGATTCTAATTTGACAGGCGATTGATGGTGGTTACGCACGTTTTCTGTCATGTAAGCGAGTTTACTACGAGATTAGAGTTTTGTACCACACAAGACAGCACAGTTTATTATGTATACTCGGTTCTTGAAACTTAAATATTTTATGTTAATAAAGGGATCAGAATAAGTATTAAAAAAAATTTGGTGGAAAATATTTTTTGACAGATGTTTGCAAAAAAGTTTCATTTCGAAAACTTTATTCCTCTTTTATGACCTCGCATTTTAACCTTTTCACTGCGCTTGTACGTTGTTGTAGTTTGTTATTAGTGATAAGTTGGCTGTTTAATTGTTATTTTCTTTTATATATCAGTTTAGAGAATTTTTTATTCATAAATGTCTTAGTTGACATAAAATATTAGGGACTCTAAAACCAATAATAGATCTGCTTTAAAAGGACCTACAAAAAGTTTTCACAGAAATTATCTTAAATTTATAGCAAAGGTTTAGTTCATTACACGTTGGCCCTGTCATGGCGACCCTGGCTTTCTAATGCGTCACCAAAATGGATAAAAATAAAACGCCAAGTCCGAGTCAGACTCGTGCACTAAGGGTTCTGTATAATTTTAAGACCTTGCTTCTTGACAAACTTCATGATTCTAGGTCTACGGGAAGTACCCTATAGGTTTAGTGTGCATGTGATTCCCTTGGAAATTTCAAAATATTCGGACATAAACGGCTGTAACATTTGATTGCGTTAACTGCACGCGTTCCTGAGAAAAAAGAGTTGATAAAAGGACAGACAGACAGACAGATAGACGCACAACAAAATGATCCTATTAGGGTTCCTTTTTTCCTTATGAGGTACAGAACCATAAAAACTAAGCCAATATTTTGAACTTTAGATTTCATTATAAAATCAAACAAAATTCTATTATTGGTTACACTTTAAATCAAGTCACGTTGAAGATTTTGTTGTTAGATTTCTTTACAGAAAACACAATTATCTCTACGAGCAATGAGGAACGGGATAAAAGAGATAGAAGGAAAATAATGTTTTTTAAACCACTCGTTGGTTTGTTAAAATAAAATCGAGAGCTCATGCATTATTAATCTAGACTAAAAGGAGCGAGGGCCAAGTTGTAGCGCTAAATTTTTCAAAATTTTTTGGTAATAAAGGATCATAATAATGTTGTGATACATAATCTGCTCTTCATTTATTCATTTAAAAAATAATAAATTATGCTGGACAATCTGATAAGCATCATCAAGTCCCCAGGTAGGCAGAACTTGTAGTATTGGTAATAGGTAACTGATTTTACTTAATAGGTACATTTGGTGCATAAATATATGTATATACAGGGTGGAATTTTTGAACGGGGCAGTAAGCTTCAACGGTTAAGCTACCGGCAGTACCTTAACCGTTGATGCTACATAAAAATAGTCTTTGGAAACCACCTTTCCTTTTTAGCAAAAAAAATCATCCGCACTAACTTTTCAAAAAGAGGTTACAAAAGTTACAAATTGGCGCTTTTCACAAAAACTTTATTTGATGCCAACGTTGTTTCTGATCAAAATGTTTTTTGGGACCAACTAAGGTTCTAGTACCTACTCAGGTACTAAATAATTCTGAAATGGCAAAAAACTTTTACATACATTTTGTACGGAGTTCAGATCAATTTCTTTTTTAATTAATAAAACTTTTTGTAACCATAGGTTGGCAAAAATACTTGGTTGAATAGAAAATTCAAGTTCACAACGAATTTTTTCTTTTTTTTTCAGACTTTCTTTATCATTCATATGTCAAACCTTGACTGTGTGTGTTTTTGTGTAACTTCTATGAATAAATATTTCTAGATTTTACTATCCGATAAAAAATAACTCTTATTTGAAACGTTTAGACTTGCTAGAAGCTTAGCACACAGACAAAAAAAATTCGTTGGCAGCATTATAATGGAGCAGGAACAAATATTCAGATCGACCGACGTGTGCCGAACAGAAAGGTTATTACAAAACTGATAAAAATCTTGCAGAATATGGCTCGTTCAAGAGCTGTGTGGTGCACCACCTCAACTCTTCCCGCGGGTGTCGTAAGAGGCGACTAAGGGATACCCACCAGGGGCGGGCAACAGCGCCCCCTGCAGAACAATTCTACCACCGAACTGCGATCCCCAACCCGCATGCCCAGTGGGGATTAAGGGCATTACCCTCCATGTGATAAAAGCCAATAAGGCGATTATCAGGGGGAGGCCTGCGTCCAGTATTGGACCAATACAGGCTGTTGAGCTTGAGGTTAGCAAATTTCGATTCTGACACTTATTGAAGCAGAACCTGAGATTTCTTCAAGAGAAGTTGCAGAAGAAGTTGGTGTTTCAGATTGTAAATTTGTACATAAGAGTGTTTATGTGCACAAATAAGAGCGTGAATATTACTGTAAATTACTACCTACCTACGTATTACTACCAACGTAATAAGTATGACGTCTGTTTTTTTTTTCGTTTTTTTGTTTGACTAGATTTTTGAGGATGCAATGATTTTCTTCGAAATGTATGGGAGTTTCTGGTGTTTTCGCACTTTTCTAGTACTCAAACCTTAGTTGATAAGAAACAGGATCGATTAGCACCAAAAAAAGTTTTTACGAAAAAAGCGCCCATTTTTTCAAAATCCCTAATTTTTTTGAAAAATCTGTGAATTGGGGTGACCTTTTTACTAAAAAGGATGGGATGTTTCCTAAGACTATTTTCATGTATCTTCAACGGTTAAGGTACCTGACCTTACTGCGAAGTCCAAAAATCCACCCTGTATTTATTTTGTAAGGTAACATTAAATCTCATCGAATTAAATTTTAAAAGTTCAGTTAATTATTTACAAGAAAATTTCTTATAAATAAATAACTGAACTGAACTAATTGGTCCCTACAGTAAATTTGTACCTGAAATACTGATAAATTCATTCAAATCACAGCTAAAATAAAAAAAAATATGTAGACGGACCTATAGAATATTCGTAAGATTCGAAGTTATGACTAGTTCTCTCTCCCCTACATTTGTTATTGGAATAAATACAAAATCATCTACCAGTGTCGAATTAAAAGTCATAGATGTCGAAAACAAAATGGCTCCTAAAGCTGTGCGTCGAATCGGAATCGACGCGTACGCAGCGTAAGGATTTGTTGCTTTGTTTTGATTTCTATGCTACAGTGTGCACTGGATCGACATGTCTACCGATACCGATGCCATGCCAGGCACATCACATTTCACACTATTATTATAAATGTGAAAGTTTGTATGAATGGATGGATGGATGGATGTTTCTTACCTTTTCACGACAAAACTATTAAACGGATCGGGCTGAAATTTTTCTTACAGTTAATTCTTATCCTGGAATCAAACATAGGCTACTTTTTATTCCATAAATCAGTTCCCATGGGATAGAAATCACCTTTAAACGTTTCCATAGAAACAAAGCGTGCGAAGCCGCGGGAATAAACTAGTTGTAAATACAGACGTGGCGTACGCTGCGTACGCTTCAGTGGACGTATACCTTAAATCTGCCAGTTTCTGTCTATCGACTATTTTCAAAATACAAAAAGATGAAAATTATGAATGACAAAAAAATGTGAGCCAATAACGTGAGTTGCCGTGCCTAACTAGGTACATTTTTTTGCTATATTTTTTAATGTGACAAAAATAAATACCTACCTTCTCAATAAAAATAACTAGCAATGAGACCACACTATACCGTTTGAATCATCATCATCATCATCATCATCATCAGCCTATATTAGTCCACTGTTGGACATAGGCCTCCCCTAATTAGCGCCATAGCGCCCTGTCTTCAGCTTGAATAATAATAATACCGTTTGAATAATAAAGTTGAAAGTTATTTAATGATTTTAGCCCAGAGGCCTGTCCACGCAAGTCCAACTTTTATTGACCGATTTTTTATTTCAAAACTCCTAAAAATTCCCGTATATTTCATACAGAAATGAATAGAATATTAAATTATGTTGGGGCATGTTTTAAAAAACTGACGAAGCGCCCTGTTAAGCTTTCGAGAAGCTTTTAAGTTAATGAACGACTTCGTAAAAATATTAGTTTTGCATCTCGGTATTTCTGACTTCCTGTATTCTTAGAATTTTTATTGAATACTGTGGCATATTTAATTTACTAAGTGCATAGGATCAAAGCAGTAGCTTTTTGTGTTTTTAATTGTTGTAGTTTCAAGGGTATACAACAGTTATCCTTTGAAACTACGACAATTAAGAATATATTTTTAACGCTGAACGAAGGATGATTGCGTTCAGAATAGCAATTTTATTCATTTATCACATATCGCATTTCCAGCATCCCTATCAAAAGAATACTTTTCCAGAAAGTGGTCCTACAAAAATGCTTTTTTCTATTTTACCCAACAAAACGTAACTTCTGCAAAGTTATTTTGCAAAAACGTTGGAGCTATACAAAATGAAAAAAAAAACACATGCGATTTGTTGATTTTTTATCTAATTTGATGCTGAAAACTTAATACTTATTTGTTTTCTAACACAAATCTGAAACACTACAGTTTTTTATTTTATTTTTTATTTTTGTAAAATTCGAAAAAGTGGAAAAGAGACTTTCACTTCGACCACCCCTCAATTATAAAAAAATAAACATACAGCCGAATGGAAAACCTCCTTCTATTTTAAAGTCGTTCTAAAATATAAATTTAAAATTTATGATGAGTACAGTCAGCCACTCCAACATACTCTATAGATAGATACTCGACGACCATATTAAGTCAGACAATAACCGCTCCTTAGCATGACTAGGTATCTACTTAAGTGCGGCTGACTGTACCCAAAAGCCAGATACAAATGATTCAGAATGAATAAGTTAATTGAGAAATTCATCAAATTGTGATTACTCGATTGATAACTTATTTCATTGATGTATGATCAATGATCAGTAAAATATTCATTTAGGTACCTACCACCGACCATTCGGTCATTACTACATGCCTACCTTGGTTGTAACTTACTTACCTACCTATGTAAGTATAGCATTATCTGTGACATTCACTTACCTTCATTCAAAACACTATTCAATCAAAAAAGTTTTCATAGAATCGATAATTCAGCATCCTTACACTCACTGAACAAAAAACATTTCAAACTGTTTTTATAATAGTTGTCATAAACTTCAAGTCCATACCATCCTGTAAATCTATTTTGCAGTGTTCTCAAGCGCGTTGTTCGTTCGAAGTAAAGTTTATTCACAAGTTTGTTCAGTAGATTTATAAAAGGTTAGCAAGCACTAAGTTTTCGTGTGGATTTGAAGTTGAGCGTGAAAGCGACACAGGCCCAGCTCGCGGCTCGCTTCGCACTGAATCGGCTCAGTCGCCGCGTCGCTCGAGTCCCGAAGACTTGAGTACCAAGCGATATGCGCGGATCACTGGGTAGGAGGAGTCTTACTCAAAACCACGCCTACCAAGAAGCTACACATTTCTTTTTTCAATATGTGTAATTCAATTTCGCTTATGTCTTCGCTGGGAAAGTTGATGCCCCGTTGTCGTTCAACACGATGTTTTTATGTAAACTGTAATGTAGTTCGCGAACCGGCTCGGCCTGCGATGATACGCTCATGTGATTTTCTTTCTTTTCTCTGGTGCCAATTTCACGTGCTGTTGCTTGTTCATGTCTAGTGGAATAAGGGGACAACTTTGGATGATGAAGAATAAACGTAACCTCTTTACCTTTACCTATCTGTTTTCTTTTCATCTTTTATCTCCCTTATTTATTAACTTTTGTGGTGCATGAAATAATAGGCTTCCTTCACCCTCGTCATGAAAATTTGACATGAGAACTGTGGTTGGAAAAAAGGATAGACACTCGCCTCCGGACTACACGTAGCTCAATTGATAGTACAATTCACTTATTTTTACCAACTAGTACTACACAAAATGTTCTAAAATCACCCGGCATATGCAAGCGATAAATCAATTCAACGGAATTGCTCATTATGAACGAAGCCTTCACAAACGTTAGCTACATTTTGGTCCGCAAAGGAATTTCCCAAATTATAACAGTAAATTAAACGTAGTTTCATTTGCGTTACAAAGTGAGTTATGTGTTGGTGTCTTAGTTCTGTCACCACCTAAGTTACTACGGTTCAAAATTAATACACTGCCATAAGGCAGCTCTAATACCAGCGTTCTCAGACTTCTATTTACAGTATCAAATTTAAACTTACATGCCCAAAGTAACACCTACCTTGTTCCCTGTAAATAAGGCTTTATTTTAGTTACGGTTTGTTCAGGTAAATAGGCTTTTTCGACCAGGGAAAATCATTATTAAGTGAACACCTATTTGTTTGTGTCGCATGTTACAGGATACTAATGACGACTGACGTGATCAATAACAAAATTTATGCTAGGAAGCGGGTTCGACAGGCGCCGAACAATATTTGAATTTAATACGTAGGTAAACATTTTAATAAATTGTTTTGTTAACAAATACCCTCATCAGCAGACATTCGTCCAATGCTGAACGTGTTTTCACCAAACAAGGCGGCAGAAACAACCTGAGCTTCAGATGACCCATTTTATTTCAAACATATTCGAATCAAGTTTATAATACTTTTCTTTCTAGTACCTATCTTACTGAAAACATCAGTTTGTAAGAATTTTCAACAAAAAATATGTAGCTCAATAAACAACCGCTTAATATTCAGTAACTTAAGCGCTTGTTTGGCTTCACGCTCTAAGTGAAGCGCTTATAAAATTGCATAAAAATGCAGCAACACTTTTTCGAATCAAGTTTTTCACGAGTAAGTCCATAATCCTGGCAAGTTTGCAGCCAAGGGTAAGCCAAAGAAAGCAAAATAAAATGTACTGCTTTATTGGACTTACTTTTAAAGCAATATTATATTGTCAATATTTTAGTACATTAATACAAATGTACTAAAATATTGACATTGAATATAGCAAAGAAATGCAAAATTATCCTCTTTAATGACGAAATTTTGTAAAATAGATCTTGAGAACTGTGATTGTTGTTTAATATAGCTCGATTTATAAGTACAAACGCTATCAGCACCAATCCCAAAGTTTAATTTTTGCCAAAAGTATAACCCAATCTATACTGTACCCACTGAGATTGTCATACCCCAAATTAATCACGACCTAATTCTACAACTAGAGCAAGTTTTTTTAAGGGACAGTAGAGCTACGGTTGACCACAATCTCACCTGATGGAAAGCGAAGATGTGATGTATTTGTCTAAAAAAACAAAAGGTTGACAACTTTTCTGAATCTACGTACGTTAGTACTTTATAGTTATTCTGTGTCTACGCTCTACAAAAAGACGCTTACTTCACACTTATATTATAAAAATGAAAAAAAAATAAAAATCCCTTTAAATACATTAAATGTACACTTAGAAAAGATTTGGATGTATAGATAGTATGGATGGATGGATGTTTGTTATCTCTTCACGTCAAAACTACTTAACAGATCGGGCAAATTTTTTGCATACAATTAGTTTTAAGCCTGGAATTAACTACTACTTTCAATCCATAAATCAGTTCCCATGGGATAAAAAAAACGATAAAACGTGTCTATAGTAACGACGCGTGCAAAGCCGTGGGCAGAAACTAGTAGGTACTACATAAAACCTGTTAAAAAACCTTGTTTAACAAAAGATACTTTCTCCCTCCCCAAGTTTCTGAGCAAAAGGAGAACGACGGCCGCGTCCCGCGGGGCTCGTTTGAACCGAAGCGATTTTCGCGGCTCGTTCTTATGATTAAGTCAACTCTTTTGGGATTCGAAATCGAGACGCCTAACCTAGACGAGTGACGGTAACTATGTTATGAAAAAGTCAGCTTAATCTATCTAATAATAAAGTTACTTTTTAATTTTCTTTACTCTCTTTGAAAGCCTCCCTGGCCGCTAAGATGGTTATACTTTTGACAAATTAAATCATGTATCCAAAAGTCAGAGAATAATAATAATACTAAGGTATAGAATGGACACTCTTCGTCCCCCACCTGACCAAGCTTCCTCACCCCGCCGGCTCCTAGTCGAGTTCGGCTTGCGTTCCAAATGTACGGGAAGTTTGGCGCATTCATGGGACGCAGATGGCATGTAATGATTTTGACAGATGACACTGATGGTGTTATGTTTTTGTTTGTTTGATCATGGACATTCGAAATTTCACTTTTCGAAAAAAAAAATTAGAATCACTTTTAGTTTTCGCAACTGTCTCATTCGCACGAGTCCACTCAGCACATACGACTTTTGTACGAACAAATGAACGAGTGTCCGGGGTGTGCAAAAGTACAAGGTCAAAAATTAAGATTTCACGACATTTTTTCGGAATATAAGCTAATATAATGAAATAAATATAAATAAGGTTCATTTTCAAAAGAAAAAAGGAAGACACGATAAAGGGGAAAGTGCCTTCCATTTGAACGGAAAGTTGTTTAGGCAAATTTTCTTTATTTACATTTGAGTAAAAAGAAAACTTCACCTGAACTCGCGCGGTAGTATATTCAGCTTTTTATGGATGACTTGCCTTTTTCCGTGTCTTTGTGAAACTGGGTTTTTGTAAGTTGCGGAACATTGTAATCACGATAATGCTATATCCGTAATTCCGTACGTCTATGAACTCACTAATATTAAAGTGATAATAATATAATACAATACAAATACAAATACAAATACAAACTGCACTCTCAATACCCTCACTCTAATAATCCGATGGGACGACAGACCGACACGACCAGGGAGAGGTCAGGCGCAGGACCAACGGCTTGGCGTGCTTTCTGAGGCATGGCACCCCCATGCCACCATATAATACTCACTCTAAAAATGCGAATGTTTTCGTGGATCGATGGATGGATGGATGCATGTTTGTTTGTGTGTTTGTTACGTATTTACATCAAAACTACTGGCTTACTTTTACATAGGCTTACTTTTTGTTCCATCAACCAACCAGTCCCAGTAGTTTTGTACGCCAAACTACTGGGACAATTAATGCCCCAGTAGTTCTATTCAGAACTACAGCACAGAACTACTGGGAATACGCGTTATTATTTACCTGACCATCCCAAGCGCAAGTAAAGTTAATTATCACATGTACCATATTTACGACATGGGAGTTCCAGAGCTTAATTTGGTGGTTTCCATGCCAGTGGCTAATTAAACGATTGTTTGCCATTTTGAGATAATTGATGTTGGTGTGTTTGATTTGGACTAATTATCTTTCACGCATTAAATTATTAATTCGTTCGGATTGCATTTTGGGATGGATAATTTAATATTGTCTACTTGATGACTCGTTGTTTTGTTGACTCATTTTGTGTTTATTGTTTCTCTAAACAGAATCCAACAAATCATTTGTGTTCCTGATATGTACTATATATCGTTAATACGTTGTAATAAGATTTTATTCATAGTAGCTGTTCGGTGCCGGTTTAGAATTTGCACCACCCCAATTCTTCCCCCAGGTATCGTAAGAGGCGACTAAGGGATATCCACCGGGGGCGGGCAGCAGTGCCCGTTGCAGAAAAATTCTACCACCGAATGCTGCGATCCGCAACCCACATGCCTAGCGTGGGGATTATGGCCATTACCCCCCATGGGAACAAAACAAATAAGGCGCTTATCAGGGGGAGGCCTGCACCCAGCAGTGGAAAATTATAAGCTGTTGAGGTGAGGTAGAGGAAGATGTTATTTTTAAAAATCCTATTTATATCCTGAATAGGTATCCTTCAGTTGATCAAGTTATCACCAGATGTTATGTGACGATGTGGCCGACGATGTATCACGAAGGTCTTAAAACCACCTACTCACTGTTGTCTTGAAGAGACCCAGGTTGTAGTTGGCCGGAAAGACAGAAGCAGGCAGCAAGTTCTAAACCTTAGCGGTAGGAATGATAAAGGTAAGCAGAGACAGACAGACAGGGCAATCAATCAATCAAAAACGTTTATTTGTACCTAAAACATGAATATGTATAATTAAATACTTAATATACTTTATTCATAAAGAAGATAACAATCAAATAATATAAATAAATAAGGGGTACCGGTGCTCTTCGGGTTTTTAATAATCATCTGAGCGTCTGGTCCCAGTGACGCGTGACCCGAGAGCTGGTGAGTATCTGGTGCAGCGCTTCAGCATTGCCATACAGCGGAGTAATGCAGCCAGCGTCTTTGGGACGCTTCCGACTGTAACTTAATTAAAACAAGATCCGTCAAGTGCGAGTGTAACTCGCGCGCCGAGGGTTGAACAAATGTGTACCAAAAGTACCGGTTAGAGACTTCGCAATTTAACGAATACCTAAGAATAATAGGTACCAACCTACATTTCAGATGGATCTCTCTGCATGTTTCGGTTAAATGGGTGGTTCGGTTAAGGTGGGTAATGGTAAATTTTTCGACTTTTTTAGAAATATTTTAAAAAGTATGAAAGCTACAAAAATTTGAAAAATTGGTTTGAAATGTCCCAACCGATACCTTTCATTTGATACCCCACTCGGTGGGGTAGCCCCCATTTTGAAAATTATTCCTTTTTGACCATTTTTCAAAAAGCGTTCTTTTTACAGACTTCTCTATATTTTTCCTGTAAAATATAGATCCAGATCTACAAACGCTTCATACATTTTAAATGGATCGCTCGGCAAACTTCGGAGATAGGGGGGGGGGGGGGGAATGGGTATTTTTTCGACTTTTTTCAAAATATTTCAAAAAGTATGAAACCTACAGAAATTTGAACAACTGTTTTGAAATGTCCAAACCGATAACCTTTTATTTGATACCCCATTCGGTGAGGTAGCTCCCCCTTTTGAAAATTATTTCCCCCCTTTTTGACCATTTTTCAAAAAGTGTTCTTTTTTCAAACTTCTCTATATTTTTCCTGTAAAATATAGATCCATGTCTATAAACGCTCCATACATTTTACATGGATCACTCTGCAATCTTCGGAGATAGGGGGGGGGAATGGGTATTTTTTCGACTTTTTTCGAAATATTTTAAAAAGTATGAAACCTACAAAAATTTCAAAAAATATTTTTAAATGCAAAAAATGATACCTTTCATTTGATACCCCATTTGACTCTGTAGATATCTTTTAAAATTTCGGCATCACAATTTGTATGGAAAATATTCATTTTCATTTTTCATTTATTTTCATTTATTTTTCTCTAAATCTGTACAGGCGCACGAAATGTATTATAATTTCAAATTTCAAGTTGATAGCTGCAGTAATTTTTGAGTTGTTAAGGAGGGAAAAAAGGACAGACAAAGCGAGACCATAAGGGTTTTGAAACCGATCTTCGATCTTCAAAACCCTAAAAATACAATAGAACGACAGGATAGGGGACCAAGTACTTATTTTAATTAATACTATTATAAGTTGTAATAGTATTATAAGTTGTTACCAAAGGTTCTATTCTATTCCATACATGCATATTCTGAACAGGATTGTCCTTTACAGCTTTTTCAATATTTTTCATTATTCTAACTTAATGAAATACAAAATAAGAAACTTTCCTGTTTCATTTATGTTTGCTTGATCTTAATAAAAAATCCTACAAAGCGCATTCCAGCTACAAACAAAATAGAATTACGAGACGAATGAAAACAAAACGGGACTTGATTTTAATATATGTACGTATTCGCAAACTCGCAATCGCGCCTTTTAAAAATTCTGGCACGCTCGCTGAATCCTGAAATTACATTCAAATGAAATATACACTTTGTTTCAGTCTCTAGATATAATAATGTAAAAGGTGACGTAAAGAAAATCATGTTTTATTGACACAATAGAGCTATATTATACTACTAGCTTCTGCCCGCGGCTTCGCACGCGTATTTTTGGTTTAATAAGTAGCCTATTATCTAAGTTAGGCTTTGTTCTAAATGTACGCAAAATGTCATCTTCAACTGGTCTGGGTGTTTTCTATGTATAATAAAAAATATATGTAGTGTATTAAGTATATCAGTTATCTAGTACCCATAACACAAGCTCTGCTTAGCTTGGGGCTAGATAATGCTGTGTGAATTGTCCAGTATTATTTATTATTATCTTTTCAGTAATTTTGGAGATCTTAGGTAACAAAAATTCACATTGCACAAACTTTCGGCTATATAATATTATAAGCTCTTGCCATAATAAGTAGTCTATAATCTAAGTTAAGGTATGTTCTAAATATACGCCAAATGACCTGTTCACTAGTTTTGGAAATCATAGGTAAGAAAAATTCACATTTCACAAACTTTCGGCTTTATAATATTAGTAGGAAGTAGGATAGTAGGATAGCAATAATTCGACTAAAGATCCAGATCGTCAAAGTTGCAGAGGACCCACGAAAAATAAATTTAAAAAAACTTTAGTGAAGCAAGGTGGCCTAATACTGTTCAGTGGGTGACCCCAGCCTGGACAGATGAAAGATTCCTGAACTAGATTTGAACCGCAGCTAGACCACAACTAGAACCACACTCATTCTTCAGGTTCAATGCGGTTCTTCTCGTGGTCCTTCGTTAAGGGTTGAAACGTTGGTGTTCTTCTAACAGAAACAAGTTTTGTTGTTAACCCGTTAAATAATTCCTCGAACAACGATAGTTTTATAGTTAGATGGTTTTAAACGTTCAATTTAATAACAAACTTATCCATGAAATTGATATTACTTATCCAATTAAAGTTACTAAATTAACACATCGTAAAACAATAGAAACAGTGTAATAGTCCATGGAGGTCTGTGTTCCAGCTTTTCTAGGAATACCTTGAAATATCAGACAGAAATCACCCTCTGCTGGGCGAAGTCTCGTCAGAGAAAGCAGGACCGCAGAGAATGGCAGAAAAACTCGGAGGCATTGGACGTCTAGCGTCAAAATTATTTTGACTACAAAGCAATAATCTATAGCTTGCACAGTCAGATGGTTTTGAAGCAGTATTTTGTGGTCTAACTTGCATTACTTATTAGTTTTCAAGTTCGACCTAAGCGTTTTGTTCACAAATATTTTGAATACTTGCCTGAACAAGTTGAGTAATCAAAAGTTTCAGAAGTTTTTTGTTCAACCTTCGGTAAATCGGGGCTCTATCTTTATTATCTGTTTAAAAGCTTATAAACTTTTTCTGATTGCTCAATCGGTCTGAGCTTAGATCGAGTAATGCCTCACTCATAAGTTTTAATTTACTTTTGGCGCAACTTTCAACTGGCAATAACGTACAAACGAATCAACCATCCATATTTATACTATAAATTCGAAAGTGATTTTGTCTGTGTCTGTGATCTGGAGGGACGCATCAATGTGAGCATTGATTACCTCAGCAAGCACCCGTAGGCCAGTGGCAGTCATGGTGTTAATGAAAGGCAAGGAGATAGATCGCAGACAGAAGGTCATAATTACTTTGTATCTGGAAAAAGTGCGTGCCAAGCCGCGGGCAGAAGCTGGTGCTAAATAATGGTTTGTAAAAAGATAATCCTAAATCTGCGTAATAAATATTGATTTAGTTTGACTGAGCTCTGAGCATTATGCTTGAAGACCGTTCTTTGGCTCCACTAAAGTACTCCAGTGCAATTAACTTGATTTATAACGGGCGGGTTAGGTACTTATACGACGTTGCTACGCCGTAGCAACCTCTACGACGTAGCACCGTAGCCGTAGTACAAACTAAAACAAGACAAATGTTCTTAAAATGCGCTTTTTATACAAATTTTAATGTCATGAAAATAATGAAATAATAATGATGTTTTGTCCTTACAAAAAGCAAAAAAAAAACAGACCTCAAACTCTAAACTCGAGTTTGTAGTCTGTATTTTTTGAAATGAAATGCTTCTTCTGAAAGCTTTTCTTCTGAAAAATACACACTTAGAAATGCTTCATCACCCCCTTTCGGCTACTAAGCTGAAAGGGGGTGATGAAGCATTTCTAAGTATGTATTTTTCAGAAGAAAAAAGTAATTTAAGTAAATGTATTAATAACTATCGCTACCTTCGTTTCCTCCAGTCTATATCATACGTCAAACCGGACATTTCATCCATTCCACCAACTGAGGGAGCAGCGACGGAGTACAATTAACGTACTTAACACCTGGTCCAGGCTTGGCTTGGATATGATTTTTTCCCTGAGCTATGGGGATGGACACGGAATGAAAGCAACCTCTTGGTTCCTGTCCAAACCAACGATCCTGCTGCACCGGAAGAAATATTGAGGCTGAATATTTTGCCGGTGCACGACTGATTGCCGTAGTGCTAGATGTGGGTGAAGGAAGGGCTCCATGCTGTGCTTTACAATGGTAGAATAGAATAGAATAAAAATTTATTTAGCACACAAAGCACACTGAGGGGAAGTTAAAACAAAACAAAAAGTTACACTAAACACCACAATAGAGAGTACATAAAACATATAAACAAACATCATAAAAAAGTGGTAGAGCACAGCATGGAGACCTTCCTTCACAATTGCCACGGAAGTTGCTTATATGGTATCCCCATGAAGGAGGACTACGACGGCGACGAGGACGGTGGCGATGCTGTAGCAGAGCTACAGTAGTTTGAGTAGCTTTCGTACCATTATTTGATGACAATTCAACAGACGAGGGACTCATAAATAGAACGATTGGGATTAGGCTAGTATAGTATTATAATATCTATGGATTAGGTAAAAGCTGTGTTGAACTTAAGTTGTAGCGAATTTTACTAGCTTTCATTATGTAGAATAACAAAATTTTCAATGACGTATCGTTTACGAGACGTAAGCAAAAATCTGAAAAACGGGAACTTCTTCGTGCCACCCGTTCTAGGGCTCACCTCACATGGATGGGGACTTTTAGCATGTTTGATTCCTAACTAGTCCAAAGTTCTGAAGTCAGACTTTCTGATTTCAACTTGTCAACCATAAACTTCTTTTGAACACTCATTGACTGGACTACAGTTAAAAATTCAAAAGGGTTTGGTTGCCTAAACCAATTGATAAAGTATCATCATTAATTGTAATTGGAATTTCTGTACTAGTTCAATAAATAAATCAATAAACATGCAAGTTCGTGTATTCCATACAAAGGCCGCACTGATCTTGAGTTACGACTCGAAAATAGCATAATAACCAAGGTCATGAATATGATAATGTTGTTGCAAACTAGGCTATCTTCCCCTGGTGTGGTGGATTGAGCAATTTAGGCAACTTACACAGAATTTCTAAGTAAATTGTTATTCTTTTGTCTTTATATAAATTATTAATCTTTTGTCTTTATGGTCATTATTTGAACACATGAGGGCTTGTACGCAGGTTTATTGCGATGAAGTTGAAAAATTTTACACTTATCTTGTACCTATTGTAGAACTCTTGTTTTCCTTTTTTGAGTGCCCTTTTTGTACACATTATAAAAAACAAATCCCTATGAACCCATACATCTAACTAAACTTTAGCATTTATTATATTAGTGTGATATTGTATCCATAGCAAATGCAACAGCTTGCCAGCAATAAAGAACTGTAAAATTTAAGCAGAAACCTTCATATTACGTGCTAATTTACTACAAAAAAAGCCTTTAAGAGGCTGGCAGGCCATTAAAAAGGCGTGAGACTGCGCACCGCTCCAGGCGAATTTGTCAGACGACGAAATTAACACTAGGCGAACATAAGTTACAGCAGCCAGTGATGTGGACCTCCCAAGGGATGTTTTTATCGATATTGTGGATATTAGAGAAGTTTGCAGTTTGCTAAAATCGTTTCAGTCGGGGCGTTGCGGTCATAAGTGCAGTTTGGTTGAAGTTAGATGTTTGCTAGTTTTCATTATTATCACAGCTTTCCGAGTTGGTAATTTTATTTTGTATCGATAATCCACCATTATGAGTTTTAGTAACTGAAAGTGTTTTATAACCAAATAAAAAAATACTTAAAATTAAATTTTAATGCCCATAATCGAATAATCGATTTAAAAATCTTGGAACTTTGGACTTTTTTTGCTAATTCTGTAATCGATTATAACTCTTGCAACTTTAATCATCATATAATCGATATAACTAAGCAGCAAGAAACAAATGCCCAACACTTCTCAAGATGTGGCAATAATTGCAGCGACATGCTCACTGACGATGTTATTAAGTTGAACTGGGGCTTTACACCACCGGCTATGCACCCCATACCTTGAGTTCACGCAACGATTAAACTTTAAATTAATGGAAGGTAAGAATGCCTTGCCAAATACCGTGACGCTTGAATAGGGCGTTATAAATTTTGGTAGCGCCGCCGCTTGAATTAAAATGTGTGTATAGAAGACAAGCTAATCTTAAAAAAAATCTAAAAGCCCAGTCGAAAATTTTACGTATAATCAACATAACATTTGAATTGCTGCACCGGTTTCCTCCGAGTTCATCTGGTTAATAGCTGCGATGCCACTGATAGACCTACGCTAAATGATACAGCAAAGCTACAAGCAACTTATTAAGTCCCTCGTTTTTGTCTGGGGTTAAAAAAAAGACGCTGGACAACTTTCCAAAACCTACTTCCAATATTTGAGGTGTGTACAAATTTTAAAATACACGAAGTTCCCGTAACTCTTTTTCGACTTCGTCACTAAAGCTATATTTTGGATAGCTGATAGGCCTTTGGCCACTTAGACGACCCACGGACACTCTATTGGCCGAATGGGTGAGGATAGAGCAGCCAGAAGGGCGGTTTTTAAACCTTAGTCTGACTAAAAATTAACGGTGGACTTTCTTAAACGGTTTAAGTATTGACCAGATACTTTTAAAATGCTAAAGGTTTAGTAAAAGCTTTCTTCTAAAAAATAAAAGGACGGTTACATTTTAATTAATATTAATAATAATAATGCTGGACAATCCACACAGCACCATCTAGCCCCAAAGTAAGCTACTCAAAGCTTGTGTTATGGGTACCAGATAACTGATATATTTAATACATTTTATATACATAGATAGATTTTTTTATTATACATAGAAAACACCCAGACCAACGGAACTAATTTCTGCAGATCGTACACAAATTTGTTCCGAGGCGGGAATCGAACCCGCAACCTCTTGCGTCGCAGAAGACAGAAGTTTTCTTACATGATACGTGAAAGTTAATTATTGATGCTGAATGTCTGATTTAGGGAACACCACCCTATGATTAAAAAAAAACATTTTCTAAATATTTATAACAATTTTTAAAACATGTTCTTTCATTCGTTCAATTTCAGTTCTTTTATATCCAGGTAACGGGTTATCCCCGTGGAAAATTATTTTCATGTAGACAAACTGTCTTGTTTGGTTTTCTGGGCGGAATCTCGTCGATTCATTCAGTGAGTCGTAAATCCGTGGTAGATTCATGTTTTGCGGAGAAATACCGCTCATCGGGATTCTTACTAAGAAACAGAATGCCACGGAAATGATATTAAGCTTTTGATGTGGCTATTTCATTATATCTACTGGTGTCTCGACTTTTCCATAAATAAGTTTGCCTTATCTGCCAACTTTGTAGGTTAGGGTGAAGGTATTTTTAAATAAACAAGTCAGGCAAGTTCACGCAGAAGTCATTATGGATCTAACCGGGTTAACTACGAACCTTATTTGTATTGGAAGAACACCAACGTTACATCCATAATGAATTCGCCACATTACGATAGTTTTATTAGTAAAATACATACAGAAGGTTTTCTAATAATATTACCGAATATTACTGAGTAGGGTATATACCTCATCCCATCCAAAACCTTCGAATTTTGACTATTGTAGTGCAAAATAGTTATGTGTGACGAAGATTCTATTGACGAGTATTTATTCGTTTTATAAAAAAATAAAAAATGGAAGCTTATAAAAAAATGGTAAACCAAAATAAACTAAAAAGCCAGCAAATTGCCGTGCTAAAGTTGTGGTAGAACTGTACAAAGTTTTACTAAGCGCTATATTAAAAACGGCTGGAATAAAACGCAGACCTAATCAGAAGTAAGTTCAGCGAGAGCATTGGTTTCGACGGCTAGGTTGCCATCTAATCACAAGAGTTGTATGGAGTCGCACTTCATTATATTTATGATACTTTTTGGATAATTAAATAAGCTAAGGGGACATAATTTTACCATTATGACTTGTTATAGAAAGTAGAATGGACCTAGGATTAAATTATTAGATAGCTTTCATTGATTACGAAAAGGCATTTGACAAAGTAGATTGAAATACATGATGGTGGCGTTTAAAAACATGGTATAATATAGTATGTTTGAGTAGATTATAGAAATAGGAAAATAATATATGAGTTGTACAAAAACTTAGAAATTATAATAGAAGTTGGAAAGGAAAGAGTCAAAGCCAAGATCAGACAAGGAGTAAGACAAGGATATTCACTTTCTACCTTGTATATTTAACATCTTCATAAATGCAGCTATAAAGAAAATATCCGAAACTTTAGGGGTGTAAAGTTCAAGTTTGATAAAGAGGCTATTGCGGAAACACAAGATAGATGTTTTAAAATATTATTATGATATAATATATTAATTCCAATTTGGGATCCCATAATCAACGGATTTTCATTAAAAATAAACTTAAATGAAACCAAAAACTAATAACTTCTAAAATCAAAATAACACCAGCACAACCAATCAAAATAGACAATACTAAAATTCAAAATGTAGAAAGTTTTAAATATTTAGGGAGTATTTTAATATGTAACTCAAGATGTACGCCTTATATGAAGGCCAGAATATTCATGGCAATACAGGCATTTCACAACAAAAAACACACATTAACATCTGAAATATCAAAAAAAAGGTAAGAAAAAGGTAATAAAAACATTAAGTTTGGAGCATAGCCCTCCATGGATACGAAATATGGACCATGATACAGCGGAATGGAGAGAGGATTGAAGCGTTTGAAATGTGGCGCTGGAAAAAGATGGAAAGGATTAGCTGGACGGAGAAGGAAGATTTGGGAGGAATTGTTGAAAAGGTTTTTGATGAACACCGTTCAAAACAGAAGAGGGAGAATGATAAGACATTTTTTACGATATGACAACTTCATAAGCAATCATATAAGGAAAAGTAGAAGAAAGAAGAGGAAAGGGAAGAAAAGAATAAACTAATGAGTCAGATCAAGAAGAAACTCGCCGTCATGTCCTATAAAGAAGTAAAAGACATTGCATTTGAAAGAAAAAATTGGAGGAAATGATATCACTACACCGATAAGAGCTTAGCTCTTTAATTTATAATAAGAGGACGGAATAGGCTGTGAATAAGAACAATTAAATAAAAACTAAGTAACAAAAACTAAAACTTTCCTTGTAGTGGAAAAGTAGCTGCTATACCTAACAGATGCTTGTTAAGATAAGTAAACAGCACGTAAAATCTTTTTAAAAAAGTCGACTCCACAGTCGATATCAGAACTTGGTTCATTTAGTCGAATGCGTCGAGAATTTCAATAGGTAGGTTACTTCTTATCTTGAACTGGACTTGCTAAAACTTAATCGAAGAGTAGCTGTAAGATGCGTAGTTTACTTTGCAAGCATCGTTCTTTTTTTCAATTTAGTACCTATAAGGAACTTTTCACCAAACTATTTCTGTTCAAATCTCAGAACTGAGAAATATACTAAGTAGGTTTAAAGGTACCAAACTGAGAATGGTCGACGTAATGTGTCGTAAGTGTACTTAGAGGTGAAGCCTGACAGTGGATGATGTTAGTGTCAAGTTTTCATATCGGGTTTCTGTGGAAAACGAATTATTCAAATCTTAGAAATTATTTACTTCGTTCTCTCTCTTCAACTCTTTCCATTCCGTGGAAAAGAGCCACCTAGAGAAACTTTACGGAAACAACTGGCAACTCAGTACACGAGTATGTTTTCGAGAATGGCCACAGAATGTTGCTGCTGAAAAAGTTCCGACTAAATTTTAAAGATGGCGCTAGGTAGGGTTTTAACAGAAGCTCGCCTCCGCCTACGTAAATGCGGAACCAAGCACAGCCAAAAAAAAATTGTTCTAAAAAATGTAACTTCCTAATTTGTTTCTAAATAAATGATTAAAAACTGACTTCTTCAAGAGTCTTAGCGGATTCGTGTTATGGAATAAAAATCCATTATGTTACTGCAGGTCAAGATCTTTATGTGTGCAAAATTTTAGCACGATAAATTCAGTAGTTTTGGCGTTGCCTTTGGCCTTTTTATCATCTTCACAACGACGGCAAAGCGGCAAAAATTTTCGCTTTATAATATTAGTGAAATCGTACCTCCGCCTGCGCTTTCACCTTCGTGAGTTTTTAGCGGAATCGTAGACGGATTTTAAAATTTTATAATTTTTTTCTTTTAATTTTTGTGTGTTCTATGCTGAGCTAACATTATAAAAACAATCTGCTGCATAAACCAAATAGGCATTGCTACGGCCTAGTATTATAATATCTGTGCTACGGCGTAGCATTCGTTTGCTACGCCACCGTAGCAATATGCTACAGAAATTCCATCCAATTGTTATTTTACTCTGAGCCTCTTCTAGTCTGGCTCTCAGTTTTTTTGACTTCTCTATGACTTAAAATTGCGGATTTAAGATAAAATCTTATATTTAATTATCAAAGTCAAAGAAATTTGGTTCTGTTTTTGCATTTTTCTACCAAAACATTTAATTCGTTTTGGCAAAAGCCATGATTCCTTACAAAAATCACCCAACAGTTTGCTTTCACAGACTTTTTTCTAGCTTTTTTGGCTGTCGCGATAGCGTGCGTCGAGATGCCGTAGTTCATCCTTATCAAACCTTAGCGCCATCTTTGAAATTTTGTTGAAACTATTTCATCAGCAGTGTCGTAACATTGTGTACTTCCCAAAGTGCACTCGAGTGCCGAGTTGTCATTGGTGTTCGTGATATTTCCTCTAGGTAGCGCTAATCGGTGGGAGGAAAGGTGACGGAAGAATGGGGTCGGCGAGTGTGTGGATTGGTGGGCTCGCCGGCCATGTATAGGACGAGGGGACGCCAGTCGTACCGCGGAGGTTTTGAATTTTCCCGTGGTTCGGCGAAAGTGACGAGAGACGGACACCGGAGAGGTTTTTAGTGGGTATTACGTTCTTTGCAGGACGTCGAGTCCCACATAATTCTGGTCCCCCCCAGATCAGTTTATTCGTAAACGAATTTCCTCGCCGCATAAGAACAAAAAAGAGACGGTTTATTTGAAGACGAAGGACATTATTATTATTAAAAACGTTTGGAATTAATCGTTTTTAGGGTTTTGAAGATCGAAGATCGGTTTCAAAACCCCTAGGGTCTCGCTTTGTCTGTCCTTTTTTCCCTTCTTAATAACTCAAAAACTACAGCAGCTATCAACTGGAAATTTTAATGGATCTATGGATCTATATCATGGATCTATATTTTACAGGAAAAATAAAGAGAAGTTTGAAAAAGAACACTTTTTGAATAATGGTCAAAAAGGGGGGGAATAATTTTCAAAAGGGGAGGCTACCTCACTGAGTGGGGTAACAAATGAAAGGTATTGGTTTGTACGTTTCAAAATAGTTTTTTAAATTTCTGTAGGTTTCATACTTTTTGAAATATTTTGATAATAGTCAAAAAAACCCATCCACCCCCCCCTATCTCCGAAGTTTGCAGAGCGATCCGTTTAAAATGTATGGAGCGTTTGTAGATATTATATTTTGCACGAAAAATATAGAGAAGTTTGAAAAAAGAACACGTTTTGAAAAATGGTCAAAAAGGCGGGAAATAATTTTCAAAAGGGGGAGCTACCTCACCGAATGGGGTATCAAATGAAAGGTATCGGTTTGAACATTTCAAACCAGTTTATAAAATTTTTCTTTTCATGCTTTCATACTTTTTGAAGTATTTCGAAAAAAGTCGAAAATTTACCATTACCCACCTTAACCGAACCAGCCATTTAACCGAAGCATGCAGAGAGATCCATCTGAAATGTAGGTTGGTACCTACTATTTTTAGGTATTCGTTAAATTGCGAAGTATCTAACCGTTACTTTTGGTACATATTTGTTGACAAACGTTCAAAACCCTCGGCGCGCGAGTTACACTCGCACTTGACGGATCTTGTTTACAGTACGTCTACTGATACCTGAACACTGATAATATCATCCATTTTCATCGGAGACAGATCATACCTAGGTACCTACCTACCTACTGTTCACTTCACGTACGAGTGGAAATCGAAAAAAGAAAATATAGTTTAGTGGCCACCAAGGGCAACTTCGGATCTCTGCCTAAACTATACAAAATGAAACTATTACAGAGGCATTAAAATAAAGGTTCACATATAATAGGTATCACAAACTGGCTAACGTAATTTTTGGCAATTCCTTTCTTAAACGTAATAATTAGATAAAAATAGGTGGCGGCGCCAGTGTGAGGGGAGGCAGCGCCTTAACCTAAAATTCACTCTGCGTTCTTATGCGCAATTTATGTAATTTATGCAATTTATGTACCTACTTGACGATTTGAGATCTTTCAATATAAAATATATTGTTTACAATTATATCTGAAATTCGACGCCTTATATTCACTCGGAATTGTAGTTTTTTTTGCCTCGTGATTTGTTTACAAACATTTCACGTCAAGTTTGGCTAGTGTATTATAGGTATACCTACCTAATGTTAAGTCTATTTTCATAAAACATTATATACCTCCTACCTACCTTCTTAATATTTCTGATGTATGCCCACTGTATTGGTTTTAATAATTCCTAAAGTTTTAAATAAAGAGATTTGATTGAATATTGTTTCTTTCATACATTTTTGGTTGATTTTACCGGCGCCACCTAAAGAAATTTTATGAAGACCAACAACAACTCGGCTCTCGAGCGCGTGAAAAAGTTTCAACAAAATTTCAAAGATGGCGCTAAGCATGAAAATTGTGATTGTGGCCTCTTTTGAATGTAGTTCGAAACTCGTAAAATACAACCTTCACGTCAGACTGCAGGCATTTCTTTTGTATTTGGTGCTTTTTTTATTCATATTTATTTGGGGGACTTTGAATCATTGCTGACCCCTACGGAAGGTAGTCATAGGATCTTTGTTGCTATGTTAGTCACGTAATTTAATGAACTAACAACCTACTTAAAACTAAGTTCTATTTAAAATTAACCTTAATAATTTAATTACCGCATCACTCAGTGGAGCGGTTAAAAGAAAAATAAATAAAAGATACTGATGAATTTTTTTTTCTGTACCTTAAATAATGTGATTTATTAATCGTCAGCAAAAAAGTATAAAAACGGTTACGTTATCGGGTCGGGTTTTAGATTTTATCTAGGTAAGTATATTTTTGCAAACGTTCGTTTCAGACTTTTGGCACTCAGCCTTCATCAACCCAGGGTACAAGTGTGAAAAAGGCCCCCTGACTACCAAATTATCAAAAGATAAAGACAATCGGTGAACGCTTGTACGTAGTCGGGTTATACTTTTTAACAATATTAGAAAATATGGGCGAGGGGCAGGTTATGTTTTTATGAATGTGGTTCTATGTGGTTATTTGATAGTACTATAAAACTCTGCTCAATTTAATCCAAAAATGTGTATTCAAATATGGGCTTTCACTGGTTATCTTTAGATACGTTTTACAATGACAAAATGGCTTTCCGCGAGCTTCAAACGGCGACTGTCTGTCATCTGATGCCGTCAATATGAAACGCATCTAAACATTACGAGTTAAAGCCCAAAATCGAATGCATATTATGTCTGTGAGGTAGCTGTGCACCTCTGATCTACGACAACCTTTACTTTCCCAATTAAAAGGAAAAACTCCGAAACATTAAATAATATGTAGTCACATTACATACACAATAATGTTGCGATTATAAGCTTACGAAACCCTCGGTGCGCGAGCTTGATTCCCACTTGGCCAATTTTATCTGCAAAACAATCTAGCCTCAACTGTATTGGTCCTCTACTGGACGCAGGCCCTCTGATAATGGCCTTATTGGCTTTTATCGCATGGGGGGTAATGCCCATAATCCCCACACAATCACAATTCAGACAAAAGTTTTAGAGAAAGTATATCACACTCCAAAACTTACACAGTGCTTTCTACCGCCAACTTAAAATAGGAAGGTAAGTGGCCCACGGGACAAATTTAGCCAAAACCGCGCAAACCTATTTTTTCCAGCTTGTTTGCATACATTGTGTAAATCCCACTCTAGCAAAGTGTCTCGATCGGCTGCGAACGTGCCAAAAAGCCAGCAGCGCATCCATCGCGCCCCAGCCATCTGATATTGCGCCTGACAATATTTTACACAACTGTGAAAATTGCAACCGCGACCCAACTTCTGCAATTTACACCCCTTGGGTTGAACTTGATTTATCTCATCAGATTCCTAGTTACCCGACTGCGCAAGAAGTAGGTTTATTTTCACTGATTACTCAATTTGAAGGTCGTTAGTTTAGAATTTCTGTAGCTCTAAAGGCTTGCATATTATTAATGGAAAAATTACGGTGAGTTAATCTTTTTTAAATTGTGAATATTTAATTAATATTTTATTTTTATTTATTTATTATTTATATAATTCCATTGATTACCATCTCACCTTAGAGAAAATATCGTAACGTAGGCTGAATTATATGTATTTTGATCTTAGCATCTTACCTGATGGTAGTGACACTGTAACCGACGCTGACGACTCTGACATATAGGATTAAATGACTACATGGGTGGATTTATTGGACGGGGCAGTAAGGAGACGTACCAAAACCGGTTTAGTTACTGAAAAATGGTCTTTGGAGACTATCCATAATTTTAAGAGCAATGTTCATCCCTATTTACAGAAAAAAAAATACAGTTAACAAGAAAATGGGCGTTTAATACAAACATTTTTGTTGATGTCATTCGATCCTGTTTCTTGTACTGATCAAAAACATCTACCAGTAATATTCTAAAGTGTAAAATACAGATGTCCTTGCTTACTGTAAAATTTTGAAAATCTGAGATTGCGGATTGAAATTTCTCAAAATAATATGGATAGTCTCTTAAGACCTCTTACCAGTAGCTACACCGGTTAAGGTACCTCCCCTTACTGCCCCGTCCGAAAATCCGACGTTTAGTACGTATGTAATTACATAGCATGTAATCTTATTTTTGTCACCGTAATCTTTTTTAATTAATACCTTTTTTTATTGTCTTCTTTCAACAATCTGTAATAGATAGTAATAACTCTACCTACTCGATATATATTTATATTATAGCAGCACGTATGTACATATGTTTATGATGCAATCAAGTTTTTATCTAACTTTAAGTAACCTCATAATATGAAAGTGATTGTGATGTGTTTTGTACGTTACATAAATAAATAAATAAGTATGCGTAGCTAATGAGTGTAAAGAAATTAGTTGCTGTCATGAACATACGTGACTTTGAAATTGATTGACTACCTTAGCTACGAAAAAGTAGCTTCCTACGCATGTCGCTTGATCGGCAACAAACCTACGATCTATGGTCATGTGTTTCAGTCAAAGCCTCGGAATCCTACTTATATCATAAAGCCGAAAGTTAATGAATTTTTTTTGTTACCTAGGATCTTCAAAACTACTAAACAGATCAAGATGAAATTTGGCATGCATTTAGAACATAGTCTGACTTAGAAAATAGGTTACTTATCATATCGAAAATATGCAGTCTGTAACATCCATTGAAATTATTAAAGAATACAAAATAGCGGAGCTTACAGATGTAGTCCTGAAAAATCATCAAAACAGTCGAGCCATCTTTAGACTGGTGGCTTGGTGCTCTGGAATTATTGATCAATAATACCTAAAAGTAAATGAGATCTCAATGCTATCAATTTTATGAACATGTACCTTCCAATGCAATCTATACATACACTGGAAATAAATGAAATATTAAGCGAATCATACAAGCTCTGCTTACTTTGGGGCTAGATGATGTGTGGATTGGCCAGTATAATGAAATTTATGAAGATTTAATTTAATTTAATTTCATTTAATTTCATTTGATTTCATTTAATTTCATTCAATTTCATTTCATTTAATTTCATTTAATTTCATTTTATTTCATTTAATTTCATTTCATTTAATTTCATTTTAATTCATTTAATTTCATTTAATTTCATTTCATTTCATTTTATTTCATTTTATTTCATTTAATTTAATTTCATTTAATTTCATTTAATTTCATTTTATTCAATTTTTATTTAATTTCATTTGTTTTATTTCATTTCATATTTAATTTCATATCATTTAATTGCATTTAATTTAATTTCGTTTCATATTATTTCATTTAATGTCATTTAAGGTCATTTAATATCATTTTATTTCTTATAATTTCATTTCATTTCATATCATCTCATTTAATTTCATTTTAAATAGGTATAATTTAAATATATTTGTTTCAGGCCCACTGAAATTCCTTTGTACAAAATTTTTCTTCTTTTGTTCTACTATTATTATTTACCCTACAATTATCAATAGTTAATATAAGTGACCAGTAAATACTTGTTCTAATTTGTTTCTATTATTTGATTGTAATTTTGTTGTGACCATGTGAATATCAGGATATTCAAAAACTTTTACTTTAGTTACCTGTAGATTGTTTGCAACAATATGCAGTTAGCTCAACTGTTTCAATTGTATATATGCTAGTTCTAATGTTTTCCTATTATTATCTTTATAAACAAATTGAATAACCATTATGTGTATGGGCACGACACAATGACACATGTGAGCCAATCAGCCCACACAATATATACGGGGTGAGGGTAAATCTATTGTGTGTGTGTGTCGTTCATTATCTAACTACTTAAAATAAAAAAAAATTGATGCAAAAGTCATCAAATCGCACAGGGAGGGTAATTTTATTAACTATTTTAAACACCACTATAGTCGAGCTTAGAGTGAGCTGCAAACTATGTCAACAAATCCAAAATAAAATCCACTGAGGAATGGTCTCTAATCCATAGGTAACATCATGTATCCATAGGTAACTTTAAATTTGAACAAAATGATCAAAAGAGGGTTAAATTTAGGTTAAGCCTTAAAAATGCGGGATTGGTAATCTATTTTGTAAATAATCTTTTTTTATAAAAATCGAGTACCTACCTATAGGCTCCGATTCTACTGAGGCTAAAATCACTGACATATAACCCAAGAATCGAGAATTTACTCTGATCTAATTGTTACTTGTCGGTTTCTCAGACACCTTATAAAAAACTCGCTGGCTACAGAGGCTACTAACGTTTTATTATTTTAACCAACAAGAATGAAATATCTACATTTTTATGACGCCAGGCCTGCACAGTAAAAATGGTAAATTTAACGTAAAAATTAAAACAAGTTACCATAGCGGGTTCTAGTACCTACAACCGGCTATCAGAAACGCTTTGATCCGCAGGTCTTTAAGGCTAGTATACACACTTATTAGTATACACACTTAGTATGTAGTATACACACTAAGTAGTTCTACAAATTGAGTTTTAGCAAAAAGTTAATATAAATTATAACGGAATAATCTTCGTTTTTTTTTCGCTTACTTGTTATCTGCATATTTCTCTTATGAATTAGGTAAATTCACTTACAAAGACAGTTATGACAATAAGTATTGAATATTTGTTGGGCTAATCGTACAGAAGCAGAAAAGCTTCAAAAATTATTATCTGCCGGTAGTTATAAATAACGCCAACAACTCAAATTCCAAAACAATAGCGAGAAACATAGATTGAACGTTACTAGAAGTGGCAAATATTCTTTCGTGTTTCTTTAGTGTTGTGTAAGTTTTTATGAATTTGAAAATAGAATATGCTACCAACTTATTGAACAGGTTTCTTTTTAGGATACAATAAAAGTTTGTTGCTATAAGAAATACCGTTAGTATCGTCCAACGTCAGGATTATCCGTGGTCGTACCAAGTTTACGAACACTTCAGAACCTTTGTGCCAACTGACACGCTGCTCCTTCGTCCAAATTTCGTTGATGAGCATCCCAATGTGGTCGCACCAAATGGAAGCGCCGCCGTCGTGGGATCGGGTCATTGGCAGCGTCACGTCGTCACCATCTTGTCGCAGATTGGAAGACACAGCGTCAGTCAAAAATCGCCTTAGCAGACCTTCGTCCTTGAAGGTCTGCTGCAGGATCCATCCTGAAACTCGTACAAGAATGTATTAGAATTTTGAAACAGTTCCAGGCTATCCCACTTCTGATGATAGAATTTTGGGCTTTACCTACCTATAAAATGGTATTATTTCGATAGAATCATAGAATTACCTACCTTACAATGCAACCTCACATTTTGGGAATTGGAATTAATGAAATCAGAAGTCAGAAGTCAATACCTTTATTTCTTTAGGCTCACAAGATAACACATAGACAAGTATACCCATCAATTACCATCAAATAAGAAATAAAGTGTTATTGAAATTCTCTTCACTTCAATCTTTTGTCCACTGGTGGAAGAAGTGAAAAAGAAACCACCAGCACATTTATATAATCACTTAAGTGTCTAATACTTACAATGTTCCTTTTAAAATAAAAGCAATAAACCATACAAATAGAAACATTCTAAAAGGATAGATAACCTTATAATTTAATCGTGACCTTCAATAATTTCAGTGCTAAAACAAACTAGGACACATCTAGAAAAAGGTTCTACAATGTAAAACATCTTACCATAATAGGAGATGCTTCCAGCTTACAGGTTCATCAAAGAGTGGCAGAGCCAGCCAGCTCACCGTCTATTACCACTAACAATTCCGCCGTTACATTTCGAGTGATACCGCCAATAACTGGCTAGGGCGTAACGTCATAACATTTCACAACTAAGTACATTAAAATATCTTCTAATAAATGATAAAATATCCATGACAAATGTTCTTAAATATAAACTAACAATTAAGATACTTAGTACATCCAATATAATGCAATATGAAATAGCTTGATCATTAAATGAATCTGATTTGTACTAGAATTTGAATTTGAGCGGGGAAAACGAGTAGGAAGTCAGGCCTGTTACATTTTAGTATTGAATATCTTTGAAACCTTATTGTTTACCACTACATATACTTCTTATATCATATAATTCATTATTAAATAAATAACAATATCTCGCTAATAGCTTATTCATGTAATGAAACTGATTTGTCCTAATATTTGAATTTGAGCGGGGAAAGCAAGTCGGAAGTCAGGCCTTTTACATTTTAGTATTGAATATCTTTGAAACCTTATTGATTACCACTATATATACTTGTTATATTTTATATTTATTATTAAATAAATTACAATATCTCGCACGTGCAAAGCCGCGGGCATAAGCTAGTTTATAATAAAATCCTAATGGTTAGCACATTCCGGTACTGACGGAAGGATGCGGGTTCAAGTCCCGTCGAAGTCGAAAATTTTTGCGATATTATTTAATTTTTAGAAATCCTTATGGATTTCAATGCGAATCTAAGTGGATAAGTCGGGTTCAGCCCTCTCGATCCTCGCTTGCATATTGCCACTGTAATGTCGCACATTTTCAACCCAATTACCAAGCATTAAGAGCTACGCGCTAAGCAATTACAGTTGAAAATGGAGTTTTTAGATTTATTATTTTTGTAGGTTTGATAAAGCTAGTGGAAAATCTGTGAATGCTAAGTGTCGGGTGAGGAATCATGGCTTTTGCTTTAATCAGTTTGTGTAGAACAATGC
Source organism: Eupithecia subumbrata (assembly GCA_949316285.1). NCBI lineage: Eukaryota > Metazoa > Arthropoda > Insecta > Lepidoptera > Geometridae > Eupithecia > Eupithecia subumbrata. Next base: position 26,370,184 of record OX438644.1, on the reverse strand, counting down.
AAAAACATAACCAATGACCAATTTCTTTGACTTAAAACAATTAAATATGTATGTTATCTTTAATTTAACATTTGAAGGTGAGTCCAAAATTTAAACAGCAAGAAAAGCCCAATAAAACAAAAATCACGGTCTGCCCGTGTTTTTTTTGGGCTAGTACCAGTTTCAGAGTAAAATTACTATTGCGTGGAAATTTCGTAGCATACGAATGCTACGCCGTAGCAATGTCTACGTGGTTTTATGCAGCAGCTGGTATGTATTCGTTTCTTATTATAATTTAGCCCACACTTAGGGAAAAATTCTAAAAATCTAACGATCCCAATTTCATTGATATTTGGCATAATTTAATTCTTAGAACTATTTCTGTGTTTTATATTTTTACCGTCTGTCGTCGACGGATTAAGCACTTGTATTATTTTTAAACCTTACGCCATTTTTTGTTCGCTGTCCCCTGATAATAATTTTCATAAGCTGCTAATCCTCTCTCTCACGTTTGAATGTTTTTAGCCTAGAAAAACAAACCGTATCTGCCAAATACAACAGAAACAGGACTCGAAAACTTTACATCATGGATCTTACATTATAATAAGTATAAAAACTTACGCTTTCAATGCATTTAGAAGTCTAAACCGTTCGGATAAGGTAGAAAATTGTATTGAGGTTAAGCAAAGAATGAAATGAGACAAGGAGTTACATACTATTTTCTATTCTGTGCGAACATGAATCACTGCGAGCGATGCATTTGTCGCCTATTCAATGAATTATTCGGTGCAGACCAGAATACTGAATACAATTTGCTAAACATCTTGAAATGTCTTGTACAAAACTGAAATACAATCGCATTTTCGCCAGTTTATTGAATTTCAAAAGCGATTATGTGATGACTACATCTCATAATCATACATTAGGCTAAGTTCCGGTCATGTTATATCTTTATGGTCAAATTAATCTCTCGCAGTGATAAAATTATTTTCAAAAATTGTAAGAATGTATATGCATTGATATAATTAAAATAAATAAAATAAAATAATTAAATAAAATAATTTATTCAAAATAACTTAGGACTAGACATATAACAAAAAGGCTTATCTTAGGTTATAATGGTATTAAGTAATGTTTGTGCCTGAACTAGGTAAAAAACCTGTTTTTCAGGCAAAAAGAGTGCTAATACCTCCGACGACCTCCGTGGCGCAGCGGGCGAAGGTCCGCCTGCGACGCAGGAGGTTGCGGGTTCGATCCCCGCCTCGTAACAAATTTGTGTACGATCTGCAGAAATTTGTTCCGTTGGTCTGGGTGTTTTCTATGTATAATAAAAATATCTATCTATGTAATGTATTGTATTAAGTATATCAGTTATCTAGTACCCATAACACAAGATCTGCTTAGCTTGGGGCTAGATAATGCTGTGTGAATTGTCCAGCATTATTTATTTATTTATTTATATTTAATAACAAATAAGTTAATCAAATGGACTTACTAATTATACAAGGCGATGGTGCATACTATAAAATAATTAATTATGCTACCTACATTAAACTAGTTTAAATAATAAAGATGCTTACAAGTTTTTTGGCCTACTTTAAGACAGTCAATAAATTTTCTGTGTCATCATATGACATACATTGCAGAGTATCCTTAAGTTTTTTCTTACAACTATTATAATAATTATTATTATTTTAATAATTGATCGGAAGATAAACGCATTTTATCAATTTCTCGACTACATGCAATTTCGGAGGTAAATAAAAAAAAAGGAAAGGACATAGGCTATTATCCTACTAATATTATGAAGCCGAAAGTTTGTGAAATCTCCAAAACGACTGAACAGGTCAAGATCAAATTTGGCGTACGTTTAGAGCAAAGCCTAACTTAGATAATTAGGTTAGGTTTTGCAAAATTGCGAGTAGAAGCTAGTGACATCACACAATCACACTAATAATATTATAAATGCGAAAGTTTGGATGAATGGATGTATAAATAAATAAATAAATAATGCTGGACAATCCACACAGCGCCGTCTAGCCCCAAAGTAAGCTACTCAAAGCTTGTGTTATGGGTACTAGGCAACTGATATATTTAATACATTATATACATAGATAGATATATTTTTTTATGATACATTGAAAACACCCAGACCAACGGAACAAATTTCTGCAGCTAGTACACAAATTTGTTCCGAGGCGGGAATCGAACCCGCAACCTCTTGCGTCGCAGGCGGATTCTCGCCCGCTGCCTCTGCCGTCATAAATGGATGGATGGATGGATGTTTGTTACGAGGATCGGGTTGAAATTTTGCGTATAGGTAATTCTAATCCTGGAATCAAACATAGGCTACTTTTAATCACTTAAATCAGTTCCAATGGGAAAGAAATCACCTTTAAACGTTTCTATAGAAACAACACGTGCGAAGCCGCGGGCTGAAACTAGTAATTAATAAAAACGTGCGAAGTTGCGTTCACGAACTAATATTTAACTCCCCCTGGTGTCCTACCCTTGTCTAAGCACTAAGATTCTAGTGCTTTCCTATGCATTGCCTGTCATGCAACAATTTAGCTATTTAGATTAGATCTAGCCCTGCTCTTACCATACTTGTTAGCCGTCAGATTTAGGATTATTCTCGGTGCTCGTTTGGGACTAAGCGGCATCTCAAATGTGCGACTTGTCGCTGCATCTGGTCGCTGCAATGAAACAAGACGCAGAGATAAAAAAATATGGTTATCGGATTTTTTCTTCTACTTGTGCTTTAGGACCTTGCTTCTTGCCAAATTTCATGATTCTAGGTTTTGTGTTCATGTGATTCCCAAGGAAATTTCAAAATATTTGGGCATTAACGGCTGTAACTTTTGAGTGAGTTGACTTAGAAGTTTTATTTATATCACGGCTCCAACAGGTTAAGGACTAGAGTATTTGATGTTAATTCCAACTCGACACGTCCACGCGTTCCTGAGAAAAGAGGGTTGACTGACGGACGGACAGACAGACAGACAGACAGACAGTCAGTCAGACAGAAAGACGGACAACAAAGTGATCCTAGAAGGGTTCCTTTTTTCCTTTTGAGGTACGGGACCCTAATTATGTCGGCCGCAGTCTTGTCGCATAGATGCCTCGTTACTAAACGGATCCGCTCTGTTTCTCGCATTAGTTCAATCTCGATGAATTGGGGCATTTGCCTAGAGAATGGACGAATTTCGTTACGCCGTTATACATTGTACTCACATTTGGTATGTGTATAGAATGCTTGAAAATGCGGTTTGAATGTACTGTTACTTGTAGGTTGAACGTGTAGTGAAAATACTATGAAATCGAATTTGCTGAAGGCTTTTGCACTGCAGACTCAATCTCTATTTCAATGAAAGGAACAATAGAGTTACTTATAGATTTTCAGAAAAGAAAAGTTGTACCAAAATGTTTTTTTACTTTCGTACATAATTAAATAAATAAATAAATAATGCTGGACAATGTGCAGAAACCTTTACTCACAAAGAAAATTACAATCAAATAATAGAAATAAATTAGAACTAGTATTTACAATTGAAACAATTGAGCTAACTAAAGACTGTTGCAAACAATCTACGGTAGCTCAACTGATCCATATCAATACCAGTCGGAAGCGTCCCCAAGACGTTGGCTGCATTGCCCCGCTCTGTATGGCAATGCTGATGCGCTGCGTTATATACTCACCAGCATAACGTTAATAAAGTTAATAATAAAGATACTTACATTAAACCATTTATTGTAAGGTACTTTGTCAATATTCCCAGAATCAAAGGAAATAACTACTAAGTGCTAACTAAATAATTATTACTGGCATTATTACTTCATTGCTACCATTTGCCACAACAAAGACCAAATTATCCGTTCAATTTACGAACAAATAATTACTTCTATCATAGAAACGATAGCACAAATCAGCGAATAATTCGTGATTCACCAGGAATTATTAACGTTTCTATTAGTCAGACAAAAACGAATTTATGAAGCTTTCCATTTGTATGTTATTTCTACTGGATTGGAGTGATTTTGTCTCTTATTTAGTTTGGTTTGCCTATAGATATTACCGTGAAAGTATGAAAATATCCTAACCCGTCCTCTAAAACCTTCCTGTAAAAAAAGATTTGCTTACTTTGAGGCTAAATTTATTGATGCTGTGTGATATGTAAAACCTTAGCCTTTTTGTTCTATTTATAGGTTAGCACTATGATTAAAAAGTACTTTAAATTGATCCAACTACCCACTTCCGGTAACTAAAACAAGTCGCCCTTTTTGGACCTCGTTCCCAACGAGCCTCCGATAAAACGAGACAAGGAACAAATTGCCTAATTTCTCTTTATGTATACAAAATGAGCTTAAACTTGCTCAAATTGGCCTTTAAACACACTAAAACAATTTGGTATGAAGGCGAGAACCTTATTAGGAGGTTTAATCTGGAAGGAGACTGAGAGCGAATACGCTTCATTTAATTTTTGAATAAATATTTGAGGAGCTTGGGAGGAAGACGGTGTAAGGTCGCGAGTGCTCATTGTGTCACCGACTGATAATGTTTGAAGGAACTTAATTTGCTCTACCTGTGTTAATGAATTTTTCATTAATTTACAGACAAGAAATGGCTTCTAATGGGAAGAAAGTCCCAAAATAGGTAAAAAAATATGGTTTTAATGTAAATCATAGAATTTCAAACACACAAACCACCTACTTAGTGCCGGATTACCCTTAGCACTATTTACACCGGATTACCCTTAGCACACTAAGCAATTGCTTAGGACATCACGTGTTGGGGGCACAAGCAACAGAAAAAAAAATGCTGGCACATAAAAGAAAGGTAAGGCAGTTTGAAAATGGCGCCCCTCCGGCGTCTCCGCACTGAATCGGTTAAATGCCTACAGGCGTGGATTGCTTAAGGCAGTAGTCATCCGTTACTGCACCTACTAGCTTACTAGCATCGTATGTATCGTTGTAGGCGTTGGAGAAAATCAGTAGGTGCGCTGAAGGGGTGCGGTAAATCAGAAAAGACCGAAATAGTACGGTGACAAGTCTTGACTGATTTATTTTACAATTTCCCTAAAACAACCAATTCAATGGTATTTTTTCAGGGAAATGCTTAAATACATTTTAGCAATTCCTGGAATTCAATGACATCCCTAAGGATTTGTTAAAATAATTGATTTTACCTTTTCCCTGCGAAATATATTTGGACGTGCAGTTATATAGTAATGACTGTGCAATTCATAACCGATACTTGATACCGGTCATAGTCAGTCTTCCATTGAACCACCCTGAACGGCTACATACTGTGACCATAATTTAAACTGATCTGGTCACGATTCTATTACTGCAATAAATACTGAATACTGCAATAGATGCTAAATTTAACAGCTCAGTGTGAGTCTGGTGACATTCAATAGGCATATTCTTGCTTTGAAAGTGACGCCTGGGGCGCTAGGCGAGGCTTTTAACACATAATTGCATTAAAACGTCCCGGGTAACGGCACCTATGATGTTAGACCGTAGACACACGATTCGTGTTTATGTTTTCCTCAAAGATCCTATAACTATACAACTATCTTTGATTATGTATATCAGTTATCTAGTACCCATAACACAAGCTCTGCTTAGCTTGGGGCTAGATAATGCTTTGTGAATTGTCCAGCATTATTTATTATTCTTATTATTATCAAGTTGAAGGACTAGACTAGACTAGACTAGGCTACTTGTGTCAAAATGTTTCTTGAATGAGTTTAAAATGACGACCTCCGTGGCGCAGCGGGCGAAGGTCCGTCTGCGACGCAGGAGGTTGCGGGTTCGATTCCCGTCTCGGAACAAATTTGTGTACGATCTGCAGAAATTTGTTCCGTTGGTCTGGGTGTTTTCTATGTATAATAAAAAATATCTATCTATGTAGTGTATTGTATTAAGTATATCAGTTATCTAGTACCCATAACACAAGCTCTGCTTAGCTTGGGGCTAGATAATGCTGTGTGAATTGTCCAGCATTATTTATTTATTTATTACTTTCCTCTAGAAAGCTGTGAGAACGCTGTTTTATATATCGTTGTTTTATACTTCAAAGGTTCACGTATCAATGTACCTGTGATAGTTTTCTTTTGTACTTTCACAGGTCGTAAGACAGGATTACCGTGACATGTACTTTTATCTGCAAGCAAAGTAAAATATATACCTACCTTAAGTCCTCATCTTTAGCATGATTAGCATGACTTTGACGATAGTGATAATGTATTTCGTTTATATCAGATAATTAAATAATCCATATTATACACACACAAAATTAAATTAAATTCAAAATTACACAGTCAATAAATTAATAAAGGAGATAAGATAAATTAGGTTACAAATTCAAATTATGAGAATAAATTTTATTAGATTAGATTAACTTACAATATAGTAGCAGGGCGAACCTGGATGAGATTGGCGCAGGATCTTGTGGAGTGACAAATGTTTGAAGGCCTATACCCAGCAGTGGGTGAAGTCGGTTTGTGGATGATGATGGACTTACAGTATATTAAATTACATGCCATTATACTTCCCCAGACGAGTTTTTTAATCTTAAACGGCAACCTGGTTTAAGTGAATACTTATACCAGGTTGTCATTTAAGATTAACAATAATCAGAGTAAAATCTAGACTAGATAAAAAACTTTGTGATACCTTCATTCCTGCTAGAGCTGATGCGCTTAGACAAATAACAAATAGTGTTGTTGGTAAACCGCAGTGTAGTGCTATCGATCAACAGCGATATTGCAGTCTGGTTGTTGACAAACCCGTCGCGTAGTAGGCTTGCACCCATTTTCATTTTCGATTTACTGCGTCTAAAGATAGCTGTGTAGTAATTGAATCTCGCGTATCAGGGCCGCTGTTAGGATTATCGGGCCTGAAACTATATTGACGCTATTAAATTGACTGCCATGGCCCTGGAAAGGATTTCCTATATTCAAAATCATGTGAGACGAATCTTCATGAAAAGAAATTCAACATGTATAAATAACGTATCTATATTTTTTATATTCTAAGTGGGGGTGTATACAGTGGGTAGTCTGGTCTGGACTCGACAAAAGAGATCACCGTCTTTACATCGCACAGTTACGGTGGGATGCATCAGATTGGATGGACGTTGAATTGCCTAATCAAATTGGTTAATATCAAACCGCAATCGATTGAGTCTGGCAGTGTGTTACAGCAATGAACACAGATTGGTACCTTATCTATTCGAAGACAGCATATTAAATAGTGTTGTTAATGTGCTGTCTTGGTAGAGTTGTAGTAAGTAGAAAACCCTTAGTGTTATGGTGAACCCCACTACAGCACTGGCCGCCTTCTTTGATACATCGGCTATTTTATCGTATTGGACGCAATAACAGACTGTTGATTGCCTCGAAGTGGACTCGGAAGATTGATTATTTTCTCGTTACGGACCTCTCAAGACGTGGGTTGTCGCCAGTTGTTTTCTCTAGGCGAAGGCTGTCTACCTTTATACTGGAAAGCTTCTTGTTTATTTGGTTGTTAGTTTATCTGAGATAGAAAAAGACGTGATCTTTACTTTCCTGAAAGAATGAGGAAGGTAGTCGAGCGGATGCAAAGATTAAAGGAAATCATGATTATGAAACCCTGGAATAGGATTGTGAGAGTCAGAATAGCGGGTGTATTCAATGAATCAAGTTAATGTTGACCATGTTACGATTGGTAATTTAACAATTATTAAAAATGCAATATCAATATGCAAACGAAACTGTAGTATTAACCTATACCTCCAGTCTGCCGTATTGAAAAGGAAGAACATGGTTTATTTAAACATTCGACAAATCAGTGAGGTGAAACAATGTTTTGAGAGATGAGCCTAAACAATGGTTGATGTGTGTAAATTGGTATCGCAAAAAGCGGGAACGTTAATGTGAAAATATTGTCGGTGAGGCCTGCCGGCCGCCCGTAGTAGGCAAAGCTCATAAATAAACAAAACTGGATGTACTGTCGAAAAGTTCGTGGAAAAATGTGGAAAAAGTAAAATTTACAGCGGATTCGAGTCGAGTTTTAATTAACCGTGGCTATGCCTTATGGCGCCGAGTTGGGCTATTGTTCATAGTAAATGATAAATTATTTGCTGGTGAATTGGTTACTTAAGTACATACCTTGTGATAAATTGGAAATTTTATGATTTTTTATATTTTTTGATAAAGGTAAAGTTTTTTATATAGTAGAATGATCTAAATCATTTGAAAGTTAATACATGAAAACGCCTATACTTAAAGTAAAATCAAGATGCCCCAGATGCTTTATACTACTACTACTATAAACTGAAATCAAAAGTTCACACAACTTTTTATTGCCTAACGCAAAGCTTTTGTAAAATGTTTTTACAAGTGCTTATTTTATCAACAAAATGGCAGAAGCTCATCAACCTCAAACCGGCTCCATTCACCGCGGTTGCGGCGGTGTTGAAATAATACAGTCATACTCAGTAAGCCAACAACTGTGTAACCAAAAAGTTTATTTTGTTTAGTAACTTAGCGGCGCTTATTTGCATATATAGCAACAAAACAATACCACAGCCTAGATTGAATAACTGGGTGAGTATGCACAACGGACGTTCAGGGTCTGTGAATTCTACTTAAGCATTTTAAAATATTCCAGGAATGGGTAATATTTGAGAGTTGAAATTAGCCGTTGTGGATCGAAAGACTAGCTTTACTATTTTATGTTTGTAGTCACCGGTTCAGACTGAAAACCAGCGTTCTTTCCGTCCTCGGGCGGTAGCGGCATTAAGCTGAGGCTGGACCTGTTTAGCCAAGCACTAAGGAAAGATCAATTTTTTTCATCAGACTCTACACATACTACCTATTATTTTTTAATTTATTTTTAAGGCACTTGTTTTGTTGTTTGTTTTATGCCGTCTCTATTGTGGTGTTAAGTGTAACTTTTTGTTTTATTTAACTTTCCCTCAGTGTTTTGTGTGCTAAATAAATCTCTATTCTATTCTATTCTTGTTGTGTGATTCAAAATCAAAATCTCTTTATTTCCATAAATACAGTAAATGTACGCTTAGAAAAGTTCAAATTATACAACTAAACACTGACACTGAAATAATTCTATTCTTGTGTGCCTCTTAATACCTACCTAAATTTCTAAAACTTTTTAAACTTTCGCGATTTGTAAACATAGTTAATGGTTTAATCGGGTATTTATCGCGTACCTTTTGTTATTACCTACGTTTCTACCGCGTTACAGCCATCGTGGTCACGGGGCGACTGATACTGACTGAATAACAAAAGGTACGCGATAAATACCTGATTAAAACATTAACTATACCTAAATTTCTGATGGTATTCAGGTACCTGATGGCAGACAAGCACATGTTCCACGAAACTTCTCTGAAGCTTGTATAAAATATTGTTATTTTATCTAGAAACATTTTTCATGGGAATGCTGCAATTTCCATTTGTCACATCAGGTCTCACTAAACTGGAACAAATATTATTGTAACCTTCCTTTGACTGCCTCGTTGGTCTAGCGGTCAGCTTGTTCAACCGACTATTAAGAGGTCCTGGGTTCAAATCCCGGGTCGGGCTAGTAGTTGTTATTGAGATTTTTCTAGCAAGAAAAACTCACAGCAGCCCGGAGTCAGGAAGTTGGCGGTGTTACACCCCCGTGCCTAGGAAATCACGTTTAGCCGTTGATCCTGCGCTTGACCTCTCCCCGGTCGTGTCGGTCTGCCGTCCCATTGGATATGAGAGTGAGGGAACAGAGAGTGCACCTGTGTTTGTGTACACACTTGTGCACTATAATATGTCCTGCGCATCTGGCTAGTCTCCGATGAGACTGGCCGCTGTGGTCGAAATTCGGCTACAAAGACATTATTATTATTACCTTCGTCCATATTCTCATAATATCAGGGTATATTTCCGGGATTCCCTGAAATAAATCAGCTGTAGTCCAGTAAGCTACGACAGTCCCAGTGTGGGTCTGGCAGGCGTGTGAAAACAGCAAAGTTTTGTATAATGAAGATGAGGAAAGACTCGGGGTAATCCGCCACATAGGAGCAAACTTGGGACGATGCATGTATGTTTAACTTTACGCGTATTTTCCGTATATAAGGTCGGAGGGGAGTTGACGACATTCGATCTATAAAGAATCTATTTGCAGGGATTAGGAAACGGAGTGATTATACATACGAGTATTATAACTGCCTGGTCTAGTAGTCGCGTCTTCAACTGTGGAAATGAAGTCCTTATAGGCAATAATAATGATAGATCTTGAACCAACTAATGTGATTTTAGCCAAATTTTGAAGGTATAAACGGGTACAAATGAAAAATATTGACTGGAATTTAAGAAATTGATCAAAAGTTCCCGTTTTTGGATAATTGAGAAATTTTCTTCAGAAACTCATACGTGAGTTTCTGGATAGGCACCAAGAATGAAAGGCCTTGAACAAACTAACGTGTTTTCAGCCAAATCTGAAAGGTACAAACGGGTACAAACGAAAAACATTCACATGAAACTTCGAAATTGTTCAAAAGTTGACGATTTTCGGAAAATAACAAGTTTTTCAGATTCCAGGTTCAAATTCCAGGTTGGAACAGAAAATTGATGTTGGGATTCTTGTGGCACGAAAAATTTACAGTAACAGCCCGGTGGCAGGAAGTTGGCGGTGCTACAACCTCGTGCCTCGGAAAGCGTCTTTATCCGTTGGTACTGCGTTTGTCCTCTCCCGGTCGTGTCGGTCTGTCGTCATAGCGGATTATGAGAGTGCACCTGTGTTTGCGCCCAGACTAGTGCACTATAATGTGTTCTGCGCCCATGACTGGTCACCATTGGAATAGGCCACTGTGTGCGAAATTCCTAAGAGGACATCATCATTATCAGACGAGTGATTCATCAAAATCGCTTTAGCCATTTTGTTGCTTTCAGGTAACAAAGAGTCCTAATGAGCTACATATAAAACCTCCTATAAGCATATAAAAAATTGATTTAAAAAACAGCAGGTAAAGAGGTTTGAAGTCTAGTCGCGATACACACGGTGTAATATGTGCAAAAACATGTCTTGAGATATGTGACGTGAAAAGATAATAAACAGTGATAGATAGATTGGTGTTGCACTAGTATTCTGGCACCACTGAAAACCAGCGCTGTATCAGCACTTGCGTCATTGGAGCAATAAACTGAGTTGTGACGTCTTTTTGCTTTTTGACATGGAACTTTATTGTATAAAATATCTATCTATGTAGTGTATTGTATTATGTATATCAGTTATCTAGTACCCATAACACAAGCTCTGCTTAGCTTAGGGCTAGATAATGCTGTATGAATTGTCCAGCATTATTTATTATTATTATTAGTATAAAGTTGAAGGAAATAGGCTACTTTTGTCAAAATGTATCTTGAATGGGTTTAAAATAGGGGATTGATGTATCTGTGTTATGACATCTTTTGCCAATGTATCGAATTAAAACCTTTGAGATTATCTGCCAGATGTCGATTTGTGCAAAACAAATTGAAGTTTGTAAGAAGATACATTATATCCCGAGCCATACACATAGATTGGTTACTTTTTATCCCAGAAAAATAGATCGATCGAGACTGCATCCTCGAGCCTTCACAAACGTGTTTGTGATGATGGGCAGAACCTGCAATTTACGTAGTGTCAGTGATTTATCAATAACCCTGTATAGATACGTGTAAAAAAAACTTCGTGTTACTTTACGCACCACAGTCAAAAGTTTATTATAAGTTATCCGTCTCTTGGGCAGGAAACATATCGTAAGCTCTCAGGGAATTTAGTAACAGTTCCAATAACTAGTATACTTCCTACCTACTTGTCTGTTTGCTTGTATTTTGTGCTGTCCATTTGTAAGCCAAATAAACTATATATCTATCTATCTATCTATCTATCTATCTACCTACCTCTTACAAAAACTACGTATCTACCTATTCATTGATATTTTATGTCAATCCAGGTAAAAGTAATCTTATTTTATATATGAAATAAAACTGAAACTTTTAGTATTTGATATTGTTATTTAATTTATTGATTAATTTATTATATATTTTACAATGGAATAAAATATTGTAATTTTTTATATAGTAAGTAAAGATTAAACGTGACCTCATTTTACTATCTAACAGTAACCAACAGGTAAAATTGTATAAAATGAGCAACATATAAATCCATTTAGTTTTTAAATTTTATTTCTAATACTATCGTAGTATGACGAATTGATTATGAATATGAGCTAAGAAATCATATAATATCCCAATACCCGCATCCTTCCAATCCGTACAGGAATGTGCCGGAGTGGAAAAGTGGTGAACAACCGAAATAAATAAATTGAATTGAATTGAAAAACTTTGGGACCTCCTTCGGACTCTAAAGCCGACACAGAATGCGGGTTCAAGTCCCGTAAAAGATGTTTTTTTTGGAATATCATTTGATTTCTTATGATAACTATTTTCAAGCAAATGTGAAATTTTATTGAAAATGAGTATTACAAATTTTACAAACATTATTCATAACGCCAATTACGTATATACACAAAAGCTTCGATATGTCAGTTTAATTTATTATATTAATTTATTTATAGAAATTATTCTTACAGTAGGCTTAGCATGGCCTATAGGGTAGAATAGACAAAATTGGCATCGAATTTTTAATTTAACAATCTGCGCAATTTATGAAATTTTCTCTTTTCAATCTGAAACAAAAGCTAGGGACCGTAATACGAGTAAATATATCCTATCAATAGGATACTTCGTAACTGTATGGCTAACAACTTCAATCGGATATTAAAATCCACGTGTATGAGGAAATTCCTCATCAATAACAATTTTCCAATAATTTGAAGGTATTCAATTTATTAAGTTTTCACTTATGGCGTTACTTAAGTATGTAATAATAGGATAGTGTATTTTAAAGGGCTGATACTGTTTTTCATCACATTAATTAACACTTTTTTGAAAATATGAATCAGCGGGACAATCACAATCTTTATTTACACGACTTATCTAATATAATTTACCCATTGTAATATAATTGTTGGGTAATATTTTTGGATATTGGTTTAGAATCCTGTAAATCGCTAAGTAGTAGGCATAAGAATTATGTAATATATAGATATCTAATTTTATATCTTGGAAAATGATTAGTGTGTTTATTGTCATAATAGAGTACCTTAAATTAGTGCTACACTTACAGTTATTGAGCTTTGCTCATTTAAAATTAGTATCTATGTAACACACCACATTATTTAAAATACTACCTACCTAAGCAATGAGGTACCTACCTAATCTATTTTTTACAAAGATACCTAACCCTCTTATGTAGGTAGATAATGTACATTAACCCTAGTATGGCACGTGATCAATTATCTTTAACTTCGACTTTACCTTGCCAAATACGGATTTTTTTTGTGGAAAAACTAGGTTTTAAAAAATAAAGCTCTACGTTAAACCTAAAACGTAAATAATTACAAAAACCACAGTTGGAATGTAGAAAACCGGGCACGAAACAAAACTGCAGTTCGCACGCTCTCCATCTATTTCAAATTTGTTGATAATTTTACGAACTTTGTTGCTGAATTTTTGCTCGTGGATTGCAATTGTGGCTGAATAAGTTCTATTTCTAGTATTATTTAAAATATTCGGTTGCTTTTCTGATTCCGTAGCTGATTCACTTTCGTCTTCATCATCTGATCTGTCTGCTGAGCCATACTGATTATCAGGACCTTCTAGTGGTGAAGAGTATTTGTAATCTTCCTTTTTGGCTATTGGTGTGGTGTTTATCATTGCTGGTCCTGGGATTTCTGCGGAGGAAACAATATTATTATTTATTGTACATATATATTTATATTTAATTTACTTGGATGTGGTTCTGCCGTCTGTGTATCTGTTCACCTCATTGGGAAGACAGAATTAATTCTTATACGGCTGTGAGTCAAAGGTTTAATGTTCAACATCACTCCTACTTTAATTTTAATGTGCATTATGCCTACATCTAAACTGAACGCACTGATTTTTCACAAGCTCGTGAAAACAGTTAGAAGTATCCGACAGGTATTATTTTACCCAACAACAACTTGAACAAAGTCGCAAGAAGTTTAATAACGTGAATGTGTGTTTACGCAAAATTTCAATCCAACAACCTGAAAGTTCTCATAGAATTTAAATTCCATATCTACATTCCTCAGGAAGACGAGAATTATGAAACGCTTTATGCAGGTACTAAAATCAGAACAGTGAAATTTAGTAAGTACTATTGTTTTATGCAGTAATACTGAAGTAACTTGCAGTTCTCTATCTACGTAGTTTCTACTGTTTGGTCGTTACTAGTTGTGGGTCGTTGGCTGTTTTTGCGTTAACGAAACGAAACCATTTTCTATAAACAGTCAACTAGTTGAAAAACCAGTTGACGTTTGTAACTTGTTTGTCGAAACGTAAACAAACTTTAGTGAACTATTAGTATTAACGCGTTAAACGTCTAGTACTAACGTTGTAAAACGAACTCGCCATTTGATTAAGTATAGTTATTCCTCTAAAATCTCGTTGTTTTTAATTAACTTTGTATAAGTGAGCAATTGAATAGAATTATGAATCTAGACAATAAAATGAACGGCTTAGGACTGGCTGGTAGCTGAACACTTTCGCACTAAAATGCGTTGACTTCAACGTGTCACATAATTATTATTTGTACGAATGAATGAAATAATCAGTTGATAGAAGCAACTAGTTTTGCAATAAAGTTCATGTCAACGACATAGTATGTCATTGAATGATATAATCAGTTGATAGAATCAACTAGTTTTGCAATAAAGTCCATTCAACGACATAGTATTTCGTTGAATGAAATAATCAGTTGATAGAATCAACTAGTTTTGCAATAAAGAGAAAACTGTTGACTCGTTAACTGTATAAAAACTCTTTAAAAAAACGGTTCTTTGATTCAACGCTCACTACTAGTCGTTACGCGTTATGAATTATACCTGTAGTGGCTTCGTATGGCGATTAATGTATTGTAATCATACCTTAGAAATATGATTAGTTAGTACCCTACCTACACGTTAGCAATTTGTGATCTTATCCCTACAATATTGTCTTTACGATTTCTAATCTACTTCAAACCTCTCCAAGTAAATAGATGGTAAAACTATCCACCGTAAACCTTACCTATTTCATTAAAATTATTTAAAAGTAATTTCTGACTGGTAGAGTCATCTATGTGAGTAAAATTCGGGAGATTGGGCACTAGCTTCTAGAAAGTGGAACGCTCAAATTGAGTCCAATGAGGTCCGCCTACCTCAGTCACAGTCGGACCAGGCTGCCGGCGTACGTGTTACGCGTGTATTGTTGTCTCGATCGCACTTCGGTCTAGATACATTACGTCTTTCCATCATTGTTGTATATTAGGTAGTAGGTATATTACAATATATTGGAAATAGCGTGTCTTTGCGTTTAGTTGTAACACAACACAGGCCATTTGTTGAGATAGTGCTGGGCGAGCGTACCATATCTTCAGAATTATATTTATATCAATGGGACGAGTGTAACATATTTTATATTCTACTGTAAAGGAAAAACAGATTGGTATCGAGGCTACCGTTCGTTTCAAAGCCTCACCACCAAATTGAACTTTAGGCTACCTACCATAGAGTCGAATCACGCTGTCCACTTCTCCGAGCGAGTTCTTGGCGACACACCGGTACCCGCCGACGTCCACCGATGAAAGCCTGCGTACCGTCAGCGCCATGCGGCTCTCGAATGAGCTGATCATTGTGTTCTCTACTTCGTACTTGCTTGAGGATATCACCATTTCATCTGTTAACAATCAAAAGATCGTTATGTCTAAGCTATGGTTTTAAATCTAAAAAATATCGATTGCTTGTAACAAATTCAGTCACATACAGGGTTATTGGTAAATAACTGACACTGCGTGAACTGCCGTGAATGAGACCTGGCGTCTTCACCCGACCTTGTTGACCTTGTGGACTCTTGATCGAGTTTGTGATGATGGGCAGAACCGGCAGTTCAAGCAGTGTCAGTGAATTACCAATAACCCCTGTATTGTAATTTTAAAATTTTGTTATGAATTTTCCTAATTTATTAATGTGAGCAGGTTCCTTGCCTATGAAAACATTACAGATGAGATAAGAAGAGAAATAAAAATTGAACCTACTCGTATCTCATTCGATATTCATTTACGCAAACTGAGACTATCCAATCCTGCAATCCTAGCAAACTGAGACTAGGTACAAGATAAGGTGGACAAAGTTCGCAAAATGGTCGACTGCGGGAAAGCGATATTTTCAAAAAGCGTCAAATCGCCGACATTTCCCGGACCCCTTTGAACTGGCCCAAACAATCTCTTCGTAGCGATACAAGTATATCGTTCACCGCCTCTCCAAGCCACCTAAGCCTCGAGTGCCTGTTGTCGTCCGCAAATGATAAAGCGACTAGCTTTCTTTCAAACACACTGTAGTATCGGCGGTCGTGTTAAACACACCATTCAACCTCCGTTTTATTACAAACAATAAAATACCTCCCGAGACATTTTACCAAGATATTTTCAATAATACGTAGGGGAGTCGTTTAAAACCGCATTAATTTAAGTCGCAGGCTCCGCCGTGAACTTTACAAGGAAACGATAACACCAGTAACGCCTTTCCTAATCTTCATTTCGATCGAAACTTCGGTTTGTTTACTCCCAGTGTACTCGGCTTTACGATGTGCGGCGAAGATGGCCTTCGAACAAAATTACTCTGCAAAACCCGACCGTTTCATTACAACAAGAAATTTCATCTCAATTAATGTCTAAAATAACAGTGTTATACTCTTAATTACGCTTGAGTGAGGCCTGCTTAATTAACACTTACATGTCAGGGGCTTAACATAGATTGATGACAAACGAGAATGACGATATTGTGCAGTTTGGGTTTGGCTTTCGCGGTGGGTTCCGGGAAACCGCCAGTCACGGGCAAGTTGACGAACAATGGCCTGGAAACGCGACCCTCGACAAAGCCCTCTTCCATCATAACGCAGATGTAAAACAACTTGGGGCCCTAATGCGTTTTCATAATTAGCGTTTGAGGCCGCAAAGGCTATTAGCCTTTTAAGCTAAGTCAAATAGTCACTCCGCGCAAAAACTACTAGATTACTTACCCTCTTTAATTTCCAATTTAGAACAGAGCTTAGCGAGTTATAAAGAACATCGTATGCGCTCTTGTGTGACTATGAGATACGGAAAGGATTGGCAAATCTTGTCAAAGAAGAACTTAGTTCTGGTAACTCGTATTCGACAATTCAGTGAACCAGTATCGGGCATACCTACCGTACAAATTATTATGACTGTTTCCGGCACTCCCTAAGGCATGCCTGTGCTGCATCCAGTAATGGACTAAGCAACAAAGCTTCTGTAGACCATGTCGTGTCGGCTAATGAAATTATGTCTTGTACGCGAGCTTTATACGTGGCTTTTGTAAACTTTAAAGTAACGGGTGGCGCAAAAGTAATGTCATAATGTGAATGTGCTTTAACTTTCGCAAATGGCGTCAGATGTCACTATGCAACATTGGTGGTTTTTCAGGTATGTATCGCTTCATGGCTTGTTAGCTACAAATTTTCTGTCCAAAACATATAAGTCAAAGCACAGTGACATTTGACGCAACTTGCAAAAATTATAGCACATTCACATTATGACATTAGTTTTGCGCCACCCTGTACTTACTATGTTCCGTGGTTGGTTTCATTTGCCTGATTAGGAACCATTAATAAACCTAGTGTCTTTTAGAAGAAGCATTGGCACACACACAGACATTATTAACCTGAGCAGGCCTTTTAATCATGGAAAGCTTGGCTTTTTCAGGAATCGGAAATGCTATTTATTAATAAACTAGTTTATGCCGGCTCTAAACTTCTAGACTTTGCTTGCGTTGTTTCTATGGAAACGTTAAAGGGTATTCTATCCCATGGGAACTTATTTATGGGATAAAAAGTAGCCTATATCTTTATTCGACGCCTAGAACTACCTGTACCTATGCAAAATTTCAGCTCGATCCGTTGAGTAGTTTTCTCGTGAAGAGGTTACAAACATCCACCCATCCATACATCTAAACATCCAAACTTTCGCATTTATAATGTAAGTATATAGTTAGTTAGGTAGTATATAGTGTGAAACATTGTAAAGTGATATAGCGCATATGCTAAAGCATTCCCTAATATTTTTTTGAAATGGCTCCCGATTATCACAGTTCAATCTCAAGTATTAATAAACTAAAAGAAGCACCATCACGAACGGTAAAAGCAAAGGTAAAATTATCCGTTTTCTGATAGAGAACATGAAAAAAGTCACTTAGATAAAAAGGGTTCAACTATAACACGGATCTTGAGGTCTTTAGGGAAACCTATTTATAAGATAGGAGAGTCGTTCAAGTCCAACGCTCTTATCAGAAATACGTTTTTGCCGTGATTTCCAATTTATTCAAATAAAAATAACATCCTTCGCACAAAGTCGTGGTGAATAAATAAATTAATAATAAATAAACAATGCTGGACAATTCACACAGCATTATCTAGCCCCAAGCTAAGAGCTTGTGTTATCGGTACTAGATAATTGATATACTTAATACAATACACTACATAGATAGATATTTTTATTACATAAAACATCCAGAACGCCCTGGACAAATATCTGCAGATCGTACAAACATTTGTCCCGAGGCGGGAATCAAATCAAATCAAAAAAAAACTCTTTATTTCCATAAATACAATAAATGTACACTTAGAAAAGGTCAAATCATAAAACTAAACACTGACACGGAAATAAAGTGATATTTTTGATTTTTGTCGCTTCGGTATGTAGACTAAAGTAAAGAAGCGACGAAGAAACCTTTAGCCTGTTAGTTGTTATTTTTCGAGCTGGAGCAAAACTCGTCCCAAGCTTTTTTATCCTCTAGATAATCTGATATTTTGTAGTAAGCCTTTTTACAAAGGATATGTTTGACTATTTGTTTGAATTTATTTATTGATAATTTTTGCAACTCACTTGGAGTTTTGTTGTAGAAGCGTATACATTGCCCTTTAAAAGATACATTTATCTTGTGTAGCCTAGTTGTGGGCACAGCGAGTTTATCCTTATTTCTAGTATTTATATTATGTGTGTCGCTATTTTTAGGGAATACATTGATATTTCTATGAGTGTACAACAAGTTTTCATAAATATATTGACATGGTACTGTCATTATATTTATTTCTTTGAATTTATCACGCAGTGATTCTCTGGGACCCATGTTATAGATTGCACGAACAGCTCTCTTCTGCTGCACAAATACGGTGTTAATATCTGCAGCGTTCCCCCACAGCAGTATGCCATAAGACATAACACTATGGAAGTAGCTGAAATAGACTAGTCTAGAAGTATCAACGTCTGTAAGATGACGGATTTTTTTGACTGCATACGCTGCAGAACTAAGTCTTTTCGATAGCTTATCTATGTGTGGGCCCCATTGAAGTTTACTATCTAAGGTTATTCCTAAGAATACTGTACTGTTTACAATTTCTTACGTTTCTCCTTTTACGTTTACATCAATCTTAACGTGTTTTACATTAGGTAGAGCAAATTTTATACATTTCGTTTTAGTTTCATTAAGCAAGAGATTATTGACACTAAACCAGTGTACTACTTTTGAGATTGCATTATTCACATCGTCAAATTTTATATTTTGTCGTTTTATTTTAAAAATTAATGAAGTATCGTCAGCAAACAATACAATCTAATGATTATTCTTTACTAGGTGAGGCAGGTCGTTAATATAAACTAAAAAAAGGAAAGGACCGAGGATAGAACCCTGCGGTACACCCATTGTAACTACAGACCCCGAAGACCGTTTCCCATTAATGTCAACTCTTTGTATCCTATCACTCAAGTAAGATGTAAGAAGATCCAAAGAGGTGTCTCTTATTCCATAGTGATGTAGTTTCCTGATTAATGTTTCATGGTGTACGCAATCGAATGCTTTTGACAAGTCGCAAAAAACGCCTAAGGCATCTTGCGACTTCTCCCAAGCATCAAAAATATGCGATACTAACTCTACACCGGCATCAGTAGTTGACCTACCCCGAGTAAACCCGAATTGCTTACCATGTAGCAGGTCATTGCCATTGAAATGCCTGAGCAATTGATGTAAGATTAGTTTTTCAAAAACGTTGCTGAATGTAGGCAGTACTGATATTGGTCTAAAGTTAGTGGGGTCAGACCTACTACCCGATTTAAACAGTGGAATTATTTTACTACATTTCATTAGATCAGGAAATACGCCACAATCAATACATTCATTGAATATAAAAGCTAGATCTGGTGCAATCGTATCAATTAAAGGTTTAATAATTCTAACGGAAACGCCCCAGAGATCTGCAGTTTTCTTTATATTTAAAAGTTGAAAGGCTTTTTTAATATCTTTTTCATTGACATAGTTGAAATTAAGTTTATTTTCGCATTTAGGTACATTTTCTATAAGTAAGGACTCAGCGATTAATTGAGAAGAGTTTAGACACTTTGTAGTAGAGATTAAAATGTCAGTAAAAAAGTTTTCAAAAGCTTGGGCTACTTCAATGTCATTTTTGATTGTGCAATCATTAATCTTTAAATTGTAATCATTAAAGCAGGTACTGACCTTTCCAGTCTCACTATTTAATATTTTCCACGTTGATTTTATGACATTTTCACTATTTCTAATTTGGGAGCTTATATAATTTGATTTTGCTATATGACAAACTTTTCTAAACATTTTTGAATAATTTTTAACTTTTTCTTTAAACTCCTGGCTAAAATTGTATTTTTTTTCACTATATAGTTCATACAATGTTCGTCTACTCTTATGTATACCTACTGTTGCCCACTCACTAAAGCTAAGTTTTTCTGAGACCATGATCGATTTGGATGTGAATATTGAATTGAACGCATTGGTGAATTTATAAAAAAAACTACAAAACGACTCATTTGGGTTGTTATGTGAGTAATTAGGTGATGGTTTAGAATCCCAATCCAATTTCAACCGTTCAAATCGACTTGTGGTCACAGGTATGTATTTTATTTTTTGTTTACAATTATTATTTTTTACTTGTATTTCCAATTTAACTAGTTGACCCAAGTGGTCTGATTTTAAATTGCTTATTATTTGTTTACTAATAAGTTTTTCAACTAATAACTCCGAATCGAACCAGCAACCTCCTGCGTCGCAGGCAGACCTTCGCCCGCCGCGCCACAGAGGTCGTCAAATGTAATGGTACTTTTATAATAACTTTAGCGCAATAATGTGTTATCAACTGAGGTGGTTGCATGAATAATTTTCTGATTTTAGCCATTATAAATTCCGTCCATATTTTTGATCTAGCGTCTCTTTCGCCAGAATATTTAAATTTGAACCGTTTTTACGATTTCGCGTTTACAGGTTGACCTCTTGAAATATCCTGTGCTGGTAATGCGTCACACTTCACGGAAAGCAAACCCCTCGAGGGCCTGACGTGGCTCCAGCCATTTGTATTAAAGAACCGTCATTCGTATTGTCACCAGGAATCCATGTCAGCGGGCGCGATTACATGATTCCGCTAAAAATATTCCTTTTTCGTGATCAGAAAGGACTTTTTAAAATATTATTTTTGGAGAAAAATATTTCGGACGAGTTCTACGCTTGAAACTAACTTGAAGACTGGCACTTAATTTAATAGGAGAATGCACATGTGATAAAATTTTATTTTATTTTAAGAAGAGAGATTACATCATGATGATGTGAAAAAGAACAGCGACTCAAAGAAAACAGCGAATTAATCATTTTTAACGCCCGACGCAAAAATAGAGGGGTGTTATAAGTTTAACGTGTCTCTCTGTGTATCTGTGTATCTGTCTGAGGTATCAAACGGATGAACCGATTCTCGTTTAGTTTTTTTGTGTCATAGATAATTTTATCCCGAGTGTTCTTAGCCATGCTTTATGAAAATCTGTAAGGGGGTTTTTAAAATTTTTAATTTTGTTCTGTATCAGCTTTATGTAGGAAAACAGCTCTTGTCTATAAATATAGGTATGCGGTTTAGGTAACCATTCATATGAAAATAACTGTACAACTACCGGTGACCTTTAAATTGCCCCACAATCTACATTACATTAGAAATAAGAAAACTTGGAACATTTCTCCGAACGCGAGCCAAGTATAATGTGGAACTTAAAATTCCCCAGAAGCTCAAACCGTGCCATTGAAAATTAACCCGTAAATTTCGCACGACAAGTGCCGAATGGGAAACTTTGCGGGGCGACGACGACGGCTGGCTACGAACAGAGCAATAGACGGCTCTATCTGCCTCATTACGGCTCCACAGTAAAGCTCACTGGAGATATTTCGATAGGGTTGGTCCTGTTTTATCTCATCTCAGAAACATATTTTTACTATACACGCTGACGTTACAAATGGCGACGACGATAGGCCTTTAGTATACGAAAAAACAAAGGGTATCGTATCGTTTAAGCCAGCTTATAAAAATTAATCTGGATCTTTAGTTCATAATGGGAAATGAAGTTTTTTTATTATTTTAATCGTGAATAGACCTTTGCTTGACCACAATTTCACGTGATGGTAAGTGACGATGTAGCCTGTCTTCTAAACCATCGGGATACATCATAAAGTGGCAGTTAGTATTAAACTCATTGTGATGATTTATGTCATAAAAATGTGATATTCGATAATTCAGTCATTAAAATTAGGTGAATAATTAATTAAGAATATGACAATAAATTAATAGAAATAAATTACAACTAGTATTTACAATTGAAACAATTGCAGACTGTTGCAAATAATCTAAAGGTAGCTCAACTGATCCATATCAATACCAGTCAGTTAATTAAGTTTATTTGGGTTATTCACCAATTCGACACAAGCGACCGTACACACGTGTGTCCAGTTGGTGAACTCAAAATTAGTATCACCATAGATGAATTAAAACCACTTATATTACCTACGTCATCTGGATGCAAAAATTTTTACGCATGGTTATTAGATTCAATTCGGAGTTAAGTGATAAATTGATATTTTAAATACCGAGCGCTCTCAAGACTTTTTTTAAGAATTCAAAGTTCAACAAAACAAAACGAATCTTTAATAAAAACGCCATACTTTATCATCCTAGTTTGCTTGGTTTATTTTCCGCTAGAGTAAGTGTTAATGGATTCCCACCGGGGAGACATAACGGGAGATTTTATTATGATACCTTGGAGGTAATTCTACTTTTCCAATGTTATTGGGCGCATTTGGTTTTATGTGATAGAATTACGATCAGGGGCTTGCGTGACTAAACACGCTTATTGAAATGCAATAGAGTTATTATCTGTTCATTTGCCTTAAGCAAATTCAAGAATCATAAATAGTTTATGAGCCGTGGGGAACGCAATATTCATTAGTTAAACCGGTTAAGTTCGTTTTTAGGGTTCCGTACCCCAAAAGGAATAAAGGAACCCTCATAGGATCACTTTGTTGTCGGTCTGTTTGTCTGTCTGTCTGTCTATCTGTCAGTCTGTCAACCCCCTTTTCTTATTAACGCGTGGACGTATCGAGCTGAAATTAACGTCAAATACTAAAGTCCGTAACCTTTTGGAGCCGCAATATTAACAAAACTTCTAAGTCAACGCACTCACATGCACAGATAACCTATACGGTCCCGTAGACCTAGAATCATGAAATTGGATGAGCAGCAAGGTTTTATAGCACAAGGGAAAAAACCGAAATCCATTTTGTAATTTATTAGTTAAAAAAAATAATTTTAATGCTCGCCATGGACCATAACCTATAGGGTACTTCCCGTTGACCTAGAATCATAAAATTTTGTAAAAAGCAAGTACTTATAGCACAAATAAAGGAAAAAATCCAGATATCGTAAAATTGAAGTTTATTCACAAAAAAATATTTTTTGTTTCTCGCCATGGACCTACAGGGTACCTACTTCCCATTGACCTAGAATCATGATAATTTAGCAAGACACAAAGTCTTACGGAACCCTTAGTGCGCGAGTCCAACTCTCACTTGACGTTTTATTAATTAGTCAGCTAAGGAATCCAAAATCAAATTATGTTAGGCGAATAACCTGTACAAAGCCGAAAAATCTATCTTGGTGGAGTGAGGTATAATAATCATACAAAATCGGAACCTACGAACTCTACGTTAGAAGATATTTAAGCCTGACAAAGTATATCACGTCACATACGAACACTTTAATAGAGCAAGGTTCAAATATATGAAAGTTTCATAGCCTTATAAAGCATATAGTGCGCCACATTCGCTCTACGCGGTAATATGAATAAAATATGGATTCATCAGTTGAATAAACGAACGAACGTGTATGAATAAAACGTGGTGTAATGATCGGATCTTTAAATATGAACATTTCAGATTTACATATTTTGTAAGAATTAACGAAGCTCTATATCCTCTTTAGCACACATGAGCCCACTGCTGATGATCCTCCCCCAATCGAGGGGGATTTTACTACAATCATCACGCTTGACAAGCGGGTTGGTTGGCCACATGTTGGCATTACGCCAACATGTGGCTCTGACGGAAGACCAGCGTTGTCTCATGCTGAGACAGAACCATTTTGTTACTTTACACTTTGTATTTTAATCTATGTTTATTATGTATTTTAATCTAAACTTAGGATGTTTAAGTCCAACATGTGGCTCTGACGGAAGACCAGCGTTGTCTCATGCTGAGACAGAACCATTTTGTTACTTTACACTTTGTATTTTAATCTATGTTGATTATGTATTTTAATCTAAACTTAGGATGTTTAAGTCTTATAACAAATATATTTATATGCTATTCTTTTCTATTCATTAAGGGTTTCAACTTTAAAACACACAATATTATTATGCTTTACTTACTACCCCCATCTTTAGGGGAGGCACTTTCAGCAGTGGACGTATTATGACATGTGAAGGTAGGTTAAGCTCTAATTTAGATACATACAGTAAGCGAATTTTCGGTACAATACTAAGGCGCCAAGTTAATCTAAGATTGAATAATGTGGGCAAGCATTTAGTTTTAAGTGGGCATATGTACGAATAAATTGATGAAAATTGTAAAAAAGAACATTAAATTACTTGAGTATTCAAAAATGTATCAATAAAATGAGTTTATTGTTAAAATATGTAAAAATGGACCGCTTCGTTGAAAAGAAAGTTAGTCTCCCATTTTTTCTTTAATATCAGGAAAATAAAATTTGTGTCAGTAATATTTTCAAAGAAGTTTATCATTGTGTCCCTGAAATTAGCATAAAATGCTTGAGAAATTGAATCTACTATGTCCGAGACAATTAATAAGGTACCCGGCAATTTTACTTGCTAAGCTGACATAATGGTACCAGAAGCTTTAGCTCACCTCTATAAAGGGGACATGAGTTTTAAGGACCAAGCACATCTGTGTAGCACCGCTACCGTACAACTCCCACACGCCCTGAAATCGTGCTGATCGCACATTGTCTAAGCGCTGTCTATGCAGCGACAGCGGGCAGCACGCTCGCAGTCTACCCAAGGTCAGCAAAAAACCGTATGATCGTAAAACTTTTTACAAGCAAGCAGTCCACGTGGCTACAGATTCTGGTATACCCGCTTGAAGCAAGGAAAGGTAGCGGTAAACTTGCTACTCCGCGCTGTCCGCTATTTCATGCTGTGACTGTGAAACACTATCTAAAGACTACTTGTTATGAAACAGAAGGATTATTTTTGTGCTGTGCGGTAGATTTGCGGTCCATGCTATGCTTTTATTCTCCGCACCCAACTTTATTTCGGTAACCTCAAAAGTTAACGCCGAAGGACTCGCGAACAGAAAACGTCACAACCGACTGCTGAAATACTAAATCTGTTGATCCAAGTAGCCGCAAAGTTACTGAATCAGATAGGTACTTGAATGTTTGAGAAGTTTGTTCGGTCTTTGTATGAACTTGTATAAAACTTGCAATCCAAGAACGCGCGTGACCTAATTTGGACGATGATAAACTTAGACAAAAACTTCTTAGTTTGTAACTTCAAATACTTTCACAAAATATGGAGGTGAAACAGCATTGCAGCTTTGCAGCATAAAAAGCTATGATACTTTTACTTGCCCTTAAAAATTTGCGTACAAAGGACTTTTTCAACCTATTTTATAAAAGAAACATTTCTAACCTCGATGGTCATATTGACCAAAAAACAGGGGGTTAATATCCACCATTCGTAAGAGATAAATTATAAAAGCTTTGTCGGACTCCGTAAGGCGCTCAGTTGGAACTAACGAGCATTGTCTTATTCACCACAATAGGTCAATTTCCTTGAGAAATCTCGACTCAATCGTAAATTCAAACTTAATAACTCATTACTTGCAAGCGTTACCACGCCCAGTGGCTGGTGCCAATTTTTTTAATTACCCGCTGAAGGAGGTATTACTTCATTCCTTTATGAATTTTGAGAGGGTATTTTTTGTGGCACTTAATGGTTGAAATTAAAAAACCTAGCTTAAAAAGCTTCCCATTTGCATGGTTCTTTAATTTGATATTATTCCGCTGGAATAATTTTACAACTAGGGTAAAGTTCAGCGAATAGTCGCTTCAAAGGTGACATATGCCCCACTGCCAAAATTGTTAACTTTCGGAAATTTCAATCAAGTATTTTCTTTATTCACAAAGAAATTACAATCAAATAATAGAAATAAATTAGAAGTAGTACTTACAATTGAAACAATTGAGCTAACTGCAGACTGTTGCAAACAATCTACAAACCAAGTACACATAATTTCGATAAAATTTAGTAAATTTTCTAGGCTACATATTTAGTCTATCAAAAGTAGATTGGATTTTCGGAAGTTGGTTTTTTGACAATGTGGCATGTATCCCCCTCGGAGCATCCCCATCAAAATTAATCAGCAAAGATGGCAACAAAAATTGGCATAGTGGTACTATTTTTCCTGAGATCCATTCACGAATGGAAAAGTAGCTCGCACTAGTTAGGTAGAGTAAAATAAAATCCCTACCATCTGCCAACATCGCTATTTTAATGTATATTAGATGAGCGTCCTCAAAAATGGCTTCGAAACGAGTCTCACCGATTAAAGTGGTTAAGAGATTCGCGTGTAGCCAGACGGGGGACTGTCTCGAGGGAGCAGTAAACTTGCTTTAGACATGAGACTGGTTTCTAAGAGCCTTGGTCACATAATGCTAGTACTCATTACGGATGTAAGCGGGTTAACTACGAACCTTATTTGTGTTGGAAAAACACTAACGTTCAGTGCTCGGAGAGATGCGGAACGCGCGCGTCTAGAACCGCACTCACCCTGAAGATGTCCCTCGTTAAGGCATGAAACGTTGGTGTTCTTCCAACACAAATAAGGTTCGTAGTTAACCCGCTTACACCCGTAATGAATTCGTCAAACTACGTTAGTTTTTATGTTAAAATAATGCTTGTACGCTGAAATAGTTTGGCGATAGCCTTCTACTTCTGTAAGTATTCTATTGTTGAATAAAAAGTTATTTTTCGATAAAACACAGAGCCTTTTCAGTATTTTCTCTTGATTGATCGATTATATCGTAAAGCCTAACTGAGTTCCTCCTCGTCCTCCTCCTCGGCAGCCTATAATGGTCCACTGCTGGACGCAGGCCTCCCCTTGAAAAGGGCCTTATTGACTTTTATCTCATGGGGGTAATGCCCATAATCCCCACGCTGGGCATGTGGGTTGGGGATCGCAATTCGGTGGTAGAATTGATCTGCAGGGAGCGCTGCTGCCAGCTCCCGGTTCATATCCCTTAGTCGCCTCTTACGACACCCGCGGGAAGAGTTGGGGTGGTGCAAATTCTAAGCCGGCACCACACAGCTGAGTTCAGTTCAGCGAAAATATTTATGTTTGTGTAATCTATATGGCTTTACGTATGCAATTAATGTTAACCAAGGTTAATAGAGACGTACGGCGATCCGAGTCATCTCATCTGCAGCGTCAGCTGCTATTTGCCTCTCCGTCGCCTCGGTTTCTACGCCTGAAGTATAACTTTATTTTTGCATTATGACCGTAGGGTCAGCTTCACTCTCTGGGGCACTACATACCTTTTTCATTCACTCTCCTCTATCTCTGTACTCACACATTTCTTACCGATCTCCTCTCAACAATCCATCCATCTTTTCTTTGGTCTTTCTTTCTCCTGTATTATGTTATGACCGAGCCTTTACCATAGAAAATAACGGTACTATCTACGAAAAACACTACCGACACTATTTAACAACTCTTAGCGTATTTCCAGGGGTCCACTTTATCACAAAATTGAGATATTGACGCGTCCCTTCTTTATAGTTTGACGTGGGTATTTATCTTCGGGGAACACGAAACAAATAATAAGAGTGGATGGTATTGAAAGATAGTGGGTGACACAACTTGTTTTGTTATCACACCAACGCAACGTATAATAACAATTTCTTTATGAAATTTTAAATATGAAGAAAATTACAAAAATTAAGAAGAAATTTAAGAAATAATTCTGTTCTTCCTCACCTCCCCCCAACAGACTATAGTGGCACACTGCTGGACGCAGGCCTCCACCTGATTAGCGCATTATTGGCTTCTATCTCATAGGGAGTAATGCCCATAATCCCCACGTTGGGCATGCGGGTTGGGATTGCAGTTCGGTGTTAGAATAGTTCTGCAGGAGGTGCTGGTGCCCGCCCCTGATGGATATCCCTTAGTCGCCTCTTACGACATCCGCGGGAAGAGATAGGGTGGTGCGAATTCTAAGCCAGCACCACGCAGCAATTATGTTTTTTTTTATTGAGATTGGCAAAGCGTTTGAGCACCATCACACCTAAGAAAGTGACGATGTTCTAAGTTTCCTTAATTTTAACTTCTATTCGTGGCTCCAATACTAAAACATGTCTTTCAAACTGGAAAGGAGAGTAGTAATTATAATAGGGAATGTTTTCTTTGATCTCGGACATGTGAATATTTTGAAGAACTAAAGTAACAATAAAGTAGGTAGTGTATTATGTCATCATCATCATCACCATCATCATCACATCATCAGCCTATGTTAGTACACGGTTGGACATAGACCTCCCCTAATGAGCGCCATAGCGCCCTGTCTTCAGCTTGCCGCATCCAACATCTGCCCTCAGTCTTTCGCAGGTCATCACCCCACCTTGCCGGAGGGCGTTCTACACTACGTTTGCCGAGTCCTGGTCTCCACTCAAGAACACGTTTCCCTCAGCGGTTATCGGTTCTTCGCGAGATATGGCCGGCCCACTGCCGCTTCAGCTGGCTAATTCTTTGTGCTATGTCGATAACTTTGGTTCTCTGTCGGATGTATTCGTTGCGAATCCTATACTTCAGAGAAGCTCCGAGCATAGCTCTTTCCATAGCTCGCTGAGCGACTTTGAACTGGTGGACCAGCCCTACCGTGAGTGTCCACGTCTCAGCTCCGTAGGTCATGCATGACGGGACGTTGAAAACTAAAGTTTTCAATCAGTGCATGTATTATGTACCTAGTATTATTTCATAGTTAAGGTACTTACTGGAATCCCTGACCCAGTAGTTGATGGACTTGGGCGAAGACTCGACGTAGCACTCAAGTGTGACATCAGTGCCGAGTGGTGCCCCCACCAGCTGGTTCGGCACTTGGATCACCGGGTGAACTGCACAGTGAATACGATGGCTATTAGTCTGATGAGATGCATGCATTGATTGACTATTAGGTAATGTAGCCATTTGGCTACACAGTATGTAAACAGATATTGCACCACAAGGGAGTGGGTTCGTGAAATCAGTTTATTAGAAAGAATTGAATCAAAAATTGTAGGTTAGCAGATTCTAATGTTGACATGAACATTGTTCTACCTACCACCTTTTTAAATCACGTCCACTGTTGAACATGCTGCCCCCTGCTTCTTTCTACTTTTTTTCTATTAAATAAATAAACCTTTTCAATATTTCAGTGAATCACCGAAAGTTTAAGGTATACGTCATCGAATACAAGACTAACTCTTCTATTGAGGACAAACATGGAAACACAATCAAGTTCCTAAACTCGTAACTAAAGCGTACCTACTCCCAAAACTCAGCAGCGACTCGTGTTTATTTACAACAGTTTCACAAAATTCAAAACCTACAAATACCAAAACCAAATGAGAACAGTAAGTAAGCTTTAAATAAAATATTTGAAGCCATTTCACAAATACATTGTTTACTCAAGTTCTGAGTGGGCCACGAAAGGCTTGAGTAAATAGAACAAAATAACAACTGGACATTTCTGAAACCACGTTTACAAAATTCAAGAGAAAATCCCCTAAATCGGATCCTGATGTTAAAGTTAAATCTTGCATGAACGCAAAATGTTCGCTCGACTTGACGCGAAGACGCAAACAGTCTTTTACAGGCAGAAAATAATTAAAAGCTACTACTTGCTGACATTGAATAACACCATTAATAACACGAAACCTCTGAGAGTTGCCAAGATAAACAACAATTACCCGAATGTCGAGAGCTATTTCTCCCAAGAATGATGCTCCCTGAAAACATTTCCAGGAAAAATCTGTTACACAAGGGAGTGCAAGAATTCCAAAAAAGATAGTCTTTGTTAGTGTAGCGTTTAATTTTATGAAATAAAAAAAGAACTGTGTAATTAGATAGTTGGAAGCAAAACAAGCAAAGAAGGTAGTTTGCTAAAGCTACCTCGCCGGTCCGAAGGATTTTGTACGTAATAGATACGCATTGCTTTCCGTCCGTCACCTTAGAGCTTACAGGTGTTATACTAATACCTGACTAATACATAGCAATGAGGATTTGTGAGTTTGCGCACTGCGTCCCATCTGTATTCGTTCCGTATCTGTGAATATCCTACTAATAATGAAAGGGTGAAAGTTTGTGCACCTCCATAAATACTGAACGAATCTAGTTAAAATTTTGCAGAGATATACCTTCTTCTAGATCTTATATATTGTATCCTGGTAAAATGCGTGCGAAGCCAAGGGCAGAGGGTAACTTAGAAAACACGGGTCGAATTTGGATAACGTATGTGCTCTATAGACGTATGTAACCTTTACGATGTGAAAAAATACGGGTAGGTACGGATCGGACGCAGTGCGCCAACGCAACGTTCTAAATAAAAACGTAGCAATTACTTTCTGTGAAATGGGTACCAGACTAAATTTAGAAAATGTTGAAAATGCCAATATAAATTCAAATTTTAATTGTTTTTCAGATTTTCACCTATCTATGCAAATAATATTTGGCAATGCGGCGATGATAACCGCAAATATTCTATATCCCTACCGATTCACACGGCATACCATACCATAAATAACTGTGAATTGTGCAAATTCACGTCATTCAGACGGTCATTTAACACAGTGAATTTCACTAATATTGATTATCGACTCTGAGAACAACCGATGCACCTGTTTTCAGATCATGGTGCTGAAATACTCTTAAAGTGGAATTCACCGTCCTTAACGTAATACTGCGATCCAAGATACAAACCGTCGAAGGCATTTAGGAAGATGGTGAACTAAAGGAACTACTTAGTGAAGAAACAGTGGTAGCACGTCTGCGTATGCATGATAAAAAGTATCGCAGCGACTCAGCCGTTATGGCGTTGCGAGCTAAATTTTTTTGGCATGATTTTGTCCCCAACAGCATTTTCTTTCTACAATAGGGTAGCGTCCTGGGTAAAAATATTATTCTATTTATATAACTTAGATTATCAGAAATTAAATAAGTAAATAAAATTTGACGACGTTCGAAGATCGTACACACATTTGTCTCTAGGCGGGAATCGAACCCTCAACATCCTGCGTCGCAGGCGGACCTTCGCCGCGCCACAGAGGTCGTCAGATATTGGACACCTATTTTTTATTTGGTCAATCAAACAAAAAAGTGACAAAAATAAAGCGCGTTAATGTTTGGGAGTGGGGGCCAGTGACGTCACACCTTGCTGAAAAGTGTCGCAAGGTGTGACGTCACGCGGAACTTTAACTGACTATATCTTCATAATTTTTTGTTTAATCGATAAAAGAAAAAAAATACGTGTCCAATATATTCTGATAATCTAACTGACGTACTAATTAGAATCTTATAGAACGCTAGCCTATTCACTAGAACAATAGGAAGGCATTGTAGTTAAACATAGGTGAATAATGAAATTCTAAAGTTAAATTCTAAGTTCATTTTGAACTTACAGTGTACTTTTATGGTGATCCTTTTGCTGACAGATGGAGGGATACCATTGCTTGCGATGCAAAGGTAGGCGCCCATATCAGATCTTGAGATTTTATTCAATACCATTACTTCTTCTTCGAAAACCTGAGCTAAAAGGGAAAAAGTATTATTATGCCTTGCAGGTAATATGGGCTATGAGGCTAATATTATTTATAGCTATACCCAAGAAACTATCTGCATATTTTTTATTTGTTGGTCTAAATCCAGCCTTGTTTACGTACAATTTTAAAGATGAATCCGTAATACACAGATTTATTGACGGAAATAAACTTTTGATAATCATCTTACGTAGTCCATCAGAAAAGACTCGCAGTATAATTTCGGTAAATAGGAAGACACCTCCACATAAAATGAATCAAAACATCCATTTATCATAGTCACAGAATGATTATATCGTATTTGTTTTGACATCCCCAACAAGAGGCAGTCCTGAGGCAGACTCGATTGAGTGATTAGGTACCTACTCGTATTATGGCATTGTTGACAAAATCATTAATTTTACGTGAAAATGTTTAACCCATGAGTTCTCAAGGTGTGTTCGCCGTTAAAATTTAAACATTTTACTAACGTAGTAACGTTATTAAGAGTATAGGTAAACATAGAGTTTAAGTATTCATTGGAAACACTATTTCAATATATTAATGCTAAAACTATAAATGGTAATAATTAATTGTCTGAACTTAGGTGCATAAAGTTGCAGACAGCTTACCGGTATAAACATCCTGGTAAGAATAATACGAGCAAATACGCCGTAATAGCTAGGGTAACATACATTTTCAGGACATAATTATATTTTGTACTTATCTAAGCACTCCGAAAACCAATAACGTTTTTACCTGTTCCTTATACCATTAACCCGGTAAAATTAAATTCCCAAACGTATTTCCAACATGGCGTGAGGTCAATCGCTGTACCGAGGTTTTACATTACAGTGAAAATAAATTGTCACCCTTAATTAAGCGTACCTTTTGTTTTTCCTCCATTAGAGCCTGTAATCACTGAGAACTCGCCCTGTTTCACACGCGGGAAATCTATTTACCAAACCTACCTATGCTCTTTGTCAATCTTGTTAGGGTTTTCATTCTGCTTACAGACCCAACAGTTAGTGCAAACTGGCTGAAGTAATGATGATGATACAAAACATAATCAATTAATAGCTACCTTTCGTCTTGCCGCCATGGGAGTCCCTTATAACAATATCTGCTCCGTCTTCCCTTCGCCACATGATACGAGGAGCTGGCATCCCACGGGCGCGGCACGAAACCCTGGCGTTACCTCCTTCCGGCACCATAACGTCGCCGGAGGTCTCTTCAGCAATAAAATCAGGCGGTATCACAACTTCTAAATATCCCATCTGAATAAAGAAAAAGTGTAATTCTATAAAAGTTTGAATATATAAACAGGTGAAAAGTAAGCGTGGTGGGACTTTACACATTTAGACGAAATTACTAAAATAAATAAACAGACGGCATCAGAGTGGCTTGTATTGTATATTGAGCCCTGATCTGGCATACTTATCAGTGAAGTGTTAATTTTTATAAATTACCCTGTTCTCCAGGTCCTCATGTATGCTGTCGAGAAACCAACATCAAAAGCTCAATATTTTACTGATTTCTCTAATATAATATTGTTTTTCCTAAATTGCTTGTTATTTCAAACATCATTGAAACATTATTGTGTCAAGTGGCGTCATGCTGCGTCAACGTCGACATTGAACCCAGCGACGATGTCGGCGAGCACGATTTATGCCGTTATCAGGCATGCGTATAAATTACACCGCGGCGCAATAATTTAGGTGCACCATCCACGAATCATTACCCGCTGCGTCCCTGTGAGCCTTTATTCACTTTATCTCCCCAAAGTTTACTCTAATTGCAATTTGATTCCAGTTGATGTGCTAAACAAATTGACAGATGACTGAACGACCAGCCGCGCGCACTCGTTAATTAATGTTTAGATTGATGTAAACATTAACTAGTCGGTCGTGCAATCAACAGAAATAATTTTCACAATGGACAACGATGGCCAGGAAAATCCCAGTACTAAGTCAAAATTTCAATGGTCTGGCTACGGCAACTTCCGATTTCTACTATGGGCATGGATGATGAACGACACTTCTGTGGTTTTCGCACCTGCTGAGGTATCCTTGGTGGGATTTTACGTACACATTTGTTTGACAACGTTTTCTGTCGTCTTCATCGGGATACCTATATTGTATTCAGAAATTTGCGTTGCACAATACACAAACTGCAATGTTTTGTCACTGTGGGATTTTTGTCCTTTGTTTCGTTATGTGGGATTCGGAACAGTTTATTTTGTTTGTTTCAAGACCATTTATATACTGGTGCTGACTTCGTGGTACTTGGAATATGCGTTTTTTGCTGCATTTGATCCACCACCTTGGCATTCCTGTTCCGAGTTCAACGATACCAAGTGCATGGTGAAAAATATTAACATATCAGTGTTCCAGCATTGCTTAGAAGCAGCATCTCAATTTGATGAAGATTGCGGCATGAAAACCGCAAGTAATTGTTTCTTTGAACGTGAAATTGGCAGATATGTGTCGGGAACTTCCTTCAACTGCATGTTATCATGGAAAACTTTAATTGCTAGCAGCACAGTGAGCTTCATAATTTATATTTTATCAATAAAACGGCAGAAGTTCATTCATCTATGTGCTAAACTCCTAGCGGCCTATGTTTGTATGGTGCTTTTGATCCTATTTTGTGTAACATTATCAACAAGTGGGACCTGGTACGCCACAGTCAATGTCATGGATTGGTACCAATTAACTTCGCATGATTTGACACACTCTATGAACCGTGGCTGTCTTTGTCTTGGAACGGGTTGTGGAATTATTTTATTTCTTTCACAAGATGCTCCCTTTCGAAGTCCAGCAACAATGACATCTATTTCTATTCCCTTATTTGCTCTTTTTCTATCAGTTATATTCACCCTTGTTGCCTTTAGCGGTGTTAAAACAATGATATATTTTCATGGCGAGGAACCAAATGTTATCGAAATAGGTTCCAGTATTTACTTTGTTGTATTCGCCTGTATTTCAGAAATAATGAATTACTTCGAAGGGACTCAACTTTGGGGATTTGCTTGGTTTTCTGGGATTTATTTTTGCTTACTTGTCAATCTTTGGATAATGTATATGTTTTTGAGATCTCTACTAGTGAAAATTGAATTAGCCAATAAATATGAAGATTTGAGCTGTGCTATTTTGATGGTATGTATAAATATTTGTTCATGGCCGTTTTTTTGCTCGGATTTGACTGCAGTACTTACTGATGTTTGTGAGATCATGCAAATCACAAATAATCTTATATTCTCTTTTGCACTCTACTGGGTGTACGGCTATAACCATCACAACATTGACATAATTTTTATGATTGGCGTTAAAGCTACTTACTTTTGGAAAATATGTTGGCTACTAAATCCAATTTTTTTTGGAATTATATTGTACTGTAGATGGAGCTCCTTGGAAGTAGAAGAATATGACACCTCGTATTATATTGAGTCTTTGGCTATGGAAATTGATATAGTGTTGGTTTATATATTTTTAGCAGTATATCATCTTATTATTTTCTTTGGGATATTTTACCAAATGTATTCATATTACAGGCAGGATAATTTTAGTAAATTATTCTTACCCACTGCCAACTGGGGACCTCAAGACAAGATATTTCATAAAAGCCGAAAAATGTTTGTGCCTGAAATAATGACGACTGAGTTTCTGTACAGACAAATTCGAATCCGTGGTTACGGGCAAAAAAAATGCAAAATCGTCAGTAAGCCCAGGAGGGAAGCATTGAATGAAGCCTCTATTGATTTGTCTGATTGGGGCGCCTTAACTTCCAACTAATTTTCAAAAATTTAGGTGTCTATAATAACAATAATAATTAAATATATAAATTAATAAAGAAAATTTTAATATAATTAGTATTTACAATTGAAACAATTGAGCTAACTGCAGACTGTTGCAAACAATCTACAGGTAGCTCAACTGATCCATATCAATACTAGTCAAAAGCGTCCCCAAGACGCTGGCTGCATTGCCCCGCTATGCCAATGCTGATGCGCTGTGCCAGATACTGACCAGCTCTCGGGTCACGCGTCCCTTCGACCAGACGCTCAGATAATTTTTTGAAAACCCGAAGAAAAATAAATAAATTAATAAATAATGCTGAACAATTACATATATTCCTACGTAGCGAAGAAACACTGAATTAAACACTAATAGGCTGTGACAGGAAGTCTTAGGGCTTAAATACACGGGCAGTTTGAAGCAGTCAGTATCGACTGCTTCAAGCTGGCAACTGCATAGTGAACTACAGTCTTCTATTTACAGACATACCCACACGAAACCGCTCGAGCAGTTGTATAGTTCACTATGCAGTCGCATGCATTCTGCCCGTGTATGTAGACTCTTACCTGGCTTTTCATGGGGTCAGTATTGATTTGACACATGTATTGACCGCGATCTTCCTCCTGCACGTTCTTTATGTGCAAATTCCATACTGTCTGTCCGTTGTGGGAAACACCGACTCGGTGATTGTTGGTTATTACATGAACGTGAATTGCCTGAATGGCTTTTGTGTCAGCTTTTACCCATCCAACCTGTGAATTGATATATTTTTAATAAAGTGATGATACTGTTCAAACATTTTATTTTTACTGTAAGTAATACCCACCCTATATCCTCCTAGGTTTTGTACCAGACATCGAAACGTAGCATCTCTACCAAAAGGAACAGTCAAATTCATCAACGGTTCAGCAAATTCGGGTTGAAACGCTTGTCCTGCAAACAACATTCAGTTGTAAAAGGTGTTCAAATATTATATTACAAGTAAAGTTATTGGCTCATATTTCTTACCAACGAGCTTTGAGTCTAGTCCCAGCATGAATATAGCGAGTAAGTATATCGACCAGGGTTGCTGCATATTTCTGGTCACGCCAACTCTTTCAGGCTTAGCCTGGGCTCGCGGCGAGACTGTAACCAAAAGATAAAAATTACATTTACATATTTACCGCACTCGGTCAGATTATGTATATTAGGACGCGAAGGCTACTTAGCAACGAATGCCCAGAAAAATATTTCATATGCACATTCAACAAAGGCTGAAAGTACTTGAAAGAAGTATACGTCTGCGTCCGGATTTTTTCTATCCGCTCGTTTATATATACATATATCTAAAACGATCATACAAAACATGCATAAAGCCAGAAACGGTGGCACATTACGATAATGATACGAGTCACTTTGTATGACAAGACGTAATGATGTCGTGGGATGCCGCAAGTAGCGCATTTTGGTCCCTTCCGACACTTGTGATGTTCATGATACTCGTGATCATTCAATAATGGTGCGATACAACGCACATTTCTTCTGAATATGTGAAAATACCCGTTTGAGTATCGAATAACAGTGACATGAGTTCGGAAAGCGTGCGAAATGAGTGCGGATGCGATCGCGCACCGGTAACTACTTTTCCGTGCGATAAAATGTTTGAAAAATATCAAAGTACGAGTACCTATAAAATGTTAGGTCTTAGGCCTCGTTTCAAATATTCTCGTCACAGGTCTGTACTTTTGATTACTTTAGTTTTTAAATTTCTACTTATGTACTTAAGCTACTTAATATCAACATTTTAAAGCTGATTTGACTTTCAGAATGATAACGTTATGAATGAAATTCAGGCCACTCTTATTGATGAAATTAATTGAAACAGGTGTATTCAAATTGACAATGTGACAGCGGATTCAAACCCATGTAGGCAGGCATTATAAATTTTAATCCCCAGTCAATATCTCCGGGCTGTGAAATTAAGGCTTTTTTCAGAAGTGTTTTATTCCATGAAATCAAAACCAATTTTGTGGAATGTCTAGAACAGATTACTGAGAATCGGGAGCAAAAATATAAACGCTCTAATAATGTACCTACGTATTCTAA
Source organism: Eupithecia subumbrata (assembly GCA_949316285.1). Lineage (NCBI taxonomy): Eukaryota > Metazoa > Arthropoda > Insecta > Lepidoptera > Geometridae > Eupithecia > Eupithecia subumbrata. Next base: position 26,331,974 of record OX438644.1, on the reverse strand, counting down.
GCCGCCAGTGATTCGAACAGAAAATTTTCCTAACTATCCCCTGATTGCGAGAACATTGAATATAACTTACTGAAATTTGTTGGGTATTTAGCAACTATAGAATTTTAAATTCAAAAGCACAAACGCACTCAAGCCATAGTTTTATCTAATTACGAATTGAATTACTGATTTTAGACTGGTAGGTCCCGAATTCTTGACTCTGGTTATAATCATCATCCATGGCCTTTACATCCACGAACGATGGTTCTTGTAGTGTTCGGTTTTCGTTCGACTCTGGTAAACGTATAGCAGAAAATCTATATTTGTATTTAATTGAAATAAAGAGTTTTTGATTTGATTTGATTACCCATTGCTGGGTTGAGGCCCCTTCTTGCATCCAGGTCCATCCATATTTGATATTAGTTTTGAACAATCAATACCCGAGTCACAAACTGACTATCTATACCAGACCAGAGTCAAGAATAACCAATACTGAAATAATTTATGAAGTTCGCTTTGATGTACTGTGCACTGTCTTTGTCTTGAGGCGACTTGTTTCAGAAACCACGTTCTAAGTTAGCCATGGCAACAAAGTTTACGTCGGAAACTTCCGACTGGTCCGACGGTGAACTATATCTACCCTACCTTCCAACGAGTGCCTATCAAAACATTTACACTAAGCAGATTTGATACGGTTGTACCTACTGTGAGAGCTTATTCCAATGCCTGCTTTCACTCGAAATTTTGCTTTCTTCTGTTTTAAGGTTCTGTACTCAAAGGGTGGCAATATTGCTAAGCCTAAGCCGTCGTCTTCTATCACAGACCTAGACTCTAAACAACCATGATCTATACATTTCTCCCACGGCCATGGGACGTGGAGGTAAGGTTTTAAATGTTCCCGTGGTTCGGCAAAAATGGCGAGAGAGGGACACCGGAGAGGTTTTAGTGGGTATTATGTTCTTTTCAGAACGTCGAGTCCCACATAATTCTGGTCCCCCCCAGACCAGTTTATTCGTAAACGAATTTCCTAGCCGAATAAAAAAATAAATAAAAAAAAGGTACCTACCTACCTAAAATTTTGTTTTGTTGTAATTATAAAAAAAGTGTTTTCTTACCGTGGAAACCCTAGAGCTCAAAATCAACCCACACTTTGATAGTGCCAGCTATCTTATTTTCACTATATTGTCAACATTAATTATATGTAGGAAGAAGCAAATACTGTATTAAAAGGTATAGAAAACAAAGTCATGAAATGTGCTTCGAAATAATACTCGTAGTAGATTTACTTCGAGAAGCTTAACTTGTTAAAACTTAGGAACCTTGTTATAAAACTACGGAAAATAAACAACAGAAAACAGGGTTATGCCTACAGCAAATAACTTATTTCGTGGAGCGTGGAACGACCTAAGATTTGCGGCGTGAAAAGTTTTCAAATTTTCCATAGTTTGCGACACATTTTCATAAGCTCTCCGCAACTTATTTTAGTAGAAACCGTTGTAAATATTTCATCACAAACTGAGAAGTACATAGGTATACTTAGGTACTTAAAAATTGGTTTTTAAAAATTACTTTTATACAGAAGTGTGTGGTGCATCACACTTATTTGACCACCACGGACCCACGGACTAAAGTAACTTTTATAGCTACTTTAAACGATTTATCTCCCCTTATGTTACGGAAGCGCTGTGTTAGAGCTACCGTGATAATTGACAGCTGATTACTTCGAAAATACTTCGAAAACACTCCGAAAAACTTTCTCCCCTTCCTCAATAGACGGAAGGATACGGACAATCAATGTAATTAACACCTTCTTACTTACAAATCCCGGGAAGAATGTAGTTTGAAGTTAGAAAACTCATTTGTTGAAAAGAAAGTTGCGACTCTTACGACTCCGCTATAGAGCTGAGTTTTGCGTGCCCTCTCCTCTCCTTGCCCTCTCTTTCAGCTTGACAATGAAATAGGAAACTGTTTCTGACAATATTCCTTAAAGAATTACGTGCTACCTAATTGGTTTGTATGATATTGACCTAATAATCAAATATCCAAAGATAAAATTAATGTGAATTAGTTAACACTAGCTGTGCCCCGTGGATATTTCAGAAATTTATTGCACACCCCCAAGGGGTAGTTTTGTAAAAATAAAAAATACTTGATTCATTTTTTACTTTAAAGTTTATTTATAGCGAGTTTTGAGTGAATCGAACTTAGGAATAATAATTTACAATATAAACTTTACCACCCATTTTATCCCCCTCAGAAGTTAAAACTTCAAAATTAGATTAGCCTATCTATTATTTTAGAACCTACACATCAAACTTCATCTAAATCAGTTAAGTAGTTACGGAGATATGTGGTAACAACATTCACACAAACTTTCTTCATTTATAATATTAGTAGGACTAATAATGAAAAGATCTATCAATGTCAAGTAGGTCACAAATCAGTAATCAACAAGTATCGAACACAGCAGTAGTTAACAAAACATTAGAATATCTAAATCTAGGGTATAAAATTTTGATGAAATATTTTTCATAGTACTGAGCAAACCTACCCTTACTCTGGGAGTAAGATTGAAAAAAAAAATATTCCAATAATAAACAAAACTAGTTAGCAAACTTAAAAACTAAACTACAGATAACCTTAAATTTATTGTTGCTTTCAAAATTAAAAACTACTAAAACAAACAAGCACGCACCCCAAACTTACTAAAAAAAACTAACCTGACATGTGAACTCCAAAAACCATGATTCCAATAATAAACAAAACTAGTTAGCAAACTTAAAAAACTTAACTACGAATAACCTCAAACCGTAAAATTATTGCTGCTTACAAAATTAAAAACTACATCCACAGGCACACATCGAAAATTAATAACAAAAAACTAACCTGACATGTGAATTCCATAAAGCTCCTAGTTTCCCGCGTCAAAGTTCCCGCTACTTTGCGGTCCTAGGGGAGCGATCGGCGGTCTCGGCGGCGCGGCACACACTGAGCGATTGTTCAACGTTCATTCAACATTCAGTCCGCCAGCTCGCCGTAATTCTTACGCAGATGTCCGCGTGATTGAACTGAAACTACATAGACTAGCTTCGTTTTCGCTTATTGAAAAATGTTCATCATATTTTGCACTGTGGGCGTTGACGGTATTTTGTGGCGCGCATGGCAGTAAAGTCTATTATCTCGATTGTATTGACGGATTTTCGGGTTCCCTTTGCTAAATATTATGCAGTTTAAAATATCTATCTATCTATGTAATGCATTGTATTAAGTACCTATATCAGTTACCTGGCTCCTATAACACAAGCTCTGCTTAGCTTGGGGCTAAATGATCCTGTGTGAATTGTCCGGCATTATTTATTTAGTATACGATTCTCAGACATCACACTTCACACTAATATCATAAATGCGATAGTTTGGATGTGTGGATGGTAGAATGGATGTTTGTTACCTTACCTCTTTACACCATAACGACTGAACCGATCGGGCTGAAATTTTGCATGTTTGTAGTTCTAAGCCTGGAATCAAACATAACATTTTTATCTCATGGATGAAGATGGATATGAAATTTTCGGGTTCCCTTTGCTTAATATTATGCAGTTTACGATTCTCGGACATTATACTTTACACTAATATTATATATGCGAAGTGGATAGTTGAATGGATGATGGATGTTCGTTACCTCTTCACACCATAACGACTGAACTGATCGGGCTGAAACTTTGCATGTTTGTTGCTCTAAGCCTGGAATAAAACATAAAATTTTATCTCATGGATGATGATGATGGATAAATTTAATAGATTGATTTTTCGGGTTCCCTTTGCTAAATATTATGCAGTTTACGATTCTCGGAAATTATACTTTACACTAATATGTATTATAATTGCGAAAGTTGGGATCTATGTATGGTTGAATGGATGTTTGTTACCTCTTCACGCCATAACAACTGAACCGATCGGGCTGAAACTTTGCATGTTTGTAGCTCTAAGCCTGGAATCTAATATAACATTTTATCCCAAAAACAGTTCCCTTGGGATAAAAATTTAAAAACCTTTTCCAAAGAAAAAACGCATGCGAAGCCGCCGGCAGAAACTAGTAACTTAGAAAAAGTATCAAAAACCCTTCTACGAAATATGAAACATGGCCTCAATAAAGGATTAAAAAAACAATATACCTACTGGATAATTCACAGCATCATCTAGCCCCTAGTAATAGAGCTTGTGTAGTATTACAAAACAATTTAGACGGCCCATAATCATAATTTGGCGTTTTATAATAAACTAGAAACCGACTTCGAATTCTTCTAGTGGCGACATCTGGTTAAAATTTGAGTCTAATTTAGTTTAATGATGTGATGCATGCATAAAACGATAAAAGAAAGAAAGCCTAACTAAAAACAAGATACGAAGTTTCGGTTGACGGATCGCCCGAAACGAACAACTGCTAAACGTGCAAACGTGCTTCGGATGCGTCACTAAATGACACTTTTGGTTTCGGATCTATATGAAAGAGATTATGTCAAATCATTCATCATCAATTTTTATAGAAGGCTCATCGAAAGAACGTATCGGTCATCTGTCATTTTATGTGATCTGCCATCCGCCAATTTTGTAATTTCCATAAGTAGTCAAAGTCCATTTAGTACGAATAATAATATTAACTATACTTAGCTGTAGTACCCACATATTTTTACGCTACAATGTAGATTAAAACTATTTTTTGTATGTTAATTTTAGCTGGTACTTATTGTAATGTGTTTTGTGTGTTAAATAAATAAATTAAATTAAATTAAATTTGTTTTTCTAAGTAGACCTATTGCTCACGCCCGTTGCCATGGAAACCTTTAGTTACCAGTGATTGTGAAAATTATCATAATTAGATAATTTTTACGCGCACATATAAAAACTTTTATTCCGTTTTTATATGTGCGCGTAAAAATTATCTAATTATGATAATTTTCACAATCACTGGTAACTAAAGGTTTCCATGGCAACGGGCGTGAGCAATAGGTCTACTTAGAAAAACAAATTTAATTTAATTTAATTTATTTATTTAACACACAAAACACATTACAATAAGTACCAGCTAAAATTAACATACAAAAAATAGTTTTAATCTAACCACAAAAAATAGTTTTAATTTAACCACCGCAAAATTAACTTTTACAAACCAACGAAAAAATCATCAAAAACTATTAAGAATTGGCGAAGAAATCACCAAAATTGTTGTAGCTAGTCGTGATTTTTCAAATGTATAATGTTGTTTTATAGGCTTGACGAGATAAATACTTATTCTTTGAGAATAACTTTTGTAGGGGACCAATTCTGGATTATCTCTATACAATAGCGAAAGAATTTTTATAATCGGTCCATAAATAACGATGAAATCGACGAACACACATAAAAAAATACAGGAAATACATAGACAATACAAAAATAAAAATTTTAAAACCCGCCGACGTTTATTGGTTGAACAGATTTTCATGAATAATGAAATATGAAGGCTAAGAACACTCGGGATAAAAATCTATGACACAAAAAAAAAACTAAATGAAAATCGGTTCATCCGTTTGGAAGCTACGATACCATAGCTACACAGACAGACACGTTAAACTTATAACACCCCTCTCTTTTTGCGTCGGGAGTTAAAAATAGGACCTCCTCCTGCTGTGAATTTTTAAAGTCGGTTCAAAATCAGAAACAGAATCCAATAATCCAATAGGTACCTAAGAGTTTGTCCGTTAACTTCATTGTAATCCTCTGTGCAGCTGAGAATAATTTGACTCTGGCTTCAGAATCAACTTAATGAAATGAAGATAGAATAATTAGCCGTCTTCGTTTAATTTCCAAAGTTATTAATTGAGGCGTTAGAGTGCGCGACGCCGTCATCTGGACTCCAAATGAACGGACTGGGAGTTCTTAACCTGTACGCTAAATTACTTCCTTTGTAAGGATATTTTCTATGGCGATGGGTCAAATTTCCTCTGTGCCCCTTTAGAGTTTCACACAATAATTATACCTATCAAAGGCGAAAGTTTGCTTATTAATTGATTGATATTAGCTTCATTGAATTTTTTTTTCCAATAGAAGACTTGCCCAGGCGTTAAATGACTTAAATGATTATCCATAGTACTTAATTACTATTTTATTCGTAATTTCTTTTAGTAAATGTATAAAAATTTACCTTAAAGCAATTTTCAGTTAAAATGTTTTTAGCTGAAATCTTGGTGACAGACTCGTGTCTGATTGCCCCCCTCGGGGAGTCATCGGGATTTTTCAGTCCTAGTGTCTCCCTTAGTCCGGGGGAGATATTATGACTTATTTTAAAATTGTATTTTAGGTATTCATGTCTCCTCTGTCACTTAAATCCTTTTAACCACCGGCGACGTTTAGACCAGTGGTAATTTATAAGATAGGAAAAAAGATTTTGTTAGCGGTTTGTCCATAACTTAATTCATCCAATTAAAATTTAAACGCGTTTCGTTAAACACGCGTTTCGTCCAACATGCGTTTCGTCCAATAAGCGGTTCGTCAAGAATCCATACGCAGTCGTTGTTACGAAGAAATTACTCAGCATATTAGAACAATTTAGATACGTCAATATTACCTAGTTTTAAAGAGGTTTTATATCAAAAAGGTGAAACCTTTTTAGTACCTTACTAATTTTTTCACGCCTATAACTGCACCAATTAGGCATTGCACGAAATAGGAAAAAATAAATATTGCACTAATCAGTACTTTGTACGAATTAGTAATTGTACGAAATAGGACAAAAATATATTGATCGAATAAAGACTTTCGATATCGTTGTACAAATTAGGAATTGTACGAACTGCCCAGGAAGGAGATTGTCTTCGTACATCTTAAACAGTGTCTATGCTTTTGACACAGAGGACATCAAGCGCATCCTAAGCATCCACCCGGTTACATCCGAACTGTATTATTACATGTTAGATCTAAATTGAAATGGAACAGTTGACTCTTTTTACAGTAGGTCTCAAATAATTTATTATTGTCCGATTAGAGGGAAAAAAACATTACCATATACTTTTAGAACCTAGAAAACCGCAAAACTTTATTTTAAAAGTCTACCTTTCGTAAACAGGCGAAAACGCTGTCAGCCATATTTATCTGTGCTTTGACGCCATACGGGTAGAAATCCACAGACATAATACTAGTGCGCCTAGAAAAAAAACGATTGACGTTAGAAAACGTCTATCAACGTAAAAATATAGACAGACTAGGTACATAGCGAATTTCACTCGTATAAGTGTCGCCGCACACGGGCCACCGGCCATAGCCACAAACGCCGCCACGAGAAGCTAGAAGCGGCCGCAAAGGTAGTTGAAGCTCGATACAGCCACTTGTGGCCGGTGGTCGCCACTTGCGGTCGTTGGTTGCTACTTTTTTTAACCCATGCATGACAGGATGATGTAAAAAGTGTTTTGTGTAAAGATGTAAAAAGGACGGGATCAGCCGCGAAGGTTAGGTACTCAGCTGGTCGGCCGGTGGGAGGCGGGCGCGGCGCCGCTCCGCGCATATTGTGTAACAGCTAGTGAACAGCACCTGCGCCAGATAAGCGCTGAATGTGAATGCACGTGCGTAAACAAACCCGTTATTGTGAAGCAACCGACTGAGTACCTTTGCGGCTGATCCCGTCCTTTTTACATGATTTGAACATCCATTTTTATCTACCTATATGAACCACAGAGTACTGTTACCGTCGACTACTACAGGTTTACTGAGGTAAGGGAGAGAGGGGCGCGGAATCGCGCGAGTGGCGTGTGGCGGCGTTTTGTGTCGGCGGCGTTCAGTGGCCGGTGCGGGCCACAAGAAGCAAGCTGCGACGATTTGTAGCGTGTGGCCGCCACCGGCGCCAACCGTGTGCGGCGAGTCCATATAAAATGTACGAAAATTACAGGAAATATGCCAGTGGCGGCGTTTTGTGGTTGTGGCCGGTGGCCCGTGTGCGGGAGCCCTAAGCCCGACATGAAATTTGATTTGCTTAGAGGCCTATGACGTCACAACATGGCCGACAGTGTTTTCAAAGTTCAAAATTATAAATAACTAGCTGCTGCCCGCGGCTTCGCCTGCGTAGTTCCCGTTCCCGTGGTAATTCCGGGATAAAACATAGCCTATGTACGTCTCCTGGTTCTAAGCTGCCTCCCCACCAATTTTCAGCCAAATCGGTTCAGCCGTTCTTGAGTTATAAATAGTGTAACTAACACGACTTTCTTTTATATATATAGATTATAATTGAAAATAAAATATGTACCTAGTCATCTTACGCTTTTGATATCAAAAATCTATAAATATTGGTTTACTTAGTCAAATACTACAGAAAATATTTATTTACTGCGCCAAATTTGGTAAATCAAGTAGCCTAATTATGTACGTCATAAAATAGTAAACTACGGTTATTACCAGCTAACAAGTAATTAATAAACTGAATAAACAAAAATTAAAAGGAAAAAATGTATAGTGTGGACGAACAAAATAGAAATGAATTAGAAATGATTATAATTTATTCAATCCCATTTCAAATGTGAAAGCACATAAGCTCATCAGTGCTACTTCTTCTTTGGAGGCTTGAATGGCGCGTTATAACCTTCGTGGAAGTTTTCCATGTAAGTCCACGGAGATTGAAGATTATATGAACGCATCTCTTGCGCAAATTCAACAGGCTCATACACCAACTTCTTCAATTCGTCATCATACCTGACTTCAGTGTAGCCGACCAACGGAAAGTCCTTTCTCAGAGGATGACCTTGGAAGCCATAATCAGTCAAAACTCTTCTCAAATCTGGATGATGGCTAAAGACTACGCCGAAAAAATCAAATATTTCTCTCTCGTAAGGACGAACAACTTTCCACAGATTATAGGCTGAGTGGAGTGGGGTCAGCTCGTCCGTATATGTCTTAACCCTTGCTCGAGACAGGAACCTCATACTAAGGAGGCAGTAAACGACTTCAAATCTGAATTTTCGGCTGGGTACATCAATTGCCGTGGCGGCGGAACAAGTAGTGAAGCATGCAAGCTGATGATTGTACATAAATTGGAGAACTGGGTTCAAGCCTTCTGGCACTACCAATATCTCCAGTTCGTCCGTATGCTGCATTTGGATCTTTTGCACGTATTTTGGCATGCAAGCTGCTGTATACAGACCGAACTCGTAAAGTTTCTGTCGCTTCGGATTGTCATGTTTCCTCAATGTGTGACTTTCATACTCTATTGGCGTGAGGCAGAATGGATTTGACGCTTCAACGTCTTTGCCTTCTCTTAAAACCTGTGATGCATGCAATTTGCGTTTGAAGATTGATGAAATAGTTCGTTTAGTAAAAGAATATAACATTTTTTACGAAAACGCAAACAAAAAGAAAACAGACGCACTGACAAAAACTTGTCCGTGACCTGTCAATGTAAATAATATGATGTACAAGTTGAGGTTTTATTGTCGAAGAAGTAACGTAAAGTTTCTATAGGTACCACACAGTGTAGCTTTTTGAGATGTCTATGCATGGCTAAATGTGTCATCGAGATAGATATAGAAATGTCGTGTTCGAAGTCAATTTATGAGCAACAAAAACTGTAAAATGTAAAATATGAATAAATGTAAATGTCTATGTCTAAAATACTTATTTTTACATCGGCCATATTATAAAAATACAACGTGGCCTATATTTTGAAAAAAAACAAACGGTTCGTCTTAGAAGAAGAAGGGTGCGAGTTTTTACTCTATGCGATCTATATTCATGCAAAAGTAAGAAAGGGGTTCGAAGATTTTGGCCATTACATCGGTCACCATTTTGTTATTTTTCAAAATCACCGCGCACATTACAAGTTATAAATTTGGATAGGAGACATTAAAACAAATGAAAAAATTTCTGTAATTATAATGTCCTAAAGCATCTAGTTTCTGAGATATTCACATTGAAGAAAATTTATATAATTATTTTCATCTGCGCATATCTCAGAAACCCGATGCTTTAGGACATTAAGTTATAGAACATTTTTCATTTGTTTTAGTGTCTTCAAATACATATGAACTTTATTGTTATTTTGGCATGAACTAACATTAGTCACCAATTAGTATTTTTTTTCCAAATCGCGGTGTGCAATAATAGTTATATATTTAGATATAAAACACTATTAAAAATAAAAAAGGTTCTATAAAATAATGTCCTAAGGTGTCAGGTTTATGAGATATTCACATAAGAAGAAAAAATATAGTTATATTTATCTGTGAATATCTGAGAAACCTAACGCATTAGGACATTTTTTATTTGTTTTAGTGTCTTCTATCCAAATTTATAACATTAATTGTACGCGAAGATTTTGAAAAAATAAATTAAAGCAATAGTTTGATGATTTGTTACGATTTTGCTTTAATTTAATATTTAAATTATTTATTTAATATTTAATTTACCATTTAATATTTAAATCGATTTTGATCGAGATCATGACTCCTCAGAGTACTTTCCTCCGTTTTGGATTTGGCCATATACTCCCATTTTGTTAAATAATTTTTTATATGTTTTAGTGTATTTTATTTAAAAATATAGTTTTATTGTGCGCGGTGATTTTGAAAACGAAATGGTGACCGGTGTTAGGACCAAAATCTTCGTACCCCATAAGGACGTATTATTCCTATATTAACAAGAACAAAAAAAAAATTAAAATCTCCCGACAGATTTTCATGAAACATGGCTAAGAACACTCGGGATAAAATTATCTGACACAAAAAAAAAACTAAACAAAAATCGGTTCATTCGTTTGGGAGCTACGATACCACATATACACAGACACAGACAGACACGAACTTATAACACGAGGGGTGTTATAAGAAAAAATCTTTTTGCGTTGGGGGTTAAAATTCGTAGTTTGTCGATTATTAAAGGTTGCCTGGAAGAAATCGCTTTTAGCGATAAGGCCGCCCATTGTGCAACTGTTTTGTGTTTGTGTTTTTCTTTTCTATTTTTCTTATTTTGGTGTGCAATAAAGAATATTTGTATTGTATTGTATTGTATTATGTACATTTCGAATTTATGCGGGGTACGAACCTAGTTTTTCGATAAAAACACAAACTAGGTTTGTAGTTAACCCGTTTACATTCGTAATGGACCTATCATTTATTATTGGTTGTTTATTACAGGCAAAATCCTTGTCTATTCCGCAAAAATCTTAAAATAATTTTGGCCAACTCTAACAACCCCAAGAAAGTGCTCGCGTTCTCCTGAAAAGTTTCGCTTTTCCAGTATGACAATTATAATAAAAGCTCCACCGGTTTTATCAAATTATGGAGACAATCTAAGGCCTGGAGAAACACAACGTACAAGGCTTTACTCTTCGTACGGATGAAGTTTTCCAGAAGTTTCGACATGTGTCCCGGAAGAATAGCACCTTCAATGGAATATCTACTTTTTATTTGAAATAGGAATGTTTTGAGATTATAAATAAATAAATAAATAATGCTGGACAATTCACACAGCATTATCTAGCCCCAAGCTAAGCAGAGCTTGTGTTATGGGTACTAGATAACTGATATACTTAATACAATACATTACATAGATAGATATTTTTATTATACATAGAAAACACCCAGACCAACGGAAAAAATTTCTGCAGATCGTACACAAATTTGTTCCGAGGCGGGGATCGAACCCGCAACCTCCTGCGTCGCAGGCAAACCTTGGCCCGCTGCGCCACGGAGGTCGTCAATATTCGCGTCGTTTATTATACATAGAAAACACCCAGACCAACGGAACAAAACTTTTTAAACTTTCGCGATTTGTAAACATAGTTAATGGTCTAATCGGGTATTTATCGCGTACCTTTTGTTTATATATCCCCTACGTTTCTACCGCGTTACAGCGATCGTGGTCACGGGGCGACTGAGTCGCCCCGTGACCACGATCGCTGTAACGCGGAAAAAGTTTTGTTCCGTTGGTCTGGGTGTTTTCTATGTATAATAAAAAATATCTATCTATGTAGTGTATTGTATTAAGTATATCAGTTATCTAGTACCCATAACGGGGCGACTGAGTGGCCCCGTGACCACGATCGCTGTAACGCGGTAGAAACGTAGGGGATATATAAACAAAAGGTACGCGATAAATACCCGATTAGACCATTAACTATAACAACGGAACAAATTTCTGCAGATCGTACATAAATTTGTTCCGAGGCGGGAATCGAACCCGCAACCTCCTGCGTCGCAGGCGGACCTTCGCCCGCTGCGCCACGGGGGTCGTCGATAATAGAGAATTTATGAATTTATATAGGTAGAGATTATAGTATGTTCATTTGAAAGACAGAGAGACATCTACGAGATGGTTCGAAATGAATAATCTAATTTTAATACGACCAAGAAAGTCAAATTAAATACCTGGGTCCTGTTACCTGGTAATGTTTATTGTGAACACAGCTTACAGAATCATCATTATGAATTAGTCGGTAATATTAATGGGTGGTAGTTTGCTTCTAAGTTTCTTTTTTATCTCTGTTATTTATGTTTACATTGAAATACCTACATTCCGGCGCAAATATTTTGGATTTAAAACTTATTTGTTGCCAAAGGATAAATCAAACAAAACTCGCCATTTATCTTTTCCAGTTCCATACATTAAACAGAAAGCTCAGGCTGCACTTGATTCAGTGTTTCCCGCCAACCAACTCCAGATTGTGCGCCACAACACCGCAACTTCCGGCTTCCGGTTCGGCTGCGCTTGCGCGTTGCTGACGTGACACACTAGCAAAATTCCATTCTTCCGAAAGAGGTCAAAATAAGAATGTGACATACAAAAAAGTTTTATTTAATAAGATATGTCAAAAATAGTTTACAGAACGAATCTCTAAGGTGAAAAGAATTTATTGCAAAGAAGTTTATGAAATTTAAAAACTTCAAAATATTTCTCGGTATTACCTTCCTATTTATAAATTGTGAGACTAAATTAAATATATAAATATATAATAAAATAAATATATTATTATTATTACCGTCGAATACTAAAATGCTACTCAGATTTAAGCACGTCTCACTCAAGTGACCAATTTTTGACAGATATTCATTGAAAGTTGTCAAAAATCGCGACTCTAGACGTGCTCAAACGTAAGTTGCCTTTGAGTATTCGGGCGTTACCTCCGAATACTCAAACGCAACTCAGATTTAAGTCAAATGTCAAGTGCTTTATTTCCTCTATACCTTAAAAGACTCTGGGACACGTCACAAAAATAAAGCGATCACTTTGATTTTTTGTTCACTTCAATCTTTTTAAGGTAAAGTAAACCTTTACCTTGTTAAGGCGTTAGTTTTTGAGCTGGAGCAAAACTCGTCCTAAGCTTCTTTATTCTCTAGAGAATCTGATATTTTGTAGTAAGACTTTTTAAAAAGGATCTGTTAGAAAATTTGTTTCAATTTATTTATTGATATTTTTGCAACTCACTTGGAGTGTTGTTGTAGAAGCGTATACATTGCCCTTTAAACGATACATTTATCTTGTGTAGCCTGGTTGTGGGCAGCACGTCTCAAGTAACCTTATTTTGAAAGATTTCATTGAAAGCTTTCAAAAAATCGCGACTAAAGACGTGCTCAAACGTAAATTGCGTTTGAATATTCGGGCGTTAGTTCAAATTACGTACTTACTACTGTAATTTAAGTAGCTACCTATGATAAAATAAAAGCTCTCTTTCATTATTTTGGTTCTCCTCGATTCTGTAGTTCCGTTTACTTCATTAATAACAGCGCGTGCTCACTCCCAAAAATGTTAATTTCACAAATTGCAAGTATTCATACCTCAAATATATGTGATGCAAAACTAAAGCCCACGGGCGGATGTACATAAATTATATTAAAATAGGCGCCCTAACCGACGTTCAACTCGTTGGGCTGCATTTAAATATTTAAAAAGTGGAAAAGGGGATGTAGCGTGTCCGCTAAAAGGTTCAGAGATTTTTATCTTTATTTTGGTAAGTTCAAAAGGCATTTTGTTTTAGGACCTTAAAAAATAACCGTTAAAATTACTTCTTTGGTGTTGAAAACATACTTTACCAACGAAAATTTTACTCTCAACGATCATTACATTCATAACTTATCACAGCCCAAACCACTCCCGATCAAAACAACATCCGAACAAAAAAAAACAGTTCATTTTATTTGCTTGGAAGCTACGATACCACAGAGACACATTTATTACTCGTCAAACCAATATCACCCCTCTTTCGTCGGAGTTAAGAACAAGGCTTTATTGCTTGTCTGAAGATCAGATTCACTAGTCTGCCTGAAGTCTCAATTATTAACAATAATCAAATCAAATTCAGCTACTGTCTCACACTGCGTCCTGTCGTAGGCGTTATCTAATAATAACAAAGTGGTTTTGTGCCTGATAGGAATGCTGCTGGCTTCTTCCCTCATAAAGTGCGTGGGTATACTTGAAGGTAAATCTGAAATGAAATGATCTGTATCTTCCACAAGACAGGAAAATTACTAGGTTTCGACTTTCAACCATCACACCCGTAATTGCTAAGAGCAATTTTTTTATAGAAAACTTTCGAGTCTTACTTTCTCATTCGTGTGAACGTAATCGAATCGTCACGCTCTGGTCAGTTACGCTGAATCGGGCAGTTATACTCGGTTCCCGTCACTTCTAAAGTTCAAAAATTTCACATTCGGTTTAAAGAATCTTTATTTTCTCAAAGAACATACATACAGTTCACTTAAATGAGAAAAACAAATCTTGTACTTATATTTAAGTATCTCTTTACGCTATTATTTAAGTTTGAGTGTGTTTATCTACCAATTAACATAATGTACAAACTATTTGGTACAAAAAAAAACAAAGAAAATAGCAATGATAGAAAATAAAACAACTTAATCTATACAAGTAAAGGAACAAAACCTATTTGGATATATTTGTCGCAGCACATTAAAAACCCACTATCCATCATTTTCGATAGATCTAGGTACCTGATCTACTTATTATTAGAATGAGTATTCTATCTAAGAATACCAGCTAGACAAAGCAACACACTTTTAATGTGAGGTCACAGGTTAGGAGAAATATCGAACGCTCAACACTCCATCAAAGCCTCTCTTTATAGTTTTTGTAAAATTAAATGGATCCCTGAAATTGTAACTGGATGGTTCACATTACTCTGGTTTCAAGTGAATCTTCCTTTCCGGCCGCAAGAGGCTGCGGTTGCATACTCTAATCTAAACGGACGTGTTCTTTAAAGCCTTATTTATAAAATGTTCAAAATTTGGTGAAGGCATAATAATACTTGTAAAATTAAACATGACTTACAAATTTTATTGCATTACATGAAAAAAATATGAATACCTGCCGTCAGATTTCAGATTTCAAAAACTTTATTTCTAGACTTACATTATAGCTCTACGAGTCAAATTTTAAACTATAACGTTGGTTAGTTGATCCCTGAGACATTTGCTAGTTAAACTTATTGTTTGACACATCGATGACGTAGCTACCACAGTCAAGAGAGAAAGAGACAGTTATAAAATTTTTTTTTATATGTCTCTTGTTTTGTTGGTAGTGCTGAGAGAAAAATTCAGGACAGATAAAGTGCTAAAAACCCAGACCCAATACCCTAAACAGCTCTAAAAGTTAATTGCAAGTAATTTGCGCACGCATCACCAATAGTATAGTTCAAGCCTAACTTTTATTAATAAGCTTATTTTGGTAGACACGAAAACTATTATTTCAATCTCTACCGTTCAAATTAAATAAATGAGATGAACTCTTGTTTCCACAATATGGTGGTGCGACTATATTTTCTATTTAGCGGTAATGTGTTTTTACTACTGTAACTGAAAATATTATCTAAGTAATTCACAGGGGTATACCCCTGTGAATTATTATGTCTGGGTAGTAGTAGCTAATTTAAATTTTACTAGGTTTATTTTAGCCTTCGAATGTAGAAAACTTTTTACATCACATAATATATTAACGAAAACGTAAATATTTTTTACTTTCGTATTCCTTGTGCGCTATAGTAGCTTTATTTTTGTGTTGAAGATCAACTTTTATAAACGTCACGTAATTTTTTTTTTGATCCAATATGATCTAAACGGGACAGCATAATGAAGTCTGTAATTTTAAATCCAAATATTTACTTCGCGACCTATTTGACAAACTAACGAAATAATAATTATGACAAATGGGAGGAGGATCTCATTATAAATAAAGTGTTTAAAAGATAGCTACTGATAGGTATCGTATTGTATAGAAAACGCGCAATCGACAAACGGAGCTCCGTTTGTATAGAAAACGCGCAGTCGACACGCAAGACACAGCGTGATGCGAGGCAGTGTGTTAACGGCCTTAGTGTGAAAGTTTTCAAGATACGTCACAAGATTACACCTAACGCTAACCTTAGTCTTAAAGAAGGTGAATCAAGTCATCCTTTACGGTATGTCTTACAGTCTTATCACCCTGCTCACAGTTGTGTGGTGCCGGCTTAGAATTTACACCACCCCAACTCTTCCCCCGGGTGTCGTAAGAGGCGACTAAGGGATATCCACCGGGGCGGGCAGCAGCGCCCCCTGCAGAACAATTCTACCACCGAACTGCGATCCTCAACCCGCATGCCCAGCGTGGGGATTATGGGAAGAACACCCGTGTGATAAAAGCCAATAAGGCGCATATCAGGGGGAGGCCTGCGTCCAGTAGTGGACCAAAACAGGCTGTTGAGTTTGAGGTTATCACACTAGCAATTTGCAAGCGATTTCAAAACTATGCGATTGCGCAGCGAGCACGCAGCGACTACGCGCGGGTACGCAGCGAGCGTATCGCTTTGAAATTGCTCGGAATCGCCAGTGTGATAAGGCTCTTAGAGAATCAGGAGATTCTAAGCACACTGCCTGTGTAGTTACCATAAATTTCAAGAGTTATGCAATAATAATACTACATGGAGCTACGGGGCCATTTATGTGGTCAGAGAGAGGTAGTTTTAGTCTTAAACTAGCAGTTCTAACAAACTATTATAGTTTTGGTTTGGTTAATTGTTCCGGAAGATGGAACTAGGTACAGAATATGCGCACTTTTGTATATTTTTTACCCAGTAACAAAGGATTGGTTACGTGTTTTGTTGTCCTTTATGTTTGTACGCACTAATTTCTACCCGCGGCTCTACCTGTCATTTCGGAAAAAAATATAGTCGGAATGAATTGATAAAAAGTAAGAAGTTTTTGTTTTCTCATAATCGAGCATATTTATCCCTACACGACTTTTCTCATAATATCATAGTTTGACATTTGCCATACAAACCCATCTCAAAAAGGCACCCTGTATAGTGGCAAGAAACAGGGATAAAAAACCCCTTTCTATTTAAATCTAAATCAATTTATAAAAACTTACTTTACAAACTGGTATGGTTGCAAATCTACCCTTATCTAATGTCACTCGCTTTTTCGAAACAAGTAAACTCGTGGCGTACTTTTTTCTATAAATGATGTTAACGATGAGACTTCTTTATCACCCCTTTAGCGATAAGAACCCTTAAAAAGATATTAAGGGCTCTTAAAGAATTTCGGTTAAATTCGCGGTAATAGAGCTCCTTATAACTTTAATAGGGGCAGAAGCCTTTATTCACAAAATTTAATTACTATAAAATAATAGAAATAAATTAGAACTAGTATTTACAATAGGGTATTTTACTCTATATTAGAAAAAATCTAAAAATATATTATTGAGATAGCTTAGGCAAATAGCAGTCGGAAAACGTTAGTTTTAGTTCATAAAATAGCAAACTAAATTTTAAATTTCAATTTAAAGGTTTTAGCTTTTTTAATCTTTTTCAGAACACCAAAATAGTAGTCGCCATTTTATTACGTCATACGGCTGTGTAAACTTAGAAGTGTCAACTATCAACTATCACTGCATTTGTTTACACAGCCAACTGACGACGTCATGACCACAGAGCATTATGGCGTCCACTGCATCCAACGTTTTCGTCAAATTACGCGTGAAATTTGAAAATGCAAAATTTCAATGCATTTTTTGGCACTTAACGATAGAATAAAACAATTGTGAATTTTTTAATGGTTCAATTAGCATTATAGAATTTAATTGAGACACTTTTCAAAAATGGTTGAACTACCCTATTGAAACAATTGAGCTAACTGCAGACTGTTGCAAACAATCTACAGGTAGCTCCACTGATCTATATCAATACCAGTCGGAAGCGTCCCCAAGACTTATAACTTTATAACTTAGGTTATAAAGAGCAAGCATTACATTTTGCTTTAATTTTTTTAGTGACAGTTAATTTATAAATATAACACATGAAATGAAAGAAAATAACTGATTAGATGATTCAATGAGAAAGATGATTTAAAATATTGTGTATTATTAATATTTTGTACATAAAAAAATAATGTTTGTTAACATCATAGAAACGCATTCAGAATGATTTAAAATCAAATTAAGTTACAGGTTCAAGTACATGTAGCACTAAAGTGTTTTTTTGTTCAAAAACCGTTCACCGTTGTCAATGATTGCTTTTTAAGGAAGAAACAATATTTCTCATGGCTGTCATCGTCTTGCAATGGGAGCACAATATGTTACAAGTTTTTGTTTACATGATCTCAGCTTCCAGAGATTAAAACAAACATACTCCAACAAGTTGCCTGGTTTGTTTACTTTGGCCCACTTGTTGTTGGATAAAACCGTTACAAAAATATGTTATTATAATATTTTGATTTTTAGTACATACATACTTGCGGTGCATTTGAATCCTTAAGTTACGTAGGTATACATTATTTTATGAAATATTTTCAAAAATAAACAAAACTAAAGAATTGGTTGGTGAAATGCGATCGGCTAACAACAACAAAAATATAGGTACCTAGAAAATATTATAAAAAAATATGTATGTTGGACCTAAGTATTATCTGTAGTATATTAGTGTTTTTCTTTTCGTCTCTTTCTTCTTATATTTTTTGATTAATATTTTAAATAGTATTGACCTTTTTATATACTGTGCATTTTTGGCCATAACGACCGCATCTGTGCATTATGTACACGGGGGTAATTAATAAAAATTAACACCGAAAACTACAAATAAGTAGGTAAGTACAACTAACTTTTTAAATAAAAAAAACATTATATACAAATTAAACAATTTTGTGATAACTGCAGCGGATAGATCAACTATCAATCAATAACTACCAATTGGAAGCGTCTCCAAGACAAAACTTTTAAATCCATCATGGTTATTATCTCAAAATTCATTAACAACGGGATATTAACCATGATTTGAGTTTTGAGCTTTCCAATATTTCGGCCATGTTCGCGGAATAACTGAAGGCGAGTGAGTTTTGTTTTTCAACCGACGAAAAACGGAGGAGCTTCTCACGTGTCGCCGCGTATATTTCTTTTTTTTTTATGTATGACCATGCATAACTTTTTACATAGTCCGATTTCGATAATTCTTTTTATATTGGAAAGGGTATCCCGAAGGTGGTCCCATTTAGATAGAAAAAAAATCAAAAAAAGCACTCGCTAAATGTTTGACCACGCATAACTTTTTACAGAGTAGTCCGATTTTGATAATTATTTTTGAAGTGAAAACTTCTTTAGCGGCGTTGAGCACTTTTTCTGTAATGGGTATAAAATCTTAAACTCGCGTCAGGACACGTGACCTGATCGAAAAAGCGTAAGACGGATGGAGAGTAGACAGCTATAGAAAATATTCTCTACGACGCGCGGCGCGGCGAAAATGTATGCCTGGGCCTACTGTTTCGTTTAGGCAGCGAAAAAAAATTAAAATTGATTGATTTTTCGGAGAGATAAACTTTTTAATGTAAAATAATTGTTATAGTTTTAAAGTGTTAAATTTTTAATGTAATATAAATTGTCATGTTTGTGTACGATAGCGCAATAAATGAATATTGTATTCTACCACATAAATGATAGTACTTTTATACTGATAAAGCAATTGGTGCAAAATTATTCCCTAACCATTCCAAAATATCAAACATGCTCAACGTTAATAATCAAGTTTTCACTTCTGCCGGCACTCCCGGAGTGCAACCCGTCTTTTTTTTATTGGATAGGGTATATACCTTGATGTGTCAGCAAACTAAATTAGACTCGAATTTTAACTAGATGTCGCCTCTAGAAGAAATTTAAGTCGGCTTATCGTTTTTTAAAACACACCAAATTATCTCACACGCAGTGCGATAATCTGGCGCGTTGTGCCGAAATATTGGAAAGTGCACAACTTAAATCATGGTAAATATCCCGTCCCCAAGACGTTGGCAAAATCGATAAGGTAATTATTCTAATGTTACGATCCGCTTATCATAGCCCATAGACCAATAGTTTTCTACGTAAAATTTAATATCAAAACCGAATAAGTCCCATTCAGCCCCGTTCTTGCACTTAATTCATTCCATAATGAGCCAGAGTAGTGCATATTTCATCGGCAGCGGGGCGCGGGGCGTTAAGTGGGGTATTTTATTGGCTTATTATACAATATTCTAAGCTAAAAATCGTGGAAAGAGTACGTTTTTAATTGGGCTTCGGTCTCGCGTGGCGCTGACGCGCGGATTATTCATGACCGCTTCAGAGCCAAGAGTCGCCCCGTAATGCTGAGAACATTTTTTTTATTTTCAAAACCCCAGTTTAATTTTCTGAAATATTGACTTGAAGATTTGCGCTTTGTATTTAGAAGCTGCGACAAACGTTGCTCTATGCAAAGCACAGGGATTATAAATAAATTATTAAGATTGATGGAATGAATTTCAATTAATTCACGCATTCGACGGCGATGTGACGAAATTTTTAACCCCCGACGCAAAAAGAGAGGGGTGTTATAAGTTTAACGTGTCTGGCTGTGTATCTGTGTATCTGTCTGTGGTATCTTAGCTCCCAAACGGATGAACCGATTTTCGTTTAGTTTTTTTTGTGTCATAGATAATTTTATCCCGAGTGTTCTTAGCGATGTTTTAAGAAAAACTATCAGGAAGGTTTTAAAATTTTTATTCTTATTCCTAGACTATTTTGTTCTTATTCCTAGACAACAATCCTTGTGCTTGGCCTAGTGATTTTGGTACATATACCGCTAGGTACGCATATCAAGATTAGCGAATCTTCTAGCTTTTACAGCAAAATAGGTAAATACAAAGTTGGTTATCACCTATCTCTTTAAAGTTTCCGTGAATTGTTGTTCCGCAATTGCTGGCAAAGGTTGCATACTTAAAGAGTCTAAGCCGACAGAATGGTATTACAACACATAGAGGAACTCAAAACCATAGTTTGCTTGTTATGTTCATTGTTCCACCCCCTTCTGGGAAAGGTAGTAATTGAGCCGGTGGATGCAACGGCATTGTGGCGTCATTAGTGCACTTGTATGGGATTACACCTGTTGGCGTTTGTAACAGAGCCAGTGGAATATATTTTGTAAACTTAGAACAAAATTTTCATCAATAGGTATAACTAATTTGATGTTATTTACAAGAACTAAAAACCTACTTTTAGAATGTATTATACAGGGATATTGGTAATTCACTGACACTGCGTAAACTGCTGGTTCTGCCCATCATCACGAACACCTTAGTGAAGACGCGAGGTCTTCATTCTAATTTTTTTATGTAAATCGTCTCCCATACGACATTATGTCCGAATTCCAATTAATTACTAAATACCGATCTCCCACTCCTATTTAAATCCACATCATCATCATTGGCTTATTTTTCATTCACGAAAGATGATTTAAGTGGCATCAGTCTGGCTGGGAGTCAGCCGAACATACACACTCTCTGATAATTCAGGGCAGAGCCGGTTTTAGGTTTAGTTAAAGAAAACCCCTATAATGAACGATTTTTGAATGGAAGGGGTACATTACATACTAATATCATTCCTTTTCCACCAATTTTAAGAATTGAGACTTGGCGTCTTCACGGACGTTCATGATGGTGGGCAGAACCTGCAGTTAACATAGTGTCAGTGAATTACCAATAACCCTGTATACAGCGGATGAAAATTTACACTGTTTTTAAGCTATAGTCAAATAGTCCCTTAGAATAAAACCCTGAGAGTGGGTTCCCTTTAAAAAAAAACAGTGGTGCTTAGAAACCTCTTCCTTTTTTTGAAAGTCGGTTGCTTTACCTAAAGGTGCGGTAACAACAAAACAACTCTTAACTTTACAAAGTACGTCAAGGCCACGCATTAGTTAGTCAAATGAGATTTGATACTGCTGTTAATTATAAATCAAAAACCTTTAAAAAAATCTTATGCTTTTTTTGAGAGTAGCTCAAAAATAACGATACCACGGATATTCATATCATTCCCCATAATATTTCAAACAACGCGATCCTGGCAGGCTAATTTAGCTTTCCAAACCAGTGGGTCGGCACACTGAATTTAAACATTCCTTCTAGAGCCACGAGAGGGCGCCAGAATCTATTTCACGCACATTACGCCCATGACTTATGAGTTATTGCAGCTGTAAAACTCAGCACACGTCAGTCCATTTGCTTGATTTTTAGGTTTTAATTTAAAAGCATAGGATTTTTTGGCTGAACGTGGCGGGGCGTATATTTTACGGTTTTTACTACGATAGATCGTGAAATGCGGTCGTAGTTGTTTGGATCACATTGCAAAACAAGGGTTGGTATAATAATTATATTATATTTTTTGTATTAGGTCTATAAATTAACGAAACTGCAAAATTCTTGGAGCCCCAAAGAGGCATTAACTTACGCCACCCTTAGATAGATGGCACTGCTTGCTTCATTTCCTTACAAACGAACACAAAATTATAATACCTACGTATTTTATACAGTTTTAGCATAAATTTGGCTTTGCATAGTTAGTTTTTCCAGCTTCTTGCCTGTGTGGTCCTATTAAGCTGGTCCCGTTGACTGGACCACAGAAATTATTTTTTCGGTAGCACAAATACAATTTTCTAAAAAAGATAACTCTGTAAAGACGTAGTGCAAAGAGCAAATTAACGACCGATGTGGCGCGGCGGGCGAAGGTCCGCCTCCGACGCGGAGGTTGCGGGTTCGATTCCCGCCCTGGGACAAATGTATGTAGTATGTAATGTATTGTATTATGTATATCAGTCATCTAGTACCCATAATACAAGCTCTGCTTAGCTTGGGGCTAGATGATGCTGTGTGAATTGTCCAGCATTATTTATTATTTATTTAAATTGAATTCAAACTTATTTTCTTACCTAAAAAAACATTTTAATAATAATAAAATAAAATTTTAATATAATTCAATTGTTTATACTAGTTGTAATTTATTTATATTAGATGATTGTAATTTTCTTTGTGAAAAAAGACTTATTGCTTCATAATAATACTGCTGGTTAACTGACACAGCATCAGACCCAAGCTAAGTATAGCTTGTGTAATGGGTACCCTACTAGATAATTGATGTACTTACTTAATGTACTTATAATAATTAATAAATATGTACTTATAGTGTATGTTTTAAAAAAGTGGCTAGTAATTTTCGTTCATGAATTTTCTTCTCAGCAGGTTAACATTTCTAGAAGCTATTTATGACTCATCATGATGTCCGCTCTGTAAGGTTAAGTACTTGTAATGCCCCATCGTCCGTGTCGAGACAACTCGGCGCCGAGCGGAGGAACGACCAGCCAATGGTAGCAATGACTTCAATAGATCGGGATTCACAGGGTGTTTTTTAACCCCCGACGCAAGCAGAGGGGTTTTATATAATAAATTAATAATAATAAATTAAATTAATAATAATAAATAAACAATGCTGGACAATCCACACGTTTTTTAGAATAAAAGTAGATAGCCTATGTTATTCCAAGTCCAGATCTTTGTGTGCAAAATTTCCGCCCGATCTATTTAGTTAGTAATTTTGTTTTGGCATTGTCTTCGGCCAACTTTCGCTCATATAATATTAGTAGTTTACTTCTATCTGTATGTCTGTAGTATCGTAGCTCCCAACGGATCAAACAATTACGTATGGTAAAGTTTATTTTTATTTTCTGAGGTGATTAATAATCACGACTGTTCCCGTCCTGTATTTGATAAAAATTGGTGCAGCCGTGCTTATTCCGTTATGGGTTTCATCTCTGTTACTCTAGTTTCAAAATAAAGCCGCCAGAGGTTTTAAATTATTTGCTTCATAGCCTGTTTGGTAATCCTGAAAATGTATTGTATTATTTCATTATTATAATATTATGCATTAGAATCAATTGGGGTACGTCGACACATAAAACCGAAAGTAAGGATTGGCGCAAACGGACCACCGACCACAGCCACAATTGCACTGAAAATGTATGGAAAAGCGTGTAAACAGTTCTCCGCTTATTTGGTAATCCTGAAAATGTATTGTATTTCATTACTATAATATTATGCATTTGAACCAATTGGGATACGTCAACACATAAAACCAAAAGTAAGGCTTAGCGCAAACGGACCACCGACCACAGTCACAGTTGCACTGAAAATGTATGAAAAGCGTGTAAACAGTTCGTCGCTCGCCACCGGTGGCTGTGGTCTGTGGTCCGCGCCAAGCCTTACAATAATCATATCTGTAATTATTACAGAGCTGCTACCTCATCAACCATTCTGCAAATACATCTGAAAATTATCTGGAACCAGAAATTGAAACTAAAAACTGAGATTTAGCTGGCCTTCATTGTGGTTCAAAGGCCGTTATTTCTAACTTTGAAATTAGAAACCTAATTTCCCCAAAACATGATAAATCAGTGCTAGAAAACATTGTTTATAACAGTAGCCAATTTGTGAAGTCAGCCTGCTTTTGACAGGATGACGGTAATGAGTAATTTGCCATCCTGCTGCTATCAGACTTTATTGTTTAGTTTGAAACCTGGTATTTAGGATTAATAAAGCTATTAGCCTTAAATGTAAATCGTGGATGTTATACCTTATAATCAATAACAATGATGAATTAATTCGTAAGTTCCTATCCACCTCTCCTGCCATCCATCTGATATTTAATTAATATTTTACTTTAACTTAGACGACCGATGTGGCCAAATGTTTGTACGATCTGCTAATATTTGTTCCGGGTTCTTGGTATTTTCTATGTTTAATAAAAAATATCTATATTTAGTACATCAGTCATCTAGTACCAAAAACACAAGTTCTGCTTAACTTGGGACTGGATGATGCTGTGTGGATTGTCCAGCATTATTTATTTATAGGGTGCCAACCTCAAAACCCTCTTCCGTTGGAAGTCGGGTTAAAACCAAAATAAAGTAGGTAAAGAAAACTCACCCCTTGTGAACAAACTGAATGTATTGAACCTCAACTAACAGGTTAATATGGGGGAAGTGAGCTCCTTTCGATCTCAAAATATAATGTGACAGTGACTTATCAGACTGGATTTTATTTTGCTTCTTCGTAACGCTCGGCGCTCCTTGACTCTTAAATATATTTTTCAAAATAAATAAATAGTACAAATGAATACTATCAAAAATGTCATTGCCATTTTTTCTAGTTATGTATGTATAGCTATAAAATATGGCAATATTATACTAATATTATAAAGAGGAAAGATTTGTTTGATTGTTTGTATTGAACAGGCTCCGCAACTACTGGACCGATTTGAAAAATTCTTTTACCATAATAAGCCCACATTATTCCTGATGAATATAGGCTTTTTACCGCGGAAAAATGCTTCATTCCTACGGGAAAACGGGTAATAGGACAACGGGTAGTAAGAATATACTGGAATTATGATTCTAGTTAGAGTTTTCCAAAGAGGATGTTATTTACGGATGTAAGCTTTAACACTATAGGACTTTATATATGAATTTTGTACTTGACTATACAAATAGTGTACAAACAGCTAAAGATAATAGTTATAGTTCGAGTTTTGGACCAAAAACTAATCTATTGATCGATGTGTGTAAGTAAAGGGGGCAAATAACGAAAGTGGGCGATGAAGTAATAAAAAGTACAAGATTTCAAAAAGGGGCAAAGATCCACAATTTCCATGGATGGCTAAAATTAATAGACGAAATCAGAAAGGGGGCAAGTGCAGAACAAACCGAATGGATGTTTGTCACCTCTTCACGCCTAAACAACTGAACGGATTGGGCTGAAATTTTTCATACAGGTAATTCTTATCCCTAATTTTTATCCCAAAAACTCAGTTCCCATGATATAGAAAATGTTTGCATAGAAAGAACGAGTGTGAAACCGCGGGCAGCAACTAGGGGTTAGTCCATATAATAAGACTAACCTCAAAGTAAGCAGAGTTATGAGTACTCGATAAATGATATATTTAATACATTACATACATAGATAGACATCTTTATTCTCATAGAAAACACCCAGAACACCAAATATCTGCAAATGTACAAACATTTATCCCCAAACGGGGAAGCGGGAATCGAACCCTCAACCTCCTGTGTCTCAGGCAGACGAGATATTTCGTCCGCTACGCCATAGAGGTCGTCTAAATAGTAAAATTATTAGAAAAACCAGCTTAAGGCTGAAGACCAGTTGGACTAGATGGATCAAACCGGAGCCCGGAGGTATAAATTTGCATAGATGTAGCTCTAAGCCCGGAATCAAACATAGGCTTTTTATCACTTAAAACAGTTCCCATGGGATAGAAATAACCTTCGAACGTTTCCATAGAAACAATGCGTGCGATTCTGCGGGCAGTAACTAGTTATACATAAAAGGCTAGGTGCTAAATTGTGAAATTCTTAGTTCCGGTAAGTCGAACCTATGGTTATCCTAATAAAAAAATAGCGTTGACTTACCGGCACTATACCTGGCACGGTAGCTTATGGTAGGCCATTTGATGCCTTTGCTATCACTTCGGTCCTTGTAATTTTTACAATGTTGGTACCTACCAATCTTTTTCATTCATACTGCCTACACTATAGGTAGAACACACAACTGGCAGATCTCTGTAGAACCATGTCACAGTAACAAACGCCAAAAGCGTCGTTTGATACTGTGTTTGGCATTTGTTTTCTTATTGTGACAAGGTTCTACAGAGATCCGCCAGTTGTGTGGTCTACCTAAACATAGTTTGGTTTTTTTAATTGTTCCTCGCATGCCGATTCCCTATACGTCGATTCCTTTAGCGTCGATTCTTGTAAAGGCGACCGCGCCTGAATTCCTTCCACGACGATCTCGCTTTTTTCGCGGTGTACAGTCGGCTGCGTTGTAGGGAAAATCAAGAAAAACTAAAAAAAATTGGGTGTTAAAGTATCGTGCGTTCCAACAGCTTCGTAAAAAGCTATTGATTCATGCTATTCACAATAAAGAAAAAATTTCAATTTCGTTTGTATTACGTAAATGTCAAATGAAATAAGATATCTACATTATTAGGTATATCTGATTACGGCGTACAACACAAAATTGATTCTGAAACCGTATAAGTCAAATAAGCTTAGATCTGTCCAAAAGCTTCTATCGTCTATTGAATAATGCCTTTCATGAATACAGGTTGCCATGGAATGGGTGTACTAAGCCGAGAGGGGGTGATTCTGGACGTCGGGGGGTCAACGTTTGCTCTACGATTTTTTTAATTTCTTTAATTTTTTTCTTATTTTTACAAAAAATTGAGGCTTTTTTAACCTTATTACATTATTATTATGTTTGGAAATTTAAAAGGATTTTCATAATTTTTTTGTAATAATTTCATGTCAAAAACACTGATTTTACTGAATAAACTTTTACGAGATATTTTGTAGTGTTAAATAATGCAAGAGTGCGTGTAAATAAATACGATCATGAAGAAAAATTGCATTAAATAGAAGAAAAGTTTTTTCCAAAAAATATTATTTAAAATGTATGAAATACGAAAAATCGTGATTCACAAGTTGATCCCCTCGGGGTCCAGAATCACCCCCTTTCGGCTAAGTAGACCCTTTCCGTGGCACCCTGTATATAATAATAGCTGTGTCTCATATCATTTCAAGACTTACCTACTCGATGTCCCAATAAAGTTTGTGGATCTTGCCACATAATAAAGTATTACAAAAGCCAAAGACCGTCATTGTTGCTGGTACTTCAATCCGAGGCCTGTGGAGCGTTTGCGCGGGCGAGTTGACTGGTACGAGCGACGAACTCATTGTAAACATTGGCCAAGTGCGTGTCGAGTGTAGGATTCCGTATTTGCAAAGTTCATTATCATAAATAAACTTGTTTACATGTTTAACACAACTAACAACTTTATTTTTAATTGAATTTGTCGATACGAAGATTTCCTCTTTACCTACTAAGGACCGATAAGTTTATAAGTTGAAAAGCACTTCATTAACGAGTAAAGCATAGCTGTGATAGTTTTCCTCTTAACTTCAATACACACCTGATCGTTGAATCAGCCCGTTTGTAGAATGAGTAGGCCGTTTACAAAACGGAGCCACTCAGTTAAATGTCTCGGCCGACGGTTGAACGAGCGTCGAAATCAACGTTCAAAAAATGGCTTTTAACAGCTACCGTAAGTAAACATGCGTGAGCTGAGCACCGATGAGAAATTTCTGTACACTTTTAAATAGACCTTTGGTTATAAAAATAAGAAATATATGATATCTCTAAAATAAGGAAATATTAAGGGATAAATCCTGTATTTAGGTGTATTTTCTTTGACAAGTATCTTCAAAAGCAATTTACTGCAACCCTGTTTCTTCACACGATTACTTTATTTACTCTCTGACCATATATAGTGAGTTATAATAAAGTAAAAATGCAAGTTTTCATTACTTTTATTTTTAAAATGACCTTCATAACCATTGTAGATGTAGTTACTAGTACATGTTATTCGCTTCACAGACCTACACTATTTAAATATTCTACTTTTATATATATTCATAACTAAAACGATTACATTTAACCAATTACACTAGTTATCTACAAGATTAAAAATTATACAAAGAACACACAATTATGTACACAATTCTTAAAACAAAAAAAAAAACAAAAAACTAAAACCTTCTATCAAGCATCCATCTTTCATTCATCAATCTCGCAAAACCTCAGGCATTCTAACAGTATTTTCTTCCATTCATCGGCAAAGATATCACAATCCGGGTTCTGGTCAAGAACTACTTCTTTAAGATCATCTACTTGCTTTAAGAACGTGAGAACGTCATTCAATGATAGGTAATTCAAATCCATGGCGCTACATTTCAACTCCACAAACAATTATGACGGCATCCCTAAATCATTCGTTGTAGTACTTATAAGTATCGTTGTAACAAGTAGTTCTACTAACGTACTAGACTAATTCTACCAAGATGATAACAATTGGCTTACTAAACCACTCATCTACTTACTGTTCTTGTAAAGTAGTCAAGCGGTTTAGTAAATAACCGCAGTAAACGCTCCTCGAAGGGTACAAGATAAGGTTTTATGAGTCGCCACGTCGTTTCTATGAGAAGTCCTGGGAATTTACGCAGCATAGGTTTGTTTAGGTTACCAATTACAAAATAGAGTGGGTACGAGTAATCTTGCTATAATATATTATGTCTAGTACGTCGGATAGGTACGAATATTTATTCATCGTCATCATCATCATCATCAGCCTATATTAGTTCACTGCTGGACATAGCCCTCCCCTAATGAGCACCATAGCGCCCTGTCTTCAGCTTATCGCATCCAGCATCTGCCTGCAGTCTTTCGCAGATCGTCATCCCACCTGGCCGGAGGGCGTCCTACACTACGTTTGCCGAGTCGTGGTCTCCACTCAAGAACACGTTTACCCCAGCGGTTGTCGGTTCTTCGTGAGATATGGTCGCCCACTACCACTTCAGCTTTCTAATTCTTTGAGCTATGTCAATGACTTTGGTTCTCTGTTGGATGTATTCGTTACGAATTTTATCCTTCAGAGAGACTCCGAGCATAGCTCTTTCCGTAGCTTGCTGATCGACTTTGAACTGGTGGACCAGCCGTGAGTGTCCACGTCTCAGCTCCGTAGGTCATGACGGGTAGGACGCACTGATTGAAAACTTCAGTTTTCAAGCATTGTGGTATGGATGATCCAGAGAGTGGGTCCCAGAGAATCCTACGTAAAAGAAATAAACATAATGACAGTACCATGTCAATATATTTATGAAAACTTGTTGTACACTCATAGAAATATAAATCGGTTCCCTAAAAATAGTGATAAACATAATTTTAATACCAGATAAACATAATTTTAATACCATATAAACATAAACTCGCTGTGCCCACAGTTGTGGGCAGTGGTGCAGCCTAGTTAGTCTGCACAAAATTAATGTATCTTTTAAAGGGCAATGTATACGCTTCTACAACAAAACTCCAGGTGAGTTGCAAAACTTATGAGTAAATAAATTCAAATAAATTGTCAAAACCTTGCTGTGCAAGAAGACTTACTATAAAATATCAGATTATCTAGAAAATAAAAAGCTTTGCACGGGTTTTGCTCCAACTCGAAAAGAAACAACTTATAGGCTAAAGGTTTCTTCGTCGCTTCTTTACTTTAATCTACATACCGAAGCGACAGAAATCAAAAAATCACTTAATTTCCGTGTCAGTGTTTAGTTTTACAATTTGACCTTTTCTAAGTGAGCATTTATTGTATTTATGGAAATAAAGAGTTATTGATTTTGATTTTTGATTTTGATGACGAGAAGACTCGACGTAGTTTCCCAAACGCTGTACGAATATTTATTATCAACATGTTTTGATCTCTTTTGTTACAAATTGGATCAGAGAGCTCGGATAGATATCCAATTATCTAGATTTTTTTTCAAAGCAGTGTGCTTTGAAAAAAAATCTAGATAATTGGATCTATCGTTTTCGCTAAGGATTTTTTGCCAAGTACCTACCTGAGTAAAATCTGAGTTTCAATTTTTTACTGGAAAATACTTGTTCAAAAAGGTCTCTCATGATTCAGGCAATTTTATCCACCTATCATCCACCTTTACATCCACGAAGGATGGTTTATGTAGTGGTCGTTTTTAGGGTTCCGCATCTCAAAAGGAACCCTTATAGGATCACTTTGTTGACCCCCTTTTCTCAGGAACGCATGGAGAACGCTTGAAATTAACATCACATACTCAAGTCCGTAACCTCTTGGAGCCGCAACTATTATTAACTTCTAGTGTTGATACCACTTATATTTGGATCCACAGGGCTTAATATAAATGAACCGCTTTATAGGCTATACAATTATTTTTACGTAGTGAACAATTATACATCCCTTGTATTTATTTTCATAGAGTGAGTGGCCTTGCTAGAGAGTATCACACAGCAATATTGGTAAAATCTTTAACGAATATAAGGTTATAGTTTAACCTAAAGATGCGCGACTGCGAATGATCTGGCTAGTCGAATGATCTACAACTACTAATTTACTCATTCGACTTGAATATTAGTAATATACTAATCTTCAAAGTCGAATGACAACTACTAATTAGTAATTACTAATGCCTCTACGAATTGATCGAGGCGTCGGATAACGAATTGAGTTCGACTGCCCGACTCGGGCCGTCGCCATTACTAACCAAATTAGTAACTAATATGGTTAGTAATCTATTATGAATGGTTCGAATGATTTGTGAAGTCGAATGAAATCATTCACAGTCGCGCAACTTTAGTTTAACCCCTCGTTAATATAAATAGGGTACCAAGTCACCAAGTCATCTTAATCCAGTTTTGTGCTTTAATTAATTTAGGTTCGTTGGTCGTGTTGGGCAATGCTGCAGTCAGCGTGTAGGTAAACGAGTTTGCTAGACAACCTGCCGTCAGAAACAGGATAATTCGCAGACGTGTTTGTGTTATACGGAACACTATACACCCGCTACATACTAAGTGCAAACTGGTTTCTGTGGGCATTTCAAATAATACTACGTATTTAACTAGCTCGTTGTTGAATAGAGCTTAATTTTTATAAAAGGATTATAAAATGTAAGACTATTAAACTACAGGTATATTTAATCCACAGCTATTCCGATAGCCCGATGCTTTAGACGTTATCTTCGTAAAGTTCAAGTCTGCTCACAAATCGACAACAACTAAATACGTGTTCATGATGTTGGGCAGAACCTGCAGTTAACATAGTGTCAGTGAAATAAGAATAACCCTGTATAGTTATTATGTTTTCAAAACCTACTTCACAATCAGCGCTAATTTACGCAAAGGGGTTATTTGTCTTTGTTAAGCACTTTGTGAGTTAGGAAATTATTTTATTGTTTTAACTTTGTAATTTTTGTATCTTATGTAAGTAACACTTCTGCTTATAATATGTATTGAAATTATGCTGATTTTATTTAAATACCTACTACCACAGTAAATAATATATTCATGTACTGTGCTATTACGCTTAATTTATACGCAGTTCCTAAAATTATGCTGAAAATGAAAACCTCGTTAAAACTCTAAAATAAACACAGTCAAGGCAAACAGGCAATGCAAATAAATGTTACTAATATTACCTAGCTTTTATAGCTAGGTATTAACATATGATAACTTAGTTCACATTTGATTATGTTACCTATTCATATAATTTTTCACAAGATTTTACCTAGAATTCTGTATCTCTTCAACCTAAACAGCCTGTATTGGTCCACTACTGTACGCAGGCCACCCCCTGATAAGCGCCTTGTTATCACATGGGGGTATGCCCATAATCCCCACGCTGGACATGCGGGTTGGGGATCACAGTTCGGTGGTAGAATTGTTCTGCCCCCGGTTGATATCCCTTAGTCGCCTCTTGCGACACCCGCGGGAAGAGTTGAGGTGGTGCTAATTCGCAGCCGGCACCACACAGCACATTCTGTATCTAATTATTTTTAAACCTAAATAAATAACGTTTATGTTTTATTTATTTATATAAAACGTATATTTTTCTCTCACAAAGGTCTTAACTAAAAGTGAACACTAAGTTACGTATTTGTATAATAATTGATTAAGGACTTAAAAGTAAGTCAACTAATATTGGTATGACCATAATCTATGTTTGTTATAAAATACTGATGCCTGAAACGGTTTTTTTAAACCTGTGGTACAGGTCACCTTTAACACAGGACACACTTCTCAAATAAATTGAGAAGTTAGTTTTACCACTCATTAGATTGACAGGAAGGACTTAATTTTTAAGCACCTGCAATAAATCTGACATTCATTAAAATAACGACCACCCTCCATAACGATATACTAATTATATTTTATCATTAAACTACCAGTACCTAATAAATCAATTCAGCTTTTTTATAGGGTGTTAGTCAAATTAGTGCACCATACTAAAGGAGGTCAGTCACCTGCTACCACAGATTAATATTCAGAAACAAACCAAGCAGTAAACCTCAACCTCAACAGCCTGTATTGGTCCACTACTGGACGCAGGCCTCCCCCTGATAAGCGCCTTATTGGCATTTATCACATGGGGGTAATGTCCATAATCCCCACGCTGGGCATGCGGGTTGGGGATCGCAGTTCAGTGGTAGAATTGTTCTGCAGGGGGCGCTGCTGCCCGCCCCCGGTGGATATCCCTTAGTCGCCTCTTACGACACCCGCGGGAAGAGTTGGGGTGGTGCAAATACTAAGGCTTAGTTAGTTCACTGAATATTAATCTGTGGTAACAGGTGAATGAACTCCTTCATTATGGTGCACTCATTTGATCAACACCCTGTAAATAATGAATGAAACACTCAGAAACATATCTGAATAGACCAGTTGAATGAGAACTCAAAAACTTTTTAAGCCCCACCCCACCTGATCCAGAAGATAATAATTCAAAAAAATAGCTTTGAATCTTATTAAAACGCTGTAAATCTGAACCGCACACATGCGTTTATTTGGACGATATTAAGCACCTCTTAATTAGTCCTAATGGATCTTAGACCTGACCAGTGAGAGTTTGCTGAGAGTCCGCTGACTTGTAAAAGTTTTAGTGCCAAAATGTAACAAATAACTCAATATCACTCAAAATCAACATATAATCGAGTTTGCATGCAACTTGAAAAGTATTCCCTCTCAGTATACGGGCGATGTAGGCGCCTAATCTATAGAAGGACGCAAAAACTTTTATGTTATCGTAAGCTATGCCATATACAACCTAAAGCCTCTGGTTAAGAAAGATAAAAAGATCATTCATTCATAAAAAAAATCGTTACGAGTGCTTTAAAGATATTTTTGGTTTGTCTGAACACTACTGTATTCTCTTCATCATTTATCCTAAAATTTATTAAACAGGTCCTGTAGATAACATACAATCCTGCATTTACTCATAATCATAACTTATGACATCATAATGCACCTTCAAAAGCAAATTTTGACAGTAAGTTTTGTTAGTAAGTAGTATCGTTCTGCAACCTGCAAACTGAACCAATACCATAGATATCAAAACTACAAATCAATGATTGCAACTGTGTGCAGCAAAAAACCTTGATTGAAACAATACCTCTCAAAAGGTAACGTCGGCACACTCCTGCCTAGTGACGTCACTGAACACGTCACTCCAACAGCAGTAATGGAATTCTCATGCTCGCCTCGCCCCCGGTTTTGCGGTGCTAGTAATACACACTTTAAATTTCCACCGGTAGGTAACCCCGCAAGCGTTCCAACAAGAAACTTTCGGGAACTTTTAAAGGGATCTAAATGGGCCTTATTTCAAACTTTATCTGTTGAGTGACGACGGGGTTATTTTGATGCATAATAGTTAGCTCACTATGGAATTTCTGTCTCGGTGACGGAGGAGTGACCAAGTTTCTGAGCTTAGTGGTTATCTGATTATGCGCTTAAACAACTGAAAAGGGAAATTTCAGTGTTTCGCGCAAAGACATTTCCAGGTTTTACGCGATTACGCACGGCTTCTTTCGACTATGCGTTAAAGGTTTGTGGGGGACAAGAGGAGACGTGAAAAACCCTTTCAGGTTTCGCAGTTTAGAGCTCCTGAGAGCATTTTTTCATGCTCCTTCCTCTCAATGGTTGCATACTGCTTAAGGTGACTCGCTCTCGTTCGAGAACTATAAAACTCGGATGTAAAAGCTCTGGGTCTGATAGCGAACCGGAGCAATCACGAATTGCCATTTTATTTTCTTCCCGCATCCGCATTGCTCTTAAGCGCTTCAAAGATATTGCTAATTGCAGCAAAACGGCATTAAGTATAAAAAGCAGCATTCGGTTCGAACGGAATGTTCGCGGTTGATTGGATTTGTTTCGCTCTCCATTCAGTCCGCGACTGCGTTTTGATCCTGAACACACTGCAGTTCTATTTTTTAATTTTTTTATAGTCCGTCCACATGTTGATACAGTCATCGCAAAAAGTCCTTTATCATTTAAGAAAGTTGTGATAAGACTAGGCTCGGCATTACTCCGTCAATATTTGGATTAAATCTGATTTTCTAAAACCATTGAATGGAGCTTTTGGGTATCAAAAATAGTCCGTTTTAAAGCTTTTTTTATAACTTATTTTTTAAGAATTCGAAAACCCTCTATGGCAATTTTATTTGAAACCATGTGGTAAAATGCTACAGACTAACACACAGTCACTAATCAAACTTACAACACCCCTCTTTTTGTCGAGGGTTAAAAATAAGGCAAATGAACGTAAACTGCGGCCGCTATTTAAGTATTTTTTATTATTTAACTATAAAAACTATCGTAGTTTTACGAATTAATTACGGATGTGAGCGGGTTAACTACGAACCTTATTTGTGTTGGAAGAACAGCAACGTTTTCATCCGTAACGATTTTTCTATTATATTCAACAGCGTAAAAATTCAAACAAATTTCGACTTCGACGGGACTTGAACCCGCATTCTTCCCTCAGTGCGGGAATGTGCTAACCAATTACATCACGAGGTAAAATTTTGGCGATATTTTTTTCTTAGAAATTGCCCTAAGGGCTAACGCACGTAATAACAAAAATCTTCAACAGTGTTATTCTTGGTTCGGTTAGGAACAAGCCTTGGGTTCCAACGAAACTCGTTTCCAGTGAAACACCACGGTTAACCAATGACTACGACCGGCTCCCAATACGTAGCGCTTATTTTCTTCCATTATTGTTTGTTCTTTTGCAACTGCTCATCTACTGAGCAGTGTTCCATTGTTTTTCTTTAAATGATTTTTGTGGGATTGCCTTTTTTACACCCTACCAATCGTGGATTTATCAAAGAAATCAAATAATACTGCAAAATTATTCGACTTCGACGGGACTTGAACCTGCATTCTTCCCTCAGGACGGGAATGTGCTAACCAACTACACCACGAGGTCAAGTGACTTAGGAGTCGAAAATCTTTGGGACTTCCTACGGACTCTAGGGAAACATTGAAGACTAAAGTTACATTTACTTCGTTTGAAGAAAGGTGCCGCGTTGCTCAATTAGAAATTACCCTTAATGTGAGGGCTTACGGACTATAATAACAAAAACCTGTGGATTTATCAGCTGTTCCGCCGTTGTGCTTAACAGTCTTCTTATTTTCAGTAGGTACTAAACAAAGATCCTATGACTACGTTACGTAGGCTCTAAATGCTGTGTTTGTACTGCTTTCTATTTTGGTATTTATAAATGAATGAATGAATGAATGAATGAACACTTTATTGTACTCTTAAAAATAACATTCATAAAAATCTTATATCTAAATAAATAAAAAATAAATAAACATAGTACAAAGGCCTTATCGCTGAGAGCGATTTCTCCCAGGCAACCTTGGGATGAAGAGAAAGATATAAGAATAGAAAAAGGGGTGAAAATGCACAGAAAGGAAATAACAGAACTTATATATCTAGTACATACATATTTACAATACAAAATAATCTAATCTACTTACAAAGAAAATAATAAATATACGTAGGTAGTGCTCACCCTGATGAAGCTCGTTAAGGAATGAAACGTTGATATTTTATTTTACTATAAAAACTTTCGTAGTTTGACGAATTCATTATGAATGTAAGCGGGTTAACTACGAACCTAGTTTGTGTTGGAAGAACACCAACGTTTCATCCCTTAACGAGGGACTTCATCAGGGTGAGTGCGGTTCGCGTCGCGCCTGTACCGCGTCCCTGCGCGCACTTCTTCCAACACAAACTAGGTTCGTAGTTAACCCACTTACATTCATAATGAACGTTGGTGTTCTTCAAATACAAACTAGGTTCGTAGTTAACCCGCTTACATTCAAAATGAATACGTAGGTAGTGTTAGGTAGCTAACACACACGAGTATTATAGGTTACCTCTAGACAATACTTACGTATGGCAGTAGTGCAGGTCTCATGGCGAGAGAGGGACACCGGAGAGGTTTTTAGTGGGTATAAGGTCCTTCTCAGGTCGTCGAGCCCCACATAATTCTGGTCCCCCCAGACCAGTTTATTGATAAACGAATTTCTCCGCCGAATAAAAAGAAAGGTCTCTTGTGTCAGTCTGTCACTGACTGATTCTTACTCATATAAATAGACTAGCAGTGCCTTGCGGTTTCACCCACGTAATTCCCGTTCCCGTGGGAATTCCGGGATAGATATAGCCTATGTGCTATTCCATACTATAATCTATCTCTGTGCCAAATTTCATCCAGATCCGTTCAGTAGTTTTAACGTGAAAGAGACACAAACATCCATCCATCCAGACCTACAAACTTTCGCGTTTATAACATTAGTAGGATAGGTGGACTTCTTTTAAGGCCAGGTATTCCTGCAGCAGTAGGTGTAAGGGAAAACGCGCTTCTGCCAAGCAGCCACGCTCGTGTTTTTTGTAGTTATTTAAACAAGGTAATTAAGAAAATCATTTTATTATGTTAAACTCTGCGAATTTGTTTAAAAATATTAAGTATCATTAGTTGAGTACAAAAAAAGTGTGACATCAGTAGTTCGCTAGTTTTAGTATTGAAAACACGTTAGAAAACGGGGTAACTTTGAGATTATTTTCTTTCGAGTGAAGTTCATTAGATCTTGTAACTGAATGCGACTTTGACTAGACTAGATCCTTAAGTAATATATATCTTTTTTTCAGAATTTTTAAACACTATTTTCTAAGTCTCAGATGATTTTAAAAATCACAAAAATGCGTCCTATGCTGGCCCACCAAGCCTTAAGCACCAGTCTATGAATTTACCCTTACTAATCTGCAGACGGAGCTATTGCGGCAACAGGCAACACGCGGTATTTACTTTTTTTGGATTGCTTTTGAACACGACCCTTATGAGCTAGGCAGAAAGAGCTACTTTATTTGAAGAAACTGTGAACTTTTTACTTTCTTTTGTTTACATATACAGGGTGCTACGGAAAGGGTACACTTATTCGAAAAGGGTGATTCTGGCCCCAGAGAGGTTCACCTTGTGAATAACGATTTTTAATACAAAATAAAGTATTTTTTCTTACTATTCGTGTTCTTTTACACGCATTCTTTCATGATTCAAAAATACAAAATATTTCTCAAATGTTTTTTGCTTGTTTTTTTCAGCAAAACCAGTGTTTTTGAATAAAATAAAAATTATGTAAATCCTTTGAAACTTTAAAACATTAATAATAATTTAAGAATACACGCAAAAGAACACGAATATGAAGGAATAACATCCCTTACTTTTCAAAAAATAATTAAAAATTCATAGTTAAAATACTGATCTTCGATATCCCATCACCCCCTTTCGGCTTACAGAAAGGGTGAACTTTCCGTGGCACCCTGTTTATTCATACAAATGATACTAAAAAAATGACAGTTTCTTCAACAAAAGTTGCTGTGTCTGCATAGCTCCTAAAGGCCGTGTTCAAAAGCAATCCAAACAGAGGAAATACCAGTCATTTAATCAGTCTTAAACAATCAAATACCAATCCGGCCTTGTTCCCACATTAAAGAAATGACCACTCATCAAGTTCCCAATGTTTGGCCACAAAAATTCCGTCCAAGCATTTCAATTAAATCTTGAAAGGTTCTGAAGGAATGCCGTCGAACAAAGTGCCTTCTGCTCATTATAATTTATGGGTGCAGCTAGACCACTGACGTTTCTTTCACTTCCGAGTTTCAAGCTAAAGTACTACTACGTACTGTTGCGGTCATAATTGGAGACATACCTTAACCGCTTATATATCCAAGCGCATCCCAAAAACGCCCCTCGCGTGACCCGCGTTTTGGTGGGAAAAAGATCATACTCGCTTGAAGATTACTAGGATTTAAAATAGTAGATTTCATCTAATTCCAAATTAGCCCAACATTACACGTGTATTTTACACGGTATGCATGCATAAGCGAAATATTATAGAATACTAAGTTATAAAAAATTGATTTAATATTTATAATGGTGTTAAGATAAATTATGTTATTTATTTTTGCTGTTTATTTTCCTAATGAAATAGATAATATATTAAGCCTCAAAATTTGGGTAAATACTAAGTTTAAATGATTTTGTGGATTTGAACCTAGGACCCAAATAATGATAAATTTGAAAAAGGTCGTAAGCACCACAAATGGTTGCAAGACAATGTTTTTACAATCTAGGTCACCACTTATGACCGCCACTGTACGACGTACGAGTGACAAGAAAAAATCCTGCTTATCTTAAAATTGGTGTGAGTTTAGATTTTGCTAGGTTTGTGTGGCTGGTGGCTGTGTGACTTTGAAAAACAAAATTCTTGACGAAGATGAAATAAGCATCAAATCACGACGACCTCAGTGGCGCAGCGGGCGAGAGTCCGCTTGCGACGCAAGAGGTTGCGGGTTCGATTCCCGACTCGGAACAAATTTGTGTACGATCTACACAAATTTGTTCCCTTGGTCTGGGTGTTTTC
The DNA here is from genome assembly GCA_949316285.1 of Eupithecia subumbrata. Taxonomy (NCBI): domain Eukaryota; kingdom Metazoa; phylum Arthropoda; class Insecta; order Lepidoptera; family Geometridae; genus Eupithecia; species Eupithecia subumbrata. Next base: position 26,292,315 of record OX438644.1, on the reverse strand, counting down.
TATTTATAATAAAAAAATATCTATCTATGTACCTATATAATTTATTAAATATATCAGCTATCTAGTACCCATAACACAAGCTTTGTAGCTTACTTTGGGGCTAGATGGTGCTGTGTGGATTGTCCAGCATTATTTATTTAATTATTTATTATTTTATTATAAACCAAATAGAGTACATTTTTCTGGAAGTCAAAGGACAAACTATGGGAGTTAAATGTTTTCCCTTGGTGTGGGTTAACACTACAAAAACAAATAGCATAATAGGAGTACTCAATTCCTGAATTCAAGAGTACCCACATAAAAGCTTTTAATTTTACCATTTCATTCTAAAAACAACCAAGAAAATTTTCCTTGGTTGTGCTAGAAACTATCGACAACCTCTGTGGCGCAGCGGGCGAAGGTCTGCCTGCGACGCAGGAGGTTGCGGGTTCGATTCCCGCCTCGGGACAAATGTTTGTACGATCTGCAGACATTTGTCCAGGGCGTTCTGGATGTTTTCTATGTATAATAAAAATTATCTATCTATGTAGTGTATTGTATTAAGTATATCAGTTATCTAGCACCCATAACACAAGCACTGCTTAGCTTGGGGCTAGATAATGCTGTGTGAATTGTCCAGCACTATTTATTATTATTTTTTTATCACTTAAAATATTCCGGATATGACAGTTATTTGTTAAATTTACTTTTAGAGAAAACAAGTGAACTATCTGTCCGAATCTCTGAGTTAAACAAAAGATTGTGCAAGATTGTTCAGGTAATTAATCTTGGTAGAATTCTTTTAGCCCTGATGAGCCCAAATCAAGGAAAATAACGGCGATCCTTTAACTAGCTCCGAGTTTGGCGACTTGAGGTTCTCTTTTGTGTTCAAAAATAATAAAAAACTGTTTTTAGTCTAAAATCTGATAAAATAATTATTGGACCTGATAGGTTTATAGGAGGCTCGTAATCAAGAGTGGATATAACTGGTTGTTTTAAATAATGATATAATTAATTAAATTAAATAATGCTGGACAATTCACACAGCATTATCTAGCCCCAAGCTAAGCAGAGCTTGTGTTATGGGTACTAGATAATTGATATACTTAAAATAAAACAATACACTACATAGATAGATATTTTTATTTTACATAGAAAACATCCAGAACACCCTGAACAAATATCTGCAGATCGTACAAACATTTGTCCTGAGGCGGGAATCGAACCCGCAAACTCCTGCATCGCACGCGGACCTTCGCCCGCTGCGCCACTGAGGTCGTCATAATGATTGGAGTGATTTTACTAAATACTATTCCACACCAGAAACCTCTTAGCCGAATTTTCGTCTGAAGTGTCATAGAGATAAAATATTCACCACAATGTAGAACCGGAAGGAAAGTCTGGGGCCCGATCCCGATGAGAAATTTCGATAATCCGAGCGTTACAGCCATCGTTTGTTAAATCCAGACCAGGGTTGTTGTAAATATCAGAATCAGCAACAGCATCTACTGATGATCAGCATTAATTCAGACATCAGCATCAGCATCCGCATTGATAGATGCTGATGTTCGATTCGCAACGTGATCCGAAGGGGCGAGGCTTAAGGCCAGGTAGTTCTGCAGCAGTAGCCGTAAGGGAAAATGCGCGCCTGCCAAACCACCGCGCTCGTGTTTTTTGTAGTTATTTAAACATGGTGATTAAGAAAATCATTTTATGAAGTCAAACTCTGCGAATTTGTTTAGAAATATTAAGTGTCCTTAGTTGAGTACAAAAAAAAAGTGTGATATCAGTAGTTCGCTAGACATAGTATTGAAAAAATGTTAGAAAAAGAGGTAACTATGGGATAATTTTCAATCGAGTGAAGTTCATTAGATTTTGTAATTGAATGCGACTTTGACTAGACTAGATCCTTAGGTAATAAATATCTATTTTTCAGAACTTTAAACACTATTTTCTAAGTGTCAGATGGTTTTAAAAATCACAAAAATGCGGCCTCTGCTGGCCTACCCAGCCTTAAAGCGCATCTTTGTAGGTACAAATCAGGTAAACAAACACCAATCGAAACGCATTGGATTTCCATCGAAACCGAGTCTTGATAAATCATGCCTAGGTATATGTATATTAAAGAATTGCGGAAAACTCAGCATCCGCTGATGAGTCTAAAAACTGCATCAGCAACAACCCTGATCCAGAATTATAAAATCGAAAGTAATTGTGTCTCACTGTTTGTTAAATTATCACGACGAAAAGGCTAATGGATCTCAATAGCAGGGAGGTAGATAGTATCCCGGGGATGGACATGGGCTACTTTTTATCCCAGTAAAGTGCAAATTCTAAGCTGTGTGGTGCCGGCTTAGAATTTGCACCACCCAACTCTTCCCGCGGGTGTCGTAAGAGGCGACTAAGAGATATCCACCGGGGGCGGGCAGCAGCGCCCCCTGCACAACAATTCTACCACCGAACTGCGATCCCCAACCCGCATGCCCAGCGTGGGGGTTATGGGCATTACATTTAATGCATTACATTAAAATGCATCATTCCTACGGGAAAACGGGTAATAGGACAACGGGTAGTAAGAATGCAGCTTGTTTTATATAAATAGGTACCCTTACTACACATTTAATTCATAATTTTATCCTTGTTCGTGGTAAATGTTAGCATTTTTGTGTTTTAAAGAAAATGCCCCTGAATGTTGATTACCATTTAAACTAGAAGTTAGTTTTCATTCTAACACAGATATTCTATACATTAAATTAGGATGTTAAGCGTTTACTTTAATTATTAATAATAATATTCATGTCTTTTCAATTTATAATTGTGTACCTGCTTACTTACCTGCCTGATATGTGTACCTTAAATAATTTATTTTATTTTTAGTAACGAATTACATGGTTCTAGTAACTACTGGAATTCGATGATGCCCGCAGTAGTTTTTAGTAAAACTGTGTCGCAGACACCATCGCCCTCCTCACAGACAGGGTGTTACAGGGTGTGTCTATTACATAATGTTAATAATTATAATGTTATGTTACTGTTCTTTTGTTACCTTTTGTGCTGTTTGTGTGTGTACCCAAATAAAAAGTCTATCTATCTATTCTTTAGCTATATTACTCGACAGTCGATATTACCCGCGTGTACCTTAGTTGCCTCGTAGTCGGGTTCCTAAACGAATCAAGTGCAGCTTTCGAAAGTAGCGTAAAGTTTGAAGCATCCGTGCAAATTTAAACGGACAGCAAGGGAATTCCATTTACCTGGCTCTAACCTCGTGGTCTTAGCGCGACTTGTTTTCCGTATCTATTTTCACTTTTGTTGTTTATTTATAAAATTTAGCGAAATTTTTAGTAACTCATTCAAACAGACTGTTGCGCAATCTGTGCGTCGTGGGCTGTATTATTATATAAGACTAGCTGCGCCCCGTGGCTTGAAATAATAAATAAATAATAATAAATAATGCTGGACAATTCACACAGCATTATCTAGCCCCAAGCTAAGCAGAGCTTGTGTTATGGGTACTAGATAACTGATATACTTAATACAATACACTACATAGATAGATATTTTTTTATTATACATAGAAAACACCCAGACCAACGGAACAAATTTCTGCAGATCGTACACAAATTTGTTCCGAGACGGGAATCGAACCCGCAACCTCCTGCGTCGCAGGCGGACTTTCGCCCGCTGCGCCACGGAGGTCGTCAATCATACAAATTTCAGAAATTTATTGCACACCCCCTAATGGGAGGCTTATATATTCACAAAGAAAATACAATAAAATAATAGAAATAAATTAGAACTAGTATTTACAATTGAAATTATTGAGCTAACTGCAGACTGTTGCAAGCAATCTACAGGTAGCTCAACTGATCCATATCAATACCAGTAAGAAGCGTCCCCAAGACGCTGGCTGCATTGCACCGCTGTATGGCAATGCTGATGCGCTGTGCCAGATACTGACCAGCTCTCGCGTCGCTTCGACCAGAAGCTCAGATAATTTCTTAAAACCCTTTAGTCTCAGTACCCCCGGACCTAGGGTCTCAACTCCAAGAGGAGCAAATGTGTAGGCTCTGAACCCCTAAGGGTAGTTTTGTATAAATAAAAAATAAGTGATTCATTATTTACTTAATAGTTTATTTTTGCCGAGTCTTCAGTAAATCGAACCAAGGAATAATAATCTTCCATAGAAACTGTATTACTTCTCTTTACCCTTAGAGGTTTTCTTAAATAAATTTTGTAGCCGTTGGCTTTTCATGCCATTGCAGTGAAAGTGGAAGCAACACTTTGCCTAGTTTGGAACTAGATGGCGCTTCGTTATATTTTGCACTTTTTATCGAAACTCTCTATTATAAAGTATGTTTTGCAAGTACACCAGAACCAGTACATCTGATATTACTCTTAACAAACAAACAAACAAGTATTTGAGAGACGTACTGGTCTGATTTCGAAAATACTTTCTTTATGTGATAGATAGCAACACCGTTTCCTGTTTTGTGCTACATTTTATCCAGGTACTCGTACCACGTGAGCGAAGCCAAGGACGGTATGTATTAAATGTTATTCTTTAAAAAATACCTAGCTTAAGCCAAGGTTCGCACCTAAGTTGCGGTCATATGCGTGTTGGACCAACTTAGCTTTACGAGAAAAGCGCCCTGTGCGCCCTCCATACGCCCAGTAACGGTGTCCATGGCCATCTGCTGTCAACAGCATTTTAGTCCTTTCGAAAAAAAAGGAGCCCATAGCTTCTCACTATCTTGTTAACCAGACACAAATATGTAAATTCTAATTCGTAACGCATGACCTAAAATCAATAAGTGAGATATTGACGAAAAACCATTTTACCATCCCTTTAGTTTGTCTTACGGGTTTAACTTTAAGCGCGAGGTTTTTTAGAAAAAAAGTGCAGCGGAAATCTCTGCGGGCCCGTTATTTCTCATCTGGTGTGTCTGTTTACGTTCCAAGACTGTAAGCAATGCGGGTAGACTGTAGACCTATGTGGCATTCCCATTGCAACGAGAGAGGTCATGTAACTAACATAAAACACCCTGGTGTTTTATGTTAGTTACATGACCTCTCTCGTACAAGTTTAGGGCAAATAACTGGAGGAGATCCTGATCTCCTCCAGTTATTTGCCCTAAACTTGTTACGCACTAAAATTGGGCAGCTAAGTCTAAGATTTATTTAGTGTTTAATTAGTTACTGTGTTGTGTAGTAAATTTAAGACAAATAAAGTTAATTTCTCCTATTTTTCTTCTTTTTGTCTATCTAGATTATTATTTTATGTATGAATTTTTCTGTAACAACTAATATCCGCGGTTTGACATTTTTCTGGATAAAATTAGCCTTCTCCAAGGTAAAAGCTATGTACATGCTTATTTTATTAAATCAGTACTATATATAATTTTATTTAAACAAGTACGATAAGGTAGTTGTCAAAAAACAGACGGGAGTTACTTTTGCATCTACAATTAAATATGATGGATTATTGGATGCCTGCAATATCAAATATTATTTTGAACTAAAGTTTTTATAAGTTACTGTGTTAAGCGAGAGGCAGCTAAGTGGTTAAGCTGTTACGCGAAGATTTTGCTGCTATAATATTTTAAGTGGAGACAACAATTTTGTTATAGCTCTATCATGAAAGTATTATTTTGACCACGTTTGCTTTTTTTATTGTCACTATTTGGATGATCACGGTTTCCCAGAAGAAATCATTCTGGATTTACGCCATATTGAATTAAAATAATAATATATAACCCACATTTTACTGACGACAATTAAACAGAATGACACACTTATTGGGAGTGTTTCGTTCTTCTTTCTTCGTTCCACACAAGTTTTTCACAGATGTCAATATAGGAAACGGGAGAACAATATTTTATTTGATTTACGTACCAGTACGGATTTTGTTGAGTTTTCTTTTCTACTTTCGATAGACCGTAAAGCTGAACTCAAATAATAAATCAGCCTGTAGAGCTCTCGCTGCAGTGATTTCCTGTATTACGTAGTTATCACCACCGAGATGCCTTATAAAAGTTATAAACCAGAAAATGGTACAGTCAAGTTATAAAAAGAAATACGGCATTCGTCTGTTTATTACTGTACATTAGTTATACAGCTTCCGTAGTGTCGCCTCGGCATGAAATGGGAACTAATGAGATTTTGATGTTTTTTTGACTGTGCTTTTATTTTCCCTGGTAACATGAAGACGTTGTTAGTGAAGTGTAAAGTTCCACTAGGTTATTCTCACGCTTTCAACTATGACGTAGATATCTGGGACAGTGACACTATAATGTGCTTATACTTACTTCGTTTGAGGACTTTGTTGTGTTATTTAGAGTTCCGAAATTAGTGTTAGGTATATTATCTCATTTTTACAAGAAAAACTGTCATAATAAATGCTGGAAAATTACTGGGATAATTTGGCACTTCTTGAGGTCTATGTCCAGTATCCGACATGTGTGGGCTGATATGTCGATAAGGTTTTCTGTCACGTTAACTGTCCCCCTACAGAATTTTTGCTTGCTAAGCTCAAATGCCCAAAGCAGTTTTTTAAATATTTCGTAATATTTTATTTAAGTAGGTAATGTTTTTATTTTATGGTTTTTCTATTTTTTGGTATTCGGTTGACAAGTCCTGACAATTGTAGGAACTTAACTCAGAAGTTCATGATGTTAGAGCTTATAGGAAAAGACAGGTGAGCGTGTACCGGCCGCTGCCGTGTGGGTCCGTCACATGAGTGTACCGTAAACGGTACACGCTCACCTGTCTTTTCCTATGAGTTTTAACATCATGGACTTCTGGCGGCGTGTACTGTATTCAGTACACCGGACAGCTAACGTGTTAAGGTACTATCCCGACTCAACTAGCGCCGCCACATATTTTAACTTATTATTTAGTTAAAGTTAAAGTTGCTTTTGGTTACTTTCAAATTCTGTTTTCGCATCTCTGCCTAAACATTGCAAAGTAAAATTATTACAGAGGTATTAAAAAATGGTTATGATAAGTACAAACAGCTCAATGGATTTTTAAAATTTCCTTTGCGATAATAAACCATGATTATTTTATAGAAGATAGGTTTATAATCTAGACTTTTGTGCTATCATCCGTAAATTAAAACTTTGAACAAACGTTCCAGTAAAACGTACCTACAGTTTTACGTGAAATCAAGCATTTTAAAGTCGTTGAATTATAACAAGGTTTCAGTTTCTAAACTCGCCAACGCTACACAATGTTACGTCTGGTTCTTCATCAGAATATGTGCAATTATTAGCAGAAAGCTTAAACCGACACTCGTTAATTAATTAATTTTGCCAAAACACAGGTACACCTACGTTTAATAAAGCAATTTCTATGCAACTGCACACAGTCCTGCAGTCTAAGTTGTGTTTTATGTGCCATGAGCTGAGAATATGTGAAAACGGTATCGTAAAAGACAAATTATATTCTATGTTCAACTCATGTTCAGTATTACCATGTCACCATGTCGTCCTTTCTCCTGTTACAAATGTTTTGCTTAGTCCGAACGTAGCTGCTACGATTTGTTCGCAGGCTCTTTTATTAATTTGTTTGTGGGTTGAAACGAAAATCTTGAAAACAGCCGGTGAGAAACGAAACAATTATTGTTACTTTTATCTTGTGGTGTGGTAAAACTCCTTTGTTCTTGTAGGTACGTTCAACTGTGGACGCAGAAGGAGGTTCATAGTAAAAACGGTTGCATAAACCTAATAAGTACTTTTTCAAAACCCGCTGAATATCTATTATCTAGCCTCAATGTAATAACAATGAGGTAGAAAGAATACAAATAAGATAATTATTTCGTAATAACAGCCTGTGTAATGTGACAACGGGGAGCACAATGTAGAAAATGTTGGGTTTAGAGCATAATCTTTTGTGAGACCAGAATATTACTCCGGAACGGGTCAGGGGTAGGTTTAATTGACCAACGTTTTTGTATCTACAACCTTTATAACTTTAGCGGGACTCAAATTAAAATTTGGATCGCAATTGAATACCTAGATGGATTATTATGTCTTATTGCTTAAGATGTTTTTCGGGGTTTTGTTTCTAAACTGGAAAACTTTCGGGAAAATTTAAATTGTGCACCTCTAAGAGCTCTTGAATTTTTTTTCCAGCTGTGGTTATGGAAACATGTATATTATTATGTAGGTATCATAAATTTTAGAGATAATCTATCACACTATATCTATTCACAGGCAGACAATTTTTAAATTGTGATTTTTTTATAAGCTTTTTTTGTTTTTGAGTAGACACTAGACACCGAAGAAATGATTTTCCACATAAATCGTAAAATTGTTTTTAACCATGTAAATACCCAACCCACCACTATTCCACATCGTAGACAGATATTAAAATGTGTTTGAACAATATTGTTGGATTTGTTTTTTCGTTCTCTCCGGCCCGGGTCCATCCCGCTGCCATAAGAAGACACCCTCGGCTCGGATATACAAAAAGGACCCTTCAGATTTACGAGCGCAGTGCACACTGAGAATGAATTTATTTAGCACTGGCTAAATTTGTTACGAATAAATTCACAGGATGAAATTATGCAAGGGTATTTAACATAATCATAAACTTTATGAGACGCGTATTGAATAAAATAGACATTGCAGTGTTTTTTCTGCCCGCTTGGAGACGGAACAAATGGCCCCTTGTATTTTTCTGTTTTTATCTTTTCCTTTTTCTAATGCTAGGGTAGGTAACTCATATAAAAGTTCCCTTCGTAAAGTACCTACGTGATTTATTATAATTATATTTACTCCTTAAAAAAAGAAAAAAATATGTCCTCCCACTCACATATTACACAGAAATAACGTGCAAGAATATCTGCGATAATTCATAATTTTCTTTTCTAACTCAGATGACACCCCACTGCCGTGCGTAGACGACCTATTGTAGTTCCCACTTCAACAATATCGTTCACTACCTATCTTGATATTGTCCATTAGTAGGAATAGTAGTCCAAAGATAAGATTTAAAAGTATGATCAACACAAACACCTAGATTAAATAAAGACGGTGTAATTCCGATAGCCAAGGACCGTAAGTAGGTAGGTACGCATTGATTAAAAAAATTATATCTAACGAGAAGGTATATAATAGGCATGTGTTGTGTTGTGTGGTGTTAGTTCACTCTATCTCTCTATCCGAAATAAACAATAAAAAAAATCTGGACAAGTCACAAAGCATAATTTTGCCCCAAGCTAAGCAGAGCTGGTGTTAAAAGTACTAGACAACTGATGTACCTACTTACAATAAACTACATAGATTTTCTGGCTTCTCTCTATCCGATAAGGTCCTAATAATTTAACGTACTAATTTACAAATTCACAGTTTTTTAATTAAACTTTATGACATTTAAATAAAAAATGTCCTAGCCGAATTTCGACTACGGCGGCCAGTCTCATCGGAGACTAGCCAGATGCGCAGGACATATTAGAGTGCACAAGTGTGTGCGCAAACACAGGTGCACTCTCTATTCCCTCACTCTCATAATCCGATGGGACGACAGATTGACACGACCGGGGAGAGATCAGGCGCAGGACCAAAGGCTTAACGTGCTTTCCGAGGCACGGGGTGTAACACCGCCAACTTCCTGACTCCGGGCTGCTACTGTGAATTTTTCTTGCTAGAAAACCCCAGTAACAACTATTGGCCCGACCCGGGATTCGAACCCAGGACCTCATAATCAGCGGTTGAACAAGCTGACCGCTAGACCAACGAGGCAGTTAACATTTAAATAGGAAACTTACCAGAGAAAGTAGACCATTTTGACGTGTACTGTTAGGCTGTTAGGTCCTGTTACCTCTCCTCGTACACGCTTTAAGGCAGATTCTACACGTTAGCTATATTTCATCTTAAACTGTTCAGTAGTTTAAGATATTTAGCGAGGTAGTTGGTAACTAACAAATTGCAATCAAAAAATAGAAACAAATTACAACTAGTATTTACAATTTGAACAATTTAGCTAACTACAGACTGTTGCAAACAATCTACAGGTAGTCAACTGATCCATATCAATACCAGTCGGAAGCGGCGCTGTGCATGGAAAACTAAGACTGTCAGATTGCATGTCAATATTACCAAATGTGGTCGGCAGAGGCGCTTATTTTTAACATAGACTTATGCAAAATTTATCTGTTGTAGAAGAGGCAAACTTTTGTTTTATTTTGGTTGATAGCAAAATCTCAAGGTAATAATGTAATGTTAACTAACATTTGCCCGCGGCTTTACTATCGTTGCATGTAAAATACCTTAATAAAACCTATGTCGCTTGAAGCTTCTCAATTATAATAAAAATTACATTCATCGATAGTTATTCATAGAAATCAGAAACACTTAAAAAAATAATATCATCTTCATGCATGTTAAAGTGCCGACAATATCACCGACCATTGTGATAATACTTTATACATTAAAAAAATATACTAATTTAGTCAAAACAACTGAGGTCTAAATGGATTACAAAAGTGTCAATCGTTGAAGATATTTCTTTAACAAAAAAAAAAAAACAAAAGCCTTTTTAACAAAGGATATGTTTTACAAATTGTTTGAAATTATTTTTTGATAACTTTTAACACTTTTGTAGTTTTGTTGTAGAATCGTATACATTTCCCTTTATAAGATAATCTATAAATCGATACTATAAAAATATATATTTATAAAAATATTCGTAAAATAAAATACGTGAATGTTGGAATGCTGAATGATGAATTTCACGGATATAATTTTGTACACAATCTTAGTACTACTCGCTTACATAATTAATTTTATTTTCCGGAAATAAAACGCAACAATCATGAAGATAGTATTAGTTTAGATTGTAATTCTACAAAATAATCATAAAAACCACAACAGACCATGCCTTGCTATCCAAATTGATATTCATACCGATATAAAGTATTCTTTATTATGTTGCTGCCTTCCAAGAACTCATGAGTGATTATGATTAACATGAGTGAATAACAATAATTTTGACAACTGTCATTGGAAATACAATTGTTTTGCATGTTTATTACGTTTTTAGCGTCTTTAAACATCTCCTTTACTTGACTTCTTTGTTACGCTAAAAAAATATATTATATTGATGTCAATGTACACATATTGCCAATAACAAAAAAGTTATGACAAACCGCTCCGTTGAGGTTTTTCTATGAGTTATTAAAAATTTAAAGTAAATTATTATTTTTGAGTATCTGTCCTTTTGAGAATCTCTCTTCTCTAAGAGAACAAACCGATAGAACTACGAGTAATTTAAATTTGCCTGTAGTTCTACTGGTAGAACTACGAGAAAAAAAATGCAAATGGTTGGTCCTAAGTAAATCAGTTATCTAGTAAGTACCCATAACAAAGCTCTGCTTAGCTTTGGCCTTGGTGATGATGTGTGAATTCATCATCATCAGCCTATATAAGTCCACTGCTGGACGTAGGCTCCTATTTTAATTTTTCAGCATTGTTTATTTATACAGGGTGTAACAAAAATAAATAACCAAACTTTCAGGTGGGGTGTAGAATCAAACACTGAATTCACTACTAGCTTTTATTTTTTCATATCGTTGACTACCTAAGTACCTACCTTCACATTGACCTTTAAAAACACGGTGAGTAACTTACAATGAACCCCATAAAAGGTTGTTACAATTTGCATTTCCGAAGCACCAGATTGAGACAAGAAAAGGCACAAACTTTTAGCGCGCGAGAGCGAGATAGGTATACAAACTTAGTTCATCCGAATGTTCACCCAATGCTAGGCTTATTGTTAGTTTTGTCAAACTGTCATACCACAGAAATGTTATCATAGGGTCAATGGCCGTTTAGTTGCATCATTGCAAGCGCAAGGTGAAGGTCGCGGCGGCGCTTATCGGTTTTTTGTGCGTAAAAATGGCTCGTATGCGTTATTCAGATATTGAATACCACGAGATGAAAATTGAAATGGGAAAATTGGAATGCATTGGCTAGCTTCCTACATAACTACAACACGTGCAGCCCGCCGCCGCGCGCGCTGCTGCGATATCGCGTGTCCGGTCGTGGGTGCCCCCCGTAAAAAGATGTTTATCTGCTAAAAAGGTGTACACAAGGTACGTAGACCTTTTAATCATATTTTAATGTCAAATAAACACGTGCATCAGTCGTTTGCGTAATGTAGTGAAAATTCCGTATTTATTTTATTTTTCGAAAACTAAAGGGCGTGAATTTTTTTTAATATTTTTCCTGAATTCAGTGTTCGATTCTACACCCCACCTGAAAGTTTGGTTACTTATTTTTGTTACACCCTGTATATAAGGTCATCAAAATCGCCCTACCTATTTAACATATTTTAACTCGACCAATACTTTCCGTGCTGTAAACATGTTGAGTAGTACCTACCTATCTAGCTACCAGAGATAAAACCACTATAAACCTATTCTACTTAATTGGTAGGTCTGTCAATGAATAAAATTCCTGCAAATTTCTTTTGGCTTAGCTTCAATCAAATATAGACTTTATTTCAATGACGAATGAACCATTTAACCCGCAAAACAAAAGTTGTCGAAAATCGTAATTCGTCCGTCGAACCCAGCTGTCATCGCGAAAAAAGTTACATAACCTCACGTCCGTCCGAGGAGGCATCCAGCCTCCGAATGAAGCTAGTGGAAGCTATTTTGAGCATATATTGAAAGGGATGTTTGAGTAATAAGGTTGAAATTCTATTGGCAAAATATTATCATTTTTGCAATTACTTCGCTAAACGCCTTACAAAAATGTGTTTTTTGGGTTTTATTATGTTAATGGTTTTATTTATTTAAAACTTTTTACATATTTCTTTAGTTGATAAAATTTCCTTTCATATAGTATTAGAATAATTAATGGTTGTCACTCAAAATATTGAGCATTTCGAGACGAAAAATTTTTTTCTTGTTCTTTCTTGTGATTTTTTTTTTCAAGATCCTAGATCGTTTTATAAAATATTTTTGTATAAGTCTTTTTTCCATACATTTGACTATACACTGTTTTTTTTTTGGGCTTGTAATATGTCGGAGAACGGCTAACGGTGCGACGAAAAAGTGTACTTTCTACGGTGTCGCTGTTTGGGCAGCGTCTTAAGACGCTGGCTGAATTGCCCCGCTGTATGGCAATGCCGATGCGCTGCGCCAGATACTCACCAGCTCGCGGGTCACGCGTCGCTGCGACCAGACGTTCAGATATTTTTTTTAAATCCTAACAAATATGTTACCACATACATCTTCACTTACAAACTTTCACCGGTAGTATTAATAAAGAAGTAGGATAGGATACGCAACATTTGTTGGAAATCAGAAAGACATCTGTAGAAATGGTAAAACCATCACGTTTTCACTTACAAAGATTTGGATTCCTCAAAACCTATTCTCACATTGCGTATTCGCGTCTGTCCGTCTACGTACCTTTCTGCATTAAACATGAACCTTGGAAATAATCGCTAACTGTGGTCATCTTTATAAAATTCCATCATAATTTTTTTAAACTAGCTTCTTCCTGCGGTTTCGCAAGCTTTTTTCGGGACAAAAAGTAGCCTATTATGTTATTTTAGGTTCAGATCTTTATGTGTACAAAATAGTATAATTCATTTTATCGTAGTTTTTGCCTTGACTTCGGCTAAACATCTTTACAACAACCCAAACTTTCGCCTTTTTGTTATCCCGCCTGGTGGGAAGCGATGATGAGGTCTATTATAATCAGGCTTGCCTAAAAAGATGTTGATTGACTCTTCTCTTGAAGAACCTCAAATTATAGGAATAAGGACTATGGGAGTCAATTGAACACTTGACGATTTGATTCAATTTATATTTTGTAACATAATAAATACATCTGCATGAAATAAAAACTAAGAATTGAAATAAGTATCTAAATCCTTATCTATCACTAGAGTAACATTAATTATAATAAACATATTTACAATTTTTGATCAGACTCTTTGAAGCCATCACAACATTTATAATATTTTCTACTAAGTACATAAAGTCTATTCCATTTTAAGTAGTTTTGTTCTTTGTTTCATCACAGCCACAATTTTCCTTCTCAGTTTACTTTCTGTTACCAAACAAATTACGAAGCTCACCAGAGCAATCAAGTACTTTCTTTAGAAAAGTTTACGTTCCTATAGTTTTTTCTGTTAGCTCCATGTCCTTTGGTTCTTTTTCTTGTGTTCGCCGATCTTGTATCCATTGTAAAAGCATATCAGGTATCCAGGTGAAAAGCAATATCACGAGGAGGAAGTTTTGTGCAGTTATGCATATAATATAACTTCCCGTGAAGTCTCTGATCCAACCTAGGAAATATCCCGACGGGGGGACAATGATGCCCATGGACAACATTCCCAAGCCGACAGCAGCGGGTACTTGGTCCAGTCGACAATTTTCAGAGATGGATAAGTTTCTTGCAACTATGATCATACTTCGTCCAAGCCCGTAGAGACAAGACATGATGATCAGGGCGGTGAGTTGTGATTGGTATGCCAAAACTGAAAAATATTATAAAGATTAGACCAAATCCTAATAATATGATGAAGCCGAAAGTTTGCGAAATCTGAATTTTTGTAGCCTAGGATCTCCAAAAGTACCTAACAGATCAAGATAAAATTTGGCGTAAATTTAGAGCTAAGCCTAACTTAGATATTAGGCTACTTATTATACCGAAAATACGCGTGCGAAGCTGCGGGCAGAAGCAAGTTATTATAAAAATCAAAATATGAAAATAACCTATAGGTTGAATCAGAATGAGTAGTTTTGACTGCATAAATTGCACCTACGGGGATTTTTGTAATGCGAGAATTAATAAATAAATAAATAAATAAATAATGCTGGACAATTCACACAGCATTATCTAGCCCCAAGCTAAGCAGAGCTTGTGTTATGGGTACTAGATAACTGATATACTTAATACAATACACTACACAGATAGATATTTTTCATTATACATAGAAAACACCCAGACCAACGGAACAAATTTCTGCAGATCGTACACAAATTTGTTCCGAGGCGGGAATCGAACCCCCAACCTCCTGCGTCGCAGGCGGACCTTCGCCCGCTGCGCCACGGAGGTCGTCATTAATAAAAGTATGTGACCTAAAATTTTATTTTTACTGCAGTTACGAAATTTTGGATCACTCCATTGGATAAAACTGAACATGAAAGTAAATTTATCAACTACCTAGTTTATGCCCGCGGCTTCGCACGCGTTGTTTCGTTTCAAACGTTTAAAGGTGATTTATATCCCATGGAAACAGATTTACAGGATCAAAAGTAGCCTATGTTTGATTCCAGGATTAGAATTAACTGTATGCAAAATTTCAGCCTGATCCGTTCAGTAGTTTTGGCGTGAAAAGGTAACAAACATCGACCCATCGAAACTTTCGCATTTATAATAATTAGTGTGATGCGTGCAATAACTAAATCTTGTTATTATTATTATTTATATATATTATTATTCTGATATCTAGGTAGGTACTTCGAACAGCCATTGAAGTGATCAAAGGTACACTAGATTACTTGTTATCATGTGTTATCGACCTATACTAACACGGTGGGGTATAAAAAAATGTGATCGACAGATTGGCGGGAATGTGAAAACAACGCGTAATAAATAAGATACCAGTCTACAATAACAGCATTTCGAGGTTATCTATAACCTCAAAACCTTGTTTTTACGAGAAATAAGTTGTAAGAAATAATAATGAGTTCTTTGCACCTTATGCAAAGAACGTAATTATTGTTTCTTGTAGATTTTATAAAAAAAAATATTAAATGAAAAAAAAAATGTTTCGTAAAATCTAACGGATTAAAACATGGGCTAGAAGGCAGCACTATACCGTAGCAAAAATTATCGATAAGTCGTTTTGCCATCTCTCATATACTGCGTCACCAATCTGTCGCAATGAACTTGTAAAGATGCGTTACTGCGAATGATCTGGCTAGTCGAATGATCTACGACTACTAATTTAGTCATTCGACTTGAATATTAGTAATATACTAATCTTCTAAGTCGAATGACTACTACTAATTAGTAACTACTAATGCCTCTACGAATTGATCGAGGCGTCGAATAACGAATTTGAGAGAGAGAAAGAGTTCGACTGCCCGACTCGGACAGTCACCATTACTAATCAAAGTAGTTACTAATTTGGTTAGTAATGGCGAGAGGCGTCGAATAACGAATTCAGTTCTTAGACTGCCTGACTCGAGCAATTGCCATTACTTACCATATTAGTTACTAATTTGGTTAGTTAGCCGACGCGAAATCAATTCTTTATTCAACGCCACTCGCCATTACTAACCAAATTAGTTACTAATTTGCCCTAGTCATTCGAATGGTTCGAATGATTTGTGAAGTCGAATAGTTCGAACGAAATCATTCACAGTCGCGCATTTGAACTTGTGAAAAGATGTTGGAAAATGGTAAACAAGGTAGTCCATTCTACTCACTTTGCCTGATGACAATCAGCCACACACACGTCATAATAAACATCCATCTAGCCTTTATCCGGTATTTGTCTTGGATGTACGGCAGCACAAGTCTTCCAACAATGTCGGCAGCTGCGACAGCCGACATACAGAACGCTACCTCGTTCCTCTCGAAGTTCGCAGTGTTCTGAAAGTAATTGGATATCAATGAAAAGTTGCAAAATAAAAAGATTAAAATAGATTTAACCCAAATCAATCATGAAAAGGTATATGTTACAAGTACTTCCTTGGATAGTTTTGAGCCAGCACCATTATTAGGTTGTAGGCAAGCACATTATTCCAATACCGCTACCGGACAACACAAAAACGTACATTATAATATGGGCTTAAACTTCTTATCTTTAAATTCATTTTACAGTGATAAAATTGCTTCCCACAATCTTCAAATGAGAGGTCCGCGCGCTGGCAGTCATCTGATGCCGTCAACATAAATTGTATCTAAATGTTATGAGTTAAAGCCCATATTTGAATGCACGTTTTTGAGCTGTGCTGCAGCGGTGCTTTTCAGGTGTTCGATGAGCTTCATCATCATCATTATCAGCATATATTAGTCCACTGCTGGACATAGACCTCCCCTAACGCCTGTCTTCAGCTTGCCGCATCCTGGTCGTCATCCCACCTGGCTGGAGGGCGTCCTACACTACGTTTGCCTAAGATACACGATAAGCTTAATTGTTGTCAACTCACCTTCAAAAACAATGGGAACAGCATACTGAAGTTCTGAACGGATGTCGTGGCAATCGCCGTACCGAAAATGACGTTCAAAAACCTAGGGCTCTTCAGCAGCGACAAATCAAATAATTTTATTAATTTTTGTAACGGTGTCGTCGGCGGCGGTACCGGCACTGCGGTTCCTTAAAATACAAATAATAAGGGTATTAGGTAAAACCTTGATAAATGGTAGCATTTCAGTAGATAGCTGAAATAAGAGTAACGACTTTCATAAGTGGAATCCGCACTTAAATTGTGAGCCCTTGAATATTTCTACTAGTTACCTCAACATCAACCTCAACAGCCTGTATTGGTTCACTGCTGGACGCAGGCCACCCCTGATAAGCGCCTTATTGGCTTTATCTCATGGGGGTAATGCCCATATCCCCACGCTGGGCATGCAGATTGGGGATCGCAGTTTGGTGGTAGAATTGTTCTGCAGGGGGCGCTGCTGCCCACCCCCGGTGGAAATCCCTTAGTCGCCTCTTACGACACCCGCGGGAAGAGTTGGGGTGGTGCAAATTCTAAGCCGGCACCACATAGCTTCTAAGCCGGCACCTCATAGCTAGGGCATCGGAACCGGTTTTTCCCGGTTCTGCAAGAACCGGGAATTCCCGGTTCTTGGTAGGGCATCGGAACCGGTTTTTCCCGGTTCCGCAAGAACCGGGAATTCCCGGTTCTTGGGGCTGTGAAAAGAACCGGTTCTCAAAATATTAGGAACCGGGTTTTCGGTTCTTTCGATTCTTTTATTAAATTATGAATATCGCAGATTGTGACAATCACAAGCCACGCATCAAGGTGTTGCGGAGTGGTCTCAGCACAACGATATCAAAAACAATTAATTCACGATAAAACGACACTTTGAAAACTAGAAATTTCGGCGAACCGTTACTTCGGGTGCATAAAATCAAATATCCCATGTGTGTTTTGCGATTTTTTTAATTAAGGGTAATTTTATCCTGTAACGACAAATGACATCATATTTTGGCCATCGATATTTTAAGTTTTTAAGTTGACTACCGGTAGCTAAAAAGATTACTATAGATATAAAAACTGGTTGTTTAAGAGATCAAATTATAGCGTAAAATTCTTATAAAACTTATAATAGTGATTATTTTATTTGATAAAATGTGTGTAAAAATCTCCTATTTTGTAGTGCTAATGTTTTTTTCGAGAATACACTATGTGACCTGATCAAACTCGCCTTCAAAGCTATCGAAGCATGGTGCAACGACCATGAACTCTGTGTGAACCCTACAAAAACAGCACTAATAATGTTCACAAATAAGCGTCATCTAGGAAATCTGAAACTCCCAAAACTGTTCAACATAGAGGTAAAGTTAACAACAGAAGTCAAGTATCTAGGGGTCATACTAGATAGGAATCTGCTGTGGAACAAACATCTTGACTACAAACTACAGCGAACCACCGCAACCTTCTACCAATGCAGCAGAATGCTAGAGAAAACATGGGGACTTTCACCGAAAATAACCATGTGGCTCTACACCGCTATCATAAGACCAACACTATCATACGGAGCGATAGTTTGGTGGACCAGAACGGAACTTAACACGTGATAACCAAACTACAGCTCTTCCAAAGAATGGCATGTTCAGCGATAACAGGCTGCATGAGAACCACACCCGGTACTGCCCTAGACATCATTCTAGATCTAGTACCATTAGACCTGTACATAAATACAACAAGAAGCGACGATGGCGGCGCTAAGACTGCACAACGGGCACGGGTGCTGGGGTTCACTCAATGGACCTCAACATAAATATATCAATAGCACTAGGCAAACACAGCTCCATATTCCAATATGAATGCGTAGCAATAACCCAGGCAGTCACAGCCGTGCAGAAGAGAGAAATGAGCCACCAATGTGTACGTATTCTCTCCGACAGCGCTGCCATGTTCAGGGCTCTGGAAGGAAACAGCTGTAATTCCAAGCTCGTGTACGAATGTCACCTGGCATTAGAGAGGATATCCACCAAGAACAGGATCATTCTTCAATGGATCAAGGGACAGCGGATCGCTAGGTAACGACAACGCCGATGAATTGGCACGGAGGGGATCGGATACTACCACAGAAGGTCCAATACCTTTCCTCCCGCTACCATTCTCGATACTCCAGATATGGACCAGGCTCAAAACCAGAGATATGCATAACGAACGATGGACACGACTTCCAGAGTGCAGACAAGTCAGAACGGCGCTTCCATCAACATCACCGAGGCTGATAAAACGCCTATTCAACCTAAACAGAAGGGACCTGCGTATCCTGGTAGATTAGCACACTAACAGGACACTGCCCACTAAACAAACACCTATTTACCATCGGAGCGACGGATAGCCCTCTCTGCAGAGGGTGCCTCAGCGAAGACGAATCAGCTGCCCACGTAGTCCTGGAATGCGAGGGAGTAACAACACAACGAACAGAAATCCTCAACTTGCCGAGGTCACTCCGCGAAGCCTGTGAAGATCCCAGGAAGATTCTGCGCTTCTGGACGGAGTTAGGCTGGCTATGCTAGCTAGTTTTAACGCATAATGGACTAACTACGAGTACCTAAACCTGCTAATGTTTGATTTATTTTCTGTTTGCTATATCTTGAGTTAGAGTTCACTAGCTGTAGCTTAAAATATTACTGTACCCAAGTATAACATTTGATCGTTACAAGACTGATTGTTTAAGAAATAAAAATTATTGCTGTGATTACATATTCCCTGTTCGATTTTTGACCCTATTGTAGAATATTGTAAGATTTTACTAACAAAATTCTAATAAATTAATAAAAGCTCCGCAAGAACCGAAAAAACCGAAAGAACCGGGTACCCGGTTCTGTGTTGGAACTGGAATCGAAAGAACCGGTTCTTAAAATATGGCCGATTCTCGATGCCCTAGTTCTTGGGGCTGTGAAAAGAACCGGTTCTCAAAATATTAGGAACCGGGTTTTCGGTTCTTTCGATTCTTTTATAAAATTATGAATATCGCAGATTGTGACAATCACAAGGCACGCATCAAGGTGCTGCCGAGTGGTCTCGGCACAACGATATCACAAACAATTAATTCACGATAAAAACAACGCTTTGAAAACTAGAAATTTCGGCGAACCGTTACTTCGGGTGCATAAAATTAAATATTCCATGTGTGTTATTGCGATTTTTTACCTAAAGGTAATTTTATCCTGCAACGATAAATGAAATCATAATTTGGCCATCGATATTTTAAGTTTTTAAGTTGACTACCGGTAGCTAAAAAGATTACTATAATAGCGATTATTTTATTTGATAAAATGTGTGTAAAAATCAAGTCATACTAGATAGGAAACTGCTGTGGAACAAACATCTTGACTACAAACTACAGCGAACCACCGCAACCTTCTACCAATGCAACAGAATGCTAGGGAAAACATGGGGACTTTCACCGAAAATAATCATTTGGCTCTACACCGCTATCATAAGACCAACACTATCATACGGAGCGATAGTTTGGTGGAGCAGAACGGAACTTAATACTGTGATAACCAAACTACAGCTTTTCCAAAGAATGGCATGTTCAGTGATAACAGGCTGCATGAGAACCACATCCGGTGCTGCCCTAGACATCATTCTAAATCTAGTACCATTAGACCTGTACATACAACAAGAAGCGACGATGGCGGCGCTAAGACTGCACAACATGGGGCTCTGGGGTGTCACAGGTAGCCCACAGATCAGATCATGGACAGGGCCATATTACACGAACCTCTCATAGCCGCCCCCTGTGACAAAATGCCCAGCAAACCAATACCAGATAAACACTACCAAATATAGCTTTATGAGGACCAAAATGAAAAGATGAATCAGGCGCCCACGAAGTCAGAATATACACAGACAGCTCTAAAACAAATACGGGCACGGGTGCTGGGGTTCACTCAATGGACCTCTACATAAATATATCAATAGCACTAGGCAAAAACAGCTCCATATTCCAATATGAATGCGTAGCAATAACCCAGGCAGTCACAGCCGTGCAGAAGAGAGAAATGAGCGACCAATGTGTACGTATTCTCTCCGACAGCGCTGCGAAACTCAGGGCTCTGGAGGGAAACAGATGTAATTCCAGGCTCGTGCACGAATGTCACTTGGCATTAGAGAGGATATTCATCAAGAACAGGATCATTCTTCAATGGATCAAGGGACATAGCGGATCGCTAGGTAACGACACCGCCGATGAATTGGCACGGAGAGGATTGGATACTACCACAGAAGGTCCATCACCTTTCCTCCCGCTACCATTCTCGATACTCCAGACATGGACCAGGCTCAAAACCAGAGAGATGCAAAACGAACGATGGACACGCCTTCCATAATGCAAACAAGCCAGAACGGCGCTTCCATCAACATCACCGAGGCTGACAAAACGCCTATTCAACCTAAACAGAATGGACCTGCGTATCCTGGTAGGAACACTAACAGGACACTGCCCACTAAACAAACACCCATTTACCAATGGAGCGACGGATAGCCCTCTCTGCAGAGGATGCATCAGCGACGACGAATCAGCTGCCCACGTAGTCCTTGAATGCGAGGGAGAAACAGCACAACGAACAGAAATCCTCAACTTGCCGAGGTCACTCCGCGAAGCCTGTAAAGACCCCAGGAAGATTCTGCGCTTCTGGATGGAGTTAGGCTGGCTATGCTAGCTAAGTTTAATGCATAATAGACCAACTACGAGTACCTAAACCTAAGTGCTAATGTTCGATTTGTTTTATTTATTTTCTGTTTGCTATATATTGAGTTAGAGTTAACTAGCTGTAGCTTAAAATATTACTGTAAGTATAACATATAAAAAATAGATTGTCACAAGACTGATTGTTAAAGAAATAAAAATTATTGCTGTGATTACAAATTCACTGTTCGATTTTTGATCCTATTTTAGAATATTGTAAGATTTTACTACCAAAATTCTAATGAATTAATAAAAGCTCCGAAGGAACCGAAAGAACCGAAAGAACCGGGTACCCGGTTCTGTGTTGGAACTGGAATCGAAAGAACCGGTTCTTAAAATATGGCCGGTTCTCGATGCCCTACTCATAGCTTCTATTAGTTAGTAGTTTTCCAAATACTGCTTGCGTGCATTTATTAAATAAAACAGTTAAATTCTACTCATTCGTCAGCCTGCTTACCATTAACTCCATTGGCCGCCTTTTCAGTCTTGTTTGTATTCAATTCAATATTACTCCTAAACGTTTTTTCGTTCCATTCATTTTTCATTTTATTGCTACCGAGCTCAGGCTCAGTGCCTCTTCTATTTATATTAAGATCTTTGTAAGTATTTGAATCCTTTCTAATGACAATGTCTTTGTGTTTTTCTAATAACTGTTGTTTTTCGTCTATCACCACTTCTTCTTCAACTTTCTTCATGTGCCATTCTACAGGTTGTATAAGCAATGTTCCACAGATCTACAAAAGAGTATTTTTTTTAATTTATTTAAGATTATTACTTTTGAAACTAGTACTTACATCGCAAATTATCGCGATTATCGCAAACATCTCGATTTTAAATGCTGATGAAGCATCCAAATATGTATCTAGGAAACTAGTTTAAGGAAATGGCTTGTAAATAGTGTACACTATAACCTTAAGGAGTTTTTTGATAGTAACTAACCATCCTAGATTCTATTCTAGACTAGGGAACAATTTTATAGAATTGAATTGTTATAATATTATTGTGTCCAAAATGGATACGATTGTTGATACTTTAATTGAATTTAAGACCTACACATTTTTTTCAGTAGAAAAATTGTAAATACTAGTTCTATTAATTTATTGTTATTTTTTTTGTGAATAAAGGCACAGGCCCATTAAAAAATAATAAAAAAAATACAATAATAATATTATTATTAAACGTGTTTCAAGCTTCACAAGAGCAACTACACTGATGTGGTAAAAGCGTTCCACATACGCAATTTCAAAATTAATAGTTACCCCATGTAAACTCAACCCGGACAGAAGCAAGCACGCGCCTCTGTAACCGTAATTTTCCAAGAGGTACCTCACTAAGTGAGGCATTAAGGTCTGTCCCACACCTGTTCCCACATTGGCAAGACCCACAGCGCGACTCTTCTTCAGCTTGAAGTAACTATTTATAGCCACAAACGAAGAGTTCTGTATGAAGCCCAGACCGATACCTGAAATGTCGAAATTATGTTATTTTTGTGCAATCGATAGTTCCTCTTGTTCCGCCTGTCTACTTTACTAATGGTGACGGCTGAAATAATGTTCTAAAACTAACCAGTAAGCCTAGCACGGGGATTGTTGTCTAGGGTAGAATAGAGAAAAATTACGTCACATCGTCATCGAATGCGTAATATGTTTGAAACTCATTCCTTCAACTTCAATAATTTACGCAATGTATGACAATGCGATGTCATCCTTCTCTATTCTACCCTAAACAACTATCCCCGTGCTAGGCCTACTGGAAGGGACGTGGTATCTACAGCACAAGTCTCTGATTTAGTGTAGATACTATAGAACAAATCTCAAATACCAAGCTGTCTTTAGTTGTAATTTATTAATCTATAATAGATTGTGATCATGCTTGTTTTTTTTTCCAAAAATAAAGTTATTATTATTGTTATTCCAATGGAAAACGTTATATCTGACAGTGTAACAGTACAGTAGTCCCATAAAATAGGCATTTGGTTAGTGAGATGGTAGGTGATTAGACGTTTTAAATCCTTCTGCAAGCAAGGCTGAGTAGATACAAACAATGTCTCATAGTTCTATATATTATTGACAGACAGACAACTGCTATTGTATAATTATGCAGTCAGTCATAATAAGCGGCGACCTGCTAAAATGTTCGATTATGAGGCATCATTCACGTCACATTATGTCACTGATTGTGTGTGTGAATGGAATGGATCAATCATGTCAACTTCTCGATAGCACTTGTCTTATGCAAGACTTTTGTACACAGAATTATCATTTACACAATTTTTTACATACACAATGTACATAAGGCTAAATTTCAACAAAGAAGAATACTAGAGATTGTTATAGTCTGCTCTTTATGCTACTTCCTACTAACTATAATATTATAAAGCCGAAAGTTTTAGAAATCGGAATTTTTGTTACCTAGGATCTCCAAAACTACTGAACAGATCAAGATAAAATTTGGCGTACGCTTAGAGCATAAGTTAGATAATAGGCTACTTATCATACCGAAAATACGCGTGCGAAGCCGCGGGTAGAAGCTATCATAAATATATTTCCTTATAAAGATAGCTTAAATATTGCTTGAGTTGTTCAAATGTTAGATTTTGTTCAACACTTTAGGAGTTTCCTCCATAAAGATACAATAATAGTTGTCTATTATAGTACGTATTAATGGTTGAGATTTCATTTAGACTCTATATCTAGGTGATTGAAAAGAAGTTAGATAAACATCTTAACAATGGTTATATATAAAGCCGGGTACTGCAGGTATTTTAATTCATTCGATTCGTTTCCGAATCGAACCTGGCGGATTCGAATTCGATTTCGACTCCCAATTCACCGATTCGTTTCCGAATCGAATCCGACGGATCTTTAAAACGCTATTTTGTTTTTGCCTCGGGTTGATGATCAAAAATTCGAAACGAATCTGTTGCCATGTCAATGAGGAGGAGCTCTTTATTTCGATCATCAACCCGAGGCGAAAACAAAATAGCGTTTTAAAGATCCGTCGGATTCGATTCGGAAACGAATCGGTGAATTAAAATAAACCTGCTGGTCGGTGTTACGGGCTGTAATGTACCATTTGCAGCGAGAATGAAACTTCAAAAATCCGTATCATTGCTTGTTGCCAGCGCCTCCTTTCCCCGTACTGACTGGACGAACGCTCGCTGTTTGATACGTACGTTATATTACCCCCCGTAAAACCGGACAGTACCTGGCTTACGGTATGAAAGAGACCTATTGATACAACAAACATAAAAATAAAAATAAAACAGTGTAATCTCACCTAAAAGTAATCCATAACTGAGTATTAAATGCATAATATTGGTAGCGAAACCACTGAAGAATATCCCTGCCGTACAAAAACAGGCTCCAATCACAGCTACAAACCTTGTCGAGGTGAGCTTGACTATGGCGCCGGCTATAGGGCCGCCGAAATTAGTGACGAACAACATGGTACTCATAACAATCGCAGCTCCTTTTGTATTGTGTCCCATTGCTTCGAGTGCTTCACCGTATAGCAAACTGAATAGTGACAGCATTGATTGATTGAAAATCTGCAAAACAGACAAGTAATTAGAATTAATATAATAAATAAAATGAATAATGCTGGACAATTCACACAGCATTATCTGGCCCCAGGCTAAGCAGAGCTTGTGTTATGGGTACTAGATAACTGATATACTTAGGTAATATTGATATTTTTTATTATACATAGCAAGAAAACATCCAGAACACCCTGAACAAATATCTGCCAATCATACAAACATTTGTCCCGAGGCAAGAATCGAACCCGCAACCTCCTGCGTCGCAGGCGGACCTTCGCCCGCCGCGCCACAGAGGCCGTCAGGTAAGTACTATAGGTAATTTGATCTTAGTAAACTGTAATCGGAAGGGATATTTTTCTAATTTTAATATCAAATGTGTGCGACATAAAAGTAGGTATTTCGCTGGAAAACAGAATTAGGAATTATTTACTGCTGAAGTATAAAAAAATACGCTTGGAAGCTCATCTTATCAAAGCATCTTTAAGAATCGTAGTGTTTTAATAAATTTTCCGAAGGAGCCTATGGATCGACTCTATTATAGGAAGTTACTTATTTGATGAACTTTACACACCGAACCTACCGACACAGACAGTTGCTGCGATATTTCAGTGTATAAATATTATAGGCAGCCGGTAATTGTTGTCTACTGGTCAACGACCTGGAGGGCGATTACGGTGTGGTAAGGTACGGCATTACGGCTCAAACGTTAGCAGTTGAAACGTTAGGGTGCGCGTTCACAGGCCGCCATCGGACAATCCGCTGACAAGTGCGTCCACTGATCGGTATTCCGAATGACCTCATTCGCATTAAACGGAAAAGTTGTCTTCAAGAATCCTCGCCGGCAATGCCGACAGTCCGCTCCGTGCGGTACGGATTTTTTAAGTCAATCCATTGATGGGGCTTGTGCGGATTGTCCGATGCCGGCCTGTGAACGCGCACCCTAACGTTTCAACTGCTAACGTTTGAGCCGTAATGCCGTGCCTTACCACACCGTAATCGCCCTCCTGGCAACTTTCGTGTGTAGATATAGGAATGTAGATACTTACATTGCTAAGTGCGGTTCCTATAAGCACCATCCATCCCCACCCACCATCCGGAGGAACTAATTTGACCACTTTCATAGTTCGTGGTTTTGCAGCTAGTAAACTCTTTTCGCTCGCCATTTTGTTTTATTTATTTTCATTATCTATATTTATTTTCTTATTCATCAAGCGCACGTCAGATCTGAAACAAAACAAACACAGTGTAAGATGACTGTAAAAAAAACAAATAACAGTACACTATTTTGTTGTGATATTCCGATTAAAATTTGGTAGAGTATTTATTAACAAACCCCCAGCATGGAATTACAAACTGGAATTAAAACAGTACCTGTACAGTTTCTAGTTCCATTAATTAGCCTTAAATATGAATTGTTATTTTCAGTGATAATAGCGATCAATTAAAATATTACATAAAGCTAAACCAGTCTTAGCCCAGTAATGTAATCTTTCAGTTATTGAAATACCCAGATTTTCTGTTCAAATTATAAAATACCTTATGAAAATTTTCACAACAATGATTGCTTGGATAAAAGATTTGCTTTGTTATGTGTCTACTGCATAGATAAACACACACAGCACAATAGAAGCTACAGAAATCTTTAGATAAACTCGAAAAATAAATAGAGATTAATAGGTACTCTTAGCTCTCTTTAAGCCATTGTCCATTTCGTTATCAGCAAAGATTAATTTGTTTAAACAGTAATACCTATACCTAAGTACTCAGTTTTGTATAAAATAGGCCCCTTTTAAGATGAAGAAATGTAAATAAAGATTCTATTTTAAAATACCTTTTACAAGTAAAACAGTCTGGAGACAAACACTTCAAGCTCAGATAGACAACACAATGATGTAAATGAAAATAATTATGTCACTAACGAGGCGAGGGTGTGTCACTAAACTTAACCAGCACGTACTATCAGAAGTTCAGCTGTGATAACCCTGGCCTAAACGAAAACAAATGGATTACCTAAACATTTGAATTGAGCAAAACAAAGTTATTTTTCTCAAATGGCCACCCAGAAGATAAATAAACATAATCATTTAAGGAGCATACGCGACCCAAATCAGCGCCACCCCCTATTTCTAATTTTATTATTACGTTAGACGAAGTAATTTTCAAAAATAGAACTTGTAGCTAATTAAAATAATAAATAAGCTTATTTTTAATGCCTCTGTAAAAGCTTTATTTTGTACTATCTTCTGCCCGGTATAATATGTAGCCTATTAATTAAGTTTAAGCTTTGCTCTAAACGTGCGCCAAATTTCATCTTGATCTGTTCAGTTGTTTTGGAGATCCTAGGTAACATAAATTCAGATTTCACAAACTTTCGGCTTTATAATTTTACTAGCTTAAACTCTTTTTGCATGCCTTTCTCTGTTTTTTTTTTTACGATATCTAACAAATGAGTTCGAGAACCAAAACGGCCTTGTTTGAATGAATGAGAGAATAAAATGTATATGATCTAGTTATTCAATAATCCAGCTTACTTATTAATTTATCTACTACCTAATTTATCTAGTGGTAGGTTAGGTCATTGTCACATGTGTGTTTATCGGCTTCGACTTTGGCACAACTTGTGTATAACTAAATGATTTAACAAAAGCTTTTGCACATCGCAGTTTTTTCTGTGTATTTCAACACTTTCACTGCGACCGATCCGTTTGCCAAGTGTGTGTGATAATAGCAAAATCCCCCTAATTTGGGGAGGCATTCAGCCGTGGAAATAACAAGAGAAACTCAATAAAAAATATATAAAAAAAAAAAGTACTCAATCTCGACGAACTTGCTTTTTCTCAGTTTTTAGGAAAACTGAAACAGTGCTAAACTAAAATAAAAAGTGCAAGAACATTGCAATAAAAAACATTTGCAAACAAAGTGTACCTAAAATATCAAAACTAAAACACACACGAAGAGAAAAAAGACCTTACGAACTACCTAGTACGCGATATTTCTGTTTCTGGAAATCTGACAGTGCAAAAGAAAAAGGTTCGTAAAAAACCGCAAACCACTATCTGATGTACATAGACCATTCAGTCAAAGACGAGGAGCTTACTGCACAAGGCTGTTACTCAACACGCGCATAGGCTGCCAACACGAAAAACAGAGTACCTTTTCAACAGAACTCAACAAGGTACCTACTAACCAGAAATTTATAAGTACCTACCTAAAGTACAGTAATACATACTAGGATCAAACAAAGGCTTGCCAACATGACCAGCATAGGCAACTTAGAACAACTTCTAAGAGAACTAAGAATGGATATTGGCAGAGACTCAGATCAATCAATGAAAAAAATAGAGGAAAGAATAACAAAAACAATAAATGATCACACTGATGAAAAGTTCACCCTTATTCAAGGAGAAATTGACTCTATTAATAAAATCAGCTCCGACCACTCCAGAAGAATTCTGGAACTAGAAAAACATATCAGATCTAGAAATATAATATTTTTTGCGGTCGAAGAGGCAGAGAAGTCATATGAAGAATTAGAGAATATAGTTTTAGAGATTGTTACAAGAGATATGACTACTGACTGCCGAAAAGGGGAACTGGAAATGGTGCGCAGGATGGGAAGAAAGATGGAGAACAGAATACGACCTATTGTTGTCACTTTTTCTACCTATGGGAAGAAATTAGCAATCTTAAAAAATAAACACCACCTGAAAGAGAAAAAAATCTATGTTAAAGAAGACTTTCCACTGGAAATACTTGAAACACGCAAAAAACTTCAAATTCAATTACAGAAGGAGAGGGAAGAGGGAAAGATTGCTTTCCTTCGGTACGACAAATTAATTATTAAAGACACAAGTAGCCAGACCCGTGAGAATATACAGGAGGAAAAGGGAAACAAACCCTCTAAGAAGCGAGAGTTTGAATCAACACCACCTAACCAGACAGGCAGACACTATCAATCGCAGAGGTACTCACCAAAATATCAAGCTGCTGTTAAAAAGACTAAAGTCAGCAAAGGCTTTCCAAATAAAGGTCAACTACAAATGACAAACTACCTACAAAAACAGAGCGAAACACCAGCCTACAATACGGCACTGTCTTCCGATGAGACCGACGATTAGCAACGAACCTTGCCCCTCCAACTACAACTTAACAAAGACCATATAAAAATAAAAAATAAACACAAAAATTTTGAAAAACCTCCCCCAGTACGGTTAGTCACCGCGGGGGCAGTAGACCACCACCCTTCAAACAAGAAATATTACATCTCTACATTTAATGTACGTTCACTCTCAAATGAAAGCAGGCTGGTAGAACTTGAACATGCTATTCATAATATTAAATGGGACATCATTGGTGTTTCTGAAGTAAGAAGAAAAGGCTACAAAATCGAAGATAGAGGAAGCTACATTTTTTACTATTATGGCGAAAAACAAGGAGAAAAAGGAGTTGGATTTATAGTAAAAAAAGAGAAAAATATAATAGTAACAAATTTCATTCCAATATCAGATAGAATTGCCTTAATTCATACAAAAATCAATAAACAGACATTTTCTATTCTACAAGTATATGCACCAACAGAAAGAGCCAACAAAGATGATATAGAAATATTCTATGAAAACCTAGACACTGCAATGAGAAAATGCACTCAGAATATAATATTCATGGGCGATATGAACGCAAAAATTGGAATACCAGAAACAAATGAAAGCATATTATGGGCAAATATGGTTATGGTAAGAGGAACAAAAGAGGTCAACGCTTTCTACATTTCTGTATGGAACATAAGCTGAAAATAACAAATTCATTATTTAAAAAACCAGATTCATTAAAATGGACTTGGCTTTCACCTAACGGAAAAACGAAAAACGAGATTGACTTCATAGCTACAAACCAACCTAAAATGGTAGAGAACATAAACATCATCAGCCGACTCATGCACCCCAGTGACCACAGAATGGTGAGGATGACAATTACAGTTCAACAACACAAAAGGTCAAGAGCACAGTATGGTAGAAACATACCAAATATCATTGATCATGAACACTTTAGGGAAACACTGTCCATACAAACACGAAATGAAAATGATTCAGTACAGGCTCTATACAACCAGATAGAAAATAACCTCAAAAAATGCTCACAAGACTCTAAGCCACAAAAATCCAGTTCAAAAAGGCAGAAAATAATCACAGATGAAATAATAGAACTTAAACACCGAAGACATGAATTGAGAAACAAATCTAATAAAACAAGGAAAGAAAAGATAGAACTCAGCAACTTATATCGATCAATAAATAAGAAAATCAAACAAAACATAAAAAATTATAGAACAACAACCCTTGAAGAGTTTCTGGAAAAAACCGGAGGTACTAAAAAAGCTTTTAAAAGGCTTAACAATACAAAACACCTTATGACTCACCTGTGCGACGAAACTGGGACTACTGTAACTAACAGAAAGGACTTAATGGAAATAGCGACACAATTCTATAAAAAACTCTATAGTGCACACAGCTCATGCGTTGAGGAGACGAACACAGACCAATCACTCAACAAAGACCCGGTGTTGCCTTTCCTCGAAGGTGAAGTAGAGCTGTCAATAAATAAACTTAAATCTGATAAGAGCCCAGGACCAGATGGTATTACCAATAACATGTTACTAGCAGGCAAAGAGAAACTTATAAAACCACTAACAGAATTATTTAATCTCATCTTAAGACAGAAAAAAATACCTAAGCAATGGACTGACTCAGAGATTGTCCTACTCTACAAAAAAGGTGATCCGAAACAAATTGGAAACTATAGGCCGATAAGCCTGATGGCAAGCCTTTATAAAGTTTTTTCATCAACTTTACTGCGAAGAATCCACAATTTAATTGAGGAAAACCAAGCTATCGAGCAAGCTGGGTTCCGGAAAAACTTTTCGACCGTGGACCATATACACACAATTAAGCAGATCATTGAAAAGTATACAGAGTACGAGCAACCGCTGTATATCTGCTTTATAGATTATTCAAAAGCATTTGACTCAATTTCCCATCAGTCGATATGGCAATCACTGGCAAACCAAGGCATCAACCATGAGTACATAGAGCTAATACAAGAAATATACAAAAACAGCACAGCGCGGGTAAAACTGGAATCAGCTGGACCAGACTTTCCCATTGGACGAGGCGCAAAACAAGGAGACCCGCTCTCTCCGACTCTATTTATTGCAGTACTCGAAACAATCTTCAGAAACCTCAGCTGGGACAAAATAGGAATCAAAATTGATGGCAACTTTCTCACTCACTTAAGGTTCGCAGATGACCTGGTCTTAATGTCAGAAAAAGCCGACGAACTAGAATACATGATACAGTCTCTATGGTCAGAAAGTAGAGTTATTAGATTGGAAGTAAATATGTCAAAAACTAAAATAATGACCAACAGAAACGAAACCCCAATATCTGTAGAAACAAACACACTAGAATATGTATCAGAATATGTATATCTGGGCCATATCATCTCATTCAAGGCCTGCACAGAGAAGGAGGTTAACCGCAGAGTGAAAAACACATGGAACAAATATTGGGCTATGAAAGAGGTCTTCAAGGGAAACATGCCCTTAGAACTGAAGACCAAGGCAATGAACATCTGCCTAACACCATGTCTTACGTATGCCTGCCAAACCTGGCCCCTCACTTAAAAGCTATTGGAAAAACTAAGAGTATGTCAAAGAGGAATGGAGAGAAGCTTCCTTGGGTTAAAACTAAAAGACCGTATCAAAAACAAGACCATCCGACGCAAGACACGGGCTAAGGATGTGATCCAAAGAATACTTAGCCTTAAGTGGGGCTGGGCCGGTCATCTTCAACGGCTAAACGCAAACAGATGGAGTCAAATCACCACGAATTGGTACCCCCGCGACTCAAAACGGAAAAGAGGGAGGCCGCTAACCCGCTGGAGCGATGACCTGGCAAAGACTGCAGGAAAACTCTGGTCTAGGACAGCTAGAAATAGAATAGATTGGAAACGTTTGGAGGAGGCTTACACCGCCACAGGCGGTCCATACACTAACAACTAGGAGTAAGATAACTTTAATTTTATCTAACCCTTTATAACCTTTTAACTTAAAACATTCATTTTTACTTTGTAAATCAATCAGTGTATTGGAAAATAAAGCTATTTTTATTTTTTATTTATTTTTATTTCAGCCGTGGACGTATTTGAACGCTGATACCAAAGGAGTTTGCATATCAACAACATTAAAAATTTGCCGGAAATAACATTTATTGCGCAACAATTTCAGTAATTATTTTCAATGTTGAAATAAAATAAGTAAATGATCTCTCAAAACAAGAGTAAAAAGGTGTCTTCTAGACCTTCGTGGTGAGAATCGGAGAATTGGAAAGGTGAGATTGTGGTCAAACAATTGTTTTTTATGTGCAATATTATTAATAAAATAATGCTAGACAATTCACACAGTATCATCTAGCCCCAAGCAGTAGCAGAGCTTATGCTATGGGTACTAGATATACTTTTTATTTTTATTATACATAGAAAACACCCAGATCACCGAGAACAAATATCCGCTGATCGTACAAATCTTAGTCCCGAGGCGAGAATGGAACCTGCAACCTGCTGCGTCGCAAGCGGACCTTCGCTTGCACCACAGAGGTCGTCAAACAAAGTATAAAAATTATAAACATAAAATCCCGCGATTACTTATAAAAAAACAAATATTAACTTTCTGTGCAAACCCATATGAAGGTAATTAAATCCCGAGAATGGAACCCGGAAGGGCCTCAGCATCGCGGTATTAAAACCGCAATCAACAAGAGGATAATAATAAGGAGAAGATAATGTAACAGTGTGCTGCAGAACATCTCTACATTTGTTTCAATGTATGTACACCCTAAGATACTATACAGGGTGATTGGTACTTTGACTAGGGCTACCAACATATTTTCAGGAAAATAAAGTATTTTTGCGTACTATACATTTCTTCAACAGTTATATAGTACGCAGACTCGAAATATAGTATAATACTATATATTATAGGACGCTTGGCAACCCTAATTGTGACCTACATTATTTTTTGTAGATTTGGGGGGGGGGGTGATGAACTACATTTCTCCGATTTCCTCAATAAGTGAATCAACGAGTGTCACGAGAAATGTATAGAGCCTAATACCTCAAAAATTATGTCTATCGCAATAACAAACACCCTGTATATCTATAGAGGTTAAATTTTTGGGTAGGTAATTATTTGTTTCGTCAAGACGAAGTAATGGGGTGGCTGGGATTTTTTCCTAACCATTCCATTGATGGGAAAGTCAATGGGGTGGTTGGGAATATATCGATACTATTGCCAAAACCAAACACAAAATTCTGGACTAAAATGGATAAAAAAAAAACAATCTGCCAAAGACTTTTATTTTTTTCTTATGAAGTACCGTATCAACGATTCATAAAAAAAATAAAAATACATCTCTGGCATATTCGTTTTTTCTAATCCATTTTAGTCCATTCCTGAGTTCAGTTTGACGATATTATCGACACGTCATCGACAACTCATTTTTCTAAGGGATTTGGTACAGCGCCTCTATCGTACAAACATGGAACTGCGGAAAACCCATACAAAAATGAAACGTCACAATTTCGTCCCAATTCTATCGCCAAAACATTGTACTGTTATTTCTATCCAAATTTTCCTTCCACTAGCGAAAAGTGTATTACTTTTCGCTTGTAGGATGAAAGTTTGGTAATTTTAGTCATTTCAACCCACACATAAAACGAAATCAGGACTTTGATCTGTAGCCAAATTAATGCTTAGCATTAATAGGTAGGAACTTAATTTTAAAGCGGTTTAACCTTTGAACCTACACCTTGATTACACATTGATAACGTAAGCATGCACCTGGCAGCAGAAATATATCGCCTGGCATCGCCTAAACTAAGTTACACGTATAAAGCCTTGAGTTTATCCTTGAATCTTTAGTTTTCGTCATGCAACAGAAAATTTGCGTTATCAAATAATGTTACCTACCTGAAAACGTGTTATTGTTAAACATTCCCGCGGAATATTAAATAAAAAAGAATCTTCTTTATTTTTTGTTCGGTAGCATAAATACAGGTAGAAAATAAATAACGTGAAAAGTACAAGTACTGAGAATTCCAGCTCCAATTCAGATTTGGAAGTTAAACCATAATTAAAATAAGTAAATACCTGAGAACTTTCAAATAGATACCTAATCAAATATAAGACTTTAAACAACGATAAGGTAACTATAAAATATAGGAAATTATCGTTGCTACCAATTCGCAAAACAGTCATTGCTGATAAAATAAATTTGATAAAAACGTCAATGGAATTATCCTAAACTCAGTCAATAGCTCATGTAACATAGCTATCGTGGATTTTTTGTACCGTTACATAAAGTAGCAACTCGCAGTTATATTATAAAAACGTGAAAAGCATTGTTGGCACTATAATTTACTACGTAAGTTTAGTATCATAAGGTTAGACAGGTAAGTACTAGGTAGGTATTAGTTTAGCCTAACTATTTTACCTTTTATAAAAGTAGGTCTTACGATGTTCTGAGAAAAAGTCTTTACATTGTAGTATGTACTTTCTATGTAATATAATGTACCTATTAAGTATATCAGTTATCTTGTCCCCATAACACAAGCTCTGCTTAGCTTGGGACTGGATGATGCTGTGTGAATTTTCCAGCATTATTGATTGATTATTTACTGTCTACAGTCTTATCGCTACAAAATGTCACAAAATGGTACTTTTAATCGAATTTACTAATTGGATTAAATGTTAAAACTAAAAATTTATTTCAATGCATATTTACCGACGAAACCTTTCTAAAACTTTATGGAATTAGGTAGTTCCAATGCAGAAGGAGGTACACCCAACAGTTAAAAGTTATCATAAGTATAAATCAAGACCCACATACCTGTGACTTTGTATAAAGACTGTTCATTGAAAGTTGTTATAACAACTCTGTACATCAGAATCAACACTCAACATCGCGTTCACTGACTCATTCTATGATACGACCGCACCGTAACAGCGTCATCAATGAAATGATATATCACAATATATCATCGAACGAACTTGTAGGTACATAAAAATCAGGTGAGTAGATACCAAAAACGTGCAAAAATACGATAGGATTCGATCGAACTACGGTTAGGTACCGCTCTTCCTAGACACGCATGTAATTTCAAACAATGGCAATGCTGCCATAGAAAACTTAATTTTGCTTATTAGGTTTTGTTTCTCAATTTGCAGTCAACCAATGTTAACAGTCAATAACCTCTCCTTAGTTCAAGGTAGAGTTTGAGTTTTGAAGGTTATAGTTTATTTTTTACTAGGTTTGTAACCGTCTCTGTAGAATATGTTACTGACTTTTTGTAATTATTTAGTACCTCATTAGAGAAGATACTTGTGATGCAAATTTGATGGCGTCAAATTTAGTAGTAACTGCAATCATGCAGTGAGAGTTCTATCAAGAAGACCAACTGCATAGTGTAGGATGCCCTTCGGCAAGGTGGGATGACCACCTGCGAAAGACTGCAGGCAGATTCTGAATGCGGCAAGAAGACAGGGCGCTATGGCGCTCAAAGGGGAGACCTATGTACATATGTCCCGTTGTGGACCAACATAGGCTGATGATGATGATGACTACATAGGGACACGCTAGCATATTTTTTAATCGTAGTATGACCTTCGTTGGACTGCAATGTGACCTGATGTTAGGTGACGATTTGGCCAACGATACATCACGACTCACATCACTAGAAGATACTATCTCTTGATTTATCTGTCTCCCTAGCTCACACGTAAAGCTAGTATTAGCTTTACAAAATTGCAATACCAAATAGATTGATTATGTAAGTGCATGTGAGTTATGCAATACAATCTAGCCAGTTCGATATTTTCTGATGCCCTCCAAATAATCTTATCGTGACTTTTTTAGGGTTTCGAGATCGAAGATCGGTTTCAAAACCCTTATGGTCTCGCTTTATCTGTCCTTTTTTACCAACTCCTTTTTTAATAACTCAGCAACTACCGCAGCTATCAACTTGAAATTTAAAATAATAATACAGAGTGGGGGGAGGCCTTTGACCAGCAGTGGGATGAACCCGGCTAATAATAAATAAATAATACATTTCGTGCGCCTGTTTAGATTTCAAGAAAAAAAATAAAAATTAAAATGAACTTTTCGATACAAATTGTGATGTCGAAATTTTAAAAGATACCTACTAGGTCATATGGGGTATTAAATGAAAGGTATCATACTTTTCGAAATATTTTGAAAAAAGTCGAAGAAATACCCATTCCCCCCTCCTCCCTTTATTCAAAGATTGCAGAGCGATCTATGTAAAATGTATGTACCTAATGTTTGTAGGTATATCTATAGTTTACAGGAAAAACATAGATAAGTTTGTAAAACGAACGCTTTTTGAAAATGGTCAGAAAAGGAGGGAATAATTTTAAATAGGGGGGATACCTCACCGAGTGGGGTATCAAATGAAAAGTATTGGTTTGCACGTTTCAATACAGTTTTTGAAATTTCTGTAGGTTTCATACTTAATGAAATATTTTGAATACAGTCTATAAATTTACTTAATCTCGGAAGTACCTAATACAGAGCGATCCATCTAATAAAGCTTCTATTTTTAGATAGATAGTATTCATCAAATAGCAATGTCTATAACCGGTACCTTTAGTACATGTATGTATAATCGACAAACGTTCGAAACCCTCGGCGCGCGAGTTATACTCGCACTTGACGGATCTTGTTTATTAAATACTAGCTTGTGCCCGCGGCTTCGCACGCGTATTTTCGGTATAATAAGTAGCCTAATCTCTAAGTCTGGCTTTGTTCTAACTAAACGTACGCCAAATTTCATCTTGATTTGTTCAGTAGTTTTGGCCTAGGTAACAAGAATTCAGATTTCACAAACTTTCGGCTTTATAATATTAGTAGGACCTTAATGTGTCCGAAAAATATTACGACGCACATGGTCGCACCTTTGTCCAATTACGTACAAAAACTTCTATCATCAACGATAATCAAACTGTAATAGTCAGATTATTTTTTTAAGAACACATGTCATGCTTTATTATCATGCAATTAAATAATAGTCTACTTTTATTTATGCACTGTTTTTTGTTCGATAATCTAAATCGGACCCACGAAGTTACCGCATGCCGTAGCCGTAGAAATATCGATGAATGGTTGACAAATTTATCTTATCAGCAATAATAGTACATTTTACACCTAGGCGAGAAAGAGGTCGATTCCTACCGAGTGTGTCGTTTTGGGCCCGAGGCGCAGCCGAGGGCCTTAAAACACACGAGGTAGGAATCGCACTTTCTGCCGAGTGATAAATAGTGCTTTATACTACACCTTCGAGGAAAATAAAAAGCAGAATTAATTATTAATTGAAATTTAGAAGAACCTACCGCGCCCAATGATGTTGGTAAAACCTCATTGACCGCGCCAGCCTTTGGGTTCTTTTTTCAAAATATTGTTCGGAAATCGGAGCAGGCCTAATGGACTTGGAGTCAAAACTTTTTGTCGTTTGACCGAACGAAAATAACCATAGCTACCGGCCGATCTTTTAGGAAATTAAAAAAAAATAACACGTTAGAAATGGATTTCCATACAGTTTTTCCTCCCGCTAAAACACGTGAGAAATGAAATTCCATACAGTTTTTCCTCCCGGTTTCCTAAAGGCCTGCAAAGACATACTTTCTATTCTATTAATAGAAAAGGAATAGGCAACTTTCCGAGCAGGTGTAGTATAAATGTAATTTCTAGGTATTTATACAAAAACGTAGTCTACGAGGAACTTTGATCGATATACATGAACATTTTTTGTACTTCGGACAGATAGTTCGAAGTACAAAAATAAGAAAAATAGCAAAATCTCGTTTACAATGATAACTAGACCACCTTAGGGTATGCGATTATTTTTAACCACCTTCGTAAAAAGGAGGTTCTATATTCGGTATGTATGTTTTTGGGGTTTCGAGATCGGTTTCGTAACCCTTAAAGTCTCGCTTTGACTGTCCTTTTTCCCCTTCTTAATATCTCTAATATATCTAATATAATCTCTTAAAGTTTAAAAAGGCTTTTAATTAATAGTAATGTCGCAATTTTAGAAGAAGAGATGTGGGGTATCAAATGAAAGGTATCAGTTTGTACATTTCAAAATAGTTTTTGAAATTTCTTTAGGTTTCATACTTTTTGAAATTTGAAAAAAGTCGACAATTACCCATTCGCCCCCGTATCTCTGAAGATTGCAGGGCGATCCATCTGAAATGTATGTTTGTAGTAGCAGAAGTGTTTGTAGATATGATAGAGATATCTATATTTTACAGGAAATATATACATAGTCTGCTCATATTTATTACTTTTTTAGACGATCCATATTACATCACATGAGGTCGAAATCCATCCACCCGAGTAGGCTGTAGGGCGTGCCAGAGAAACTTCATAGATATAGATTTGTATCTATACGGCACTGATGAAAAACATAATTCACCTTGCGCAGCTTGCGTTTCACAACTTGAACAAAATCACCAAAGTCGATATTTTCTGATGCCTAAGCGTCTGTAAATAGGTACAATTTAAATAAATAAATAAATAAATAATGCTGGACAATTCACACAGCACTATCTAGCCCCAAGCTAAGCAGAGCTTGTGTTATGGGTACTAGATAACTGATATACTTAATACAATACACTACATAGATAGATATTTTTATTATACATAGAAAACACCCAGACCAACTGTGACTCAAAATGTGGTTTAATATATTTCGTGCTTCACGTCTTCTTCAACTTTAAGAATAGATTATATTTTATAACCTTTTAGGCTATTTCCTGTCCTTGAAATATCTAACAAAAACCTTACTTGTTCCGAGGATTTTTGAAAAAATATTATGCGTGTCTTAAAACTCAGTTGACGACCTCCGTGGCGCAGCGGGCGAAGGTCCGCCTGCGACGCAGGAGGTTGCGGGTTCGATTCCCACCTTGGAACAAACTTGTGTACGATCTGCAGAAATTTGTTCCGTTGGTCTGGGTGTTTTCTATGTATTATAAAAAAAAATATCTATCTATGTAGTGTATTGTATTAGGTTTAACAGTTATCTAGTACCCATAACACAAGCTCTGCTTAGCTTGGGGCTAGATAATGCTGTGTGAATTAACCAGCATTAATATTATATCATATAGTTCTTTAATTAGTTTTATCTTTTGTGCTAGTCCGTACCGAAACTATTCGTGGCACTAAATCCGGTTGCCAGTGCTATCTTACAGCGCAACATGCATTGCCATGTAAATTCAGAGCGGAGCAGCCCTCGTTAATTTGACTCTTGTCAAGGGGCACATCCCTTTCTTAGTAAAGCAGAACGTAAGTACCGTCGCGCTTGCTTTCAACAGTTCCTTAGAAGGCAATTGCCACAGTATTGCGAACAAGCTTTGAGTCCTTATTTCTTAAGCCTTTAGATCTAAATTAGCATCTAGATTTGCATTTTGAGATTATGTAAGTCTGATTCAAGTAGGAATCATCAGACTTGTGTATCAGACTTGTGTTTATTATTGTAATTAAACGTTATACGACCGACAAATCATATGACATGTAATTAATCCGGCGTTGAATAACGAGTCCTCAAAAGTTGATTTTCAAAATGATTAACATTCCATGTTACCTACATCTTTGTTCAGTTGATAAGATGTATTTACTTATATGTTTTAGATTTTGTTTGAAGACAAAAGTGTTGGAGTATGTTTAGTTTGGTTTGATGGAAATCGGAATAGAACCTACTTTACTTGAATTATAGATACTACTACTTACTACTACTACTCCCCTGAGTAAGTATATTAATATATTAATTTGGTTTGATGGAAATCGGAATAGAACCTACTTTACTTGAATTATAGATACTACTACTTACTACTACTACTCCCCTGAGTAAGTATATTAATATATTAATTTGGTTTGATGGAAATCGGAATAGAACCTACTTTACTTGAATTATAGATACTACTACTTACTACTACTACTCCCTACTACTACTGCTGGTAATTTCAAAGCTGGTGCTTGCCAATTAATGAAATCATAAAAAAAAATATTACAAGTGGCGTAAAACCACTCTTAGTTATTTTGAAAAGTTAATAACGGTTTGGAAGTAACTACCTTTATGCATACAGTCATTCGACGAAGGCGTTTTGACAGGGCAATCGTGCGGGGGGCATGGGACGGGTCGGGGGGAGGACGATCCCAAGTTACTAAGGCGATGATGTATGCAACTCGGGAGCGATCCTCCCCTGTCCTGTCCCTTGCCCCCCGCAAGATAGCTCTGTCAAGACCACGTCAGAATGCCTTCTTCGAACGACTGACTGTATGCATGTACATTAGTAGGTTGTGGTAAGATGAATATTTATTTATAAACGAGTATGAGTCCAAAGACCAATTTAATGTTGATATTTAGAAACTCCTATCTCCATCCCAAAAAACGATCCGACGAGTACGTTTATCACTGATAGGTACCTACTTGAGAAACAAACAAGTCTCCAACCATCCAATCCGAGGAAACGAAAACTGCCGAAGTTAAATTAAAATTGAGTTTAATTTAGCTTGTTTCCGCGATAAATCGATAATTTATTTCTTCAGGCCATGTGCAGCTGTGTTACTTGAAAACAGAATAACCATAGTAAAACTTAAATCCGGTAGTGCATTTCAGTCTGAATAAGGTGAGATGACAAATATTCATTGCTGGATAAAACAGTGTGTGATTAAGAGTACACTTGATATAATCTAGTTTATGCAGAACTGTACAGAAATCACAAAGAAAGAAGATGAAAGAGGTGATAGTAGATAGATAGAAAAAACTTTATTGCACACATCAATAGAACATTTCAATAGAACCAATATAACAAAATAGCTTAAAAACTTAGAGACAAGTGGCGGTCTTATCGCAATATCTCTACTAGTCAACCGTGGATGGATAGGATCATGCATGATGCACTGCTATTACCAAAACCCATCACACAGTCAGAGCGAAGAAGCAGATACGTACCACGTAACCTAAACGCGTAACACATAGCTCCGCAGAGCGCTTAGCACGGAATTCGATTCAACTAATACGGCCTAATCCTGGCCGGGGCACGTAAACGGCACAGGGCACATTCCGAATGGCCATGTGCAATTCGTAGTTGGTGATTGATGATAATCCCTAGCACATCTGTGCTGCGAAACAATGCACTCGCTGTTGTGATAGAATTTTTCAATGCCTCAATTTAGGGGTTTGCCTGTCATCTGGTTTCGATAGTATGATGGATAGATAAAGAATGGCGGTAGTGCAGGCACGTCTCTAGTGGAGCTCGGCTTTATACAACGACATAGTTTTTATACAGACTTTATTCAATCTTCTTTTTTCTATTTTCCAAAACTTAGATAAGGTTGTTTACTATAGAGCTTAGCAACATATACTTTGGCGTAAGCAGTGGTTTTGGATAGGTAAGTTACAAGTATGGCTTTTAAGATCGCACCAAGGCGCCCCCGACAACAGCAAGAACAGCAAGTTAAAATCATATTTAACGCCTATATTTCTCTGTAAAAATATAGCGTGTTTTATTCTAAATAAATCCCCGCCAGTTCCGGTGTGTAGTTCAGCGAGGCGGAACGGGCGGAAGGTGGGCCTTGCGAGCAGGATGGTGTAAGATAAAGAGAACATTTCCTATCCAAGTCTGGGGAGATTTAGCAACATTCCGAGACGCCCGCGTTCTGTGTCAGCCAAGTGTTATACAGCGCCTTTTTGCGGGTGAAGGGAAATTGGGTGTTTTTTTGTTTCGGATTAGGATACATAAATTATTGGGAGTTCAAGGTTCTGCGAGAAAGAGCTTTTTTGGGGAAGTTGATAGGCGAATCATGACATGTAAGTGTAATTTTTACCACGAATATAATTGTTTACGAGTTTGCGTCACATCGAAATCGTCAGATTATTGAATGAGACCTTTTTTTTGGTTCACTTAACACCCCCTTAGAAAATCTGACGCGCTCGATTATTTTTTTTTTTTCATTTTCAACCCTTTCGTACAACCACATCCATCATGGAAACGATCAGATTAACATACGTACAATATTAAAACTACGTAGGACATTGATGGTACCTATATCTGACGCGCTCGAGTATGTCCATGAACAGTATTTTTTTACATATTTAAAAATATATAGCCGCTTCCCCCACCGATGAAAAGGTATATATTATTTAACATTTTTTCTTCATAGCATTTAAGCTTTGCAACCCAATAGGTCTCTATGACGCTCGAGTAAATCCCCATTTAGCATCGTGGGCTATAAGAAAATAAGTTTATCGAACGTCACAGCATTTTTTTTTTTAATAGACTTCTGTTCCTTCCTGCTAGTGACAAAAAGTTATCTTTATCGGTGTAGTTATTCATACGCCATACATTTTGTTGAGATAATCTCATAATCATTTGATGCTCTTTTGTTTATTGCTATGATAAAATAATGCGACCTATTATTTCGCGTGGAACAGGAACTGTGCTGTTTTATCTTTCTGATAAATTGGTAGGTATACGTATCAACGATATTGTGTTATGTTGTTTTATTTTTATCAAAACTATTCGGTATTTTCCAACGAATGGATTTTGTAATATAAGCAAAACTGTTGGTTTGTTGTTAATTTTTAGAAATAAATCCATCACAAAAATAATCAGTCAATAGAACCAATTTATACTCAAATCAATGTACCTGTCCCTTGTATGTTTTAAAAATCTGAATAAAGGGAAGAGGAACTCAATTCCAACTGTACTAATCCGAATCCAGCCCAGGGACTAGAAACTAAGAACAGAACAGAAGTGCTAATATTCTCTTCCCAAACATCCTAGTATCAGTTTGCAATTACAGGCTCCAAGAGACACCTGCACTCAGGTACCTACAAATCTTGTGTATCCCCTTAGGCCGACTTACGGAGCATATTAGCTAAATCCAGATGAGGTTACACAGTATATCAATCGGGATCGTATTAATAGTTTACTACTGAAGCTACTTGCCAGGCAAAGGCAATGGCACTGGCGGTTCTAAGCCGTAGGTAAGCACAGCTAGCTAGCCTATCCGAATAAACTCCTACTAGGTGTTGCTTGGGTTGGTCATAGG
Source organism: Eupithecia subumbrata (assembly GCA_949316285.1). NCBI lineage: Eukaryota > Metazoa > Arthropoda > Insecta > Lepidoptera > Geometridae > Eupithecia > Eupithecia subumbrata. Next base: position 26,248,690 of record OX438644.1, on the reverse strand, counting down.
ACCGCAGGTCGATTGAGATGTATTTGTTAAGAAACTTTACAGTATCTTTTAATTCTATTGAAATGGATTCAATCAACGGAATTTTTAAGTAACAAACCAAGTAATTTCGCTAGATTTTGTAATATTTATTGTTAGGATACTTTACTTTTACAACGAAGTTTCATTTTGATGCATCCGTGAGTGTTTCATATAATAGTAAAATAGTATACTCGTATTATACTTTTTTAACTATTTTCGGCGCTTAATGGTTCATATAATAAAATTGTGTTTTTTCATCAAAATGCATCCAGCGATTGGCGAATATAGTATGAGTAATACACTCACGAATTCATCTGAATTATCGAACTGTTTTTTTGTGAAAGTAGAGTATCCTTACAATGTATAACAAAATCAAGCGAAATAACTATAATATATTTATGTTATAAATATGCTTTTAGTTATAAATATACTCATTTGTAACTACATATTTTCGATAGAGCGGAAATTTTAAGATTGATGAAATTAACGGATGATGTAAAGATCCATGACAAACTAGCTGCATTCTTACTACCCTTTGTCCTATTACCTGTTTCTCCGTAGGAATTAAGCGTTTTCTCGGGGTAAAAAGTAGCCTGTGTTCATCAGGAATAATGTGAGCTTCTAATGGTAAAATAATTTTTCAAATCGGTTTAGTAGTTTCGGAGCCTAATCAATACAAATAAACAAACAATCAAATCTTTCCTCTTTATAATATTAGTATAGATAACGTTGGACAATCCACATAGCATTAAAATAAGGACGAATTAACTACTTATCCAGTTAGTCAAAGTTTAACGATTCGTTCAACATTTTTCTATAAATACAAACCGAAAGACAAAAAAAAGTAACCTTACACAATTTTATCTTGCAAAGAAACAAGAGAAACGGAAATTATTTTGTGCGGCTCTGAAAGCAATTGTAACGAATTTATTTAGTAACCAGCTCTTTAAATTAGGTTATTTATAAAAATATTAACGGTAGGCTCCTGCCTAGTAAAAATAATGGTACAGTTGCAGGTTTGTCTTAAATCTTAAAATCTTTAGTGTACATAAATAAATCAATACACAAAAGTTGACAATTTAAAGAGTAAGACATGCACGTGAGTTTTCTTACAGAAAACTTTTTGTGTGTGGAGAAAGGAATAAGAATAGATAAGTGTACATACAAAACAGAAAAATAAGATATATTGCATAATCTTGTTTAAAAAAAACCAAAATTTTGTAAATTCTAACATAGTTCATGTTAGAATTTATAAAATTTAGGTTAGGGTAAACAAAAAACTAACATATAAACATAGTACGATATAAATTAAATAAGATAAATACCAACTACTACTTTAAATAAATTTATACAAATAAATATTCTACTATAACTGTACACAGAGATAATGCTCTTTTACCGTTACAACCGTGCCGAAAATTTATGTAAACCTAAAGGCTAAAAGGATATTCACCATGTTTTTTTTGTATTTATCGAAAGCTTTTTAAACTTTGAACATCCATGTCGAAAATTTGCAAACACAGCTTTTTACCTGTTCTATTATTTCCTTTAGTAAACTTTTAGCTCGCTGTAAAGATTCGTCGCTCTTTTCGTTCCATTGACGCGGAGACAGGTGCGTGCTGAAACTTTTTCAAAGGCAAACTTTGCAGACAGACCCTCCATACGTTTATACTTTTGCGCTCAAAATTTCACAGCCATTTGCATTTTATTGAGTGTGTAAACAATCGCTTACAATCAGTGATTGTTATAATGGAATGTAAAGTTTGTATAGCATGCAGAGCTGGTTTTCATGTTTCGTTTATAATATCAATCAGAACGGGTCAACAATTAATTTGATAAAATTCGGCTGATTTATAGTAGCAATAATTATATATTTTGTAACCCACAATTAAACATGGTTATTTACCACCATTTAACGTTGCTATGTATTTTATTACTTATAATCTATATCTGATCGCGTAGGAGTAATTAGGTTTTCTCAAATCTTCACCAGAGTTTAAGTCAAAGTAGGTAGAGCATATGATTCATTGACGACCTCAGTGGCGCAGCGGGCGAGAGTTCGCCTGCGATGCAAGAGGTGGCGGGTTCGATTCCCGCCTCGGAACAAATTTGTATACGTATATATAGAAATTTGTTCCGTTGGTCTGGGTGTTTTCTATATATAATAAAAAAACTATCTATGTATATAATGTATTAAATATATCAGTTATCTACTACCCTTAACACAAGCTTTGAATAGCTTACTTTGGGGCTCGATGGTGCTGTGTGGATTGTCCAGCATTATTTATTATTTATTTATTTATTCATAAGATAAAAACTGTCAAAGATAAAAAAACAATAACTCTTCATATTTTAGGGTTCTGTACCTCAAAAGGAAAAAAGGAACCCTTATAGGATCACTTTGTTGTCCGTCCATCTGTCTGCCTATCCGTCTGTTAACAACCTTTTCTCAGGTACGCGTGGAGGTATCGAGTTGATATAAATACTAAATACTCAAGTCTATAACCTCATGGAGCCTCGATATAAATAAAACTTCTAAGTCAACGCAATCAAAATTTACAGCCGTTTATGAACAAATATTTTGAAATTTCCAAAGGAATCACATGCACACAAAACCTATAGGATACTGAAAACCATACATTTGTAGTTTATTCACTTACACACAATACATTACTTATGATTCTCGCCATAGACCAAAACCTATAAGGTACTTCCCGTCGACATAGCATCATAAAATTTGCCAAGAAGCAAGGATTTTTAAGGAAAACGTGAATTTTTTGTTTATTTACAAAAAAAATGATTTTCGCCATGGACCAAACCTACTTCCCGTTGACCTAGAATCATGATATTTGGCAAGACACATGAAGGTCTTAAAACTATACGGAACCCTTAATGCGCGAGTCTGAGTCACACTTGACGTGTTATTATTATTTATTTTGTCAATTTTAGGAAAACTAACAGCCAGGTTTCATAAAAAAATTAGCGTGTAACTAACGGCTTATTATAAGTTTTTACAAAAAATAACTGAATCATATTATTATTACCAGTCGAAAAAAAGAAAGACGGCGCGTTTGTGTAAAAATTGAAATAAAAACTAAGTTACATTGAATACCTAATCTATTAATCTGATAGACTCAACTCAAGAGAGCAGCTATCTTGAAACCCTCTACTGTCAGCTGCATAGCAGTGCTCAAGTGATTAGTGACAGTGTACACTGTAGTTAACTGCCTGTGGTGCGATCCGGAATGGTACTGCAGTGGAATCGGAATCACGGTATCGGATCCAGTCTAGTTCTATGCGAGGAAAGCAATTAGACACGCCTATTCGGATTGGTTTGGTTTTTGGTGTAACTATATAGGTACTAATCGGTCTTTAGTAACTGCTTTTTTAACCCTTTTCTAACCTAAAACCGCTTATATATACGTACCAGTTGCTTATATATACGTAATAGGCAACAAGGTTTGAATATTATTTAATCAATCAATTGACTTTATCATTGATGCTTTGTTTATCTTGCGTACTCTATCTTTTACGCACCTGTCAAGCACTAAAAGCTTCGGAAACACGAAATACGAAGTTTCGGGTGACGAATCGTACAAAACAAACAACCTTACCACGGAGTTGATTTGGACGCGTCACCAACTGACATCTTTCGTTTTGATTCTCTAAGAAATAAACGTCAGAATCATTCTCATAAGTAGTAGAGTCGTCGAATGAACGGATCGGTTGTCCGTTATCCGTCGTTGCGTGCGATCCATCATCTGTCAATTTCATAAATCGTTTTGTGCAGTAAACTGTACTTTGCATTTCCGAATCTCTGAAGTGCATTGGATTCGTTAGTTAATCAATAATATCAAGTCTCGTTTTCGAATACCAAAGCCACCAACTCCATTAAGTCCTGTCATGGGAAACTAATCAATTTCCACTGTCTCAACATAGTAAACGACTGTGTGTTCTGATGCCAAGTCGCTACCATCCCGAACGCGCCATAGAGCATTCAAGCTTGCACCAATAATTTGTAGATCAATGGATGGGTCAGCTCGATTCACTGCCAACGATCGGCCTGTGGCTCTATGTTGACACTTGCCTCTTACAATTGCATCTTACATTTCGAATTGGACTTCAAAATTACTGTATATCTTGCTCAGAGCAGAAAAGTTTTCAAATTTGATTGCTTTTCAGCATGTCTTTGTATTTTAATTGAAGGTCTATCTGCAGACGATACAATTAGAGAAGTGTAAAATATGTACATTAGTTTTCGAAAATGAGTCTGTTGATTTCATAATTTTTCAGAGTCGTCAACGATTTCGTTATGTAGCTAGTTTTAGAAATGGATTTGACTACGTCAAATCAAAGTCTTCCTAGAAAAATAAGAAGTAGGTAGGTACTATTTTATTTCGCTTGCATGTTAATCTTTTCTTACAGAGAAAGACAGCCGAGAAAGATAGCTACTAACTTTCCTTATACGCCTTTCTAAGTCTTATCCTCAAGCTAATAAACATCTCGATATACACACACATTTACTATCTTTTGTTTGCAGTGTGCCGTAAAACTTGCGCTTTTACGGTACACTGAACAAAAGACGGTAATAACTTCCCCCTCGAGTAAGACAACTGAAAACAACTATGGACTCCTCAGGAACAGAGTGCATTGATGTCCAGAAAGGTATAGTTTTGGAACTTTTTAAATGGAAACTTTACGGGACAGAAGTCCTTTCTTTGCCGGCTGCTTTGTTTTAAATTTTTATTCAAATTTTTAAATAAGTTGACTGATTTAGTTCTACTGGATTTAATAACTGGCATCTGGGAGAAAAGTAGGTAACCATTCTTAGATACATACAATAATGTATTTGATTCAGTTAAACAGCAAATAGTTCTCCATGGTTTCTTACGTGTTTGTGGAAAAAGATTCAAATATAACTTTTACTGAGCGTATAATCATGAAACACCAGTACAAGTTTCAATGCATTGGTAATAACAATGCAACTGCTACAGACATTGGAAGACGTTAGGTTATTGCGTTATAAAACTATGGAGTGGGGCAAAGTGTTTCGAGTTGTTCGACGATTCGCGGATATCTCTACTAAAGGTTTTAGTCAGAGATATAAATAGAAAACTTTTGAAAACTGTTCACATAGTAAATAAGTTGTTGTCGTTTTTTCTATCTACAATCCAGAGCGTGGGAATCCCTAGCTAGGCTATTTGAATCGAAGAACATAAATATCTGACCTTCTTTCAACAGATCACTTATTTTCATTATTTTTTTAAGAGGAAGTTTATTTCGCCTGTTATTTTTAATAACTTTGCCTTAATTACATTTTTGTAACGAGTTTTTTTTTGTATTTTTGGAATTCTAGGAAAACTTTTAGCTAGAAAATTACAAAATAAACCACCATCAATCTCAAATAATCGTCAAAGTTTTATTTGTTTTGTAAGAGTGTATTTAAAGCAAAAATTTTTCATTTTGCAGCACAACGGCTTGCTTCCCCATTATGCATGTTGACCTAAGCACCAGACACCGACAAGTTAACTGTGGCGTCACTTGCAAAGTCCGTGTTATTTACTACGTCTGCTGCTCGCTTGTCACTTCACAGTGTCTATTGCCTTACTGTGTTATTAGTAAATAAGCTTCACCCACGATATATTTATTTATTTATATTTATTGAGATTAACCACAGCGTTACAATTTCCATATTTTTTTTTTTTTGTTTTTTCCTTTTCATCATCTACGATCGGCTGTTTAGCCATAATTAGATATGGTCTTGAGTGGAATATTCTGGTGCCGTTCCAGTGAATAGCACCATCTTAAAGGTTGAACAATTCAGTTCCTTTGGTCCAGTTCGAGTATATGCCATCTTTTAAGGCGTTTTATGTGGTCTTGGTCTTGAAGCAAGTCTTTTGCTAGTGAGTTGCTGTGGTTATTCAGTCTTTCTTTGTACTTTTTGCTGTAGCTGTTTACTTCTTCTCTTTCTTCTCACAATTTCCATATAAAAACTTAAAATACATATAGCACTAAGGCCAAAAAGGATTACACCGATATTAAATTAACAAATGGAACAGCAAGGTAAGTCAGAAATGTTGAACAATGTAAATTATCTTAGAAAAAATAACTACATATAACTATTAAATAAATATAATTTACTGTTTGAATAGATATTTGTGCGCGCGTGCGTATGCGTGTATGTGTGTGTGTTTGTGGAGCCCCTCAGACCACCGGTCTCTTGCTGTTGATACCTATGTTAATTTCTCTAGCTGTATACGAGGTATGACCGAGGTATGATTATTACGAAGCAAATGCAATTTTTTTATAACCACCTAAGACGAAACTACATTAAGAGTGAGATTCGCCATTAAATAAATAAATAAATAATTCTGGACAATCCAGACAGCATCATTACGAAGCAAATGCAATTCTTTATAATCACATATGTATGACGAAACTAAATTACGAGTGAGATTCGCCATTCAATAAATAATGAAATAATGCTGGACAATCCAGACAGCATCATCTAGCCCCAAGTTAAGCAGAGCTTGCGTTATTGGCACGAGATGACTTATATACATAATTCAATACACACAATTTAAATAACTACTAGAAGGTCATCTACGCTATAACAAGCCTACTTTAAAAAAAATACTAGATTTACCACATGTTTAAAAAAAAGCGCCAAACGCCTAAAATTAGATATATTATCTAATAAACCAAATAACTGCTCTGGAAAACTTTAAGATGCATTAAACAGATCATGTGACATGTCTCAGATAAACACTTGCAGCAACCGTAAACAGGTCATACCCTGTATACAGCTCGAGTAATTAACATACCTAGGTATCAACAGCTTACCCAGCCACCTGCGACAATACAATAATTCGCAGAGATGACGCAGGTAGGTGCAGCTGTATCATGATGGAACAAGGCGATTAGTTCCGTAATATTCAATAAACCGCAGCTATGCAGCCAGGGCGTGCATTTGACAGAATCATCCTAATCACATCGATTTCGTAGTCGAGAATCGGAGCTAGACACAGCTCCTGCAATTAATATCGGAGCAAAATTCAGGACTGAGATAGGCATATTTGGCTGCTAGTCTTGAAATAATAGGCTCCCTATTTTGTATTCCGGAAAAAAGTTTCACATCTTACTTGAAATACAATACATAATATACGAACATCCACACAATACTAAACAGTGAACGTGTCTAATCCAAACGCCGTTAGACAGGTTCACTGTTCAGTTTTGTCATAATCACGACACCTGTAGGGGTATTTTAATTCACCGATTCGTTTCCGAATCGAATCCGACGGATCTTTATAACGCTATTTTGTTATCGCCTCGGGTTGATGATCGAATTCGAAGCGAATTTTCGATCATCAACCCGAGGCGAAAAGGCGTTGTGAATTAAAATACCCCTGCTGGTAAGCGGATTGGTGATAAAAATTGTGGAGTTAAGGTGTTAAAAATACCTTCGCAAAAAGGACTGCGGCCCTTCCTCTGTCCTCACAGTCGTCTCTTAAGATACCCACGGGTTGAGGGATATCTTAAGAGGGTCGATTACGCGTTAAAATAGGTAACGCATACTACTTAATAAAGTTTTCTGTTAGTACCTAGGTAAATTTTGTAAGTGTGCGTCAAAGCTATTAATTACCTTTGCAATAAATAAAATAACACTACATACAAAATGTATGGGGGTCTGGGACTATAGTACCTACCTACCTATGAGCTAGTATGCAAAACAGTTTATCACGTCTCCCCTGAGTCCCCTGAGTCAAAGCCGGATAATTGAAAGTTTTATTCAGCTGTTGCTGTAAATTGGCAGTCATGTGAGGACAGTCATTTAAAAATGCTCGTTAAATGTATTGGATGGATTTTTTCGACGGGGCAGTAATGGCAAGTACTCTAAACTTTTTATTTAAATAATAAGTAAGACATTTTATAGCTTTCATGAATTTTTTGACGCAGTTTAATGTTATGTAAATGTAGAGAAGACAGTGGTTGGTAATCATATTCATATTTAAACGCATTATTTTCAAATCTTTCTTCATTATTATTATATTTTTTTGCTCTATTGCTAATTTATGTGAAAATTTCCCCGCCTAATGGCACAGTGCTGTTGCACTGTGATCCTGATCACTAATTCCTCATAAAATGTATAGGCAATGTTTATTTTCGATTTCTGACTTTTTAGTAGGTACTCTGACCTCATTAGGTCCTATAGAAGTTTTCGATCGGTATAAGAAATAGGATCGATTGGCATCAATGTTTTTTTCTGTGTAATGCCCATTTTCTTTCAGCACATATTTTTGAAAATCTGTGAACGAGGATCAAAATATTTCTAAAAATTATGGATAATCTAAACTAAGATTATTTTCCTGTAGCTACACCAGTTAAGGTACCCTACTGCCCCGTCGAAAAAAAATCAGCCCGTATATACCTCCACACATAATCAGTATTTTGACATTTGTTTCACGCTACGCAAAAACAGATTAACTTTTTAGGACCTGTTTTTGTGATTTGAGTTGGATGGAAGTGTCCTATGTGTGTGTGACCTATCACATCACATACCGTCTGCATGACTAATGCATAAAACACTGCAAACACATTATGAATTTATTATTTTCGGATAAAATCATTACGACTCTAAAATCTTTATACAATGTTATTTATTTTAATACCATATTGCACACAATTTTAAAAGTACACATATGGTGGGCATAATGCCGATGGTATTGCATTTTCTACTGCCAACCACACAGAGTCAGAAAACAACTAATACTTAGGTATGGTTATTAATTTTACAACAGAATCAGTTTTCCATGAACGTAGTCATAGGATCTTTGGCCAGTCCAAACTTCCTTGAAAATCAAAAAATGCTAAAAACATTATTATATTTCATTTTCCTCTATCCAGCCTACTACTGCACTACTGTGTGTGTAGTATTGTTGGTATTTGCTTATAATCTCCAAGCAATTAATATGTATGTCACTGACCTAACTAATTACAGGCTTACCTTACTGTGTAATGACAAGTCATTTGCAGTACATTATCGCTCGATGCTGTATTACTGGGATATCCTCAGCTTTGGGGATAACGGACGGCATACCATCTGAGACCGTTTGAGTTAATCCATAGAGGGATCTTATAGGTAGGTACATTGTTCTGAATAAAAATTTTACTAAATTTCTAATAATTTGAGATTTTGTTAGATACAATTAGAAAACTGTAACTGAACCCCGACTTGGGTCGCCGCCTTTTCGCTTTTTTTTGACAAAATAAGGAGGCAAATCATTTATAGGTTTAGATAAGTTTTGTTACTTCAAAATTCCAACAAAATTCAGTATACCTTCAGCCCTTTGGATGTTTTGAGGTAATAAAACGTTTCATAGGGGCAAGGCGCTGTACCAATATCTAGTGTAGGTAGTTACGGTCACGTCTCGTTAGTAACGTCAAATAGACTCACCCCTCAAAATTAATCATAAAAAACATTCAGAAGACATAACCCACCGTGCCGGGTAAAAAAAACATGACTAATAGATACCCAGTGACGTTGCTCAGCTACAGACGCCTTCCAAAAAGCCAATCAAGGTATAATTCGATTATTTTTTTCTGGTCAAGGCAAAGAAACAGTCTTGGCTTTATCGGTTAGAGGGCCATGTTTATGAGTACTGACATTCGAATAAATAAATAAATAAAATAAAATCGTTTCTTGCATAACCTTTTTTACAAACATAAATGTATTTGGGAGCCTCCATTAAGCAAACATTTGCTTGTGTTAAGGATCCGCTCTCGTCAGTGACATACGAATCAATTCAAAACATACAAAGACAAGGTATTTCTCAAATTACAAACTAGACTTAAATTAAATTAAAAGAAAATAAAAGTTATTTAATAAAAACAAATCACCAATTACCTTATTTATTCAACTACATTCTATCGAATAGATTCCAAAACGTTATAATGAGCCTGACCAACTGCTCGAAATCGATATCGTATTCTGTGATTACTTACAAACTGCCATTGCGAGGTTCAAATCAAGACTTGACATTTGAAATCCAAGAGCTTGAATAAAAAATGCTGGCGTTGCGCTGCATTGCAGTTTTCTATCAGAGTTGAATGAGAAGGGTTTGTTTTAGCTTGATTGAAGTTTTGTTCCCAAAGCCATACCTATCCTATAGTCAATAGTGAAATCCTTCATGGCATTCCATAGATATACAGAGGTGTTGATAATCTAGCTAAATAATACATAATTCTTTAAGAGTATTTAGTTTTTCACTTTTCCCAAATACCACAAACAAGTTTTCTACAGATATCGCAAATGCTCGGTAGATAATTGATTTCTAAAACCTATCTAACGGCGTTAGAGTCCGTAGAAAATCCCAGAGATATTTGACTCCTACGTCACTTGACCTCGTGGTGTAGTTAGTTAGCACATTCCGGTACTGACGGAAGTATGCGGGTTCAAGTTCCGTCGAAGTCGAAATTTTTGGGATATTATTAAATTTTTTTTATAATTGATATGTATGATTAATTTTTCATCATAGTAGCTACATCAAAATCTCATCTTCACGCATTACTAAAGAGAATTTTCGCGATAACCAGCAGTTCTGGCGAGACTCATTTCCTCCATTTACAAAGTTCAATGGCTTTGCTTTGTCTCGGTCGAATGTGCTCCTATTTCACGTCTTTATTGGTACTAATACTGTACATGGATAAGTTTAAAGTAGACAAAGACGCTTTCTTAAAGCTTGCGTGAAATCTTCTTAATTGGCTCGCGTTTGCCATTCTATTGGCAATTAATCATTGAAAAGACTGAAATAAATAAAACAACCACAACAAAAGCGACCTTTAAGTTCCCGTAAAACAATTTTATTGTCTTAAATCCAATTAAAAGTTACCTCCGCTAAGTTCTCTGTGGGAGGATAAGAACGTCAAATATACGCAAGAAATACATATTTTATGTCGTCGAAATAAAAAGTAAAGATGGAAGAGTGGAGACCTCGAAGGGAAGTGTTACCGCATCAGTATTCCAGGCACCATTCGACGGGAGGAAACAAATTCCCAAAATTGAATTTTACGAAACGAGTTGAATACGACACGGGGTACACAAACTCGGTAAAGAAACGAGATTTCTATCATTTTGATACGACAATGACTTTATTTGAATGTTGTGGTAAAGTGGCACTAAATCAAAGATTGGAAAAAGCTTAATTTTGGCAATAAAAAGTTTAAATTAAGCCCGTCGCGCATAAGTTTTTCTACTAGATATAGATTTATTTATTTATACTAAATAATACAAAACCTAAAAAAACTAACAACTAAACTTAACTTTTAACCTTACACTAATTATCTCTATTGATTAAAGATGGACCCGTAGGGGCTCGACAGTGGAAAAGAAATAATATTATTAATCATAAAACAAGAAATGCAATAAATAACTACCTAGTGAAACCATGTCCAGATTATAAAATACAAATATGTTAATAGATCTTATAATTGGGTACTAGGGACATGCACAACAAAAAAAAGACGAGTCAAAAACCGTTTTCAATATGCGATCAATAAGTACCCACCCAATATAAGTTGTGACCTAAAAACTCCAAAGATAAGTGGGAGCATGCATCAATAAGGTTCCGTGAAAAGTTTCATATCTTGGCTGAATGCAAAGATTCGTTTTGCTTGCACAACGGCTGTGCACTCACCAAGTAGCATATTGATGGCAGTTCATATTGGATATTGGAAGCATTGGGGACCTAAACACTGTTTATTATTATCTACGAGCAGACTACGAAATCACTTTGAGGGAAGCTAAGCTGATTTCTATTTTTTTTTTTTCGTTGATTTTATGCTCTACTGTTTGGAAGTGTTTTCAACCGACGAATAACAAAAGGATGGGGTTCTAAATTTTGTGGTTTTTTTTATGTAAGTACGTTATTCGATAACTTCGCAAACTGTTGACCGATTTTGATGAAGCTTTCGCTTTTGTATAGAGAATAATACCGTGGCAGTTCGATAAAAGGATTCCCAGAGAATTACTTTTTGTCACCTAAAACTTAAAATCAGAATCAATTTCAGAAAAAAATTCAGAAATTTGAAATTGGTTTTTAGTTTGAAAAAAAAAACATAATATTATCTTCTTTTGTTTTTTCGCGAAATTATGACTGCAAATAAAAATATATTTTCTAAAATACTTCAAGTAATCACGTTCAAACAATCATAGTAATAATTTTCCCTGAGAAAGCTTTAAGTTTTCATATAAAATTGAACGAAATATCCAGTGAATAGGTATAGAAGATTAAAGTAAAACTTTTCGTCTCCAAAGACGACTTAGTAAACGAAATAAATTTCAAAATGCAAAGCAAACTCAGATTTTTAAAGATATTAATAACAAACGTAGAGCTTAACCGTCTGCAAACAATATTAAAGGATTTATTTAAATCGCATTGGAGTATCTAGATGGGGACAAGAAAAAAATAAGCTAGATAAATAGGATTTACAATCTTACAAGTTTAAGTCGGTAAGATAAGTCGGCGGGGTATTAAATTCAACTCTTTGTGCAATTTAACAACTGCAGCTACAAAGATAATTCTCAGATACCCAGTCATTGAGCTATGGTAGAGTTCTCTATACAAACGACTTTTTCCTATGACTCTGGTAAAAATCCACACTTAGTTGAATTTACATATGTATTTCCCACACATTCAAGTAGTTAAAAAAACACAAAGTTGAGCCTGAATGGTTCAGGCACTTGTTAAATTTAAAGATAATTTATCTTTTTTTTTACCATCTAAGCACACACGAAAAGCATCGTTTCAGCGTGAATAGGATTCCTGAAACGCGTTGACACTGGTGATGTAATAACATCTACCATTTTGCATAAGTTTCAGCAAATAAGTCACCGCTGTAAGGCGACCGGTATTCTTATCGCAACCATCGGAACGCTGACTTTAGGTCTTTAGTCGGATACCCTACATAACGAGGTACCTTTTGTCTCCATAATCGGTAACTCCATTTCAGAAGTTAGTTGAACGTTACAACAAAGTTACTGTTCTCGGTTCTGTTGTCATCGGCATAATGAGGCTTCACTTATATTTAACCTACTTCGAGATTGCACCAGATTTTTTTCGTTCATAAATATTTACGTGAAAAAGCTAACGAGCGCGCTTTCTAGAACGAAGTTGAAGATAGGTCGTCATTGACTGTCCTGAAGGCCTATTTTAATTCTCCAAAATACGCTATTTTAGGTGTTTATTTTTTTATGCAAATCAGTACTCTAATTCAGCGTATTATAGTACCAACACTGGCCATAAGGAAAAAAATTGAGAACTAAAAAATAGGCCCCCTGTCTTTCACGCCGTGCTATCGTTTAGATAACATGTAGAGTTAAACAATGAATTAGACCTAAATAATAACATCAACCCATAGATATTTCATTATTAAGTTGTCATAAAACTAAATTAAAAGGTACCAACCAGACTTAGCGCAATAATTTTACCAATTAATGTTCAACTAATTTAACCCTCAAGCTTAATTTTATACTTGATTCCATTCAAATAATTATTTGTCAAAAACACTCAAAACTTCAAAGCTTCACTATATAGATGCCAAAATTTTAATTACTTCACACTAGGGACGAAAGTAATTAGCAAAATTAAAGCACGTAGGTGAGCTTATGGTCTTAAAAGTTATATTAGAAAGAGCACTTTGTCATGTCAGGCTTTTAACAGGGCCTTTTAATTTCTCTTTGTGCAGTAAATTGAGACATTAAATCGTTTACGTCAAAGTATAATGAGAGGGAGTAAATGAAACGTTCAGGCCTATATGAGCACACGTGGCGATGCGATGTTATTTGATCGAGTTACCTGGAAGAAGGAAATTTTAATTGTGATTGGGGCAAAATTAAAGGACAGGGTAATTTCTGAGTGTGGGGTTACACACTATAATAACAAAAAACCATAGAATTAAGCAACGCGACACCTCTCGTCAAACGAACTAAATATAACTTTAGTCTTTGAACAGAATTGGATAAACTTTAATGTTTCCCCTGTAGGTGGAGCTAATGGAACTAGAATCCGTAGGACGTCGCAGAGATTTTCGACTCCCACGTCACTTGACCTCGTGATGTAGTTGGTTAGCACATTCCGGTACTGACAGAAGGATGCGGGTTCAAGTCCCGTCGAAGACGAAATTTTTTGCGATATAATTTGATTTCTTAAAAATTTAACCTGACAATGGTGCATTGGACATGTGTGTCTTAGGCCATGAAAGGTTAGTATAACAGTCAAGACGCGTAGGTCCAATTTCGGGTAGCGATAAAAAAGATTTCTGGTATAATGCATACTATACATATTTGTACTTAAACTGAGTAAAATGTTGCTTGATTTAAATTTAAACAATTAACCATAAAAAATGTTAATTATATTTAATTATTTATAAGATAGCCGCGCTGCAGAGCGAGACCCTCTAGCACAGGTATTATATTACTTAAAAGAGGGTCCCATACCACTGGTGTATTAGATTAAGTAAAAGAAATAAACAATTTAGATTTTATGATTTGATTTTGACATACATTATACACATTTAGGTCCAATTTTGTTGATCTTAGTTTTGCTGTCAAAACTAAGATCACCAAAACTAAGTTCACCTTGATCCAGTTCAATTTTGTAATATCTTTTGTGTGACATGACAGCTTTTGAACTCGGTTTAGCTCTAACCATCCAACTAGGTGGACAGCGTGGTTGGTCGCTAGGTAATAGACGCTTTGAATCGGATCAACTTTATGTCGGTAAAATTTGTTGAACGTTTGAAACGATAAACTGAGTTTATCTTAGATTCAACGCGTTCAATCGCAACGGTGAAATTGGACCGGGGGGTGTATGTAATCTTAAAAGTACCCACCTAATGTCACAAGACACGGTATCTATTACCTCGTAAATGGTAGTTAAGTGTAATACTTAAGGTTATGAATCTTGTGATAGATATTCAAATTACAAAGGCACGTGGGCTTTATAATAAACCGAGTGTATACAGGTAATTGTATTTTCATTGAATTCTCAACCTTGTTAGGAACCTTGTTAGGAAAATGATAAAATAGTACTTTGAACTTTTAAATGCCCTTGCCATGATCACGGTATAACTGATCATTTGTTTTTCCGTGATCATGGCGCATGAAACTGTGCCGAAATATTGGAAATTTCAAAACTCAAATCATGGCAAATATCCCGTTGTATATGACTGTAGTAGTATTTTGAATTTCATTTATTTTCATGCATGGTTTCACCTTTTTTGTTTTCAACCGACGAAAAACGGAGGAGGTAATCAAGTCGACACGTATATATTTTTTTGTGTGTGCATAACTTTTTACAGAGTAAGTCCGATTTCGATAATTCTTTTTTATTGGATAAGGTATACCTTGAAGTTGGTTCCATATAAATTTGGTAAAAAAATCTTACCCTAAAGGTGACAAAAATAATTCCAGTTTTCCCCCTTAAGGGGGATTTGTCAAAGGGGAAAACTTGAATAACCCCAAAATAGGGGTGATTTATTTGTTTTTAGAATGGAACACTTACCGTCGTTCTCATAAACGCGGATCAAACCAACCAATGATGAAACCTTGGCAAGTGCTGGGTATATGGCTGACTAGTTTCTCCACACGGCTTCGCACGCGTTGTTTCCGTGAAAACGTTAAAAAGTTATTTCAATCTGATGGGAACCGATTTATGGTATAAAAAGTAGGCTGTGTTACTTCAGGTCTAGACCTAAGGTATATCTATGCAAAATTTTAGCTCAGTCCGTGCAGTCGTTTTAGTGTGGAGAAGTACCAACACATGTCATATATCCAAACTTTCGAATTTATATAACACTAGATTATGCTCACGGCTTCGCACGCGTTTTATCTATGGAAATGAATCTAAAAATTATTTCTATGCCATAGTAACTGATTTATGAAATAAAACGGCCATCGTCTATGTTTTATTCGAGGCCTAGAAATACATCTAAGTAAAATTTCAGTCCGATCCGTTCAGTAGTTTTGGCGTGAAGAGGTAACAAACATCCATCTATCCATACATCTAAACATCCAAACTTTCGCGTTTAAAATAATAAGTGTGATCAGAGTGATAAAGCAAAGTGTGATTTACCAGTGAGTCAAATCATCAAGTCTCAAATTTAGTGTTCGGAAAATGCATATTTTACGCGTTTACCTAAGTTAACCAAAGGTCACACTAATATTATAAATGCGAAAGTTTGAATGGATGGATGGATGGATGTTTGCTACCTCTTCACGCCAAAACTACGGAACCGATCAGGCTGTAATTTGACTAATATTATAAATGCGAAAGTTTGGATGGATGGATGTTTGTTACCCCTTCACGTCAAATCTATGGAACGGATCGGGCTGAAATTTGGCATACAAGTAATTATAACTTGGAATCAAACATGCTTTTTATCCCATTAATCAGTTCCCATGGGATAGAAAAGACGCGTGCGAAGCCGCGGGCATAAACTAGTTATTTAATAATCATTCGTTCAGGTAACCGCGTTAAACAAACCGTCTCCAAGTCAATTCATAAGGTATGGTACACACAATTATTATTTATTTATTATATATTACGTTTTACAGGTACTACATACAATACCTACAGTACAGCCCGCTAAAATCTGTAACTGCATTGATACCACGCTTTCAAATTCGTATTTTAACCACAAAATACAAAAACATTGTGTCCGGTACGCTTGTATCAGTCTGGCTCGTTTTCCTAGATTCAATTTTAAAAATTTGTTCCACTTGCAGGTCGCATCCTGAATATCAATGAGCGGAGTTATGAGTCGTATTGTCTTAGAGGCGAAATACACTGAGAGCATCTTGCAGCGCGATTCGAGAAATTCGGAGAAATATACGTGTAGCCACTGATAAAAGAACACAATATAAAGGGGTACAGAGTACAAAAGTAACAGAATTATGTATATAGTATTTCTGTTCTGAGAATACAGGTTATAGATAGATAGATAGATAATACTTTTATTCAACACCATAGAAAACTAATTTTACACAAAAACAAGTACAGAAAAGCAATGGAACTGGCGGCCTTATCGCTTAAAGCGATTTCTTCCAGGCAACCAAAACGATGGGAGAAAAATAAAGGATGGCGGAGCTACTTAACATAAGTCTAAACTATTAATACACCGACTAAACTTATATTAGGTTATGATAATGCTATTGACGCCGCGACGTTAGCAAGTTTTTTTTGGTGGTTTGCTTTCTTTCTACCTCAAAACGGGAAAATGAATTAAACTCACCTTGAAGTGGCCGATTTAATTTAACAAACAGAAGAAACAAATGAGGAACGGTCTACTTAAGGTAGGTACTTGATAATGACGACAGTGAATAAGGCAGTTAAAATCTTATTACGAATTTTTAAGCAGATTGCAATGCTCCTTCAGCATAAACAATTCAAACGTATCGAATTTATCGGCGTAATAATACATTGCTGCCACGGCATTCGCACGCCGTCCTGCGGAAATTGAATGCGAACTATCGGCGTATGGATGGACTGACATGGCAACATGACGCAGACATGTACATTCCGCTGACTATCTGTCCGTCGGGCCGGGTCCGGACGGGAGGACAAAGACAGTCTACTCTGTCGATCACAGACTTGACGTGATTCAATTAGCTGTTTGTAGGTTTTTTTCTGATCTTTCAATCGAATGTGTATGGCAGATCGCTGGAAGTTATCAATGCTATTGATTTTTCGTATAAGGATTTGCTTTGCTTCTATTTTTAGTGAGAGTGAAGAAACAAGCGATATTCTTGCTTTGATGCCATGATGCCAATCCCAGGTGGTTGAAGATTTCAATATACTTACACTTGAAATTTTATGTTCTCTATACGGGCTTAGAAAACACCATCAAATAATTTATTTTACCAATTGAAATAAACTTTATTGGACACTGAGCAATCGCAGAGTTTTGCTTATAAAACTTTGTGGACAGACTATTACACAATTAATATTTGCGTCGATCGTTAATTTGCATTAGCATAATATATTATTTTGAATTTATACAAACTTTAGATACCTACGTTTTAATACTAACTCGGCGTAAAAGGGGAATAAATCATTTTAATTATTGTTGCAGTGTTTCATTAAGGATAATAACTGCCTCTCTATCGAGTTGTTCAGAATTCTCTGATTTTCTGTATAGTAAATACCATATTAACTTTGGACGAATATTTGTTTTTATATAACACCACACAAAAGACTGTCGCTGAGTGACCACATCGCCTAATTTATCCATATTTACAATATTTTACAAATTAAAACTAAAAACTAATATCATGTAAATTGTGCGGGCTTAACTCTATTAATCATACCTACCTATGGATTGTTTGCAACAGTCTGCATTTAGCTCAATTTTTTCAATTGTAAATACTAGTTCTAATTTGTTTCTATTATTGCTTGTAATTTTTTCATTTTAACAGGGGGGCTATTTACGATCTTTAATGGTTATAAGAGATAGTATTTACTATTTACTATCTCTTATGGTTATAAGAGATAGTAAATCCAGCAGTGAATTAGTAAAGGCTACTTTTTATCCCTTAGATCAGTTCCCATGGGATCTTTGAACGATTCCATAGAAACAACGTGGCAGAAACTAGAAGTAAATAAATAAACTCATTAGAGTTCGACAAATTAAAATAAATAACGATTTCAAGGCAAAAATGTGCTTCGCTAAAAGAAAACATTAGATCTAATAATCTCTTAATAGGCACTACGAACTCCAAATAGCTACATATAAACTTTGAAACCACGTATCGACAAGTTGGGAAAAGATTTCGAAAACTAACTTCCAATAATCCTTGTTAGTCTATTGTACAGAAACTTGTTTTCAGATAGTGGAGGCGAGAACTTGCAATCGCTACAATCACTACCAAATGCATTGATTTCGTCACCGTGAACAATGATAGGAAACTTGTAATTAGTCCTCAGTAGGATACCATGCATGTATCAGGCTTGTTATCTTAGGCAAAGACCTTATTGTAAAAATCATAGCTGTAAGTTTTCCTAAATTCGTAAACAAAAAAATATGTACCACTTGACTTTTTATAAACAAAATTACCTTTTTTGCGTTTTTTCGCTTTTTGCAATGGTTTTTCTGGTTAAGAATAAAAATAATAATTCCATTATCAAATTGGAATATACATCCCACAAAAATAAGTAGGTTATAAATAATAGTCTGAAATTTTAATATTATAAATGGCAGTGCGGGAAACTGTTTCATTATTTCGATTGTTTGTATAGGTTTCGATTAATCAAGGTGTGTTATGGCTTCTACCATAAGTCGGTGTACCTACATTTAAATCAGCTATTGTCATAAAAATTATAGACTTAAATACATACGAGAAGGGAGTCCATGGATCGAGGCGGCCCAGGACCAGGTCGCTTTGGGGGAGGCCTATGTTCAGCAGTAGACGAATACGGGCTGATGATGATGACCTACAAGTATCAAGTCCAAAAGCCACCAATCAATTGCTAATTTCTCGCTATTCTCGTTAAGCTTAAATTACGGAAATAGTAAAATAGTGCTTTGTGAAATTAAGCAAGTCCATAATGAATATTTATTGGTTTAATACGGACCAGCTGGGTACTGGCTAGCAACACTGGAAGCAAACAGCGCTACAATCACTACCAATTGCATAGGAATTGCCAGTAAGTGCTATTTCGCAGCAATTTCGCGTTTGCTAAAAATCTGGGAAACATCCACTATAGTTTTTATTGATATCGATTTGTGATCATTGAATCGTTGGTATTTACTTTTTATGATTTGATCCGCTCTATTGTGCTGTATTTGTCGAATTTAATTGTCTACCTGAGATCTGTTTTAGGATCATTACTTTCCTGAAATCTGGATTTATTTGCTAAATTACTATCTTGCAGACGATCGCTTCTATTTAGTATTCTTCGTTAAACCCTCTTGGTTTGGTCAATTGAATTTTCTTCAATAGAAGTTTATTGGATTTTATAGTGATAGACTCTCTTTAGGTATGCATTTTCTGACTTGTCTGGGACGAATAATAATATTATTTAGTTGGATCCTAATCTTAAATTAATGACTATTGTAAATGCTTTAATAAGTTATTCATTGGCATGATAAATTTAGTCCAAATTTTTCTTCTGCAGCAGCTATAAAAAGACAACATGAAGAACAAGAAACCTACAACTAATTTTTTAATCGTTATATCTCAAAAACGGTGGCTCTTAGGAAAAAATGTATATAGACATTTTTAAAGACAATTATCTGATAAATTACATATTCCACATTTCATTTATAATTGTGTTTTGAACAATCCTACCAATTTTCAGCTGGCTGCGAATTTTGTAACCTCACCCCTATTTTTGGTCTAATTTGACCGGACTAATTCAAGTAAATTTATTTATACAAAGTTTGACAGAGATGCTTAGCATAAACAGTAAAACTATGAACAAATGATGTTTCCTGAATGTGTTAAGTTGCTGTCCATGACGCCCTCAATAGTATTTTTGACTAAACTTTCTGTTCAGAAATATCAAGTTGATGCATCGATATTTGATCGACTAAGTAAACTAGGCTTCATATTGCGTCATGACATGGCTTTTCTTCGAACAATTCGTTTCGAGTAATTCATGTTTGTATTGTCTGTGTATTCTGCATTGTTTGTTTTAATGAAAGGATTTCCCCGTTTTTAGGGTCTCAAGTCCCTCATGGAACTCATAATAGTTTCGGCTTGACCATATTTCAGTTCGTAAATTTCTGAAAAATCCTTTTTACTCCTTTACTCCTACTCACATCAACATATGTAGGGGTAAACTGAAAAATAGTGCCAAACATGCTATCAAAGCGTGTCGCCATTATAGAATGTACTTAGCCACTAAATTTATTTGTTAATTTATAATTTCTAATTAGTATGTTTCTAGTATGTACTTATTAATTTGTAAGTTTATATTATGTATACAGATATAAGTAGAAGTATAAGTAGAATATAAGTTATGTTTTGGTATATTATGTAAACTACGATATAAGTTCAGCAATATATTTTTTTTCTTTCTTTTCTTTTCTTTTCTTTTCTTTTCTTTTCTTTTCTTTCTTTTCTTTTCTTTTCTTTTCTTTTCTTTCTTTTCTTTTCTTTCTTTTCTTTTCTTTCTTTTCTTTTCTTTCTTTTCTTTTCTTTCTTTCTTTCAACATAACAGCCTGTACCAGTCCATAGCTGGTCATAGGCCTTCCCTGATAAGCGCCGTATTGGCTCGTATCATTAGGGGTAATGCCATAATTGCCACGCTGGGCATGATGGTTTGAGATTGCAATTCACTGATGGATCAGTTCTGAACCCCTGTTTTATGCCTAAAACAAGGTCACTATCTTTCTAAGTAAATACCTACGCTCTTTGTAGGTACTCGTACAAATCACCGACCAATTTTAATTTATTTATCTATGTCTAAATGAAAACAGAACTAAAAAAAAATCCAAAACTAGACTACCGAATTAAGTGCCCACTTCTTCTGCAACGGAAAAGGATGTCAGTTGAAAAGAAGCATTTCTACAGTCTACAGAACCTAGGTAGGTGCAGTATCAAAACCGTATTTCTTGCGGGGGACACCGCAATACGTTTGTTTGTTCCGGACCGTAACTTTCTTTTTATAAAATGTCTTCAAGGCTCAGGAGTTACGTAAGTTAAGCCAATACCAGAGAGTAATATTAACGTAGGTACCAATATACTGAGGAGAAGTTTTACAGATGCTGATAAAAATACAATAACGACGGAACAGTGCATTTCAAATAGAAAACATGTAATTCAATTACTCAGAACCCAGGTATAACATAAATGAGTTGGTCATAATTTCCAGGCATCCTCGCTACCCTGAAGTTATTAGTTTTATTAGTCTTGAGTTGTTATAATATGTTGATAATGTTACAGGAACTACGAATGAGTGTTACAGGCAAATAATTTAGCTCAGTATTTGGTAAAGTTCGATGAGAGATTTTCAAAGACTAAAAAGATACTATTGTTTTGTTTTGAATTTGAGAAGTACGTACGGTAGGAATGCCCAAAAACTTCAGTTATCGTCTATGTTCACCATTCATCACTGACGTAAAACCCACCGGTGAATCATAGTCGAAAAATACTATCCGATATGATTCTTGGCTTTCACATGCTAAAACTGTACCCTTGAAAATAATTTTCCTGTTTTAGTGTGGCCATATATCACTGCGATCCGCATCACTTAACGGTCCAGTCTGTGATTTTATACAGTGGTTTTTAGATCCATGACGTGCTATATAGATCGGAGTGAACGTGTATGTGGTACTTTAAAGAGGGGACGTGAGAGTGACATCAGCCATCCATGATGAGGCGGTCACGATAAATAGCCCATAATACACTTAAAGAGGACTCGAGCCTAATAGCTAAGGGCGTAACGTGATTTGCTCCTGCTCTATTACCTAATACTCCGCAACTATTCCGCCGACAAAGGAGGGATCTTAATATAATATCGACGGTAGAAGTAAGTTTACGTGTGCGTTGAATTTGAAACGGAAAATGGTCTTGCAAAAGTTTATCTAAGCCTTTAGGTGGGTATCGCTTTCAAAGAATCGCTCACTGGCTGTGTTGTGGATTTAATAAAGCGCATGTATCGTATTTATGCATCAAAGACTTGTAAAGGTATGTTAGTTCTTAAGGATTTGTAAACCCACAAGCAGTAGCTAGGAGTATCTATTACAACTAACTTTTTAGATTCTCGTTTAAAAAGACTAGGTACCTATTGGCTCTATATTGAAGATAAATTGCCTAACAATAAAAATCCGGTTTCAGTTTCAAATAATTCGGTGCAAATTTAAGGTCCGTCTTTAATAAGTATAATAATCTCTCTAACCTAGCTACTTACTTACTAATTTCATGTATTAGTTAGGCCTTCTAGTTGCATGTTTTTAATTCTGTATGTAGAGGTATGTAACGAATATGTGGAAAGCGCTGTGGGCTGCATTGATAATATCACTCACATATGAATATTAAGTTTAATGTAGTCGTTAGTTATTCCTCAATAAGAAATAAATCGAAAAAAATAAAAATAATAATAGATTGTTATAACTATGTCATATCACATACTGAGGTTGACTTTGTGATAACTATGCACAATGGCTATCACTACATAATGCTGAGTCGGATGCCATTTTATAGTATTTAAGTTTTCTTTACTTAAGAAAGAATAAGAATAAGAAAATCTTTATTTTATATAAGATTTTCTTATTATCATTTCCAAAAATTGCACAATAAAAATAAAAATAAAATTAATTCAATTAATTTAAGAAACTAGCTTAATGCAATTTTTGGAAATGATAATAAGAAAATCTTAAATAAAATAAAGATTTTCTTATTTTTATTATTTCTTAACAAGTACCTAAAGGAGGTAGGTACCGTAAACAATGACGATGTCATGATTGCTATTAAGAAGGCGAATGAGAAGCTTTCAGTTCAAGTTTGTGATAAAACCCTCACTATGAACCTTATAAGGTTAAGTGGATTAAGATAACCCTATAGAGGCAGTCAACCAAGAACGTAATTTAATATTGGCTATGAAATTCACGAACAGGACCTGTAAAATTGATACAGTATCCAAGCAATATGTTGATATGTGTATTGAGGCTTCCGGGAAGTTGTATTATTAGCAACTCAAAATTACTTAATAACAATTGGTAAAGCAATTCACGGGTAAATTTGAGGTGAATTCATACTAGAAGGTTTATTATTTATGAATTTTGTATTGTAGAACGTACTATATTGCTGAATAGGGAATGACACAGAGGGCATTAATGATCAAGCCATATTAGAAGGACTGTCAATGATAAAAATTGAGACATGATTTTTAGGGTTATTGTCACAGAAACCGCAGAACAGGCCTCGCCTCTACATTTCTGAAAATCAAATTAAATCAAATAAAAAACTATTTATTTACATAAATACAATAGATGTACACTTAGAAAAGGTTAAATTATGAAACTAAATATTGACACGGAAACAAAGTGATATCTTTGATTTCTATCGCTTCTGTATACAATGTACGGTAAAAGTACTGACGTATAAATGTACATTCTCGTATCTTGAAAGAAAGTCAATTTACTTTAATTGGTTGGTAACAAATTTTGTTTAACTTACCGATCCGTTTGTAAATCATCTTCAACATTTAACTATCTCAAGAACCAGAGGAGTTACTGTAACAAAAACACATAGTCATAAGCGGATCCATTGATTTCCCTGTTCCTGAGCACAGCAGCTATCAGGGCAGTGCGGCGTGGCATAACTGCCTTAAGTGCACTTTGCAGGGCGTCCATTCAAACCAGCTAACATGCTCGCCGACTGATTACCTTGCTACTTTTCCTACTTTAGTTAGGTACTAATGAAGGGATTTCTTCAAGTTTGCTCTGCCCTTTTTCTTATTGTTGTTCTTAGTTTTCGATCACAGTTGCTTTCGTTGATGCTCAATGGTTTTCTTTGAGTTCAAACCTCAAAGAAAATTGTTGAGCATAACAAAAGAGATGATGTGGTGTCCACTGTGTGTGGCTTTTTTAGGTACATTTGGAATGTTTTCGGTTACAAAATAAACACTAATAAAATTATTAAGTATTGAAATCAATGTAAACCATCCATCAAGTTCCCAAAACATGATTTATTCGGTTTCAATAGATAATATGGCATTCGATATTAAATCGAATGATCGATAACTTTTGATCTATGTTGATAGAACATCGCAATTAACATTATGTAAACGTTTCAACGCTCCATTAGACGTCATTAATTAATTCTCGCTACACACTACCTGCAAAAGTATGTTGGAGTTGGAATTGGGGAAACTTTGATGATAACAGATTATTTGATAGGATATCTAAATCCTAAACATAAAACTTTGTTACAACCCGATAACTGGATTAGGTAGGAATACAGAGACATTTCCGTTATTTTTTTTTTAGTCTCTAGAAGTAAAAAGTCTTATAAAACATGACTTATTCCGTTTCAGCCATTTGAAATTACGAGTTCGTACGCCAAGATCAGACACGTACAAGGCACAAGGTGGTTAGTTTAAAATGAATGGGCTCCTATTTCGATAGGTGATCGATTCTCTATATTTAGGCCGGGGATTGAAACCACAGGTTGCGATCCAGAGGTCCCGAATCGAAGCATTTGAAAAGAACACGGATTTGTTTGGAAGATATGGGTACCGACTACGATTCATCTGAAGGGGATTTTGGCTTAGAAAATAAAGGTGAAAAACATTAATTCTATGTTTTTTCAGCAAATTCTGAAGGCTTCCGGAAGGATATTGGAGCATAGGTACCTACCTATTTTTAACCGACGAAAAACAATGAGGTTCTCAAGTGATGGCGTATATTTTTTTAATGTGTATATATATGACGACATATAAT
Organism: Eupithecia subumbrata; assembly: GCA_949316285.1. NCBI lineage: Eukaryota > Metazoa > Arthropoda > Insecta > Lepidoptera > Geometridae > Eupithecia > Eupithecia subumbrata. Next base: position 26,223,226 of record OX438644.1, on the reverse strand, counting down.
TATGTATATCGATATATATGTATATCGACGACCTCTGAGGCGCAGCGGGTGAAGGTCCGCCTGCGACGCAGGAGGTTGCGGGTTCGATTCCCGCCTCGGGACAAATGTTTGTATGATCTGCAGATATTTGTTCAGGGTGTTCTGGATGTTTTCTATGTATAGTAAAAATATCTATCTAGGTAGTGTATTATATTATGTACCTATATCAGTTATCTAGTACCCATAACACAAGCTCTGCTTAGCTTGGGGCTAGATAACGCTGTGTCAATTGTCCAGCATTATTTTTTTATTTATACATAGTAGTCTGATTTTGATAATTCTTTTTTTTTTATTGGAAAGAAAATTGGTCCCTTAAACGAGTAAATATATTTTTCAGTTTTTTCGGCGTTTTAATTTTTTGTTAAAAAGTTTTACAGCGTCAGAAAAGGCCTAGTTTATTTAATGCGTTTATTTAGATGTCGAACATGCTACAAATCATAGTAAATCAACATGTTTTAAGACGTGTTTTTTTCATTTAAAATACTGTAAACAAGTTACTTAATCTGGACGAACGCCTAGCCTCCATCCCTAAGGTCTTTTCTCGTAAATTATAAAAAAATAGGAGGGTAGGTAATAAAAGGGATAGTAGGAAATAATTTCCACGAAAAGATTATGAAAGCTCATTATAAATTTATATATTTTCTAGTAATCTCTGTTTGCCGTGTCGAAAAAAAAAATTAATGAAGTGAATTAAGCCCGGCTCGTAGCAGTAGGATGCTAAGAGGAATCCAACTAAGATGGATGACGTCATTTCCCCCTTCATTAACCCATTTACTTGGCTCGAGCAGTCAAAATAGTTCTTGAAGTCAACACTTTAAAATGTGGATACTTTTTGTGCATTTTAAGGACCCTATAATTCTTATGAACAAGTGTAATCCTGGATAATGTAAATGTAAACGATTATCAGTGAAAGGTGATTTTAAAAAGTAACGGAACGAAGGTGTTAACAGCTACCACTTTATAATAAAAGTCGTCGGGCTTGTTGATTTTTTTTCTCTTAGAAAAAAAATAATAAATTTATATTTTTTTAATGATTGAACACTCGTTATGTATTCTTATTTACAAATTAAGCTTCGTCAAATGAAAAGTATGTGGTTGAAAGTACTAAAATCTGCCTTGAAAAAGTGGGACGAATTAGGAACGATTCGTTCCACTTTACAAAAACTTACAATCTTCAACAACTTTATCAATCTTCTCAGGTCAGAATTTCCTATACTTTCCCAGTTAAAAAGAACACACTGTATAAAAATACTATTTTCTGGCCGAGGCTTCGCACGCGTCGTTTTTTGTTTATTTCTATCCCATGGAACTAATTTATGGGATATAAAGTAAAATATTTTTATTTCAGGATACCTGTATACATGCCGATCCGTTTAGTAATATTGACATGAAGAGGTAACAAACAACCATCCATCCATACATCTAAACATCCAAACTTTCACATTTAAATACGAGTGTGATTGATAAAATGATATGCTTGTAAAATTCCAATAATAGAACTGCCATATTCACACCGACACTAGCCTCAGTTACTTAACTATTCCATTCTGTAAATTTCCCAACTACACCAACACTAAAGGTAGAACCGCACTTGAGCGGTGCGGCCTCTCCTGAACGCACTGCGCGGCAGAGGAGCGGCGGCGGCGCGGCGCAAAAAGCCGTGGCAAGATTTATTTAAAGATGGACGTCATTAAAAATGAAGTGAATTAGTATTTCAAAAATATTATTTCTTCTGGTTTGGTTAGTAAAATGTTCATTTTATAAATCGTAAAGCTCCGTATAACTGTCTATAATCGTATAACTAACTAGAATATTCGGCCGCCCCGCGCCGCCAGCTATACTTACCGCAGTAGCGGTGCAGCGCGACAAAATATTCTCTCGGACCCAAATCTGCAATGTAATGCGGTATTGCTCACCATCGTGGCCAAAAAGAGCAACATCGCATCCCTGCCTACACTATACAAAATAAAACTTTTACAGAGACATTAAAATTAAGCTTATGATAGGTACCACAAACTGCAAAATCGATTTTTGAATATTCCTTCGTTTAACAAAACAAAAAGATAAAATACTTGCGCCAATAGAAATAATATTTGGCCGCGTCGTCGGTCCGCGCCCCGCCGCCGCGCCGCGCCGCTCAAGTGCGGTTCGACCTTTAGGGATGATTTATATTAGACCGGTCCGTGTCCGGGTCGGGGCGAGGCTGGAGCGGAGCCGAAGAGAACGTTAGTAGACGGGCCCGGACGGGACACGGATCATGCACTGTTTAATATAAACTGCTTCATACAAAATGTATGTAACGTTTCAAATCCGTGCCCCGTCCGGGTCACGTACACGGCACGCCCCGGGCACGGCCCGTTCTAATATAAATCATCCCTAACACTGTATAAAAGGGATCTTACCCCGCTGGTCAATTCCCGGCAGTTGACATGTATCGCGTTCCTAAAAGGCGATGCTTGAGGGTCGGCTCCTTTTACTGGAGAGGACTCGAGAGCTCGATTTGGGAAATCACGTTACAGGACCGGTGCGCTTTGGCTACATTGTTGTGACTTATGAGCTTAGGTTGTACTTTTTTGTACGTTGCTGTTGTTTGTCTTTAGGATTTATTACACATTCTGCGCCCCGTGGCATTGCCCCCGTGGAAATCATTATATTGCATACCTCCTAGGGGTAGTTTTACAAACAAATACGTGATGAATTGTATACTTACTTTATAGTTTATTAATACCGAGTTTCGAGTGAATAATTATTGTTCATAGAAACTTTACAAGACTTTTTGTTTAGTAGTTACGTATACGTGGTAATAAACATTCACACAAACTTTCGCATTTATAATATTAGGAGTAGGATTTTTGTTAGGTTTGAACACCACTTTCCGTAAAATATACGCCAGGTCCAATACACATTTGAAATAGTAATCAATAATAATTTGAGAGTAGTTTTACACTGCCTCGGAAAACTACGAATGGCTCGATCACAACCGGCTTGCGCACCGAAGAGTGGAAACGTTTTTTTCTCTCGGTATTATCGGTGTCAAGTTATCAAGATTATAGTCAAAATCAAATAGACGTTCTATCAACAAACGGTGAACTTCTGCTAGCGCCCTTGAGTGTTGTGTGAGTGACCCCCAAGCAGCCAACAGCTGGATCTAGGAGATAACCGATTTCCTGATTTGTCGGTCGTGTCACCGCAAGATTCAGTAACAGGTAGGTGATTTTTGCTACGGCGACATAAGCAGAATAGGTACCTCTTCACCATTATAAAAATTAGATTTCTTATAATGTTTTCACAACAACCATACCTATACCTTTAGAAAATTATCTAAAGATTGTCAAACTTACTTCCATATCAATTTTAATGTTGGAATTTGATTTTTCTTCTTTACTGTCTTCAAATTTGTAAGCGAGTTTGTTTACCTGGGTTCTTTGATCAGTGATCAAGGAGGCTGTAACAGAGACATCCCCAGACGCACGCAAATAAGCAAAGTAGTAATGAGCAAAATGACTATAATCTGGCTGTAGGGGTTCCGATGACCGATAGTATACACGATAAGGGATCAGCTCGCCACAGCCAAGGCATTCCATCGAGCTCCAACTCACTCTCCAGTAGGCATCCGTTCGCCAGTCAATCCGGATTCCCGCTCTCTCGGCTATATCCGTCTGACAAGTAACAGTGACAGCTCAATCGGCAACACCTCGACCTACGAGATGACGCATGTAGGCCATGGTTTATAAATAATAAAAAAATTATAATATAATTAATAATGTGGACAATTCACACAGCATTATCTAGCCCCAAGCTAAGCAGAGCTTGTGTTATGGGTACTAGAAAACTGATAGACTTAATACAATACACTACATAGATAGATATTTTTATTATACATAGAACACACCCAGAACACCCTGAACAAATATCTGCAGATCGTACACACATTTGTCCCGAGGCGAGAATCGAACCCGCAATCTCCTGTGTCGCAGGCGGACCTTCGCCCGCCGCGCCACAGAGGTCGTCAAATCGTTTATATCATACTTTCTGGTGCCCGCGACTTCGTCTGCGCAGGATTAGTATTTCGAGTAGCTTATATTACCTACTTTAAATACCAGAAGCGATCAAAGTATCTATTTTCATTATGGAATCAATTTATTACTACCGAATATGCATTTGAAATAAATTATCAATTTTTATTGTAGTTATGGTTCACTATTTTGGCTATAATGGCTTACACATAAGATATAAAAATATAAAGTGGTGGGATTTTTTGTAAGACTTTTTAAGATAAACATTTCCATCATACATTACATACGTGTAATTCTAGCAGTTTTGGCAGCGCACACCAGAATAGCTCGCAGATGGTAAATTTTTTCCTACTTACTTGACACTTATCGTCATATTTTGGACAATTCACACAATATCTTTATAAATTGTAGCCTATGTGTTATTCTGATGTATATGCTATATTGTTGTAAAGTTTCATTAAAATCCATTCAGAAGCCTTTATTCACAAAGAAAATTACAATTAAATAATAGAAATAAATTTGAACTCGTATTTACAATTGAAACAATTGAGCTAACTGCAGACTGTTTCAAACAATCTACAGGTAGCTCAACTGATCTATGTCAATACCAGTGGGAAGCGTCCCCAAGACGCTGGCTGCATTGCTCCACTGTATGGCAAAGCTGATGCGCTGTGCCAGATACTGACCAGCTCTTGGGTCACGGGTCTTTTCGACCAGACGCTCAGATATTTTTTTTAAACTCGAAGAGCCTTGCTACCCCGCGGATTGGTATTTTCTAAATAAATATTTTTTTATATTTGATATTAATATATGAGGCATGTCGTTTGCATTGCAAGAAAACCAATCCTTAGTAAACCGCATAGGAAAAGTGACTAATCTGGTTAGTCTACTTTTTGCGCCAAAACATTCATGAAACACTTTCAGTAGGAAAACCTGAAACTCGTTCCTTCAGCTTCAATAAATTACGCAATGTATGACAATAAAAAAAACATTTTTAGACAGCAAAAACTAATACAAGATACTTAAACAATAATTTATTTCTGTGTCTATTTTAGAAATGTCTATTTAGAAGGATTCATTTGGACATTTGGTTGTTGCCGAGACGTATCTAATTAAGTGTATTCTGATGGTTCCCTCACTATGCTAGACCTGTATCGATATGCGTAAAAATCATAATGCGATGTCATTCTTCTCTATTCTACCATAGACAACAATCCCCCAGCACCGACCATACGTGTCAGGTATATTCAAATAAAAGTCAAGTCTGATAGGTGGAAAAGCTTAAGTGAGTACTGTATATTTTCGAATAGAATGTCCGACAACAAAAGTAATATTCGCACCCGGAAATATAAGAATACTAGCTTCTGCCCGCCGCTTTGCTCGCGATTTGGTAAAAAGTGACCTACATTATGTCCTTGGTATACCGTTTACCTCTCTGCCAAATCAGGATCCGTTCACCCGTTTAGACGTGAAAACGTAACAGACAGACAGGTAGGTAGGCAGGCAGGCAGGCAAGCAGGATGGATGGATGCATGAATGGATGGATAGATAGATTGATGGATGGATAGATGGATGGATGGATGGATAGATAGATAGATAGATAGATGGATGGATGGATGGATGGGTGGATGGATGGATGGGTGGGTGGATGGGTGGATGGGTGAATGGGTGGATGGGTGGATGAATGGATGGATGGATGGATGGACGGACGGACAGACAGATAGAGTAACTTTCGAATTTTTAATATTATTATGGATATTATTGAAAACGCTTTTATTCGCAATAACACGCCCATGGTGTTCAAGTATGCAAAGCACGTGTCCACTGCCCGGACTTTGATGCGTGCCACAACCCGCCTTTCATCTACATAATCCGTCAGGTGTATGTATTTCACTATACTTTACCTCATATACCTCATACCTAACTGAAGATAAATATCTTATATATTTATGATTCGCTCGGTTTTAATATCCTAGATCTTTTTTTTTTGTATAAACGGAATAGTATCGTTGGAAATAATTTTATGACACTGGTACCTACTGGTATCAATTTAATTTCAGATCCAAATCGTCCATTTATATTCGAATTTAAACCTTTTTCGCTGCGCTTGTATAATTTATGCGTCGTTGAATTTAGTGTTTTAGTCATAACCTTGAGGTTACCTTATTGTTTTTTGTAATTGTTTTCAGTTTTTGTGAAGATTTTATTAATAAATGCATTTGCTACTATAAAATATATTGTATGAAGGAATGGATGGATGGACGCACGGATGTAGGATGGATGGCTGGCCGGAATAGATCTTAAGTAGGTACTTGTGGTCTATTTCTTGGTTTTAGAATTCATAATTAACAGAAATAACGACTACCTAGTCGTTATTTCTATTAATTAAGACGCTACCCAAACAGCGACACCGTAGAAAGTACACTTTTTCGTCGCACCGTTAGCCGTTCTCCGACATATTACAAGCCCAAAAAAAAAACAGTGTATAGTCAAATGTATGGAAAAAAGACTTATACAAAAATATTTCATAAAACGATCTAGAATCTTGAAAAAAAAAATCACAAGAAAGAACAAGAAAAAAATTTTTCGTCTCGAAATGCTCAATATTTTGAGTGACAACCATTAATTATTTTAATACTATATGAAAGGAAATTTTATCAACAAAAGAAATATGTAAAAAAGTTTTAAATAATAACCATTTTAATAATAATAAAACCCAAAAAACACATTTTTGTAAGGCGTTTAGCGAAGTAATTGCAAAAATGATAATATTTTGCCAATAGAATTTCAACCTTATTACTCAAACATCCCTTTCAATATATGCTCAAAATAGCTTCCACTAGCTTCATTCGGAGGCTGGATGCCTCCTCGGACGGACGTGAGGTTATGTAACTTTTTTCGCGATGACAGCTGGGTTCGACGGACGAATTACGATTTTCGACAACTTTTGTTTTGCGGGTTAAATGGTTCATTCGTCATTGAAATAAAGTCTATATTTGATTGAAGCTAAGCCAAAAGAAATTTGCAGGAATTTTATTCATTGACAGACCTACCAATTAAGTAGAATAGGTTTATAGTGGTTTTATCTCTGGTAGCTAGATAGGTAGGTAATCATAATCACTCATGAGTTCTTGGAAGGCAGCAACATAATAAAGAATACTTTATATCGGTATGAATATCAATTTGGATAGCAAGGCATGGTCTGTTGTGGTTTTTATGATTATTTTGTAGAATTACAATCTAAACTAAAACTATCTTCATGATTGTTGCGTTTTATTTCCGGAAAATAAAATTAATTATGTAAGCGAGTAGTACTGAGATTGTGTACAAAATTATATCCGTGAAATTCATCATTCAGCATTCCAACATTCACGTATTTTATTTTACGAATATTTTTATAGATATATATTTCGCCGTCCCCGGAGAATATAATGGTAAATGCAAAAACACAACTTTTCAGGAGAAATAAAAAACATGTTTTCATTGATTACTTCATAAATACTGGACGTAGACTGATGATTGTCAGCTTAACGAAAAGCTTATTTTTTATGTATTTGAAATGTTTTAGAAGAACACGCGTAACATATGCAAAAAGCAAGATATTTCAAAAACAAGAAGTTACTGAAAATCAATCGCTATCCAAGATTTTATAATGTCGATTACCATTTTATTCACAGTATTTCGTAACCAAAATCGTTATTGCACCAGTGACTTACCATTTTATTCCACGTTTTTTTACACTGAAATTGATGATGATAATGCTCGAATATCATCCTTTTCTCGTCAATGTAGTCAATTTTTTTTCTGATAATGGCTTTTTTGGTTTTCCAATAAAACTTTATCAATGGTAATCAACTTTTTCTTTATAATACTAAATTGCTTTAAATTGACGAAATTACCTCAAAATCTTTTTAAATCACTAAAACTAGGCCTCAGACTTAACACAGTCATCATCATCATCATCATCATCAGGCTACACTAGTCCACTGCTGGACATTGTAGCCTAATGAACGCCATAGCACCCTGTCTCCAGCTTGCCGCATCCAGCATCTGCCTGCAGCTTTTCGCAGATCGTCATCCCACCTGCCCAGAGGGCGTCCTACACTACATTTGCCGAGCGACTGCTTGAAGATGTTTGAAGCTGATCCGCAAGATTTTCTCAACAGGTTTGTGACAGTGGATGAAACTTGGGTTCACCACTATACTCCAGAGTCAAAACAATAATCCAAGCAGTGGATAAAACCAGGTAAACCAACTCCGAAGAAGGCCAAGACAAACCTGTCAGCTGGCAAGGTGATGGCGTCTGTTTTTTGGGATGCTAAGGGTGTCATCATGGTGGACTACCTTCCGAAAGGTGATACAATGAACTCGGCATACTACAGCACCCTTTTGCGTCGTTTACGTGAAGAAATTAAAGAGAAACGCCCAGGGTTACTACGAAAGAAAGTTTTGTTCCACCACGGCAACGCTCGCGTGCACACCTCTATCGAAATCATGGCTCAAATTCGTGATAGTGCATTCGAATTGCAACCCCATCCGGCTTATTATACTATTTCAGTACCGTCAGACTTTCATCTTTTTCCAAACCTAAAAAAACACGGACAAAGACAGAAATTTTAAACAAATGAAGAGGTCGAAGCCTCTGTTAACCTTTAATTTGAAAACCTTAAGGAATCATTTTTTTTTAAAGGGATAGATGCTTTCGAAACTAAATGGAAGACGTGTATTGAGCTAGATGGAGATTAGGTCATAAATAAAAAATAAAAATATTTGTTTGACTGACCGATCTTGACGAGATCTTGACGAGACCGCGAACTTTCTACAAGGAGGACATCATTGCTTCCAGAGCCAGTAATAGCTTGCGTCAGGAACTCATAAAAAGCATGATAGTAGCTTGGAATATCTCCTGCTTTATAGAGGCTCATCAGATCGTCATAGAGCCTTGCTTATTGAAAGTGGCTCAGTGTATCACATATATCCTTACTTTGGGCTTGTGACCTGTCTGGCACCCCGCTTGCTTCATGTCTTTTTAATAGGATTTGTATTTAATAGGATATATTCAGCATCGAAGTTATATTTGTGTTTTTTAAATATTAATAGCTGTGAATGGGAGACACTTATTTCCATTATTCGTGTCATAATTTTCACGAGAACATAATTGTATTATTGTTTATCATACTTTAAATGTGTGAATACAATATGATAATACTACAGTACAATTTTATTCTGTAATTTCAGGCATGGGTAGAATCGTCGAATAAAATTGTAATTTTTTGTAACTTTGCGAATAATGATAATAGAGCAACGAAAAAAATTGAGCCGATGTATTAGCATCCACAGATCTCAAAAATGACAAAACACTAAAATCATGGTAGTGGCGATTACCATTTTATTCTCGGGGGACGGCGATTTATATATTTTTATAGTATCGATTTATAGATTATCTTTTAAAGGGAAATGTACACGATTCTACAACAAAACTCCAAAAGAGTTAAAAGTTATCAAAAAATAATTTCAAACAATTTGTAAAACATATCCTTTGTTAAAAAGGCTTACTACAAAATATCAGACTATCTCTAGAGGATAAAAAACTTAGGTATTGCTAATAGTATTGCTCCAGCTCGAAAACTAACACCCTAACAAGGTAAAGGTTTCTTGTTCGCTTCTTTACTTTACCTTAAAAAGATTGAAGTGAACAATAAATTAAAGTAATCACTTTATTTCCCAGTTTTACTCTTGAACCTTATTTGAATTTATTGACTTGTCCAAGACTCCTGTAAGGGGTAAAGGAAATAAAGCACTGTTATATTTCATTTTATATCTGATTATTTGATTGACGACCTCTGTGGCGCGGCGGGGAAAGGTCCACCTGCGACACAGGAGGTTACAGTTAGTTTGATTCCCGCCTCAGGACAAATGTTTGTACCATCTGCAGATATTTATTCCAGGTGTTCTGGATGTCTTATGTATATAAAAAATATCTATCTGTGTAGTGTATTTAATAAGTATATCAAAATAAGTATACCATAACACAAGCTCTAATTACTTTGGGGTTAGATGATGTTGTGTGGCTTGTTCAGCATTATTTATATTTTAATTTTTTTTTGAGAAAGCCCTCCAAAACCAAATCGAAATATCTTCAACGATTGACACTTTTGTAATCCATTTAGACCTCAGTTGTTTTGACTAAATTAGTATAATTTTTTAATGTATAAAGTATTATCATAATGGTCGGTGATATTGTCGGCACTTTAACATGCATGAAGATGATATTATTTTTTTAAGTGTTTCTGATTTCTATGGATAACTATCGATGAATGTAATTTTTATTATAATTGAGAAGCTACAATGAGCGACATAGGTTTTATTAAGGTATTTTACATGCAACGATAGCAAAGCCGCGGGCAAATGTTAGTTAAGGGTCCGGCGACGGCTGAATTTCCCATACAAACGTAATACCAAAATGATTTTTAATTTGAGCATGTTTTCACTATGGTCTGCTATTATTTGTATTAAAATAGTATTTATCTAGGTTCCTGCCACAATTTTTTTTCAAAATACCTTTCTTAAATGAAATTAAACCTGATCGCATTTTTACATGAAAGAATGAATGTTGTCTTAGTAATTGTGTAAATAAGTATTATGAAAAAATCTTATGGCAGGAACCTGTATATATACTATTCTTACACAAATAATAGCAAACCATGATGAAAACATTCTCAAATTACAAATTATTTTGGTACTACGTTTGTATGGGAAATTCATCCGTCGCCGGACCCTTAACATTACATTATTACCTTGTGATTGTGCTATCAACCAAAATAAAACAAAATTTTGCCTCTTCTACAACAGATAAATTTTGCATAAGTCTATGTTAAAAATAAGCGCCTCTGCCGACCACATTTGGTAATATTGACATGCAATCTGACAGTTTTAGTTTTCCACGGCAGCGCCCGATTTGACACATTTTTAGTGTCTTTGAATTAATTAGATGCATCGTGCTTATGAACTTTTGGTTTTACCAGCGGCTTCAGCACGCGTTTTTTCAGAATAAAAGGAAGCCTTAATGTTATTCAAGGTCTTGAACTACATCTTTCCAAATAAATAGATACATAAACAATGCTGGACAATTCACACAGCCTTATCTAGCCCCAAGCTAAGCAGAGCTTGTGTTATGGGTACTAGATAACTGATATAGGTACATAATATAATACACTACATAGATAGATATATAGATATTTTTTTATTATACATAGAAAACACCCAGACCAACGGAACAAATTTCTGCAGATCGTACACAAATTTGTTCCGAGGCGGGGATCGAACCCACAACCTCCTGCGTCGCAGGCGGACCTTCGCCCGCTGCTCCACGGAGGTCGTTAAAAATATCAGCTCGATCCGTTTTGTAGATTCAGTGTGAAGAGATAACAAACATCCATTCAAATTTTCGCATTTTTTTATTAAGTTATAATGGGGTCAATAATATAATCCTTTTAATTAATAATGAACATCTTAGCTTAAAATAAATAAATAGTGCTGGACAATCCACACAGAATCATCTAGCCCCAAGCTAAGCAAAGCTTGTGTTATAGGGACGACTGATATACTTAACCCAATACATTACATAGATAGATATTTTTTAACATAGAAAATACCCGGATCAAATATTTGCAGATCGTACAAACATTTGTCCCAAGGCAAAAATCGAACCTGCAACCTCGCAAGCGGACCTTCGCCCGCATCGCCACTAAAAGATAACGAACCAAGATTTGAACCCACATTTTTGTATTCAATATCGACTTATCTCCCTCTACGCCAACAAAGCTTAATAAATCTATTAAGCTGCAAATATACTAACTAATGTCTGCAGAAAGCAATAACTAAGTTTTGAAAACTTCAATAGTTTTATGATTCGAGTTGTTGTTATTTTACGAGTTAATAAAATTCAATATCGGAGGTGTGGCTTCTGCTACAAACTCTTTATTTAACAAACTGTCTGAGTTTGATTGGTTATTTTTATAGAATAACTGTATCCGATGGCAAGCTCTATTTTTAGGCGGGTTGGTGCTACATTTCAGTGCATGAATATGGTAGGTCGCTGATAGTGTTTTCATTACGGATATAAGCGGGTTAACTACGAACCTATTTGTGTTGGAGCGAGCGCTCATAGTGCTCGATTGAACCACACTCACAACGAAAGTTCGTAGTTGACCCCCTAACATCAGTAATGAATTCGTCAAACTACGATAGATTATATACGACCGTGTTTTGTCAAATTATTGGCGGTTCGGCGACTTTGAGCCTTATCACACTGGCGATTTGCGAGCGATTTCAAAACGAGGCGAGTGCGCAGCGAACATGCCGCGACGACGCCGCGAGCGGGTAGCGTGCTCGCCGCGATTAGCAATCGCACCGAGCTGTGAAAAGTTTCTATGGTGTGTAGACTTTTTTAGCAGAATAGTATTATTAATTAATGCCAAAGACTGGTTTTATGGCAATTTTGCTTAAATTTGTTATGGATTATGACCAACCGTCGTCGCACAGTCCCTTAAGAGGACGTTTGGGCCTATCCGCCCTACTGTCTTCCCGTTGGAAGTAAAAGCGTGTCAATCATCCCCCTATCGCATGTAGGGCCATATTTTATTTTTCAGTATACCAACCGTTGCCTCACCTAACAAGTGAACGGTTGGACAGAATCGGCCGAACCGTCCTCTTAGTTAGGGGACAGGATTGGGTGACTTCTGGTTATAATCTGTGGATATTGGGTATGAGGGTAGTAGTGAAATTCGCATAGATTCATAGCAATATCTGGGGACATAGACCGCAGACAAAAGTGTAGCAATACGGAACGCTAGTCTTCAAAAGGCAGAATCATTTTTAAAGATACCTTACCTACTAATATATTCTGGAACTAAATACGGAATTATCAGAATCTTGGACTATTCCTGTATCGGTTTACTACTCTGAAAATTATCGAAGGTTTACTAGAACTCGTTAAAAAAATATTTCTTCTTTATTTTAGTTTACGTACTTCGATTTTTTTTTCGTTTTATTACCCTCCGAGGGAAGATTATTTATTTAGCGCATAGAAAATTACATAAACAGAATAAAACAATTATATTATACTGTTTTAAGTGTAGAAAATTACAATAAAATAATATCAATAAATTAGAACTAGTATTTACAATTGAAACAATTGAGCTAACTGCAGACTGTTGCAAACAATCTACAAGTAGCTCAACTGATCCATATCAATACGTCCCCGAGACGCTGGCTGTATTGCTCCGATGTATGGCAATTCTGATGCGCTGCGCCAGATACTCACCACCAGATATTATAGAAAATGTAGAACGTTCTTCTAACATTTTTCTAAGGCGAAAAACGTCAAAGTTGTGTATGAAAGTCCATAGAGAGAGATTAAGGAAGACTCTTTTTGCTTATTAGCTTTATCTTCTATAGTGATTTACTACACCTTACAGTTTATGAAACAGATACAGTTCCAAAGTCAATAGTCTAGAGAGCACAGTTTGGCCGATCATTCAAACGCCTACGTTTGTTATCTCAAAGCCCAAGCGGATGCGAAGTGCTCTTTATTTTGCATTGTCTCCGTTATTGTGTATCGAAACGAGCTGAAACTATTACGGGAATAAATATAAAGCGAGTTTCGTAATATTGTTTGATAAAACGTGTATGGTTACGGTTGAACCAAGAGAGGTAAACAGTTTCTTCATTATTTAAACATGCTCGTAACAGGAAAATCAAGCGCTTAAACTTTCTAAGCTTGTAGTTGAAAGTTGAGCTCTCTGTTGATTAATATATCGCAGTCACTGCCCAGCCTCGGTGGTGCGACCCGCAGGCGCGCGCCGCCGACACGGGGGAGCTGATTCACAACTGCGTCTTGGGCCTTGAATGTGTTAAAGAATTTAAGGAAATGCAGCCAACGTCTTCGAGCTTCCGACTGGTATTGATGAATCAATTGAACTACCTGTAGATTGTTTGTAATTCTGCAGTTAGATCAATTGTTTCAAGTGTGAATACTAGTTCTAATTTGTTTCTATTATTTGATTGTAATTTTCTTTGTTAAGAATTTAAGCTGGTGCAGTTGATAGAATTTTAGTCGTAGGTAGACGTCTCCTGAATGATTGATCTTCAATAAAAACTTTTTTTCTGTGTTCTACAAAACTTTATTAGCTTTTTCTTTTTTCAACTATTGAAGTAACCTGTAAGTTAGAACTAGTATTTACAATTGAAACACAATTGAGCTAACTGCAGACTATTGCAAACAATCTACAGGTAGCTCAAATGATCCATGTCAATACCAGTCGGAAGCGTCCCCAAGACGCTGGCTGCATTGCCCCGCGCTGTATGGCAATGCTGATGCGCTGTGCCAGATACTGAATACCTGATACCTGTAAGTTAGTAGGTACCTTAGCTTTTTAATCTATTGATAAGCAAATTTAGTTAACTAAAATATTAGTAATAAGCATGGTTTCCGTTGTATGAAGGATCAGGTCAATCCGAACTTAGGAATAACTTGACGATAAATTACGGACGACTAGCCTTATGCTGGTGTTCACATAAAGCTAATCGTTCAAATAGGCAGCTTCATTGGTTAACTTTGACATTTAATGTATGAAAACTCATGTCAAAAACTACAAAACAACCGTTCATAATTTAACCATCTGTTGATGAATTTGGGTTTTAATCAGATTTTTCCCGCTGTCCACCGCTGATTAGCCTGTCTTCAAGTCTCAATGAAAAAGCTAAAAACTATTTCGAGCATAGTAAAATCTGCAACGTAGTAATGCCCGGACGGTTCCATCACGGTCTATGGCCGATAACGGTAATCCGATTCCAAGTCGCCGTAGCCCATCCGGCCGGTACATCCGTACAAAGAATATCCATTAGCTCACAAAAAATAAACCTTTGGACACTTCTGTGAGGCAGTGTACCTTGCCGGCAGTTAGAGGTTTGACTCGCTTTTCACATACGGAGGTAAGTGGTTTTTAAAAAGATATTAAAGTTATTTCCAGAAGTTTTGGATATAATATGCTCAGGAGATTTATCCAGTTAATAACCCTCGATCCTGTATGTAAGCTATCTAATTGTACAGTACTTTCAAGACCTTGGGCACAGCCTAACTTAAATGAATACAGTCGTTCGACGAAGGCGTTTTGACAGGGCAATCGTACGGGGCCAAAGGACGGGTCACGGGGGGGACGCTCTGGAGTTACTAAGGCGGTGCTGTATGCAACTCGGGAGCGTCGCTCCCTCCCGTCCCTTACCCCCCGCACCATTGCTCTGTCAGAACCACGTCAAAATACCTTCGTCGAACGTCTGTATGTATATAGGTAGGCTAAGCCTTGGGGCATTAATTTCGTCGGCAAATTATTTCAACTTCCGACCAAAGATTATAAGGAAAACTTTAGAAGTAAATAAACGGTCAAACAAGAAACAGTTTGAAAATCATTTTCTACCGAGTAAAAATAAACCTAGAATACACAACTGAAAAGAATAGCAACAAAACAACCAAAACCAATCTTGAACCTGAATCCGTGGAACAAACAATATTTATAAAGTACATCTTAGATATCTTTGCAGAGCTTTATTCAGAAGGCAATTTAGTCGTGAATATTACTCAATATTAAAAAGAAACTGTTAAAAATCGAGTCATTTTATATGAGCAATCATTGTAGGTACTTGCAAGCTGCCGCTCCGAGATTTTGGGATAATATGGATAATCCACGCTGCTCGAAATGAAGCCCGCAAAAGATCCTTTGCCGCTCATCCAACTCGAAAATTATTTATTCATTGCCCTGTTTATGACTACGATTATGCTGTTACATATAAAGCAATAACGATAATGTAAAGAGCGTGTTTCCTGGAATGGTCGCTCGTTTTGTCGCCCGTCGAATGACGAAGGTAACATGAGCTTACCTAATATATTTTTATGTGATATTAGGGTGGGCGGTGAATTCGTAAGATAGGACGTGATAGAGGTTTCATAGTGGTAACGATTGAGTTTGAATTAGTTGAAACCTGTCGCCATTCTTAAGTAACTATAAACACTAAAGCATAATACTATATTTATTGACTTGTTTCTTATTATGTTTATTATTATTGGATTGAAACGGACGGGCCGTGTTGTAATTCATCATCGTCCACAACCTCTCAGTCTATTTACTGGTTTATTCTAGGGCCCGACGGTCCTATCCAGTCTCAATATCTTAGTATTCCAAATGACAAAACGCCCAGCTTTAAACTCCAAGCACGAATGCACACTCGCAATTGGAACTCATAATGATAAGTGGGCAGTGCAAACGAACAGTCTACAGCGCCATCTCAGAAGCAATAATATTGAACTCGCTATCACCGATTCACAATATCTACTTATCTACCTAGTTCTTGTCTTTGGATCAGAACATTTATTACTGTTTTATTGCTTGTGGAGTGGTCGGGCCGGGGGCAGAAGTCAACAAGAGGTTATTATGTTGAGACTGGTGAAAAATGAACAAGAAAGATTTTGCATTCTGCATTTGTGGCGCGGAGCATTTTTAAAACGTTCAAGACTTGAAAATTAATTCCAGTTTTTGTTAGGAAAGAGGAAAATGTGGGATGATTTGAGGCTTTTGGATGGAGCGTCTTTTAAGAGAATTAAAAGTATACGAATAATGAATATTAAGCTCTTACCAAAATTGGAAAGTTATTTTTATTAGTATAATCTATGTATTGCTATTCTTTTTTACTCGGGGTTTTTCCAAAATTAGTGGATAAGATAGAAATACTTTATAACCGTTGTGCCGCTGTACCCTTGTGAAGATGTTTGGCCAAAGCAAACGCCAAAACTACTGAATGGAATTTTGAACTTTGCTGAAATTTGAAATTTGAAATTTGAAATTTTGCTGAAATTTTGCACACACAAAGATCTGGACTTAGAATAACATTATAGACTACTTTTTATTCCCAAAAACGCTTGCGAAACCGTGGACAGAAGCAGTAGTGAATAAATACATACATGCATATCTATATTTATAAAAGAAAGTCGTGTTAGTTACACTATTTATAACTCAAGAACGGCTGAACCGATTTGGCTGAAAATGGGTGGGTCGGCAGCTTAGAACCAGGAGACGGACATAGGTTATGTTTTATCCCGGAATTACCACGGGAACGGGAACTACACAGGCGAAGCCGCGGGCAGCAGCTAGTTTCTTATAAAAGAGTATATGAGTGACTGGATATTATCTCATCAACGGGTTAAACGTCGACAAACCAAAGGTGGAGGCGTTAGTATACCATGATATAGAGTAGGTACTTAATAATTTTTTTGATGAATTGTTGTAAAAAATGAGTCTCGCAGTGACAGCAGATAAAAACGTTCTTTATAAAACTTTTATTGTACAATACCTCTATAACCCGACGAAGTATGTAAACAACAAGCTTGTTTAAAAGAAAAACGGAGAAACTGCTTAGGGTTATTTGTGCCAAGAATATCGGTAAAGAAACAGATACCAACTTATTCCTTGGGTTTAAAAGAATTTCGGAGAAAGGAATCCTTGGTGTTATGGCATAATGCGTATAAAGGTACCTTCTGTTGGGATTTATGTAGGAGGCCTCGGCTGGTTTATGATGACAATGCCGGGCTGGAGCGCCGCGGGCGCCACCTCATTTCCTTACTGAAAGTTATAAAAACATATTGAAAATGAGATTCTCGCTGAACCTACCGAATGCTATCTTGTTTCGTGATTTGCTTGTTTTTATGTGGGGGGAATAAACGTATTTTACAGAAACACCTTTGAGTTTTACAATGTCAGGTTTTTTTGGTTATAAAAGCAACTGAAGGTGGCATCTATTACATTATTTTTAAAGACGCTAAGAAAAAACATAATCGGGAATTACTTTTTATTTGACGTTTTGACAGAAGTTTTCATATATTACTAAGTGTCAAAGTTAACCGACGAAGTTGTGGTCCAATTATTTTTTTGAGAACACGAGCCTAACCGCCGAATACTCAAATACAATTCAGATTTAAGCACGTCTAATACCACGTTTTCTTGACACTATTATGAGAAAATCTGTGAAAAATTCGTCTTTTGAGACGTGCTGAAATCTGAGTTTTGTTTGAGTATTCGGTGGTAGTTTCACACAGAACAAACACCAATTTTAAACCAAGATAATAGAACCAAATAATTGCACTAAATGTAATGTAACATTTATCTTCATGAGCTAAAGTCTCCAAGTTAAAGCAGTAACACGTATTGTGTTCATCATAATTAATTTAAGTTACCGAAGTAGTAACGCGAAAAGTCGTATAATTTAGTTAACAAGTTTGTTACTTGCGTAACTCGGTATTTAGCTGAAGCTTGCTTAAGCGGCTCTAAATATTAAAGAGAGTCGTGTTCATGAAGTTAAATACAATTTTGTTGTCACTTTTGTGCATATGACTACAAAGTAAACAGAAATTTGCGTCGTTCTTACAGTCACAGTAGAATTTTGTACATTGTTTACAATGTAGAAAAAAACGGTGAAGTGGGTGTCGATTCGCACACAAAGGGTTCCGTACCATTTTGCAAAGCTATTTCGCAAAAGAAACCCTGACAAACTGATTTTTTGATGGATCGAAAAAGCAAAAAGTCGGACGGGTGACCGCGTCATGTCTGCTTTATTTTTAAATATTCCATGTTTGCTTAACTTCAGCAATCGGTACTCAACGTGATATGGACGTTTGAAATTTATTTTAAAATTTATTTTATTTTATTGATAGCTGTTATAGCGCCAATAGAAATACACACAAGGTCAATTTCAACCTTTTAACATGTACAGTTCAAAGGATACAGCGATTGCAATGTTAAAGTCGAGCAAACAACGTCGAAAAGAACATGTTTTTTGTTAGGCCCCTTAATTTTAATAATGATATTATTTGTTATGAAAGTGGCTAAAGAAATACATTCTCTGTGAAAATTGCAAGTGTCTACTTTTACGGTTCATAAGAAAGAGCCCACTGACAGACATTTTCTACTTCCCTACTCACGATTTAACAATAAAGCGTAAGAAAAATACAAAACAAAATTATAGTCAAAGGCATAACTGAACAAACTGTACTTCAAGACTTCCAATTAACACGACACAGGAGTTAAAAAGAGAGAACAGAATGCTTCAGTAACGGCCGTTATCCGTGCAAAGGCACAAGTTGTTGTCTAAGGGCCACTAGGTACAAAAATTGTCTTGTCAAGCCGCCCGCTCAGTTTGCCTGGCCCATCGGTTCTGGGCGGACGTTACGCCCCGCGCTCCTCGTAGCAGTTGACGAAACGCTACGACGCTACGCAAACTCTACGAACTAGCTACGTTGTTTCTAAAAGATTTTGAACTTAATAGTTCTATAAATTCGGATTTGATTTTGTTTGTGAATGAAAAGTTTCAGTGTTCTTTGTTTTGAGAGAGTTCGTAAGTATTTTGTTTTTTTTATATTGATGATCAAATACTATTATTATAATTACTTTTTCCGAATATGTAAAAGAATAATTTAGCTTATCTGAATGAGGTTAACAAAGCATTAAACCAAATAATACAATCCAAATAACATAAAGGATAAAATCCATATCCATTGTTCGAAATGCGGTCACTATTTTATTATAATCTCGGAGACACAAAACATGATAAATTATTTTGCGTCCTTGGCAGGTACGTTCGATATTATGTCAAAGTCAGAATAACAAAGAAAATTTCGTCAATGATGCCCTCAATTCTATTCAGCCTCCTTTGTTTTCCATCCATGAGCCTTTCGCTAAATCGCTTTCCAAGATGAAAGGAAAAATAATTAGTGGGTTTTGATGATGGAGCTCTATACTAAAAAGCTTACGTGTTCATAGAATAATGATATAAAATTCACTTTGTACCTATCTGTTGAGAGCCTCTTACTTTGAGATGAGATCGGTGATTTCATTGACAACGTTTTATGCAACTCTCGACTATTCAAGGTACATATCTGCCAATCTTGCATTGTTCTTTTTATTTATATCATGCATTTTCTTTTGCGTAAACCTAAAAACGTATTTAATGTATAAAATTGAAAAAGAGCTTTCTCGGAAATGCTATTGATTCATCCTAGTACGAACACAACACTAACCAGACAATTATAACCGTTATTATAGGGAGTTTCGTACAAAAAACTTATTTGTTTTATTAGAAAAAATCGACATCGAATTGAAGGTTAACGAAGTGAAGTTTGACCATAACTGTGACCGAAGTACACGAGTCGCCTCATGTTAATATTTTGTGATATTACAGAAGCCTAAATTAATACCATGTTCCGACACAAGATTAACATTTGGAAATGAAATAGGTATACTTGATTTTGGATGTACGGTTCTAGTTTAAACAAAAATGGCAACGAATAAAATAGGAACAGATCAGAACCTATAATATTAAGGGTTTCCGTGCCTCACGAGAAAAAAGGGACCTGATTTTTAAAGGATCAGTTCGTTGTCCGTCTGTCTGTCAAGCCCAGGAAGTCTTAGGAACTCGTGGAAGTATCAAGTTGAAATGACTACTACTAGTACTCTGTCTGCAGTCCCTTGAAGCTGTGAAACAATATAATATCTTCTATGTCATCGCAATCAAAGGATTCAACTATTTGCACGAACAACGAAACTACAAATATGTACGGAACGTCGGTGAACGCATCTGACCTGCATTTCTCCGGTTTTATTATTAGCACTTATTCATAGCCACCAGGCAGCTTGCTCCTGTATATTTTTAACACCTCAACAACGATTGTTAATCCGCCTGCCAAGCGTGGTTGATTGTGGTAAAACCTCCCTAGTTTGGGAAAAAGCTCGTTCAGCATGGACCTATACGTACGATTCTTAGTCATTACTATGATCTTCTCTCTCTCTTGACTCTCTAACTCGAAAAATAACAACTAACACATAAACATGCTAAAGGATTTTTCGTCGCTTCTTTACTACCTGTTTACCTCCTCAACAGCCTGTATTGGTCCACTACTGTACGCAGGCCTCCCCCTGATAAACGCCTTATTGGCTTTTATCACATGGTAGTAATGCCCATAATCTCCACGCTGGGCATGATACCTGTCTACCGAAGCGACAGAAATCAAAAATATCATTTTATTTCCGTGTCAGTGTTTAGTTTTATAATTTGACCTTTTCTAAGTTTACATTTATTGTATTTATGGAAATAAAGAGTTTTTGATTTTTGATTTTGATCAGTTTCTGCCAGTCTACCGTTGACTACCTTTATGAGCCGCCAGAGCGCAGTTTGACGCATCTCGGATCTGCCATACGTAAGGCGGAGATTGCCATCCCACATTTTTTTAATACCTACCCACCTAATTCTATTGAAACAAAAATAGCGCTCTTTGTGCTGAAATAATCTACAGCAAAAAATATTCTGGATATTGTAAAAACGATAAGCCCCTTAACAAAGAGCACGTCCTACCTAACTAAGGATTATTGACTAAACATACATATATGTATTTTCAACGAAACCTATTCAACCTCAGCTCAGTTGAGCATTTATTTACCAAATAAACAGAAGTTCAGTTAGTTTCAATAACAAACGAAAAACTTTTCAGAATCTACCCTCATTAGCCGGGCTACCTAAATAAATAATTCGCGGGGTAGTGTTCAAGAGGGTACAAGACAAAATTTACAGTTTCTATGGAATTGCCACAAAATTATTTGAACTTTTTGTGAACCTATTCAGAAATAAAAAATGTTTCTCCAAAACAATTGATTCAAACAAACTGAACAAAAAAGCTACAAAATTATTAGTATTTGTTTGTTTTGTATTTTACTCTGGCACTGCACCATTTAGTTTTATTTTAGTAGATTACAAAACCCTAAAAAAACTAAATTATCATAATTAACTTTTCATATCTAAACTATAAAGTATTTTTAAATCACATAACCGCCGTAAGCCCTTGTGGTCGTGGCGTAAGAATTAACCCCTCCAGCCCGTTTTGGGAAAGCCATGTTCAACAGTGAACGTAGGTGTATTGATGAGTAAATCGCTTTACGTTTCATTACTCTGCTCTGTACCACTAACACCAAGGCAGAAGCAATCGTTCCGTCTCATAAAAGGGCCCTTTCGGTAAGCCTCTTAGTACAAGGTCTCCACAATCTAAAATTTATGGAATTAAGGGTTACAATTTATTTGACTTTTGAATCTGCCTTTGATTTAATGATTTATAATTTGGTATAGAAAAGTTACCAACTATTTGACTCTGAGGGTAACCCGGAAAATTGTAGGTAGGTGTTTACGTAGTTATGTTATATTTTTATCAAATTTAAGTAAAATTAAGGTTGAACTTTTATGTTATTAATTAGATTAGGTTCTGTGTTGTAGAGATGATTAAAACCGAATCAAAATAGACTCTAAAGTATGTAGAACCTGAAATAGGAACCAGATAATTAGACTGCCCAAGGCTATTGCTTCATAAATAGAGGCTTATGTTCCAATTACAAAACAACATCAATTCAAAAAATCGTATAACAAAAGTTGATCCCCTCTTTGTTTCACGATTTTTTTGAATTTTGATATTTTTTTTAATTGTGGGGTTCAGAATCACCCCCTTTCGGCTAAGTATACATGTTTCGTGGCACCCTGTAGAACCGCATTTGTAGACTATAAATATTCTGGATGAAATCAAATTCCAAAAAGTTAAAGAAGATACCTACTAAGATACTACATACTACGATACTACGATACGATACGACACATTACTAAGATACTACATACTACGATACTACGATACGATACGATACATTACTAAGATACTACATACTACGATACTACGATACGATACGATACATTACTAAGATACTACATAACTGTCATTAATGTCAAAAAGGTTACATTGTTCTAAAAAGCAATTAAATAGTCCACCTAGTTATTACCGCACCTATCAAGGGTTTAATATTCAGGATCTCAAAACATGTAGCAATATCATTTACATAGCTTAGGTCTTATCCCGACGACATGGTCTTAAGTGAACATCAGACTCGTGTTTCCTCGCAACACTTTGAGCACGTGAAGCATGTAGAATGTAGATAGGTGAATTTGAAATCATCCTAATCATATTCTCAGCCGAACAACGTCCATTACTGGACATTATGCTTCCAAAAATTGGCTACAATTAATATTTCTTAAGAAATGTGTAGTCAATCAGCCATCAAGTAACACGTAACACAAACATTAAAAGAATGAAGCATAAACCCAATTTTTAGTTTATCATTGTTTTGCTGAAGCAAGGAACGTGGAAGATAACCAAACTAGTAGAAATCAGGAAGATAGAAGCTACGACATCACCAGTAGGAGTTAATACCCCTCACCCCCCATTTCCCGGCTATAAAGACCGGTCTTGCGTGGCCCGCCGAATGATCCTGACTTGGTGTTGAGCCATAAAGAATAGAAAATAACTATAGGTCTTTAGAGATATAGCTATAGGATTACAATGCCCTTATACAGCAGTACTTTAAATTATTTTAAATTTTTATTCAGTGATTTATTACTTACTTGACTCTGACTAATTATTTTTATTAAATTTTTAGGGTTCCGCAACTCAAACGGAAATAAGGAATCCTTATAGTATCACTTTGTTGTCCGTCTGTCTGTCTCTCTGCCTCGTTTTTCAGGAAAACGTGGACGTATCGAGTTCAAATTAACGACACATACTCACTCAAGTCCGTAACCTCTTGGAGCCGTGATATAAATTGAACTTCTAAGTCAACGCACTTAAAAGTTACAGCCGCTTATGTCCGAATATTTTTAAATTTCGACGATAATCACATGCAAACAAAACCTATAGGGCCTATTTATTAATTTCTCGTTGACCTAGAATCGTGAAATTTGGTAAGCGGCAAGGTCGTAAAGCACAAGTAAACGAAAAAATCCGAAAACTATAAATTTGTTATAAATTCACTAAAAAATTACTTTTAATGCTCGCCATGGACTAAAACCTATAGGGTACTTCCCGTAGACCTAGAATATGAAATTGGCCAAGAAGCAAGGCCTTATAATAAAAGTAAAGGAAAAAATCCGAAATCAGCTAATTTGTAGTTTATTCACAAAAAAAATACTTTTGATTCATGTAAAATGTATGGAGTGTTTATAGACATGGATCTATATTTTACAGGAAAAATATAGAGAAGTTTGAAAAAAGAACACTTTTTGAAAAATGATCAAAAAGGGGGGGAATAATTTTCAAAAAGGGGAGCTACCTCACCGAATGGGGTATCAAATAAAAGGTATCGGTTTGGACATTTCAAAACAGTTTTTTAAATTTCTGTGGGTTTCATAGTTTTTGAAATATTTTGAAAAAGTCGAAAAAAAACCCATTCCCCCCCCCCCCTATCTCCGAAGTTTGCCGAGCGATCCATTTAAAATGTATGAAGCGTTTGTAGATATGGATCTATATTTTACAGGAAAAATATAGAGAAGTCTGTAAAAAGAACACTTTTTGAAAAATGGTCAAAAAGGAATAATTTTCAAAAGGGGGGCTACTCCACCGAGTGGGGTATCAAATGAAAGGTATCAATTTGGACATTTCAAACCAGTTTTTCAAATTTCTGTAACTTTCATACTTTTTGAAATATTTCGAAAAAAGTCGAAAAATTTACCATTAACCGAACCACCCATTTAACCGAAGCA
The DNA here is from genome assembly GCA_949316285.1 of Eupithecia subumbrata. Taxonomy (NCBI): domain Eukaryota; kingdom Metazoa; phylum Arthropoda; class Insecta; order Lepidoptera; family Geometridae; genus Eupithecia; species Eupithecia subumbrata. The sequence continues at coordinate 26,198,504 of OX438644.1, read as the reverse complement.
TGCACAGAGATCCATCTGAAATGTAGGTTGGTACCTACTATCCTTAGGTATTCGTTAAATTGCGAAGTCTCTAACCGGTACTTTTGGTACATATTTGTTGACAAACGTTCAAAACCCTCGGCGCGCGAGTTACACTCGCACTTGACGGATCTTGTTTTTCTTTACCTTTGTATTGTACCTTAGGGCGTTTCCTATAACAAAGTACCTATGTGTATACATAATATTACTTAAATAAAGAATGTAACGATATCAAGTGTACCTACGATGGAATAAATAAATACAAAATACAAATATTTATTTTACTATGCCCTTCAAATAACTATCCTTCCCTGAATTAAGTTACTTTCTCAGAGAAAGTAACATCAACTCATATAATGTAGATACTCACGTACATATGTATTTCCCAAACTTTTCCTAACAATGTTACTTTCGATAAACAAACATGTAGGCAATTGATTAGCAAGTAATAACTCTGCCTTGGGTCATTCTCGAAGTTTCGGGACACTGCTAACTCAGAGCAAATATCACCTTATGCTACACGTGTTAGATAGTTAATCAGAAAGAAGCCTGTAGTTATACAGAGTGTTTGGCAGACCGTGTGCCATATGGTAATTGGGGGAAGTTGGAACTAAGTGAAATAGCTTGGCGGCTTTTTTAACCCTGAAAAGCCTCTCCGCTAATTGTTAAGATTTTTTCATTTTTTTTCCAAATTAAATAAATAAATAATGCTGGACCATTCACACAGCGTTATCTAACCCCAAGCTAAGCAGAGTTTGTGTAATGGGTACTAGATAACTGATATACTTAATACAATACACTACATAGATAGATATTTTTTATCATACATAGAAAACATCCAGAACACCCTGAACAAATATCTACAGATCGTACAAACCTTTGTCCCGAGGCGGGAATCAAACCCGCAACCTCCTGCGTCGCAAGCGGACCTTCGCCCGCTGCGCCACAGAGGTCGTCATTCGTCATCAAATTTGAACCATTTAGTGCTATAATTTTTTCCTACGTAATAATAACATGGCTTACAATTTTCACTAACGTCTGTCATGTTACTACATACTGTTTAAATCAATATTTACGTGAGGTCTACTCAAATAAAGCCGCTATGGGCATGCAAAGTGTTGAAAAGTTAAAAATAAAAACGGACAGTTCAACTTTGGTTTTAATTAAAAAAAGACTAAGTGTGTCTCTGAACTTTTAATTTACTGACAAATTTTCAAGTTCATGGCCATTCCAACAGTTTTCCACATGTGTCAAAAAACAGGCGTTTATTGAAAAAATCTGTCATTCTGAAAACCATGTTAATTAGGTACTTACTTTTGTCACTTAATCGTGTTGTAAGCATGTTTAGCTCGGTAAAACTTGTGCCAAAAGGTAAGCAAAAGGTTAGTAAAACGAAGTGCAATAGTATAGTGGCCTTTTTAACCCTCAATAGCATAACTTTTTTTGAGATTTTAATTTGGAGTTTTTTTAAACCCTTAAGTACTTACAAAACTTTTGAATGCTATTTTTTGTGTAGCGGTAACCGTGTTGGTCGTGTGAGCGACAACCTTAAGGATTAAAAATACTCTCGTTACCTCATCAATCTCCCAGGCCGTATTATTTTCAAGGTAATTGATATATTAATTATGCAAATCCCAAAGCGGGAGCAGGGAAGCTAATAAGATGAATAATTAAGAAAGTGCGATCCTCTCTTCGAGTCATTAACGGGCATGTTGTTGTCCAAACTTATTATCGTATAATTTATGACCACACATTACCGCTTAAGGCGCCATTAAGCCACGGGGAGAGGGTAGGCTGGGCACGTTAGGGTGAGCTTTTTTTGCCGGTGGCTTGTTGTTTCATTTTTATACTATTTTATATATTTTTATACTTAGCCTCGGTTGATTAGAGATTACTCAACTACCTGGGTGTATAGTGAGAATAGGTTAATATAATACAAATAGGTTAAATTGAAATGTGATAATTGCTTTATATTTGACGCGATGTAAACAAATTTGGGTGTGAAATAATATCAACGTCAAACTACAAAGTATGGAACTTAACAGTTCGAATAAGATCTCTTTTACTGGCGAAGTCTTCAACCAGACATTTAAGACATTGAATTGAATTGAACTAGGTAGGTATGTACTTACTACAGGGATCGGGCTGAAACTTTGCATAGGGGTAGGTCTGGCTAAAATACAGGCTTTTTATGCCATAAATCAGTTGCCACGGGATAGAAATAACCGTATACGTTTCCATAGAACAGTAACTAGATCTTTATGACCTTACACAGAGAGCTCAGAGAGGCAATATCACTTGCTCTGTCGTTGTTGCTTGGCAGTCTCAGTGTCAAAGTCTAGTATTTTTGTGGTGTGGAGGGACGAAACTAGTTGACGACTTACTTTGATGGGTTTTTTCATTGTGTAGTTGGTGTGGTGTTTTCCTTACTTATTAAGTTTTGTGGGTGCCTTAAGTTGGAGTTTTTTTTTACAATTTTATATTGCATCACTCTGTTTTTTCTTTCTCTGATTGCATGGCATGCTAATTTGTGGGAGGCCGAGCGGTGCATGCGAATTGCATTTTTTCAGATCCAGAGAAGATTTTGCGCGTTGTTACAAAATATTGTTACAACATAATTTTTAAACTAGATCTTTGTTGACTTGGAATTCGTTTTCCAAATACAACTCGTGCGAAACCGCGGTCAGAGACTAGTTTTCCGTAATAGTTCAAAAACCTTATCAAAATCACCCTGTACCTACCTAACGAGGAAAACTTGGCTGATGTACTACCTCAGGTCGTTTTCGGTCTCGCCACGTGCACTCGTTAATTTGTTCCCGTCACAGATCATAAAATGTTTACTGTTTTCTATTAGCCTCGTGAAGTAATTCGTACGTACCTTTAGCTGTGGGTTGGATTAGGTCAGTACCCACACATTACTTTGTGTAAGACGTAAGTGGTTAGTTAGGTACCTATTATTTTACTAGCCTAAAGTCAGTAGGTAATGCAAGCAAGGGGATTGTTGTCTAGGGTAGAATATAGATACCTACGTCACTTTATCATCGAACGCGTAATTTATTTGCAATTCATTCCTTCAACTGAAATAATGTACGCAATGTTTGACGATGCGATGTCATTACAGTCCCCGTGCTTGGCCTAAATGTAAGTCTTTATGTGTATGTAGTGACGTCACAGTGCAATGTTGACCAAGTTGCACTGCTTGAGGGAAAATAAATATATTACTGTGTATACGTACAGATGCGATTCATAAAATCATAGAAAGGGGCAGGAAAAATCTTCGGAACGCAGAGGGCGTCGCCGCCGCTACATGGGGGTTAAGAAGAAGGTCTGCGTCTTGGGCCATGTTTGTACGATCTGCAAATATTTTTGTTTATGATGGGTATTTTTATGTATTGTAAAAAATATATATCTATGTACCTAATGTATTGTATTAAGTATATCAGTCATCTAGTACCCATAACACAAGCTCTGCTTAGCTTGGGGCTAGATGATGCTGTGTAAATTGTCCAGCATTTATATTTTTTTATTAATTCTTACTTCTTTTATTTTCACATTACAGAAATGACGAAGAATGAATGAACGCGGAAGTTGTTTGGTTGACACGTTTGATATTTGTCACCTCTTTACGTCAAATCAACTGAGCGGATCGGCCTGCAGTTTTGCTTATAGACATTAAAACAACATTTAAAATTTAAAAACCCCCCGACAGATTTTCATGAAACATGGCTAAGAACACTTGGGATAAAATTCTCTATGATACAGAAAAAACTAAACAAAAATCGGTTCATCCGTTTGGGAGCTACGATACCACAGATAGACAGATACACAGACAGGCACGTTAAACTTATAACACCTGTCCCCTCTTTTGCGTCGGGGGTTAAAGAGGGACAGCGCCAGTTTCAGATCTAGGGGCTAGACTCTGGCATGGCGCTTGCCCCGGGCGGGGCGCCGGCTTCGAGAGGGCGCCAAAATCCTTGTTTGAATAAAAAGTGGTCTTACTGAACAAGAGATAAGAAGCGCCCTCAGACGCACCAATATTTCCTGGTTCATTATATCACTATACTTATACCTAATATTGTGGCTTTTTAGGCGCCCATCCCGTCAACTACACCCTAATCCGCATTTCAGTAAAAAGCGTAAGGTAAAGCCAGTTCATTTTGAGGGAAAATAAATGTTTGGGTTTCCGCTCTAATGCCTTATGATTACTTTAATTTCTCTAAAAAGCTACCTAGAATCATTCCATGGTATTTTTTCCCCAAGGTTTCAAAAATGAGAGCGATTCGGTCACCACACAAAAAATATCGAAACTGTCGCGGCTCACTCCGCTCGCCGTTCTCAAAACGGTGACGTGTCTTTGGCGCTAATTGAAAAAAAAAGTTAGCAAAAGCTACCGCAATGGCTATCAGAGTGAGAGCTACATACATCAGAGACTATTTACGGGTAAGAGGGGTGCCATTTTAAGTTTCAGTCCCCCTCTCGGAAAAATCGTAAATCCGGCCCTGGATAGCGCCTGTATTTGTCCAGGAATAGCGCCTACAAAGATAAGATTAATTCAAAAAGCTTGTCTATTAGGTAGATAGGTACATCTGAAAAAGTCAAAAGTTCTAACTTTTGACTGAAGAGGAAAATAACAAAATAATTAGTTAAGAGGGTTCAAATTCCATATTCTTCCGACAGGTCGGGCATTTAGCAATCGGGCTCGGCTTGACACGTTTGTATTTACCCACAGGTTTCTACTCTCAAAAATAGACTTTACCACCGATGTAATACGACCGCTTTTTATAAAAACCTCTGCGTGCACAAATCTAAGGAGTTGAAGAAATATTGTGCTCTAAACGTCCGTAGGCAGATTTCAAATTCGTTTGGGTATAGACGAGAGTGTGTCCCGACTGGAGCTCACTCGTGCTGGAATGAGCCTTATTTTGAGAGAGGTAGAGTGTTGTTTTACTAATTGCAGGGTATCTGAAGATTACCTAGACATGCAGACGACGATAAGCGCCGAGTCGTTATAGAGGTTGTCGTAGCGTAGACCCTCAAAATATAAACATCGTCCAGATGTTGCAGATAAGCGAAGAGAGCTTTTTGACCTAATGGCAGATTACTTTAGTAGAATGTGTTGCGTGCTCGCCCTCCGCGATACCATGACTTATTGAATAGAACATTCTCCCACGATCTGATAAAGGTAAAAGAAAGTTTCTTTGAGAAAATGAAAACCTGCTGTTTCGTGCCGAACAGAATTATGTTTTTCTTTTTAGGGAAGATTCTTTTGTTGCGTTTTAGATACAAAAGCGAAAATATGATTTGTTTTTTTATTTTTTGTTATTAATCACTTGCTAGAAAAGTTTTGGAAAATATTTTAGGATAAGCACGTCTTTCGTGTTTAATTATCGCTCAATTTACTTAAGTTAAATGTCACACATAATTTCATAAAGTTTGTTGGAAAAAGAAAATTTTGCTTATCAGTTACTTTTTTAATACTTATTTAATCTGTGCCACAATATTAAAATCTACATCCATTATTAATTTATTTTTCTTGAAAACCTTGGCCTTTGGAGGCCTAATTATACCTACATCTGACGATACTCATGATGGAGTCCAAAGGTGATTGGAATGCTGGCTTTTACCCTGGTCAGCGAATTAGCATTGCCATTCAACGTGGAAATTCAGCCAGCATTCAGGGCACTACTGTATTTTGGTGACTTTAATTTCCGTTATTTATAAGTGTATATTTGTAGTTGTATATTTTTTGTTTGTAAGCTATTATTTTATTTATTTATGTTGTTGTCGTACGTACTCTGTTTAAATTTCAATTAAAAATGAGGTTCCTACCCAATTTTTCTTGCGTTTCTAACCAAACGGTATGATATTGATATGATCCTGACGCATCACAACATAACAACACAAAATAATAGTGACGTTCTACCTTAACTATCTACAGATCTTCATAATCATCCTGTAGTACTAGTCCACTGCTGGACGCCTCCCCTAATGAGCGCTATTAGCGCCCTGTCTTCAGCTTGCCGCATCCAGTATCCGCCTGCGGTCTTTCGCAGGTCGTCATCTCACCTAGCACCAGGGCGTCCTACACTACGTTTGCCGAGTCGCGATCTCCACAATTAGAACTCGTTTACCCTAGCGGTTCTCGGTTCTTCTATCTAACTATAGAAACAAAAACGATAAGGGTATCGTATTTATCTCCAGTGTTCACAACTTGCAAGGTTTTGTCTGCTAATTAGGTTGTCCTAATGAATACAGGGTGGTTCATTCGCAGTGACTGGATAATTAACAGCGACGAGATGGGAAATATTAATATTTATAAACCGCCGGTACGGGTCCAGATTTAATTACGAACCTAGCGTGGCTATCGTGATTTCACTCTGACGCCGCTGATATACGGTTCTGTTCGTATTTATGCATGCACATCATACGCAGTAAGCTTTCATAATTCTTTGTAATAATCATTTGAGTCAGAAAGGGGTAGAATCAGGATTTAAAACCAGGAAGTGTTATATTTCGAAAGAGCTCACCTGTCTACGTGTCGCTGTACTAAACTTGGCCTAGGTGGGTGGTTGGACCACGAGTAAACTATCTCTAATCTAAATGTCTAGTAGGCCAAGTACAGCAATTGTTGTCTAGGGTAGAATAGTAAAAAAAATACGTCGCATAGTCAAAATATTTGAATTCCATTCATTAAACTTCAAAATCTTACACAATTAAAATTTTGTCTATTCTTCCCTAGACAACAATTGCTGTGCTTGGCTGACTAGACATTTAGATTAGAGATAGTTTACCCGTAGTCCAACTACTCTAAAACTATACTACTAACCTACCCCTTAACAGGAATTTTAAAAGTTACAATTTAAACCCGGAAACTTCTGTTCCAGGTGGCTCTTTGGTCGATGCGTCAAAAAGACTTGTCTAAAGCCGCAAACAGAAATAAACTCGAAATATCCATCCATCTTCTAAAAATAAGAGATAAATTAATAGGCGCAAATACAAGAAAATAATAATAAAAACTGTATAAAAGATTTAACAAAGCGATAAAATATTCCCATAACCTTCATGAATAAATATTTTCAAGCTGTTAAATTTGATTTTTATTTTTATGGCCTCAACAAAAAAAAACTGGATTTTAACTGGGATTTAATTTTTGTACAGCGAGGATACCCAACCCGAATAACGCAATGTTTTTATTACTGTGGCCCTTCCTATTAGCCACCCTTGTTTGTTCACAATTTCCTTTATCAAATACCTTATTGGGATATAACAAAACAGCGATCTATCTATCTAATCATCTAGCTAACGTACCAGCTATTCTGGAACTTCGGTTCGAGAATAGCTGGTACGTTCTGTTACGTGACGTGGTCTGTTACGTGACGATGGTAAGAGGCCCGACGGTATGACACTTGTCCAATGGGAGTTAGGGAGGCCCATTGTGTGGGACGCTACATGCGTCGACACACTTGCGTCTTCCCATCTTCCGAGGACATCCGTGAGGGCAGGCGTGGCGGGAGATTAGGCCGAAGATATCAAGAGGCACAAATAATTATGCAGGTCTCGACAGAGCCTAAACATTTGCTCCCCTTGGAGTCGAGTCTCTATTCATTTTCATTTATTTCATCTAAAGTAGAACAACGTGTCATTCTGTGACCATACCACTGTCTTGGTAGTGAAACTGGTCATATTTGGTTTTTTGCAGTTTATGACAATTCTTGACACTGACACTGGCCGAGTCGTATCTAAAAGTCGTGTAGATAAAGAATAGGATTAAAGAGATTAAAGATGACAGCGTGACAGCTTGCTATCCCTAGCAGATTATATTGATTTTTAACCCCGGACACAAACAAGGGTGTTATTAAGTTTAACGTGTCTGTCTGTGTATCTGTCTGTGGTATCGTAGCTCCCAAACGGATGAACCGATTTTCGTTTAGTTTATTATGTGATAGTTAATTTTATCCCGAGTGTTCTTAGCCATGTTTCATGAAAATTTGTGGGGGGTTTTATTTTTTTTTAATTTTGTTCTTGTGTTTGATTCTTTATTACACGATTTACAGGTATACAACATAACTAAGTACCTTAACATGGATGCCTACTTAAATTAAAAGTATTCTAAACGGGTACAATTCTGCATACTGAAGTTTTTTTTGCACAGCGTTTCTTAATATGAGAGAAACTGACTGTGGTCAAATGTGAATTAGCCGGCAGATATGGCAATCGCAAACGAAGTCGCGGGTATAGCTTGTTCATAAATAAAACAAAATATAATAATTTATTACTATGGTAGAGTGCTTTGTTATAAGTTTTAAAAAGGTAGAGAATATTAGTTTAAAAATTAATTCGTCGTGCTGGTAGAAAGTGGTACAAAGATTTTCAAAAATAAAAGGTTTAAAAGAAAGCAAAAAGAAAGGAGAGTCCATTTCACGTTAGTAACGAGACGAGATCGTAACGTAAATCTCCTTTTTCCATACAATTTGGTACAGCGTCTCTATCGTGCGGATAGAGAACTACGCAAATCCCATACAAAAAGGAAATCACGTCTCCCTCAGGTAATAAAATCAATAAAAAATAATAAAACAGGTAGATAAAGTACTCAATGCAGCAATTTATTCACAGGAGATATTTATTTTCAAATAAACGTGCACCTACAAAGACGAGCTCATTCCGAGGCGCTGTTTAAAACATTAATGCAAAGCGCATTTCTGTTTATTAATTAACTTTGTCACATACGGAAATTGTTTCGAGCTGCTCAAGAAACTCCACACGAATTGCGAAATAAAATGAATGAAGCTGCTATTAAAATTGAGACCGTTGTGCATTAAGTGAATTTGTATTTAAATATTCATGAGGCACAGTTTTGACGCGCGATAAACGGTGACAAATTCCAGTACACCACCTGAAAATCACTCTTACATTGATAAATATTCAGTTTATTTTCTCACCCACATGTTACGCTTGATGCTACATAATGGCTGCCTCAACCGCCTATATTGGCTCACTGCTGGACGCAGGCCTTGCCTTAAATGGCCTTTATCTCATGTCCATAATTCCCACGCTGGACATGCGGGTTTGGGGATCGCAGTTCGGTGGTAGAATTGTTCTGCAGGGGGCGCTGCTGCCCGCCCCCGGTGGATATCCCTAAGTCGCCTCTTACGATGTACTTGTAATATTTGTATTAGGTAATAATGCACACAGATCCCCATCTTTTATCCAACGATCCTATCCATCCACGGTTGTCTGGTAGAGATCGCTCTTGAGTGATAAGACCGCCAATTGTCACATATTTTGTAAATTTTTGTTGTTTTTGTGAATTATCTTGTTAAGTGTGCAATAAAGAATTTTCCATCTATCTATCTACGACACCCACGGGAAGGGTTTTAATATAATGGCTAACCATTATGTTATTAATACTGTGAATTTGAACTTGTACAAACATACAAGTTTTTGAAAAAGGTAGCACCAGTTCTAGACCTGGAATAATTTTATTATTTTCGAAAAAACGCGTCCGAAGCCCGGCAGAAGCTATAAGTAATATACAAATACAAAATAAAAAACAAATATTTTGTTTTATTCTGTTACTGTAATTTTCTCTATCTATGTTTAAAATGTATTAAATACAAAAATACTTCATTGAACACCAACAAAGATACAATACAAGAGACATTACATAACACACAAGTACAATGGAGGGCCTCGCTTCTAAGCGCGATCTCTTTCAGGTTCCTCTTTAGTATAATAATGCACCACGAATATGTTGGCATACGAGAACCGGCCGAGTGCGACTGACTTAATCTTCAATCATCCCCAAATGACCTGGCATTAAATGCAAACGACCCGAGCGATATAAAACGCGCCATAGAACACAATGAGGGTAAACATTGAAGTATACGATACGCGTCATAATCCCTACATCAAAGATACAGATAAAACTCTAGAGCGATAGCTAAATATAAATCGATATCAGAATCGGTTGTGTTTGTTCCGCACAGTCCATTTGCTCCGGGAACGTAGTGCTTTCACAAAAGGATTTCTCAGGTCCTTATTTCGAGATCCTTTAGGGCCACACTTGAGGAACGGCACGGCGCCTTTAGGGTCCCGCTTCCGCCCCTCCGAGAAATGCCCGAGATAAGAGAGACGTTTTGGCGCCATTCATGTTTATAGCAGGGCAAATGGCCCTAGAATACTGCGCACTTATATAAACAAGTAGGTTCTATGGCAAACTCTAAAGTATGAATCTCTGAAATATAAAATTATTTTATAGACCTACCTACGAGTCAGTTTTACCTGTAAAACGCACTTTTTATGAGCCTTACGAAAAACCTGTCTTGATATGATAAGTCTAAATAGAGGTGTACAAAAGTTGTAGAAAGTACCAACCCAAATTCAAACATGTTTTAAAACGTAACAAAATCTAAAACTTGAATGCAAGTCGATCTCCGTGGTGCAGCGGGCGAAGGTCCGCCTGCGACGCAGGAGGTTCGATTCCCGCCTCGTAACAAATTTCTGTACGATCTGCAGAAATTTGTTCCGTTGGTCTGGGTGTTTTCTATGTATAATAAAAAATATCTATCTTAATGTAGTGTATTGTATTAAGAATATCAGTTATCTAGTACCCATAACACAAGCTCTGCTTAGCTTGGGGCTAGATAATGGTGTGTGAATTGTCCAGAATTATTATTATTATTATATTATTAAGTAGCGCCATGAGATTGGTTGACCAAATCTTTTCTAAGATCTGTGGGGTCAGTTACAAAAGAGAAGAATGTCGCATGGGGACGCACTTTTAGTAAATTAATGAACCGTAGATGTGTTAATCTATCTAATAAATCCAATTTTGACGACCTCTGTGGCGCGGCGGGCGAAGGTCCGCCTGCGACGCAGGAGCTTGTGGGTTCGATTCCCGCCTCGGTACAAATGTTTGTACGATCTGCAAATATTTGTTCAGAGTGTTCTGGTTGTTTTCTATGTATAATAAAAATATTTATCTATGTAATTCATTGTATTAAGTATATTATTTATCAGGCCCCCATAACACAAGCTCTGCATAGCTTGGGGCTAGATGATGCTGTATGAATTATCCGGCAATATTGATTTTATTTATTTATTGAATTAACCTAAGCGAGGCCCGCTGAAAATGTTTCACTACAAAACGGAAAACAACTTAATCCATTAAATGTAAACGGGTTAACTACGAACCTTGTTTGTGTTGGAAGAACACCAATGAACCACCACGTTTCACGCGCGCCATTAGAACCACACAAGCTCCGAAGAAATCCCACGCTAAAGGATGAACACGTTGGTGTTCTTTCAACACAAATAGGGTTCGTATTGAACTCGCTTTCATTAATTACGAATTCATCAAACTACGATAGTTTATTAAAATAACATTAATAACCCAACCAGAAATTATTGAGCATAGTTATCAAAACACCAGAAATCGTTTTCTATATTCTATTCCCTTATACGGTTCATAAATAATAAAACGTCAACTGCGAGTTGGACTCGCGCACTAAGGGTTCCGTAATCAAAAAATATTTATTATGAATAAACTACATAATTACGGTTACTGGATTTCCCTTTATATGTACTATAATACCTTGATTCTTGCTATATTTTATGATTCTAGGTCAACGGGAAGTACCCGTTTTATAGGTTTTGGTCTATAGTAAGAATAAAAAGTTTTTTTTTTGTGAATAGACTACAAATTTACGGGTTTAAGATTTTTTTCCTTTACTTGTGCTATAAGACCTTGCTTCTTGCCACATTTTATGATTCTACGTGAACGGGAAGTACCCTATAGGTTTTAGTCCATGGCGAGATTAAAAAGTTTTTTTTTGTAATTAAACCACAAATTTATAGTTTTTGGATTTATCCTTTTACTTGTACTATAAAACCTTGCTGCTCAGCAAATTTCATGATTCTTGGTCTTCGGGAAGTACCCTATAGGTTTTGGGTGCATGTGAAATTTCAAAATATTCGAACATAAACGGCTGTAACTTTTGAGTGCGTTGACTTAGAAGTTTTATTTATATCTCGGCTCTAAGAGGTTACGGATTTGAGTATTCGACGTTAATTTCAATTAGTTACGTGCACGCGTTCCTGAGAAAAGGGGGTTGACAGACGGACAACAAAGTGTTCCTATAAGGGTTCCTTTTTACCTTTTGAGGTACGGAACCCTAAAAACTGACGTTATTGCTTTAATTGTAGGCAATAATAATGTGAACAATAATTGAAGAGGAGTACAAATTTACAAAAAATGACAACTCCCAAACAGTTCCACTTTTTTGTTTTCTGGTTTTGATAGGTCTTGCCCCAGCGCATCTGCAGTATTGTCCACTCATTCTGACACCCTGTGTAGTAAAACTAATCAATATATTAATTATAAAGCCCCGAGTTACAGCTAGTATGTACATTAAATAAAAATAACCCGACACGTCAACTTAATTTATAATTCAAAGAAATTGAAATCGTCCATTATTATTCATGAAATGTGTCGTTAATTAGACAAAGGATATTACTTTATTTACAAAATGTAGTCACCGTAAAATTTTATGGGGACAGTTTGGTTCGGAGCCCCTAGGAAGGTCATTAACAGCCTACCTATACTGAGGAGCCACCTATTTACGTTCGAACCGTTGATTTCAATTACTTTCGTAACTGCTTATTGTACTTACCCTTTATTATTATTAGAAGCGTTTCCTTTGATTTCCTTTATTGGAAATTTGGTAAAGTTTATTAAAATCGTATTTTGTTTATTGTTCTATTGTCAGGTTTGTTAAATTCTAGGTGCTCGTCTATTGATCATATTACTGCACAGGATGTGACTCAATACGGGTCGTTTGGTACGAATACAAAAGTCAGAATTGATCTACTATTACTAAAGGTAAAGATACTAAAAGTATGTCAAGCATTTTAGTAACTGCCTTGTGGCATGATTCTGCTAAGGAATAGCTTTACTATGACAGTGATACCACTGTCGCAGAATCGTCACAGAATCGTCACGTAGAATCTTTAGAAGACAGAAACTTTAAATAGTGCGTGCGGTGCTATTTGCACGGAGAATAATAAATAAATGAAAATAAAAATTCTTTATTTTCATAAAAGATAGATAGATAGAAAACACAAAATATATTATACCACACAAATACAGGAAACAATAAAAAGAAAATGCTTAGAAAAAAAAGGGGGGGGGGGCTTTATCGCTAAGAGCGATCTCTTCCAGGCAACCTTGGTTTATGGTATACAGAGTAGATTAATATAAAGATTTGAACCTTGACACTTTGGACGAGCGCGCGAGCGTCCTTGCATCAGCTGTAGCTTCAGTTTCCTTTCATTTAAAGTAGAATGGCAAAATGTGTCATTCTGTGACAACACCATTGTCATAGAGAAGCGATTTATTTAGCAGAATAGGCCTCTTCTACAATGCTAATTTGTTCGTCGATAATTACAAAATACAGGTGGTTTAGATCTGGTTTGAAACACCTAACACATTTTTAATGCTAAGTTTGTGGTAAAAAGCTCTGAATCTGATGGTAAGAGGCCCGACGGTATGACACTTGTCCAATGGGAGTTAGGGAGGCCCATTGTGTGGGACGCTACATGCGTCGACACACTTGCGTCTTCCCATCTTCCGAGGACATCCGTGAGGGCAGGCGTGGCGGGAGATTAGGCCGAAGATATCAAGAGGCACAAATAATTATGCAGGTCTCGACAGAGCCTAAACATTTGCTCCCCTTGGAGTCGAGTCTGCATTCATTTTCATTTATTTCATCTAAAGTAGAACACAACACAAACGTGTCATTCTGTGACCATACCACTGTCTTGGTAGTGAAACTGGTCATATTTGGTTTTTTGCAGTTTATGACAATTCTTGACACTGACACTGGCCGAGTCGTATCTAAAAGTCGTGTAGATAAAGAATAGGATTAAAGAGATTAAAGATGACAGCGTGACAGCTTGCTATCCCAAGCAGATTATATTGATTTTTAACCCCGGACACAAAAAAGGGTGTTATAAGTTTAACGTGTCTGTCTGTGTATCTGTGTATCTGTCTGTGGTATCGTAGCTCCCAAACGGATGAACCGATTTTCGATTAGTTTTTTTATGTGATAGTTAATTTTATCCCGAGTGTTCTTAGCCTTGTTTCATGAAAATCTGTAGGGGGGTTTTTAAATTTTTTTTAATTTTGTTTTTGTGTTTGATTCTTTATTACACGATTTACAGGTACACAACTTAACTAAGTACCTTAACATGGATGCCTACTTGAATTAAAAGTATTCTAAACGGGTACAATTCTGCATACTGAAGTTTTTTTTACACAGCGTTTCTTAATATGAGAGAAACTGTGGTCAAATGTGAATTAGCCGGCAGATATGGCAATCGCAAACGAAGTCGCGGGTACAGCTTGTTCATAAATAAAACAAATATAATAATTTATTACTATGGTAGAGTGCTTTGTTATAAGTTTTAAAAATGTAGAGAATAATAGTTTAAAAATTAATTCATCGTGCTGGTAGAAAGTGGTACAAAGATTTTCAAAAATACAAGGTTTAAAAGAAAGCAAAAAGATAGGAGAGTCCATTTCACGTTAGTAACGAGACGTGATCGTAACGTAAATCTCCTTTTTCCATACAATTTGGTACAGCGTCTCTATCGTGCGCATAGAGAACTACGCAAATCCCATACAAAAAGGAAATCACGTCTGCCACAGGTAATAAAATCAATAAAAAATAATAAAACAGGTAGATAAAGTACTCAATGCAGCAATTTATTCACAGGAGATTTTTATTTTCAAATAAACGAGCACCGACAAAGACGAGCTCATACCGAGGCGCTGTTTAAAACATTAATTCAAAGCGCATTTCTGTTTATTAATTAACTTTGTCACATACGGAAATTGTTTCGAGCTGCTCAAGAAACTCCACACGAATTGCGAAATAAAATGAATGAAGCTGCTATTAAAATTGAGACCGTTGTGCATTAAGTGAATTTGTATTTAAATATTCATGAGGCACAGTTTTGACGCGTGATAAACGGTGACAAATTCCAGTACACCACCTGAAAATCACACTTACATTGATAGATATTCAGTTTTTTTCCCACCCACATGTTACACTTGATGCTACAAAATGGCTGCCTCAACCGCCTATATTGGCTCACTGCTGGACGCAGGCCTTGCCTTAAATGGCTTTTATCTCATGTCCATAGTTCCCACGCTGGACATGCGGGTTTGGGGATCGCAGTTCGGTGGTAGAATTGTTTTGCAGGGGGCGCTGCTGCCCGCCCCCGGTGGATATCCCATAATCGCCTCTTACGACACCCGCGGGAAGGGTTGATATAATGGCTAACCATTATGTTATTAATACTGTGAATTTGAACTTGTACCAACATACAAGTTTTTGAAAAAGGTAGCACCAGTTCTAGACCTGGAATAATTTTATTCTTTTCGAAAAAACGCGTCCGAAGCGGGCAGAAGCTATAACTAATATACAAATACAAAAATACTTCATTGAACACCAACAAAAATACAATACTAGAGACATTACATAACACACAAGTACAATGGGGGGCCTCGCTTCTAAGCGCGATCTCTTCCAGGTTCCTCTTTAGTATAATAATGCACCACGAATATGTTGGCATACGAGAACCGGCCGAGTGCGACTGACTTAATCTTCAATCATCCCCAAATGACCTGGCATTAAATGCAAACGACCCGAGCGATATAAAACGCGCCATAGAACACAATGAGGGTAAACATTGAAGTATACGCTTCATAATCCCTACATCAAAGATACAGATAAAACTCTAGAGCGATAGCTAAATATAAATCGATATCAGAATCGGTTGTGTTTGTTCCGCACAGTCCATTTGCTCCGGGAACGTAGTGCTTTCACAAAAGGATTTCTCAGGTCCTTATTTCGAGATCCTTTAGGGCCACACTTGAGGAACGGCACGGCGCCTTTAGGGTCCCGCTTCCGCCCCTCCGAGAAATGCCCGAGATAAGAGAGACGTTTTGGCGCCATTCATGTTTATAGCAGGGCAAATGGCCCTAGAATACTGCGCACTTATATAAACAAGTAGGTTCTATGGCAAACTCTAAAGTATGAATCTCTGAAATATAAAATTATTTTATAGACCTCCCTACGAGTCAGGTTTACCTGTAAAACGCACTTTTTTATGAGCAAATAACGACCTTACGAAAAACCTGTCTTGATAAGTCTAAATAGAGGTGTAGAAAAGTTGTAGAAAGTACCAACCCAAATTCAAACATGTTTTAAAACGTAACAAAATCTAAAACTTTAATGCAAGTCGACCTCCGTGGTGCAGCGGGCGAAGGTCCGCCTGCGACGCAGGAGGTTGCGGGTTCGATTCCCGCCTCGCAACAAATTTCTGTACGATCTGCAGAAATTTGTTCCGTTGGTCTGGGTGTTTTCCATGTATAATAAAAATATCTATCTATGTAATATATTATATTAAGTATATCAGTTATCTAGTACCCATATCACAAGCTCTGCTTAGCTTGGGGCTAGATAATGGTGTGTGAATTGTCCAGAATTATTATTATTATTATATTATTAAGTAGCGCCATGAGATTGGTTGACCAAATCTTTTCTAAGATCTGTGGGGTCAGTTACAAAAGAGAAGAATGTCGCATGGGGACGCACTTTTAGTAAATTAATGAACCGTAGATGTGTTAATCTATCTAATAAATCCAATTTTGACGACCTCTGTGGCGCGGCGGGCGAAGGTCCGCCTGCGACGCAGGAGATTGTGGGTTCGATTCCCGCCTCGGTACAAATGTTTGTACGATCTGCAAATATTTGTTCAGGGTGTTCTGGTTGTTTTCTATGTATAATAAAAATATTTATCTATGTAATTCATTGTATTAAGTATATTATTTATCAGGCCCCCATAACACAAGCTCTGCATAGCTTGGGGCTAGATGATGCTGTGTGAATTATCCGGCAATATTGATTTTATTTATTTATTAAATTAACCTAAGCGAGGCCCGCTGAAAATGTTTCACTACAATACGGAAAACAACGTAACCCATTAATAATGTAAACGGGTTAACTACGAACCTTGTCTGTGTTCGAAGAACACCAATGTTTTATCCCGCGTTTCACGCGCGCCATTGGAATTCATTATGAATTCATCAAACTACGATAGTTTATTAAAATAACATTCATCACCCAACCAGAAATTATTGAGCATAGTTATCAAAACATCAAAAATAGTTTTGTAAATTCTATTCCTTTATACGGTTCATAAATAATAAAACGTCAACTGCGAGTTGGACTCGCGCACTAAGGGTTCCGTAATCAAAAAATATTTTTTTATGAATAAACTACATATTTACGGTTACCAGATTTCCATTTATTTGTGCTATTACCTTGATATTATTACTATAACCTTGATTTTTGCTAAATTTTATGATTCTAGGTCAACGGGAAGTACTCGTTATATAGGTTTTGGTCTATAGTAAGAATAAAAAGTTTTTTTTGGTGAATAGACTACAAATTTACGGTTTTAAGATTTTTTTCTTTTACTTGTTCTA
This sequence comes from Eupithecia subumbrata, assembly GCA_949316285.1. Classification (NCBI taxonomy): domain Eukaryota; kingdom Metazoa; phylum Arthropoda; class Insecta; order Lepidoptera; family Geometridae; genus Eupithecia; species Eupithecia subumbrata. The sequence continues at coordinate 26,180,932 of OX438644.1, read as the reverse complement.
TAAGACCTTGCTTCTTGCCACATTTTATGAGTCTACGTCAACGGGAAGTACCCTATAGGTTTTAGTCCGTGGCGAGATAAAAAACTTTTTTTCTTGTGAATTAACCACAAATTCATGGTTTTTGGATTTATCCATTTACTTGTGCTATAAAACCTTGCTGCTCACCAAATTTCATGATTCTTGGTTTTCGGGAAGTACCCTATAGGTTTTGGGTGCATGTGAAATTTCAAAATATTCGGACATAAACGGCTGTAACTTTTGAGTGCGTTGACTTAGAAGTTTTATTTATATTGCGGCTCTAAAAGGTTACGGATTTGAGTATTTGACGTTAATTTCAATTAGTTACGTGCACGCGTTCCTGAGAAAAGGGGGTTGACAGACGGACAACAAAGTGTTCCTGTATGGGTTCCTTTTTACTTTTTGAGTTACGGAACCCTAAAAACTGAAGTTGTTGCTTAAATTGTGGGCAATAGTAATGTGAACAATAATTGAACAGGAGTACAAATTTACAAAAAATGACAACTCATAAACAGTTCCACTTTTTTTGTTTTCTGGTTTTGATAGGTCTTGCCCCAGCGCATCTGCAGTATTGTCCACTGATTGGGACACCCTGTGTAGTAAAACTACTCAATCTATATCATAAAGTCGCGAGTTACAGTTAATAACTATGTACATATTATTAAAATAACCTGACACGTCAACTTCATTTATAATTCAAAGAAATTGAAATCGTCCATTATTATTCATGAAATGTGTCGTTATTTAGACAAAGGATATTACTTTATTTACAAAATGTAGTCACCGTAAAATTTTATGGGGACAGTTTGGTTCGGGGCCCCTAGGAAGGTCATTAACAGCCTACCTATACTGAGGAGCCACCTATTTACGTTCGAACCGTTGATTTCAATTACTTTCGTAACTGCTTATTGTACTTACCCTTTATTATTATTAGAAGCGTTTCCTTTGATTTCCTTTATTGGAAATTTGGTAAAGTTTATTAAAATCGTATTGTATTTATTGTTCTATTGTTAGGTTTGTTAAATTCTAGGTGCTCGTCTATTTATCCTATTACTGCACAGGATGTGAATCAATACGGGTCGGTAGGAATACAAAAGTCAAAATTGATCTACTATACTAAAGGTAATGGTAAAGGTACTTAAGGTATGTCAAGCATTTTAGTAACTGCCCTGTGGCATGATTCTGCTAAGGAATAGTTTTACTATGACAGTGATACCACTGTCGCAGAATCGTCACAGAATCGTCACGTAGAATCCAGAAGACAGAAACTTTAAATAGTGCGTGCGGTGCTATTTGCACGGAGATTATGTGGTTTATGGTATACAGAGTACCTAAATTAATATAAAGATTTCAACCTTGACACTTTGGACGAGCGCACGAGCGTCCTTCCATCAGCTGTAGTTTCAGTTTCCTTTCATTTAAAGTAGAATGGCAAAATGTGTCATTCTGTGACAACACCATTGTCATAGAGAAGCGATTTATTTAGCAGAATAGGCCTCTTCTACAATGCTAATTTGTTCGTCGATAATTACAAAATACAGGTGGTTTAGATCTGGTTTGAAACACCTAACACATTTTAATGCGAAGTTTGTGGTAAAAAGCTCTGAATCGGAATATTGAAGTGGGCCCGTAGGTCGATCGTTTGTCCTCCAGGGCACTTGCCAAACAAAGTTTTTGTTTTATCAAACTGGTAATTCCCATTTTTTGTTTTATTGCGTGTAAGCTCAGGAGATTTATGGGCAGAAAATTTGCATTAATTTCTCATTCATTACAGATCTCTTGAAATTCGAATGTGTTTTTTGCGTAATAGAGTGTTAAACTGGATAAGTAGCATAATGTTCAAACTTTTTTTGAGTTATACGTAACTGAGTCACATAAAAATTACTGTTTCTGTTTCTATAAAAGATACAAACGAATTTTTTTTTTCATTGTTCTTGACGACCTCAGTGGCGCAGTGGGCGAAGGACCACCTGCGACTCAGGAGGTGGCGGGTTCGATTCCCGCCTCGGAACAAATAAAAATTAAAATTTATACGATCTGCAGATATTTGTTCAGGGTGTTCTGGATGTTTTCTATGTATAATAAAAAATATATATCTATGTAGTGTATTGTATTAAGTATATCCAGTTATCTAGCACCCATAACACAAGCTCTGCTTAGCTTGGGGCAAGATAATGCTGTGAGAATTGTCCAGCATTATTTATTTATTTATGAACAAATGATAACCACCGTTGAAAGTTTGGTCCTTCCTTTTTATAACACCCTATGTAGTAAAAATCCAACTCCTATTCTCACCACAGTTCCTTTATCTTATCAACACTTGTAAACCAGTAAAATAGTTGGTACATTTGAAACATGACAAAGGAAGAAACATCTAACATCCTGACTTGGTCGGAAACCGCGCATAGCTTAAGTAACCCATTAATGAAGATTAATTGTAGACGATGCGCATATACCCCTCGCCTGGATTGTGTGGCAAGACTGTAGAGATGTCCTAGCGCGTGCAATAGAAAGTCTTTAAAATATGTATTATCTAATAATTAAATAACTAGTTGTATAATTGTTATATAAGTACCCATAACACACCCTCTGCTTACTTTGCGGCTAGATGATGTTGTGTGGTTTGTTCAGCATTATATAAATAAATATAAATAAATAAATAACGCTGGACAATTCACACAGCATTATCTAGCCCCAAGCTAAGCAGAGCTTGTGTTATGGGTACTAGATAACTGATATAATTAATACAATACACTACATATATAGATATTTTTTAATATACATAGAAAACACCCAGACCAACGGAACAAATTTCTGCAGATCGTACACAAATTTGTTCCGAGGCGGGAATCGAACCCGCAACAGTCTGCCATTAGCTCGATTGTTTGAATTTGAAATACTAGTCCTAATTTGTTTCTATTCTTTGATTGAAATTTTCTTTGTTACCAAAGAGTTTTTTGTAGAATTTCGAGCGACTCATCGAAAAACTAAAAAGACAAGTTTCAGAGTCCATTTCACTTAAACTTTATCACATCCCTATGCACTACGGAGATACACAAAAGCCTTTTGCATTTTACATTCAAATATTGAAACACGTGGGCATCAGTTTGAACACAATCAATCAACGAGTGTTTTAACGAAGTTTCAAAATTGTGTAATTTGACATCTGTGTACCAATTTTGAGTTCATGTTTTATTTATTTATGTACTTTGTTGATTTGATTTTGATTAGGGTCCAGCGTGAGAAGCTACTTTTGGTAAGCAATTGGCCATTTGTAATTACGGAACGTGGTTTTCTATTCAATGTATGGTAAACAGTGCGTTGATGGGTGTTTTATTTATGCTGGATCTGGGATTATGTTGGATTGGAATTTACTCTGTCCATTTGCGGAAATTCGTTTTGATCATAATATTTTGGAATACAGGCATAGAGAATAGAGTCTGATGAAAATATAAAAATAAAAACAAAATGAAGATGGACAATACACACAACATCAATTAGCCCCAAGCTAAAATAAGGTAGGTATTGTATTTACTGGAACTATGAATAGGCACGTAACAAATATTTTCGATTACCGCGGCTTCACCCGCGTGGAAATTTGTTGCACATCCACTATGGATGGATAGTTTTGTAAAAATAAAAATACGTGATTCATTATTTACTTTATAGTTTATTTATAATGAGTTTTGATCGAATCGAGCCAAGGAATAAAAAAATTATATAGAAATTCATTGCCCTTTTTAACCCCCTCAGAACTGAATTTTTGAAAATTATATTAGCCTAGCAATATTATTAGCAGAATGATAATTCTGGAACCTAAACTATCTACATACAAAATTATGTCTGAATCGGTGAAGTAGTTATACGTGGTAACAAACATTCATACAAACTTTCGCATTTACAATATTAGTTACACTACGTCGCTGTATCCGAAAATATCTTCGGATGCAGCGACTTGTGTAATTATGATCAAACAAGGTAATATATAATATATAATCACATAAGGTAAGTTCGTTTAACCTTCAATAAGAAATCGCGGCTTCCTACTCAATAGGTGCACTTTCATGTAATACCATCAGGGTGAGCGAGCATTGCTCTCTCATTGAACTTTCCTGCGGGTGTTCTCCTGCTTCGATCAATATCGGCTTTTCTCACTATCACTACAAGATCTTGTTTTATTACATTTGGCGTCATTCCGCTTATCTTGCGGATGTGTTAGTTCCCACTCCGCAGTAATCGAGTGAGCCCGCGGCTAACGACACTTTGATTAGAACAAAGCATTAACACATTTCGCTTCTGGCACCGATTGAGGAAACGGTTTGATGGTGGCTGTTACGATCTTATCTTTATTGTGGCATGATAATTTGTACTGCGGGATTCTGGTTGTCGTAATCTTGGGTTAGGAGATGGGGTTCGATAGGTCGATGTCGAATTTCATTGCGAAGCCTAAAAGCGTAGATATTTTTGTAGACCGATACGTCCAAAAAAACCGTGTTTTTGTTACGGAATTAATTTTTCGTGTATAATTTGCAAGCTTTTTATGCTTCGGCCACAATACAAGGCGAAGATTCGTCTTCACGTAGTCGAGTTAAAACTTTGTGTTCCTTCTACGACGAAGTGTTTGGTCATATTGGAAAAAAACTTCGCAACGTCGCGTCGCGAAGGGCATTTCTTGTCGCGATGATGATTCCCGATACGACGAACTTCTTGGCCAGACTTGTCGCGACAGCGCAAATCTTCGCGATAGTGTGCCCGTAGCATTAAAATAATAAAAATAACCAGAAGAGTGTGTCTTTTTGACATAAGTAACGATACGTGGTCGTGACTCTTTTTAGTATGGGATTTACGTAGTCTCATTTCCGCACGATATAGGCGTTGTATGAAATTGTATGGAATAATTTGGCTTGTTTTATAAAACTATAAACCAACTTCAAATTGATCTAAATACTTAAAATTTATATGGAACCAATTTCGGGGTATATTCTTTCCATCTTCTTTTCCATTCTTTAATTATCAAAATCGGAGTACTCTGTAAAAAGTTATGCGTGGTCATAAATAAAAAAAATAATAATATACGCGTCGAGTTGAGAACCTTCTCCGTTTTTCGTCGGTTGAAAAGAAAAGGTTAAGATCACGTCTCGTTACTAAAGTCAAATATACCCAGCTGAATGAAACCAGATTGTTTTCTCACGAGGGCGGGAAGTTACTAAATGGGTAGTGACCATGGCCGCCTACCAAACCACTGTGTTGTGCCGGCTTAGAATTTGCACCACTCCAGCTCTTCCCGCTGGTGTCGTAACAGGCGACTGAGGGATATCCACCGGAGGCGGGCAGCAGTGCTCCCTGCAGAACAATTCTACCACCGAACTGCGATCGCCAACCCGCATGCCCAGCGTGTGGATTATGGGCATTACCCCCATGAGAAAAGCCAATAAGGCGCTTATCAGGGGGAGACCTGCGTCCAGCAGTGGAGGTTGAGATAGCAACCTAAAAAAATACCCGTAAAATGCTGCTGTTTCAATTGAATTAACATTTTATATTCAAGACGTTTTTGTTCCATATTCTAATATTCTAATATTTAAGACACTCTCTAATAGAATTAAAATAATTTCGCAAAATTCAAACACAGCTTCCTGTTCTTGACATTGTTCCTTCGCCACAGGGATCTACGAAATTAAACATCGAGTTCTCAATTTTAGCAGATTATATTCTGTAAAGGGTATTTCCACTACCTTAGGGACTCAGCCAAGATTGCTATAGAAATACGATTGGCAAAGTGCCAATCCAAAATGTCTTCCAAAATCTCATTATTCATAGTAGGTAATAATAAATCTAATTCACTTAAAAATCCCTAGACAACGAAAGCCATTTCATTACACCCCTAAACGCATCTACAGTTCGAAACCGATAAACCAAAACATTGTTGCCAATTGTAGGTTCAAATCTCTCAGCATGCGAACGACGCCAACGCCTGGCAGGGGTCCCTGAAATCATTTATCTAAAAGCTGTTCCTCTCCGCCATCAAAACTAAATCAAGTAGGGTGAGGTACATAAACCGACCGCCCTAGCAGTAAGATAAAATATAAAGAGAAGTTTGATTCACTCCTTCGTCACCGCACGTAGGGTCCCCTCAGCCCTATAACGACGTCTTTATACCTTCTCGGCTATCTCTCTATTTGACTACGTCTCATATCTCCAACTGGAGAGCACTCGGTGAAGCATTATTGGAAAACTCCTACGTAATTTTATAACTCAAATATTCCTGTACCAAACGTGCTTTTGAAAGCTTATTAGTTTCCTATGGCTGCGACTATAGAAAGCTTATAAAAAAGGAGGTTACAGAAAATTATATATATTTCCGTAAATGAAAACCGTTTAAGTAAATTGCTCTTCAGAGTTTTTCCTGATGTCGTAATTGTGACATTTCTAATTACTTAATCCCCTATTAAATTCTTAATTACTACGGTGGCGGCATGCGAATTGGGTTCTGGAAAAAATAATTTGAACAATCTTAGGGAATATCGTAGTGGCCTGGAGGTGGAGGTTCATCTCGAGATAAGCGGGGGGCGGCATCTGGCTCGGTAATTAAGCGCATCTGCCTACGTTCAATTTTGAAACGCCCCGTGGATGAGGCTTGCCCCGCGCTCGGTCCATTCTGGGGGTACCAGCAAATTGCTAAACTTTCAATTAAAGAGTTGTTATTCAAACCGCTCTGCTTCTCTCGATGATATTATATTTTATTTTACAGTGAAATTTCTTATTGGTACTTGTTTCCTGCTGTACTTATTTAGCCGCAGCTTAACAATTTCCTCTCAGGAAATTGCGTGAGTTTATGAATAGGTTGTCTATTTTAAATTTTCGTTTTAGATTAGTCAGAGCTCAAATTCGATGATCCTATCATTGATTGCAAGTTTTCTGTTGTTTCTTGGGAGTTGGGATATAAATTGGCTGGAATTAAGCTTTTATCTGAGCGCGACCACTCGATCCCTCTTTGGAACGATCCAATGAATAGTTTTTGTCTCGGGGAGGGTCTTTATCGCGCAACACATGACACTCGCTTGTGATTTATTATTATGTAACACGTAAACTGGCATTGTTAGCATCATTCAACATTATCTTTAGACAGGTCGTTACGCGCTAAGTGATTTTTGTTGCTAGTTAACAAAATAGTACCTATTATCTACTCACTAGCTAGGAGAAGACCAGAAAATGTTTTTTCTTGCTACAGTATTCTGTTATTTAACACATAAAACTTAGGCCCAGATTAGGTGGACAGGTACAATGCAATTCAGGATTCGATGAAGCTGGGTTATAAAATATTACGTACGTTATTTATTTATTTCGTTTCGTTACCGATTTACCACTTTCTTCGTCCGCTGACAGCCTGCTTATTTGTTTTTCTGAGCCAAATTATATTGTTACAGCAGCCTGTGGTGCGATTTCGGCCGAATGAGCGCCCGCAACGAGGGGAGGGAGCATGCTGGTGCATCTCTTAATTCTTAGCACCGCGTTTGCGGCCGCCAACACCGGGAAACACGGTCAGTGGGTTCGATTCTCAAACACATGTTTTTTTTATGACCTCTGTGGCACGGTTATTTAAGGTTCGACCGCGACGTAGGAGGTTGCGGGTTCGATTCCCGCCTCGGGACCAATGTTTGTACGATCTGCAGATATATATTCCGGATGTTCTGGATGTTTCCCATGTGTACTAAAAAAGTGTCAACAACGCTCTGCTTAGCTAGCTTGGTTGTAACGCTGTATGAATTGTCCAGCATTATTTGTTTATTTTATTTATTACTAGCTGCTGCCCGCGGCTTCGCCTGCGTAGTTCCCGTTCCCGTGGTAATTCCGGGATAAAACATAGCCTATGTCCGTCTCCTGGTTCTAAGCTGCCGTCCCACCAATTTTCAGCCAAATCGGTTCAGCCGTTCTTGAGTTATAAATAGTGTAACTAACACGACTTTCTTTTATATATATAGATTCTTAAACGACAAAGGTGACAAAGAGGCATGTGGTACGCGTGATGGAAAGCGATTACCAGAGCCACTGGACGACTGCAACATCAGGGACATTACACGGGCTTTACCGTCCCTTTAAATGTTTTAGAAGACCCTTTTTGAAGAACCCATGCTGTAGTCCTGAAGGGAAACCTCGGCAGGGAGATCATTCCACAACCTGAGTGTACTGGCAGAGTTAGAAACTTCTGATCATCGTTAATGTACAAAAACTCATATAATCTTCGAATGCTTCTTCAAACTCTTTTGGGGAGTTAAAAGCCCTGTTCAGCGCACTGAGTCGTTCACTTTACGTCACTTTGTGATAGTTAGGAATACTCTTCACACAGTCTCAAGCTGTTCAAGCTGCCATATTACAGAACACGGTTTGCAAAAAAAAACAATGAACGGAGGCCTGCCTTGCCGACCTTCTTTTCTCATCTAAAAAATAGAGCGCTACAGTTACACACCAGATTCCCACACACAATAAACTTTTAAATCCATCATGGTTAACCCTAAAGTCATTAACAACGGCATATTTATCATGATTTGAGTTTTGGACTTTCTAATATTCCGGTACAGTGTCATGCGCCATGATCACGGAATAACTAATAGGAAAAAAAATATCCCGTTGTCAATGACTTTAGGACCCACATACATAGTTCAGTATGTAACCATTCCACGGTAAAAAGGTGGATTTTCTTTACCAACCAACTCAATATTAAATTAATGTTCCGAACGGTTTAGTAACCTAACTTCGACGAGGCAGTTTATAGTATGCATAAACTATGAACTTCGGAAGCATTCAGGAGAACGCGAACCAAGACGGACAAAGTCCATAACGACGATAATATTACTTCGATACTTTGAGATCGTGTCAAACTGCATTTAAAGTTTGTTTACTGTTACTTGGTTTATTAAAACCTGCGCATTAATATTCTTGCCTAGTTACGAAGGATTACAAAAATTCTACATCTTTTCTATGACCGATTCCCTTGCCTCGCGGCTGTTGTACACACTGGACGTGTAGCACAAATTTTTAACACAATTTAAATTAAATGGTTAAGCTGACCCTCGGACTTCGGCTGCTTGCAAGGTGCTCTGCCCCTTGTCCCCTGAAGACCCCGATCGTCGCGTCTCGCTGTCGTGAGTTACAATTCTTTGTTGTACAAATTGTTTTTCACCGCAAAATAAGCCTCTGCTGGGATTTGAACTCGGGACCTTCCGCACTGCAGTCCGTGTGTTGGAGCACTACACCAGGGAAGAATTGCCGGCTGGCTCGAAATTAAGGAAGTCTAACGCAGTACTGATTAACGCCTGGATTATTGCTGCTAGCAAACTTACATTAAATATTGCTCGATAGCTGGAATAGGTACTGTTTCCTAAACCCTCACATTGATAAATTATTAATATGCCACCTAAGCCCGATAAAGAAGGAAATATTCAATCTGCTCCAAGCCGCTCTGATACACATCATGAATCAGATTCTGGCAAAGTATCCCGCCGACCTCCAAGGCGACGCAGTCCTGAAGCAGACCTAGATGCTACTTTGACTTTCAAGTTAACAGCGTTCAAACACGACATTACTGAGCATATTACGAACCTCTTCACTATGTTCCAAGAGCAACAGGATATCAAACTTTCAGCAATACTGTCCGACATGAGCGAACTCAAGAATGAAATTATTGCAATAAAAAAATACAATTCAGACATGGAACAAAAAGTATCTTCACTCTCTAATAGTTACGAAATGAGCCTGGAACAAAGTTCCAAGCAGGGCAAAAACTATGAGCTGCTAGTACAACAGCGAGTGCAAGATCGTGAGCGAATTACGTTACTGGAGGATAGGATAGAAGACCTTCAAAGGAGCAGTCGAAAAACTTCTCTAGAAATAAAGAATGTCCCAAAACATACTAGTGAGGACAAAGAAAACCTAGTAAACATGGTAGTTCAACTAGGGAACTCCATTGACTGCAAGATAAATAAAGCCGATGTGAGAGATATCTATAGAGTTCGCGAAGACAAAAAAGGAGGGAAAAAAACTCCTATCATCGTTGAGTTCACCTCAACTAATATAAAAACTGAAGTTCTAAAAAAAGCCAAGTTCTTCAACATAAAGAATAAAGATAAGCTAAGAGCTAAGAATCTAGGATTTACCAAAGACGAGGAGACATCAGTATTTGTTTCTGAACACCTAACAGTGAAGGCCTCGCGTCTCTTCTTTCTTGCCAGGGACCTCGCCAAAACAAAGGGATGTAAATTTTGCTGGACTTCCTATGGCAGAGTGTATGTAAGACAATCCGAAAATACTCCTATCATACAAATTAAAACAGAAGACCAGGTGCAAAGTCTATTTCAGACCGCATGACTATCTCGTAAATTAAATAACATATTATGTAAACTTGGAAAAGTAAAATTTGATCGTAATTTAAGTTTAAGATGTATTTCAGTACACATATTTTTAATTTTACCGGGAAACATTGTACCTATAAGAAAAATTCACACACAAAATAAATTAACATCGCCACACTACACAGAAATATTACACAGTTACCTTGCTATTAGACTAGAACAAAATAATATATATAACTTGACTGTTACTCTCAAATCTGCACAGAAAGTAAAAACTCTATCATATTTACACTGGGAATGCATGAAATTTTATTACACAGAGCTCTATGATGCATAAAAACCTCGAAGTAAATGAATTAGATGATGTTGAAATAGGGCAATCGTTTACATGCACACCTTCAGAACTCTGTAATTTTTTATGTCCCAAACCAAATGATATAACCATTATTTCACAAAATATCAGAAGTATATACAAAAATATGGACGACCTGCAATGTAACTTATCCCTAATGAAATTTGAGCCAGATATTATTATGTTATCAGAATGTTGGCTTGTGAAGGAAAAACCTATTCCCTTTTTAAAAAATTATAATTCTTTTTCTACTCACTCTCAATTAAACCAGAACGATGGGGTGGCTACATACATTAAAAATATTCATACAGACTGTAAAGTACAAGAAATTAAAATATCACATGCTTCCTGTCTACAACTAACTCTCCACAACACAATTATTCTCTGTATTTACAGATCGCCCTCAAATCCAAATGCTGAACAATTTATAAAATCATTAAATGCACATTTACAAACAATAAATTGCTACGGAAAAATATTACTGGTAGGCGACATAAATATTAACACATTACCACGATGTACTGAGAGCAACCAAGACAGGAACAATCGGTTAAATTACTTGAATATGCTGTCCATGCATGGCCTCCTACCTGGACATAACCTGCCTACGAGAATTGATAGCTGCCTAGATCACGCATTAATAAAAATAAACAAAATGTTAAATACTGCCGTGGTGGCCGTACTACAAACCTCTATCACAGATCACTTAATGGTACTCGTATGTCTTTCAAAGATAAATATAGTGAACAAAGTCAGATATTCAACGATAATTAACTATGATAACGCACTGGAAGATTTATCCAAACAAAATTTTGCATTATTGCTCGATGAAAATGACCCGAATACTCTCTGTGAGAAACTAATTTTAATGTTACAAGAATGTCTCTATAATAATACTACAACACGACGTGTTCCCCGAAGTAAACAGACAATAAAACCATGGATAACGCAGGGTGTCTTGCGTTGTATAAAGAATAGGAATAATTTACAGAAAAAATTACGAACTAATCCCCATGACGATATATTAAAAATAACATATCGAAGATATAGGAACTATTGTAATAATTTAATTAAAAAATTAAAGCGAAATTACCATAAAGACCAACTTAGTAAATCATCTAAAACAAGTAAAACCCTATGGAAAACTATTAACAACATAACTAACTATAAACCAGTAAGGACAACAAATAAAGAAATACTTAATTTGAAAGCTACACCGATAGAGTCTGTTAATTATGCAAATTCATTTTATTCAAACATCGGCAAATCTCTTGCTGAACAAATTTTAGTGCGAAATGGAAGAGACAATACCTGTTCTTTGGCTCTACGATCCAACCAGAACTCATCGTTTGTATTGTTGGAGACTGACCCACATGAAATCTATAACATAATCATAGACCTTAAAACAGAAAGTGCACCAGGTATTGATAACATTACCTCAAAATTTATAAAATTATCCAAACATATATTAATTCCCATACTATGTCACCTCACTAACTTGTGTTTTAAAAACGGAATTTTCCCTAATGCCTTAAAGAAGTCAAGTATAACGCCAGTATATAAGAATGGACAAAAGGAAGATATAAATAACTATAGGCCGATTTCCATATTACCATCTATCTCCAAAATAATTGAAAAACTAATAAACAAGCGGCTGCTAAATTACCTTGCTAAGTTTAACATTTTATCCGACTCACAATTTGGCTTTAGGCAAGGATTGTCTACTGAGGATGCTGTGGCAGCAATCAGTAACCACATTGTAGAGCAAATTGACTCGGGAAAAAAATGTCTAGCGGCGTTTCTTGACCTCAAGAAAGCGTTTGATACTGTTTCAATCGAAATCTTAATAAGTAAGCTTGAAAATGTAGGGATTCGGGGAACGCCGCTGGCACTTCTCTCAGACTACCTATGTAATCGGACACAGCGAGTTAAAATTGAAAAATATACCAGCAAAGAAGAAACAATAGGCTTTGGTATTCCACAGGGGAGTGTGCTCGGTCCAACGTTGTTCTTAGTCTATATTAACGATATCTGCAACCTTAAAATAAACAATGCAGCCATATTCTGTTATGCAGACGATACCGCTATCGTTTTTTCGGAGAAATCCTGGAGTCATCTGAAATCTAAATCAGAAAACGGATTGAGAGATATTGCTAAATGGCTGGATTACAATCTACTCACGTTAAATGTAGCTAAAACTAATTTCATTACTTTTACTAAATACAACCGGACTCAACCTAGTCAAGATTTCATCTTAAAATTACACAGGTGTGAACAACTTGGCTCTGATTGTGATTGCTCTATCATAGAAAAAGTCTCTACGACGAAGTATTTAGGCATAATGATAGATCAGCGTTTGTCCTGGTATGCTCACATAGAACTGGTAATGAGTAGAATTCGTAAGTTAATTTGGATTTTTAAAATATTACGACATACTGCTACAAAAGAAATTATCGACCAAATTTATATGAGCCTGGCTCAATCAATATTAAAATACTGTATACCAATATGGGGAGGAGCTGCCAGAACAAAATTCCTTGAAGTAGAGAGAGCTCAAAGATCCTTGATGAAAGTCATGTATCGTAAGCCGTTTCAATATCCCACAAACATACTCTACCAGGAGTCAGGAATTCTGTCAGTAAGAAAACTCTACATTCTGGATACCGTCTTAAAATACCACAAAATATTAGGTTTTGACCCTAATAAAACAAAAAAGCGACGAAAGGATAAGGTTGCGGACAAAGTTGCAACTCGTTCCAAATATGCATCCCGGCAGTATGCCAAGCAGTCCACACACCTTTACGACGTTATTAACAAAATTCTTAATATATACTCTTTAAACAGTCATTCCTGCAAAATAGCACTTAGTCTATGGCTGCCGACATTAAGCTACGAAGATGGAGAAAAACTTCTGGAAACCTTAGCATAAAAGTAATAGTTAATTTAAATTAAACCACCACACCACACCTCTAGCACATTATACAAACTCATGCACACACACACTAGAAACTCCTGTTGCCCGGACTCTTAAGAGACCGGTGTCCTCAGGAGCGCCACACACACATACACACACCCTCACACACACCTACACACACACACACTTTCACATATGCATAGTCAGAGTAACTGCAATATTCATACATTATACCTACTTTTAATTTAATTTTTGTTCAAAACCGCTCATAGTTAGGGTACCTACATAAAATTTTGAGGATATTAGGTACATACTTACATTTATTTTTATTTTTAGAGAACTAGCACAAATTAAGATAAAATCTTTGTTAAACTTTTGTAAACAATTGATTCTCTGGCATTTAAATTGTTTCTATTTGTACTTTAAACGAGTAAAATGTTTTTCGATTTACCTAAATTTAAACAATTAACCATAAAATTGTTAATTATACTTAATTATTTATAAGCCGCGCTGCAGAGCGAGACCCTCTAGCACAGGTATTTTATTACTTAAAAGAGGGTCCCATACCACTGAAATGTATTAGATTAAGTAAAAGAAATAAACAATTTTGATTTTGATTTGATTTGATTTGATTCATTTTGATATCACCATATTTTACTATTGCGCATTTTACTATTATTCCATTTTAATGTTTTGACATTTTATAAAATTACAATATAAAAAACATTTTATAAAATTACAATATAAAAAATTTGAACTTACTGTTACATTTGCATGTTGATCTTAGTAGAACATAATTGAAACCAAAATATTATTTCTGTGTATCCTACATTGTGTTCAGGCAAATAAACTACCTTTTTCATTTGAGCTTCTTATGTAAGTAAAGGCACGATTCTTGATTTTACATACTTTTTGTTACTTACGAGTACATCCTTTTCAATGAGTTTTTTTGCTCTTATATTTAAAACATCTTTAGAGGGAAACGGCACACCCGCTGTTGTTTGCAAATAATAAGAACACAAAACTTTGCGAGTTAAAAAATTTCGCGTAAAATTTGCATAAACCTTACGGGGGCTGCTCACTTTACTTTTTATCTTATTTGCTGAAGTTTTAGGCCGAAACTCGATTTATTTGCATTTTTATAATGTTTATAAAATCGATAAAGGTGAAAAATTTACCGGGTTAAATGTACCAGGAACACAACACTGAACCAAAAACGTTAGAAAAAATCATACCGTTGCAAACAATCTACAGGTTGCTCAATAATAGATGGGCATAAAACTCTGTCGAAAAGAACAGGTATTTTGTTGGTTACCTTCTATAAAAATAGATATAACTATAATTTAAGTAAACCTCTAGAACTTTCCTGCTTAATTTCTCTGTAGCACCTTTATTGGATGACAACGAGGAAACTTTTGAATTAATAATTAGGATTCGATTGGTTTAACCTGGTTAAGAAGTTATTTCCTGAAAAGAAAAGTTTGTATGTGTAACTGGTGTTAGATTTGTAACTAAAATTACTGTAATTTTTTGTGTAATTAGTAAAGTAAGTGCGATGAATGTTATGTCTCCTCCTAATTTCCTCTTTTTAACCGAATTCGAAAAAAGGAGGATTTTCATGTAAAGTAAAGTAAAGTAAAGTAAATTTATTAATTACAAATATACATGCATACCTAATAATACAATCACATTAACTTAGAATTATTCTTATTTTTGCAAAATTTAATTAAGACTTAGGTATTGTGATCTCACTTTGATCACTACACTAGGATACCCTGTGCTGTAGATTCACAAAATAGGCTAGTCCTTGTTTAAAGTGACTTATAACGTTCGGAACATGCTTAGGTGACTTTGAGATCTTGCTTGTGTTGACTATTATAGTTATTAAGTGGCTGTTCAGTTCTTATGACAATAAATTAAAATTCCTACATACCCATACCTACCCTTATAATTTTTTTATACCATCGCGTACCTACTTATTTGCCTACAGTATGATAAGACGGCTTCCGTCTCATCATAGTATTTGACAAGAAGCCATGAATGCAGGATATTTTTGCAACCTCTTACTGTTTTTGAAAATAAGTTTATTTTTGTGTATGTTCGGCTGTATACAGGTATGTTCGCTTATTTCTCCGTCAATTGTGGGTTCACTTGTCAGTTATTATTTTGATGATTCATTTTGTTCTGTACCTATAGCAAATGACCAAGAAATGCTTAATAATCATATAGTTTTATTCTAAATGTAATAAATCTATTACTATTTGTCCCACAAAATTTTACCAACAAAGAAAACATACATTCGACGTCGATTTTGTTTTTGTATAATCACAAAATATTTATCGTAATAATAATAAGGTTAGTTTCAAATTAAACAATTCTAACTAGCTGACAGCTTAACATTATTATGATTCATTTCATTTTCGAAAGATGCCATCAACAGGGACTTACAGCTCTTGAGACTCCCTAATAAAGCAAAAAAGTTCTGGTAAAAAGGTTTACAACAGCCGACCGTACACAATACAGGCTGAGGGGTATTAAAACAATTCTATTGTGAAAATGAAAACAAGACTAAGAAAGAAAACAGCGTACAGCCTTCGTGAACTTAGAACCGAATCCCTGGAGGTTTATGTCTTTTCGGATCAGAGGCTTTAGGGGACGAGCGGCAAACTCCTTTCCCTCATAAATATTTACTTTATGAAATAACGCCTCGGGCGTCACATACCTACCGATATCAGGTGGTAACTGCTTCGCGAAAAAAGGAACTGAATCAACTGAATTTAGGACGTGAAATCAGAATTTCGTATAAGAAGTCTCGAAAATGCTTAAGGCTTAGCAGTGGAAAACTAAGACTGCGAGATTTGTCTATTTTGCCGTACTTTTTAAAGTGTTATTCTCCAGTGATTTATTTTAAAACGACACAAATTATCGTAAAATGAGGGACTTTCAAAGATCAGTTATTTGTTTAAACAATGTGATATTTTTCATCTCATAAATCACATATTATGCGCTTTAGAGAAATCTTTAGGAGGGCAATGTATGTCAATGTATGAATGGCATTCTTGCTACCCCATAAGAAGTTTTTATTAGTTTTTATTATATATATCATTAGGCTAAGTTAGGTGAAAAAAATTTGATAGAATAGCAGTAATAAGCTATGTAGTATTTGACCATTAGCCGACTCTATGCTTCGTGTCTTTTATCAAATGGAAATAGATTTTCAAAACATTACTTCAAAAGGTCCAAAACCTATGATCAATGATGTGAGAGTTCCAAGTATAACGTTGTGTTGCAAATTATAGCTCTTGCCTATTAATTTAAACATTCGATAAAGTAATTATGCCACGGGTACATAACTACCTCATTTTCTTTTACAGCATTCGATATATTAATTGGTCATCAATGAGTCCGCGAATGAGTAAATGAATTCGAGTGAAATTCGAATACGGGCAAACGAACCGCTTTTTTTGTTCGTAACAAAGCGTGGTTATTTTTAAATTAAAAATGTTAGTTAGGTCACTATTGATATTCTTTCTGTAATAGAAAGCTTGAAGACAATACATTTAATACGGAGTGATTGATTCTGAATGTATGTACTAAGTCTTTGTCTTTTTATTTCCTATCGCGTTGCGAAATTTTTACTAATTAATATTTATTTTAGGACGAATCACTCCGTATTCAAAAAAAATGTGTGTCGACTTTTACTGACACACAAGTAATGTAAGTCTCACATAGTTACTTAAACGCCTAGGTGTCGCTTTATTGAGAGAGTAAAGCGTTTGGCCCCAATCTCACTAAAAAAATAATTTATGAATTTATTTTTCTTCGAAACAACTACATTCATTTTTTATCCCTCACCATTTCTGTGAACCTTTACGAATTACCGTTATAAGCTCAACAACAATAGACATTCATATTCCATCCAATAACCGTAGCCAAAAGCTAACTTAATTGTATAATTGTTCAAACAATTCCACTTTCCGACTCCATCAATATTGATGTGCGGTGCGGTGCCAGAGCCCAGCTTCCACACTACTCGAGTATTGACGTGCGAAACACGCACGCTGTATAGTCCCGCAAAAATATTTGTAAACTGAACAGCGTCGCTTTAACGCAGGGCTGGCCAATAGATTTTCCAGGTGAGCAAAATTTCTTAGACTGTGGCGGCCCCGGGCCACCACTACTTTACTTTATTCATAAGGAAATTTATACCTACTTAAATAAAAAACACAAAATATGCTTTAATTTACTTAGTTACTTTATTTTTACATGAAATGACATACTTAATCAAATAATTTTTTTAATGTGATCTGTGACGAGGTTTTCCTGATAGTAAGTTTTATAGAAACGGTCACCAAACTACACTAATTTAACTCTTAAAAGATTACGAAAAATAACAAAATGGTTCCCTCAAGGATCGGGCGGGTGGGGATCGGGCGGGTGGGCAACGACAAAGAAAATTTTTTTTTTAATTATTTCTTGCGGGGTTTACTATTGACAGTTGACAGTGATATTAAGAATGAAATTTTGTTCGTTCAGGATCGAATGGTAAAAACATTCAAGCCAATACAAGCCCTATAGTCAAGAAAAATAAGATTATTTTGGCCTACTGTAAGCGGACACCGGTGTCCGAAAGATCATGGACGGCATCGTAGCTTGCCCGGACACCGGTGTCCGGACCATCTTTCACAGGTTAAATTAACTAACGCCGAATTACATTAATTTGATTACATCCAAATGCACTCGAAAATTCAGGATGTAGAAGTAGCGACAATACCGGAACGACGCGGATCGGTTGCGCTCGGGCTGGCATGTTGTCGTTTCAACCGACCAATCGGGTGGACGCGGTGCAACAGCGAGCCGCCCCGGCCGCCGCCGCGCACAGCGCGGGGGCGCGCGCGCTGGTCGGTCGGGGTGCTGGCGGGCAAATTCAAATGCCTTGGCGGGCCACTTCGTGGCCCGCGTGCCTGTGTTTGGCCGGCCTTGCTTTAACGCATTCACTGCCCTGCATCAGCGGCCATGATAAAAAACGTACTACGTAGGTTACTACCTGGACATCCCACCGATTAGCAAAGGCCTCTTCCCACTCCCTCCAACCACTTTTAAAACTAAAGAAACGCTTAACTGGTCTAGCGTTTATCTCGACGTCCAAGTAATATTTTTCTAGATTTTTTTATATTCGTTAATGTGTTATTTATATGTAGTTAATTATGAAGTAACTGTATAAGCAACAGAAACGCTTTCATTTTTGTTTTTCGTCACTATAAACGCTCAAAATGAACATGGTGTGCCATGGGCATTGAAGTCTTGTTCGAACCGTTCATACTCACTCTTCACCATTTTGTTTCAGTAACAGAAAAGAAAGCAATACGAGGAGTTTTATGAGGAGTAGAATATTGATGTATGTAATGAATAGTATAAAGTATATCAGTCATCTATGATGCTGTTTCGGTAGTCCAAAATTTTAAGTCTTGAAAAATGTTGAAGAGAATAAACAAGACAACCAGAGAAAAGAGGGCGCTGTAAGCGCGGCGGTGAGTTTGTCAAACTCGATGGCTCATTTGAATTAGAAACTATGCACACATAGAGACGATAGCAGTTGACTTTTTTTTAACATGATATGACATCTATGGTGTTCTTGGACACCTATGACATCTATTGAGTGTTAAAGTAAGTAAATAGGGGTTTCCATTTTCGCAAAACGCTGCGTTCTGCTGTCAATGAGACGCTCCATTTCACATTAAACAACTATCTGGGTGGGACTATAGCGATGTGCGCTTGTGAAAAGTTACATCCAATTAGCGAAAATCGATGACGTGCAAGCCTCAACCGACCCAGTGAATTTGACAACTGCTGTCATTGTCCAATAATGGATACTACATGCACACGGCCGCATTGTTTATAGCCAGCGAAATGATCAGTTTTAATTTAACTTACATGAATATATCCATACATCCATTGATTCTTTATAAACGATCGTGGTTTATTTCATCTCGTCAAATGGTATTGATGATGTCCTCAGGCGAAGTACCAACGGCTTAACGTGCTTTCAAGGACACGTGGTGTACAACCAGCTTCCTGACTCCGGGCTGCTACTGTAAATTTTTCTTGCTCGAAAAATACCAATAACAACTATTGGCCCGACCCGGGATTCGATCCTGTCTTAGGTTAATCAGCGGTTGAACAAGCTGACCGCTAGACCAACGAGCCGGACAAATATTTATTTATTTATTATTTATTTATTGTGATAACTATCAGCAAATGCACACTCCCTCCAACCGTTTTTAAAACCAAAGAAACACCAATCTGGTCTAGACTTATTTGTGTTTATCTCAACGTCCAAGTAATATTTTTCTAAATTTTTTGACTCGTTAATTATAATAGATATTATTTATAGTTAATTACGAAGTAACTGTAACGCTCAAATTCTTGTTTTCCGTGACGCCGATTATTTTTAGTACCGTCGGTATCTTGAGAGGAGGATCCAGCTAGGCTGGGCAGCGAAAACTACGTCGAGTCTTCTCGTCATCAATACCGCAATGTTTGAAAACTAAAGTTTCAATCAGTGCGTCCTACCCGTCATGACCTACGGAGCTGAGACGTGGACACTCACGGTAAGGCTGGTCCACCAGTTCAAAGTCGCTCAGCGAGCTATGGTATCTCATTGCAATGCACAAAATGTCATATATTCTGCTGCCGTTTACACTCGAGTTATGCAACTTGTGTGACTTTGCATTCCACCTGCAAGCGACGCATTCGTCTATGCAAACATGTCATCGCAAGCCTGACATGGCAATAGTTTATCCGAGCGATTTCAGATCGGATTGTATTCATCTCCTACCAGTTACCGTAGTTTTCATTCTATCACAGTTCCAGAAGAAGCTAGAATTGGATACCAAAAAATACTGACGCACTTTGGGCGATCGCGGTGTAACCGCGTATGTCGCAAGATCCGACTTATAACACCCCAAAAGCGATCAGCACCGTGTTGACCCAGCGTGTTGATTATGGCAAATCAGTAATTAACATGGACTATTGATGACCTCTGTGGCGCAGCGGGTGACGCAGGAGGTTGCGGGTTCGATTCCCGACTCAGGACAAATGTTTATACTATTATGCAGTTATTTGTTCAGGGTGTTCTGGATGTTTTCTATGTATAATAAAAACATATCTATCAATGTAGTGTATTTTATTATGGATATCAGTTATCTACCTCTAGTACCCATAACACTCACAGCTCTGTTTAGCTTAGGGCTAGATAACGCTGTGTGAATTGTCCAGCATTATTTATTTATTTATGAACAAGGGGGTTGTTTGGGGAGATATGTTCACAATGAAATCGAACTTTCAACTGTGTGGCACAAAGTTCGTTTTAGTCTAAAGATGATGGACTGAAGCAATAATATCCGGGAAGATACCAATTAATCACCAGTATTACTCCCCAATATTTCAAAAACCCTCATTTGCAAACAAACGTACGTACGTAGGTAAGCCGCACAAATGAAACAGGTATCTACTTAACCTACTCTACTCAGTAAGGTTTACTTACTTACGATATGAAATGAAAGGATCCAAAAGGCAATGAATGTCACCTTTACCGAAAATTAATTGTCCAACAAAAGCTCCCGCGACAAATTCCCGACTGTGCAGTGCCACGTGAAAACAGGAGTAATGGTAGGCTTGCGCCACTTCAAACAAGCTCTGTAATGTATAATGAGCTTTAGTGTCCTCTTTTTTGGGCTTAGAATGTCATAAAAGAATCTGTTTTGGGAGTTGATAAAAATTCAGAGCTAAAAATAAGCGCTTTCACTGAGTTTTTACTGAGCTTTGTGTGCTTTCTTTTGATTAAGTTCTAACTATTTTGACAGTATAAAATCTAAGCTAATATATATAATATATAATATCTATAATCGAAATTGAGCGAATCGTACACGGTGCCACGTAACGGGTGAACTAAGCCGAAAGGGGGTGATTCTACACATCGATGAGCTAAACCATTGTTTTAGTTTTTCTTGAAGTTCAATTTTTTCTTTTTTTTTGTTATAAACTTTATTTTTCACAGTGTTTTACTGTTTAAGCATTCTTAGATTCCATCATACAAACATTTATCCCGCGGTGGGTATCGAAACCGCAACTTCGCAGGACCCTCGCCCGCTGCTCCGCTGACATAAATAACATAATTATATAGCTGAAAGTTTTAAAACATTTTTTGTTAACAATGAAAAAGCACAGACGGCTGTTATGAAACCTGCCACCCTATGTGAAAAATGGTTCTACTATAACCAAAAAGCTGGGTTCTGCATTCTTGATAACTCACAAACTGTAGCAAATTTTGAAATCAAGTACCTAAGAACCCAGAGAGTATAAATATAATTTGAAATCCACTCACGAGTACGGAATAAACTTTTCCGAAAGATCTCGAAATTACACGACCTCCTAACAAGTCCTCGAAAACAAGACGCGAGTTCTTTGAAATGTTAATTAAGCAAAACGAAAGATTTTCTCTGCATAATGGAACATAGGGAAAGATTAAATGTTGCCTCATTAATTCCCTTTTTTGTTTGGTTGAGATTGCTAGTGAACTGGTGCTTAAGAATAAGTTCAGGAAATTTCAGAAACTGCTTGGCTAGTGTGGACGCTAGCCGAGACAATAATTATCATCGCTAATGAAAATACAACTTATAGCTGATTTTTTCTACATTTGTCATCCCTGTATTTCATAATAATAATAAAAATGTATCTCTTCGCACAATTTTGAGTTTCCATTTAAAATTACAAGCTGGAAATTATACTAATATTATAAAGAGGAAAGATTTGATTGTTTGTTTGTTTGTATTGAATAGGCTCCGAAGCTACTTTACCGATTTGAAAAATTCTTTTACCATTAGAAGCCCATATTATTCCTGATGAACATAGGCTACTTTTTACCGCGGAAAAATGCTTCATTCCTACGGGAAAACGGGTAATAGAACAACGGGTAGTAAGAATGCAGCTACTACTTAAATATAACTAAAACCAACATTAAACTAAAATCAATTATCAAATTGTCATGATTGTTTGCAACAGTCTGCAGCTAGCTCAATTGTTTTAATTTAAATACCTAATTCTAATTTGTTTCTATTATTTTATTGCCATTTTCAACCGACGAAAAACCGAGGAAGTTCTCAAGTCAACGCGTATATTTTAATTTTTTTATGTATGACCACCGCATAACTTTTCCAGAGTAGTCCGATTTCGATAATTCTTTTTTTATTGTCTCATATAAATTTTAACTTTGTTGATAGATTTGAAGTCGGTTTACAGTTTTTTTTTAAACACACCAAATTATCTTTGTTAATTATAATGAGAAAATAATGAATACTTCGACCTTTATTTCAAACTATACAATTGTATAGTTCACGTTGACAAGAGATTTGTATAGATAGTTTAAACTATCTATACAAATCTCAAATGAATCCAACAAGAGAAATAACTATGTGACCTTTGATCAGTTAATCATCATATCTGCGACGCAGGAGGGTTCGATTCCCGCCTAGGGACAAATGTTTGTACAATCTGCACACATTTGTCCAGGGCATTCTGGATGTTTTCTATGTATAATAAAAAATATCTATATTTATAGTGTATTGTATTAAATATATCAGTTATCAGTACCCATAACACCAGCTCTGCTTAGCTTGGGACTAGATTATGCTGTGAATTGTCCAGCATTATTTATTTATTTATCATACGAACCACCGACTGCAAAGGTTTTTTTTGTGAAAAGATAAATCAGTTTGTGCATAGCGTGTTTTTTTTACAGCTGAGATCATGGATAAATAAAATTTATTTGCTGGTTGCAAGTAAATTATTTGTACCCTTAAATATTTTTATACTGAAGGTACGTAGGCTCACGAAGTTTTCTGAAACTGATTTCACATGCACAAACCAAATATTCCTTATTCACGTACGATTATATCAATGTAACACATGTTTATACAATCTGGTGTTTATTCCGCCAACATGAAATACATCCTCTCTGCATTTGGAATAATAATTTTTGTTCGATTCAATTTACCAGTTAAAATTTCCGTAGCTTTGCAATTTTACTTGCTTTATGATTTACCATAGAACTGACAAATAGAAGGAAATGACGGTTTTGAATTTTTCATAGCTGCAAAAAAATATTCCATGCCCATTTTTAGTTTGGACTTTAAATATTTTATTCGATATAAGTAGAAGAAATTTGCAATCAAATAGTTGAAATAAATAAGAACTAGTATTTACAACTGAGGCAATTGAGCTAACTACATACTGTTGCAAACAATCTACAGGTAGCTCAACTGATCCATATCATAGTAACATAACATTCCTTTTTATTTCATTTCATTTTAACCTCAATAATTATATTTGAGGTACCTATTCGTAGAGCAAATAAAACGGCGATCTAGGAACGTCAGTTCATACACAAAGAAATATGTACGTACGTACTTCATAAAGGTACGTCCATTTTTAATATGCCACCATTTTGCCTTATTTGTCCCAATCGGCTTACGAAAAATAGTTCCTATACCTACATGGTGAACCCATACACATAATATGTTTGTATATCACATGGAACAAAGGAAAACTCTGCCAATAAAGGCAATGTCAATAATTACCTACTGGTATTATAGTCTCGGATCCGATGTTGCGACATTTCCAAGTTATAAGGGAGTTGGTATTTCGTGAAAGTGAGTTTGTGAAAACAAGTGACAATATAATACTGATGTGTCTTTGTTTCCCACTGCTAAGCTAACGCATTTTTATTAACTGAAATGAATTTTTATACGAGTTACTTGATGAACCAAAGTGGGAACTCACTTGAACAGTAACAATAAGTTACTGCTGATCGGAATTCGATAAGCTGTTACTGTTCCAGTAAGTTTAGCAGAATACTTTGTGAAAGATCACTACTTCATCATCATCAGCCTATACTAATCCACTGCAGGACATGGGCGCCGCCAATGAGCGCCATGGCGCCCTGTCTTCAGCTTGGCACCTACTAACCAAACTCTTAGAAGCCTAGGCTAATTTTTTTAGTTAAAATATATTTATATAGGAATTTACTTGGTGCAAAAATAAATAGGACGCGATATGGTGATATTATTTTTAGTTCTGTAGGTGTACAGAACTAAAAATACTTTGTTGTTTATTAGACTTTGGTAAGTAGTTAAGTACGCCCTGGATTTTTTTAAACCACTGGTAGGTTTTAGAAACCAGGGCGTAGATATAGAAGAGAGTATTGAGGCGTTTGGTATGTGGTGCTGGAGGAGGATGGAAAAGATTAGCGGGGCGAAGAATGTTACTGAGGAGGAGTTGCTGAGCTGAAAAGAGTTGAGTAGAAAAGGTTTTTGTTTTTAAAACATCATTCAAAACAGAAGAGGGAGAATGATTGGTTACTAATGAATACTTATAATACTTATATGTCGTACGACATGACGACTTCATAAGTATCATAGAAGGCAATGTGGAAAGTCGAGAAAGTAGAAGACCAAGAATTAGCTCAGACATCAGATCAAGTTCAACTTCAACTTCTTTTCTAATGGCTTCTGTGTAAAAGTGGATAGGTCAAGTTTGTTTGGCACAGCGCATCAGCATTGCCATACAGCGGGGCAATGCAGCCAGCGTCTTGGGGACGTTTCCGACTGGTTTGATATGGATCAGTTGAGCTACCTGTAGATTGTTTGCAACAGTCTGCAGTTAGCTCAATTGTTTCAATTGTAAATACTAATTATATTATAATTTTCTTTGTGAATAAAGGCTTCTGCCCTGTAAAAAAAAAAGTTTGTCAGATCATGGAGAAAGTTGCTGCCATGCCGTATAAAGAAGTTAAAGACATTGTATTGGAGAGAGACAAGTTAAGAAAATTGCATCATGAAACCGAAAGGTATAATAATAATTAATTATTATTTTTATCTTTATATATATCGAGCACCTTTTGTCATAAAATACTCCTGATATAATATTAAATAATAAGTATATAATCATTATATATGTTAACACATCGCGAAACGTTGAAAAGATTTATAAATAAAAAGTTATGGATTTTCACTCAGGTCACTCAAAAGGCTATTTACGGCACTGAATCGGGATTAGTTAATGATTACACCCACACTAAACTTAGTTAAGCACAATTTCTGCAAACAAACAGCTCGGAATCAAGATAAATATCGGTGGCATGATCGTCGTTGCCACTAATTAAAACTTCCAAGTGGGAAGATGTTACCCTCTTGCAAATTGTGCCCGTTTAATTGTGCCTCCCTTAAGTCGTTTACATTTATTGCCCTAAAAAGTACCCTTCCGCATCAATGAATATTACATTTGAGACACTGAATTCATCTGTAAATAATGTCACGGTATATGATAGCAGGCAATTTGTAACCGTTCAAATTTTGGACAAAAAATTTGGAATTAATACATCGTAGAAGATTATGAACTCCTTACACCTTAACCCCACCTCCACACACAACACAGACCTACACGAGAAAATTGATTACATTTAAGTTTCTTTTTATTTTATAATATAAGATATGTATGTTCTATTGTATCCAATTAGTCTATAAGTTAATTTCCACAAGGCAAGAGCGAAACCCCCTAACACAGGTATTTCTATACTTAAAAGGGGGTTTACAAAGCAATCTAAAGACATGTATAGATTAAGTTAACGAATTATTATTAATAAACTAATTATTATTATTATTATTACTACCGTAGGCCTTATCATAATTATTGGAGTAGTATACTCTCTATTTATAGAAATCTCTTACAAATTATCTGGTTAACCAATGAAATCACATCGCACTTATTATAAATGAGCAAGTTTGGATGGATGGATCGATATATGAATGGTTGTGTGTTACTTCTTCACGCCGAAACTACTGAACGGATCAGGCTAAAACCTTGCGTAGATTGTATACGCCTACATTTACCTGGAATAAATAATACATAAGCTTTTAATGCTGTTAATTAGTGCCCATGGGACAAACCTCAAATCTCAAACCTGCGAAGACGCGGGCAGAAATTAGGGTAGGTACTTATAACAATATTTTATTCTGTAAAATATAACTTATTATGTATGTCAATTTATTCTTGAATAAAACAATAGAATATTCGTTACAAATACGTAGCCGGAAAAGGCAATTTGTTTCGCCCTAATAATTTATTTAAAAGGAATGAAAATTGATTACGACTCCCAATGCTAATGTCTTCATTGTGTTCTTTTTGTTTTTCAGAATAAACATTACAGAAGCAAAATGACATTCTCATTTCCCGGTAATTAGATCTTCAATTAGTTATTAGGAAGTTAACGATTAAAATTAAAAAAGTATAGATACTTCTTACTGCCTGCCTGGCATAAGAATAAATCTTTAACCAGAGGACGCTGCAAGAGCCGACTGAGGGATCATTCCAGAGCAGCAGCTAATTTCTGTGTAATCATACAATCTGATTTCTGTGTAATCTAATCACCAACCCGCCTGCCAAGCAATTGGTTATCGCAATAATGGTGATAATGTCAAAACTCCCCCTTGATGGGGGAGGCACGCTAACACTTTCATGGCCCAAGACGCAGATGTCTTCCTTCAGCCCGATGGAGCGGACTGGGCATTGAATGCGTTAAACAGTGGACGCATGAAAGCTGTCAGGCCCTCTCAATGAACCACGCCCGTACCACACCTCCGCTGCGAAACCTTAACAGCGGAACCGCAGTAATTTCGACATGTCTTGTCCGTATGTAGGAGAAACGGAACACTAGCGAAACTGCCTGTTCTAACGCATAGATATGATTATAATTCTATCTCTTTCCCCGCGCAGTTTCGTCGATCTGCTCGGATGTCAGCCACACCTCCACTATAGTTCCGCACCTCAAATTACACTTGATCGCTGCGAAATTCATGCGGAACACGAGTAGCCGGTCCGCTACTCGTATTCCGCAGCGGAGGTGTGCTACGGGCGTCAGAGGAGTGATTATTTAACGTTAGTAACGATAGACGTGATCGTGACTTGTCCTTTTAGTATGGTATTTGCGTATTTCTCTGTCTGCACGATAGAGGCGCTGTACCAAATCCTACTTATCCCAATAATATTATAAAGCCAAAAGTTTGTGAAATGTGAATTTTTGTTACCTAAGATCTCCATAACAACTGAACAGGTTATGTTTTTTTTTATATTTTAGAATACATATTAATTTAGAAAGAATACATAGGTTTTAACAATGTTGCACCATTAAACCACAGTAGTTTGTGTAGGTAGTGTAGGTGCTCACACTCGTCTTATATATAAATTTAAGTATTATTAAATGATTATTATTATTAGATAATTGCTGAAATTGGAGTAAATTTAGAACATAGCTTAACTTAGATAATACTACTGGCTACTTATGATACCGAAAATACGCGTGTAGAGCCGCGGGCAGAATCTAGTATTATAAATGCGAAAGTTTGTGAAATGTGAAATTTTTGTTACCTAGGATCTCCAAAACTACTGAACAATCAACATGAATTGGCATACGCTTTGAACGTAGCCTAACTTAAACAATAGGCTACTTATTACACTGAAAATACACGTGCGAAACCGCGGGCAGAAGCTAGTTGTTAATAAAAATGAGATGATCACGTCTCGTTACTAAAATCAAAGAGACCCAGCCCTCAGTTCAAAATTAATAAAATCGTTATTAAAATCGTCGGCTTTTCGACTAGGTAGCTGTTTTAAAAACGTCCATCGTCCATGGTAGCGATCTAAACGCGCTGACTGCCAACTACGTAATTGAGTCTATTCATAGTTGAAAAGGAAATCGAGATCAAATGTATTTTCCGTTTATTTCATACGAATTTTGTGATGATGTGTACCTTAATATAGTTAAGTAAGGAAATACTGGTACCTAGAAATCTTTTTTTTGGTTTCGAAAACCATAGGGTCTTTCGCTTTGTCTGTCATTTTATCCCTCTAATATAACTCAGCAACTAACACAGCTATCAACTTGAAATTTAAAATAATAATACATTTCGAGCGCTTGTAGAGATTCAAACAAAAAAACCTTTTGATGACCACCTTCTAGAAGGAGGGCACAAAAAGAAGTGTGTCGTACCTACATCAAAATCGACACACACCGCCCAAACGCATGAATTGTCCCGATTTTAGAACCTGCATCTTTTTCCATCCACTATACACTCCCTAGAGATATATTAACAAGTGAAGTGACAGCAATAAAATGTGAACAAAACGCCGCACCGAGCCGTACAATGACGGGGCTAGACGCGGTGTCAAGTACAGAAAATTATGTCCATTCATCCAGTGGAGGGATGACGTGAAACGGGGTCGCATCTTCAGCATCCGACTTGCTCGACGACAAGTTAAATCCGAACACGACATAAGCCTGCTAATTAAACGTTTGTTATATTTTACAAGACTGTGATTAGTGCTAATATGGCAGTTGTTATTTGGGACAGTTTTTGCTGTGTGACCCATAAAAATTTTAAGTTTAGTCAAACTGTTTTATTTGAGGACTGATGGGGTGCTTTGGGCGAAGGTCCGCCTGCGACGCAGAAGGTTGCGTGTTCCATTCCCGCCTTGGGATAAAATTTTGTACGACGTAAATATTTGTTCCCGGTATTGTTGGTATCACAATTAATCACACTAATATAATATTAGTGTGATTAGCATAACTTCTAGATACAATACTTCTTAGAAAATACAATTATTCGGAAGGTTTGATGGCAAAATTGAGCGGACCTTATAAAATTTAATACCTACAGGTAAGTAACAAAACTCAAACTGGCTGTTTACAAACAAAAATTAAGACAATCGCAACAAAACGCGCGGCTGAATCGTAAATTCCGAATTATAAACACGATTAAGAACAGAAGTTTAGGAACAGAAAAGTTTCTTTTAAAAATTAACGGGCATTAAAAGTAAAATCGGGCGTTTTGGAAAGTAGTCCGCGGCCGACAGAAGTAAGAAGTAAGAAGAGCTGGATAATGTCCTCTGGCACTAATTAAAACTTTCAGAACAACGAGAAAAAGGGTTAAGAAATATGGCGTTTGGCGGATAGAAGTGAAGCAATGGCGGTTGTGGATCTGCTTAATTCCTTCAGTTTTTCTTCCCCGGGGCTCGAATTATAATATTAAAACACGGTCCCGCCAAAGCACACCGCCGTCGTCTCATATTTTATTGACACGCACTTGAATTTAACGCTGACACTTTTTACTGTTGCAAATTCACTGTAAAAGTCTTATTTTGTTTTTTGTGACTCTCATTCCTACAAATGGGAACAAGAAGAAATAAAAAACAAATGTTGTTTTGTTAGTACATGTTTTTGTGTCGGGAATGTTATTATTTGTCGCTCTCACATTTCCATTTCCTCAGACACGGGGTTCATGGCTTTCTAAGCACTACACCCGTTAGAGATTGGGACGAACTACAAAATATTTTTTATCATTGAATGAAATATTGTAGATGCCATGGGCCAGTCTGGAATGTGCAAAAAAGCAAATTCAAAGAAATAAACATAATGACAGTACTATGTCAATATATGTATTTATGAAAACTTGTTGTACACTCAAAGAAATATCAATCGAATCCCTAAAAATAGCGATAAACATAATTAATAAATAAATAAATAATGCTGGACAATTCACACAGCATTATCTAGCCCTAAGCTAAGCAGAGCTTGTGTTATGGGTACTAGATAACTGATATACTTAATACAATACACTACATAGATAGATTTTTTTTTATTATACATAGAAAACACCCAGACCATCGGAACACAATTCTGCAGATCGTAAAAAAATTTGTTCCAAGGCGGGAATCGAACCCGCAACCTCCTGCGTCGCAGGCGGACCTTCAAATTATAATACCAGCAATAAACATTAACTCGCTGTGCCCACAACTAGGCTACATAAAATATCTTGCCGTGTGAAAAGGCTTTATCTAGAGGATAAAAAAAGCTTGGAACGGGTTTTGTTCCAACTCGAAAAATAACAACTTACAAGCTAAAGGTTTCTTCGTCGTTTCTTTACTCTAGTCTACATACCGAAGCGACAGAAATCAAAAATATCACTTAATTTCCGTGTCAGTGTTTAATTTTATAATTTGACCTGTTCTAAGTGTACATTTATTGTATTTATGGAAATAAAGAGATTGTTTGCTTAAATATCTGGAAGAAAGTGAGTTAAGACGGCCCTACAGTGGGATAATACAGGTTGAAAATAATAATGATGAATAAATATAATATACAATGAAATATTTAGTATCAAATCAACCTACTAATTAATTATTTATAAAACTATAAAATAAAACCCAATCTCCAACCAACCCTACCTTAACTTGCCCATATTTTTTCTTAGTAGGCACCGTATTAATTAGTTTTCTCATCAATCATTGCCACTTTCACTCGGGAACCCGCCGCCATTAACATTGTTACAAGTCGAAAGGATAAAAAATTGCCCTTAGATTTGCAGCACTTCTAGAATTACTCTCAGTTCTTTACGCTCTCCAAGCTAAAGTACTGTCAATCAAACTGGATTCAATGTCGTTGATTTTTATGCTACATATACCTACTTAGTACCTATTTTCTTCTTCCAGACCTTAATTACTTTTCCTCACGGACTCGGCTACCTACCCTACCTGACTACTGCTTCGCCACTTGACCACCTATCCTTCTAAAAGTGAAAGTTGTAAACATGTTAACATGTTTTTGTTACATTAGGTCTCCAAAACGAAGTAAAAAAGTACCACGCTTTGGCCCGCGGTATTTAAAAGTATTTTGGGCTTAAGTGATACTAACCCCAAATCGAAGAAGATTAAATTTGGCATACATGTAAAACTTAAAACATTAGGTAGTAAGGCTACCAATTATCTGGGAATAACGTATGTTAAGCTGCGGATAGAAAATTGTAACAAATAAAACCGAACCTACAAATGGAAATGCAAAGTCCAAAATCTATACTTAGATACCTAACTGTATGTAACTAATGTTGTAACTTGAAGTAAAAAAGCTACAAATTCAGTATGAATGTAAACGGGTTAACTACGAAGCTACAAATTTGTTTTTAAGTCAATATCCTAGTTACGTATATGTTGTCTGTCACATCAAATAGCAAACAGATTGAACCCGTTAATATTTCCAGCGTTCAGCAAATAAACAATCTCCTGCAACCTTCGTTCAATAATTAGTCGGCATCGGGACGTTTTCTGTTTCATCGCAATCTTTCGCCTTCCTGTCGGCTCGCCATGGGCGCAATTAGACACAGGAAGCTACATAAAGACGTATACAGACCGTTGAACCGTTTTTTACATATTTGTAACTAGTTTATGCCCGCGGCTTCGCACGCGTTGTTTCTATGGAAACGTTGAAAGGTGATTTCAACAGTAGCCTATGTTTTATTCCAGGATTAGAATTACTTGATTGCAAAATTTCAGACCGATCTGTTCAGTAGTTTTGGCGTGAAGAGGTCACAAACATCCATCCATCCAAACTTTCGGATTTGTAATATTAATATTATGATGTGATAAATAGTAACGAATTTGCTGGTCATTCAGAATCGCTCCAAAATCGACAAACGAAAGTTAATTAAATACCAGCAAATGAAATACTAGCAATTATCTCAAGGTACCCGACGGTACTTGCCCTCTAGATAACGTTCATTTGTTCCATCCTTCTTCCATGTTCTGCGTCACATCAACTATGAAATAATCCATCCAGCATTCAGCAAATAAACAATCTCTTGGTTCATTTAATTTTCACTGTGGAGTTTACGGGACGCAAGAAAATACAACTTTTTTTTCAAGTTCATTGACCTTTGACCTTGACGATCAGGACGAGGTGGGACGCTCCCGAGTTGCATACATCACCGCCTTAGTAACTCAGGATCGTCCTCCCCCCCCGACCCGTCCCTTGGCCCCCGCACGATTGCCCTGGCAAAACACCTTCGTCGAAGGACTGTATGCATTTATAGGTAGGCTGTGCCACTGTGATCACGAATACGCCTTCCGAGCCTGGTGATTATAGGCCCCTTGTTTCGGAGGGTATGATCAGCAGTGGAAGTAGGTATATCTGCCGATGAGGAACATAGGTAGACTCGAAGAAAAATCTAATACCTAGATCAGAGGGGTGAGTCTATTTGACGTTAGTAAGGAGACGTGATCGTGACGTCTCGTTTTAGTATGGGATTTGCGTAGTTCCCTGTCGATAGAGACGCTGTACTTAATGAGGGGTTTTCGATTTGCATTTTTATGAAGAAAAAAAATAGTACAAAATTTCTCGATAGGTGGCAGGGCCGTCGATTGGCAATTTGAATGTATCAATGTCAAATGAAAGGAAAACAAAAACAACAAAAATGATGCTAAATTGGAAACAGAAACTAGAAACTTGAAAAAGTTGGTTCTCCTTTCATTGACATTGATATACTCTAATTGCCAATTGAGACACCATTGCCATTTAAAGAGGAATACGGAACTAACTTTTTTTTAATGCAAATCGAAAACCCCTCATTGTTTGGAAAAAGTGACGTCTCACGACTCGTTACTACCGTCAAATAGACTCGCCCCTCTGGTTAAAATACAGTCGTAATAAAAGTAGAATAGTGTTTCAATACACTCGACTGAATTTCCTACACAAAATTCGTATTAAATCGTGCTCCTTGAAACCTGAATAAATGATGGCGGACATCAGTCGTAGCTCGATCGGAAGTGACGTGTCTGGTTATTCTATTCACGGAATTGAAGATTGCAATTTGATGTAAGTAGGTATAGTCTCCATTTAAATTGCATTGTAAATTATCAAGTGGAAACAGACATCCGCCGACAATTATATCCTTTTAGGTATTTTTAGTTGAATTCTGATAATATTCTGAAATATAGGAGTGAATAAATTTATGATTATTTATCTTAAATTAAGTTTTGTGTTTAAGTATTATTGAGTACCTAAGTTCTGTTTATATGATAAAAATATTTTATTCTTAGTCTCCCTCAAAAATCCTCAAAAATATTTTATTCTTGGCCCCCGCACGATTGCCCTGGCAAAACACCTTCGTCGAAGGACTGTATGCATTTATAGGTAGGCTGTGCCACTGTGATCACGAATACGCCTTCCGAGCCTGGTGATTATAGGCCCCTTGTTTCGGAGGGTATGATCAGCAGTGGAAGTAGGTATATCTGCCGATAAGGAACATAGGTAGACTCGAAGACAAATCTAATACCTAGATCAGAGGGGTGAGTCTATTTGACGTTAGTAAGGAGACGTGATCGTGACGTCTCGTTTTAGTATGGGATTTGCGTAGTTCCCTGTCGATAGAGACGCTGTACTTAATGAGGGGTTTTCGATTTGCATTTTTATGAAGAGAAAAATAGTACTAAATTTCTCGATAGGTGGCAGGGCCGTCGATTGGCAATGTCAAATGAAAGGAAAATAAAAACAACAAAAATGACGCTAAATTGGAAACAGAAACTAGAAACTTGAAAAAGTTGGTTCTCCTTTCATTTGACATTGATATAGGTACTCTAATTGCCAATTGAGACACCATTGCCATTTATAGAGGAATACGGAACTAACTTTTTTTTAATGCAAATCGAAAACCCCTCATTATTTGGAAAAAGTGACGTCTCACGACTCGTTACTAACGTCAAATAGACTCGCCCCTCTGGTTAAAATACAGTCGTAATAAAAGTAGAATAGTGTTTCAATACACTCGACTGAATTTCCTACACAAAATTCGTACTAAATCGTGCTCCTTGAAACCTGAATAAATGATGGCGGACATCAGTCGTAGCTCGATCGGAAGTGACGTGTCTGGTTATTCTATTCACGGAATTGAAGATTGCAATTTGAGGTAAGTAGGTATAGTCTCCATTTAAATTGCATTGTAAATTATCAAGTGGAAACAGACATCCGCCGACAATTATATCTTTTTAGGTATTTTTAGTTTAATTCTGATAATATTCTGATATATAGGAGTGAATAAATTTATGATTATTTATCTTAAATTAAGTTTTGTGTTTAAGTATTATTGAGTACTTAAGTTCTGTTTATAAAATAAACATATTTTATTCTTAGTCTCCCTTACTTTGAAATGTATAAAGAAGTATGGTAGGTTTGAAATCTAATGTGATAAATTCCAGGTATAGAAAGCCCTTCTGGAAACTTAGGCGCAAATTACAGCGGATGTTTTAATTTAATTTCTGGAAGTTGGGGATAAAAACCAAATAGTGAGCTATCTAGACTACGTAATAGAGTTTTTCGCAATTCTTGATTTAAGAATAGTGTATATTTTAAACTCAAAAGCCCTCGAAAAAATAATAACTGCATCCAATCTCACTATAAAATTACCGAACAAAAACGTTAAATAAAGTCTTTGATATTTTGTTTACATGAAAGCGTCGTCAACCAACACTGTACAATTATTCAAATGATAGATTGGCTGTGTAACCAGCGCCTCCTGTTTTATGTCATCAGATATTTACGATCGAGGGGTGATGTTATCTAACTTATTTACAGACATTTGTTAGCACCTCCACGAATAACGGGACAATCAAACTTGACATGTACACCTACAAGATCACTTCAAACAATACAACACAATTCTTTATCAATAACGCCAAGTTACAAGTTACAAAGAAATATGGTAAGCGCTATGTATAGTTTATAATAGCATCTAATTTAATTATAATATTACTAGCTACATTCATACTACCTACCCGTTGTCCTATTACCCGTTTTCCAAGCATCCTATGTTCATCAGGAATAATGTAGGCTTCTAATGATAAAAGAATTTTTCAAATCGGTCTGGTAGTTTTGGAGCCTATTCAATACAAACCAACAAACAAACAATCAAATCTGCCCTCTTTATTATATTAGTATAGATAATTAATTTCACAGTATTTAGTTATAATTAAAATAAAACAGGGCAGAAGCCTTTATTCACACAGAAAATTATATTAGTATTTACAATTAAATCAATTGAGCTAACTGCAGACTGTTGCAAACAATCTACAGGTAGCTCAACTGATCCATATCAATACCAGTCGGAAGCGTCCCCAAGACGCTGGCTGCATTGCCCCGCTGTATGGCAATGCTGATGCGCTGTGCCAGATACTGACCAGCTCTCGGGTCACGCGTCGTTATAATTTCATTCTAATCTAATTAACTAATAGGCAACGCGTAGAACTCATCTACAAAGTAAAAAGTTCTCTCTTAAGAGCCATTTCTTCAGTCTACTTTTAAACATCATGGTGGAAGTACCATCCTTTTTAATAGTGTCTGGCAGCCTGTTGTAGACTGAGGGAGGTTGTTGCTGCGCAGAGCACTGGAGGTATCCTCACCTCTCTTCCTGAATTTGCGATCATTGGTGTTATTGTGTGTGAAAAAGGCTTCTTGGTATGTAATTTCATAGGGCATGATATTCAGCTCTTTAAATAAATCTCTGCACGACACATCGTCCGCCACGCCGACGATCGCGCGCATGGCTCGCTTTTGCATGACGAAAGCCCGCTCGACATCCGCGGCCCGCGCCCACAGCTCCACACCGTAGGTGAGGATACTGTGGACGGTCGCAAAGAAGCACGACAGTACTACGCTACAAGACGCGGTGTCGACGAGCCGTCGTAATGCGAAACAGGTACGGCCTAACTTGGAGCAGTGATCTAGGTGGCGACGGTGTGCCATTGAGGCCAAAGGTCATGAAGCAGGTCTTTTCTTTTTTTTAGGACTAAGCTATTCGACTTAAACCTGCGACTACCGATAATTTTAATCAGAACCTTGTAAACGCGATAAATTTAATAAATTCATCGAGAAAATTGTATCACTGGGTGAGTGCGATTCAACGTCACGCGATCTCTAATGGAGTAATAAAGTTAGAAAGAAAACTTTGCAATGGAGGCGCTTTTGCGTATTTATTATCATTGCCAGAATAAGAAGACCTCGATGTTGTTTTCGTTTTCTTTTGTAGCCGTGGCGTGGTAGGGTCCAAAGTGGGTGGTCTTGTTGTGAAATCTGTTTGTGCTAAAGTCGTCACGTGCTTCTGTTGATGAGTCTAAGACGTGATATCACTCAGTAGAACGTGACTCTTCTTTTATTTCAGTTCTCGCGCCTAAAACTAGGCACGTGTTTTATTACATGTTGTTGGGGTACATTTTACACTATAAAAAGTTTCTTTTCACACTATATGAAGTGTCTTAACTAAATATATCAAAGAATCACTTCGATTCTGGAATCGCACAAAGAATAAAAATTTGCCTCCCAATAAACTTCCCTATCTTCTCCAGCCATATTCATCCGATTATTAAAATTAAGAGTAATTATCAAAAAAGTTAATTTCTAAGAGCCATCAGTTGTAACCAAAACATTTAATGAATGCAAAATGGCTGCTTCTTTAATTGAATTATCATCTTCCTCTTAATTTTATCTGAAGAGGGGCTCAGAGAAAATTTACTAATGAGAGTACTAACGTAGTACGTATTAATTTTTATCCACTTAGTGTCACTTTAGAAAGAATACTCAAACCCACGAACACGCTAAAAATCTAAACCAATAGACTAGACTAGGGGCCACTTAAAACAATTTCATGGTAGGACTAACGAAGCGACATCCAAAGCCTCCCGAAAAATCTAGGCTATTCGAAAACACATGTAAAAATCCTCCGAAAAAACGGGTCACAATACCGGCAAGCTGCGTCGACCACATTAATAATTTATCAGCCGCATGACGGCTGTTTGCTAATAAAGCGTGGATTCGCTTGGAAATATTAATAAAAGCAGCTTGCTACCGGAACCCGGCCTGTCGGAACCGGCGGCGCGGCTGGCCGCTCCGTGACAAATGACCAGATGCAACTTCGTAGTTTCCATTTGAATTTAAACAAATATCCAATGATTTTGGCTAGCGAAACTATGGAAATACAATTGTGATTAAGTAGAGTCATTTTGGTTGAATCTCGTAAGCACAATAATCACAAGAACAAAATTAAAAATTTTAATACTCCTTGACAGATTTTCATGAAACATGGCTAAAATTCGCTCGGGATAAAATTTATATGACACAAAAAGAAACTAAACGAAAATCGGTTCATGCGTTTGGGAGCTACGATACCACAGACAGATACACAGACAGACACGTTAAACTTATAACACCACTCTCACACCACTCTCTTTTTGCGTCGGGGGTTAATAAAATATAGGCATAGTAATTCCCATGCCGCAGTTTTTGAATTAAAGAATCAAGATTGACAAAAATTTTTGGTAATCGTTGTGTGCAAATGCTAACCCTACCAAAATAATCAAAGTTCATATCAAAACATTCCCATAACTGCCTTGTCGAAATGATCCCTAGATTATGAGATAAATAATTTCATTTATATCTCTGATTCCCTCCATATTCTCCCAGAGTCGTAAATGTAGAGGTCGATATCAGATTTAATAGTCCTTTTCGTTTATGACCTCTGTAACCTTAACTTTGTGGACGTCGAGCAGCCTGGGTTCCAACATTTATCTAGAGCTAGGTTTACTTTACCATCGTGATTATTAAATTGTATTTAATCACCCTTTGTTATAATTATTAGGGAACTCTATATTATTACAGGTATTGGGGAAATATTGTTTAAACTGATATACTGTCAGACGTGTCGTAGTGTATTTAAGACCGAGTTTGGTCAAACGCGCGAGTATTATGGCTCAAGATACATAGAAGAGTCCGTTATCTCCAGGTCACCAATTCATCCTCATCGAAATCGATTAGGAGGCCTATAATTAGATACTAGATAAACAAATCATTATAAATGTTCATCCCGTCTCTTTCCAAACTATCCTAAACTGTGGGGGAAAAAAGAACAGTTTATGCAGGGTTACCGGTCCTAATTTTGGCCGCGAATTTGGCCCCTATTTACATGATTATTGGTAATTCACTGACACTGCGAGAACTACAGATTCTGCCCATCATCACAAACACAATCGTGAACACGCCAGGTCTTAATTCCTAAAATGTTGTGTAACTCACCTCCCAGACGAAATGTAAAAAGACGTTGGTCCAGAACCCAATGAATTACTAAAGACCTATCTCCCACTTCCACACCCACTGTTCATTCAGGGGAGAGTCATTTAGTACCAAGACTAAGAATTAAAACGCGTCTTCTCGAACGTGTTCGTGATGATAGGCAAATCCTGCAGTTCATGCAGTGTCAGTGAATTATCAATAACCCTGTATATAGGGACCAACATAGCGAGTAAGAACAAGAAATACAAATCTCTATTCGTTTTACTCTCGTAGGCCATACTGATTTATTATTCTGTAAACATTACGATGTAGCGCCTGAAAGTAAAATATTATAAACTCTTTGAGGCACAGAAAGATGGGTAATTCCGTCGAATTTATGAACGTATCAGCGTCAAAATTGCGGGCTTGAAAATTCGGACGTAAAAGTGTGACAAACATTGTATTAATGTATATGAGCCATTCGTGAAGTCATGCAAAGGATCATTATTTTTGCTGTGTTATAGTTATATATAATAAGTGTTGCTACTCAACTACTGTCTGGATTTAAAAACAATTTACGTCTGTGTTCACCAATAGATAAACGGAAAATTAGGCTGTTTCGTCGGTTAACGTTGACGTTTAATTCATGAAAAGTTGTGTCAAAACAACTGTTTAAAATTTAACCATGTGTTGGTGAACTCGGGTCTTAGTGACCAAACTAGTGATTATCCTGACTTCCTGAGGTAATCACTACAATAATTGACGG
This sequence comes from Eupithecia subumbrata, assembly GCA_949316285.1. NCBI lineage: Eukaryota > Metazoa > Arthropoda > Insecta > Lepidoptera > Geometridae > Eupithecia > Eupithecia subumbrata. The sequence goes on along the minus strand of OX438644.1, from coordinate 26,141,560 downwards.
AATAAACAGGTAGAATCATAATATTGTATCAGTTAACTAACGAGCCGGCAAAGGCGTTTTTCTTTCTTATTTTATTTGTTTTATAAGTTGTAAATCTATCATGGTTATTAACACTAAAGTCATTTACAACGGGATATTTACCATGATTTGAAATTTGAGCTTTCCAAGTTGTTATTGGCAGATATAACGATCTACCCTCATTTTTTTATAGTATTAACGTTCGTAGCAAAAGACAAAAACTGAGGGTAGATCGATATATCTGCCAATAACAACTCACTTGCAGTGCCCTCAGTTATTGCGTGATCATGGCGCATGTGGCGCCGAAATATTGGAAAGCTCAAAACTCAAATCATGGTAAATATCCCCGTTGTAAATGACTTTATTTATTTTAGTAGAAAGGTCATATTTTAACATTATTTCACACATATTTTTAACAATATTCTGTATACGTAGAAGTGCGTCGGGGTTCCCACCAGAGATGCTACCATGTTACATCGATAAGCGATGGATTACATTTGCCAACACAATCAAAACAATGAAAGTGTATGAAATCAAAATCAAATCAAAAACTCTTTATTTCCATAAATACAATAAATGTACACTTAGAAAAGGTCAAATTGTAAAACTAAACACTGGCACGGAAATAAAGTAATATATTTGATTTCTGTCGCTTCGGTATGTAGACTAAAGTAAAGAAGTGACGAAGAAACCTTTAGCCTGATAATTGTTACTTTTCGAGTTGGAGCAAAACTCGTCCCAAGCTTTTTTATATTCTAGATAATCTGATATTTTATAGTAAGCCTTTTTGCACAGCAAGGTTTTTACAATTTGTTTGAATTTATTTACTGATATTTTTTGCAACTCAGTAGGAGTTTTGTTGTAGAAGCGTATACATTGCCCTTTAAAAGATACATTAATTTTGTGTAGCCTAGTTGTGGGTACAGCGAGTTTATGTTTATTTCTCGTATTAAAATTATGTTTATCACTATTTTTAGGGAACCGATTTATATTTCTATGAGTGTACAACAAGTTTTCATAGATATATTGACATGGTAAAGCCATCATAATTATTAATCTCTGTTGAAAAGGCGTGATGCCCAAATAAGTCTGTCGTGATTTGACGGTTGCTACGCCGTGAAACGTCGGAATAAATAAGTAGATAGCCTACACCAAGCATTGTTATTGATTTCAACGTGTGTCTATATTCTCATGGGCGATATATTCACCGTTACGTAACCAACCATTCATTATTATGTTTATTACAAAGCAATTAACGTCAGTTTACCAACAGTAATCGTGCTATAGATCGGACTGAATCGATTATCATCAACACAATGTAAAATTTAACAGTATAAAGCCACTGTGATGGAACTCTGGTGGAATCAATGTGAAAAGTCATTGTTTTAATTTTACTTACAAAATGTTGATATCCATTTCATATGACGACCGATGTGGCGAAGGTCTGCCTGCGGCGCAGGAGGTTGCGGGTTCGATTCCCGCCTTGGGAAAAATGTTTGTAAATCTACAAATATTTGTTGCGGGTGTTCTGGTCGTTTCTATGTACATATAATAAATAATACATATTATATACAGATATGTAATGTATTTCTATCATGTATGTATATTATGTATATCAGTCATCTAGTACCCATAACACAAGCTCTTAGCTTGGGGCTAGATGATGCTGTGAAGATTGTCCAGCATTATTTATACTTATTTATTTTTATATCCATCTATTGGATTAAGTAGCTTGTGTCCGCAGCTTCGAACGCGTTTTTTTTTTTTTGGAGAAAAGTAACCTCTATTTTATTCCAGATCTAGAACTACACCTATGTAATTTCATGCCAATCCATCCAGTAGTTTTGCCGTGAAGAGACATCTAAAACTCCAAAATATTGTGATTACCTCAACAGCCTATATATATATACATATAAACACCTTATTGGTCAGTGTAACATGGGGGATAATGCCCTTAACCCCCACGCTGGGCATGTGGGTTGGGGGTCGCAGTTCGGCTGTAGAATTGTTATACAGGAGGCGCTGCTACCTGCCACCTGGTGGTTATCCCTGAGTTGTCTTTTACGACACCCGCAGGAAGAGTTAGAGTTAGGCAAATTCTGAGCCCACGGTGATAAGTGTGATAGCAGTTTACCCGTAACACAAGCTCTGTTTAGTTTGGGGCTAGCTTTATGAAACTGTGTGGATTGTCTAGTATAATTTGTATATTTATTTATAAACTGTTTATATCCTTCATTTTTTAGTTTACATTCTTGTCCATATGCAGCAAAGTATTGCTGGAGGTGCCAAATCTCATAGAACAAGAACAAAATTAAAAAAATTAAAAACCCCCTCACAGATTTTCATGAAACATGGCTAAGAACACTCGGTTCATCATGAATTGATGACTTTACTATTCACCGCGCCCGTGACTTTTCTAACCGGCTGACCTTTTCTCAGTGTTTATCTATAATATAAAAATGAGTCGCTGAATGTGTTGGTAAGCGCAAAACTCGAGAACGGTTGGACCGATTTCGCTAATTCTTTTTTTGTTGTGTTTGTTATTGTCAGGAGAAGGTTTTTATGAAAAAAAATATAACAAAGTCGGATACATACATTTCCACGGGGGCGAAGCCGCGGGGCGCAGCTAGTCTATAATAAAAAATGAGTCGCTGAATGTGTTGCTAAGCGCAAAACTCGAGAACGGTTGGACCGATTTCGCTAATTCTTTTTTTAAAATATTCCTTGAAGTACGAGGATGGTACTTACGGTGAGAAAAATTCTAAAAAAAAAAAAAAAATTTAATTAAAGAATCGACTGTTAGGCGATACGAAGTTCGCCGGGTCAGCTAGTTTATTATATTTATGGAAATAAAGAGTTTTTGATTTGATTTGAGTGCGTAATCAAAGAAGTAATGCCCGTTATTAATTATATTAATAACATTGGTTTTGTTTACTCAGTCTTATCTTTTGTCATTTAAAACACTAACAAAGTATTAAAATTTACCGAATGACATACGAACATAGAAGTGTCCGAGTTCGGTCCTAAAACAGTAAGCAATACAAAAGCAATACCAAGCACTACCAGTGAAACCCATAACATGATAAAACCGGAATATTTTGTAAGCATTTTAGTACGACCCAGACTGTGACGGTATTGTGGACGCTGTCGTTGCAAAATGACCGTTTTTATTGCCTTCGCGATACCGCTGTGAGGCGTTTTACAGTCATAGTTGTGTCCTTATACAGGTAGTGTTTTGAATAAAAATACTTGAGGATTACCTCTTAGGGCGTTATGGTCATGAGAAAACTTAAATCCATCATTGTTATTAACTCTAAAGTCATTTTAACCGGGATGTTTACCTTGATTTGAGTTTTGAACTTTCCAATATTTCGGCACAGTTTCATGCACTATGATCAAGGAATAACTGTGCCGAAATATTGGAAGGCTCAAAACTCAAATCATGGTATATATCCCGTTATAAATGACTTTAGAGTTAATAACAATGACGGATTTAAATGGTCATATTCAAAATGTATCAAATTTAGGTCTGTGTTCACCAAAAGGTAATAGGATAGGCAGCTTCGTCGATTAACTTTGACGTATTATGTATGAAAACTTCTGTCAAAAACGTTTTTAAATAACTATATAAATTTAACCATCTGTTGTTGAAGAAGTTTTTAAGGCCTTTATTCACAAAGAAAATTATAATCAAATAATAGAAATAAATTAGAACTAGCATTTACAATTGAAACAATTGAGCTAACTGCAGACTGTTGCAAACAATCTACAGGTAGCTCAACTGATCCATATCAATACCAATCGGAAGCGGCCCCCAGACGCTGGCTGCATTGCCCCGCTGTATGGCAATGCTGTAGCGCTGTGCCTAATACTGACCAGCTCTCGGGTCACGCGTCGCTTCGACCAGACGCTCAGATAATTTTTTGAGAACCCGAAGAGCCTCGGTACCCCACGGAACTAGGGTCTCGACTCCAAGGGGAGCAAATGTGTAGGCTCTGTCGAGACCTGCATATTTGCGCCTCTTGAGATCTTCGGCCAAATCTGCCGCCGCACCCACCCCCACGGATGTCCTCGGAAGATGGGAAGATGGTGAACTTGGATTTAAGGCACTTAAGTCCTGTTTGACTTAATACCAAGAGAAGGTAGCGTCAGGTATCAGCGTCTTTAGGACCTTTGGTATAATTGCGTAGTCTAAAGCTCTGAGCACATTAATCAGTCAAAATACTACAAAAATACTGCGCACAGTATAAAAATGTGATTTCAAATATAGGCTTACAATCGTTAGCTTTAGATACATTTTACAGTGACAAAATGGATTCTAACGAGCTCCGAACGAGTGGCTCGCGAGCTGTTTGTAATCTGATACCGTCAATATGAAATGCATCTAAATGTTACGAGTGAACGCCCATATTTGAATTTACATTTTTGTGCCCCGGATCTGCAACAAACTTAAAAGTCCCTGAATATGATTATACGTGACACAAACGACATATGGTGAAAAATATTTCATGTATCAAAGCTAAAGTTGCGCAAAACGTTTTGAAAGACCAAAGGGTGTGCTTCAAATCTATCCCACAAAATGTTCTGGCTATTCAAACAGAAAAGGGAAAAGCAAAATGATGTCTAAATGCTTACACAATAGCTGTTCTGTTGTGGTGGTGCCTCTTGTCGCTCGTTACACAGAGAGTACATCGCTTACTTGCCTCTAACGCACCATATATCCGGGTAAACTGCAATTTTCCCTCTTAGGGTATCATGGTCATATTCAAAAGTATAAAACTTGGGCACTTAAGTTCTGGTTGGTAATGTTTGTTTAATTTCAGTTTGTTTCATAAAAATGGACCATTACAGAGACTGTACATTAAAAAAACGTGAAATAAGGGAGCTTTGGTTTCGTTTTTCATAAACTGAGAGAAAGTAAGTTAAACAGAGATGGTCATTTGTTTTTAGGTACTGTAGATGGACATTTTGTATAGCACGAGAAATCAGCGTTCCCCCTTGAAGAAAACCTATAAATAACTTCAAAGATTTACCTCGACTAAACCATATTGGCAAGTTTCCTATGCTTTTCTTGAGACTTTCCTAGATATTAAAGTAATATGCAATAAAATCATCAATCTAACCTAGCTAGCCTATGTAGCTGTGTGGTGCCGGCTTAGAATTTGCACCACCCCAATACTTCCCGCGGGTGTCGTAGGACGCTACTAAGGGATATCAACCGGGAGCGGACAGCAGAGCCCCCTGCAGAACAATTCTACCACCGAACTGCGATCCCCAACCCGCATGTCCAGCGTGGGGATTATGGGCAGTACCCTCCATGATAAAAGTCAATAAGGCGCTTGGGTAGGCCTGCGACCAGCAGTTGATCAATATAGGCGGATGCAGTAAAATTACCTACCTATAACGATTGTTCATACAATCGATGTAGGTATTTATTATGTTATGTATTGTGCAGTGCAGTTATACCTACGAGTAAAGTAAATATGCTAAGGTAGTTTTAGGCCTCTACCACGCTGCCACACTGCTAGCTGCGTCTTGCGTTTTGCAATTTTGCGGGGGGCGGGCGGTAGCCGGTGACAGTATATTACGGCGGGGAGGGAGCGAGCGACACAAGACGCGCTTTAAAATCGCGGCTATGTGGTGGAGGCTTTATCGTAGTTGGTTGCACTGATTCTTAACCCGATCGAACAAGTTCCAGACCAGCAGTGTATCCTGGTGGTCTAGTTATCACTTGCAAAGTTATGGTCTAACCACATTTATCGACATCGCATCGGCTTAAAACGGTCGGTGCGCACTGAGCGGATTCCGCGCTGCGTTACGGGCAGCCGTCCGGTTAGCATGCGGTTGCGATTCCGGTTAAATAACTAATAATAAGGTGGGCCGCAGCGCTCCGAGCGACCGGAGCGGACATCGCAGTGGAAATATAAGTAACCATTTTTGATTGCGGTCAACCGGATGGCTGTGTTCCGGCTAACCGCAAAGTGCGTAGGGTTGACGTCGATGGCATCGGGTGGACTCAAACGACTTGACGGGATACCTACACATCCGTTTGTCAGAGGTATAAAACTTTTTCTGGCGTTTCAGTTTAAGCCGATACCGTGTCGATAAATGTGGTGAGACCTTTATTCGTGTCACTTCACATTTCTAAAGTTGGTGGAACAGAGCAAGTTGAAGTGGTTAGTTGACACTTTGTTGCAAGGTCTCGGGAATGAGGTGGTACTGTCGGCGACAGTATCGCAACCAACTTTGTTGTTACTAGTGATAAGCTCGCGAACTAATGCAACTAGGCTCCACACTTCCGAAACGTCTGTTTCATTTGCTTATCTTAAGACTTCTCTAAATATGCAATCTTGCTATGTTTTGATAGTAAAGCACGAATTTTGGTGCATTTAAATTTTATGTCCAAACTTTTTTATCCTGCTTACCATTTTATCTACAAAACTTTGTAGTGTCAGTGGCTTTTTATGTTCAGAATAGTAAATAACTTTTGTTTTGTTTCAGGAGGTGTTGAAGTGCCGGAATTCGGGGAACCCATCACGAATCTTACCATTCCCTTGGGACGAGACGCTACCTTCGAATGTATCGTAGTCAATCTTGGAAATTTTCGGGTATGAGAATAATTTCTTATTACCTATAGCAATAAACGTCAGTTATGTAACACATAATCTTAGTAGCTGGGGATTTGCTTCTTTAGGATGGAGCATTCAATTTGTGGTTGCGATCGCCTTTTAATGAAATCGCAACATCGGATTTTTGAGACGCAACGCCTTTTGTTTTATCTCAATGCCCCTATACAGCAGCTTTTATGACGTTTCGTTCGTTCGTTTTTTACGACATGTTATTATCATTATTTTATTTCTACCCTTATTTTAATGAATTATTGTAAGTTTTACCCTTATACACCCAAACCTTATTATTTTTTATGCACATAAAGGAATCACTCTGTCCGGTTTTCTTTCTGCGTACAATCCCATAGGTACTTCTTTTTTCCTTTTGTAATTATAATTTGTATATAAAGTGTCCTAGTTATATATAAAAAATAAAGACATCAAGTGTAAGGTGGAAATAAGGGAAATACTGAAACCATTTCAATTAGGATGGTACATTTCAAATCTAGCACAGATACTCAATGAAGTATTACAGTTACCATGTGTAAATAGACTTTCTACTTTTATGTAACATGCATCTGGTAGGCCCAAAACTGGGCTTCAGAATTTTTAATAGCCGATCCTTTGGAATTCACGCAGGCATCGATAAAACAACTAGGGCAGGAGAAATTTTGCATATTAATTTGTCTGTGACGGAATAATACAAAATTCCTGCGATGGTGCTTTTTCAGGCTTTATTGCGAAAATATATTGAGGTTCTTTTAGTAAAATATGATACGTGTCTACAGAATATTACGAACTCCTAGCAGATGAATTAATTTACCAATAAAACAGTTTCAAGCTTTTGTTCCGCATAAACTAACCTACCCGTAGGTATAATTTATTTTCCTGTAATCTAATAAGTAGCCAAGAACCAAAAACATTTTAAAGCTTATTTTAACTTACAATCTTATCTGAGCGTCTGTTCGACACGACAAGTGACCCGAGAGCTGGTTAGTATCTGGCACAGCGCATCAGCATTGCCATACAGCGGGGCAATGCAGCCAGCGTCTTGGGGACGCTTCCGACTGGTATTGATATGGATCAGTTGAGCTACCTGTAGATTGTTTGCAACAGTCTGCAGTTAGCTCAATTGTTCAATTATAAATACCAGTTTTAATTTATTAATATTATTTGATTGTAATTTTCTTTATGAATAAAAGGCATTTGACTTACAATCAAGTTTTAACCATGCCCAGAATCCGAGATTTGTAAATGACTTAACAATTTGACCAATTCCGCAGGTCGGCTGGGTGAAAGCTGACACGAAAGCAATCCAGGCAATCCATGAACACGTGATCACACACAATCCGCGTGTGTCAGTATCACATAGTGACCACTCCACTTGGTATCTCCACATCAAAAGCGTCCAGGAGGAGGATAGAGGACAGTACATGTGCCAAATCAATACCGACCCTATGAAGAGTCAGGTAAGACAAGTTTTTACTCGATTGTTTCTGATTAGTTCTGAAAAGATTCGTTTTAATTTTCTTAAGTGGTGCTTGCAAGATAAGTACCTACTTTCTTTTTCTAGGTATTGGGGGTTGTAAGGAGTTTTTGCCGCCATACCTTTTGACAGCTTAGTTCATCAATTCATTATTGATGGATGATCAAAAATAAACCTTTATCGTACCTCAAATACAGATCAAAGTTTAGTGAAGTTTAAGTAACACTATTTTGTCGTATCTCGGATAGTATTTTAGCCTTTTAAACTATCCTCATGAGCCAAAGTTGTTTATATTGTCTACGTGCAATATATTGCGACTGCAGTGGCCTACAAAACCTTATGCTCGTCGAGTTTTCTAAATGATTATCCTCACATTCCCTTTGTTAGCTCTAGATACTTTTTTAAGTCTTTTAGTACCGAAAACAGCGGAAAATTGTGTTATTCTTTGACAGGATTATGCTTGGGTGTGTATTGTGTGTGATGTAAGTTATTTGCAAATACAACCAACTCATGCTGAGACACGGTCCCCGTTTTGTAACTTTAACAAACTGTCTATGTTCTTTTTTTAAATTTTGTTTGTCTGTGTTTGAGTTACAAATAAACGATTCTATTTCTATTTGTAATTTTTCTACAAAAAGATTCAGTTTCATTTAGCACCTATCAATGAGATCACATAACTCTTAGCTCGGCCGACTAATAAAGGGAACATAGAACGTATAAAAGGTCCACCGTGCAGGGTACAATCATGTCCGTGACGCGAGCACTCATCTCGTCCATTATACGTAACGTCCAACATAATTGAGTGGGTGACTTGATGGAATTCAATTCTGGCAATTTGCTACTTTCTGAGAGATAAGTTTTGTGGCTTTGATACTGGCTAGTTTTAGGGGGTTTTCACTGATTTATATCGCCAAAGGGGACAGCGTGTCAGATAAGTTTGGGTTTTTTCTCTGAGATAAGTTTTTATATTATTTTCTGTTTAGAAAAAACATGACGACAGTTTTTTGTAGACCTGATAAGTTTTTCAAAGAATTAAGTTTTTTTAATTTACGTTATCTGAACTCTTAATATCAACCATCAACCCGTGTCTACTGCTATGTTTATACCAAAACGTCAGGGAAAGAGAAAACGTCAATAGATCTCAGAAAACTGGCTATTTAATGTAACAAAATAACCCAATATGATTATCACGATAACAAATTACACGTGATATTTGCAACTAAAATGATAATCAGTAGCCCGAAGCGTTCCATTTCAAATCAAAATAGATTCAAATAGCTTCAGTAAATAAGTAAACATTGACTAGCAAAACAGGTAAATCAAAGCAATTAATTTTGTTGCACAGCTGAAGCATAAATCAAATATCAGAACGTGATTACTAAAGGTTGTTAGAAGATTGCTTCATCGCTGTACTGTAACAAAAAGTATGATTGAACTTCAATTTGTTTCCTGGGATTATTTTAGCTTGGCGCAGCGATTTGGAGAGTTTCAGACTTTACAAAGGTTTTGTAATCCTAACGAGAATTCCACAGGATAATGATACTGACTAGTTTTGTCTATCTTTTATCAATATTTACGCTTATTTAGTCAACAATTTTAATAAACATAATACACAATAATAAGATAATGTCTATTAAAAGTTCGAAAATGTCTATAAAAACATGCGCCTAGGCAGGCCAAGCTGAAAAACCTTCGTCGGCACCCTCGCGCATTATCCAAAATGGCCGCCAAACGTCTTATTGAGTCACTCGGCGACACAGCCCTGTGTAGGTGCGACATTTCAGTCTATGAATATAGTCGAGTCGAGACGAGTCGATAATTTCCGGAAAAATACATTTATCATAAAAGTAGTATTTTCATAGTAGTGAAATGACAGTGTTTTTGCAACTTGTCGGCGCCCACGCCGACTTTGGTTTGTAGTTCGTTGAGGCTGTGGAAAATCTTATAATTTATTGAATGTAACTCACTGTATTGTTTTTATTTTAATATAGTGACTTTTTCATTTACTTTTGAAACCAAACCATACAATACAGAACTCTAAGAAACGTCTATAAAACCTTTCGTACCTAGCTTCCGAGTATTCTCAAGATAATGAAATTGATCAGTAAACCTGGCGGTAGCTTCTTGGAATCAATCTGATGAAATGGCGAGATAGCATCCGGTTTGTTGTCTGTGGAGCGAGTGCTTGCTTTTCTGAGAGGCTGTTTAAAGTGATGCCTAGTTTTTTTAATGATACTATAGAGTTCTTCCTCAGTTTGACACGTGGTAATGAACGCAAATCTTCTCTTCTACAAAACGTTAAAATAATGAGGGCTTTTCAATGCGACCTTAAAAAAAAGTGGTTGCCATAGACTAGGATAGATGACGCTGTATGAAACTCAAGTGTCAAAAATCTACCAAGAAATGAGAGAAATTAAATAAATAAATAAATAATAAATAATGCTGGACAATTCACACACCATTATCTAGCCCTAAGCTAAGCAGAGCTTGTTTTATGGGTACTGACTTGAGCTGTCACTGTCGTTCATATCTTCTGTTCTCTGCCCCTGTGCTGTCATTGCGTTGCGTTGACACTTGATTTTTGTGCAGCGCCATTTAGTGCCGAAATAAAAGTGTTTTTTTTATTGCATTGAAAAGCCCTCATAACAATTATTAAATAGTGCTGTTCATCTGCTATATTTTTTTTTCACTTTGTTAGCACAACGTTCTCATACAATTGGCAGTTTTTTCGAGGTTTACTGCCGCATCCAAACGCCTCGTTGTAATATGGGCTAAACAGCAGAAGTCATAAATACGAAACAGCTCCAACTAAAACCAATTCTATAATTTTCTTTAGATGGGCTTCCTAGACGTAGTGATACCTCCAGACTTCATTCCCGAAGAGACGTCTGGGGACACAATGGTGCCTGAAGGTGGAACCGCCAGGGTGTCATGCAGGGCACGAGGAGTGCCTCCGCCCAGGGTCATGTGGAAGAGAGAAGATGGACATGAGATCGTGGTGCGTGATCAGACTGGAGCAAAAGCTAAAGGTAAGATATAGATAAGCACCTTAGAACATTTTATACCATGAGGGTATTATTGTTTAATATTATACTAGCTGACCCGGCTAACTTCGTTTCACTGAATCAGATTGCCGCCTTGCATACGAATAATGTATGTGAAAACGTATTTCATATTTTTTAATCAGGTATGCTGCTATTCTAAAAAATCAAAGATCATTAAAATCAGTCTAGTCGTTCTTCAGTTATAACTACTAAAAAGACTTTGTTTTTGTAGAGAGAAATTAAAACTTTTACCTGTACTGTCTGTGCTGCCTGCAATTAGTTGTCATTGGTTCTAACACTTTCAATGCCTAATGTAATGACGCACGTATCCATATTCACATCTTCTTGCCTGCGCCGCGGTGCGTACCTCCTTCCGGTCACTCAGCAGTGCATGGATAAACCAGTATTACAGTATCAGGCATTCTTTTTGACTATACTTAGATTAGATAATACTTAAGGTAATATTACTACATAATCTGTCATAATTTGTCGGTAGATCGGAAGGTAGGTAGAAAATCAGGTTGAAAATACCAAACCTAAATTACTTACCTAACTATTCAAACCTAAATTAATTATTCTTTGCAACAGTCTGCAGTTAGCTCAATTGTTACAATTATAAATACTAGTTCTAATTTGTTTGTATTATTTGATTGTATTATTTTTTTCTTAATTACTACAATATAATATTGCAATAAAGCTCGTATTTGATTCTAAGAAATTAAACAAAAGCACTACCTAATTACGTAAAACTGAGTTCCTAGCTCCAAGGTGCCGAAAAACAACTTTTTCAGTGTAACTCCTGTTTCAACAGGCGCCATCCATTTTCTCAACTAGCTTGTGAATTTTGTAAAATATGATTTTCCTAATTACCTTGAAGGCAACATGTTTATATAATTAAAATAAATCTAAAGATGTTTCTTTAAATTACCCTTATAAAAACGTAATTGGACCTACGGCAGGTAACTTAGAGATTTCTTCGAAGTAAATAAAATAAGGTTATACTGTGCCGTAAGTTTTATTGACCAATATAAATACGTAAGTCGTTTTATTACGACAACCGCTGATAAATTACTTTTTACCAATTTAGCTTTGCCGCAAATACGGTCGAAGAATAGTATGAGAATAACGATAAAGCCATTTTTTCATATTCCTGCGGTTTTCATAAAATATTTCTAGGAGGAAAGAATCTTTATTGCCAAGAAACTTTTATATAGATATAAACTTAGCTGAGATAAATTTCGGGAAAAACTCATCCATGCATTTAGAAAGACGTAGAGCCATGATGTAGCACTGCTACGAATTACAACGAGTGCTACGAACCGCTACGAAACCTCTACGAAACCGCTACGAAAGCGTAGCAAAAATGCGTCTTGTTACAAACGAGACTTGAACCAATAGAAATGGAATTCAGTTAAGGAATTCAGATCCAAGAGTCGTTTACTCTCACATTACTTTAAGTTACCAAAGTACAAAGTTGTTATACTTTTCCATTAGTCGCGAAAGTAGGTGAAATTTCGTAAATGAAAAGGCCATAAAAAGTCTTAAATAATGGCGCAAGGACGGCATTGTTTTTCCAAATAATATGTATAATGCGAGATTCTGTGTGACCGCATTTGCGGGCACAATGAGCCGCGCCGACTGTTCCCGGGATGAGTTTCGCGTCCAGTATTGTTTAAAGTTTGTCGTAATTAGTAGAGTTCTGCGTTGAATGGACTCCTAGGTCTTATTATACAGCTGAAAACGTTTGGGACTGTTTATTCTATGTGTGATTGTCCCCTCATTATCAAACTAGGATGTTTTAGACGTGTGTTACGCCCTTCAGTACCATAATGGGCAAGTTATATTGCCTTGTAAATGGCACTCATTGTCGGTATAGTCCGCTCGCTATCAGTATGGGTCGGAACCATGTGAAAGTAAATATACAAACATTTCCTAAATATTTCAAAACACGAAGATTTTATTTTCTTTAGACCTCACCGAAAGCCAAGCACGGCAAATGTTGTTTAGGGTAGAATGGCAAAAAAACTGACATCGCATGGTCATACATTGCGTAAATTTTCGAAATGTGACTGCCTCGTTGGTCTAGCGGTCAGCTTGTTCAACCGCTAATTATGAGGTCCTGGGTTCGAATCCCGGGTCGGGCTTATAGTTGTTACTGGGGTTTTTCTAGCAAGGAAAATTCACAGTAGCAGCCCGGAGTCAGGAAGCTGGCGGTGTTACACCCCCGTGCCTCGGAAAGCACGTTAACCCGTGTTGGTCCTGCGCCTGATCTCTCCCCGGTCGTGTCGATCTGTCGTCCCATCGGATTATTAGAGTGAGGGAATAGAGAGTGCACCTGTGTTTGCGCACACACTTGTGCACTATAATATGTCCTGCGCATCTGGCTAGTCTCCGATGAGACTGGCCACCGTAGTCGAAATTCGGCTAGGAGGACATTATTAAATTTTCGAAGTTATGGAGATAATTTCAGATATTTTACGCATGACGATGACAATGTGACGTAATTTTTTTCGATTCTACCCTTGACAATAATCACTGTGCTTGGCCTACAGGACTCCTTACACCTACAGTACTTTTGGACATTCCGTAGGTTGACAAAATAGGATAAAACCTTGTCGTAGTAATTGTGTTGATGACCACTATTGTTTAAGATCGAAATGGTTCCATCCCATTCTGACCACGCGCGGATAAAATGTTTATGTAAATACAAGAATGTAAATATAACTACTTTCCTACGTCTTAAGAGATTCAAATGCAATCAGCTTCTCGGTTTGCATGGCATGTCTATTTGTGGCGGGATAAGTGCTGCATCTGTTGAACCTCGTCACAGAAATAGAGGAACAGAATAGTCAATTTACTGGTTATAAAACATAGAATACAGGCATAGTTCCACTATAGACAAGGTGTGCAGCTGTGTCTATGTTTTTTTTTAAAAGTCTTTATTTGAACAAACCGGTGTTATCCGGTGCTAATGGTCCATTGATATAATAATAAGGATTCCTTATGTATTTTTATTGTAAGCGCGAGGCTGAGTCGACTGCAGCATGTCAGTGAATAGAGAATCTTGAAAAAGAACTGGCAGCTTACCAAAAAATAATTAACACTTATTCTTGCCACCTTTTACCCTTAGAAGGTGACTAATGTGACGATGCGTATATTTTAAGGCAGCATTATCTGGGTTGGTTCAACAGGTACATTGTTATAATTCCCTCTGCCACAGTTTTTACCTATCAAGGTGAACTCTGGGAAATAAGAATAAGCTGAAAAAAAATTGGAACTAGCACTCATATGTATTCTTGCTTTTAGGAATATTATGTACTTACTGTAACTTTTGGTAATTATGTGCCTGAAACTTTTTGAAATATATCATTCATTTCTACATTGTAATTAGATTATCTCTGTCCTTACTTACATTAAGGTGAATCTCTGAAGTTCTCTTACGTAGATATACGTAACAGAACGTCAGAGACGTACAAAACATACGTCTTTCTTGTCTGTTTTCTACAAAGTTTAAGCAGTAATTGTAACAAGACAGACAGCATATTATAAAAGACCTTATCCTCATTGTAACAAGGTTCTCTCTGCCAACAGTTCTCACTTACCAAGAAGAACTGAAGCTGACCAATATTCACTCGCTACACAATACGTCTTTCTTGTGAACTAACTTTTTGCAGCGACTAAATTTGACTTGTAAAAAAGGTCTTTATGTACATTGATATAAGATTCTTTGCCAACAGTCCTCACTTACCAAGGTGAAGTACTGAAGCTGACGAAGATCTCGCGCTCTGAAATGGGCACCTACTTGTGTATCGCCGGTAATGGAGTACCACCCACCGTGAGCAAGAGGATCCACATTAGTGTACACTGTAAGTAATCTTTTATCTTGGCCACTGTGTAACAGCTTCTGCCCGCGGTTTCACACGCGTTAGTTCCGGGATAAAAGTAGCCTTTAGATATTCCAAGCCAAGAATATCTAATTTTTGTTCTATGGAAACGTTTTACGATAATTTCAATCCAATGGCAACTGACTTATGGGATAGTAATTTGTTTTAAAAAACGATAAACCGACTTCTAATTCTTCTAGTCGAGTCTAATTTAGTTTGCTGACACATTAAGGTATATCCAATAAAGAATAATTATCAAAATCGGACTACTCTGTAAAAAGTTATGCGTGGTCAAACATTACAATCAGTGAGTGGACAATCAATCATTCCCCTGTTTTGCTACCATTAGGATTTTTTTTTTTCAAATTTAAATGGGACCACTTTCGGGGTATACCCTTGCCAATAAAAAAAATATTATCTAAATCGGACTACTCTATAAAAAGTTAAGCGTGGTCATACAAAAAAAAATAGACGCGTCGACTTGAAAACCTCCTCCGTTTTTCGTCGGTTGAAAAGTAACCGATATGGTTTGGTTATTCCAGGTCCAGACTGATTGATGACCAAATTTCAGCCCAATCCGTTCAGTAGTGAAGTTACAAACGTCCATTCATTTAAACTTTCGTATATATTATATTACTCTGACACGCATTTTTTCGGGTTAGACGGTTGTACAATTCCAAGTTAAGGACCATTTCTATGAAAAATTTGGTCCAATCCATTTAGTAGGTTTGTTTTAGTTTTGCCCAAATATCCTAGAAAACTTCTTCTATAACATTTTAAGTAATATTTGAGTTTCTGCCCGCTATTTAACTTGTTCTTTTTTTAGACAAAATGTAGCTTATCTACTTCTCTGGGATACCATCTATTTCCTTGTTTTTCATTTACAGCGTACATATTTGATACGAATTGTATTTATTTTAAACCCGTATAAAATATAAGAAATAAAAACTAATAGGATTTCCGAGAAAATACTATCCTAATTGCGTCATTTTATAGCCATAAAAGTGTAGCAGAAAATATCATTTGATATTTTTCGTGAAAGGAACAGTTGGATGGCTTCATTAATTTTCTACTTAATTACGTTGGGACTCAAGTTAGTATCTTCTGTACAGGTACCTAGCTAGTCTTTCCTTCTTTCTAACGAGTCTGAATTGGAAATCAATTTGTTATGATAGTAATGAAGGTACTTAAAAGTTTATGATAAAAAAATTATCAACGTCGTTCTTTGTGTGATTACAGCCGAAGGAGCATTAATATATCAAATGAGTTTTTATTTTTAAATGTTGTAATGGTTTGTTTTGTGGCTCATAGCATGAAATAAGCTACAAAGAGTCTTTTGTAGCAAATTCAATATGCAAAGAGCTTTTCCTGTATTCTTATGCAAATATGATTCAAAATTAATTTAGTAAATAGATCTTAATGGCTTCATAAATCCGCAACATTATTTTATAAGGTCCTGCTCAACTTCGTCGCTTTCTCTCTTCAATCTTCTTTTTAACCCCCGACGCAAAAAGAGAGGGGTGGTTTAAATTTAAGGCTTGGTAGGCCAGCAGAGGCCGCATTTTTGTGATTTTTAAAATCATATGAGACTTAGAAAACAGTGTTTAAAATTCTGAAATAAAGATATATATTACTTAAGAATCTAATTTAGTCAAAGTCGCATTCAGTTACAAGATCTAATGAACTTCACTCAATAGAAAAAAATCCCAAAGTTATCCCTTTTTCTAACGTTTTTCAATACTATGACTAGCGAACTACTGATATCACACTTTTTTTGTAGTCCACTAAGGAGACTTAATATTATTAAACAAATTCGCAGAGTTTGACTTGATAAAATAAAATTGTTTTATCAAGGTAAACTCTGCGAATTTGTTAATCACCAAGTTTAAATAACTACAAAAACAGCGCGGGCTTGGCAGGCGCGCGTTTTCCCTTACGCCTACTGCTGCAGGAATACATGGCCTTAACGTGTCTGTGTATCTGTGTATCTGTCTGTGGTATCGTAGCTCCCAAACGGATGAACCGTTTTTTTGTGTCATGGATAATTTTATCCCGAGTGTTCTTAGCCATGTTTCATGAAAATCTGTCAGGGGGTTTAAATTTTTAAATTTTGTATCTTATGATTTCTGTGCAGTTCACCCGGTCATCCAAGTACCGAACCAGCTAGTGGGGGCGCCACTGGGCACTGACGTCACACTTGAGTGCTACGTCGAGTCTTCGCCCAAGTCCATCAACTACTGGGTTAAGGATCCAGGTATGTACAAACATCACTTAGAGAATTATGAAGTCATCCTTGGTAAAGGAGTAGTAGCTGTGTGATAAAAGTCAATTGATTTCCTTTTATTTGTGATAGTGTCAGATAATATCTTTATTCACAAAGAAAATTACAATCAAACTATAGGTAGACCAGACAACTGGCGGATCTCTGTAGACTGTAGAAAAATATCACTTTATTTCCGTGTCAGTGTTTAGTTTTACAGTTTGACCTTTTCAAAGTGTACATTTATTGTATTTATTCAAATAAAGAGTTATTTATTCGATTTAATTTGATTTTGAATGCCAAATAAGTTGGTAAATTTAAGTACCACTATGTATGTATAGTGTAGACATAGCTCAAAGAATTAGCAAGCTGACGTGGCAGGGGGCCGGTCATATCTCGCGAAGAACCGAAAACCGCTGGGGCAAACGTGTTCTCGAGTGGAGACCACGACTCGGCAAACGTAGTGTAGGACGCCCTCCGGCCAGGTGGGATGACGATCTGCGAAAGACTGCAGGCAGATGCTGGAAGCGGCAAGCTGCAGACAGGGCGCTATGGCACTCATTGGGGGAGGCCTATGTCCAGCAGTGGACTAATATAGGCTGATGATGATGATGATGTATAGTGTTTGTATTGTACCTACTAAACAAACACTATAAACATACGTTTTGTTTATCAAGCGGCAAAGATCAACTTGGAAGCAAATAGCGTAAACTTTATCATTTTCAAGCCAAATGGTATCAGAGCTTTATTAAGTTGACTGTACCATCCGCGATAAAAACAAATTATAAGCAGTCATAAAACTCCTTAGGTGTCTGTTCGAAGTTTTTACATTTTTCATAAAACTTCGCCCGCCAACGTGAAATTCTAATATTCAATTTAAAAGTATTTTCTATAAGAGGACATTAATAATATTACAGTATACTCTTTGAAACAATTATTGATATAACCTGAAGCTCATTTTACTAGCACTTCTTTTTAGATGTTGAATAATATTATTTTGCATTTGAGGAGAAAATATATATACATTTTAATACATACATATAAATAATAATCTTGTGCTTGTTGCCCATAATTTTATAAGCTGGCGGGAACCTCTTTTTTTTCGTATACTGGATGCCTCGTTTTGTGACGAGACAGCGTAAATGAAAAAATAAATGACAATCGCGCCAGCTTTTAAAAATAGTTCAAACTCGACCAATCAATGACGTAACGAATACATCCGACAGAGAACCAAAGTTACCGACATACCCCAGGGAATTAGCAAGCTGAAGTGGCAGTGGGCCGGCCATATCTCGCGAAGAACCGGCAACCGCTGGGGTAAACGTGTTCTTAAGTGGAGACCGCGACTAGGCAAACATAGTGTAGGACATCCTCCAGCCAGGTGGGGTGACGACCTGCGAAAGATTGCAGGCAGATGCTGGATGCGGCAAGTTGAAGACAGGGCGCTATGGCTCTCATTAGGGGAGGCCTATGTCCAGCAGTGGACTAACATAGGCTGATGATGATGATGAATCAATGACGTCTATGGTTTAGCCGTAGAATATTTTATAAGTAACCTTATCTTCCAAACAGGAGAGCTGATAATCCCGTCAGAGCACCACGAGATGACAGTACGACAGAAGTCGATGTTCGAAGCTGAGATGACGATGACCATCAAAACGATCCGTCGAGACGACCTCGGCAGCTACATCTGCGTGGCCAAGAACTCGCTCGGCGATGTCGAGAGCAAGATTAGGTTATATGGTAAGGATTTACCGACTTAATTTATTTTATTTATTCAATTAGAACGATTGTACAAACAACCATTTACATATATTATTAAAAAAATAAACAAACAGCAATAAAATTCAGTTACTTTACTATAAAAAGTATCGTAGTCTGAGGAATTAATTATGTATGTAAGTGGTGTCCTTCCAACACAAATAAGGTTCGAAGGTAACCCGCTAACATCCGTAATGAAAATCCAGTTACAATGAAAAAGACAAATTTAAATAAAAGCACCTCTAAAATTTAGTATAAACTACTACTATAAAGTACTAATACTAACTAACAGCGTGGATAATAAGTTCAACAAATAAAGACAAATTTCAAATGAAAATGACATAAAATTATGAAATTAATCTTTTCTACTCTAAAGATAATGTCAAATCTCAATCAAATATCATACGTCAATCTCATAAAATGTCATGCACATAAGATAAGGTCTCCTCAACCTCAACCTCAACAGCCTGTATTGGTCCACAGCTGGACGCAGGCCTCCCCCTGATAAGCGCCTTATTGACTTTTATCACATGGGGTAGTGCCCATAATCCCCACATAAAAGTCTCATTCATCATCAAATATGTCTACAAGTCGGTAGTAATAAGTAGCTTACTTTCTTTGTATTTTACCTTCTATAATCGCCCGTTAGACTGTCCAATCAATAGAAATATTTTAATCGTCTATTTTGCGCTTAGTGAACAAACCGAAGAAAAACTTGTGAATTTACATTAGATCGGTATTGCATATGCATTACGGTATTGCAGCTGTGTGGTGCGCGCAGCTTAGAATTTGCACCACCCCAACTCTTCCCGCGGGTGTCTTCAGAGGCGACTAAGGGATATCCACCGGGAGCGGGCAGGAGCGCCCCCAGCAGATCAATTCGACCACCGAACTGTGATTCCCAACCCGCATACCCAGCGTGGAGATTATGGGCATTACCCCCATGAGATAAAAGCCAACAAGGCGCTTATCAGGGGGAGGCCTGCGTCCAGCTGTGGACCAATACAGGCTGTTGAGGTTTTGCATAGCACAATGCCGTTATTCGTTTTTAATTACCTGGTCTGATAGAAAACAAATGATTTACCAAACCTCTCGAGCTTTTCTCTGAAACATCTGATAAAAAATACAAAATTAATTGCAGGAAAATATTGTTGAATTTCAGCGTTTTACACGCTGTAATTAAAACATTGCTCGAGTAAAGTAATAAAATGTATAAAGATGTAAAGGAACGTAGCAGGTCAGTTTTTGGGAATTCTTTCATTGTTTGTAAGGGACGACCACATTTTTAGTCCTGTCACATTAGTTAAGTTTTGTTTTGGCGACATCTGAATTGACACCTTGTTTTTCTAACCGTACCAAATATAAAAAAAACCCATATGTTCCTCACGAGCCACAGTACATCACACAGTCAAAGTGTGTTTCTAGCTTAACTGGCCTGCACTACACTCGGCTCTAGAATCCAAGATATTTTATGTCAACAAATGTATGAATGCAAACTTACACATAAACTGATAACAACAACAGAAAAAAAGCATGGTACAAACAAGGTAATGGGTAAAGACTTTATATAAACTTCAACAACACAAATTGCACAAGTCTAGCAATAAAAGTACAAATATGAGTTCGAGAACGGACAACTGACAAAAAAATAAAAAGATGAATAAAAGCTTTCAAAATCTAAAATTATTTTGATATTCTGCGATTTGCTTGCGATTTGCATTTTCTGCCAATGTTTCATTGATTTTCGAATTCCTTTGTTTATAAAAAACAGAGTAATAGCAAAAATGCACTGGCTAGTTTATTGACAACAAAGTTATCCGGTATTGTTTATCCGACCCTGTTTGCTAGTCAGAGCCTTGTTTCAGTTTTATGAAAACCAAATCAATCCGCGACTGTGGCCGGTTTTGTATCAAATATTTGATTAATTGTATTCCCATCACAGTAGCTTCAATTTGAATGTTTACTCGTCTCTTGGCTACGTTGTTAATATGAATTGGTTTAACTATTACAAATACCTATTATGCAGATAATAATCGGTGCAGGAGTAGTTGCAAACATTTTTTCAAAATATTTTTTTTAAATTTACGCTGTCGGTACACACACATAATAATGAATGCGATAAAAACCATATCTAATAATTATTATATTTATTAAAGTATTACATAATGTTAACCAAAATCCTAAAATTTTATCAATGATATGTTATTACCATTAATATTTTAAAAGATTATGTGTCCTTACTTTTAATGTCTGTCTTATCTAATCAAATCAGATCGCTGGATCTTATTTCTGAGAAATTAAAGCTACCATATTATTTAAATAACCCATCATTTGCGTATAGTATGCATGTTTAGTACGAAACTGCACGAGAGAGTTTTATTCCCTCTCGCCTTTACATAGACGTTCCAAAAGTTTGTTCTGGTTCTCTCTGTTCGAGTGGGAATAATTCGTCTGCTTTTACTTTAGTTGAATTTAGGCACTAGATGAACGATCTCAATATAATTTTCGCAAAGATCTCGATTCGGCTTTGTAAAATACATATACGAAATAGGTTCAACTTTACGATCATTGCATTAAGTCAACTACTGTTGGTTGTGGCCTTTTTTCAATTCTTGACCGACATATTAGATACAAATTGTATACTCATTTCTAGAATCCTATATGTTTTTTGTAAACAAAGATATTTTATACATTTATACTTATGACAAATTTAACAAAAACTGGAATCCATTTTATTACACACAACAGCGAGTTAATCACTAAAAATGAGAAAAAAAACTTACACAATGCATAATTGCAGAGTACCTACTGTGCAACTTAGAGTTTAAAAACGGACAAGGGAAAGATGAAATCATGAATAAAAGCGGTATTAACCAAGAAATTGTTTCGAATTTCTGCGATTTACTGCGATGATACCATATGATGCATTTGTTTTCCAAAAAGCTCTAGGGTTTTAGAATATTAGGATTAGCGGAAAAGTATAACTACTAAAATGTCGATATTACTTATCCACCCGTGATCACAATGCGCGGATTGTATGTGAAAAATGACGTAACATATTGACTTTGACAAGGTTCCGTCCCATTCTGATCAAGCGCGAATTAAAAATATCTTAGAAAGCCAATATTTCAATCGATTTTTTTTCCCTACAGAAATACCAGGCAACGACAGACATGCGTATCAATATCCTGAAGTGCGGATGACATCGGAAGATGAGTACGGAACTGACGCGTACGATGAAGAAGACCACAACGATGTCGACAACGCCAAATCGAACAGGGTTCCGGACCGCGCTAACAAATGGTACTCCAACGACGGAAAAATCATAGTTACTGATGCAAACATCGCAACTAGCGTTGCTTCACCAACTTTGCCCGTGGTTTTCGTATGTCTTCTCAATTTAGTGCTTTAATTATTTACATCGAAGATTTATTTTTGTTTGGAACTGTATTTTGTTAGACAGCTAGCGGAGCGGTTGTGCTGTAAAATGCAAACGGGGTAAAGGTTGTCGCAGATCAGAGGTGCACTGCTACGCAAAAATGTGCATTTAAATTTCGGCTTTAACTTGTAACATTTAGATGTATTTCATATTAACGGCATCAGATGACAGACAGGTCGCGGGCCATTCGTTTGAATCTTGTTGAAATCCATTTTGTCACTGTAGAATGTCTAAAGACAAGAGGTTTAAGCCCATTTTTGAATGCACACTTTTGTGTTGCGCGGTAGCGGATTAATGTGCGCAGAGCTTTATACTTGTCTTGTCAAACTAAAGAGTGCTTACCAACAAAAGGCACTGGTGGTCGATAAAAGGTTGTCACACACCTATCAACTTGCAAGCGCATAACGTTTTACGAAGTTTTAGGTAATTGCGGACTCCAGCGCTTTCTGTATTTCGTAATGTGTTCCTGTATTTTTTGTATACCTTTCCGGTATTTAAATTTTCGGTATTACTTAGTACAGTCATCGGTAACGTATGGCCTCAAAAAAAAAAGTACCTAAATGAAATAACGCCAAAAACTAAAATGAAAAAAAAAAGATTGTGCTGATGAATGTGTATTGTAAAAAAACTGCCTCAAACTAGCGCCGCTGCCTTTTCTTTCTTATAATAAAGTTTTTGATTAACGTTAACGGAATTTTAAAAGTTTATGACTAACAGTTTATGATACTTATCATAAGCTTTATTTGAATGCCCATAAAATAGATTTCTTTTATTTCCTTTATGCAGAATAGCAAAGTTGCTCTTGGTGGCCGAACTCTGTTTTCACGTCTAAATTATAAATTATGCGAAACTAAACTATTTCAGAGGGATTAAAAAAAAGCTTAGGATAGGTATCACAAACTGTACATGGATGTATGAAAATTCATTTTTTTAATGTAATACAAGTAAAAATAGTAAGGAGCTAGTGTGCGGCATACACCCGCCATTTCAAACTTAAGAGAACGATGCCAGTTGCTCCTATTCTGAGTTGATAAGTGTGCAACAACCTCAGTCTAAGTTGACAGCGAAAGTGGTAAACGTGCAATACCACCAAAATGCGGCTTCTCTTTGGTATAGTTCTAGTTCTAAACAAAGCATTTTTGACTCTAAATATCAAATGAGATCGCCAGTACAGTCGGCTGCACAATGATACACCTTTTTTATGTAAAGATGACCTCAAAATTATTTGATGGTATCACAATCGCGTCAAGCCAAACAATAGGTTCCTAATAGCTCTTTAGTATGACAAGGGAGTAGGGAGAGGCAAGTGGATTGAATTTGAAGGATTCTGGCAAATTAAGTTTTAGTTACAGCTGACTTTTGTTTTAAGGCATGTAACGTGATAATAACTAGTCTTAAATAATGTTGTAAATAGTTTATCATAGTAAAATATAAAACGTTGTAACGATTAGTAAGTAATTGAATAATACTTCTCATAATGTTTCTGACTAAAAATGCGCAAGACTTATAAAATTGAGGATATAATTGTTGTCTTATATACATATATCTGAATGTGCCATGTATATTGCATATAATCTATACCTACTATTATTTGCAAAACTCTTGGCTAATGATACCTATACAATGCCTCAAACTAGGAACGAGAAAATAAAAAATTTTCTTCGTGCATGGCCTAATACAAAAATATTGTAAAAAAAATATGCTCAAAGGGACTGTTCTGGCGTATTTAGAACATTTTTTAATTTTTAATTAGGACATAAATAGTATGATATATTTAATCAGTACATCCTTTACCGAATTGTTTGTTTTAGAAAACATATA
This sequence comes from Eupithecia subumbrata, assembly GCA_949316285.1. Taxonomy (NCBI): domain Eukaryota; kingdom Metazoa; phylum Arthropoda; class Insecta; order Lepidoptera; family Geometridae; genus Eupithecia; species Eupithecia subumbrata. The sequence goes on along the minus strand of OX438644.1, from coordinate 26,117,239 downwards.
TCTAACCGTTAATAGTTACTCAGTACCTATATACAATTTATGATCTTTAAATGCTTCTTCTCCAATTGCAACTTTTAGGGTTAATGCCTTATTTATGAAAAATCTTTAGTATAGCTATAATAAAATTTCGGAAAATCGCGCATTAAAATCAAGCCCCTAAAGTTGCAAATGTAGTAACTTTCCGCGTTTATCTTACCGTAGACAAATAAATTGTATCTTCCGAAAAACGTAATGTTAACCTGATTGTTACAAAAAATATAAATAAAAACCTGGAACACGCCTGTCGCCTCTCAATTTTCCTAAAAACCTATTTCAGCTAAGAATTACACGTAATTTAATATGTCACGAACTCACGAGCCCTCTCACTAATTTTCATATTTATCTGGAGGTGAGTGTACAGAAAATAAAATAGGTTCTTACTTGGGTAGGTATCACAATTTGGTATAGATTTTTTTTATGTTTCGCATTTTTTCATGGTCGGTAGAATAAAAGAATAAAGAGAATAAAATATCATTATTTTTGAAACAGGACTTAGGTACTCAATAATACAAATACATAAATGCATAGGTAGGTTAATCTAATCTTCATGTTTATTTTAAAAATATGTTAATTACTTTACGATTTTTCTGTTTTAAAAGGATACAAGATACGGCCATTTTTAAGTCTACTATTAAACTAACGTAATAGGAATACGAAAGAAGTAAAAACTGAAACCTTAGGTGACACAGGCCGCACTCAGTGCCAATTAGTACAGACATTACTTCTTTGTGGGTTCCCTAACTGGGAATAAAATAGGTACCTTTAAAATTGGTGGCCTAAATGAGAATACTCCCCTACAGGTTGCAAGCCCTGAATGCATCATTACCCAGTGCCGCAGTAAGTGACCGTCCAGGTTGTCCGCCATTGTTGCCAGGAGCCTGTTGCCGCTGGTACGCAGCCGACGCAGCGCGGCGGCGCAGCGAGATCGGATCACAGTAGGGAAGCTGTCTACGCCCGCGTCAGCAAACATGCCCGACGCACTGCACCAGCAGGGCAGCGGCAACAACACCCGGACGACGTCATTGATTTGTACACGAAGTTCAATAAGACCTCAACCTTTTTATGTAGTAGGCTATTTTATACTACATAAGATGTGATGTAGGTATAATAGCTGTGTGGTGCCGGCTTAGAATTTACACCACCGCAACTCTTCCCGCGGATGTCGTAAGAGGCGACCAAGGGATATCCACCGGGGGCGGGCAGCAGCGCCCCCTACAGAACAATTCTACCACCGAACTGCGATCCTCCATTATGGGCATTCCCCCAAGAGATAAAAGCCAACAAGTCGCTTATCAAGGGGAGGCCTGCGTCCAGCAGTGGACCAATACAGGCTGTTGAGGGGTTGAGGTATAATTAATCAACAGAAAGACAAATAAACCTGTTTCTCCATACATATTGAGTTCCCAGTAGGGCCTATAGTGATACTTCGTTATGTTGATTATAAAACCCCCTGTACACCTATAGAAAGCAATAAATGATTGAGTATTGAAACTTAAACCAAAGCTAAATCACAACTTTTTCATAATGCTATAAATCCACAGGATAGTACAAAATTGCATAAATATTTAATTATTCTTATTACTTGCATACTGGCAAAATGCATCAATTTGCCGGGTTCAATTAATAAATTAATTTAGCAATCAGTCAACACGACACTATTGAAAATACTATATTTGCAAAGTGAAATAGAGCGCTATTTGTAAAGCTTCATGGAATTGTGATATAATTTTCTTGCTGTCAAATTGGGTTCCAAGTTGAGTTTGAGTTTTAAGTAAGTATTAATAAATGAGTTTTAAGTACGTATTAATAGATGATTAAAAATAATGTAGGTATCTCTGTGCTTAAAGCGCTACCCCGACCGACCCAAATCAGCGCCTCCACTTATTTTATTCTATTCTAATCTATTTTATTCTGTTAAACGAAGGAATTTTCAAAAATCGTATGGCCAGTTTGTAATACCTATTATAAGCCTTTTTTTATTGCCTCTGTAAATCTTGTATTTTGTATACTTTAGGCAGAGATGCGAAGTTGCTCTTTTTGGCCACCATGGTGTCATCAAGTACAAAAGCAACTTCGCATCTGCAAACTAAAACATTTATAGAGGCATTAAAAAAACCTTATGATAGGTATTGAGAATTCCTTCGTTTAAGAGAATATAAGATAAAATTCGTTATAATAAGTAAGCCTATTATCTAAGTTATGCTTTGCTCTAGCGTACGCCAAATTTCATCTTGATCTGTTCAGTAGTTTTGAAGATTGTAGGTAACAAAAATTCAGATTTCACAAACTTTCGGTTTTATAATATTAGTAGGATAGGAATAGTAGGATAACGGACAAAAAACCGTTGACTAACTGCAAAGTAGTGAATGACGAATTACTATCAATTACTTTTGCAATAGATCATAATTGAGTAGGTAAGTGAGTTATGACAACTACATAAGAAAGTGTGAACAAAAAATTTATTAAATGTACACTGAAATGTAAATGCAGAAAAAATCCCAGCACAATAGGCCTTATCGCTAAAAAATAAAATGAAGTTCAAAGAATGTTGTACAGTTAATAGAGTTACCTCAACACAATAAACGAACATTCGACCTTTCTTTTTCTTGTAAAACACTGACAGTGAATTGACGACTTTACTTCGGAATACTGGAGAACGTTATACCGAAAGTACACGAAACTGCAGAACGAAATACTTTTGAAATTTTGTTACGTTGCAGTGGTCAATATTGAAATGATAAATATCGTCTAATACCCGATAGGTACCAGCATCTGTACCTATACCCTCGATAATGAGCTATCACTTGAATGAAAAGCTTTTTGCAACCATTTCGGGTTAATCAGCTTAACATTAATTAAATTCATTCAATTTCCATCATATTGAAAATATTTCAATAGCGACGGTTATAAAATTAATGAAATTTCTCTACATTATTTGGCCTTCCGTTACTTTAAGTAGTTACTATGAAACTCGTATTTATTCCTGAAACAAAAAAAACCTATTAAACAATCCTACACAACTTTACCACTAAGGTCCAAAAATCGGAACAAAAAGCATCATAAATCTATGAAGAGAAAATTCCCAGTAGGTAATTTCACTTCCATTATTTCACACATCGTGGTTACTATTATTACTAATCCACCGTCCTGATTATTACTTACCTATTCCTCTGTGATTTGTGTTCCAATTTCCCGTAATAATCCGCGAAAATACGCCTCGATTACAGTCTCGTAAACACTTGTTACACAGTCACAGAACGACTATGGCATCAATCACTAGTGCCATGCGTAATATTGATGATAGCTGGTGTTCTCTGTCCAAATAATCATAGGTATCATATCACCAAATATTAGGCCGTTCGCCATTGATCTGTTTACCAATCAATTGTACATACATGTTTGGTGGAGGGTTATCCCCACCAAACATCAAAGTTCTTTATGAAATAATATTTTTTAATGTAAGAATATTAAAAAAACGTCAAGTGCGATGCGGACTAGCGCACGTAAGGTTCCGTAAGACTTTTTATCTTGCCAAATTATCATGATTCGAAAAAGGTCTAAAATCATGATTCTGGAAGTAGGTTTTGGTCCATGGCGAGAATCAAAATATTTTTTTTGTGAATAAATTTTAAATTTACGGTTTCTTCATTTTTCCCTTTATTTGTGCTATAAGACCTTGCTTCTTACTAAATTTTATGATTCTTGGTCAACGAGAAGTGCCTTTGGTCTATAACAAGAATCAAAAGTAGGAATTAATTTAGTCCTTACTTTACACACAGAGGCCCCATGACGCATATACTCGTAGGTACCCATATTCGTGAGCGCCATGAGAAGCAGCTCGCCGTCCCAGTGCTGGTTGCTAGGGTTGGGCAGTAAATGCATTAACCATTGAAAAGTTGACTATATCACGAAAGGAGCATCTAACTAAAACCAGCGCTCATTCACAAAATATCTACCCTAGGTTTTTGTGTTTGAGCAACAAGGTGAGTCAAGACCTGTTAGACCTGCACACACGCGCTCGACGGCTTGCTGAGTGGGCTACTTAGTACCAACCCAATGCTTAGGTAGGTCCTTGTGTTAATATTATGTACGTATTTTGTTATTATTGTTGACTTGTGTTTATTTTTTAGGTACGTGTTACTAAGTAGTCTTTTATTTTAATAATTGTGTAGTGTTTTATAAACAATTTTCTTTCTTTCTAACTTTTAAGTGTCTTGTGACGACTATAAGTGATAGTGCAAATTGGCCATCGTCTTCTAATAGAGATGCCTTGGAACCTACTAAATGTAAATGGTACCAGCTGACATATTTAGCCTATGGCAGGGCCACGCTTAGATTGCCCAAATTAAGAACGCTCGCGACTTACCCGTCACGGCGAAAAATAACCATGATTATTCAAGTCTTGTAAGGTTATGATTACGAGAACGTTGCGTTTGCAAGTATTACTACGCAGTGGATAAACCGCCTGGATTTGACGAAACAGCAGATATTTGACGGATTCTTTGGCATTTTGGGTTAGCAGGTTAATACGGGTTAGTGGGGATTCGCCATCGTAGTGATTCGTCTTCACAAAAAAAGTAGTGGTGATTTGCCATCGCTCAAAATATTTTAATATTCTTAGTGGTGATTGGCCATCATTTTCTTTTATACCGACAAAGTGCAGTCAGCATCAGGTAACGTAGGCAATAAGAATAAGCCATGGACGGACGAAATCACCCCCTCTATTGTTAAACTTTGTTTTGTGCCTGCATGCTTCTATTTAGATAATAAAATAGAACTACTCTTGTATGACATGACTGACGTTGTCAGTTGCTAAATAAAAATAACAATAACGTGGAGGTTTTTAAATCAACGTATTTTTTACGAATATAATATGGAGTTTATGATTGTTACATTAATGCAAAAGTTTCGATGTGTGTTTGTTACTTCTGGATAGGGATTGGGGTGAAATTTGGCGCAAATTTAGTTCTAGTCGTGATTTATCATAGAATCTACTTTTTATTTGGGATGAACAAGTTCAAAGCGACGACGTGTAGAAGCAATTAAATAATCAAACATTTGGCAAGTAATTTGTTGTTGTAACGCTGTTTGGCACCAAATTTTTCGCACCACAAGTTAAAAGGAATAATAATTGTTTCGTTTCTCACCAGCTGTTTTTATCACATGGTTATTTTGTCTTTGAAAAATAAAGGTACCCTAGGTTGACTCTACCTCACCTTAATTCAAACGGCTGTTAAGAAACACCGTAATTACTATGAATTGGGGAGGGGGGGGGGCTACCTAGATCTATCTTAAACTACCGTTTAATTAAAACTTAAGGAGACTAACGACCACATGTGATACAGGCCCCAACTTTGATAATTAACATTCCTGTAAAGGCGCGTACTCAGGTTGCTCTTATCTGGATGATAAGGGCTCGATTTTGGTGGAATGTTGATAAAGGTTGCCATCTCAATAATCATAAAATATCTATTATAGTAAACTTTCAAATGAAAATAAAATATAGGACATCGATAAAATATAATAAAACTAATTTATACCCGCGGCTTCGCAAGCGTTGTTTCTATGGAAACGTTGTGATATCTATCCCATGGGAACTGATTTATGGGATTAAAAGTTTATACCTATGTTTGATTCCAGGATTAAAACTACCCGTATGCAAATTTCAGCCCTATCCATTCAGTAGTTTTGGCGTGAAGAAGTAACAAACATCCATCCATCCAAACATTCGCATTCATAATATTAGTGTGATTTATCGATAAAGACTTAAAAAGTTTTCAACAATTTTTACCTACAGGTTTCAAATTCAGGATGTGAATATTCCAGGTAAATTCCAGTGTGGACTTTTCGATTTTTGTTGCGTCTTCACGCCATAACCAATGAATTGAGGTTGGTAAAAGCATGCAAAGACGTGGGCAGAAGCTAGCTGTAGATGAAGTTTATTCTTCTCAATTTCATTCAAGCAAACTTTACGACACTTTTTAACCCCCTCAGAGGAAAATTTTTAAAAATTAGATTTTTTATGCGTTATTCTAAAAACTAAACTACCTACATACATCAAAATCGATTAAGTAGTTACGGAGATACGTGAAAACAAACATTCAAACAAACTTTCATTTATAATATTATACTAGGATACGAAAGCGTGTACATAATGATAAGAAGTTTAAATATTTGGTTGTCTGTAACCTACCGTTTCAAGCCAAATGTACTGGACAATTGAGTTAACTGCAGACTGTTGCGAACAATCTACTAGTAGCTCAACTGATCCATATCAATACCAGTTGGAAGCGTCCCCAAGACGCTGGCTGCATTGCCCCGCTGCTGTATGGCAATGCTGATGCGCTGCGCCAGATACTCACCAGCTCTCGGGTCACGCGTCGCTTCGACCAGACGCTCAGATAATTTTTTAAAAACAGTAGAGCCTCGGTACCCCACGGACCTAGGGTCTCGACTACAAGGGGAGCAAATGTGTAGGCACTAAATACACATTACACTTTATACAACACGTAAGATCAACATCACTATTGCTAATATTATACAAGCGAAAGCATGAATGTTATGTATGATGTTTAGATTATGTTTGATTGTTGTTACTTTTTCACACGAAACTAGTGGACGGATTGAACCAAAATTTTGCCATAATGTAGTTCTAGACCTAGAATAACGCATAGGCTACTTTTATCGACCTTTTTATCGCTCGATTTTTAACGATCTCTGTGGCGCAGCGGGCGAAGGTCCGCCTGCGACGCAAGAGGTTGCTGGTTCGATTCCCGCCTCGGGCAAATGTTTGTACGATTTGCAGATATTTGTTCAGGGTGTTCTGGATGTTTTCTATGTATAATAAACAATATCTATTTAAGTAGTATATTGTATTAAGTATATTAGTTATTTAGTACCCATATCACAAGCTCCGCTTAGCTTGGGGCTAGATAACGCTGTGTGAATTGTCCAGCATTATTTATCTATTATTTATTATAAATGTTTGATTGTTGTTACTTATTCACACTACTGAACGGATTGAACCAAAATTTTGCAATAATGTAGCTCTAGAACTAGAATAAGATTTGGGGTACTTTTTATCCTAGAAAAGCTCATGCGAAGCTGAGGGCCGAAGCTAGTACTATATGTACCTAACATAGGTATAGTTTATTCATCTCATTAGTCACACGCAAGTGCCCGACGGACTTGCGTTATTGATACTTGGATTAACTTCCTGGTGATTTGTGACGGGCCGGTTGTCCCGTCTCGCCGCTCAAGGGTAGGTATCGATCCTATGGCCCGGTAGGGTGAATCTAAGATAAGATATTGCCAAATCACTGCTACGCGTCTTGCTAGACTGTTCGAGAGACTCTTCGTCACTGTAAAGTAGCCTAAAACGACAGTTGCAGACAGATCTTACCGCATGTACATATCCAACGATCCTATCCATACCAGCAGTGGTATTTTAATCTATTCGATTCGTTTGCGAATCGAATCCGACGGATTTATAAAACACTATTTTGATTTCGCCTCGGGTTGTTGATTGAAATACGGAGCTCCTCCTCATTGACATGGCCATTAGTCAAAAGATTCGCTTAGAATTTTCGATCATCAACCCGAGGCGAAATCAAAATAGCGTTTTATAGATCCGTCGGATTCGATTCGGAATCGAATCGAATGAATTAAAATACCCCTGAAGGTTGTCTGGCAGAGATCGCTCTTGAGCGATAAGACCGCCAATTGTCACTTAGGTTATAATTATTTCTTTTTAAATTGTTTCTCTGTTTTAAGGGTGATGTAATAAAAATATTTTCTATCTATCTATCTATCAAGAATTCGGCACAAGTAACCAGCTGTATGAACCTGGCAACCGACTTGGAGATATTTATGTTACAAACATGTGTGGTCCTATTTGATTGTACCGGGCTTGAAGCCGATTGTACCGACAAAATTTTCATTTGTACCCTTATATGAGTAAAATGAATAATTTTATCTCGGAATTTAATTTTTCGTAGTACTAATGCATTGTAACAGTCAAACCTTGAAACTGCCCACATAATAAACGTATAGGCACACTTTTTCAGAAGGAAACAAACGAAAAACATGGATATAAAATTGAAACTGTGTTCAAATATGTAGTAACCTATAGCACAGATATTATAATACTATACTAGCCTATAGATACAACAATATATTCACAAAAAATCGATAAGTTCTACTGACGACGATTTTATTTTGAAGTAATTTTTTGCTTATGATTTTTTTTATTTAAGTTAGGCTTAATAACAAGTAAAAACAATCAAGCTAATATTTTCACTGTGAACTAAGTATTGAATACATTGAAATCGCTTTTCAACAAAAACTGTGCTGAAATATTTGAAAACTCAAAATACTTTAACGCCTTTTTATCCCGTTATTATTCTTTAGTTTTAGTACATACCACTAAAGTTTTTAAAGTTTTACTTAATCTCGATGAATTCATATTTTTAACTGACGAAAAACGGAGGAGATTGTCAATTCGACGCGTATATTTTTTTATGTATGACCACGCATAACTTTTTACAGAGTAGTCCGATTTTGATTATTTTTTTGTAAATTAAGAAAACTACCTACCTCACTATTCGGTTCATCCGATTAGGATATATATTACAATCCTTCAGACATACAAATAGGTACACTCCATTTGTTCTATAGAACATGACATCGTCGAACAGAATATTTTTTATTTTATTTTGTACTATTGAACATGTAAACTTCTAATATCCATTATTGGTTCTGAATATCCATTATTGCTTCTTGAAATTAAATTACTATAGATAGAATTTCCTTTACATAGTAGTACATAGCTCAAATTAGCTAGCTGAAGTGGTAGCGGGCCGGTCATATCTCGCGAAGAATCGACAACCGCGCTGGGGTAAACTCGATAAACGTTGTGTAGAATGCCCTCCGGCCAGGTGGGATGACAATCTGCGAAAGAAAAAAATAAGAAATAAAGAAAGAAAAACTCGGGCTGATGCTGGATGCGGCAAGCTGAAGACAGGGACACAGACACACACTATAGCGCTCATTAGGGGAGGCCTATGTCCAGCAGTGGAATAATAATAGGCTGTGTTGATTGTGATGATGATCTACTTTATTATCAAGAAAATAACAATAAAAATATTAAACAAATTAGAACTTGCACTTCCTTGAAACAGTTGAGCTAACGGCAGACTACGAACAATCTAGAGGTAGCTCAACTAATGCATCTCAATACCAATCGTAAAAATACCAAGCATGGAATTAAAAAAATAAGTAGGTACCTATTACCCACTTTTATTTATTATCATAATTTTATCAATGATTCCATTGGATTTCCGGGTCATAACATGCGGTTTTAAATGTGGTGATTGTGATACGCATTCAACTGGCCCATTTCAGTTTAACCTATGAAATTATATTATTATATTTAATTAATTAATTACTATTATTGTTATTATTATTATTTTTTAATTAATTTGTATCGTTTTATGTTATTATTAGAATTGTAATTAGTTACTTTAAAAATGACCAAATATTGTATGACATGACTGTGACTCTACCTATTAAGATTGATAATAATTATGTACCCTATCATTAGGTGTGCCTGTAAGGATAGGTGTACTTTTTAATAAATAAATAAATATCTTATTATAAAACTATATCCTTCTTGTTTCAAATACCCAAATAGTTAATAAAACCTTTTTTAACTTGAAACTAGCCGAGTCTTCTATTATCAAACTTAAATCTCAGTTAGGTATAAAACTGATGTATGTCCAGATAAATCGAAATTTTACTTTTTGATTTGTTTAGTTGTATTCTAAGGTTTTTTTGTTATTATAGTGCGTAAGCTATCACACTCTGGGGAATTTATAGGAAATCAAATAATATGGCAAAAAGGAGGGAAGGATGCGAGTTCAAGTCCCGCCGAAAACGAAAATTTTTGCGATATTATATGATTTCTTAGTTGTATTCCCTTTTAAAATTACCAGCTCTCTTCCAAAATCCATAAATACCAGGCATTGTTTTGAAAAATCCTGTTTATATTGTATATTGTTTTGTCTATTAAGTTCACAAAGATAATTATTTCAAATTGTCACAATGTTTACTGCGACCAATCACGGAAATTTATTTATTAAGCATGGCGTCAGAATATTTTTCAAACAACCCTAAGTCCATTTTTATCAAAGTATCACAATGTCATGTATGGGCTTATCAACCGTCAATAAGACCAAATTACTGTTTTAAATCTTGTTTCTGTATTACTAAAATTATTTTGATAAAAAAATGTAACAAGATCATGATTTAAATATGTTACACTATTTTATCAAATTATTACAAAGCGCAAAATGTGAAGTACAAAACGTAAATAGGTACATTTCCCAAATTTTACACAAAGTGGACTTATGACAATTTGAAATTTACCAACTCAGTTATCTTTTCCACTTTTTTTAAAGATTTACAAATTTTAAATGAGATTTAAGTACATAAAAGCTTTGAATAGTTAATTCCATGTGCAAGTTTATAGTGTAGAAGAGCTCTGTGATTAATAAGATTATTATTCTCTCATTTGAAACGCAGACGCAGATAATTAGGCCCGTCCAGTTGGCAGCCCTGAACGACAATGAGTTAAAGAGACAGTGGGGCCAACACAAAGGCGTGAAGCTAATGGCGCGTGCATAATCCGCGCAAGTCTCTCTATTGACGACTCTGCCGCGGCGTTGAACTACGAACGCACATAGAATGATCAAAGCAGTGAAACGACTCGTTTTTTCACGCAGTTATTAGTGTACACTTGAGTCACCTGTAGATTGGTTACAACAGTCTGCAGTTAGCTAAATTTTTTCGATTGTAAATACTCGTTCTTATTGAATTCTATTCCTTTACCGCAGGCCTACCCCTGATAAGCGCCTTATTGGCTTTTATCTCATGGGGGTAGTGCCCATAATACCCACTCTGGGCATGCGGGTTGGAGATCGCAGTTTGTTTGTAGAATTGTTCAGGGGTTCATACACCGGGGGCGGGCAGCAGGGGGCGCTGCTGCCCGCCCCCGGTGGATATCTCTTAGCCGCCTTTTACGACACCCGCGGGAAGAGTTGGATTTATTTCTATTATTTGATTGTAATGTTCTTTGTCAGTAAATAAATAAATAAAAATATATAGTAAAATATATAGTCAATCTTGGGTAAATAAATAAATAAAAAGCGCATGTTCTCCTCTGGCATTACCACATTCACTGCCAATTAGTCACGTGAGTCGTGGCTGCTGTGGGCCGTGAAACATATAGGTAGCATAGTAGCGTATTTTTCGTTTGTATTTATTTGTTTATAGGTGGCAATTGCTTATAGGGTTGGGTAAATCGTCTTTATGTATCCTTCTGATGCGCTCGTTGGAAATGCGCAACGGAGTCAGATCTGCCATCATAAACGGAGCACTGCGTTTCATTCCTCTCTACCAACCTCCACTATCCACTACCCACAACTTTTGTCAGTAAAACAACATCGTAAACTAGGAACTGCATAATACAAAATGCAGCAAAAATTCTTACTTTTATTTAAAATTTATATACCTTATACCAAAAATTTACGACCTAAACGGGACTTGAACCCGCAATTCTTAGAATTTTCCATAAGTATGAGTAAGCACTATAAAAACAAAAAAACTTGTCCATAGAATTCAATACTTCTTTATACTAAACCTTATTGCAGGTGCGGTTCTGCAAGGTACAGTACGTTCAGCGTTATTTTGCCTCTGGCTGTCATGTTGGCTAATCTGAGCTCTGTGTTGCCGCTTAAGGCTTTGAAGATACCCAGTATGAAACTGCGAAATATTTTCGTAGTTAAATTTCTCAATTAAAGTAAGTTTGGATGTTATAATGTAAGTTTGTAATCTTTAGAACTACTAAACCAATTTTGATGTGATTTGGTATGTGGGTTTATTTTTATCCCATCATTCACAAGTATGGGATCAGCGGGTAAAACTGCAGGGCGCCGGCGCCGATAGTTAGGTAAAATAATTAGGATAGGTATTTGAAGTTTGCATTTATCTATAAACATAGGTAATAAACGACTAAATTAAAACAACATTTTTATAGGTTTTATTTATTTTGAATAAGAGTGATCTAAGCGGGTCGCTAGTGGTAGTGGTTCGTCACTGTCTGCTAATGAACGTGAATCGTCGGAACTGCTGCTGTCCGATTCTGTATCAGACTCGTCATTTAATTCTATAATAAATTTATCGATTTCGGAGTCTATAATTCCATCTGTTTTAATAAACTGTTGTTCAATATGGCACACATGTTGACACTGCTTCTGCCAGTCTTCTGCACTGATTGATTGGAACGCTTCTTCTGTTAATTGTAGTATCTTGTCTGCTTCCTGTCCAACATTTTTAGCAGCTACTCGCCTTTTCAACAGGCTCCACATAAATTCTATGGGATTAAGTTCGCAGTGGTATGGTGGTAGCCTAGCCACTTTGTGTCCATGCTCTTCAAGTAGTTGATCAGCTTCATATATTGGAGCTTCTTTATGCTCTTTTATTATTTCATATAATTGGGATTTCACCATAGTGGGAAGATAAGATAACCCCTTATTTGTGATCCAATTTTGCATATCAGTTTTGGTAGAGCTCATTGTTGGTGCCTTGTTCACCTTTACAGTGTGATAGGGCGCATTATCCATAACAATTAAACTGTTTGGCGGTAAATTGGGGATGAGTTTGTCTTTTAGCCATTTCATGAAATTCGTCCTGTTCATGTCATCATGGTAATCTCCTGATTTCGACTGCGATTTAAATATTAACTGTGCATTTGGTATAAACCCCATTTCGCCACCTGCATGAACGATGATCCAGCGTGCACCAACTGAATCGCTTTTTAAAACGCCTTGTTCATTTTCCATCTGCCAACATTTGTTGACAGAATATGAAGCGTGTATATAAGTTTCATCAAGATATACAATAGGTCGGCCTTCATTTCGATTTTGTCTTAAAATATTTAAGTATCTGTACCTCCAGGCTACAATGTCATATCGTTCCATTAAAAGTTTTCTTTTAGAGCCACATTTTTTAAATCTAAATCCAATTTGCCGAATTATTTTCCATAGTGTGGTACGACCTCCATTGAAGTTAATATCATTTTTTAATTCAGCCAAAAGCTTGCCCAAAGTAGGCACCTCCTTTCTGACTACGTACATTTGATGAATTTTAGTTCTGATTGCACATAGGTCAAAATCATCTAACTGAATTTTATTCGATTGGCAGCGTTTTTTCCTGGGAGTAGATATTTTCTTAGACGTGGATGCAGCAACCTCACACTCTTTGGTAATAGTGGTGACGGTTCTCTCAGAAACGCCTGAAATACACAACAACGTTACATTACTTACATGCATATGTAGGTACATTTTTTAAATTTATCTTTTTATTAAAAAATACATAATGTAACAAAGGTTTGTATTAAAGAAAAAAAATCGATCGGAACTTGCTTAGGTGAAACCGCAGGGCGCAGCTAGTATATACAATAACAATCAAATACTATGTTTTTATAACAAATATCTAATATCTGAATAATACATATGTATACATATGTATGTACGGAATGTATTATACAATTAAAACATCGTGCCTACATACAAACAATAATCTATTAGCAAAACAAATAACTTTCGATCCTTAAATAACGGGAAACTATGAATAGCAGGTAACACTAATTTGCTTACCAGTCATGGCGGCTACACGTTGACGAACATGTTCAAATGGTATTATTGGTCCTCCATTAGCTTTTTCCCGTTCACAAAAATTACGAACTGAGGATACAATTTTTCTGCCACTACTTTGAATCCTTTTTGGCATGATTAACACGTTTAAAATTATTATTTTTTAAAGAAAAACGCATGGAACTTCACACTACGATAGTTGACTTCCTAGCAAAAATGGCGGGTAATGCCAACCTAACAGAAACAGCTGTCAGAGGCAAAATAACGCTGAACGCACTGTACACATTTAGTCCAGTACCAGTCAAAAACACGGTGACATGTTCAAAAGAAGTTGACTACGTGGTATAACCACATGCATGTCGCATACGGGTGATGTCCAGCATAGAACAAGGTTACTGACGGCACTGTGGATGTGACAGGTTCCGGAGCTTGTGTAGAGCAAGTTTATATTTGTAATGTTTTCAGTTTTATATTCTACGCTCGATATTTTCTTATTTAAAGATTTATGATGAAGCGCATCCGGATGCAAATGGAAAATACACTATATAATGTACCTTTTAATATTACAAGTTTACAATTCTGCTTTGTAAACATGGGTTGCATTCTCGAGTTTTAAATGTAATAAATAAGTACATAAAATTTATATTTCCGTTATACCGTGACCCGCTGGTGAGTATCTGGCGCAGCGCATCAGCATTGCCATACAGCGGGGCAATGCAGCCAGCGTCTTGGGGACCTTCCCACTGGTATGGATCAGTTGAGCTACCTGTAGATTGTTTGCAACGGTCTGCAATAAGCTCAATAGAAATACTAGTTCTAATTTATTTCTAATAATTGATTGTAATTTTTTTGTGAATAAAGATTTTTACCCCAATTTATTATTTATACTACCAAATAAAAAAATGTACAAGGGAAGTGAGCATAATCAATAAAAAAAAAAATGGAACACGATAAGGCTCACGATTGGTGGCTATGGTTAGATTACTACGGGCTAAAGAAGATATTACCGTAGGCACTCATGAAGAAGCAGGTTAATATAAACAAACCTATGATTATGTACCTACTGCTTGATCTCTTTTTGTTTTTCTGTGTCACAGGTCGTCGACAGAAGATGAGCAATGTGACATGAATATGCGCTTGAAAATATGAGTGCTTTACGGTAAAAGTGTAATCCTGAATTTAACGGCTTACCTACTCAACCTGTCAGCAAAAATATCCATTGTTCGATAAGGGGCTTGAGGCCTCACATATTTGTAACCAGGATTATGAAATATCACGTTGCTTTTTCAATTTTTTTTTTATTAACAACTAGATGACCCGGTGGACTTTGTATCACATAGAATATTTCTCCCCAATTTTGTTTATTGTATGTATAAAATTGGGGCAAACAAAATAATATAACCCGGCCAAGTGCGAGGTCACTCGCACACAGAGGGATTCGACCCATCGTTCAAACCTATTTCTCAAACAAAACTCTAAAAAAAACAACTGTTTGGAGACCCCCTTAAATTTGCCACTTCATTTTATTTTTAGTTTTTTTATATGAAAGTTAAACTGTTACTTATAGAAAGTTTCATGTGTCTACCTATTACGATTCAAGAGAGTTAACGTGCCTATACAATCTAAGAGTGCCTATACAATCTAAGAGCAAAAATATCCAAAAAATCGTGTTTTTTATACGGGGGCCTGCTTTTATTTTAATGTATATTTTATTTTGAATATTTGTTGTTGTAGCGCCAAGAGAAATACCTACACATTCTGTAAAAGTTTTAACTGTCTAGTTTTTACGATTATTTAGTCTATCTAATGAATCGTAAAAACTAGCCCTCTGACAGACGGACAGACAGCATTATGTAGGCGAGGCTTAGTAATAGGGTTTCGTTTGCACCTTTCGGTTACGGAACTCTAAGAAAGAAATAGCAATTGATTTATATGTACAGATTACGTAGGTACACCAAATTATATAAATCATGTAGGTACATAATAAAAGAAGGCCGGTGATGCCCACCTAGATGCTTTATATATAAAGCATCTAGGTGGGCATTTAGGTACAACTTGTACATTTTCAAAAAGCAGGTAAGTACTTACATGTAGATTATGGGGTTATTGGAGTGAGTTAAAAAAACAGTTTTCTCCCTTGAAGACTATTCTTAAGGGGAAAGTACCTATTTTGTTAAAAACATTTTCCGTGTTAAACTGAAACTAGGTAAGTAGGTACGTAGCCCAACGGGGTTCTAAATTTCGTTTCCATTTCATTTCAACAGACAATTAGAAAAGGGACTCCATAGTTGTTCGGCAAATTATCTACCCGGGATCAAAATTCAGCTTAAGACAATTCTGTGATAAATTTATAAACCTACTTCCAGTAGGTACCGAATAAAACGGGAAAACACAAGCTTTAAACATTTTCCACGTTTATTTATTCCGGTAAGCCATGGTAAAGTTATAATTGATGAGAAAATCTGTAACAGTTAAGTCCCTGGATATTGAGTTGTAAAAAACTCGCAGTTAACATTAAATTGGAAAAAAATAATGTTGCGTGATTTTTTTATTACCTGGTCATAAGCGCTTTATGATTATTTGAGCGTTCAAAATATAAAAATTTAAAGCCCATTTGCCGTCAAGTAATCTAACGAAATTACTCAGTATAAAATGGAAGGATAAATAAGAAAATAAATTGAGTTCAGAGAAGTTAGTCATACACGCCGCGACCAACAATGAAAACAGGTAAATGATAAATAATATAAAATAATCTAGAAGGGTCTCCGTCTCTCCGAGGTTACAAGTCGTATCCGTGTGTCGGAACCGCAATTAACGTATGACCTTTTTGAACCCCGCACTAATTAAAGAGGGGTCGGAACGCATGTGGTTTGCTAAATGTTCATGAGTAAACATGTTTTCAGGGTTCCGTACCTCAAAAGGAAAAAAGGAACCCTTATAGGACCACTTTGTTGTCTGTCTGTCTGCCTGTCCGTCCGTCAACCCCATTTTTTCAGGAAAGCGTTGAGGTATCGAGTCGAAATTAACATCAAATACTCAAGTTCCTAACCTCTTGAAGCCTCGAATTAACTACATAAATAAAACTTTTATGTCAACGCAATCAAAAGTTACAGCCGTTTATGTCCGAATACTTTACAATATATTACAATACAATATATTATAATACAAATTTACAATGGCTCACATGCACAAAAAACCTATAGGGTACTTGTAGACTACCAATAGGCTACCTGTAGACCTAGAATCATGAAATTTGGCAAGAAGCAAGAACCTTATAGCATAAGCCTTATACGCAATCAGCTTTCAGAGGCTTCTCGCATAGCTCTATGCGAAGCTTTGATCATTTCAAGACTGAATTATTGCGACGTAGTGTATGGTACACGGCTACTTGCCCGAACTCAGCGAGTGGTGCAGCGTGTACAGAATGCATGTTGTCGTTTTTGTTTTAGTATCCCCCCTCGTAGTCACGTCACTCCTTATCTAAACAAAATGTCTATGCTTAATATGGAATCGCGTAGAGAGTTGCATCTTGGGGGTTTGATCTTTGATGTAATCAAGTTCAATAAACCTGAGTACTTGCATTCTAAACTAAATTTTGTAGATAATAGCACTAGAGGCTTGCGTCCAATTAGGTCTGCACTCCTCTATCATAACCATAAAACTGCTGTGTTCAAAGGTAGTTTCCGATATTTGGCGACGAAGTGTTGGAACAATATACCTCCACCCTTACGTATTCTTAATACTAAATTCACATTTAAATCACGCCTTAAATCTTTACTATTACACAAACAAACTGTAGGAATCCCTAAACACTTCGTTTGCCAATTATAGAAAGCTCTGGCTTTGTTACTTCTACCGGTACAGTTCCTGTCTTTTGCTGTTGCGCCTAGCACCTAGCACCAATCCGTAGGTAGGTATACTAAGGACACGTTAAGTTTATTTATTTATTTATTTTATCAAACACTGCAACGGTATCTTCATTGTTTTGACACAATCATCATTACTTGTTGGTATCTCGTTTTTCTGGTCGCCTCAGAGGGTATGACTGAAAATCAGTGTTTGCTCTTCCGAGCAAAACTATGCGCTGAGTTATTGCCTTTTTGCTGGGCTGCAGCACACACTTTACCTGCTTATTTGTGTTTTTTTTACTTATTTTAATTTGTGCTACTTATTTTTTTATTACTTAGTTTATTCTCTTTTTCTTTGTCAGTTAATTATATTTTTTGTCAAATGTTTATAATACCTATGTACTGTGTGTTGCAGAAGCAAATAAATGATTTATCTATCTATCTATCTATCTAAGCAAAGGAAAAAATCCGAAAAGCGTAAATTTGTAGTTAAATCACAAAAAAATAATACTTTTGATTCTCGCCATGGACCAAAATCTATAGGGTACTTCCCGTTAACCTAGAATCAGAAAATTTGCCAAGCAGCAAAGTCTTATAGCACAACTAAATTCTCTCCCTGGACCTAAATATAGAGGGTACTTACTTCCCGTTGACCCAGAATCATGAGATTTAGCAAGAAACAAGATCTAAGAATTTATACGGAATCCTTAGTGCGCGAGTCGGACTCACACTTGACGTTTTATTTAATTCATGCCGCGGAGTCTGTAAGCCAGTCTAATGAATTGTATAATACTCCTTGTATTTCACACAATCCAATGTGATGCTTTTGTAAAAACGAACGGGGATTAGGTGTATATATCTTTCCAAGGTTTTTGTGTAAATAAAAAAATATAACTAGGTATGTTGTAGTGTATCAAATCAAGAACAAATTTTAACTTTTAGGTTTCCGTTCCTCAAAAAGAAAAAAAGAATCAAAGTAAAGACGCCACATCTACAGCTGTGTGAACCTGGCAACCGACTTTAAAATATTCATGTTTTTTGGTCCTAGTTGATTGTACCTTATCATATTCTGAGATCAAATTATTCATTTTACTCAATAAGGTAAAAATTTACTAGGTATTGAAAAACCTCCCCTCCCCATAACTTTAACCCCCTTAACAAACGAATATTTTGCCGATACAATCGGGTACAATCCCGGTGTCAATCAAATAGGACCAAAAAAACGTGAAGGACTCAAAGGTACAGCTGTAGATGGCCACATCAAGGCAATCTTCACTTTTATCGTTAAATATTTTTCCCATTTTTCCTACGTTGCCTCAAATACCAGGATTTTTAATTTATTGTATTCTTAAATAAAACTTTTCTGGACTCGCACACTACGAGTTCCATATAATTGTAAGACTATGTTTCTCACCACATATCATCATCATTCTAAGTCACCTTTCAACGTTTCGTTGCCCAAACTATTAAGAGATTGGTGCCTCGGAAGAGCAGTCACTCACATACACACACCCACACACCCACACACACACCCACATACACACCCACTCATAGACATCTACAATGCAGTGAGTATCTCTGTACCGACCTAAAGTTTTGTGTAAAGCACTTCAATCTTACCTGAACTCGATATTTACCTATTAGGTGTAAATCTTTTTTGGCTCATTTGTAAAATCAATATGTATTACTATTTATCTATCAACAACGCTGTGATTTACCTATAAAGAATAAATAAATAAATAAACTTTCCGCAATACTATCTATATATCCATAGTACACATCACTAGACACAGTAAACTTGGCCAATTTTAATAGTCACACCCACACTGTACCCACAGAGGGAATAAAACAGGTATCCAAGTTAGTTCGGAACTGTGCATTAACACATATTATCGGATAAGTTCTGAACAGTATTTCCGAGCTTCAACTCTATTAAAAGTTACGTAAGAGGAGGGACGCTGTACGAATGTTTTGTTCGCGAATGCGGCAGGTGTGATAGTTGTCTTTCCATTTCAGTCTGCAATTCGGTTAGTTTAATGTATGCGGAGTATGGAAATTATGCGTGTAGAACTTTTTACGTTGATGAGTTGGCGAAATTTCTGTTTGGGGTAGGACTTTTTGGACTACTGTGATTTAATTTTAGATGAAAGTAATTAGATTAGATTATCGTGTATTAGTAGCTCACTTGTGCACTGTGCACATATCCTGCGCATCTGGCTAGTCTCCGATGAGACTGGCCGCCGTGTTCGAAGTTCGGCTAGGAGGACATTATTACTAGCTTCTGCCCGCGGCTTCGCACGCGTATTTATAATAGCGTATTATCTAAGTTAGACTTTGCTCTAAACATACGCCACATTTTATCTTGATCTGTTCAGTAGTTTCGGAGATCCTAGCTTACAAAAATTCAGCTTTCACAAACTTTCAGCGTTATAATATAAGTAGGATATGATAGTAAGACACCGGCAGCTTCTTTATATGTATTTTAACACCTCTACTGCGGTCACCAAGTCCCCTGCCGAGAGTCGAATTCCCCTCTTGTGGGCCTGCGTCCAGCAGTGGACCAATATAGGCTGTTGAGGTGAGGTGAGGAGGAGGGGAGACTCTTTCAGTAGTGGACGTACGTGCATAGATAGATAGATTATACTTTTATTTATCACTTTAAAAAACAGATTTGACTTAATCAGACATTATAGAAAACAGCAATGGAATTGACGGTCATATCGCTTATAGCTATAGCTGATGAGAGGACGATATGACGACCTCAGTGGCGCAGCGGGCGAAGGTCTGCCTGCGACGTAGGAGGTTGCGGGTTCGATTCCCGCCTCGGGACAAATGTTTGTACGATCTGCAGATATTTTTTCAAGGTGTCTGGATGTTTTTCTATGTATAATAAAAATATCTATGTATGTATGTAGTAGGTATATTAAATTATGATATACATAATTTACTTATAGAAAGTTATCTAGTCAGTTATCTAGTACCCGTAACACAAGCTCTGCTTAGCTTGGGGCTAGATAATGCTGTGTAAATTGTGCAGCATTATTTTATTTATTTATTTTACTTTTATTATAGAGAACAGCAATGGAATTGACGGCCATATCGCTTATAGCTGACTAGCTGCATTCTTACTACCCGTTGTCCTATTACCCGTTTTCCCGTAGGAATGAAGCATTTTCCCGCGGTAAAAAGTAGCCTATGTTCATCAGGAATAATGTGGGCTTCTAATGGTATAAGAATTTTTTAAATCGGTCCAGTAGTTTCGGAGCCTATTCAATACAAACAAACAAATCTTTCCTCTTTAAAATGTTATAGTATAGATGAGGACGGTATGATGCATTTTGGTCCCACTCGCTTAGTTAGGTTTTCAAATATGTCGTACATTTGAAAACATGTAGTACAACTAAGCAAGTCAAGGCCCGACTCGGTCAATATGTAACTGAATCATTAAGTACCCACGGAAATAACAAATTAATGTCCCTAACAATCACTTAGGTACACGTGATTATAATACCGCGCCGCCTTCGCAATGAATTTTCAGCTTTACTTACATGTAATTCAAATTGCCTAAGGCCTCCAATACATTACATTTCCAGCATAATTCTAAATTAATTGTAAATAACGTTCTTTGTTTCGCCGCTTATAAATCTCTTGAATTATTATGCCCGAGACTCCCAGTAGGTAACACGGTACCTATTTGCTTTATTAAATTTTACCCGAACAGTCTTCAAGAGGTGAATTTATTTCTCTGTCTGTGAGTGCGGGTTCTAGGGACGGAGCGGTGCGATTCATTACGCTCTGAGCAACATAAAACATTTATGTCGCCTTCATTTAGGTCTTCTGTAAATTGATGATTGTGGCCAGCATTCAAAACGGTAACTTTGTTAGTAGGTACTTGTTATCCTTTGGTGCGTTTAGGTTAGGGGCTAACACTCGATACAGACTTTTTAGATACAAATCTTCTTTGTTTGTTATTCAAGAAAAAGGTTGGAAAACACATTTTTGGAGTTGGTACTGGCAGACAACTTTAAAGAAAAGACTACTTCAAGGAGCTCGATGTTCGAAATTTGACATGCGATTCGAAATTTTAAATTCAAATCCGTCTTCGGGTCGGTTTCACCGCATCCCTAGTTTCATTATTCTCCGCTAACCCGCGGATTAGATTAGCAGCCTCGCAGCGAGAAGCAATATCTACTTTCATATTGCTTACAAGGGGCGTAAATTTTTTATAGATTGTTCCAACACGCGTTTGATTATTTGTTATTCCGTTTAGGGATTTTATTTGGGTTGTGATTTTTATTAATGGAGATAATTTTAACTGGGCTATTTTATTGGTTTGTTTAAAATTCGATAGGACTTTTTTAGTGTGAGAGAGTGAAGTGATTGGTCGAATTAATGATTTTATAAGTAGCTAGCCGAATGACTTAGACATGTGTGATTTCTATTACAGGTACGTATACAGATTTCGAACTGCCGAACCGAAGAATTATTTTCATCACACACTTCAAATACCAATGAAAACTAAAAGTAGCGTTTCGAACCCTTCGGGATTACACCAATTCAATACAAATATAGAAATGCTTGTTATTTATTGAGACACGCTGTATAAACTACGTGAGGTGAGGCGGGACTCGGGACTCGAAAGCCGATCTCTGCGTAGAACAAACATTTACAAAGTGAAATGTAAAGCATTTGCAGCGTTTTAAAATAGGTAGTGCAGTATTATCTACGGGAAATTCCTTTGTGAGCTTCTCGTGACCCACCTTTGTGTTTTGTTATTTGAGCTGTGGTTGAATTGAGTGGATTGACACGGCATGATACTTCTTTATCATATCATGGTATTTCTACCTTACCTACTAAAATACCCCTCTCTCCTTATGATTTCAGGGATATCGTATAACAGGAGCGGTGTGGTGCCGGCTTAGAATTTGCACCAACACAACTCTTCCCGCGGGTGTCGTAAGAGGCGACTAAGGAACATCCACCGGGGGCGGGCAGTAGCGCCCCTTGCAGAACAATTCTACCACCAAACTGCGATCCCCAACCCGCATGCCCAGCGTGGGGATTATGGGCATTACCCCCCATCGGGACAAATGTTTGTACGATCTGCAGATATTTGGTCAAGGTGTTCTGGATGTTTTCTATGTACAGTATAATAAAAATAGCTATCTATGTAGTGTATTTGTATTAAGTATATCAGTTACCTAGTACCCATAACACAAGCTCTGCTAAGCTTGGGGCTAGATAATGCTGTGTGAATTATCCTGCACTATTTTTTTACTATAATTCATCCCCAGTGATGTCCCTACCACTGCCAAACATCGACTTCTATAATCGCAAGAAATTTTCGATAGGCTAATTATGTAGTCTGGAAAAATAAGCACATATTTAGCCTAGCAATACTTTATTGTGATTTTTAGAAATAAGCTATATTTGGCCGTGTGACTCGTATTACCAATTATTGGATTAACCCTACTTTACCCTACATATGTCTAAAGAAAAGCTAAATAAAGCTATAGAGTCGTCGGGTGATGAATCATCTGCAAACCCTGTTTGTTACCTGACATACCTGACATACATTGCTAAAGAATTGTTCCATAGTAGGCACTTACATACAAACAAAGGTATGATAGTGAAATAGATGCAGGTATCGCAGACTCGGCTGAAACTGAACGCCAGATGGCGTTCAGGAATAATTCCGGAGCAATTTCAGCGACAAACGGCGCGTCTGCCACCCGCTCGTCTTCCAAATGCTGATTATTTTAGGAGTTGCTTTCACGGTTTTGCTACTGAAGTACCTTTTTACCTAGTATGCAAAATAAGTTACTCTCATAACACTTATGTTATAAACTAGCTGCATTCTTACTACCCGTTGTCCTATTACTCGTTTTCCTATAGGAATGAAACATTTTCCCGTGGTAAAAAGTAGCCTATGTTCAACAGGAATAATGTGGGCTTCTAATGGTAAAAGATTTTTTCAAATCGGTCCAGTAGTTTCGGAGCCTATTCAATACAAACAAACAAACAATTAAATTTTTCCTCTTCATAATATTATATAGTATAGACTAAGAAATTAATAATAATATCCCAAAAATGTTCGGCCTCGACGGTAGGGACCGAAAATCTCTTCGGATGCAATGACTCGTGTAATTATGGTCAAACTTCACTCATGGAAAGTTTGTTTAAACTTCAAGAATATACTTACTATTATTTCGGGAAAATGTGTGCGAAGCTACGGGCAGAAGCTAGTAATTATATTGAATAAATATAATAAGTCAAGTAAGCAGAACGTCTTCGATTGCAATTTTGAATTTCTAGATAATATAAATTTTTTGGCATGAATATCAAATTGCTTAAATTATTGAGGGTCCATGGAACATAAAACCCAATGGTTTCAAATTATTTAATAAGTTTTTTAAGTAGATTTGGTTTTTTTATATGCTACCTTTCATATTTTTATCAAGCAAACGTTGTAGTAATTTGACAATGTTAATGCCAAAGACAAAGCTCACTATATCCAAGTTAGTTATAAAAGGTTGGTAGACCCCTCACAAAAAGATCCATGAATAAATTAATTCACGCAAAGGAGCTAAGAACTTAATCATATTTATATATTCAAATGCTACTATGTCACCAGTGTAAAGCTTTTTGGAGGCATCGAAGTAAAATTATGTATATTTATTCAATAAAGTCTCGAAAAATATTCAACTAAGGTTTCGCGGGAGTAACTGATGCGATTTTCCCCTTTGTTCTCATTTTCCGTCTCATATTTTTGTTTTCAACTTCACTGAATATTTTTATTACATTTTCTTGTCTCTCAACACATGAGTTACTTTTGTGAACTCCTTGTGGTTTTTGCGATGCTTCCGAACGCGTTGGCGCGCAAAAAGTTATTGATACTATTTCCGTTTTACATGTGTAAATATGGATTTTCTGTTAGGAAACTTTATTTTCATTTCCGTACTGAACTTTCAACAAAAAATACTATCTTAATTATTTTATATTCAAGTGATGACTGAGAGTCCATGGAGTACGCTTTTAACAAGAAATTAGGCAAAGATAACTAATAAAAATAATACCCATTTTAAAATAATATTCCATGAAATAAATATCCGATATAATTATTAAATGCCGATGGTACTTCCATTCAAAATGCGTTACATCATACTCGTTTACATTAGAGACAGATTTTCTTCCGTCCAAAAATACTTAAATTGAACATCGATAATACCGGGTGTAAAGCGATTCGTAACAAAACCATAATATCCTATGAAAAATTCAACCGCCGCTTGCGATCAGGGTCTGTGAAATCTCGCTGGGAGGCCCTAAGGAAATACCTACTATAAACAGGTGCGGGCTAAGTATCTGAAAAATAATTCAAGGGGCGAAGGACAGGTAAAATATACAATTATCTGTATTTTATGAAGCTAAAATATTGTAATGAATGAGAGTAAAAAACTAACAATATTGTACATAAATTTGGGAACTTTAAAAAACAAATATGTGAATTCGTCGAACTACGAAATTTTTATAGTGAAATCCATACTTTTATTATTATAAATTCAAAAGTCTCTGTCTCTCTGTTACCGCTTCACGCCTAAGCGGCTGAACGGATATTAATGAAATTTGGCAGCGTGGTATATGGTATCCCGGGGAAGGACGTAGGCCACCTAAAAAGTACGTGAGAAACTCCAGGCCGCAGCTAGTAGGTATATGAGTATTGATTCTTTTGATTCTTGTCTATTTATGCCTGTAGGTACCGTACCGACCTACCATGAAACTCTCGCGGCGGCGCACGCAAAGCTCCAGTCGACATGATGTCATCTTCAACAATTATCGTCATCATTCAGTCTATTTACACAAAACCTACTCTCAATCTATACTAATCTACAATTATAAAATAAAATCTATAAAGAGGAAAGATTTGATTGTTTGTATTGAATAGGCTCCGAAACTACTGGACCGATTTGAAAATTTCTTTTACCATTATAAGCCCACATTATTCCTGATGAACATAGGCTACTTTTTACCACGGGAAAATGCTTCATTCCTACGGGAAAACGGGTAATAGGACAACGGGTAGTAAGAATGGAGCTAGTGATATTATAAAGACGGATGTTTTTTTTTATTTTCTACGGACGAAGGTAGTTATAGAATCTTTGCAAAGATCCTATGACTACGATACTTGGTACCGACGTTATCATTTTCAATCATGTCACTTTTGAAAACACTTTCGCCACTGAAAAGCAAAGCAAACCAATCTCAATTGTAATCTAACCCAACGAAAGTATAATTTTCTGTGCAACATAACCTAGAGCTCAAATTCCCTAGAGTCTCTTCCTGGCTACGACCCTGCAAACATTGACTTGAGTTTGACTCTCCCTCAAACGACTTGTTCGATGCTAGTTCGACGTTATCTTATTCATAAGATGCTTTCTGAACCTACACCTATAAGAGCGCATTCACGTGGAAACCAGGACTTCCAGGATGGAAAAGTATTCACCAGAGTGTGGTATGGTATATTAAAAGTATCGAGATGGCAACAGCTCGTCATCAAACCGAACTCAAGGCTCTACATGAAACTGGTTAAAATCGAATTAATGACTTCACTAGGCACATATGAAAGTTGTAAACTTTAATTTACATCGTCTCATAATGTACTTACTTTAATAGTTTTTTTCTGCATCGGTAATCGGTATCTTCAATATACAGGGTTAATAGCCAATGTAATTGGAAACTGATCATGGGTGTCTTTGCATTGTGTAGAGTTCGTTGAGGCGCGTCAGATGGCGCTCATAACAAAAAATCTCCATTTTTTGTATAATGTCGGTTTGAAAATAAAGTTGCGATATGTATATTGTGTCCACGAGAGCTACTGCCGACAAACTGTTGTACAGTTTGGCAGAAACATTAATGTGTTTTTAAGTTGACGAAAATAAATAAATACAAATACTGGTAATTAACTGACACTGCGAGTAATGCCTAAAAAATTGTGTAGACACATAATAAAAAAACACTTATGCCCAGAACCAATTACTAAAGACCGATCTACCACACCCACACCCACTGTTAATTCAGGATAGAGCCGTTTTTATGTTTAGTTTTAAAGAAAGCCCCTATAATGAACGATAATTGAATGGAGGGGGTACCTACTACCAACACCAAGTTTAAGAATTTTGACCTGGCGTCTTCACGAACGTATTTATGATGATGGACAGAATCTGCAGTTCACGCAGTGCCAGTGAATTACAAATAACCCTGTATACACAACATTTTGTTTGTTTTCTCTTTCCGCCCGGCTTTCAATGTGAATGCCGCCAGGAGGGTGAAAGGTGAAAAATACTCCGACTTAGAGGTTGTAGGTTCCATTTTACATAAAATATCTTGGCTTAGCGAAGTAAGATTTCGTCGAAAGATCAGATTGTAACACGAAAATGGAAACAGAGTTCTCAACGGAGTAAATAGAAAAAGAAGGAGGGTTGTTATTTATGATGATGATGGTGCAAAAACTCGATTGCCTGTTTTCAGAAACAAGGAACAACTTTGTATTCTTCAAGCGTTGACATTTTGTAACTGGGTACAATCTATTTCACCATGTAACCTTAAAACAACTAAAAGTCTTACAAAATTTTAATAGACCTTAACTCTATTTTATAACATTAACGTTAGGGAAAGTGATAAACAGGAATATGGATGCTGTCAAAATAAAGTTGGTGACTACAAATATACACTGGTAAAATAATTACCAGTGTGATGTGATATTTGTAGTCACCAACTTTATTTTGACAGCGTCCACTGATAATATTTATAATTATAAAAGCGAAGGTTTGTAGATGGATGTTTATTACTCCTTCACGCCAAAACTACTGAACGGATCAGGCTGAAATTTTGCATAGATCTAGGTTTAAGCCATAAAACATAGGCTTTCATTTATCCCATATAAGGTAGAAATCATGGTATAAAAATAGCCTATAAACTTTTCCATAGAATAAACGCGTGCGTAGCCTTAGGCAGAAAAGAAAGAAAATAAAGAAAATACATTTATTTGGACAATACATAACACAATACATTACAATCATATATACTTACAAAGAACACAGTATTTTACAGAAAAGAAAAACAGAAACTAGTTTAATTATAATTTCCATCTCTGAGGAATGAAGGTATATATGCTTACTCAGGTCATTAGGGGAGGCCTACGTCCACCAGTGGGCTAGTATAGGCTGATGATGGTCCTTCACGGTTCCTTGCTTCCCCAAACCCATGTTGTCTGCTATCATATGTTGATGACACCTTGCTCATCGCCCAGGCAAGCAGTTACGAAGAAGTCGCGCGTGACCTCAGTGGGCTCAACCTTCCTGGTTGACCGCATTCAACTCTTGGGGTTAGTAGCGGATTTAGATAAACAAGGCCCTCCTATTATATGGAAGAGGTGGTAAGGTCCCACGCTCATACGATCGACAGTGGATCATGCGTGAGGTATTTGGGGTTAACCCTGGATAGAGTCTGTGAGGAACAAACTCGGAAATTATTTAAACTTTACAAGGTAAGGGAAAAGAAAAGCCACCTGTGGACTAGTATGATATAATCGATGATGAGCATTATCGTCTTTTCTACGTCGTAATTTTTAGGGTTACGTACCTCAAAACGAAAAATTAACCCATCATATAGGATCACTTTGTTGTCCGTCTGTCAACCTCCTTTTCTCAGGAACGTGTGGAATAAGTACGCGTTCAAATCCGTAACTTCTTTGATATAAATAAAACTTCTAAATCAACGTAATCAAAAGTTACAGCCGTTTATGTCCGAATATTTTGAAATTTCCAAGGGGATCACATGCACACAAAACCTATAGGGTACTTCCCGTAGACTTAGATGGATGTAATTTGGCAAGAAGCACAGTCTCATAGGACAAATAAAGGGAAAAAATCTGAATAATTCGGGAAAAAATTGTAAATTTGTAGATTATTCACATCAAGAAAAAAAAAATATCTCGCCGTGGACCAAAACCCACCTACTTCCCGTTGACCTAGAATTTTTGGCAAGAAACAAAATCTTACGGAACCCTTAGTGCGCGAGTCCGAACAACACATGACGTTTCTTTCTATGCACCAACTACCTCGTTAACCACACAAAATATCACTCCGAATTTACCATCGAAAACTCCCAAAGCAAGGTCACGACTTCAGTTACGACAAATTATTATCGATGAAACAGACCCACCTCACGAAGTCTACCTTCAAAAAACTAATTCAAACGGACTAGAACCGAGGGGTGACTTCTACGACCCTCATCATCCGCGATTAGCCCGGATTAAACGGACAAATGGAATGTGTAATTATCCAACTAATCGCGTTCACGACATACATTGCCACTGCTATCATAAACTTCATATTAAAATTTATGCTAGCTATTTAAGCGGCTAGTTTTAATTGTGATTGTAAATTACAACCATACAGAACTGAAAACTTTTCACACTTAATTGCAATTAAATACCTACCTAAAAGCATAGATATAATAACATTCTGTAGATATGGTACGTTCTCCTAGCGCTAACTCAACAAATGGCCGGTTCTGTGTTAGGTACAACTTAATGCAATGACACGCTATTTCCAATCTTTTGCAATAAATATACCTAACTAGCTGCATTCATACTACCCGTTGTCCTATTACCCGTTTTCCCGTAAGAATGAAGCATTTTCCCGCGGTAAAAAGTAGCCTATATTCATCAGGAATAATGTGGGCTTCCAATGGTAAAAGAATATTTAAATCGGTCCAGTAGTTTCGGAGCCTATTCAATACAAACAAACAAACAAACAATCAAATCTTTCCTCTTTATAATATATGTATAGAAGAACAATAAAGATGGAAAGACGTAGGTACCTAGACCTAAGTGCGACCGAAAAAACAATACGCACGCAAAACACAAACGTCGGCGTCGATCCGACTATGACTGAGGTGGGTGGACTTAATTTGACCTAATTTGAGCGTTCCACTTTCGAGACGCTAGTTAATCTCCCGAATTTTACTTACATCTTACATCGATGCCTAAAAATCTTTATTTCACAGTAAAACTAGTATATCTTAGTTTGTCAAGAATAAATAGTAGGTAGTCTTCGTATTTTTCCAAAACTAGAACAACCTACATCTCTGTCCAAAATCCCAGATGGATTCATCCAGGTATTTTGGCGATAACAAGTTAAAGATTTTACTAACCAACTCTTTTGCAATACTATTAAATGTTATAAGTGTCAATTGTCGCTGTGTGGTGCCGGCTTAAACTGCGATCCCCAACCCGCATGCCCAGAGTGGGGATTATGGGCATTACCCCGTGTGATAAAAGCCAATAAGGCGCTTATCAGGGGGTGGCCTGCATCCAGTAGTGGACCAATACAGGCTGTTGAGGTTAAGGTATATCTCTTCTGAGACGGCCGGCGGCTGCATGATCATGATGTCACCGTGGGAATAAATAAATAAATAAATAAATAATGCTGGACAATTCACACAGCATTATCTAGCCCCAAGCTAAGCAGAGCTTGTGTTATGGGTACTAGATAACTGATATACTTAATACAATACACTACATATGTAGATATTTTTTTATCATACATAGAAAACACCCAGACCAACGGAACAAATTTCTGCAGATCGTACACAAATTTGTTCGGAGGCGGGAATCGAACCCGCAACCTCCTGCGTCGCAGGCGAACCTTCGCCCACTGCGCCACGGAGGTCCTCATTCGTCGTCAGTCGGAAACCCGTGCAGAATATTATTCGAACTCGTAGCATGAAATTTACCTGAATGACCTTTTAAAATACCAATCAGTCATCACTATTGCATTAACCATTGGATATAACATCGAACATCAATGCCAGCATCAATTACTATAAATTACAACCAACCTTGTATATGAATGGTAGGAATGTATCGACTCATTATGCATTATTGGATATGAGAACTAATTTATCTAACAGTCAGCCAGAATCGCCACTTCAGTTTGAAATGGAAAATTATTAAAACTAAGTAATTAAAATTATTGAAACTACCATTTCCCACTATTTATGAAACGTATTCCGAAAATCCGTTTTATTACATTGATTAATAGTAAGTGTTGTCTATGAATAATAATAATAATGCTGGACAATTCACACAGCATTATTTAGCCCCAAGCTAAGCAGAGCTTGTATTATGGGTACTAGATAACTGATATACTTAATACAATACACTACATAGATAGATATTTTTTTATTATACATAGAACACACCCAGACCAACGGAACAAATTTCTGCAGATCGTACACAAATTTGTTCCAAGGCGGGAATCGAACCCGCAACCTCCGGCGTCGCAGGCGGATCTTCGCCCGCTGCGCCACGGAGGTTGTTGCGAATGCAAGATAAATAAAGAACAAGAGCAAATTTTCAATTTTAGTAATAAAAAGTTTGGAGCTTTATGTCGGGTTGGGGTTATTATATTAAATTTTTTTTTTCAGTTGCAGTTTAATAACTTCTTTGATAACTTACATAAGGACGTTCAAATACATACTTACCTTCTTCTTATACTTATGTCTGGTTGCGCTGCTTCAAAGACAATAAAAGTGCCTGTTGGTCACCGCAAGGCCACTGGTGGCTCCAGGGTGAATTTCGTTTGGGCTCATTAAAGTTATTAATTTTATGAAGTGTCAATTGCTTCAAGTGTATTGTCCGCTCACGTTATTAAGGTTAATTAATTATCTTTCTGCGAGCTTTTCAATTACCAAGTAACTACCTAAGGTATTAATCAAAGCTCAAATAGTTTAACAATAAGTTCGGGCACAATAAAAATAGATTCACCTACAACAATGCTGCTTAACAAACCAAAAATCAAATTCAATTTAATTCAGTTTAGGTAGGTAAGTGTACAAGATTTTTCAGATAGGTTTAATAAATAAATAAATAATGCCGAACAAACCACACAGCACCACTAGCCCCAAGCTAAGCAGAGCTTGTGTTATGGGTACTAGATAACTGATATACATAATAAAATACGTTACATAGAAAAATGATTTTTATTATACATAAAATACATGGTATCATATATTATACGATAGAATAGATCATTCGAACAGGGTAAAGGTTTCTTCATCGCTTCTGTACTTTAGCCTACATACCGAAGCGACAGAAATCAACTATCACTTTTTTCCGTGAAGTGTTTAATTTTAAGAATACATATTTTACCTTACTTTAGTTATTTTTCCTTACTTATTTTACCTGCTCGAAGTGTACATTTACTGTATTTATGGAAAAAAACCCACTTTGAAACGGTTTCATGCTGTTTTATCAACGCGAGATTGTTCTAGAAATCGAAAGAAGAAACCCATGGTTTTTACAATGCACATTCTGTAAGCATTGCGTCGAGACAATTGTGGGTAATTCGTTCCAACGTGTTAACGCCTGGTTCGGGTTCGTATGCAAAGTTGGTTTCGCGGTCGTGTGTACCGCTGTGAAGAGTCATTGCCGGGAACAAACAAAACTGTTGAAAACCAATTCATTTACCCACACTTGATCCGATAATGACCAGATCACTGGCCGTTAAATTTAACTTTCCGTTTATTGGCGATATATTTGGACTTTATTCTCGCGTAGGTAAAGTTGGTAGAGTCGATATTTTTTTCCTTAAAAATTAATCATCAAATTCATTATAATGATTTTTTTTAATCTTTGCCCGGAACATTGTGATGATCCAGGCTAAAGAAAAAATATATCTCCTACCGAGACTTTTGTAAGAAGTTCATCTAATATCGCCTTTAGTTTATGGTGGCGGGACGATCTCACATCCTTAAAACTGGAGAGGTGGGAGGCGAGATCTATGGGGAAGGCTATTGCCCAGCAGTGGAACGAGGTCGGCTTAACAATAAAATATGTTTAGTAGCTATCGAAGATGAAGAAAGTTTCCATATACATACATGCTTCGTTGTGTTATCATTGTGATATCACAGGCAAGGCAGTAACACAGGCAGTAACTATAGTTATAATGTTATGAATAAACAATTTATATTTACTTAGGCCAAACAGAGACCCTTACATTACTTAGGCACAAGCCCTTTGACCGTTTTGACAAATTAAATCAAGAATAGTATTTACTATTATCCACTACCTAAACCCACCTCGGTACCCTATATACAGGGTGCCACGCAAGTTGTGTAGTAAGCCGAAAGGCGTCATCTGAACCCAGAGGGCATTACCTTTTGTTCTACGATTTTTTGATATACATACATTTTATCTTTCAAAAAAATCACATAGGTCTTTTCTTCATATTCGTGTTCTTTTACGTGAATTCTTACAAAATAATTATTGTTTTTAAATATCATTTTTTTTGTGTTTCGATCTCTTGAAGTGCCTTATTTGTTTTTGCTCACATGTACTTTTTTTACGAGGGCAGAAGCCTTTATTCACAAAAAAAAATACAATCAATTAATAGAAATCGAACTAGTATTTACAATTGAAACAATTGACCTAACTGCGGACTGTTGCAAACAATCTATATCAATACCAGTCGGAAGCGTCCTGTTTACATGTACATTGTACATGTAAACAGATTAGGTCTTAATGTTAGCTTAGGTCAATAATACATGCACCCAACAGGGCCCTGCAAAATAATATACATAAAACAACAAAATAGATTTAAAATTAATCAGGTTATTTATTAATTACTAGTTTCTGCCCGCGGCTTACGCATTACTGAACTGACTGGAACTATTTATGGAATAAAAAGTAGCCTATGTGTGATTCCAGTGTATGCAAAATTTCAGCCCAATCCGTTCCATAGTTTTGGCGTGAAGAGGTAACAAACATCCATCCATCAATCCATACATCTAAACATCCAAGCTTTCGCATTTATAATATTAGTGTGATTATCAATCCCGAAGGGTTATTCTAAACTTTATCAATAATTTTTGTAGCGACACAAACTACCCGCTCTGCAAACCGCTCAAATCCATCACTTATTTGATAAATGGTATAACATAAAATGAATACCCCAGTAAATTGACCACCAATTCTGATAAGCCGGGTATGCAATCACTCAATTCAGATAGCGGCCGGTTACCAACAAAACGTTCGCAGTTCGTCGGCTCGTAGCACCCAATTCCAAAATTGCCCGGCACCCCATCAGCTGTCTAGTATCACTTCGGATATCTTGCAGTACAAAATGAGCTTTAAATCTAATAGTTAAGATTCAATAGTGAACATTAACGAATAAAATAATTAACAGTAATATCTTATACTACTTAGGTTTGACATTATATAATTTGAATTTATTAATTAAAAAAATAAATATGTTACTGTGAAATTATTTGACATTGTATATTGATTGACGAATGTTTATTTTTTATTAGGTTTGATATTATTGAATTTGAAGTTATTAATTAAACAATTTTATATTTTCTTGTGTAATTTAATTTTTTTGTTCTCATTTATATTACCTAGGTCTGAAAAATACTATTTATGCTATAATTGTTTTTATTGATTTTTTACACTATTGCATTAAATGCCCAAAAATAGTGTAAGTACTTTATAAAAATAAATAAATCTTATAAACATCCTTTGATATGAATCCTTTCCATAAAACCAATATGTATCGAACTCTCTAACAATTTTTCACAACGAGTGTTACTCCGCAGATTTCAAACTTCGAGCAAGAAAATAAATGACATACGTATGATTTGATCAATTAGTTTTCTGCAGTTAAATAACGAACAGGACTACGTGCATTAAAACCTTTAAGATAAACCTCCTTTCTCTGTGCTACTTTCTCTATGTTACGATCAAAGTGAGATTTCAATATAGAAGCACTGTTATTAGTTCTATGCCAGGGCCTAGTCACAATTAACTCTCAACATGTTTCAATTTCCACCGTCGGCTAAATAGTAAATCCTCAGTTATTAATATTTAGTTGGCTCGACGTTTGAGACACTAGCACAGGCAACACAGTTGCACAAACTCATATTGTAAAGCTCTTTTCATAAGACAAAGAACACTGAACATTTTAAGCTACTTCCACAGAAAAATCAAAGAACACGCGATTTAGTTTGAAAAACTGGTGAAAATAGGAATTGGAAATTGGTTTACTTTTTCTTTAGCGCTTCTACGTAATCAGTTTTTTGTCTTACTTCACAACCAAGTGCACAATCCGAATGGAATGGGACCTGCCCATCACACCTTGCTATGTACTTACGTTCGAAATATTTGTTGTTGTGATGTTCGAAATGTTAGAATTTTTTGTTATTGTTAAAATTATACGCCACAGTCACCGAGCTTAGCAGTGGGACCACTAGGTAGAGCTGAAATTGATTTAATAATGATGCTAATCTTCCTTTTCACTAGTCGAACCTCGGCCAGTCTCGACAGAGACAAGCCATGTGCACAAGTGTTTGCGCAAACACAGGTGCACTCTCTATTCCCCCACTCTCATAATCTGATGGGACGACACACCGACACCAACTCTCCCCGTGAATAAATAATAATCATGTTACGGTTAATTTATGCTTTGTGTAGCTGTGTGGTGCCGGCTTAGAATTTTCACCACCCCAACTCTTCCCGCGGGTGTCGTAAGAGGCGCCTATGGGATATCCACTTGAGGCGGGCAGCAGCGTCTCCTTCAGAACAATTCTACCACCAAACTGCGATCCCCAACCCGCATGGACAGCGTGGGGATTATGGACATTACCCCCATGTGATAAAAGCCAATAAGGCGCTTATCAGGGGGAGGCCTGCGTCCAGTAGTGGACCAATACAGGCTGTTGAAGTTTAGGTTGTTGAAGAAGTTATATTGCTTATTATATGCTTATTATATCTGTCACAATATGCACGCTCCCTTACAAATATAGTAGCAAAGTTTAGCGACACGGTAAACTTACTGCATTTTCCTATTGATATCCAACGGTCGCCTCGGAGAACTTTAATAGAATCAGATACTTTGATTCAATCTTTATACTACAAGTCGGATATTTGATCATTCTCTCCAGATTTACAAAGTTTACGTGAAGAATAGACTTTATATTTTGAAATTTATAAACTTACTAGTTATTTACTTGACTCTTACTATTTATTTGGTTTAAATACAGTTGATTGTAAATACTTTTTGGGTCAAGAACTAAACAAGAACAAAATTAAAAATTTTAGAAACACCCTGACAGATTTTCATGAAACATGGCTCATGAACACACGAGACAAAATTATCTATGACACAAAAAAAACTAAACGAAAATCGGTTCATCCGTTTGGTAGCTACGATACCACAGACAGATACACAGACACGCTAAACTTATAACAACCCTCTCTTTTTGCGTCGGGGGTTAAAAAGGAATAAACGTATTAAACAGATAAATAATAATAAAAAAAAACAACTTCATCAAGCTTTTTTCTGGGGAAAAGTAGACTACGTTCTTTTTTCGCGTTCCTGGGATATCAATTCTATCCTTGCTAAATTACATGATCCATTCAGCCGTGATAAAGTTACAGACAGAGATACTGTGGAGTGTCTGTGTACAGACTCTTTATTACTTTCTTAGTTTATATTTTTAATGGAAAATCGTTACATTTAGTATGTAGGCTGGATTAATGTTGAAACTCTCATTGGTAATGATATTTTTCGAGATGATAGATTTGAATCACTTTTAAAATAAAACTGTTTCTATAAAGTATTTCATTCTTTTATTCAGTTTTCATTCAATTGTCTGCCTATCAACATGTAGAGACTTCATATGCGAGCATGTTTCAAAATTAAAATAGATTCCTGGACGGCATTGCTTGATGATTTCGTAGTTCCTAAGCGAAAATGCCGCCATTGTATATTGTTTAAAAATATGACTTAGTTTATTTCGGTGTCAAAGTGAGTTTGTATTGCAATGTGCTAGGTATTTTATGCGAGGTTATATTTCGGCTCCTGGAATCATAACTTAAAACTTTGCCATCTGTTTCGTTGATCAAGTAGGTACTGCGCAATAATGGTAGAGAAAGGAAAGAGAGATGCTATAAATAATTTTTATTACTTCCTTGATGCATAGCTACGAGAATTGTTTGATGAAGGAATATTGAATTGAATTTAAATTTTACTACGAGTGCCAGTTTCAAATATTTTTTCATGTGCAGTGTATTTCGGTCGTAGGAAAAGTTGAGCTGAAAAATTCTAAAACTATTTCTGTAGTTTTTAGGTTTGTGTTGAATGATTGTTGATTTTATAACGTATTTTGCTTTGTACCTACTGTTGAAAATAAGAGCTTGCAGGTTCGGTTCCTACTGCGTTACAAATGTTTTTTTTGTTTTGAATCCCATTATTTGGTGGCATCATTTTCTATGAAAGATTATTTGTTTTCCATATACATACTTAAAATATATACATATAACACTAAGGTCAAATAGGATTACACCGATATTAAATAAACAAATGGAACAGCAAGGTAAGTCAGAAATGTTGAACAATGTAAATTATCTTAGAAGTAATAACTACAAAGTAATAACTATAACTATTATATAAATATATTTACTGTTTGAATAGATATTTGTGCGCGCATTTGAACAACCAATAGAACGTGGTTGTTCACATAATCTCGTCTTCGCTCAGCTTCAGTGGATACCACCGATCGGAGATCACACTAATATTATAAATGCGAAAGTTTGGATGGATGGATAGATGTATGGATGTTTGTTACCTCTTCACGCCAAAACTACTAAACGGATCGGGCTGAAATTTTGCATTCAGGTAATTTTAATCCTAGAATCAAACATAGGCTCCTCTTTATCCCATAAATCAGTTCCCGTGGGATAGAAATCACCTTTACACGTTTCCATAGAAACAACGCATGCGAAGCCGCGGGGCGCAGCTAGTGTATCATAATTGAACGCGAAGCAAAAAAACAAGATCGAAGCGGGGATATGAGCTGCGCCTCGCTAGCCGGTGACGTCACGCAGCGGAGAAGAGAAGGCTAGTGCATTCATCGCAACAAACATCCAACACTCACCGCACGCTGCTCAGTTCCGCTCTAGCCAGCACACATCTCCGCTCCAGTCTAGCCAGTACGCATCTCCGCACAGCTTCGGTGGAGACCCCCTAGCTGAAAAACGTCTCTTCTCTTCTCCGCTACAGACATCTCCTCACATAAATACTTTCGTAGTTTGACGAATTCATTATGAAAGTAGGCGGGTTAACTACAACCTGATGAAGTCCCTCGTTAAGGGATGAAACGTTGGTGTTCTACCAACACAAACTAGGTTCGTAGTTAACCCGCTCACTTTCATAATGAATCTCCACACATCTCCGCTTTAGTGGAGTCCGGGCCTAAGACGCAAAAGATTGCAAGTGGGTATCAATCACAGGTTAATTTAATAGGTGATGTAGATTCTATCACTATTAAAGTTTTTGTTTTAAAGTGCGTAGGCCTCACACTCTGGCTAATTTCTAAGAAATCAAATAATATCGCAAAATATTTTAGTAGTGTAGTTGGTTAGCACATTCCGGTACTGACGGAAGGATACGGGATCAAGTCCCGTCGAAGTCAATAAATTTTGCGATATTATTTCATTTCTATCACTATTACTTTAGTGAGGCGTTGTTAATACTTTTCATGAGACGTTGGGAATAACTCTAATGTTTGTATGGTTTTCAGCGACTTGTTCCGGGTTTGGTGATGTCATAGCAATAACCTACCTACTAGTTACCAGCAAACAAAGCCTTCCAGATAGTCCACAAACTCTGACCTGAATTCCATACAAATATGGACAATAGCCGGAGGTATTTGCGAGTGTAAATTGAAACATGTCGGCTGTTAATTGTGTCCAGGTCCGGCGTAGGATAATCCCGTCGACCTTCACCACTTGACGGGTTAACACCCTGTTAATAAACCTGAGGAATCACACTTCACACTAACATTATATATGCGAAAGTTTGAATGGATGTTTGTTACTTCACGCCAAATCTATTAAACGGATCGAGCTCAAATTTTGTATAGATGTAGGTCTGGACCTGGAATAACACACATGATACTTTTTTATCGCATAAATCAGTTCTCAAAGAACATAAATAACATTTCAACGTTTCCATAGAAAATGAGTAGGTACCTTTAATATAAATGCAAAGGTTTGGATGAATGTTGTTACTTCTTCACGCTAAAACTTCTGAACGGATTGGGGTGAAATTTTGTAGATGTTCTTAGACCTGAAATAATACTTCATCTTCATTATCAGCCTTCTGTAGTCCACAGCTGGATATAGACCTCCCCTAATGAGCGCCTTAGCGCCCTGTCTTAAACTTGCATATACCTATCAATAATTAGTACCTAACAAGCAACTCATGGCACAGGGGCCATTTTGAGAATACTAGGGAACTGTTTTCTTTTCATGTTCTTTTCTTTTAAATTGTATGTCCTAGTTACAAATTAACGTTTCTATTTCTACCATTTTTTGTTAAATTATTGTAGGTCAAACAAAGTGTTAACATAAATACACAGCATAGGCCTTTTTCTTTAGATTTTAGCAGAGTATTCATTTATTTCTCGTAATCCAGCCCGCAACATGGTTTCCAATGTTAAAACTTGTGAAACGAATATCGTATTTGACTACGCACTATATTTTGATGAAACAAGGGGAGGCCTAAAATAGTTTTCTATTCTATGTTTCAAAACAGCACTTACTTACTTATAATATTATGCTTTATATGTACCTAATGTAACATGGTCAGTCAATAAAGGCTTTTTGATTTGATTTGATTTGATTTGATATTTTGATGCCTGATAGATAGAAAGTATATCAATTAGTACATTGTCGTTTACAGAATGATAAAATATGGTTTGGTTACAGAGTTATTACATATTTTGTACAATGTACTATTTCGACGACATCATGCTAAAAGGCGCACCGGCTGCCATTATTTTATTTGACATTTATGTGTCAAGATTGAAGGGTTAAGTGAAGTTTGACAATAATTACACGAGTCGCTGCATCCGAAGACATTTAGTAATCTACTTTTTAACCCGTAAACAACGGGTGCAAAACTGCGGTCGAATCTAGTCTTTGTTCACTTACACTGAAGGTTTTTAGTAAGTGTAAACCTGCTTTAAAGGGTTCTTAGCCAAATTTGAAAGACAAGAGGTGCTTAAGCGTTTATGAGGGCTTGTTTTTAATCATTTTAATGGTTCTTAACCACAGTGAACGGTTTATTGAAAGCGATTATTTTATATCAGCTTCTGGTCACAGCTGCGCACTCTGCTTCTCTATAAAAAGTAGGTTGTATACCTTATAAAATAAGGAAGGTTTGAGCTATTGCCTAAATTTGCTCATGAAAGCTGCATAAGCAGTTTTCTACTCAAGCAGTTTCTTTTTTTTATTGGTAATGGTCAAGCGTTTGACCACCAACTCACCAACACACTTAAAGTAAGTGAAGATGTGGCCTAAGATGGAGCACGCTTTCCCAGAAGGAACTATTTCCACTAGACTTGAAGACTCCAAGATTATACTCTAACGGGAAAACAGACGCAGGAAGCTCATTCCACTCTTTGGCCGTGCTTATTAAAAAAGTAGAGTAGAATTTTTTGGTTCGACACTGTAATTAATTGTGATTCTAATGTATTATCTACGTTAACTTTCACAAAATAAAATTGTAGAACTGAAAAGCTAATAGGATATAATTCTCAGGATTAAAGAACTATAATATATCCTCTTTTCTTGAGCATCTATCTGAAAACGCATGTCTTTCAATCCAAACGACGATCAATGTCGTTGCCGTTCTAATTAAGTTTATTTAGACTGTTTTATGATAATGAATCATAATTTAATCAATAAATAAATAAAATTAATAATGCTGGACACAGCATCGTCTAGCCCCAAGCTAAGCATAGTTTGTTTTATGGGTACAACACAACAACTGATATACATACTATTCATCATCAAAATCAGCCCTTGTTGACCCACTGCTGGGCATAGGCCTCTCTATGCCATTCACTTCTGTCTTGTGCTAATCTGGGCCAGGTGGATCGTTGTCGTGATTGATTGATCAATGATTTGGATAAAACAACCAAATAAAAACATTAACAGCAGTACCACAACAACCAACGTAAACACTGCTCTAACAAGCGTTTAGTTAAATAGTGTCTAAACAGTTAGACATGTGTTTAAAAAGAGTTTAACTTTCGTTTAAACTATGTCTAAGCCGTGTCTAACTGTAAACCGTCGTAAAACACAGTTTTGTAACGCTTTTGTTAAACAACCGCTCAAAACTTTTTAGTAGTAAAACTGTATGAATTCTCGTTTATTAGTTATTTGTATAGTGAATATTGTTTTGTTTTATCACATTTGAATCTTTTCCTATAGATTCTTATATTATATTCCTATAGATTACCCGCACAGATCTTCGTTGTAATGATAAAGATTTTCGTGAAACGAAACTTCTAACAAAGCTCTTAATACTTCAAAGAAATCACGTACTTAAACCTAGAGTCTCGTTTAAGATCATAAAAAATAATTATAGGAATATTACTGGGTTTACGATACAGGGTGTTCGTGTTCAGAGTTCTTTCTTGATAACCAGAGAATATTTCCTGGAGATAGCGCGAAGTAATCTCAACGGGAATTATGTTGTTTTATTTTATTTACTGCCTCTTACTTTTGCGGAAAGCTTTGGACGTAAATGTTTTGCGCCGTTTTCGTGGCTTACTCTAGATTTTACTCATCGTCCTATAGCTTCACCATATGATTGTGTTTTGTTCTTTGTTCCTTCACTTACTACTACTTGTGAGCGTATCACACACATAGAAATATTTCGTGCTAAAAACTGAACGTATGTCGTCCGAGCAGACCGCGTATACGACACAGTCGCATTTTTTGCGAGCTATGAAATTCAAAAAGTCCGTACGTTACACATTCTTATTCATCGAAGAAGCTTGAGTAAAGCGAGGTGGGCAAATAGAGTAGTAGACTAAATAGAATCCATGAATAAAAATGATAGAGGAGATAATAAACTACAAAGATGCCTCTCTGATCTAAAAGCCATAATCCTCTCTCCACTTTAGGCTGGATTGTTACAGCGATACTAGAAAAAAGTTAGACATCTGTTGAGCGCGTGTTTGACAAAAACGTTACCACAAAACTGCGTTTTACGACGATTTACAGTTAGACACAGCTTAGACATAGTTTAAACGAGAGTTAAACTCTTGTTAAACCCATGTCTAACTGTTTAGACACTGTTTAGCTAAACGCTTGTTAGACCAATGTTTACGTTGGTTTTTGTAGTAGCGCTGTTGTACTTTAAGCCATTTCTTAACAGTGTTTAGTCTTTTTCTGACGTGTGTATGAACATCGACAGAAAATTAAAACAACTTTAATAGTACATTGTGGTACTAGTGTGTAACAACGAGCCGAGGACGGTGATCATCAATACACACGTGTATCATACGACGTTTTTCAACACATTTGTGAATAAAATAACAATAAAAACTTATTTTATTACAGAGAAAACAAAAGTTATATATGAGTGAAAGTTTTATTTACTAAACACGTACGAGTTAAAATAAAATTTAAATAAGAAGTTGCATGAAATGAGCAAGCAACACGATCTTTTTTTTGAATAAAAACTTTTTTAAGAACAAATCAACTCAACCAATAAAATAAAATAAACTATTCTGTGCCTAATTGCGGTGACCATAGAGCCACTTTATGAGCAAGGTGTTGGAAAAAGGTTTACTCTACAGGTAATAAATGCTTCGTGGAGGTTAATAAAATAAGAAGTTAGTTTATGGATCAATGCTTCACATTTTTTCAGGTAGATTATGCCTCTTCCTAAAGTCACGTTGGTATGTAGGCAGCTATACGTGTCCAATTACGAGTGAATCACTCGAAATGCCCTCTTTGATCTTGTTGCGAACAATAAAAACAGGGTTGAGCCTGGAGGCACCGACTACTGACAATGCGACCGTAAAATATATCGGCGTTATTTTCGTGTTTACTTTTAGTGTAGGCCCATCGATCCAATCTGAATAAACGCGGCTTGTTTTATAGTGTGTTTGTTTTTTATACTAACAGGGTTGGGTAAAACTACACGGTTTTACTACGGGG
Organism: Eupithecia subumbrata; assembly: GCA_949316285.1. Taxonomy (NCBI): domain Eukaryota; kingdom Metazoa; phylum Arthropoda; class Insecta; order Lepidoptera; family Geometridae; genus Eupithecia; species Eupithecia subumbrata. Next base: position 26,074,562 of record OX438644.1, on the reverse strand, counting down.
CTTACATGTGCAAGAGTCCCGATTGCGTTACTAGGCACGCTTACTAAATGGATCTCTTGATTCCGTGACTATCCGCTAAGGACGGAATTTGTAATTTAATCAAGTCCTTTTTTGTTTTTTTTTTACTTTAGGAATAGTAATAATAATAATGCTGGACAATCCAAACATCATCTTCTAGCTGCAAAGTAAACAGAGCTGTGTGTTAAGAAATGACTAAAATGAATAACTATAGAGACAGAACAACAAAGAGCTTTCTTAGTATCTTTCTATTCGTCTATTTGCAAATAGCTTTGTCAAAAACATAAAAATTTAAAAGTTATGCAAAATCTCTAAATTTAAAAAGTGAGATGTAATAAAAACGTCAGCAGCAAGCCTTCATGAAAACCAAGCGGTAAATAAGGCAAAGGTCCCTGCAGTATCCATATGTCCCCGGGAGCATTCGCGGGAATGAGCAAAAACAAGTGAAAATAAAGTGAAAACGTTGTTATTCTCGTGTGGATTACCTCGTTCCTGTTATCCCAGTGTCTCTGGAGCACTCGGATAAAAAAGTATGAACTTAATGACTTTCGTGTGTTCTCTCTCATACGGATTTTGATTGCACTCACTAATTTCGGATAGTAGAATAATATCTGGGACTTATCGCATACCTTTTGTCTTTATTTCTCAACAACTAGCTGCATTCTTACTATCCGTTGTCCTATTACCCGTTTTCCTGTAGGAATGAAGCATTTTCCCGCTGTAAAAAGTAGCCTATGTTCATCAGGAATAATGTGGGCTACTAATGGTAAAAGAACTTTTCAAATCGGTCGAGTAGTTTTGGAGCCTATTCAATACAAACAAACAAACAATCAAATCTTTACTCTTTATAATATTAGTAAAGATGATAATGATGAACTCTAGGACATGGTTTTTAATGTTAGCCGATCCAGATTAAAGTCTGACCAGGGTTTGACATAGGTATCTACATGTGCGCCTTTTATTTCATCAGCTACGTTTTGTCTTGAAAAATAATATCTTGCCTGGCGCTTCTGCTCATTTAAATAAATAAATAATGCTGGACAATTCACACAGCATTATCTAGCCTCAAGCTAAGCAGAGCTTGTGTTATGGGTACTTAGATAACTGATATACTTAATACAATACACTACATAGATAGATATTTTTTATTATACATAGAAAACACCCAGACCATCGGAACAAATTTCTGCAGATCGTACACAAATTTGTTCCGAGGCGGGAATCGAACCTGCAACCTCCTGCATCACAGGCGGACCTTTGCCCGCCTCGCCACGGAGGTCGTCGAATATAAAATTATCTTAAGTGGCGAACATAGCGGGTTTAATCTCGGGAACCCTGCGGTCTACTGAAATGACTTATGTTTTTATTCGTAGGTTTTACTTAATCATTTGATTCCTCTAAGCCAGTTTCTTAATTCGTTGCGTAGTTTTCTTGTAAATCAACAAAACTAGATTTTTGCTCTGAAGCCTTTCCAATAACGTACGATCTGTCCCGCTCCTATAATCAATCCTATGCCCATACTTCTAACAAAATGGCGCGCAATGTGCCCTATTACGCCATCTGTGTGAATTGTCCAGCATTATTTATTTATCATGTCAAAGACTGATGATGATGCTGCTTTGATAATAGTAGTGCCAAATTAGTAGGTAGTTAAAATTAATTCCGACAGTAAATAAGAAATTTGATCCAAATGGAGACACCTTAAAATCCTAGTTTTCATAATAATATTACGTTTTCAAAATAGGGCGAGCACTAATTGGACCCATTAAAGTTTGTTACTGCAATTATTTCGGGCAAAGATTATTTTGTTCCAGGCTGCGATACTGAAACCTCTTATTCTCTGAAAGTATTTTGATGATATTAATATTGGAATATTTTCTTTTAATAGACTTCAGATTTCTCGATCCTTATAGTAGTTTAAGTAAGTTTGAATATCACCTTTTATGTATTTTGGGCACTATTTTAATAAGTTCAAGATGGCTTATTTATATCAATATCGTCCTGATTGAATTAGTAAGTAAATTTAAAAGAGATTAGTAAATTGTAAAGGATACTGAAAATTATATTCATTGTTATATGGCAAGGGATGGTTTGCGCCCTTGAATTTTAGACCGGAACAAAATAATGAGTATAATTTTCAGGGGCAGAGAATCAGAAATAAGCGGACTCCAAGGGAACCCTATCAGAACTTCAAATAAGATTCAACGATGCGTGCTTATAAGGACGAATTTAGGTTAACTCTTATCATTTGTAACGTCATGAACCTATTCTGCCACAAGAATGGGCTCCGATTTTGTAAAGTTTGTGAGCGCCGGCAACGCATCTTCTGTCCTCTGATAATACAAGTGATAAATCGCCCAGCATCTTACACCTTATAAAGTACCCAATTTACTATAAAATATTGTCGTGGGGACCATTATTTATTTATTTATTATCAACATAAACTACGCATAGTATGCACTGTTCATTATTCCCGTGGTATTTGTGGTCGTATGATAAATCAATTGAGTGATTTTATAGTTCGCACTTTATTTAATATTGCCTGTCTAGGGCACGCATATTGGTTTTGATGAAAATCTCTGATAAAAAAATTGTTGAAAATTACTTTGTAACAGAATAATATGTTCTTTTTCGTTTTTTTTTTTTATTAAGTATTTTATTTCCAAAGAATTGGTATAGAGAATTAGTATTATATATTTATAGAGATTATAGAGAATTAGTATGGAGGTGGCCATGCATTGTCATGTAGGAACCGTTATTGTTTTTTTTTTTTGATTTGATCTTTTACGGGGGGTCATAAAGTCACTGTGTGATAAAACTCCACTACAATAAATAGATTAGAGATTTAAATCAGCCGGCCAAGTGAGAGTATACTCGCATACGGAGGGTTTCATCTCATCGTTTAAACATAATTCTCAAACGAATCTCTAGAAACACCAACTGTTTACCCCTTAAATTTTAAACTTTATTTCATTTTTAGTATATTTTGATATTAAACTTGAACTGTTACTTACTTATAGAAAGTCTCATGTGTCCTATTAAGGTTCAAGAGATAAAACGTCGACAAATTTAAAGACAAAATAGCAAAAAAATCGTGTTCTTCGTATAAGAGCCCCTTCAAATTTATTTTTGTTTTATTTTCAGTATTTATGTGTTGTTTTTTTTACTGGGCAGAAGCCTTTATTCACAAAGAAAATTATAATATAATTAGTATTTACAATTGAAACAATTGAGCTAACTGCAGACTGTTACAAACAATCAAAGGTAGCTCAACTGATCCATATCAATATATTGTGTATTTGTTGTTGGTTTTGCAAGAGAAATCCAAATTCAATGAAAATTTCAAATGTCTAGCTTTTACGATCATGAGATAGAGCCCTCTGACAGACGGACAGACAGCGGAGGCTGAGTATTAGAATTTCGTTTGCACCCTTCGGGTAAGAAACCCTAAAAACATCATAATTCGTAGGTTCAGAAATATTACCATTAAAATGAAACTTGATACCTACCAGAAGAAACTATTGTAATATGGAAAGATTCTACTTACTAATTGTTTTCAGAAAGTCAATCAAAATTATAATTCGGCAGTAGGAGTTCGCTTGCTCAAGTTGCTTGAAGTTTCAAAATCTTGCTATTACAGAATCGTGTCTGTCTCTCCAGTCTTTGTTAGTTTGATGGACCAACCAAGACCAATTAAACTAGTAATCTATACCTTTCTGTTACCACAAAATTGCTATTGATAAAAGGTTAATGGAGGTCAAAACAATCTCTATTAGTCACAATAAATATTTAATAACTGTTTTAGTTCATGGCATTATGTATGTAGATCTACATGTAGATATTTTATTTTATTTTATTTCGTTGTATTCGGAGAACAAAAAGTCTTACACACTTTATAAATAAACTTACATAATAACTCATAACCATTTATGTGTCCTCGCATGTACAATAAATTCAATAGTAATTTGGTTTCGGTAGGTACCTATCACTGGGCAATTTTAGTAAATTTTAGTAATGTACCACACACATTGCCCCCTTGGGAAAAAGTTTATTTCACGGTTATAATACTTTGATTAGTTTGACAAACGTATTACTAATTTAAAATAACCTGCCAACATTCAAAACATAGGTTAGTAAGGTAGCTGGGTCGATCCCCAGCGAGAAGCCCGAACCTCCCTTTATGGCCATCGTAAAAGAGGTAGGGTAAGTAATTTTATCACTGGCTAGTTCCCAGATTGAACTGAATTTAAATTTTCCCTTGCATTTTGCTCAGGAAATGAGACAGCGGCCGAAATGGGGTGAAAAATATTGGTGTTTATAAAATATAGTGTCGCTAAGGAAGTTGTTTTGTATGGATAATGGCGTATATATTCTGCTGGGGCTTTTCAAAAGGTTATGCACTTAGGAGCTTCTGAGATGCTTCGGTGCCTTGTCAATATTGGTGAATATTAAAATATCTAACCAACCATGAAATGAGATTATTTCCTCGTTGTATTATTACATATCGGAAGAATGAAGCATGACTAGAGGTATAATCCAGTTATGGTGACTTATGTTTACCTTTCCTCATTTTCTTGGCATTCGTTTATTCTGCTATACTTGACTTCACTTTGGTTGACTTATATGTGTCGTTATTTGAAACTTTAACGTAAAGATGGTCAAATAGGCCCTTAGATGGCAGGTGGCTAATAACCATACCATTGGCACTTAGAATGATCGTGTACAAGGTAACGGGTTAAAGTCTCATCAACCTCGAAACTTCAAACAATAACCATTGCGATGGACACTAAACCTAATTTAGGTTAAACGATGTTCTTAGTAATCGACAATCAGGGCAAAAAGGAAAGCGGTGATAAGATCCTGAAATCTCGTTAGTTAAAACCGGTATTTTTAGATACTACGGAAACTGGCTATTTTCAGTCTGGTGAGGGAAGAGCTGAAGTGACAGCGGGCCTGCCTTACCTCGCGAAGAACCGACAACCGCTGGGATAAACGTGTTCTTGAGTGGAGACCGCGACTCGGCAAACGTAGTGTAGGACGCCCTCTGGCAAACAGAAAACAGGTTTTGTTGAGCAGTGGACTCACATAGGCTGATGATGATGATACCGTAGACTCTCTATTCTGAGGGAATAGAGAGTCTACGGTATCATCATGGTGGCCAGTTTTAATGGAAACTAACTAGCCATATGCGCGGAACATATTATACAAGTATGAAAAACGAACCCTCCAGTAAATGCGTTATGGTCATCATCATCATCCACATCAGTCTATATTAGTTCACTGCTGGACAGGCTTATGCCTTCCATAATGAGCGCCATAGCGCCCTGTCTTCAGCTTGCCGAATCCAGCATCTGCCTGCAGATTTTCGCAGATCGTCATCCCATCTGGCCGGAGGGCGTCCTACACAACCTTCTGTTTCGGCTCTACCTCCCTGATAATTACGTTCGCAACAGAAGCCACAGACTTTTCTCTGTGCCCTTTAGTAGAACCGTCGCTCGTGCCAACTCCCCACTGCCTCGCACCCTCGCCGGGCTCAACAGACTTCTTGACCAGAACCCAAACTGTGATATCTTCGCAGACGAATGGAAGAGTTTAATGTTGGTATGCCTGAGGTTTTGCGAGAGTGATGACTGAAAGGATGCCTGTTTGTTTTTGTTAATGTTAATTTAATTTGTCTTAATCATGTTAATTTTATGAAAATCTTATTTATTATTTCAATTAATTTATTTATTTGTCTCATCGAAAATAATCAATGTTAATTATTCTTTATTGATTTATTTTATGAAATGTTTTAAAATTTTACAATAATTTTAAGTAATTAGATAAATTATGTTTTTTAATCTTAAGTAACTATTGTAATTGGTTTGTAAAACTCGTGTATCAAAATAATAAATAAATACACTACGTTTGCCGAGTCGTGGTCTCCACTCAAGAACACGTTTGGTGGTGCTTTGGTATTGATATTGCGAAAGGAAAATTTTACCATAGTATTTTATACTTTCGATATTCCTAAATGACTAAAATATACGAAAAGAGAAGAAGATAGTTCTTGCTCTTCAAAATGTTAATCTGTAACTTTGACTGACTTTATTTCATTAATTAATTGTGTTTTAATTTTATTTTTTAGCCTTTTCATACTATTTGTTTTTATTTTACCTGAATGAAATCCTTAAATGAATTGTATTTACGTTTTATCTACACACAAAGATAACTCATAAATCAATATAATTTTTATCCACACACATGTTACTCGCCCATGATTATTCTTTGCATGCAGTCTTCACCTCTAATATACTGACACATGACATGATTTTACTAGAGTCACTATTTGTTATTTTATTGACCTTTGATCTTTGGTTTTAGTGTACACTGAACATTGTTTTGGTGATTATTGATCATAAAAAGTATAAAGACTGTCAGTTTTTGTCCCAGGTGGTTGATTACGACAATTATGCCTACCATCGCATAGCCACGTAGTACACAGCTCACGTCTACCGCCGGTGAGCCTTCAGTTAATAATTCAATCACCCTGCCCCTGAGAGGCGGGCAAACGCACAAATATGCAAATATGGCCCAGATGATACTTACTAACTTTTATATTAAATTTGTGGGCTAAATTATCTTGATATGTGGCCGATGGGTCAAAGTTATACGGCACTTGTGAACAGCTTCACAACATATAACTTGAGTGGCCCTTTAGGCCATTTTCGAGGCATAGTGGGCGAAAACCGGAATTTGAATTATTTTATTTTCTCAAGGCGGCTTTCGCCACTTCAAAATCAAAACCAAAACACTGGATGTACACTTAGAAAGGTCAAATTATAAAATTAAACACTGACACGAAAATAAAGTGATAAAATCACAATCAAAAACTCTATTTCCATAAATACAATAAATGTACACTTAGAAAAGGTCAAATTATAAAACTAACCATTGACACGGAAATAAACTGACATTTTTTATTTCTGTCGCTTCGGTGTGTAAAGAAACGACGAAGAAACTTGTAAGTTGTTATTTTTCGAGTTGGAACAAAACGTCTAGATAATCTGATAATTTATAATAAGCCATTTTGCACAACAAGGGTTTGACAATTTGTTTGAATTTATTTACTGATAATTTTTGCAACTCGCTAAGAGTTTTTTTGTAGAAGCGTATATAACATTAGATATTACACTACCATGATATTGTGACCACTACCTTATGTGTTCACCCCTGAATTATGAACGCTGCAGTTCATGATTCGCCACTCACCATTGCTACTAGGAATTGTAGGATTTTCTACGGGGTGATATCTCGTAGCTCGTCTCGGCTGAGCAGGTGCTTGACCAGATGAGGTTAATTATGTAAGCAAAAAGCTTTCTCTAAATGTAATAAATAAAATAATAAGCCTTTATAAAATTTTTGAATAATAATAAATAAATAATGCTGGACAATCCACACAGCATCATCTAGCCCAACCCAAAGCTGAGCAGAGCTTGTGTTAGATGACTGATATTCTTAATACGTGACTTGAATAGATATTTTTTACTATGCATAGAAAATTCCCAGAACAGCCGAAACAAATATTTTTAGATCGTACAAAAACTTGTCCCAGAGCGGAAATCGAACCCGCAACCTTTTGCGTCGCAGGTTGACTTTCGCCCACCACGCCACATCGGTCGTCAAAAGGTACCATTTAAATGGCATCCCATTCATTTTCTTCCATTTGGGTTCCTTCTTCTTGGCAGCCCAAACGAAGCGCTACAGAAAATGGCGTCGTAAAACACAAAATTATCCTTATCTCAACCTTTACGTAAACCACTTCCGGCGTAAATGAAACCGGATATAAAACCTTAAATTACAAATAAGTAATAAACCCATTATTAGATATGGCAAGATATCAAAAAGCTATAATAAATTCTAAAGTTGTTGTAAAATTTTATACGATCTCTCGTTCTGCTAAACTGAACTTTGCGGACGATACGAAGTTTATGTTTTATACAAAGATACCTAGTAGTTATATGATTACTTTAAAAACATATATATTAGTTGAACTTGGTCGCCAATACGTTTGATAAAGCTCCCATGTAAAATATATATCCAATTGCAATAAAAGAGCTTTTTGAAAATTCATTGAGGGAATTAGTTAAGTATTAGAAAAGCTTTTGTTCTAAACTCTCTCCTTCGTTGTTTACTAATTCTAGACCAATATAAATTTAATTAAAACTCCTTAGATAAATGTCTTTTTCGACAGGGTGTACTTTGTTTGACCTTTTGAACATAAGCTTCGTAAGTAATTTGATGTTTATAACAGAAACCTTTAACCTTTAACAAACTTAAAATTTCTGATTGCTAAGCGGACTTTTAAATATATTAATGTCTTATTACTCATCTCGGGAAGAGATTTTTGTATATAATACTGAAAAAGTCATCGATATCAATTAGCGAATCATAAATCGACTTCAGATTCTAATAACTCATCTCTGAATGATGTTTGTGTAAGTTAGTAGTAATGGAATTCGGGATTTGAATGGTACTAATTTCATTTTACCGTTTTCATAAACTAGTCCGATGTTTTATTATGTATCATTTTGTGCGGTACTTAAAAAGATACCGCATTTGTAAATATTTGCATGCAAACAATGAAACTTTTTCGTTTAAGTTGCGGATTAACCGTATATGAGAATAACGAGTTAATTTTATTTGACGTAGAACGTTTAAAATTGCATAATCAGCGCTTGCCAGGAGGCATCTTGCCAGAATCCTGTAGTGATAAATCTCACTGGATTCCATTGAATAGAGACTTGTGCGAATTATTAACGCCCCATTAGTCTTCGCCAAACGTCTTTATTTGTATAGAAAATCTTATTGAATTCTATATACCTACTGCGAGAGAATTATAAATGGCTTATCGGCTCTCCGAGCGCGCATTAATCAGATGGTCTGTTTGTTATCTTCGCACCGATCGGATTATAAGATAAATGAAGTCTAATCTTCAATAGGAAAAAATACTTATTGAATAGTTGGTGGACTCTTATTACAGAAAAAGCCAATCTTGCAATAGGACGATGACGGCAATTAAATAAATGTACCTTTTGATGTACTACGCACAAAAAAAAACTATTTTGTGATTATTTGGTAGTATTAATTAACATAGTCTTAAGGCTAATTGTGTATTAGTAGCTTTAAGGTAAATAAAAATATTTTCTCTCTCTCTCTCTCTACTAAAAAATTTACTTGTTTTGAGTAGGTCCGGTACCCCGCCCGGTGCCGGGACAGATCCGATTTTTTCTTGCAAAGCTCTTTAGTTTTCAGCAACATGCGAGCTTTCTCGACCCAAAATATATAGCATGTCCCACACGCGAAGGATGTTCTGGACATCAATCGCTCCTGTCCTAATAACCGTTTAAATAGCAGAAAGATTTATGGAAAATCCCCAACAAAAGAGCCCTCGATCCTACTCCGATAAATCTACGCACGAAATAATACGATCCCAAGCGATTTGTACTGGGACAAAGACTGTTTCGGCCGCTAGGTAATAAAGGAAGCTCAGCAATGGATGAGCAAATTGGTCTAAAGCACGATCGTGACTTGATCAAAATTATGATGGCTCTAAGGATTACCAAGAAATTCATTACATAGTTTTAGTTTTCATTGCATTCCTGTCATTACAAAGGTGTTACAATTTTGAGGTATTTTGTACATCATCATTAATATCAATATTGACATTTGAACAACAACCTAGAACGTTTCTCCAATCCCAGTACATAGTTTTAGTTTTCATTGCATTCCTGTCATTACAAAGGTGTTACAATATTGAGGTATTTTGTACATCATCATTAATATCAATATTGACATTTGAACAACAACTTAGAACGTTTCTCCAATACTAGTAGTTTTGTGCTATAGTCCTGAACAGAACTACTGAGACACAAATTGTCCCAGTCGTTTCAGCATGCGGAAGTATATTGTGTAAGAAACTTTATAGGGAAACGAAAATCTTGTCTTTCCATTGTTTCATTTCAAACGAACATTCAAACTGTATCTAATCTTGGTATGTAATGTACATTAGATTGGACAATTTCTCGTTTAAAATATTATGGGAACTTATAAATCATATTATAAGTTTACAACGGCTGGGCTTCGATTCGTAACTTGTGTTGCCATTAAATATTTTATGGTCCTACAGCCTGTTTCTGTACGAAGCCTCGAGGGAACATTTGGCTGGTTTTATAGGTTGCATCACGTCTTACATATACCTACAGCTGACGGATCTGAAGAATACTAGCTAGTGAAATAACGATGACTATAAAACATTTTCTGCCTACTTGCTGATACCTGCCTTATATTTATAAAATGGTCGCGGAAGCGCTCATGTGCTTTCGGTATTTCGATCTGCGGTTTCATGTACTTTCGATATACCGTTATCCGGTATTTTGACTTCCGGTATTCTGTAGGACAGTCTCCTTCGCACTACCGCTAGTAAAACTAACCGCTAGTGCGAATAACCTCGCGGCTAGCTCCTTTTCCAGTTTCATTTGCAACCACAAAATTTCCACCGCGGCGGTGCAACCACGGCGGCCAACCGGATGGGTCTTTGAGCGCATCTACATGTTGGCCGAGTCGTGCCGATTCTTGATTCGCTTAGGTTAGTCTTGAGCAGGCGGTGGTTCATCCACTTTGTGGTGGTTCATTCATTTATTACGTAAGATGATTTTCGCTAGTTTTTGACCCCATAATATAAGAAAAAATAAGAATAGGCCGACCCCTCCCCTCCTGTTTATTATTTATTACGTAAGAATCTAAAGAAAAGAATGAATACCTACAAGTTTAGTTTGTTTTAATGTTTATTCTTCAGAGTAATAATTTTTTAAAATGTTTATTTATTTTATACCCACTCACAAAGGTACTAAGTAATAATTTTTATTTTTTGGTAGTAATAAACTTTGGTTTTTTGTGATCTTACGAAAGAACTATCGAGACTCCACCCCCTTGTACGAAAAAATAAGACATGGTCGACCCCCCTCCCCCCCTAAATCGTCTTACGTAATAAACGAATGGCCCCTTAGCTAGTTATTTTTAAGCGACTCTTTCACAGCCCAAGCCGTCAGACTATGGAACGATTTACCTATTGTTGTTAAAAAAGCCACATCTAATCGCACGTTTCAAATAAATGTTTACGAATATTATCTAGACTAGGTAATTAGTATAAAACTTTTAAATCCATCATGGTTATTAACTCTAAAATCATGGTAAATATCCCGTTGTAAATGACTTTAGGTAATTAGTATGTCCCTCAAAGTCACCACTAGCTATTTGTTGATATGTATTAGTGTATATTTATATTTAGTATGTATGTGTATTAGGATTATTTTAGTAAGTTAAAGTTTGTATCTTTGGTACTAAGCCTTTATTCACAAAGAAAATTATAATATAATTAGTATTTACAATTGAGCTAACTGCAGACTGTTGCAAACAATCTACAGGTAGCTCAACTGATCCATATCAATACCAGTCGGAAGCGTCCCCAAGACGTTTGTATTAGTTTTATATTTAGAAAAATTAGCTCCCGCACCGCCTTCCACCATCTTCTCTTTAAATCACTTTAAGCCAGGGATCCCCAAACTATTTTGACAAGTGACCCCTTTTCCAAAATGAACTGTTACCTCAGACCCCCATGACCAAATTACCTACTTTTAAGATCAACCCGCTTATTCATAATGGTCCGCTAACTTAAAACAGCTGCTACAGAGTGTTATTTTTCATTCTGGCTCAGTTCAATAGAAAAAGACAGAGTGAGAATTAGCAATGCTTTAAGTAAGCAGACTATTATGAATAAGGGGGCTTATCTTTAGGTTTTTCCTATTGATACAAAATACCTAGCTACTAAGGTACCAATTATAAAACTTTGCACTTGGTTAAGTGAGTAAAGTTGACTTCATTTTCTCATCAAAATTTATCAAAATAAAAAGCCATACAATTCAGTAAATATCATGTTTAATTTATAATGATTATTACAAATTAAGTACCTACTTAAAGAATCATAAGTCGATAGGAAATTATATTTAAAAAAGTATTAATTTGCAAAGAGAAAATAAAACATTCAGTGTGATGGATGAACCTGGTGACTATCTACCAATCTAGCTACATCCGGTTCAATATTGGTGAGTTGCAGCCTTAAATCTCCACGTTCGTTGATTTTCAAATGGTTTCTTTGTTTCGTCAAAATGTTTGTTACCACACTGAAGCTTTTTTCAACAAGGTATGATGATGGAAAAGCGATAAGGTATTTTTCAGCAATGTTCCACAATGTAGGATACTGTGTTTCAATGTTGCGTTGCAACCAGAACTTCTGATAGCCTTGGTTGAACTTCTGCTTAAGCTCTTCGTCTGTGCTGATGGTAATCAACTCTTCTTGCATTATCACATTGGCTTCTTCTATGGCTGTGGCATTATACGGATTTATTATCCATTCTCCAACGAATTTCAAAACGCAAATGAACTTTCAACCTAAGAGCTCGTTAAATAGTAAAATATCAGGAACAAGTTTGGACTTCAACTTGATCATGAATTCGTTCTTGTTAAATCGCGTAAGCGTCAAATAGAGAGCAAGTCAAAACGCGCCTGAAAGACGTACGCTCGAACTCATTATCTTGCGCAAACTTGTCCTCACTGACTTTTTCATCTTGTACGAACTTGAGACTTTACACTACCACAACAATGCTATTTTCTACAAAAATATTAATTATTCTTAGTACACGTAGGTAACAACAACATAAACAATACAGTACCTACCTAATCTTGAAAGTTTTAAATAAGAACTTGTGTTAATTTAACAGGGGTCGATTTTTAGACCTCGTCGACCCCCAAAATCAGTTTTCGTTTATGTCGACCCCTAGGAAACCGATATCGACCCCAAGGGGTCGATATCGACCACTTTGGGAATCCCTGCTTTAAGCGATAAAACCTTTAAACGCGATTATTAAAGAAAGAAAGAAAGAAGAAAGAAAATTATTTATTAAACACTACAGTACACTAATGAATTAAAATAAAAGACTACTTAGTAACACATACCTACAAAAACACAAGTGAACAAGACTAACACAATACAATACGTAGGTACCTTAACACTAGGACCTATCTACCTATTGGGTTGGTACTAAGTAGCCCACTCAGCAAGCCGACGAGCGCGTGTGTGTAGGTCTAATAGGGCCTGACTCAGCTTGTTGCTCAAACACAAAAAACCTAGGGTAGGTATTTTGTGAAAGAGCGCTGGTTTTCAGTAAAACGCTGTATCAAACTGTTTTACACATAAGTTTTAATGAATAAATCGTTATCTATCTGACTATATATTTTTGATAAGATTCAAAAAAAGGTACCACATTTTAGCACACAATATGTCCACTGGTCCAAACAATGGGGGTATTGACATAATCACCAGCGGCGGTGCTGATCGCAGTGAAGGTGTAAAAATACATATAAGGAAGATTGATAGATAGATAGAAAACACTTTATTATACCACACAAAGACAGGAAACAATATAGAGAAAAACGAGCGATCTCTTCCAGGCAACCTTGGAATGGACTGGACATGAAAAAAACAAAAAAGATGGTGGCACTTAATAAATATATTTAGATACATAAAAAACCAAATACTTACGCTACGTACTATAATACCTACATAACCTACAAATATTATAATAAACTTACATAAAATATGGTTGTCTAACTTTTTACAAGGATAAATGCTGATGAAGCAGTTTTTTAAAGGAGCTCCCTTTCCTCTGGTAGGTCTCCCTTAGTTGACTTTAACGACATCCACGGATTGAGTTGGAGGGGTCATTTCTTACGCTGCTAAAGCCACAGCCATAATAGTCGGTAGTTATTAAAAAATTATCAAAAAAGTTGAAGACAAACCGAGATAAGGAGACTGCTAAAAACTTAGGTATACCAAACCTCAAAGAAAATCTAATAAAAAATAAACAAAGCAAGCGTCTAGGTGTTCTTAAAAGAATCTGTCCTGCTGAGAGCACTTACTCGCAATTTATCTTTCTGTGGATTGCTTTGCTTGTAATCTGTTATGTGCGCGATCTAAGAATTGATGTAAAAAATGATGGGGTACCTACCGGTCTCTTCGGACCGTTCGGATACGGATTGTCGATTTCATTATAACATAACCTTACAACCTTACAACCTTAAAATCTTGATTCTGATCACAGATTAAGGTCCTACTACATACCATACTTACCTTTATTTGTAATTTAAATTGTTTTTATATAGTTTATAAGTTTTCCTCCTTTACGTATATTTTTATCGTGTAACCTAAACCTATATTTTTGTTGCGTAACTTTAATTTTTACCACTCTATGCATAGGCATAGAGACAAAGAGGAAGGTCAAAATAATAGTATTTTCACCTTTGTCTTTGTATTGTAATGTTTATTCGACCCATAATTTGCTCACACTGTGGCACCCTTTATTTAGAAAAACACTAGACTTAAGACCACTTTACTTTTGTTATTATGTATGTTATGTGATTTTTCTCTTGGGAGTTCATAAATAAATAAATAAAGTAATGCTAAAACAGCACTCCTTAAAAAAAGTTTCTGTGGAATGGCACCAAAAATATTCAATAAATTGCCAACCAACTTCAAGTTGCTACCCTTGACAGTGTTTAAGAACAAACTTAATAAACTTTTGACATTAAAATGCTACTATAATATAAATGAATTTTTGTTAGATCGCAACATCAAAATTGACTAATCAGAGTAATCAGTAATGACAATGTTTTAACTTTTTTTTTTATGCATGTAGTTTTACTTAGAATGTTCCTATTATTATGTAATTTATGAATGGATTTTGACATTTCTTTTATTTATATGACTGTGTAACTTAAAATCTATTTTTGTATAATATTATTTTTAGATGCCTACTGCTAACTCCATAGCACCCATTTTGCATGCCCTAGATTAAGGCAAAACATGTCTGGTGCTTACCAATATTAATAACCAACATCTTTGTGACCCATGTTTGCAAATAAATGATTTGATTTGATTTGATTTGATTTGAATGATTTGCACGGTTCAGAGGCTAAGTAAACTTCTGATGGCTTTATGGATTTGAGTAAGTGAAGACTTTTCTAGGTCATGAAGGCAGTCGCTTATCTGCTCTTTTGGCTGGAGTCAGGACAGACTGAAGGTAGATTGACCACACACAGCCTGTCATCGATTTTATACATACACTTAGTCTATAAGTATAATTGATGTTTTTTTACAAAAACTAACAACCACACATCGAGTTCCTATAGACTCATATTTTTTTTTATTTTGAGGGAAAAATAGTAACTCTTCGGGAATAAAATAATACAAAAGATCACTCCAGGACTATTTTCTATTCAAAACCAAAGAATCTTCAAAATTGGTTCTTAAATGACGAAGAAATCGGCAAACATCCATAAAATCCTCCTTTTTCGAAGTCTGCAAAAAGTACGTAGGTACCCTACTTATTGAGTGTAAAATTGCTATAATTTCAGATGCTGATGCTGACATGACAGCCCGAAGAGGTACCGCAATAATGTTAGCTGTTCAAGCGGCCACCACTTTAACAGCGTTC
This sequence comes from Eupithecia subumbrata, assembly GCA_949316285.1. Taxonomy (NCBI): domain Eukaryota; kingdom Metazoa; phylum Arthropoda; class Insecta; order Lepidoptera; family Geometridae; genus Eupithecia; species Eupithecia subumbrata. Next base: position 26,058,954 of record OX438644.1, on the reverse strand, counting down.
AGCGTAAAGCATTGGTTGTGTCTGCTTTTCGTCCGTTTCGGTTTCATCCGGGTACGGAACCCTGTACATCACTGTCTCTAATAGCGGCCGGGGCGTGAGAAACGACAAAAACTCAGCCCCCCGCTCCACTTTGTTCAGCAGAACCATTACACAAAACATTATTCCAAATTACATCGCAGACGTTACGATAACGTTTTTGTTCATCTGATAAGATAAAGAAATGTTGCTTTTCAATTGTTTTTATAATAAAAAGCAGAATGTTAAAGTTTAAATTGGATAATCCCCTAATTTGTTTTATTGCGTTAAGCGCCCACTTTATTTGTGTTGGCGAACCGAGTGACCTCTGTCGACTTTAATATTATTGAATTAGGCTCAAGGTACAATATTTATTCAGGGAAAGCTGCTGGGATATACGGTTTTCTAAAATCCTAGTTCAATAGAAAAATAAAAAATACGCATTTTAAAACAAAATAAATCCGAATGGCTTTTCACCAAAAAGCTCTACCCTTTTAACGCAAGCGACTAAAAATCCGATAGTATCTACATATGATGTAAAAAGTTGAGATGGTATGGATTATGACTTTATGAATATAACTCGTACATTTATAAATATTAAGAATTAGTGCGTCAAAGACATTGTTGAATTTGTTATTTTCTCATATGTTTTTATCGAACAGAAATAATGATATTAATATAATATTAACATAGAAATAAAGCTTACATATTAACTTACAAGCGATCTTCCTGACAGGCGCGCCCTGCAGATTTTGGGGGTCACACTTGGTCAGAGCCGTAATAGAATAGAATGGAATATAATGGAATAGAATGGAATAGAATGGAATAGAATGGAATAGAATGGAATAGAATGGAATAGAATGGAATAGAATGGAATAGAATGGAATAGAATGGAATAGAATGGAATAGAATGGAATAGAATGGAATAGAATGGAATAGAATGGAATAGAATGGAATAGAATTTAATGGAATATAATAGAATAGGAGGAGGGGAGTCATTAATCCACGTGGTAAAGCTCATTCTCCTGATTTTTAGAAATTCCCTTGGAGCCAAGTTGTAGAGATCCTATTGTTGATCACTTAGAGAGAATCGAATCCAAGAAGACCTATCGTGTGGGGTGCCATACGTTGACAACACTTCCTTTTTAGGATTTGTTTTAGACAAATGCCTTACATGGGAACATCATATTGATGGCCTATGTAAGAAGATTGGCAAGGCTTGCTTTGCTCTCTGGCGCCTCTCGTCAACACTGGACACAGACATGGTGAGGAATCTCTACTTTGCGACAGTGCACTCACGCCTGCAATATGGAGTGGAATTTTGGGGTTGTGTCGCTGACTGGGAGCGCGCTTTCAGACTTCAGAAGAGAGCTGTGCGAGCGATAGTGCGGGTGTCACAAGACACATCAGCCCGACCGCTGTTTGAAGCTCTCGGAATCATGACTGTCCCTGCCATGGTTCTTTTCCAGGCCGCTTGTTACGCAAGATGTCACCTGGAAGAGTACGAGGAGCGCGGGGATGGTCATAACTATGCACTGAGACAGTCGAAGAGGCTGAAGGCGCTTCCCAGGCGGCTCGAGCGAACTTCTAAGCTTGTACACGTCATGGGTCCAAAAGTGTACAACCGACTACCGTCCGATGTCACTGACGCGGTATCGACGCAATCCTTTAAGTTTAGACTTAAGAAATGGTTGATAAAACAATGCTTTTATACGTTGGATGAATTCTTTGCACGTAAACGTACGTAAAATTATATAATTTATTTGACATACTTAATATTAATTTACAATTTTAAATTGACATTTAATTTTATTTGGCTTATTGAATTTTATTTTGTATATTTTTCTTACTTATATTATTTTATATAATTTATTTAAAAATTGTACTTTACTCATAAAATACAATGAATTATTCATAAAAAATAGACATGTAACCTAATTATTGTTACGAATAAAGAACTTGAACTTGAACTAGGTTGGAGTCGGAGCTGGACTATGAATGCATCAGTAAAATGCTTCGCACTTTGGAACAAGTAATATTCACTTTGGCAGGTAGTTACACTTTTTATTTTAATAATACTAGGTAGTAATATTATTATCTTTTGACACATCCACAAAATTATACCTGTACCTTTGTGATTTAGTCACATAGGGATGGTTTTTAACCGACTTAAAAGAGGATTTTATCAATTCCTGTTATGTTTTGCGGTTTGGATGGTTTTTTCGCTGCTGTACAGAAAAAGTCCAAAATGGTCCCATAAAAGTTTTATTCACTAGGGATTACACGCCGAATGTTATTTTTCCCGTAAAAAATATCATCTTTGGCATGCACGATTATCCATAACATTTTTTTTTACATTTGATTTTTATTCGTATGTGGACGGGCAGTGTCATTCCAAATGCGTTTTGACTGAATATTTTTAGGAATTTGAAGCCGGTTTTTGTTTATTGTTAAATTTATAAGTCGTATTTTGTTCCTAAATGTTTGGTAATGTGATGATTGTATGTAATTTATTTTATGGTATATCTTTAATATTATTCTAGAGTTGTAGTGTTTTCCTACTTTGTAAGTGTGTTATTGATATTAATTACGGACTAAGCTGTCTGAAAAATAAAAAGATTCATTTACTCAATAAAACAACGATTGGAATGATACCAATGATTCTGCCAAGGATACTCACAAAACAAATGGTGCTCCTGTAATTAAATTCAATGCCCAGTCTGAACTAAACTGATAGTGAGCTTTAATATCTCAGTAGTATTTACTGAGACACACAACAAAGCTCTTCACGGATTAAATTGTTTTAATAAATAAAGGGCAATGAATGTAACGCGGGGAGAGCTCTAGAAATAATTCATTACAAAGGCACGGGTTCGTGCCTGTTATTCATATTTAAATTGCAAACTCGTGTAGGATACTCTCGTCGCTGTCATAGTGCCTACAAATAAACGAAAACTTTGTGAGTGCTGGACCTTAGTTCTGGTTTCTGAGTTATTATTTGAGCCATTATTAGTTTAGTGATAGCGTTATAACTTTTATTCGGAAGGTCCGAAACTCAGTATAACCATTATTTAGTTTAGTATATCGCATTCACTGCCCGCCTCGGCGGCGGTGTGGCTGGGAAAGATTATCTTTGTCTTAGGCCATGAAAGTGTTAGGGACTGTCGTCTTCCACGTCAAACAAATTTACTTTCACATCCTCTTCAGCAGACATACGTCAACCGGTGAAAATGCCTCACCAACCAAGCTGGTTTTCCATTATCATCACGCTATCTTTCCATTATCACATGCCTATATGTAATTGCATGTGTGTTAAAATACAAGAAAGGATGCTGCTTCTGTCTGGTTGGTTCCCTTAGTAAGACAACTCTTACGACATCCACGGGTTGAGTTATAAATAAATAAATAATGCTGGGCAATTCACACATCATCATCTACCCCCAAACTAAGCAGAGCTTGTGTTATGGTTACTAGAGACTGATATACTTACATAGAATACATAGATAGATTATTACACATAGAAAATACCCAGAACACCGCAACAAATATTTGCAGATCGTACAAACATTTATCCTAGGGCAAGAATCCAACCCGCAACCTCCTGCCTCGCCACATCCCACTCGCCCACCGCACCACATCGGCGGAAAGGTCGATGAAGTTGCGTCCTCTGGTAGGTTCCCTAGTCGGTTCTTACGACATCCACAGTTTGTGTTAGAGGGGTCAATTCTTACGCCGCCACCGCCACGTGCGCAGGCATTGCACGACCTTATCCCATCTTCTCCCTTCTACCATAGGACCAGCAGACGCACAGAAAAATACCACCCGTACCTGGTCGACATACCATAATAGTGTCGAACCAAAAAATTCTCCTCTACTTTTATAATAAGCACGGCCAAAGAGTGGAATGAGCTTCCTGCGTCTGTTTTCCCGTTAGAGTATAATCTTGGAGTCTTCAAGTCTAGGGTAAATAAGTTCCTTCTGGGAAAGCGTGCTCCATCTTAGGCCACATCTTCACTTACTTTAAGTGAGTTGGTGGCCAAACGCTTGACCATTATCAATAAAAAAATTAAAAAACGCTAGTTACTTTCACGTTATATTCATATATTCACATTTATTATATGACAGAAGCCTTTATTCACAAAGAAAATTACAATAAAATAATAGAAATAAATTAGAACTACACTTGCGAGCTTTAAAATGGAATCGCTTTCATCGCGAGTTGATCAAAACAATTTTTTTACAATTTATGTACAATGAACTAGATTGTGGTATATCATTTGAAATGTAATTTTGTTACCTTTCAAGTGATATCAAGAAGATTTAAAATTAATTAAATTGGCTACCTAAATTTTGGGAATTATAGCAATAGGTCGAAGTTGCTATCGGCGCCGGAGCTGGATGAGCTGGATTTCTCCCTCGTATCCGCTGTTTTAGCTCGTCCCACATATGCAAGATTGGGTTCAAGTCAGGAATAAGGGCTGGCCAGTCTAGTGTGGGAATGCCGACATGGAAGACGTCTGTCGGTACTGTCTAGTCACTGCTGCGGTGTGGCAGCGGACATTATAGTCCATTAAATCAAAATTTATCGTCGCCAATAAATCCTGCGTAAGGGAAAACATAACTTAACTCATAGTTCACTGCAAAGAAATTGTAAAAATTAGTCTTGAACAACCCTTGAAGCGATTCCAGTTTAAAGCTCGCAAGTGTAGTATTTACAACTGAAACAATTGACCTAACTGCATACTGTTGCAAACAATCTACAGGTAGCTTAACTGAACAATATCAATAATAATATATAATATAATAATTTATTACCTACTCATGCACGTATATTTAAGCAACTTAGTGTAATTAAATTTTTGACCCCAGACGGAAAAAGAGAGAGTTTTTTTAGTGGGTTTTTTAATTTTGTTGTTCATTTTGTATCATCCTTTAGTTTTAAGTGGTTTTAACTTTCAATGTAAGGCTTTATTGTGGTTTACGGGAAATAAATAAATATCATTTCATTTCATATTAGGTACTTATTTAACAGAAATTCTCATTAGTTCGGTAATTTCCATACATCATAGAACAGAATCGCTGCCAAAAGTGCTGAGACCAACTTTTTTATCTTCCTTTCGCTTGGACGCTTCTCGTGAGTGAAGAAAATTATAGCCGCACTGGAAAAATTCCGAGAAGAGGTCAGGAAAGAGCGCACAAAGACAAAACACCCGAATCAGGGCACTTCAGACGATCAGACAACCTACATCAAAGAAGCGTTTTACTTTTGTGACATAATTGTACCAATATCTGAGGGGCTTCTTTGAGCTTTTGTGAATCATTTTGGTAACGAAGGGGACACGTAATAAGCCTTTTACGTGAACACATCGTCTTTGTAAAAGATCATCTTTGAATGAGGATTCCTCATTCGCTTTGGTGAAGAATGTGCCTTTAAAAGTCATTTATTACTATTTTGTATATTTACTTAACGCCTTTTTTAAACGAATGGAATTGGACCAGCTCGCCTTGCTCATATAAGAGAATGGAAATCAGATGTTTATCAAGAGCAAGAAAAAGAACAAAATTAAAAAAACTCCCAGACAGATTTTCATGAAACATGGCTAAGAACACTCGGAATAAAATTATCTATGACACAAAAAAAACTAAACGAAAATCGGTTCAACCGGTTGGGAGCTACGATACCACAGACAGATACACAGAAACACGGACAGACACGTCAAACTTATAACACCCCTCTTTTTGCGTCAAGGGTTAAAAACAAAACTCAGCAGTTTTTTCTATTTTCACTTTTTTGATATCAATCTACTTAGATCAAAATTGTAATAGTGAGTACCTGGAAATGTAATCCATGTTTATAATTCGATTGTCATCTGCTTTGTGAATGAATAAATAAATAAAATAAAATAGGTACCTACCTCCTTTATAATGCAGTTCCTAAACAAGAATATCAGAAACTATTGACCCAGTGTACATATTTCTAGATAAAACGTAGGTTACTGTACGATACTTCATATGCAGGAGGATTGTTCCACGTAGCTACAATATTTATCTGGAGTTCGTGTTCCCCCTATGAGCTAAAGGGGGAACTCACACGTGTTCTATTGTTTTAATTTCGTATCATAAATTCTGGCTGCAGTTTAATATACTCTACATTTGAGCTGCAGCAACAGTTTTAAGGCTTTCCAAGGTATACCAAATTTAAAGTTTAACTGTATCTTTGTTTAAGTTTTACTCGAGTCATTATAAGTACTTGTAGTTTCCCACAACACAAGGTGTATTAAGTTAGTTAATATATATTTTTTCTTGACTTAATTCTGTCCACTGTTACACACGCTTTTTTCCGGGATAAAAAGTAATATATTTAATCCATGTCCTTTCAGTAATTATGGCGTGGTCTCAGGTAAAGGTGAAACCCATTTCAAACACATTTTCAAATTTTCGCCTTATCAATAGGTACGGTAACGTTAGCAGGTACACACCAGTACTATTTTTACCGAATAAGAAATCAACCATCATTTACAACAAGCTTTTTGGTGAAAACGCGAAGTTTCTAATCATAGCAATCCGGCTTCCATTAGGGGGTACACTTAGAAACGAGCCATAGGAAGAAGTGTACGATTCTCGCCAGTTTACTAGAGAGCTCCGGGGCGTTATTCGTGAACGCTCCTCATAGAAACATATCGCGATAGATATTCCATTTCTAACTTCATGGTTGTACCCAAAGATAGTTGTGAAACGTAGTCATAGGATCTTTGGTTGTACTCATTTTGGGTGGTGTTTGTAATATAAAAAGAAGAATAGATAAAAAAAATATTTTGTGTTACAAGAAACAGAATATACGCAGATTATTGTTATAAATAGATACAATTATACAATGAATTACGAACAGGTCCCTGTCTCGGCTGATTTTCAGATAGACCCGTATAATAAAATATGTACTTAAAGATATGAGAATTATCAATTAATGAATTTAAGAAAAAAACTCCGTGTATGTTTGACGAAATAAAATATTTCAAATAAATTATTTGGTTATTTTTAATTTATATTCAATAAAATATTGTACGTTTATAACGAAGACCTGTTGTTTCTAGCTAGTTTTACCAGATCTTTTGTAGACAGTTCCAACAATAAGGAAAATTACAATAAAATAATAGAAATAAATTAAAACTAGTATTTACAATTGAAACAATTGAGCTAACTGCAGACTGTTGCAAACAATCTACAGTTAGCTCAACTGATCCACATCAATACCAGTCGTAAGCGTCCCCAAGACGCTGGCTGCATTGCCCCGCTGTATGGCAATGCTGATGCGCTGTGCCATATACTGACCAGCTCTCGGCTCTCGGGACAATAAGTAAAACAGTTCTCACTTCGTCTATCGCGCGCAGAGTCGTAATTCGTGGCGGGGTAAGGCTGCTTGCTAACAGAGCGACTGGCGGGCATTATTAACGGACCATTAGCTCGCGTTCGGCTCGCGATTCACACGGCCTACAGACACCTGGAGTAACTCCGTTTTGAGACGCTGAGCGAACTGCGCATTGACATATCTTTAGTAGGTTTTCTTTATTAAAGTGCGTAACCCCACACTCAGGGTTATAATATCGAAAATTGCGATATTATTTGATTTCATAGAAATTTCTAAGAAATCAAATAATATCGCAATTTTCGACTTCGACGGGACTTGAACACGCATCCTTCCGTCAGTACCGGTATGTGCTAACCAACTACACCACGAGCTCAAGCGACTTAGGAGTCGAAAATCTCTGAGACTCCCTACGGACTCTAGCGCCGTTAGCTCCACCTACAGGGGAAACATTGAAGTTTTTATCCAATCCTGATCAAAGACAAAGTTACATTCAGTTCGTTTGACGAGAGGTGTCGCGTTGCATAATTCTAAGGTTTTTTATTTGATCTCTTAGATACCTTTAGTAGATCTAGTTTATACCCTTGGCTACAGAACAGTTCTATTCTCACTTCTTCTATAAGTTCGTGAATCGTAATTTGCGGCGGGGTAAGGCTGCTAATAGAGCTACTTGAAGGCATTATTAACGGGCCATTAGACCGCGATCGGCTGCGATCCCCAAGGCCTACAGACAGCTAGGAAGGAGGATGGAGAAGATGGAGTTATCCATCTCGAGACTGTGAACTGCGCGTGTCTGCGAATGTGATATATACTCATACTCTTTTACTGATATGAAAAATAGTACACGTCACATATAATAAACAAGAACAAAATTAATTATATTAAAAACCCCCCGACAGATTTTCATGAAACATCGCTAAGGACACTTGGGATAAAATTATCTATGACATTAAAAAAACTAAACGGAAATCGGTTCATCCGTTTGGGAGCTACGATAGCACAGACAGATACACAGATACACAGATAGACACGTTAAACTTATAACACCCCTCTCTTTTTGCGTCGAGGGTTAAAAATTAACTACAATGTAGGTACAGCACAGTCTTTACTTAATTATATTAATAATTATACCATAATCATATAATTGTATTAATCAATTAAATAAATTCATTAAAATCAAATTATCCTTTTCCTAATTTATCAAAGTCTAAGTCGTAGGGTGATTGCTCAATTAACCAATTTTTGAGTTTGTTTTTGCGATATAGAAGACCTTAGCGAATAGCATCTTTTTGATTCTCAAGTCTCGAACCAAAGATAAGTTGATAAGTTTATAAGTTTTTCGTAGTCATATGATCTTTGTCTCGAACTACATGCAGGCAAAAGTTCTCTCCAATTTGTTCATCTGTTTCGGCGTGAAGTGGAGGAGTAACAAACATGCATCATACTAACTTTAAATATAATATTACTGTGATAGTGTGAAGTGCTCGCAGTTTTAGAACTTAGACAATCAGGTTCTAGTGCATAATGCAGTAGCTCAGCGAGTTTAGTTTAATTTTACCACGGGAACGCATTTATCATATTTTATCACTTTACTGCAGACCTAAAGCTATTATTTTCTATACGATAGTATGAAAATATCGTAAAATAAAAACAGGTTATAATCCAGTGCTTAGATAAATCTAACCTAGGCTTCAAGGCTCTACTAACGAAAGCGTGTGACGTGATAATTCAATTTAATTTTCATAATTTAGAGCGCACACATCTATCCAATTCACAATGTGCATCTACCAACTCTGCACTCCGGCGTCGAAAGCGACTTTTCCAAACAGTTTCTGGGCCTATGCTATGCCAAATTCATACCGCAAAACAATGAATACCAAACACAGCCCCGTACGTTTATGCCACATTTCCCATTACCAAACGCTTTCATACAGAAGCTGCCTGAGTCCATGAGACAAGCAACGTCATTTCGTATCGACGCGACATGCAATTCCATGAAACGGTACCCTTTCGACTAAATTGGCGACCGCACTTCCGAAATACAGCAATAACTGACACCCACTGGGTATTATGCTGTAAAATTAGACCAATAAAGTATAAATTGCGGGGTTTGGAGTTTCGTGGACAGGCTGGATACCCACGCTTTGTGCGTGAATGGGTCTTCTTTAAAGTTTGTGATGAGTAGGGTTTTAGTGTTATCTAGACAGATCGCATTGTTTCAATTTATATAGCAATACCTACATAAATTGAAATGTATGTTTATTGCGCCACCAAACGAGCACTAAAACCATCTATCTTTGGCCATTCGTGTATGCAATGGCCAAAAATGTGGCGGTGCATGTTTTCCTGTTTGTGTGCATTAAGGCGCATACCCGACCCAAACTACCGCCACCAACTATTTTATCTTATCGGTAGAGATGCAAAGTTGCTCTTTTTGTTCACTATTGTGGCCAAAAAGAGCAACTTCGCATATTTTTTTTTCTCAATTGTACACTATTAAAAAAAACATTTACAGAGGCATTAAAAATAAGCTCACTTATGTTAGGTATAAGAAACTGCAACATCGATTTTTGAAAATTCCTTCGTTTAACATAATAATAAGATGAAATAGGTCGTGTCGCTGATTTGGGTCGGATATGCGCCCTTAAGGTTAAATCCTAAGTCGATAGGACCCTATTATAATATTGGAGAAAGACACTGGAAACTTCAGTAACGGTCTAGCTACATCCTCCGCTTCAACGAAACTGCACTAACTTTTACCCGTACAAACTTTATATAAAGGAACGCTACACCTGGTCCTACGTATTCTTGCATTTCTGCCAGAGATGTTTTACGTTGCTAGGTGAAGGTGCTGGATTGTGTCAAACTCAACCAATAGGATCGCTTGATTTTATATCTTACCGTGGGGTATCAGAGTGAGGGAATAGAAAGTGCACTAGTATTATACACTATATTTTTATGCCGACCTCCGTGGCGCAGCAGGCGAAGGTCCGCCTGCTATGCAGGAGGTTGCGGGTTCGATTCCCGGCTTGGAACAAATTTGTTCCGTTGGTCTGGGTGTTTTCTATTTTTAATAAAAAATATCTATCTATGTAGTGTATTGTATTAAGTATACCAGTTATCAAGTACCCATAACACAAGCTCTGCTTACCTTGGGGCTAGATAATGCTGTGTGAATTGTCCAGCATTATTTATTTTATTTTATTTTATTATTTATTTATTTATTATGTCCTGCACACATGGCTAGTCTCATTTAAGACTACCTGCCGTGGCTGAAGGCCGAGGATTGGCTCATCATTATATCATCCACCGTAGGGTATGGAAATGCACATCTACATGCCAGATAATAATTCAGCTATGAGAAATCTAGCTTTTAATTAACCGACATAGGTCATTTTTAGGATTCCGTACCTCAAAAGGAAAAAAGAAACCACTATAGAATCAATTTAGTGTCCGTCTGTCTGTCTGTCTATTTGTCTGTCTGTCAATCCCCTTTTCTCAGGAAGGCGTGGAGTAAAATCCTAAATTATGGTTGTGGCTCCCCAAACCATCTTCGATATAAATTCTCCGGCGCCGTTGTACTCTTGTACTGCCGTTTCTGTTTCTGTATTAAGGTAGTATGGTATTTTATCTCAGCCCATAGCGGAAGGAAACTCGAGCCATACTATAGTCTCTTCACCGAAGCTGCACTAACTTTTATACAAACACGATGTAACAGAGCAGCCACCTGGGAGCCTGCGCCGGCCAGTAATTAACGAGCCAACTTGCAATAACAACTAGAGACGAACTTCGTTAGATATGCTTCTGTAAAAATATTATAAGCAGGAAAGTTTGTGGACTGAAAACGTATCGATTCTTTTTGCTTTTGAACTACTAACGTATCTATAGTGCCTACCTCACCTCTCGATAGGGTCCGGAAGAAGAAAACGACAGAGGTTTGGAACTATTTTTGCGTTTTTTTTTATTTGGATAAGACAGGATATATCCAGTTGGATATAAAAGCTATAAAAGTGGCTCGTTCGTTTGAACCTTCGGCATTTTAGAAAACAAAAACTATTTCCTCCTAGCCCAGATTTCTGAAAAAGATATCAATAAAAGAAAACAAAATGTAACTGGAAAACTTTGTCAGCATTCATAGAAATTTCTACCTAAACACCAGTAAACTACAAGATATTTTCAACAAATAAGTACACAAAAGATGACACAAATTCTAACGCCAAGTAAAGAGAAAAACGTCTCGTTAGCCATTACAACTTGGCAACTTCGACTCTACCTAGAGAAAAGAAAATAAAACCATCAGTCGGCACGACACTGCACTGTGACTGCGAAGATACTGTGCATATTGTTGGTTTATTTGTGGATTTTATGGTAAACTTACTTCCAAGCTGGGTAGTGAGAATTGCAGCTTTTGATAATCACTAAGCGAAAACAATGGGAACCAGGCTTTGGAAATCCGTTCTTACCGCTCTTATCTTTATTCGTCCTGTCAAATTCTAATCCAGTTTTGAGATGGCACAACTTATTTAGAATTGAAACCTATAGCGCCCATGGTTCGATGCATGCATAATATGCATGATACCATAATATGCATTACCATTCCACGTCACTTACTGGGGTGCTCCAATTCAACCTCTATTCTCTAAGATTCTAGGATGAATTTAGGGTGCCAGTTCGTTCACCTTCCTTACTCTATTATATATAAACGAATTTCAGAGCCACTACACCTATTAAATCGTACAAAGAACATCAAAACATACATATTCTATACTCGGACACGTGAGTTTGTGTAGATGTAACTTATGAATGGGGTTCGTTGGTATGAGGTAGTGAGGGAAACTTGGTGCCATGAGATTTCACGATGTCATACCCTTATCCCGACTGCTTGACATTTTGCGGGGTTACTGTTTACAACTATGGTGTAGTAAAACTGTCAGGTGCTTTGATAAGTTCCAGTTGATAGCTATTTCATAGTAAGTAATAGATTGGCATTTAAAAGGTTGAAACGAAAACTATACTCAAACAAGATTTTCATTAGATAGGTATTTTTATTATCGATAAAAGTCTGTTTATAAATCAGCAATTTCAGCCTAGCGACCCATTTAATATCGAGATAAAATCTGTAATATCTAGTGAGTCCTTCATCATTATTCGTTATCTATCGAAGAGAGGACATTTCATACCTACCATATTTTATCGCCCGGTCTTGTGGTGTCAAAGAGATCTTATCATAGATTCTTAGAAAACCAATCTTTACATATTAGGTAATATATAGAAAAACATGGTAGATTAAGATGAAAATATCTAGTGGACCTTCCGGTCGTCGTCAGGTCCACAATATTTCCATTGTGAAACCATAAACTACCCACTCTTGTTTACGATGCCCGAAACACAGAAAAGCTTTTTACATTATATACTATCTGTTTCAATCTTCTCATAGCACTTTTCCATTAATTAAATAAGTTCTATAGAAATAATTTAACTGAAATTCTGGTGAGTTTTCCGTACTTTAGGGCGCACGGGGGCGTACTCGGTTTTTATTTCTATATAGAAAACCGATTGTAAAAGTATAACAATTTAGATTGCCATATAGGTAACAAATTATATTGAGTTTTCTTGTGTTTTTATATGTTTTTTAATATAGTTTGAAAACCTTATCTGGGGGTGGTATATGACCACTTGCACTCATGGCGATAAAAAAACCTAACGTTACAACATAACAATACAGAAATAAATGAGCCAGTCAGTAGATAGCACTCTACTAAAATAGAGCCATGTTTTAAATAAAGGTTGGCAGGAATGTTTACTCGCAGAGAGGAAATACGCAGATGAGTTATTGATATCAACTCCTGTTTACGGCATGATTCCGACCTAGCGTCCCAAGAGGCTGAAGCCCAAACTCGTAGCCAAATTACTTTAACTAGGACACACCCTGTGATTGAGCTAATCAACTATTATTAGACGATTTGCGGATTTTATCTAACGTGCACTAAATCGTCAACAAGTTTGTTCAACCGATATTATTTTTGTGCCTTTTAGAGAACAAAACTAAGAGTTTTGAATAAAAAAATCGATAGAACAATACCTACACATTATTCTTCGCTACGCTCTATTTAAATAATCTCATTAACTATCTAATAGGGCATCGACATGTTGCTAGTCATAAAGTCTTTAGCTAGAAAAACGACAATTGTAGTACTGAATCGGTTACTACAAATGTCGTTTCAGTAGATACTCTACTAAAATAGAGCCAGAGCCATGTTTTAAAGAAAGGTTGGCAGGAATGTTTACTCGCAGAGAGGAAATACTCAGATGAGTTATTGATATCAACTCCTGTTTACGGCATGATTCCGACCTAGCGTCCCAAGAGGCTGAAGCCCAAACTCGTAGCCAAATTACTTTAACTAAGACCCATGTACCCTGTGATTGAGATTACCACCAAGGATAGGGGCTAATCAACTATTATTAGACGATTTGCGGATTTTATCTAACGTGCACTAAATCGTCAACAAGTTTGTTCAACTGATATTATTTTTGTGCCTTTTAGAGAACAAAACTAAGAGTTTAGAATAAAAATAATCGATAGAACAATACGTACACATTATTCTTCGCTACGCTCTATTTAAATAATCTCATTAACTATCTAATAGGGCATCGACATGTTGCTAGTCATAGAGCCTTTAGCTAGAAAAACGATAATTGTAGTAATGAATCGGTTACTACAAATGTCGTTTCAGTAGATACTCTACTAAAATAGAGCCAGAGCCATGTTTTAAAGAAAGGTTGGCAGGAATGTTTACTCGCAGAGAGGAAATACGCAGATGAGTTATTGATATCTACTCCTGTTTACGGCATGATTCCGATCTAGTGTCCCAAGAGGCTGAAGCCCAAACTCGTAGCCAAATTACTTTAACTAAGACGCTTGTACCCTGTGATTGAGATTACCACCAAGGATAGGGACTAATCAACTATTATTAGACGATTTGCGGATTTTATCTAACGTGTACTAAATCGTCAACAAGTTTGTTCAACTGATATTATTTTTGTGCCTTTTAGAGAACAAAACTAAGAGTTTAGAATAAAAAAATCGATAGAACAATACCTACACATTATTCTTCGCTACGCTCTATTTAAATAATCTCATTAACTATCTAATAGGGCATCGACATGTTGCTAGTCATAGAGCCTTTAGCTAGAAAAACGATAATTGTAGTAATGAATCGGTTACTACAAATGTCGTTTCAGTAGATACTCTACTAAAATAGAGCCAGAGCCATGTTTTAAAGAAAGGTTGGCAGGAATGTTTACTCGCAGAGAGGAAATACGCAGATGAGTTATTGATATCTACTCCTGTTTACGGCATGATTCCGATCTAGTGTCCCAAGAGGCTGAAGCCCAAACTCGTAGCCAAATTACTTTAACTAGGACGCTTGTACCCTGTGATTGAGATTACCACCAAGGATAGGGGCTAATCAACTATTATTAGACGATTTCTGTATGATATAATAATAATAATAATGTCCTCCTAGCCGAATTTCGACGACGGCGGCCAGTCTTATCGGAGACTAGCTAGATGCGCAGCACATATTATAGTGCACAAGTGTGCACTCTCTATTCCCTCACTCTTAAAATCCAATAGGACGACAGATCGAGACGATCGGGGAGAGGTCAGGTCCAACGGCTTAGCGTCCTTTCCGAGGCACGGAGGTGTATGTAATACCGCCAATTTTCTGACTTCGCTGCTACTGTGAATTTTCTTTGCTAGAAAAACCCGAATAACAACTATTAGCCTGACCTAGAATTCGAACCCAGGACTTCATAATCAGCGGTTAAACAAGCAGACCGCCAGACCAACTAGGCAGACAGTATGTGTATATTATCTAACAACCGTATACCAAATCGTCACCAAGTTCGTTCAACTGATATTATTTTTGTGCCTATTATAGAAAAAGACTAAGAGTTATCAATAAAAAATCGATAGAACTATACCTTCATATTATTCCACGCTACGCTCCATTTAAATAATCTCATTAACTATGTAATAGGGTATCTACATGTTTTTTATTTCGAATGGACTAAAATGCGGTTGACCGCAGATGGCCATGACAGCGTTATCGGACTTTTAGCGGGCGCAGAGGGCGCCTCGCCGGTTAAGATAGAGCCTTTAGCCTATAGAGAAACGACGTTTATAGTGTCATCCATCATGTACGTACATAGATTGTAGGTGAATCTTAAATCCAGTTCACTGGTCAAAGGTAGCGTCATATAGCTTAAGTCCTCAAAGACGTAAACTAGGAATCAATACGAATAGATAGCTGAGCTACGGAGTTCCTACGGAGCCCCGGGTCCCCACAATGCCGTTAGAACGTGCTAATAGCCAACCTACAGATACCTACGTTCAATGCCAACAGTATTCATAGCCGGTACGTTTAGATTCAATTCCAAGGGGCCTACTCAGACTATTGGCTCCCAAAATATCTGTAAGGCTTAGCCATTATAAGAAGTTTTTATTTTTATTTGACTTCAAAAAATTATTTCAGTTTTTTCAAAACGGCCAAAATATTATTCATATTTTATCAGCCCACTGGGTCCAGCGGTTGGGTCAAGGCCTTCCTTCCATACACTCAAAATTAGAGACGTTTATCTATTTATTTGCTACTTACTGAAAATAAGAAATTCAATTCATTTTCTTCCGATTGGACGTGTGATTTTGGCAGTTTTATACGAGCACTTGGTCATGCTTTCTGTCCGAGCGCTAAAATGACACTAGTTGAAATGGTAAGCATAACATGCCAAAAGGCTTCTCTTTTGATAAAGACGGTTTCAGGGTGCGCATTATGAATCTATATGGGGGGCCAGCGAAAACCTTGGTCGTTGGATATAGTGTAATGTGAACTATGGTAGGTATGGATTTCTCATTCTTTTCTCTGTTTTATCAAGCCGCAGGCTGGCACCAAAAATCAACATAAATTGCTTAAAGATAGGATCGCCAAGGGATAGGTAGGTGCTTAAGGAGTAAGTACCTAAGTATTGTGACTTCAGGCAATTTGGCACAGCAAAATGAGTTCCCATAATCCGACTCTCGGATCTATTACCACCGGAAGAAAACAAGGGATCAGAATTAAAGAAAAGATTAGTAATTCGCCGTCTGGAGGATAGACCGAGAGCCGGGGCGTAAAAAATATCTCATTGATCAAATTACCCCTATTTGAGTGCTTACTGATGATACTAACTTAGGTACCTACGCATATCTTTGTGCAATGTTTGCAAATTAAAAATATGATTGCCGTACTGCGTACTGCGCAATGGACAATACCCCCAGATAAAATAGCCGATAAGGCGCTGCTTATCAAGGGAAGGCCTGCTTATCAAGGGAA
Source organism: Eupithecia subumbrata (assembly GCA_949316285.1). Classification (NCBI taxonomy): domain Eukaryota; kingdom Metazoa; phylum Arthropoda; class Insecta; order Lepidoptera; family Geometridae; genus Eupithecia; species Eupithecia subumbrata. The sequence continues at coordinate 26,042,202 of OX438644.1, read as the reverse complement.
GGCCTGCATCCAGCAGTGGACAAATATATAAGAAATCAAATAATACGTGGGAGTCGAAAATCACGTCACTTGACCTCGTGGTGTAGTTGGTTAACACATTCCGATACTGACGGAAGGATGCGGGTTCAAGTCCCGTCGAAGTCGAAAATTTTTGCGATATTATTGTATTTCTTAGAAAGTACCCTGAGTGTGGGGTTACGCACTATAATAACAAACAACCTTGTACCAATATACGTAGGCTGTTGAGCGATGTAAAATTAAGAAAATTAAAACGTTTTTCTAAATGATGTTACAAAACCACCGCCAGTTCTAAATCTACCTAGTGAAGTGGCGCAAACGATAAATCTTGGCCGTTTCTTCCTCAGCCCTGCAAAAAGCTACGCGTAATTAATTACCAGAGGTCAGAGAATCTAATCCCTGCGCCAGACGTTTTTTTGACCTGCACTAAACCGTTGAGAAGAAAATCATTGGGAGATGGCTAATTGATTGCGATAAAGTGCGGATCATTTCTGGGAGTCATTTGTTTTCACGGCAATTTATTTCTGGGGTTCTCGATCCCTCGATGTCTTTTTCCTCCGAACACATATTTTCATTGCTAATATTGCCTGCCCCGTGAGGGTGGGGTTGCATAATCACCACGCAAGTCACCTATCTATCTTAAATAATCGATATTTTACATTTTAGTGAAGGAAAATAATTGTTATATAAGTATTGTCTTTAAATAAAAAAGCATCACGTTTGAATCGCAGACAGCGCACAGATTGTTACAAAACAAGTTTTTCCTCTTATCGAACTCAGCGTAGCGCAATTTATTAATTTCCATCAAACCGAGAAAGAAAAACGAGTTACTCTACAAATTACTCTCGGAAGAAGCTTCTGATAGTTAGAAAAAAAATTAAAACATCGCCCCGAGTTGAAGATGTCTGTAATGATCTGCCGAGAGGAAGCAACGCGCTGAAATTGTTTTCGTTTTCCTTTCAACTCTAAGTTCCGGCTGGCGACTAAGTCCCGCTTTTGGAGTGGAAATACGGGCGCTTATCTACTGGGTACGATCCTCTTCCCTCTCGTATTAGACAGATAGACCGGAAAAACAACATTGCATATCAGATTTTTCTGCATGTTTGCAAAAAGGTTTGCATGTTTGCAAAAAGGTTTGCATTTGTTTTGTTCATTATTTTGTGCCTGATAAAACTTTTAAATCCATCATGGTTTAACACTAAAGTTATTTACAACGGGATATTTACCATGATTAGAGTTTTGAGCTTTCCAATATTTGGGCACAGTTTCATGCGCCATGATCACGGAATAAGTGAAGGCACCGCGAGTGAGTTTTTATTGGCAGATCTATCGATCTACACTCATTTTATATTGGAAAGCTCAAAACACAAATCATGGTAAATATCCCTTGGTAAATAACTTCAGTATTTTGTCCCTGGTCTCGTAATTATATTGTTTTCTTACCAACTGCTCGACAATGTTACAGTAAACTATGTAAAAAATCTTCACCACAGGTGAATGTAGCCCTATTAGCAGAAAAAATAATATGTACAGGAAAACATACAAATTGTTGAAAGTTTTTACTATAGATGGTAAAAACTTTTATACGTTTTGAGTATTTGAATTTTCTGCTTAGCTTAGGGCTAGATGATGCTGTGTGAATTGTTCAGTATTATTTATAATAAAACTTCTTGAGTGTAGTGAATACTCTACAACGTATACTAACCCATACGTAGTTTTTAACCAACTATGGTACTTAGGAAGTATAGCGTATACGCCGCTTTTCGACAGGTATGTATTTACTATCCGACACAACATTCTTTAAACAACAACCGCACCCGACCCACACTCAGGATATTCAAAACCCCATATTTATTAACATAGGTATTACAATATTGTGTAAAATAATTCATAAACGCGAACAGCGTGAAATGAGATGTTACGTGCAAATATGATGTAGAATGGGCAGAAAATACGTTGTTGTTTTTATGTTTCATAAAAACGCGTTTAATTAATAAAAAAAAAACACAAGCTTCTTTTCTGTTTTAAGGTCGTCGTGAGATTAAGGATAATAAAAGGTATTGGTTGATTGATTCATTGCAACACCCTTAATTGGCATAGTACTATCGTGCGCGAGTGTACCCATGCGCGAACACACCCCTTCCACTTTTTTCCAGCGTTCTTTTTACGTGACGCGACCTATAAATATTGTGTGTAAGTACTTATTCCTTATAATAGTCAATTATGTCCTGACAATGATGATTAATTGTACGTACCATAATTTGACGCAATAAATAACGAAATGAATAACTTGCTCATATTTTATGTCGATTAAAATATCTCTTTTTTTGTTAAAAAATATATGTTCATAATATGGGCTTGGGCATATGGATTTCCTAGTCATACGGTAGGAAGATAAACTAAAGGTATCTTAGAATGATACCGAAGTTTAGAAAAATCAGTGCGTCTTGAAAACTCAACTCTCCGTCAATATAGCGAAGCATAAAAACTTGAAGGGTCCATTGTCTTTTAGAAAAATGTGTCTGGTGGCAAGTCATCGTATTTTTATCAGGGCTCTTTCGCTTGGTTGCTTTGTCTGAATGCCAGAAATTTATTGCGTTGTACAACCAACGACGTAGCGAGAGGAATTAGTCGACTATCAGCAAGGAAATGAAAAATATTACAGGAGCTAATATTATTAAAAATGCGAAATTTTGCCTGGGTAGATGGATGGATGGACGAATGGATGTTTGTTTGTTACTTCTTCACGCCAAAACTACTAAATGGGTTGAAATTTTCCGTAGATGTTTCCGTAGCTACCTGGAATAAATCATCGAATTTAAATCCCCATATAATATCAGGCCAAGGATAGAAATAATCTTTAATTACCGAAAGAACAAGTGAGATGCCGCTGCTGGCTGAAACTAGTTTTCTATATTATTATTTATTTTTATTATTTAATTGTAATTTTCTTTGTTAATAAAGGCTTCTGCCCTTGTTTTCTATAATATTTCATGAAATGAGCACTAAGTAACTACTGACCGAACTAACAGAACAAAGGGAAATTATGCTTACGTACTATCAAGGTAATTATGATGAACAATCAACATTTAATCTGTGTGCGGATATTGACATAATGTCCACAATTCCCGACAGCCGATATTATGCAAACACGGTCACGAAGACAGGTTCGATAGCGAATGAAGCCTCGGTGAACCATGATGCAGTGCATCCATCATCACAGGCTTGGCAATCCTGTCACGCGTGTAAATCGCACAACATTGATCAAAAGTGACTATTCCAAACTATTCTCTCTCAACGTCCGATAGCCTGTATTTTCGGAAACCCAAAGCTCGTTCCAATTTTATTTTCACGCCTGCAGTTTGCAGATACGATGAAACTTTCATCGGAGGCTTTCACTAGACGCGAACGAAACATAAATTGTGGACGGACGCAGTGCCGGCCGCGTCGCTCGTCAGGCTCTTTATTTTTTCAAAAACAATACGGACGAATAGTCCCTTTCAACTAGGTAAGTCGATTACGTAATCTACGAATCGAAGGCAACTTGCTCCCTTCATCATGCAAAAAATTGTTTGTAGTACCTACGTACGTTGAAGTACCTACGTATGTTATGTTAGGTAGTATGTTAGGTATCTAAACTACCATCATTATCTGCCTGACCTCTTCCCGGTCGTGTCGGTCTGTCATCCCATCAGATTACGAGAGTGAGGGAATAGAGAGTGCACTTGTGTTTGCGCACACACTTGTGCACTATAATAATGTCCTGCGCATCAGGCTAGTCTCCGAAGAGACTGGCCGCCGTGGTTGAAATTCAACTAGGGGGACATTATTTTAATTATTGTTATTAAAACATCATTCGTATTTAATAACTCCTATAGCGCGATTTATATTACTGCGATCACTATCTTTATATCTAATAGTATAATTAAAATCAATCTTGAAATTACCCAAAACTATTTGACATAAAACCACGATAAAAATTACAGCATCGACAATGAAGCAAAATACTGGTTACTTACCTCCAATACCTAATAGAATCAACCTTCAGAAGTTTTCTCGGAATCACTGTGTAGGAATAATTTGGTTATTGATCCCTTCCTACCGTTATCAAGTATTGGTTCTTCTACTAACTGTATTCGAAATTACACGCCAATATTTTGCAGCACTGCCTCGCAATATCGCTTCGTGTAATTTGAGTTTATTCTAGGAGCATGTTACTAATTCCGTCTCCTAATTGAAACGTGTTGCAAGGAATAAATACACCGTAGTACCCGCATTACATCGGAGCTCTTTGGCCCTCTAGTTACACGTTTTAGCTGTTTGCTCTATCTACAGAGAGCAGCCATTTAAGGCTCATTCAGAAAGGCAGGCCTTAAAGATTATTTTAGACGTTACTACAAGAATTCAAATTGTTTTGGACGGTCGTTTGAATTTTTTGGAAATGAAGTTGTTTGGGATACCTACCTACCTAGTTAGCATTAGAGAAGTTTTACGACGTTTCTCGTTAAATTCGGAACAAAATTAAAGCAATAAGGAATTTCCGCGAATACATTTATTAAATAACTCCTCCTTTGGGTGACGCGAAATTAAATCTTTGTATCATTGTATGGGTTAATGGTTGCCAATTAGTAAAGTATAATAGAAAATTACTTAGTAAACGTAATTAGTTATTGAATGAAGGATTGAACCTACCAGCAATACCACCTTAAAAAAGGAAGATTTTGTCTGTCCTGTAGTCCTAAGACAGCCTTATATACGAGTAGTAAAAACTTTCATGCAATGTGTGGCTCTATTTATCATAAAATCCATAGTGACATCAAAGATTTACCTTTAAATTTATTGAAAAAGATTTTTATAGTGTTAAGGAACTTAAGGACATAAAATTAAGAAATTAAAATATTAGTAATCAACATTATTGATATTTAGTTTGTTTAATTATTCTTAAAATGATTAATAATGATAATCATATACTAGCAATTTATATAGGAACCTACTTTTAAGAAATTTTGCATGCCAATGTGTTTTGGTGAAGTATGTGACACTATTCTAATGTTCAAGACCTGATATTATGACAATATTTCCAGCCAATAAATGAAATGAAACAAAGTCTTCACGAATTTGTTCGTGATGATGGGTTGTACCCCGCAGTGTCAGTGAATTACCAATAACCCTGTATATCAACTCAATCCATTAGTCTGAATAAGTCTTTGCCTGATGAACTGAGATGTTCTGCGAACCGTACTTAGAAGCTGCTTTACAAGCCTAACATTGAACTAATTAGGATGAAGAGAAATTTGTCAGCTTCCAAACAGAATCGGCTAAGTCGGCATTGAAGGTGCCAAGACTGATATTTTGCTATGTTATGGAAGTTACTAAGGCGTAATGACGAACCCACAGCTTACCTATATGATGCATACAGTTGTTCGACGAAGGCATTTTATGTGGGTTTGACAGAGCAAGCGTGCGGGGGGCAAGGGACGGGAAGGGGAGGGACGCTCCCGAGTTGCATACATCACCGCCTTAGTAACTCGGGAACGTCCTCGCCCCCGAGCCGTTTCTTGCCCCCCCACACGATTGCCCTGTCAAAACGCCTTCGTCGAACGACTGTTTGCATATAGGTAGGCTGTGGACGTACCAAATTTTTAAATCATTTTTCAGCATAGACAAAAGATTCCCTTTGATAGACTTTAGCTAGAGTAAAAACATACAACTAGCTACTGTACGCGGCTTCGTAAGCACGCGCATTTTCTTTGATTTATGTTATTCCAGATTCAGAACTTCATACAAGCAACATTTCAGTTCGATCAAAAGACCAAACGCTCATATCATTTTTCAAAATTCCGAAGAGCCTCGGTAAACTACTTCTTAAACATAATCATTTTATAATAGGTATGTACTTTACCGTCCTTTTAAACTTCTGATCTTAGGGATTCTAAGTATGTTATTCTGGCATTTTTGTTTTCCTTTTTTTTTATTCGGCGAGGAAATTCGTTTACGAATAAACTGGTCTGGGGTGGACCAGAACTATGTGGGACTCAACGCCCTGAATAGGACGTAATACCCACTAAAAACCTCTCCGGTGTCCTTCTTTCGCCATGTTCGCCGAACCACGGGAACATTTAAAATCTTCGCGGCTCGACTGGCGTCCCCTCTTCCTCATATACATGGCCGGCGAGCCCACCGATCCACACACTCGCCGACCCCAATTCTTCCTTCACCCTTCCTCCCCCCGATTAGGACACAGATTTAATTCAGGCCTAGAAATTGTCATAAAGTTATACCTTCGTAATATCTGTGGTAATATCGACTAAGTACTTACTTGCAGTCCGCCGTATCTCCATTACACTAAGTTAGTTCTAGTTAAGTGAACCTCGAATTGATAGCGCTTATCTTGACGTATATCTAAATACACGCTTATTGTTATTGATGGAATCATTCTATCTCAATAGGTTTAATTAAAACTATAGACTGTGTTGCTGACCTTTACTAGTAGCTTCCAAGAGATCGATCGGTAAAATTCTTATAAAAACAATGGAATCAATGAATTTCCTTTTTTCAACCCCCCACGCAAAAAGAGAGGGGTGTTATAAGTTTAACGTGTTTGTTTGTGTATCTGTCTGTGGTATCGTAGCTTTCAAACGGATGAACCGATTTGGTTTAGTTTTTTTTGTGTCATAGATAATTTTATCCCGTTTGTTCTTAGCCATGTTTCATGAAAATTGGTCGGGGGGTTTTTAAATTTATTAATTTTGTTCTTGTTTAATTCAGCAAAAGGTCTAAGAAAGTACGTTTAACCACGTACGACGGTCATCTTCAATTACCTATGAAAAAGGCAAATACCCTGGTTGATGATGTGTGAATTGTCCAGGTCTATCACACTAATAATAAAAATGGGAAAGTTTGGATCGATGAATGTTTGTTACATCTTCACGCCAAAACTACTGAACTGTTCGGGCTAAAATTTTGCATAAGTACAGATAATTCAAACATAGGCTACTTTTTATCCCATAAATCAGTTCCCATGGGACAGAAATCTCTTTTTAAATATCCCTAACGTTCAAAAATAAATCGATAAAATGACTTTATTTACATCTACTAGCTTCTGCCCCGGCTTCGCACGCGTATTTTCGGTATAAGTAGCCTATTATCTAAGTTAGGCTTTGTTCTAAATGTACGCCAAATTTCATCATGACCTGTTCAGTAGTTTTGGAGATCCTAGGGAACAAAAAAAACACATTTCACAAACTTTCGGCTTTATAATACTAGTAGGCTAGGATACCTATCTAGTTGGGTACCTAAAAGGATAGACGGTCTCATGGTCATTGTTATTTATTGCAGTCTGGAGATTTATTTACATTTCGTATCCATTATCCTATCTAAATGACGTGCTTTATCGTTATTTGTCCAGCTAATGCGATTTTTACTGCGAACGATGATAGAGCATTTTTGCGAATGGTTGTATTTCATATAATTTAATAGATGAAAGATACATATTACTAAATTCATTTCTTTTTAACTGTAGGGTGAAAATATTTTAAGATATTGGTATCATCGAAGCGAAATGCAAAAGCTCGAAACATTTTCTGGATTTGACAGCTTTAATTCGTTTCTTGTCCGTTTTCGAACTCGAACTTGAACCTTTTTCGCTGTGTATGTGCAATTATGCTATTTGACGTTTGTGTTTTTGTTTTACGTGGTACTTTGCTGTGACCTTGTTGTTTTCTGTTATAGTTATCAGTTTTTGTAATTTTAAATTCATAAATGTTTGTTGAAATAAAATATCTATCTAGGATTCTGGAAGGTCAATAATGTCACATGTCTTATAATATTAATAATAAATAATACAAAGCTTGTGTTGGGTACTAGATGACTACAATCAATACTAATAAATACTTATGCATTACATGGATAGATATTTTTTTTAGACATAGAAAATACCCAAAACACCCGAAACAAATATTTGCAGATCGTACAAACATTTGTCCCAAGGCGGGAATCGAACCCGTCGCAGGCGGACCTTCGACCGCCGCGCCACATCGGCTGTCTGTCGTACTACAGAGGGGTCAGTCTATTTGACGTTAGAGACGTGATATTTTCCTTACAATTTGCTACAGCGCCTCTATCGTACGGACAGGGAACTACGCAAATCCCATACAAAAAGGAGACGTTACGTTCACGTCTCGTTATTAACGTCAAATAGACTCACCCCTCGCAGACCCCCAGGTATGGTTTATCGCAAATACAAACTCAATTCAATTTCATAAATCAATATTATGATAAAGTTGTTCTCTGCCAACACACAACAACTCCTTTCATAAAATAAACATACCCAAACATGGGTATCGGTACCCATATTTACATCGAACCGTATCCCGGGACGTCTTATTAAAATTATCGGTGTCGAAGCGAGCAGTAAGTGCCTTAGGTGACGTTCACCCGAACACCCCCTTTATCATATTTATGGGAAAGTGTCCTGAAAATTTTCCCTGTTACGTATGTGATTTTGGAGGAACCCGAGCTTGTGAGAGTTGGTTTGGATTATTTTTTGTTGCTTGTTTTCGGCGTATTGTATCATTTTCGGAGAATTGAATAATAGTGTTTCATTTCAATTGAAATAGAAAAGATTTATTTTATACATTGTATTTAAAGTGCTAAACAGATACTTCGGTTTTATTTAATTGTAAGGAATTCCGCATTAGAAAAACGAATATATTTCATTCCATGATTTGCTTTCAAGGTTCGTACTTATTTAACCCTTTTTACGTTTCCCAATTTTACGTGCAAACACGTAACTTATTCAAATTAACTTTCATATGATCCTGCGTAAAACGAAATTAAAATTCCTCAAAGGGGGATTTAGCAGCTCAATGGAATGAGATGAACGTTATTGCCAGTGTATTAACACACCCACTTGAAATTTATATTTCATAGGAGTCACCTATGAACATTTTATGGCATTTTGTGATATATCTATGTCAATAAAGAGCTTTTATGATGATTTTCTCGGGAAGCTTAACGACGGGTTGATGATTGGAGCTTCGTGAATAACTTTATAAGTACTTACTTAGATTACTTACTTCTGTAGATACTACTAGTAACTGACTTTCGAATTCACACTCGTTTATTAATTACTAGTTTATGCCCGCGGTTTCGCACGCGTTTTTCTATGGAAACGTTTAAAAGTTATTTATATCCCATGGGAACTGATTTATGGGACAAAAAGTCAAGCCTATGTTTTATTTGAGGCGCAGAAGTACATGTATGCAAAAATTCAGCCCGATCTGAATAGAGAATAGTTTTGGCGTGAAGAGGTAACAAACATTCATCTATCCATCCATCCAAACTTTCGCATTTATAATATTAGTATGAAGTATGAAGTAAGTACTCCTTGTACAAACCCTATGCGCAGGAGAGGTCATAGCGTCGATCTGTGGGAAGGCCTATTTATGGCAGCTGTCGACGTCTTTCGTTTGAAATGATGTCTAGAAACGCTATTAATATTATCTAGTTGCATATAGGTATGGTTCACAATCACTTTCCAGATAATGTGTTCTAAGTAGCCTACTTAACTACGTAAGTAACTTTAAATTGAGATGTATAATGGGAGCCAGACCATTACGAGACTATTGAAAAACCATTAGCTCTATCTCCAAGGCTTGATAAAATCTACGAGTCATCTACAAGCGCGATTTTTACATTCACTTTAACTAAATGAAAACTTACGTCTAATATTTTAGCTTGATTTCTTTAATGTTTATATAAAAAGCTTTTGCTACATACATCGTTCTGTTAGAGTGGAAGTATGACGTAAAATTACGCTTTAAGTACCTATTCCCTTTAACCCTGGGAATTATTAAGTTACCTAGTACCTACCTGTTTTTAGGGTTCCGTACCTCAAAAGGAAAAAAGGAACCCTTATACCCTCCCTCGACCAAAATATACACGGAAAAAATATACTTCACGTTGACCTAGAACAGGGGTCGGCAGACCGCGGCTCGCGAGCCGCATGCGGCTCTTGCCATAGGATTATATGGCTCGTTGCAACTCACTCACTGCGTAACTGAGCCGCCTTAGCAGAAATATAACACCTAATAAACAAGAACTTCAAGTGCGAGTGTAGCTCGCGCGCGGAGAGTTTCGAACGTTTGCCGATTATCATACATGTACTAAGACATCGCTATTTGATGAATACCTACCTAAAAATAGAAGGTAACTACTTACCAAACTACATTTTAGATGGATCGCTCTGCGAGATTAAGCTAATTTATTGACTTTATTCAAAATAATTCAAAGAGTGTACTCTACAGATATTACAAAAAATGTTTTGAAACCTTTCATTTGATAACCCACTCGGTGAGGTAGTGAGGTAGGTATCCCTCTGTTTTAAAAACAACCCCCCCCCCTTTTTTTGAGCATATTTCAAATAGTGCTCGTTTTACAAACTTCTCTATTATTTTTCCTGTAAAATTTAGATCCATATCTACAAACGTTACATCCATTTCCGAAAGATCGCTCTGCAATCTGTGAGAATGGCTAAAATTTCGACTCTTTTCGAAATATTTCAAAAAGTATGAAACCTACGAGAACAGTTTTGAAATGTACAAACTGATAGGTACCTTTCATCTGATACCCCCATTACCCTGTCTGTAGGTATCTTTTAAATTTTTACACCACAATTTGTATGGAAAATTTTCATTTTTCATTTGTTTAAATGTCTACCTATATGTAAATAAATATATTTTTAATTTCTTACATGTTTTATAACTGTAATAGTGTCATTATATTTTTATTAAGATTTGTAGTATGAAGCAAATTAGACCTAATTATTAGAATAATAAAAATCATGTTGCGGCTCTTTGAAGGCGTGGGAAAATCTACGAACATGATATTTGGCTCATTTGGTTGGTAAGTCTGCCGACCCCTGACCTAGAATCATGATATTTGGCAAGAAACAAGGTCTTACAATTAAATGGAACCCATAGTGTGCTAGTCTGACTCGCTGGTATATATATAGGTATGTAATGAAACGTCCGTCTTGCTCGATAGCTAGTTTATTACTGAATAGTTAGAAGTACCCCCAGTAGTTTTATAGATACAGCACATCCCTCCAATATTAATTTAGGAACCTGTAACAAGGCAAAGGCAAAGATTCCTATAAAATACACGAACTCCTTAAAATTACTTATTAACTACTTAATTACCTAACTTAACAAAAGAGTTTATAGTAAACAGGCTTCTTGGGTCTCCTAGTGCGCCCGGCCGGGCTGGAGTTTGCGTTGCTCGGGTTCATACCTTCAACACTAGGATTGACCTGCAGCTCCGCCGGCCGCGGCTCGTCCATCATCACCTCGCAGGCCTCCGCCCACTCGTCCCTTTCCGCGTCCCTATCAGACACTGGACTGTTATCCTGGGCGGTCACGACCGACCTCTCTATTACCTCCTCAACAGTAGTTATTGAAGGCGGTGACGACGGTTCTACGATTTTACAAGGTTCCGCCGGCGGTAGCGGCGCCGGCGGCGGCGATCGGAGGAGCTCTGTGGGCGGCGGCGTGTAAGGTTGCGATGGCGGCGGCGGGTCTAACATTACCGGACTACCGGTGCTGACCACAGACACATTTTCATTTTGGACAATATTATTACTATTACTGGTATATTTCCTTATCTGATCAACGTGCCTTTTACAGTTAGTATCATAATCTTTAAAATAAATATCAAACATTCGGTTTCCTATTATCTTTTTAACAATACCTACACACCAAACACTTTTTCGAGCAACAAACCACCGAGCCCATACAGTCTCATCAACATTAAAACGTCTACTTGGTTTTAGGTTTACTTGTTCATTGACATTTTTATTTTTATCAACAGGCAAAACTAAATCCAACCTACATCTTAAGTTACGACCCATCATTAACATAGCCGGCGTGGCGCCGGTCGCTGAATGTACTGTGTTTCTAAATACAAACAAACAGCTTTGTAATTTATTATTAATTTCCTTTTGGTTATTACATTCTAAAATTACACATTTTATCATTTTCTTACAAGTTTTAACTGAATTTTCCGCCTGCCCATTGCTAGCCGGGTGATATATAGGTGACGTTATATGCTGGATTCCGTTTACATTACAAAAATCATGAAATTCGGCTGAGCTTATTTTAACATCGTTATCTGATACAATAACACAAGGCACGCCGAATCTAGAAAATATATCCTTTAGTTTTTGAATAAGAACGCTAGTAGAAGTGCCACGCTCCATAAATACACACTCTAACCATTTGGAATATGCATCAACCACAATCAAGTACACAGCCTGCCCTATAGACATGTAATCTATGTGTATCCTGTGCCACGGCGCCGGCGGGCGCGGCCACGGCGACGGCGGCGCGCTCGGCGGCGCGGCGCGTACGGCGGCGCAAGCTGTGCAAGCACCTACCCATCGCTCGATATCACCATCTATTCCTGGCCACCACATTCTGCTGCGAGCTGCACTTTTTGTTTTTACGATTCCAAAATGTGCAGCATGCAATTCTTTTAACATTCTGTCTCTATACGCGGCTGGAATCACTACTCTGTGGCCGCGAAACAAACATCCATCTACTACTTCTAAATCAGTTTTACACTGAAAATATGGCAAGATGGATTTACATGTTATTTTTCTAGGCCAGCCATATTTCATGTATTTGATCACCATAGTCAAAACCTTATCGGCAGATACTTCACGTTTAATGTCCTCAAATAAAACCGGTTGTACGTTTGCTTCTAAGAATAAGAAATGCCTTGAACTTCCTGCGATTTCATCACTGACCGTGTCTGATAAGGGCGACCTTGAGAAATAATCTGCCACCTGATTATTTTTACCGTCTACATACTGCACTATATAGTTATAGGCTGAAAGAATAATAGCATACCTTTGCAAGCGTAATGCGGCCGTCACCGAAATACCCTTCCCCCTTCCAAAAATAGAAAGTAAAGGCCTATGGTCGGTTTTTAAAATAAATGGTTCTTGGCGGCCATAAAGGTACTGGTGGAAATGTTTTACCCCAAAAATAATAGCCGTAGCTTCCTTCTGAATTTGGCTGTAATTCTTCTCGCTTGCTGATAACGAACGCGAAGCAAACGCAATAGGGCGTTCACCGCCGTCGGCGTCTTTGTGCGCCAGCACGGCGCCGAGCCCGCGCGGGCCCGCGTCCACGGTCAGTGTCAGCGGCGAGTCCGGCTCGAAGTGCGCCAGCACGCGGTCGCTGGCCAGCTCGCGCTTCACGCTCTCGAAAGCCGCCTGATGCCGCTCCTCCCACTGCCACTCAGCGCCCGTGCGCAGCAGCTCGTGAAGTGGATTTAATACCGCCGATGCGGAAGGAATAAAATTCCTGTAATAATTAACTACGCCTAGGAATTGTTTAACACCTAAAACGTTGGTAGGCGCGGGCGCATTAGTTATTGCCTCAACTTTAGTGGGGCAAGTTCTTAGTCCGTTTTTATCTATAACATAGCCGAGGTAGGTAACACTATCCTGAAAAAATACACACTTGTCACTTTGCAACCGTAACCCGGCATCTTGTAGCCTATTAAGAACCTCCCGCAACCTTGATAAGTGGATTTCTTTGGTTTTACCTGTCACACAAATATCATCAAGCCAAATACTTACACCTTCCAGGCCTGACAGAAGTGTTTCCATAGCTTTTTGAAAAATAGCAGGTGCGTTTGCCAGGCCATACACCAATCTACTATAGGAAAATAAGCCCTTATGTGTCGATATGGTGGCCAACGATTGAGATGACTTGGACAATCTAAATTGGTTATAGGCATTACTTAGATCTAACTTGGAATATTTTTCTCCACCACCTATTTTAGAAAACACTTCTTCTATACGTGGCAACGGATACTTATCAATTTTTAGATCTTGGTTCAGAGTACATGAAAAATCACCGGCAATTTTTAATTTTCCATTTTCTTTCAGAACTGGTACTATAGGGGTTGCATATTCCGAATGGTTAACTGGCACTAAAATACCTAAACTGACTAATCTGTCAAGTTCTGCACTAACCCTTTCTTTAAGTGCGAAAGGTACGGATCGTGGCTTAAAGAATTTCGGTTTGGCATTATCTTTAAGTTGCAACTCAACTTCAAATTTATTAAAACAACCTAACTCATTTTTCCAGACGTCTGGAAAAAGTGTTAATAGATGTTGCACTTCTTCAATGTTTTTATTCGTACATTCAATATTGTTATTTGATGTAGCAAAATAAATTTTAAAATGAGTCATGAAATCACGCCCTAACAACGGTGGCCCACCATTTTCTATGACATATAATTTTATCGGTTTACATGCGTTAGAATACCTAACGTCAGCTGTAAAATAACCTAAAGGCGTGATTTTATGACCGTTGTATAAACACATTCTAATATCACTCTTATGCAATTTTAACCTGGAAAAATGCTCCAAATATAATTTGTGCGATATAACCGAAGTGCCCGATCCCGTGTCCAGTTCCATATACAACTCAATTCCATTCACATTTACTGTCAGTTTGATAGGGTTATAGTTTACATACCTCAAGTTATAAAGTTCACATTCCTTGCAGTCATTTTCGGCAAGAGACTCCGCGCCCTCGACACCAATGTTGTGTAAATTACACTTTGTAGAACCACACACTTTCTTAAGATGGCCTTTGAGCCCACATTTTTGACACTTGTAGTTCTTAAATCTACACGTATCCGCCGAGTGGTTCTTCATACCACACACTGTACAACGCGACTGATTACTGCCCTCATCAGCCTTTCGTGAGCCAGCAGCGCCTGCCTGCGAGCCCGCCTGGGCCGCCGCGGCGCTGCCGTAGCCGCCGCGGCCGCCGGTACCGCGAGCACCTGCCCGCGCGTAGAAAACCGGCTCCTCCTTCACGATGACGGAACTGGCCTCAGCGCTCACGCCTGCTGCGCGTGCCTGCCGCGCGCACGATGCCTTTTGCGCGACCTCCAACGCCTGCACTAGCGTCAACGTTTTTGAGTCGCATTCAAAAAGTTTATCACGCTCGTGTCCTGTCCTAAAGCCTAGCACGAAACGGTCCCGCAGTAGCGTGTCCAGTTCTGTGCCAAAGTCGCAGAAAACGGCTAGCCCTCGCAGCCTTGCTGCCCATTCTTCAATGCTTTCACCATCGGACTTTATCGCTTCATAAAACTTCGCCCTGTCGGCGAATGTTGACCTTTTTGGCGTGAAATGTTTGTTGAGTACAATCACTAGCTCTTTATATGTAGCTCCATCGAGATTCTTCGGGTGAATGAGGTTCCGAAGCAGACGGTACGAGTCGTCGGACAAATGCGTTAGCAACACTGCACTTTGTTTTTCTTCGCCGATGCCGTTCAGTTTGATAAATTGCGTCAGTTTCCCGAAAAACACTTGCCATTCATTTAATTTGTAGTCGAAAACGCCTAAATTACCGAGAAAACTCGCCATTTTTATTTGTTCGCGGGTAGATAGTGACCTCGTCGTCAAATGGTATATATATAGGTATGTAATGAAACGTCCGTCTTGCTCGATAGCTAGTTTATTACTGAATAGTTAGAAGTACCCCCAGTAGTTTTATAGATACAGCACACTCGCACTCCACATTTTATTTAAAATTAAGCACATTGATTTATTTTCTCACAAGCTCTGCTTTTTGCACGAAAACGAATTATTATTTATCAATTTATTTAGTCAGAGCTACGTTGCAGCGTCGCCAATGCTACGAAACGACTACGATACCTCTACGACAGAGCTACGATCCGGCTATGCCAATGCTTCTATGCAGCTACTCTAATGCTACGGCAAAGACTACGACAAATCAACGATGCGGCTATGCCAATGCATCGATGCTTCTACGCCAAAGTTACGAAACTTCTACGACTATGCAGTTACGCTAATTCTACGAAACAGCTAAGATACCGCTGCTAAAACAAGTTACAATGTAGAAACGCCAACGCTACGATGCGCTACACTCATGCTACGATGCACCAATGCAATGCTACAAAACGGCTACGTACGATACCGCTCCGACAAACCTACGATGTCGATATACCAATGTTACGTTCGCACTATGTAGCTATGTAGCTATACGCAGCTATGCAGCAACATCAAATTTACCGATCGCAATAATATGCGACACTATTACTTGTACTTATAATGCACTTTAGAGGATTCCGCCCTTACGAGACATTCAACGACCGCTAGATGAAAAGTTTTAATAAAATGCTTCGATAGACGCAACGCTCAAGATAAATCCCTTTTCGACATTGATGGGTCTTTATGAGCAAAATTATCAATGTATACGAGCTCTTCGGTTTTCAAACCAATTTATTTTTGAGAAATGTTATCTTACGAGGTAAATAGGTTTGTTGTATCTGTTGACTGGTATTGTATTGATTCGATAATGATTAACTTCATCGTCATCATCAGCCTATATTAGTCCGCTGCTGGACATAGGCCTCCCCTAATGAGCGCCATAGCGCCCTGTCTTCAGCTTGCCGCATCCATAACCTGCCTGCAGTCTTTTGCAGGTTGTCATCCCACCTGGCCAGAGGGCGTCCTAAACTACATTTGCCGAGTCGCGGTCTCCACTCAAGACCAAGTCCGTAGGACATGACGGGTAGGACGCACTGATTGAAAACTTTCTTAACAACTTGGCTAGATGGAAAGACGGAAGGACTACCGTGGGTAATTAAAGAATGGTGGACCAGAGATGCTGAACGACACAAAGGTAGAACAGACTTGTCCGATGGGCCGATGGTCAGACGATATAGCCATTATTGCCGGAAGAGAGTTGATTTTGGTGGCACAAGAGAAAAATGGCAAAATGGAAAAGACCTACCTGCTGACCGGATTAGGATAGGATATTTAAGGACCCTTTTTTACTTATATCGATGTTTTTTTACTTACATCGATGTTAAGGACCAAAAAAACGATGAAAAACAATTCATGCAAACTACGATGAATTGTAGCAACAATCAGTAGGTATAGGTCCGTACTTCAAATCTTGTAAACTTGGTCCATAGGAGCTAAATACCTACATTACAACGTTGTATCTCCATCCAGCAACCATTTACCGGCAAATGAGGTTGCACTAGAGCGAAGCACCTCACGGAACCAAGTGCCGATAGGGTGTCAATGTGCTAATGATGCATACATACCTAATGTAAGCATACCTCACCAGAGAAGCTGTAGAGACGATTTGGCACTGAAAATATAGAGCAAGGGTATTTATGTTTTTTTGGGATAAGTAGCGGGATAACAGCGCAACTTAACTATCGAGGACGGTAGGAATGGAATAGATTGAAAATACGAGGACTCTTGTACAATTTGTAGCTATAGGTAAACTACCTAGGTAGGTACATTGCTATCTGGACCAAACAGATTTCCTATTTTCTTTCTATTTCCCAACGTTGTTGGTGTTGGCGTGTTTTGCAGCAGAAAATCAAGTACAAATTATTATTGGCGTTCGATAAAATCGTTTTCGGTCAGTCTCCACACCATTTTGTCCTCGCCATATTCGGAATAGAATCTAGCGTGAGGGTGGACTCGGCGCATCCAATTTTGCGTTTACATTATCTCTGTTGTTGCAGCCCTATCGCCTTGAATTTCCCAAGGCGGCTTCTGCACGAAATCCTTTTGGAATATAATTTGGTGGAAGTTTAATTACGATTCGACATAGTTACGAGATGGATCTTGATTTAGATCTGTGTAGTAACAACTTTGTTGGAATTAGTAGGTCTTAACAACAAAGCCGCTATAACGACCCTTTGGGGTATTAAACGGGGTACCTACAGAAATAATAACAGTTCTATGAGGAGTAAAAAATAATTCGCCTAGATAGCGAGATGGTTTTCAATTTAATTTTGTCAGTATGGAAGTTACTTACCTACTTGACTTGTAAATTGTTATCGAATAGTCGGTCTACTATAGTACCTACTGGTAGGCATGTTAAGATGAGTTTTAGTAAAACAAATAATAAAATCCAATAGGGACAATTTTATTCATTTAGAAATTGATATAATACACTTTACAATTGACTAAACAATTGTTTGTATGGCCGGACCCTAGAATTTAACATTTAATATTAAATCCTATGACGAAAATAGGCACATTTTCATTCGTGTGCCATGCGATGAATGAAAGGAAACAGATATTTGTAGAATATATTACATATTTACACTTTTAATAGAGCTATCGGAATCTAAACCATATTGAATACAATGGACTATGTTTTGTATGGCTTCTACAAATAACCAGAAATGTCACCCCTATAACGTGGGACATTCAACCAACTCAACACCTAGTTAATGGAGCACCGGAACCTATACAGGGTGCCACGTAACATATGCCGAAAACTAAGCCGAAAAAGCGTGTTTTAGACCCAGAGGGAAACAACTCGGGAATAAGATTTTATGAAATTGTTTTCCTTCCTATTCTTGTACTTTTACACACACTCTTGCTGTATTAAACATTATAAAATGTTTCACCAATGTCTTCTCAGCAAAACCAATGTTTTGTCATGAAAATATTACTTACAAAAAAAAGGTTAGTAATCCTTTCAAAACAACTATTATAATGTAAGAATACACGTTAGATTAGCACAAGACAGAGGTGAATGGCATAAACATAGAGAGGCCTATGCCCAGCAGTGGGTCAACAAGGGCTGATGATGATGAAGAATACATGTTAAAGAATACGAATATGAAGAAAAAAGTCACCATCTTTTTTTTCGAAAATGTAAAAATATTGTGCTATTCAATAAATCGTAGAGAAAAGTTGATCCCCTTGGGATCCAGAATCGCAGCATCCTGTATACATTCTGTATATTGATAGATCATATACCATTATACATTCGGGTGCTCGATCCACTTAAACATTGTATTCCGTTACATATCACTGGTTACTTCTTGAACTAAACGTTGTTTAATTTCTTTTATTAGAAAATCTAAAACAATACGGATATCGCATTTCGATTTTATATTTTCTAACTGAAACAGGCACTAGTTTGTACATAAATTATAAAGCTAGATTTTATACCAAGCTCTTTTTATCCGGCCACACTAACTGTTGTTTAAACGATGCATAAAACATCCTACATTCTCATTGGTAATTTAAATAATCTTTTTCTCTTACTTAACGTTGAAAAGCCGTAAATTCTGTTTTTCTCTAAGTTACTAAGGCCTATCGCAGTAAAAGAACACCAACAATGAACGTTTTTGAGCGCAAAAATATAGTACACTTACTTAGTACCTACGTTTATACATACTTATGTACCGAATTAACATTTATGTACTGAATTAACATAGCAATAAAAACAGCTTTCACAATTGTTTTGTGAGGGCTAAGTTATGTACAATATTTACAAATTTCGACAATATTTTCATGCCATTTTGCAGGCTCTAGACAAGAATCTAGAATAAGGTAAGGTACTTATAGAAAAACAAAGGTACTTATTGCTTTTTTTAAGCTCGATGAGCGTACGGCAAAATGACAGAAAACAATGATTGATTCACATAGTGATAAGCTTATGGGTACGAGAAAAAACAAGGAATATTATACGTAGTTTCAAAAGTGTTGTGTATTAACACAACACAATATATAGATTAAACGACAAAAAGTGCGCATAACGTAGAACAGGGTGCCATGTAATATAATGTACTATGCCGAGGGGGTGATTCTGGACTCCGAGAGGATCAACTTGTGAACAAGGATTTTTTTAAATCCGAAAAGTATTACATTTTTTGAAAAAAAAAAAATGATTTTTTTATTTATATCCCTGTTTTTTACACGCACTCTTGCATTATTTACTATTATATAATATTTCACAAATATTTTTCGGGTCTTTTTTCTGCGAAACCAGTGTTTTGGCACGAAATTAGCACAAATGTTTTAAATCCTTTCATATTTAAAAACAATAATAATAGTGTAAGAATACACAGTACGTGACGCATATGAAGAAAAAATTACCTTATTTTTTTCAAAAGTGAAAAATATTTCGAAATTTAAAAATCGTATTACAAAACTTGATTCCCTCAATGTTCAGAATCACCCCCTTTCGGCTCAGTAGAGATGTTTCGTGACACCCTGTATTTTTGAATATAATTCATCAGCAACTTGATCGAATCATTTTAAATAGCAAAATGTCCTTTGTTTTAGCATTTGCCTGTTACCTGACTTATTTTTTTTATCATTCCTTGCGCTAATTAACTAAGTACTCAGCAGTTTCAATCTTGATTTCGATTCCAATCTCGCCTAATTTGGTAAAATTTAAATTGAAGTTCTGTAGTTCCAGGCAAAATGGAATCAAGAAAACGACAATTTTATTAAGTTCCATAAAATTGCACCCAAATCCGATCCCAATCGTGCGCTAGGACAGCGTTCAAGAATGCCAAATTCTACAAAATGTACCTACTATAAAGGATTGAAATTTCCTTAGAAAAAGCTACAACAGCGCTCATGGCGTTAGAAAAATGGTTTTATTCTGTAAAATGATAAATGCTTACGGACAAGCGATTTTATTTGATAGTGACATTAAACAAAATCGCTAAGTTTTCCAAATACACGTGCAATCTATTTACGGAAAGTGTACAAGTACAGAGAACGAGCAAACGTTCAGAACACGTTAGTGATAATGACTGCATCGGTAGTGCGTAGGTACTATGTACTACAGATGTAGGTAGGTATAACTTAGCAAAGCGGAGAAGGCACGCTAAATATAGCTTGTGACTCATGCGTGCTTTGAAGCTTTTTTAACAGGTTATGATGAGAGACGGGCGCTTTATCGAAGCTTGTTGACGCAGAGATCATTCCTATTTTTATTTGATGACTATGAGACAATGAAGTAATAGTTACCGAGGTAAAAACTCATTGGTATGAGACACGAGTCACATGACGCACAATTTAATTACTCGTCTAAATATTTCTGCATGATGACTTTGCCTTATTTTAACTAAGACCACAAACGGGAAGTGCTATGCCACAAAAATGTAAAACCATTTCTTAACAAAAACATCAATCAAATTATGTTTATCATACAGTTTATTATTTAAATAAGTGGTAAATACAACGTAAATGGAAAACTAACCTGGTTAGTGCATTTTATACAATAGGTGTGTGAAAATACATGTGCAAATTAACTATCAGTTCAATCACCAGAGGTCGTTAGACTAATTTACTAGATGATATACACTGGTTTTAGAGTTGTAACAATAAAATAAAAAGCATTAAATTTTTATCATGCCTGTTCCGCTTTGCTTTTAAAACAATAACATGTCACAGATAAAATAATAATAAAGTAGGTACATTAAATTCCTCGCACTTTTATATCACTCCTTAGATATAATCGTTTGAATCACGCCTTTAAGCCGTTCACGCACCCAAGTGTCCACGGCGGCACTTCATTCGACACTAGCTGTGATTACTGTTACTGTACGAGTGAATGTTGTTCCGCTTAATACTAGTCGAAGCACTACTGCCGTTCTTTTCTAAGCCCGCTAAGAAGTCTTCCAATAACTTGGCTAGAGCTTTGCGCTTGAATCTCATCGATTCGTTGATCACATCGCGGATCACGTCCTTTTTGTGTTCGATGCCGCCGTTCAGTTGTTTCAACTGATCCAACAATTTGGCATAATCTGAAGAAAAAAAAATATTTATTATAGCACAGTAACTACATAACGTAGCGTAGCTAACGGGATCGCGTCTTCAATGTATAACCTGGCGCAGTAACGTTATTTTAATACTAGTATCTGTCCAGGGCTTCGGACGCGTTTTTTGGGATCATAAGAAGCCTATATGTTATTCCAGGTCCAGATATTTATGTGTGTAAAACATCAGCTCGATCCATTCGGTAGTTTTAGCGTTGTCTTCTAACAAACATCTTCACAGCGGCACAACGCAACGGTTCTAAATTTCGCCTTAATAATATTAGCAGGATGGATTAAGCTATTTCAAACACAATATGTACCGAGACAAGAAACACACATGACATGATCGCATAAGAAACATTAGCGTTCTCACTGCCTCGCCCACTATATTTTAAAGGAAGTTATCATTCAGTTTTATCAGAGCATTCCAAATGGTAACAGTCAGTTGTTCTATTACGCTTATTGCTTTGATATCTTTTTACTGATTGTGGATATAAAGACACGAGTCACTCAGTAGCTTCTGCCTAACTTCTGCGAAGTCACACGCTAAATTCCAGGGTAAAAAGTAGCCTATATTTTCCCCGAAATACCATTTATTACGACCCGTTCACCCGTTTAGGCGTGAAAAGGTAACACACAGAAAGAACGACCGAACCGCTTTAGATTTTATAATTATTAGTGTGGAAGGAAATGGATAAAATTACCTTTGCCTGGGCGACGGACTGCTTTGAAAGCTTCAATCCGAACGTTCTGGTTATGTTTTTTAATGTCAGCTACTTCTTTTCTAGTGAACTGCGGCGGTGGTGGCACGGGCGGTGGTGGTAGCTTTTCTGCCTGAAAGTTGACAAAAAAGATTTATGAAATTGAAACACTATTCATAGTTTTTGTGTCTTGAACTTAGACATCACACTAATATTATAAATGCGAAAGTTTGGATGGATTTATGGATGGATGTTTGTTACCTCTTCACGCCAAAACTACTGAACGTATCGGGCTGAAATTTTGCATTCAGGTAATTCTAATCCTGGAATCAAACATAGGCTTTATATCCCATAAATCAGTTCCCACGGGATATAAATCACCTTTACACGTTTCCATAGAAACGACGTGTGCGAAGCCGCGGGCATTAACTAGTTAGATTATAAGATAGCCACCTAGCTAAATTACACAGCTAGTACAACAACAAGCACAACACTTTCAGATCCCCTGTACAACATATTTGCAATACAAATATTGAGTATTGAGTAGGTATGCAAATGTAAAATATAAAATTAGCAAATTAATAACGGTTTCAAAAAGTTTCATGTTGCCAATATATTAACTTATACTAGCTTCTGCCCGCGGCTTTTCAAGCGTATTTACACGGGTATAATATATTCTATTATCTAAGTTAGGGTATGTTCTAAATGTACGCTTAATTTTATCTTGATCAGTTTAGTAGTTTTAAAGATCCTAGATAACAAAAAAATAACATTTCACACACTTATAATATTAATATGATATGATTGGTAGGATAGGATAGTTCTGTGATTTAATTCAAAGAAAACTGTTACATCCGCTTTTTAGTCCCAACCTAAGCAGAGCTTAGCTTATACAGGATGCCACGGAATGGGTGTACAACTTTTGAATTTTGATTTTATTGAATTTCGAATATTTTTATCTTCCTATTAGAGTTCTTTTACACGCTCTCTTGCATTATTAAACATTACAAAATATATCACAAATGTTGTTTGCTTGTGTTTTTAGCAAATGTCAGTGTTTTGCCATGAAGTTATCACAAAAAAAATATGTAAGTAAATCCTTTGAAATTTCTAATATCTAATCAAAATAATCAATTAAAATACTGTAATAATAATAATACACGTAAAAGAACACGAATATGTATAAATGTTTTTTTTTTCAAAACCAGTAAAAAAAACTAAATTCAAAAAATCGTAGAAAAAAGGTTGACCTGCTCGATGCCCAAAATCAGGCCCTTGTGGCCCGTGGCACCCTGTATAAGCGACAGGCTAATGCTTTCTAGTAGTAATAAAACTTGGATGGGATTAGCGCAAAAGCTGAGAAGCCTATACCCAGCACTGGCTACTTATTAGACCTCCAAACTCATGCGAATTATTTTGAATTCATTTTGTGGATGATAATGATGAAAACACTTTGTCTAGCCTACCTTTCGTTTCCGTTTTTTCGCCCTCGCATTGAAGTTATTCTCCGCAGCGATGCCTTGCAGGATCGCGTTGATCTGTAGTTCTTGCGTGTCGTGCAAAGGCGGCGGCGGCGCGACTACCTGGGGCGGCGGCGTCGGCGGTTCAGGCGGCGGTGGCGGCGGCGATGGAGACCGCGGCATTTTACTTCCCATTGTTGTGTAAGCGTCTAGAATAAGACAATTGTTTTGAAGATTTCATTTTGCCACTCAAAGTTATACCCTCTCCTCATAGAGCACTCGTGTACTATTTCATCTCAGAGCTTTTGACATGAACAAGTCAAAGAAACAGATTTTTGGACTTAAAATCAGGTTGACGTGTCGTAGAGTTCACTCTTAGTGTGTGCCCTTGTGAGGACAGGCCTCTAAGCTGTTAGACGATGACCATAACATGAGCCAGCAGGGCCAACAGCTTAATCCATCAAATAAGTAGTATAAAAAGCCTTATTATAATTATTGGTTTTTGCTACATTGCGAAGCGACGGTAAAATTCTAACTAGGTTGATTATTACAACACTCCTCCAGTTGATAGGCGAGTAAAAACGAATATTTTTCCCATTGCCATAAACAAAGAAACATAAATGTGACTTTTGGCAAAGGGGTACATAAATTAATCTTATTTGCAAGCGAATACAACGCAAATTGTACTGGCCGCCACCGCAGGCCGCGTCTGTCTGCGCGAGTCTATAAATCTCACCTCCATTGAGGAATGGTTTGACAACAGGCGGTAGATTCGGCGGTGTGTTGGCGAGGGTCGAGGCAGGCGGCGACGCTGGACCGACGGCCGGCCCGCCTGTGTCCACATTTGGTGGTTCCTGAAACACAAACTAATTGTGTAAGCACTTGTTGGGGGGTTTGGCGAATTGGTGATAGCATTTGAACCCTCCCAGGGTACCGTTGAAAAAAGATGAACGCGAAATGTTGATCACAGTGCAGGTAGCAACTTGTACCCTGTATGATGCTGCAGAAATAAAAGCTATTGTTTATCTAGGGCTAGGAAATTTTCTAGTAAAAGGAAAAAAATAGGTCTGTGATATGCCACGAACGTTCAGCAAATATTCGGTATTCGACATATTTGGCTTTTTTTTAAAGTTCGGCACCCATTTAGTACCTCTATTACCGATCATTGACCATTAGCTACATAGGCGAGAGTAACGTCGCCGGGTGAGACAACGGTACGAGCGGCGGCACAGGCAACGGTGAAGGCAGCGACTGGACATAACATCATTGCATACCTCAGGAGGTCTCCCAGATGGTAAGTCGGAAGGCACGGGCGCGAGCGGCGAGGCGGGCCGTCGCTGCGCTATTAGCGACATTGGAGACATCAGCGACATCGGAGACATCAGCGACATCGGCGAGAGCGGCGCGGCCGGGTGAGACAACGGCACGAGCGGCGGCACAGGCAACGGTGAAGGCAGCGACTGGAAACAGCGTTATTTAAATGTGCTTTCTGTGTATAAATTATTCTATAATATGGAAGATATTGCTATACTTTATACAGGCACTCAAGAAACGTCCGCAACAGACGAAAAGGTCAAGTCGATGACGGTACTATGGGATTTATTACTCCACAATAATTTCGACGCGCTTTCAAATTGAGCTTTTTACTTAAGCACAACAAGACTTTCTGTGCCATTCTAATTCTAAGTAAATAACGGTAACGGGGATCTGCACTGACATCTCGCATGGGAATGTATTGTGCATTTTACTGTGCCATGTTTACATACCTATGAACCATCCTTAATTTTCCGTTTTCATGTTATACCTATGCACGTATGCATGAATGTTTTAAAACAGGTAATCAAATGACTAGTGTGTACCCACACAGGCGACATCATAGGTTATAAAGGCGCGGGTCAGGACGGTCGTCTTGCCACTGTTTGTAAATTAAGGCATAGGGCCAAAATAAATTGCGTTTGGGAGGCAACTTCAGACTTTCTACGCCTCGTTAACGTATTCGCGGTAATAGGTACCTTAACCTCCTCAGCCTATATTGGTCCACTACTGGACGCATGCCTCCCCCATAAAGGCGCCATATTGGCTTTTATCTCATGGGGTAATGTTCATAATCCCCACGCTGGACATGCGGGTTGGGGATCGCAGTTTGGTGGTGGAAGTTCTGCAGGCGCTGCTGCCCGCTCCGATGGATATCCCTTAGTCGCCTCTTACGACACGGGCAGATAAGTTGGGGTGTTGCAAATTCTAAGCCGGCACCACACAGTGGTACAAAAGGTACAGGTTACTTACAATGATGGGTACAGACGATATCATACACAGGTGAAAAAGGCACGGGCGAGGACGGTCGTAATGATGGTCGACTTGTCACAATATGTTGCGGCAAAGGGCTAAAATATATTGCGTTTGGGTGGCAACTTCAGACTTTCTGCGCCTCGTACACATAGTCACGGTAATAGGTATAGGTAACTTACAATGATGGGTACAGGCAACATCAAAGGTGACAAAGGCGCGGGCGAGGACGGTCGTCTTGCCACAATATGTTGCGGCAAAGGGCCGACCTTGCGTTTGGGAGGCAACTTCAGACTTTCGGCGCCTCTTTTACCGCTGGTAGCGCCGCCTCCACTCCTAATCGCGCTAGCTACTGGATCCATACTGTCGGCTTCGTCCACCATCATACGCTAAAAATAAATTAGAGGCTGAATTATAGAAACTGAAGTTTTTTGAACTTCGCGATCAGAACACATTATTAAAAATATTCACGGGTATGTATCGCGTTTATTTACATTATCTTTTTATAGAAACTGGTAAGTATTGTTACGACTTTTTAGAAGTTTTTGAATTAAATAAGTTTGATACAGCGCAAAAGTTTTGGTTACAGACTATGTGGGTAAATCATAAAATGTCACAATAAGTCCATCGTTGTAATTTAACTAGTGCGTTACATAGTCGTTTTTTACATTTTCTTGTTCACTGACTGCTATATTTTATAGAACGTCAGCAAATATGTATGTAAACAAATCCGAGAAAAAAAAAACACAAATTCTTATTGGGTATAATTGATGCCAAATAATCATAGAAGGAACGATCTCACATTGACAGGGACTGTAAATCTTATATGCAGTTTTGTTTTCTCATGAATAGAGTCCGTGACTCAAAACACATTTTCTCTAATTCTCCTGTTTTAGTATTTGGCCATACACTCCCATCTCAAAAATAAAAGCCACCTGTAGAATATAGGTGGCACAAAATATGTGTGTGGGTGCATTATAGATAAATTGTTAAAAGCTAGAGCGATTGTCTTTTGTTTTTCATACAACTGTCCACGCTGACGTCACAAATCCAGGCCTGCAGTATACGATAAAAACAAAAGGGGATCGCGCCAGCTTTTTTTTGTAACCTATATCTTGTTACTTTTATATTATCCTTTTTCTTTTGTATGTGTTTTGTATTGGTTACAAAATAAACGCATTTATACTTTTACTTGCTACTTTTAAAAATGTATCTTTACTAACCTTATCAATCTTGAAAGGATTGCCGAACATATGTTGCCGCACGGGCTGAGACTCGATCTCGCGAAGTTGCGGCGTCATTCGTTTCAGATACTCCTGGTAGTTGCCCATTTGAGCCACGGGCATTGAGTGGACACTGTCTTCGTCGACCAGTCTTGTGTGTACTAACGATGGCTGTAGGAAATTCGCTCGCATTCTGACCACCTGCAATGCAAATTATTTGATAAGACAACTTGTCAAACAGCGTAGCGTTCAATGCCGCAGCGAAGTAGCGGGATTGAATGGAGAAACTAGGCGGATTATTGAGTACCTACTAGCTTTCGCTTTTTGTATCTGGACAAAACAAAAATCTGGGTGCTTTTTAAGTATAATCAGTTAATTAGTATCCATAATACAAGCTCTGCTTAGTTTGGGGCTCAATGATATTGTCCAGCATTATATAATTTATATAGTAGAGAAAGAAGTTTCTTAATCGGATAAGCCGTTTTGGAGATTACCTCTTACACTCAAGGTCATTGTATTGTATTTCATTTATTTCAGATAATTAAATAATCCATAGACACACACACATAATTAAATAAAGTAGGCAACGAAAGTCTCGCTTACTAAAATCAGTCCATCCACTAGACAATGAGAACAATATGGTGTAATGAAACATTCTTTGACGAGACATACCTGATCTAATAAATCTCTCCTTTGTATATCGAATGGATTTCTATATGTATGAGTTTGTGTCTTATGCCGGCCCCGAGACAGTCCTACGACGAAACCTCCGAACTCGTTTAACTGATCGCGGAGCGCTGTGAACTTGTCTTGTAGACACGGATGCGATATCAAGTCTTTCTTGAGCGGCGACCGAGGCATCACTCGAACGCTTTCTGCAGCCTGGAAAGCAAAAAAAAATATGACATAACATTACTGACACAAGGTTCTGAAACTTTTTAAAGAGGGATATCCACCGGGGGCGGGCAGCAGCGACCCCTTCAGAAGAATATACCACCAAACTGCGATCCCCAACCCGCATGCCCAGCGTGGGTATTATGGGCATTACCCCAGATAAAAGACACTAAGGCGCTTATCAGGGGGAGGCCGCGTCCAGTAGTGGACCATTATAGGCTGTTGATGTTGAGGTAATGCATTGTATTATGTACATCAGTCATCTATTACGCATAACACAAGCTCTGCTTAGATTGGGGCTAGATGATGCTGTGTGTATTGTCCAGCATTATTCATTTATTTATTTACTAATCCACCTGCCAAGCGCGATAATTATAACAGAACCCCTTTGTTTGTTTCAATAGTGGATATATGTGTGCCAATAAGGATGTTCAAGAGAAGTCTGAGTTTGACGACTTCTGTCACACAGAGGGCAAAGGTCCGCCTGCGACGCAAGAGATTGCAGGTCCGATTCCCGCCTCGGGACAAATGTTTGTACGATCTGCAGATATTTGTTCAGGGTGTTCTGAATGTTTTCTATGTGTAATAAAAAATAACTATGTATGTAGTGTATTTTACTATGTATAACAGTCATCTATTACTCATAACACAAGCTCTGCTTAGCTTGCGACTAGATGATGTTGTGTGTATCCAGCATTATTTATTTATTGACTAATCCGCCTGCCAAGCGCGGATTATGACAGAACCCCTTGTTTGGAGGAGACATTTTCAATAGTGGATATATATGTGCTAATAAGGATGTTCAAAAGAAGTTAAGCTAGAGATTTGATTTAGATTATACCTTTTGGTTATTACTTGAAGTAGACTTATTAATGACATCGGCGCAGAGCTTCTCAAACTCTATCTTGGCTTGATTCTTCAGTCTTTTCAAATAATTCAGTACAGAAAAACTCAAAGAGTTGTCTTGAGTATCAGGTATCAAGCTTTGAAGGAGCGCAGCTGAGGCACCCATTTTAGTGAGCGCTCTACGAAGGGGCTGTAAAAGAAATATAAAAATGTAAGTTGTTTTAATCACATTTCACACATACTTATAAAGTAAAAGTTTCTTAAATCTTAACTTATTTTATTTTCAATGTTTTCTTATTTGCCTTCATTTCAATCATCATGACATTATAAATCAGACATTCGCACATTACACTACGTGTGTACATTAGAAATTAATAATAATAATAATTTATTTATTTCTTCACAAATGTGCTTGACAATTTTTTAACAAAGGACTAAGCTAGGGATTTTAAAAAATTCCTTAAATTACAATGAATGAATTACCTGAAACACCTTTGTATACAGGTATTTCACGCAATAAATTATTATTTACTTCGATAGATGGATGTTTCTTAATATTTTCGTTAAAATAGTGCGTAAGCCCGCACACTCAGGGTAATTTCTAAGAAGTCAAACTATCCCAAAAAAAATCTACTTCGACGGAACTTGTAACTAATTCACGCCTTAAGTCCTGACCGGATCGGACTGAAATTGTGCATAGTAGTAGGTCTATACTCTAGTTTATAGATAATAGTAAACTATGGTACATTTAATCCCATAAATCAGTTCACATGGGATGGATACAAACCAAATAAAACAATAATTAGCTATATATTATATAGGCTACTTTATATCCCGGAAACAACACATGAAGAGCCGTAGGCAAAAACTAGTAGCCATATAAATAGATAAACTGATGTAATTTGATGATACCACAATAAATAAACAACTTTAAACAGAGCAAAACAAATTAATGCACACACCTGCACGTAATAAGAAGGCATTCTGTCCAAATAGTGCTGGAAAGCCATTTTCCACTCCGGCGTCGGTTTACACCGATGAACCTTAAACAGATCGTCTAGTAGCGGCAGCAGCATCGGATAGTTGTACGGCAGTACGAATAGATTCACGCAAGTGAGGTTCGTTGAAGCCTTCAAGTAACCGAATGGATGGTTCATTTCTGAGTTCTTGCAGCCACTGTTTGCGACGAAGACCTGAAATTAAAATTAAATGAAATGTTTATTTCTGGTGCCGTTACCGTTTATTGACCATATTTTGAAAACAATACTGAAATATAAATAAATAAATAAATAAATTATGCTGGACTATTCACACAGCATTATCTAGCCCCAAGCTAAGCAGAGCTTGTGTTATGGGTGCTAGATAACTGATATACTTAATATAATACACTACATAGATAGATATTTTTTTATTATACATAGAAAACACCCAGACCATCGGAACAAATTTCTGCAGATCGTACACAAATTTGTCCCGAGGCAGGAATCGAACCCGCAACCTCCTGCGTCGCAGGCGGACCTTCGCCCGCTGCGCCACGGAGGTCGTCAATCGAAATCAAATCAATTGTAGGTTACATTAACATACGGTATCAGAAAAGTTACTGGGACAAAATGGCGGTCTCTGGTGACGGAGGCCATGATCAACTTCGGGTCACGGCAGCGCCAATAAGTACGTACCAGAAAAGTTAAGTTTGCATCCTTCTTCCCCACTGACCTCCATCCATCATACAAGCGTACTTGTATGGAGGTCAGTGTTCTGACCATATTCATATATTTGATTAAGTTTTATAACAATCAACAAATACAGAAGTTATTTTTAATTGAGTGGGTTGAAAGTGAAATATAAATTCATGCCGTGAAAACATGTCCCATGACTAGAATTTGTATTAATTACGGATGTAAGCGGGTTAAATACGAACCTTATTTGTGTTGGAAGAACACAAATAAGGTTCGTAATGAATTCGTTAAACTACGATAGTTTTTTATAGAATTTGTATTAGTAATTTTTTAACAACAAAATCATCCAGCCAGACAGATTATACCCACAGCTGGGATAAAGCCTCCCGAAGTTTGTGTTATTCACTTCGATCCTGCTTTCTGTGTTCACCCCATGTTCACCCAAGATTTTTTAACATACCTGCCAGCAAATCGTAGGCTGTTTCCTTGCTAGAATGTATTGCGTCAGTGGACTCGGCTCCAGTTCATACTTGTCGAATGGCAAGTTATCTATCACCATTGGCTCCTGACTGGAGCAAGTGAATTTGACAACTGGATGCGCTGAGCGAGGAGGCTGGAAAAGATGTAATTTCAAACACAGATTAGTTGAGACTAACCCACTACCAAATACCGGCGCAAATCAGATTTGAGCCGGTTTTTTTTATCAAATTTTCATTGAAAACTGCCAACAAATCGTGAGACGAGACGTCCTCAAATTGGATTTGCATTTGGGTTTTGATAGGTAATGTACAGACTACGGCTTGCATTCGAATATTCGAATATTCGAATAATTCGAATATTATATTGGTTCGAATATTCGAATACTGAAATTGCAATATTCGAATATTCGATTAAATCAAAAACTAACAAAATGGCAAAGTTATAGGGTTCGGAAACACTCGGGAGTGCCGCTTGCGACTGCGTAGTGCATTCGCGTATGCTTATTTCGGAAAAAGGAAATCGAAGTTTAATTTTCGTTGTCGTGCAAAACCAACTTTTATGTCGCTTGCATAAGATAAGCGATAGCACAAAAACGAATCAAAATTTGATTTCGTTTTTAGAAGTACGGACCTGTCTATCCCGTCTATCCCTCGCGGTGTTACCGTTACTTATAGGGTCTCCACCTTTTTTTTGAGAAAATTGAGTCTAATTTACCTGGTAAGAGATTAGTAATACTTAGTATTAAAACGGTACTTATCCTCAATGGCAAAGAACCAAACTCTAAAGATATAACGGCGAGCGGAGAGAGCTGCGAAAATTTTCAGACTTAAGTGGCAATTGGCAAAAATGGCAAGAAAACCATGACCATGCGTGATAATGGCAAACTGAAAGGGCTACAAAGTGTGCGTAGTGAGCAACACATAATTTTCAGGCTTTACAGCCGCTGTTGTCCAAAATGACAAGCATGCTAAGGCAACACCATGCGGAGAGACCGCGTTCATTTTGAAGACTTTTACAGCTGAGTTATTTGTGCTCTCTTTCTAAAAAAAAATACCTCGCAGTAACGTGAAACGAACAAATAAAGTATTTTCGCATACTTTATTGTGCTCATAAAGTATAGAGTACGTTAGCAAGTAATAAAGTAGGTACAATACTTTATTAAAAAGTACGGGTGGCAACCCTAGTTACTTACCGTGTTTATGTACTTGTTATTGTATTAAATTTTATTGTAGATATTGTTAAAATACCTATTCACCTAATTAAGAAGAATGTTTTTTCAAGAATTTGTGGTTGAGTGTTCGTGTAAATCGCCAATGTTTCGTTACAACCTTTTGTTAATTTGATATTTTAAGTTTGTTCATGCAAATAACACATAAAAAATAAAAGAAGATGTGATTATAATAAAAATATAGTTTTTTTACTATTATTCGAATAATATTCGAATATTCGAATAGTACCCGAAAAAAAATCGAATATTCGAATATCAAAATTTTCGAATATTTGCAAGCCCTAGTACAGACAGCCTTGAGTATTTATTTTTTTAACTCAGCATCGTCAACTAAGTAGTTGAATTTGAGAAAAAACGAATAACAGGAGTGCCATTGGCAAGGTAATGTTTCATGTTTTATTCGGGACTAACATCTCCGACACCATATTCCAGATGAATAAAAGAATTTCAACGTCAATAGCTGCTTGAATACGGAAATAATGTAATAAACCGATATTATCCTGTAACTGCCAGGAAAATTCACTCAATATCAAGCTAAATTGCGAGTACTAAATTTTCCTGCTGATAATTTATTTTGATGACAAAATGTTTGATTATCTAATGCGACATTTGTGGTTAAATACATTTATTTATCAAAGAATATATAACATACATTCACTTACAGAGCTATGTGCTTTTCTATGTATCTAATGTTATTTTAAAACTTATTCATTATGGTTGACGTTTACAGTGCAGTTTTGCTCCTTCAAATTTTATATTTTTCTTAGTTAGTTCTAGGATGGAACATTAGTATTAAGGCGGGGTAGTTTGAGTGCGGACGAACTTTTAGGTTTTTTAAACAACTGTATCTCTACTGAAATGTAAAAGTACCACGAAAAGAAAATATTTTATTAAAGTTGAACATATACACTAGCGCTTTGTAAAGATAGAAACATGAATAATAAAAATTTTCTCGATAAAAAAAATCACAAAGATGACACTAAATTGATTTTCAAACGGTTGTTACTACGAGGTTTCTTCTTGAAATCATGTCTAAGTTGTATCAAAAGATAGGGCATAAGATTTACTAGGGAATTGTAAAAAAAAAAAATTATAAATTAGTTATTATTAATCTCTGTGGAAGAAAACTATCAAAATCTACCCGTTCAGGCGCTCGCGCCGGGCGGTCAGTGCCCGCCGAGACGTCTTCGAGGTTGGACGCACGCCGTTTGTCTCCCAAAAATTCCCCCCGCGTTTCAAATTGATGCAGTGCAGATAAAAATTATGGGTAACAACAAGAATAGTAGAAAATTGAAACCTAAGACACAACATAGAAAATTGTAACTCGTAAAATGCTAAGTAGATACTTCTCGTTACCTATGTATTTTATCAGATTGTTGGTATGTAGGTACCAAAGTAATAAAAGTTATATTTTGTAGATAGGTACCTAATTAGGTACTTACACAAAGAAATAGTTTCTTTGTCACTCACATAATTATGTAGGTATCCAGTTCGGTCCATGCACCTATGTAATGA
The DNA here is from genome assembly GCA_949316285.1 of Eupithecia subumbrata. Taxonomy (NCBI): domain Eukaryota; kingdom Metazoa; phylum Arthropoda; class Insecta; order Lepidoptera; family Geometridae; genus Eupithecia; species Eupithecia subumbrata. The sequence continues at coordinate 26,008,227 of OX438644.1, read as the reverse complement.
ATGAAGGTATAATATTTATTTACGATATGCGTATAAATGATTTTCTACAATGCCGCTAAGTTCCAAACAATTGTTCCCTACCTACAATCCCACAGTATAAAAAAATATAGTAGGTAGGTAAGGTAAGTGATTTGTAACAAACAACAAATAGAATTTGTAATTATTTTTGGCAACAGTTATGGCGCGGCGAGGTAAGGTCCGCCTGCGACGCAGGAGGTTGCGGGTTCGATTCCCGCCTCAGAACAAATGTTTATACGATCTGCAAATATTTGTTCCGAGTGTTCTGGGTAGTTTCTATGTATACTAAAAAATATGTATCTATTGTATTTTATTATCAGTCATCAAGTAACCTAACACTTATCAACTATTACTAAAATGACTTATAAAAATTAGTTATTATTATAGAATACCTATAGTGTGTAAGTGTAAATAAATGACTTAGGTACTACGTATTTCAAATAGCTTCAGTGCATATATCAAAGTCATTTGTTTCCTACACACTCTATAACAACGATGCGAAGTCTAAAAGTAGAATGTCTACCTTTTATCAAAATAAAAGGTAGACATTCTACGTTTTACGGCTTTGTAAGAAACATTCATTCACTCATTGAAGCACTGCAAACAGTGCTTCAATGAGAAGAAACAAAGCCACTGGTGTTGCTCAGGCCTAAACAACTGATTTTTCTATCTATAGCTCCACGTAAGTATTTTATTCGATACACTAACTAGCTGACCCGACAGACATTGTCCTATTCCAATTTTCAATAACTTTTACAAAACCTACCTAAGCTGGTACCTACATATCTATACCTATCTACACCTACCTACACCTACCTACCTAAATATCTACCTACCTACAATGTACATACATATATCTAAGCGACGAATATTTTACTATTTATATTATATATTATTTATATTATTATTTATATATTTTAGTGTAGTAGTGTTCGCACACTACTACACTACACAAATGGGCATTTTGTGGCCGCGTCTACTCGCTATTCGACTTTGCGATTGCGGACTCTTCTGTCACACCAGTTTGACACAGAACTATTTTTTATGTCATACCAGTGTTACACGGAAGCGATTATTATTTCCCGCCCCGTCATAATTTTCCATTGTGTCACACCGTATATGGTTTTTGCTTCTGTGTCACACTGTTGTGACAGTGAGGAAAAAAATGCTTCTGTGTCACACTGGTGTGAAAGGGAGTCTGCACCCGACTCCCGACCCGAACGTCAAGTGTGCGGAGCATTGAACAAAATGAACGACTTGTACGAATATTTTCGGCCGCAGCTAGTCTCTAGTCGTCGAGCTATCGCGGCGACAAAACGCCCAGATTACGAGGACACTGAGTAGGTACCTACCTACGTAAATGTTTTCTTTTCAATTGTAAAAAAACACTTTTTCTTAGGATGGAGGAAATCGACAACTATTCTCTGAAAATTCACAACTCTGAACAACACAACAAAGGAAATGAATATAAATCTACAAGTGGACGGCGAATCGTATATATAAATTACCTTATGTCACAACTTCAAAAAAAGCACAACATAATGAATTTATTTGATTGCAAAGTAGGACATTTCAATTGAATTGGAGAAAAACGGACAGGATTGCGAGAGTACGTCGATGCAAATGTTGCTGCAATCACTGGAATCATAGCTGCTGGCATTGGATTTGCACAATTCGAAGAAATACTTTCTGCTAAGAATGTGCCTGTTTTTCCCAAAAATATTACTCATGTTTACAAGACGTTGTTTATGAAAAATTGGGAGAAAGTCGCTGCCAAACGACATAGTTTTAAAAGAAAATGACGAAAATATTGACATACCTATGCAGCCAGGGCCATGTAAACACATGGGTCAAATTCAAAGTCCAAACCAACCTCGTATCCAGTTCGGTCTATGCAAATCTAGGCGGCTACAATTTCATGAATTTTAATACCCATAGATGCACTAAAATTCATGAAATTGTATGTAAATTGTATATTATCTTATCAGACATGAAATCTTTTTTTTAATTGTATATAAATAAGATTAGAAAAATAATTAAAGTACACAGAAGTACTTAGTAAAAAAGTGTTGTTCTTCAAAATAAATATAAATGTTACTTGTTGTATATTTTACCTCAATGTTCTAGTTGCCGAATCGAAAAGTGACTGGACTAATTTTATATTTTAATGACCTAGAATTGTGACTGTACCTAGATCTAGACATAAAAGTAATAAAAATATTGGTAAAATTGTTATTAATATTACCTACCTAGGTAACAGCAGTTAGTAAGTACATAACATATGTACGTACCTGTACCTACTGCTGGATTTGCTATACTGTGGCACTAAGATATCTTACGCGGTCACGCTTGGTCCGCGCGCGGCGCGTAGCGCAAGGCCTGTCGGGAGCGTAAATGAATACGTCGCGCGCTAAACATGGGGGGGGCTGAGGTAGCGCGAAATGCCTAAAGTTCTTGGATAACCTCGCCTTAAATGTAGTATGTAGTATAATGTGTAATAACATTATTTAGCCCCGAATAAAGCGGAGCTTGTGCTATGAATGCAGAAGGATATTACATGTGTTTCTTTTAGAAAACCTAAAAACCGACTACGAATTCCTTTATGCTGTTTTTTATGTTTTGTGGGACCCCTATTAAACCCTCGGAAATAAAGTAAAATTTTATGTGACGACCCCGGAATCGTTCTATATACAAAACCGAAAAAATCATCAAAATCGGTTTAAAATTGACAGATAAATTGGTAAATAAACATAAAAACTAAAGCCGATCATAGAACCTCCTCCGTTTTTAGAAGTCGAAAAAAATCTAGTGCACGCTAGAAAAAACTAAATATTTTGATTTTTTCAGGAACCATTGACAAGATTAAAGCCATTTACGACGGGATATTTATCATTTAGGCAATTCTTTTATTCCTAGAGTAAGTAGGTTGCACGATAAACAATTTTCTAAATGTAACATATTTTCGCTCTCCAATACCTTTAAAAAAACAAGTATCTCTCTTAGGTTAATTTTGTGTATTCATACTTGATTTGCCTTTGTTTGTTTATTTTCCAAATTAGCATCTGTAACGTTGTTGTGTTTTATTGTAAATAATGTTTCTATTATTGGCATCTTGATGGGTTTATACGTAGCTATATACACAGTTAACTTTAAGAAAATTGTATACTGGTTGTGCCTTATTAAACGAAATATAAAATAAAAATAAATAAATGATTTGTATTTTGAGCTTTCCAATATTCATTCCGTGATCATGGCGCATGAAACTGTGCCGAAATATTGGAAAACTCAAAACTCAAATCATGATAAATATACCGTCGTAGTATTAATAACCATGATGGATTTCAAAGTTTTATATTGTTGAAGTTTATTAAATCTTGCGATAGTACAAATGCCGGGCACTCACCAAAGTCGGAGCATTAGGATCGGACCGGAAAGACTCCGGTATCGGCCAGAATCCCACGGCGAAGCCTTTCTGCGCCACCGTCCTTGGTACATAGATGAGTCTGCGACAAGAATGCCACGCTTGAGGCGTGGTGGCACCAGCGACGGGTGTTTGGTACGAGCCTCCGTTCCAGCGCTGAAATAGATGGAAATAAAAATAAAAATATGCTGGATGATTCACAGAGCATCGCATACCCCTAAGCTAAGAAGAGCTTGTGTTATGGATAGTAAATATCTGATATACTTATTACAAGAGATTAAAATTGTTTCAATTGTAAATTCTAGTTCTAATTTGTTGCTATTATATGATTGTAATTTTCTTTGTCAATAAAGATTACATATACAAATACTTTTCTATACATAACCGGAACAAATATCTGCAGATCGTACAAACATTTGTCCCGAGGCGGGAATCCACCCGCAACTTCCTGCGTTCCACAGAGTTCGTCAAATATTTTCTTTAGAAATATAATTTAATTTCATCAGGAGTCAACAACTGCACGTAGGCCTCCTTAAATAAGCGCCATAGCTCCCAGTCTTCTGCTATTATAGTCGCTTCCAGCAACTGCCTGCAGACTTTCGCTGGTCATCGCACCGGGCTGGAGGACGTCCTACGTACCTACCATTTAATTTATGAACCAAAATTACGTGTTAATAAAATCCCACGCTACAATTAGAATAGCCAATCCATGTGGTATTAGTCTTTTTTCTTTAAAAACTAGCAGTGTTTTTATTTGACGACCGATGTGGTCCGCCTGCGACACAGGAGGTTGCAGGTTCGATTCGGTTTTGCCTTGGGACAAATGTTTGTACGATCTGCAAATATTTGTTCCGGATTTCTATGTATAGTAATAAATATCTACCTAAATAATATTTTATATTCTAATAAGATATATCAGTCATCTAGATTCTAGTACCCATAACACAAGCTCTGTTTAGCTGGGGACTAAATGATGCTATATGGATTGTCCAGCATTATTTATTTTTATTTATTTATTGAATCTTCCACGCTAGTTCTAGATACCATTATGTAGGAGCATTTTCCTTCGTGCCTGTCTTAGGTGAGTTTATTCACATTTCATACAGATTTACATTAGACCAAAACAAGTCATGCAATAGAGTTTTACCATTTATTTATGAATTAAAAAGCCGATAAAGTTTCTTACCGAGGCCCTTATCGGCTGTAAAGATTAACTGTTTGTATATTGAAACTTGAGCTAGTTTGAAGTTATTTTGTCTCTACAAGTGATTTTGAAGCTAGAGGCAACTACTGTAGCTAAAAGTATTTCACTGCATATTCTATAGCAGTAAGTCACAAAGAAAATTACAATCAAACAATATTTACAACAATATTTACAATTGAGCTAAATACAGACTGTTGCAAACAATCTACAGATAGCTCATGATCCATATCCCGGAAACCAGTCGGAAGCGTCCCCAAAACGCTGTATTGACCCGCTGTATAGCAATGCTGATGCGCTGCGCCAGATACTGACCAGCTCTCGGGTCACGCGTCGCTTCGACCAGACGCTCAGATAATTTAGATTGTTTGCAGTTAGTTAAATTTTTCAAATAACCCTGCACGAGACAGATTACTAGATAATTTGATAAGAATCGTTGCGGAAAATCTTAGGTCTCACTGGACAAAAAGCACTGTCATGTCAGACAGCTAAATATAGACATGGGAAAAACTCGCTAATGCAAAAAGTTGAATATTTAACATACATATTTCTCAGGCAATAGTCAACTCAACGATTGATTGATTACGCAATATTCATGATATTTCATTGTTCAACGGGTCAATATATTCCAGGCAAATTGTATGTAGTAGGTAGGTACCTACGTTTGTAAACCAACCGCCCATACTTAACCTAAAATTCGTACGTAACTTACATTACTTGTTGATTTGAGATCCTTCCTTCATTAAATATTACTTACAATTATATCTAAAACTCGACGCTTATAGCAAGTAAGTTTTAGTTTTTTGGTGTCGTGATTTGTTTACAAACATTTCACATCGAGTTTGGCAAGTGTACCTAACTCTCTCAAGCAACTTTAAGACCTTACTTTAAGAATCAGCATGCGATCCGTATAGGTCGACTATACTTATCTAATCTTGACCTACAAATCTAATCAAGAGGCGAGGTTTTGTATTTATGGGATATTTTTGATAGACGTCTGGTTCTTAATCATTATTAGCTTACTAAAACGTTTTTAAGGGTGCAATTAAACGTTTAAATTAAATTGATTGCAAAAATTAATAATAAATAAATTCAAACAAATTTTTATAGAAGGTTTACTACAAAATATCAGATTATCTACAGGATAAAAAAGCTTGGGACGAGTTTTGCTTCAGCTCGAAAACTAATACCCTAACAAGGTAAAGGTTTCTTGTTCACTGCTTAACTTTACCTTAAAAAGATTGAAGTGAACAAAGAATCAAAGTGATCATTTTATTTCCTAGTTTTACTTATGTAATTTGAATTTTTGCGACGTGTCCAAGAGTCCTGTAAGGTCTAAACGAAATAAATCACTTTGATGTTTGATATTTGAACGCTTTTAGATTGTTGATCGCAGTAGGTTTTATTTATAACTGAGTCAACATGATTAATCGGTCAGCAATTCCATTATTTAGATAATAGAACTTATCTTTCTCGGAAACACTCATCCAGGCAAAAGGAGATAAGTTGGAGCACGCCGTACAGTACGAGTATGTAAACAGTCCACTATCTTGCTAGATTGTGATTTTACTTTCTTACGCTACAAAATAAGCGGACGTGTGAAGTTGATATGACGCATCAAAGTTTCGACGTTTTCATTGCAATGACTTAATTTTTTAAACACCTTCTCAAGAAATGTTTTATACAACTCCTCAACCTCAACTGCCTGTATTGGTCCACTGCTGGACGCAGGCCGCCTCCTGATAAGCACCTTCTGTGGGTTTTTTATGGGCACTACCCCATGGGAAAAAAGCCAATAAGGCGCTTATCAGGGGGAGGCCCGTGTCCAGCAGTGGGGCATTATTAGGCTGTAGAAACAACCCATGAGCGTTGGATCGGAAGCCGGATAAATATTTCACTAGGCCAAGTAGTAGAAGTGCTATTCTAGTACGGTAGTAGGTATATTCCCTACCTATACACTAGCCAAGCTCGATGTAAAATTTTTGTAAACAACCCACCATACAAAAAACTAAAACTCACTTGCTTGGCGTAGTTTTATTTTTAATTGGAAGCAAAATTAAATAAAGGAAGGATCTCGAATTGACAAGTAATGTTAATGACGTGCCTACCTATAAACGCGGCTACAGAGTTAATTTTAGGTTAAGTATGGGCGGTTTACAAACATTCTACATACGAGTTTGGCTAGTGTATAGTATATCACCTCCTGTATGTTACGCTACAGATTAAAATTCTATCGCAAATGCGCAGTTTGAACCACTCGAATAAAACCTTTTACGGAAGATGCATTAAGTAACCAGGTCAATGGCCCCAACTCGACCTCATTGTTTTTATCATTAGACCGACATACATACAGATCAACACATAGCGATTGCACGTGTGTAAGTTGTAAATTTTGTAATGGGAATTAATTTAGATTATGCAGTTACAATTAATACAATAACTAGCTGCTTCCCGCGGCTTGCCACGCGCTTTTCAAGAGGCCTATGTCCGTCCCCGTACCATTTACCTCCCTAGTCCCTGCCAAATTTCATTAAGATCCGTTCAGCCGTTTAGGCGTGAAAAGGTTACAGACAGAGTTACTTTCGAATTTATAATCTTAGTATGGAGTTGATTATTTACTCTACTCGATCCGAAAGGTTTGTTGCGTGACGATGGTAAGAGGCCCGACGACGGTATGACACTCACTAGTCCCAACCCCCAAGTAGGGTTCCCAGATCAAAAAATCTAAATTCCGGAGAAAATGCCGGATAGTCTTGAGATTTCCGGACTTTCTTATAAATTTAATATTAATGTTGATAAACACCGTGTTTATGAATAAACGAAACAAGTTTTGAAATGTATCCCGCCCGTGCGCGGACTTTTTGACAGTGAACGAAACCGGGGGAATAGGCGAGGAGGGGGAAGTGTCTCTACTCCACCCGCCCACGCTCGCTAACATGTCAGTGCATGCCGCGCGCGCTAGTGCTTTGCTTTGAACCCAATGGTCAAAAGAAAGGAACAGGCTTTCTGTAGAGTCGATTCGATGGATTCTCATAACTCGGCATAATTTGAAAAACATGAGTTGCGAAGTTCTCTATAAAACGATTATGAAGGATTCGAAAGTGTAAAATATATTTCCCTGAAATATGTTTTAAATATCAGATTTAGCATTAAATATCAGAAGTAATTACTTTTGATATAATGCTCCCTGAAGTATTATAATTCCGGGCGGTTTAGAATTCCCCCCGCATTCCGGACAAAGACCTGTATGACCGGACATGTTCGGAAAATTCCGGACGTATGGCAACCCTAGTCCCAAGGGAGTTGGGGAGGCCCATTATGTGGGACGCTAATGCGTCGACACACTTGCGCCTTCCCATCCGTGAGGGCAAATGCGGCGGCAGATTTGGCCGAAGATCTCAAGAGACGCAAATATGCAGGTCTCGACATATTAGATTGTTTACAACAGTCTGCAGTTATCTCAATAGTTTCATAGTAAATACTAGTTGTAATTTATTTCTATAATTTGCTTGTAGTTTTCTTTGTGAATATAGATTATTAAAAAAACCTACTTTATATTCCTTAGTTTTACACGAAGTTTTTGCGGAACAAATACTTATCGCTCAGGATTAAAATTGCTGTGGGACTATCTCCAAATCCTCTTGTCCATCTATACAATAGCAAAAGAATCATCATAATCGGTAAATAAATAAAATGAGTCTTTTCCACACAGCCTTCTAGCATCGTGTAGAGATAGCAAAATTTCATTCACTTCGTAGTAATTCCCCAAGCCCATTCAAAATACAAACCAAGAACTTGTTTCTCTATTGATATAGATATGTGACTGTGATAAGAACAAAGCGATAAACTCAATGAAACTCAAGCTAGAAAGAATGCCTGGTCAATACTACCTAGCATAGGTAGTTACTTTACCTAGCATGATACTTCCATAACTATTTGTTTAAAAATGTAATAGAATACATGACAATATGCATAGCATCAATCGGTAAATTGATTTGTAAAATAAGTTTATTTTTAAGTTATCTCAAACTATTTCAAATGTAGCGGTATAGTATATTTATATGAAAAAATGCATACATCCAAAATATGCATAAATATGCATCAATCTGCAGCTTGATGTAGATACTTTGTTAAAGTAAATTTCTTAAAAAAAAATCTTTCTTTGTAGCACTTGTTAAAATGAACCCAACCGTTCTAAAGGGGGTATTGAACAGCTACCTATCGATGACATTTTTTGTACCTCATTTCACCTAAATCATCTGGCACATAGTGATGAAGATATTTTTAAGCAGTTCGTTCAAGTGACGTCTTAAAGCATAGGTAGGGCCATACCTTCGAAGTTCTTCATTTACGGGTACTACGACCTGTAGGCCTTGCACGGGGATAGTTGTCTAGGGTAGAATAGAGAAAAATTACGCGACATCGTCATCGAATGCGTAATACGTTTGAAATTCATTCCTTCAACTTCAATAATTTACGCAATGTATGACGATGCGATGTCATTCTTCTCTATTCTACCCTAGACAACTATCCCTAGGCTAGGCCTACTGGTTGATGATGTGATAACGAGCTATGGTAGCTAACAAATAAGTCAAATAAGTAAAAAGCTAGCGGATATAACATAAGTATGTAGATAAAGAAAATTATTGACCTGGGAGGTGATATTTTTTTTTAATTTTAAAAGTTACGCACGCAAATATGACCAGTATTTTATAGGAATCATTACTTTGCCGTACATAACACAGTTATAAACTAGCACGGAAAGTAAAGACTTTGTCTGCTTAAGTACCGTCATATATTTCTAGCGATGTTATTTAGATACTTATTAATTATGTTATGTCGACGATTTGCATGAACTACTTTGCATGTAGTCTGTAGGTAGGTACCTACAATGTTTAATAAGTTTATACAAATAAATATTCTTATTCTTAGCAAGTTAGCCAAAAAATTATAGAAATAAAAATAATTTGCTACGGATCGAGGACCTCCGCGAGTTCGTGGGCTGCACCTGTTCAGACTAGCGCAAGAGCTCAATAGTGGGTCGACAAGGGCTTCTTAATAAGTTCGATAAGTGTACGTATTTTCAGCGTTCTGAATTTAATAAAGATAACCCACGGTAGAACAAACTTCGATTCAATTGTCTTTTTGGAGTTTATCAAGATTTCTTCCTAAAATCAGCCTAACGACATTACACGCCTTACCGTACTGTACCAATTTAAGATAATGTACCTTTATAATGTTATTTATGATACTATTTTTAGGAGTCTATCGGCGGAATACTCAACTCAGATACGTCATTCATACATAAGTCACGATTTTTGCACGTCATAAGGACAGTTTTCAATAAAAAGCTGTCAAAAATTCGTCAACTGAAACGTGCTCAAATTTGAGTTGCGTTTGAGTATTCGGGGGGTATGCATTGCCACTCCTGTAGGCCAAGCACAGCGTTGTCTAGGGTAGAATAAGTAATTGTTGTCGAATGCGTTAAATTTTCAAATTCATTATTTCTGCTTCAAGGACGTATCTTTATTCACAAAGAAAATTACATATGTGCGGTGCTAGCTTATCTTGAATAAAACTGGTAAAGGGTTTTTTACCTTTAATTACATTTCGACTTCAATAATTTACGCAATGTATGACGTAGCGATGTCATTTTCGTCTTTTCTACCCTACACAACTATTGTTGTGCTTTACCTACTGGGCAATAATACGTAAGTATTACAATAAAATTAATTGTGGTAAAATTTAAATAATAAATTAATAAAATATATACATTTATGCTCACCCCATTCCTATCACCATCCACATCCATCTCTTTCTCGGGTTCATGATTGACTTCCTCCTCGCCTTCTTTGTTATTAGCGCCATCTATCGGCGGCGGGTCGGGCCCGATCTTCTCGAAGTTGATCACGACTCCGCTTTGAACTTTCTGCACTAAGCTGTCGATGCACTGCATCAGCATTCGATGGGATGTTATGCAGTAGGAGCGGCCTGAGGAAAAAATAACAAATAAATCATGTGAAACATCACGGTGCCAGCTTTTGTTTTTTTTTTTTTAATTTATTTAGCATATTTCGTCCCACTGCTGGACAAAGGCCTTCCCGCACCCTTACAAACTTTTCGGTCTTTTGCAGACCACTCCGGGTTAAATGCTATTTGCGGTGTCAGCTTATCTTACTAATCCTATCCTACTACTATTATAAAGCCGAAAGTTTGTGAAATCTGAGTTTTTGTTACCTAAGATCTCCAAAACTACTAAACAGATCAAGATGAAATTTGGCGTACGTTTAGATCAAAGCCTAACTTAGATAATAGGCTACATAATATACCGAAAATAAGCGTGCGAAACCGCAGCCAGAAGCTCGTCTTGAATAAAACTGGCCACAAAAACAAATCACGTTTATTTTATAATTATAGGGGGACTTTAATTACATTTTTATTGTTTTTATTTGTTCTTATAGCGGCAATAGAAATACACACTCAGTCATGTCTTCCTGGTCAGACAGCGAAGGCTTATCTAGTTCTAAGGTCAAGGGCGGTGGCTCTCAAATTTGAATGAAATGTAGCAAAATATCGATTATAAATCCAATCCCGATTCCATCATTGATCTCTTTCGTCCACTAGCATGATATTCAAATGGATTTAGGTAAGTATATTCATTGTTATAGGAACAGCTTTCAAGATCTGCGCCTAACTGACCCGTGCACCCCTGACTTCACAATCTGGCATTTAAGGTTCCAGTTTTATGTTAGGTATTTTTTTTAAATTGTAATTATCTATGCCATAAGTTTAATAACCTTAATTCTTCGAACGGGTATATTTACCCGTAGTAACCTAGATACAGATGAATTTTAAACTAAAACGAAACGTGGGCCAGTTAAAGTATGCATGACGAAACGCTAACCAAGTTAAGAGTAAACATAGTTATTCCATTAATGAAACAATATTAATGCCCATGTTCGATGAGAAAAGGCAAATGTCAGTCATTAATAGAAAGTTGAGAGTTCAAATGGGTTATATATAGAAAATGTCATAAGTCCCATAATAAATTTGCGCATTTCCGCGTCGGCGGCGTAGAGAACTCTTACTAAGAAACTAATTTATTTATTTTTTTACAGTTTTTTCAGAATATTAGAATTATAATAGAATTTATGTGATGATCAGTTTTCACAATCCTGTGGTCTACTTACAAGTTCATAAAAATACCTAATTTTTTATAACTATTAGGTAGGTGCCATATACAACAACCACTAATGCCTATGGCACAGAATAGAATGACTAAGGCCGAAAATAAGACTAGAAAAATATTTATTTTTACCCATTTGAGAAATATACATACAAAATTAGCATATTACCTACATACTAAGCCTTAGCTTATGGGATATATATATATAAAAATATTTTCAGTCCAGTTTGTAGGATTTCAATAACTCTTAAACCACCAGCATAAAATACCAAATAAGATGTTCATATTTATGTCATTGAATACCTTGACACTAAGCATCTGCTCTGTTCAAAAACTAGTCGAACGGGTTTTGTAAAGGGTTTAAATTTTACCCTAACAATACGAAATTCCGACATGATCGTGTTAAGAATTTTAAGGATCGCTTTCGTAGGGACATAATACAATATCACCAATAAATCTAATTCCAGAAAAGTGTAAGGTGCTCGTTCACAAGAGTATAAAAAAGAAAACATCGGGAGAAAATCCAAGGAAATTACTGTCGTTCCTAGGATTTTCAACTGGCAAATAATATTATTCTTGGAAAATATAATAACGAGAAAATTAAAAACCTTCACTACGAAGGTTTGCAGGAATGCGGGGGCGGCAGACTTCTGAGTAAATCTTCATTGAAACTGGCTCTGTGATTAAAATCGATTCATTTTCTAGTGAGTGTAGCAGTCTAGCAGGTCAAAGATTTTAGTCTTAAAATAAAAATTGCATTACTTTTTTTAAAAGGTGCTTGCAATAGATTTTAGACAATTTTGTCTGATTTAGTGCTTAGTTTATTCTGGGAATTAACATCCTCCACAATAGGTAAGGATTCGCTTTTATAAATTACTAATTTCTGCCCGTGGCTTCAAAAGCGTTTTGGCTTGTTAAGCGTTCGATGGCTAATGCCACCTAAATCATCTTATGTAGATGCGAAATAAGCCAATGATGATGATGTGGATTAAAATAGAAGTGGGAGATCGGTATTTAGTAATTAATAAGGTTTCGGATATTATTTTGTATGTGAGGCGATTTACAAAAAAATTAAGAATCACTAGTGAAGACCTGGCGTCTCCACTAACGTGTGCGTGATGATGGGCAGACCTGCAGCTTACGCGCAGTGTCAGTGAATTACCAATAACCCTGTATATTATTCCGGTCCAGTTCTTAACGTGTGCCAAATTCAGCCCAATCCATTTAGTAGTTTTGGCGTTGTTGTCTCCGGCCAAACATTTTTAGAACGGCACAAACTTTCGCCTTTATAATATAAGTAAGACTAGCATCTACCCGCGGCTTCGCCCTCGTGGTACCTAGGGTCTACGGATAATAGATTACCAGTAAATTAATTTTTAGAATCATTACAGAGATTATCCATTACATCCAAACTTATTTAAATAAATTAAAACAAAATGTTACCCTTTACAACACTAGTTGTAAACGTAGAAAACCGCTGGGGTAAACGTGTTCTTGAGTGGAGACCGCGACTAGGCAAACGTAGTGTAGGACGCCCTCCTGCCAGGTGTGATAAAGACCTACGCAAGACTGCAGGCCGATGCTGGATGCGGCAAGTTGAAGAGAGGGCGCTATGGCTCTCATTACGGAAGGATGATGTCCAGCAGTGGACTAATAATAAGCTAATGATAGATACATAACATACCTCCCGTGACTTCACACATTGCGTCGATAGGAGAAGAGTCCGAAGGTACAAGACCGGAGTCCCTCTCCACAGCCGGTGTGCCAGCCAATCGGAGCACCAATGAGAAAAGTCTTTGGTCCCAGCGGAATGGTTCACGGGTCAACTCTGAACCAGGTATTGGGCAGTTCATAGGCAAGTTGAACTGTAAAAAGAAATGCTGTGATAAAAACTGTCCTTACCCAAGTTAGTAAATTAAATAAAATAGACCACAATTTCAGTATTTGTATTTATTTACTTAAAACATTAATGCACTAAGGTCCCAGGAGGGGTCGGCATGAGACATTTTCTTCCTGGCGACCATAAATACATGTTTTTTCAATTTCAGTATTTGTATTTATTTATTTAAAACTTTATTGCACTAAGTTACAAGGGGTGGGCTTAATGCTGAGGCATTTCCTACTTGCCGACCAAAACACATGTTTTTTTCAATTAAATTTTGGAAACATTTTAAATTTTATTATATTTTAGCCCACTGCAGGGCCTGTCTCATAGTTTTATCTGTCCCTGTTGAATGGGTCAATATTAAAGGTGCTCAATATAATCACATGTTATTTCTTGTACCTTGGGATACCAGGTTTTTAATTTTGTTTTTAAAATGACATTTTAAAATGACTAAAATCTTATGTAGATTTTAGTAATTTTAAAATGTCATGTTACAGTTCTTAGTTGACCCATTTACTAGATAATTTGAAACAGAATACATTTATTTAAACCCAGTTTCAAATATTGGCAAGCCAGGAATCCAGATGATAGATTTTCCATTCTTTTAAGCTACCTCACTAAAAATCTGTATGGAGTTCAACGGTTAAATATTTCACGGGCACAAACACATTATAAGTACCACCACAAACCAAACTAAATAAAGGTAGATAAGATTGATAAGAACATATTTTGTTCATGCCTATTGTTATGGCACCAGTGAACAGATTCATTTGTATCTGATTGTTTCATATAAAATTTATAGACTTACTTCTTCCTGAATCCCAGCATTACTTGACAGCTTTCCCCCATCAGTGATGACAACTATGACTGAAGGTTCAAGGTAGAAAGGACACCTGCCTTGGCCATAAGTATCAATGCCAGTCTGCATTCGGTTGATGTTCAAAACATCAAATGCATGCTTCAAAGCGGCACCCATTGTGGTTAGCCCTAAGCATTGTAGATTCTTCAGCTCATTTATAAATGTAGCCAAATTCTCTTTCCATCCAGCCTGAAAACATAGAACATCACTGTTATGAATTATATACATAAACATGTCACTTTAAAGTTTAATTTGGCACCAGTTTGATAATCAGTGATTGTAATTTTCCTACATTTAATTAGGAAGGACGGTTAGAGCCTAGCATAACTAAACCCTTTTCAATTGTGCAGACTTAAAACTAAAATTTATTATGAACAAGCACATTGAATAACAGATCAAGATTCTTGTTTATGTAGCGCAAGCAGTTCAAATTTCCCCCCCAAATCGCCATTTCGTTGTGGGTGGGTTCGTCCAATAGGAAGGCGCGACGAGAGCGCAGTAGCGAGGCGCTGTCGCGGAGACAGCAACGGCGGCGGTTCCTCCTGTTTACGTCGTGCCGTCTATTTCAGTAAAACTAGCAAAATCAAAATATGTTATGTTCTTCGTTTGCAGATTACAGTGCTTACCATAAGGACACTAGACGACCGGCGTAAATATGCGTATGCTATGCAAAAATACAGAAAATCTTGGCTAACGTGTACATTCTGTTATACTAACCTTGATGTTCGCGGGTGGTTCTTCGAAAGTTAGAAGCATATATCTGTCCCCTCTGCTCTCTGGAGAACGCTGACGAACCTACAAAACGATTTCCATGATACTAACACATTAACAGGAGATAAACAAATCGATCACAAAAACGAACTTTTGACGAGTCGATGACACTGCACGTACCTTTACGAACGTTTCCACGGCGCCCTTGGCTACATCTAGTAACGTAGGGCGTCCACCTAAATAAGCTCTTTGGTTCATAGAAGCAGATGTATCTATTAGAAATACTATGATAGTCATAGTGAAAATTAGCTAAATGTCCTTGAAGATACATTAAAATATGCGCACGCTAATATAACTGAGAACAAAAATGGCCGCTACATAATTCGCCGACCCGCCAGGAAGCGACCACCCGACAGCCGCTTCGACGAGCAGCTGAACAAGCTACGCCACGAAGACTCCAAAAGTACCACGTGACCTAATCAAACGTTCGTGTAGTCTCGGCCGCCAATAGAAAACCATTCGGCTATTTCCGTCTCGTAGCAACAGGGTTACCACATACAGTTTATGTTTTTCCACATAATTATTTATAAATTGTTTACTTTATTGTGTAATATGGAGTGATGGTGATTTTTATTTTCTGATTTTTGAAAGAACCTAATAGTGCCCTAGCTTCTTGAAAAAATTTAATTCCGAGGGTATTATACTACACGGACTCGACGTATGCACTTAATATAGCTACTTATCAGGAACATCAATAAATTGATCTCTCAGATTAGTTTTCGACATTATTTCCAACAGAAATCGATTGCGCTATTTGGTACTAATTGTCTCAGGAAAATCGAAAACCCTTCATTACCAATAAAATTAAATAGGTACCTAATTTAAAAAATATATCCCGACTGCGTTGTATGTTTAAATAAAAGGTAAGTAAATGACTCAAAAGTAAAAACCAAGGTTTCTTTATTTTAAAATAGAAATTGAAATAGCATATTCCTACTTTTTTTTAATGTTTATGACAAAAGGGGACATTAATTATTTTAGACAATTGCAAGTTGCAACTATTTACGCAAGCTTAATAAAAAATAATGTCCGGCATTAATTATAATTGTTTGCCTGCTCTGAATTGTCATAAAACTCAAGGAACCTACTGATCAAACTTACTTGAACCTAATCGCCCCAAAGTCATCATTATAATCAAGCCCACTGTAGCCCGTATCACCCTCTGATTTACCCATCAGCCATCATAATTATCACCCAGGAATTCAATGAAAAGTTAATCAGTGTTTTGGTTCCGTTTGCCATTCGAAATTCAGAGACAATTTTTAGGAGAATGTAATTTTTCCCGAGCATTTGGCAAAAACTGAAACCCTGGCAGTTCAGGAATACTATGCGTAATCAAAATAAAAGGAAGTTAGTTTTGTTCAATAAAGATATATTGAAGTTTATCGTATTTATGTTACAGGAATACTCTTTATAAAGTTTATAGTACTGAATATAGTCATATATATTATTCTTAGGCAATTTTATGAAGAAGCATCATAAAAATAGTAAATCAGTTGTATAAATTGCGGTAAATTTGAATAACGAAGTCTACTGATACCGAGGCAAGAAAACACCCAATTTAACCCATAATACAATAAATTCCAAGCTTTGGCCTTTGTCCAGCTGTGGGACGAACACTGTTGGTACCTAGATGATAGGTATATAAATAACTATACAGGGTGCCACGTAACATGTACTTAGCCGAAAGAGGGATTCTGCTTCTGGACCCTGAAATAATAGGACCGAGTTTTGTTGTGCGATTTTTAGAATTAAATTTTTTTTTAACTTGATAAAAATATATCATTTTCTTCATATTCGTGTTCTTTACGTGTATTCTTACATTATTATTATTAATTTAAAATGTCAAAGGATCTACATCATTTTTTTGTAAAAAATTCCTGACAAAGCACTGGTTTTGCTAAATAAAACCAAGCTGAACACATTTTAAAATATGTTTTATTTTTTAACGTAGGAGTATCTACTTTTCGACTAAGTAGGTAAGGTACCTACACACACATGTTTCGTTGCACTCCATAATTTTACTACGGAAAACAGCAATATATAAGTAAGTATTTTATTATAGCAAGTGCGATGTGTATACCTACTATTTAAAACCAAGTAGGTACTTTACGTTTCGTTTTCAGTTTGAATTCTGTAGGCAAAACGACGACGTTTGCTTAGGAAATCCCACTTCGGAAACCTAAACTTTTGACGCTTACAAACGGACAGAGAAAGATTACTCATTACAGGAACACCAGCTACCTGGTAACGGTCTTTAAAAATGTATGTCGCATGCGCGGAACCTGTGAAGGGTGAACACAAAGAGGAGGCACCCCTAGGGATGATTTATATTAACCAGTCCGTGTCCGGGCCGGGCCGAGGCCGGGGCGGGCCGGAGCGGAGCCGAAAAGAACGTTAGTAGGTAGGCTTACCCAGACGGGACACGGATCATGCACTGTTTAATATAAACTGCTTCATACAAAATGTATGTAACGTTTCAAATCCGTGCCCCGTCCGGGCCACGTACACGGCATGCCCCGGGCACGGCCTAGTCTTTATAAATCTTCCCTAATGCGGGGTGGATGCAACGCACCGCACACGGGTAATACCGCTGATAGTACATGTTCGAAGTCACTTCGAAGGTACCGCACCATGCCGTACCGTACCCACAACGAGAAGATAGGTTACTACTCGCCGAATTATAAACAAGTCTTAAATCGTTGACAAGCTCACGTAAGGCAGAAAAAAGACCATATAAAACTTAATTTTAAATTCAGGTGTTGCAAGGTTTATAGTTAGGTACATAATGTATCATTGAAACTGTCGGTAGAAGTCTAGGTGTAGTACGCGCAAATCTATAAAAGCTTCGTGAAGTTGGATTGAATGGCTACGCATCGAACCGTAAATAAGGCGTTGAGAAAAAATATGTAAGTATTTTGAGTGAGTGCCCTTCATAATTTTAATATTTATACCTATTTTATTTTTATAACCTACATAACTGTTGCTTTATCGGCAAAAATATACACACTCTGTGAAAATTACAACTGTCTACTTTTAAGAAATCGTAACGGACAGACAACGGAGGCTAAGTGATAGGGTCCCGTCGCGTCGCGTCGGCAACCTTTGAGTAAAGGACCCTTTTAATATTTTATAAAGAAAAAATTAAACCGCCGAAAAAACTGAAAAGCAAAAAATAATAAAGCTTTTTTAATTAATATTAAAATCTAAGTTCTTAAACTAATGTAAGTATACCTACCTAAGTAATTTTGAGTCCAAGCCAAACATTTTCCCTCCCCAATAAAAAAAAAGAGGTATAAAATCGGACTACTCTGTAAAAAACTATGGGTGGTAATAAATAATTACCACCCATAGTTTTTTACAGTGTATTTATTTTTTATTTAAAAAAAAACTATACGCGTCAACTTGAGAACCTCCACCGTTTTTTGTCGGTTATTAAAACATTTAAAAATTAAAAAAAAAATTAAAACAAAAAAATTAAACCGCCGAAAAAAACTGAAAGTCGCCCGCAACCGCCGGCGCCGCCCCGTGCCGCCGCCGCGCCGCCGCAGTTTCGTTTCGCGGTCGGCCAGTGCTGCCAGATCTACTGATTTAGCAGTAGATCTAACTTATTTTGTCTAGGTCTTGATCTACTGATTTATTTCTTGAAATTCGAGAAATCTACGTTGTTTTCTTTAAGAGGCTCTAAGCCTTATATTATAAGAACTAGCGGCCCGTCCCGGCTTCGCACGGATGGACATATTATATAAACATTTTGGGATAAACGTAGAGTAAATGTAGGTATCTAATATTTCTGTGGCAGGACATTTTATACTTTCTTACTGCCTCGTTTGTCTAGCGGTCACGTGTTCAACCGCTGATAATGAGGTCCCGGGTTCCAATCCCGGGTCGAGCCAAGATTTGTGTTATTGGGTCTTTTCTAGCAAGAAATATTCACAGTAGCAGCCCTGAGTCAGGAAGTTGGCGGTGGTATTAGACGGCTTAACCCGTTGGTCCTGCGTTTGACCTCTCCCCGGTCGTATCGTATCATAGGATTATGAGAGTGAGGGAATAGAGAGTGCACCTATGTTTGCGCACACACTTGTGCACTGTAATATGTCCTGCGCATCTGGCTAATCAAATCACTGATGAGTGGCAATAAGACTGGCCGCTGAGGTCGAAACTCGGTGGCGGCGCGGGGCGCGGCGTTTATATTTCTATTAGTATTTTGTTTAGATTGACATTTTTAAATTCGTTATATCTTTTGAATGGAATGTCCGATTTTAATAATTCAAAAAGTAATCTAAGGTATTGAAACAGTCCAAAATAAGAAATGATTTATTTGAATAAGAATTAAAACTACTTAGATATGGATAATATGGTCATGATTAGTATGATTTTAGTCGGCATTTCTATCAACATTTAAAACGTAAAATAGTAGTTATAGCAGTGAGTTGTAAGTAGTTAGAGTAGCTAAACCAAACAAAAAATGTGTCGCAACTTGATGCCTGCGCGGGGCACTCTCGACTCCGCCCACAAGTACCGCAGAAGGGACACTTGAGACAGCTATTGTGTATACAAAACTGAATTTGAATGCAGTAGGTACTTGCACTAACTAGACCCCACACTTTATCACATCTGTCCCAAGGCGGGAATCGAACCCACCTCCTGCGTCCCAGGCGGATCTTCGCCCACCACGCCACAGAGGTCAACAATCGATCTATTACAAATTTATAAAACTTTAGATATTTGTTCAGACGACAAATATACCTACCTACCTAGGTATAAAACAGCTTTACTTTATAATGACGGTTGCAAAAGATATCTACAGTAGGTAGGTAACTACTGTTACTGATCAGACAGACGGCAGCGTAGGGTGAGTAATAAATAAATAATGCTGGACAGTTCACACAGCATTATCTAGCCCCAAGCTAAGCAGAGCTTGTGTTATGGGTACTAGATAACTGATATACTTAATACAATACACTACATAGATAGATATTTTTTATTATACATAGAAAACACCCAGACCAACGGAAAAAAAATCTGCAGATCGTACACAAATTTGTTCCGAGACGAGAATCGAACCCACAACCTCCTGCGTCGCAGGCGAACCTTCGCGCCACGGAGGTCGTCTATATGAGTTAAAAATAATAATCAGTTAAACCTTTGTTACCAACCTTTAGTAGGTACCTTCACATCCCATCTGTACGAATCACTTTTCTTAATCTATGATTTTCAAACAAAATGTCAGGTACAATAGAAAATAATATACAGAAATTTATTTTGGTTGGTTTCAGTTGATATTCTGTTTACTTACCGATGATAAGTCAAGCCACTATCTTTTTTCTTCGCAGTTAATTCATTTTTAGACGTTTTTAACAAGCAAGACGGCATTTTAATTTGGTTTTATTCGCATGCGGTGTCGCGATGGGCGTAGGCGAACGACTAAATGAGTTGTTGCCGGCCGGCAACAACTCATGGCGCAAAGTTGTTGTTCGCGGGTGTCCGTTCCATCCGCTAGTAATAGTAGTTCAATGATAAGTACTAATAAATTTACTCCCTTTATAAAATTCGATATGATGTGGAAACACTGCGCTCGCCGTTTCGTTTCGCGCTGGCTCCTTCTCATTCTCTCTCATACTCACCTCATTTCAGGATTCAAGGGTAAGCCCGCTGGTCCGATTGATTGATAGAATGATGGACCCGTCAGTGTTGCCAGAAGGTTACATTTCTTACATTTTTCGTTACTTTTGACCCCCTCGCGTATCATGTAAGTTATGTGCAATTTTCGTAACTTTTGAGAACAACGAGATTTGTAATAGTTACTAGGTTTTTATTGCAAACAGTTTACGAACGCATCCGAATCGAACATACATAAACTAGCGCTTTTAAAAAGTATTTCACTCCTTATCACACTCACTCAGAGATGGCTCTGAATGGAACGCACCATGACAAAATGAAACGTACCGTAAACCGGGGGTACTTTGCGCCAAAAATTGTAGTGATTTTTGTATTGTCTTTTAAAATATGAAAAAAATCTATTTAATGTATAGGATATGGATTAAAACAATTGGATATAATGTTCAAAATAGTATATTTACTAGTATGACCTTATAACACAATAATCAGACTTTTTATTTTTAATCAAAGTTTGGCGCAAAGTATCCTCTTTGGCGGGGACACTTTGCGCCATATTCTAAATCCACCTATAACTTATCCATTAAAGCTATGGCGCAATGACTCCTTACGTGCTATATGGCGCAATGCCCTACTCTATGTTGTCCAGCTCTTTGACGCTGAAAAAACCGCGGCGGTTGATCATTTTTGGAGGGTCAATGCATCCAATGACGTCATTCCATCCAAAATAGCTCAAATCTTTTATCTGTGGCCATTTCCATGCTTTTACTGATTTCTGCATTGCGTCCACAGTTGCTCCCTCTTTATCGAAGTCAACAATCATACCAGGATACAATTTACTATCATATTTTACGACCACAAAAGCGTCTTTCTCACGTCTAACATCTTTGAATCTTGTTCCTTGTTCTGAAGGCTCCTCGTCAGGACTATCGGGTTCCAGAAAGTCACCATCGTAAGATTCGTCATGGACAGAGTAACCGTCTGAATCCTGGCTAGTCTGTTGCATGCGTAAAGGACCCTCCTTCGCTGTAGAATCTAACTCATCATTGGCTTCAGTAGTGTCAAGTATTTCGTGAGTTACGCTTTTTCCGGGGGCCTAGCTTTCGTTTATAAACTCTTGGCATGTTTGTTTATCTGAAAAAAGATGAGGGTAGGTAAAAATAACATGAATGGGGCCAGGCGCAAAGTCTCCCCATTTTTAAGTGTTTTCTGACCTGATTCATAAAAAAATATAAATAAAAATATAGGCAGATAATTGCTACAAAATACTTTCTAAATCGACAAGAAGAATACATAACAGGTATAAAAACACAAGCTTACCAATATTGAGCCGGTGATTATGCAGATACACTTGGATTTTAGCAGTATTCTTTTTTTGAATTTATATGCACTTTTACTCTGCGACTCATTCCAGAGAAAAGAACACTACTAGCGCCCCCATTTGAAAATTGGGAAGTGTTCTGACATTTGGTTTCATGTTCGGATATCAATCATTCCGTTGAAGCAACAAGTTTTTAATTTATGACAAAAAAATAAGTTATCCGATTTGGCGCAAAGATATCCTGGCAGGCGCAAAGTAACACCGGTTTACGGTATCAAGGATGGATTAAAACTTGAATATGCTTGAACGTGTGCTAGGCTTGTTCTTGCTCGGTCATTGACAGGATCGCTCCGTTCTAGTACATTTGCATTAATGTACTAGTTCGGACTTCTAGTTCTATTAGTACATTTAGTACCTCGCTCACCAACATTTTTGAGTCATACAAATCACCTATTGTACCTTTATCAAGCTAAATAAATTACATCTAGGTATTATTACAAATATTATAGTCCAGCCAAATTCGATGCAAAATATTCGTAAACAAACCAGCTATACTTAGGTAACCTAAAATTTGATTTACTGTCGTGTTTTTTTGTACGCAATGGACATAGGTCCATTGTGCGTTCCAGTCCGCGATTGTAAACGTCGAATTATATCTCCATCTCTTTTGCTCTACAGTGGATTATCGCTGTATGTCTTTGTTTTTCCTATTCTCTGTTTGTTTTGCAATTCAGTCGGTCAGGTCACACACAGAGGAATAGTGAACTAAAGGAAACATGTACTAGTATGATACTACTGAACTAAAGATCAAAATGCATATCTCCGTGTCTTTTAGTACCGCGGATTCATGCGCTGTCTATCTCTGTCCTTCGTTAATTATTCCTAATAGTTCTTTTTCTTCATGTTATCAGATTTTAAACTTTATGACATAGAAAATAGGGTCTTTTTAGTAAAGTGGTTCCGAGATTTCGTGACTGAAGAGCAAGTGAACTAGGGAACTACTAGGAACGAGTTATGCTGAATAGTTCCTACTCGTTCACAAGTGGGAACTAATTCATTTTAGTTCATCATTCCTGAACTACACAAGACTAGTGTGCGCAAGTTTTCTTCTTCATGCCGTTCGCGGTTTCGTAACTAAATAGCTAGAAAAAGAAAATAATCCCTAAAATCCCTAAAAAAAAAACAAAAATTAGCTTTTGCAGCAAAAATATTACATTTCAGGAAACGAAACGTAACTCAAGGGCCCTGGCAACACTGTAAATTAAATTTGTTCTGCTCTGCTAGTAGCAATGTATTATTCGCAGTAACGTGTTTCTCTGTACATTTTTGTATTTTCTAAAAATTTCATCCAAAATTTTGGAGGGTGACTTCCAAAATGGATGAGGTGGTACAACAATTGGAGTCTGCAGCCATCGGTGAGAGGGCTGAGAGGGAAGAGAGTAATTTCGAGAGCTACTACAAAAACAGAGGAAGGACTGGGAGTCAAGATGAGAGAAGAAGAGATCTATTGGATAGCCAGAAACTGTGAGATTTCGCATTTCTTCTGTTCGTATATCTTGTAGGCATTTGATATCCTGACATAGATAATTTGTAAAATTCTTTAGATATGGTACGTTCTCCCAGGCGCTAACTCCTAAACAAGTAGCAACTAAATGCAAAGATCCTCTATTTCCCAACTTTTGCAATACCTATACCTACTTAATGAACGACTGATGGAATTATCTCTACCTACCTAGATGGGAGTGCGTTTGTGGGTTGAAAAACATAAGTTTTTCAAACCATGAGTAGGTATCAAAAACTACATATTTTACTACATTACAGTAATGAAAATACCAGGTTACCTGGGCCAAATTCTGCTAACCAATAATTTCATTTTAACATAATGGTAATTGCAGAAATTCCATGCAGAATCACTAGACGAATGAAACTCTAGATAGCATAATATGCGGTGCTTATTGGTCAAAAGGGCAGAAACATGTCTAGTAGTGTAGTGAAGATTCTGAGGCGATACCATTGATAAAATATAGGGATTAGTTAATAGTTATTTGTTCAACAAGTTGGCAAAACGATTTTTTGTTGCATGTGCCTATATTAAAGCGTCAGTCTAAAATAGAATCACGAGCATAGCATGAAACGAAAAATATTTGCCCTCTAGTTAGACATGTATACAACTTTTCACCACAACTAGTGAGAAAATATTTTGTAATTTAGAAAAGAGGTCGAATGTCAGAAACTCATTTTGGTTGGAGGTAAAAATGCTACAAATCTCTTTCAAACTATGAACGAGCGAAATTTTGTTTTTTGTGAAGGTTGCATAGTTCTAAATGCAAATTACTTTTTTCAACAAGTTGAATAATATCCTTTATTCCACATGTGAGCAAAACCGGATTTTGCTCACTGTTTTTGAGTAGCAAAGTCACCATTTTCGAGCGAGAGTGGTGAAAAGAACTGGAACACATGAACTAAGTGTCTTAACCATAAGTACAGAGAAAATTGCCAATGCCCACATTCTTAGAAATATGTTATAATAATAAGTTTTAATAAATTCTTTATTCACAAAAAAAATAAAAATCAAATAATAGAAATAAATTACAACTAGTACTTACAATTGAAACTATGATATACTAGTTTCTGCCCGCGGCTTCGCACACTTTGTTTCTATGGACACGTTTAAAGGTGATTTCTATCCCATGGGAACTGATTTATGGGATAAAAAGTAGCCTATGTTTGATTCCAGGATTACAATTACCTGTATGAAAAATTTTAGCCCAATCCGTTTAGTCGTTTTGGCGTGAAGAGGTACAGAACAAACATCCATCCATCCAAACTTTCGCTTTTTAGTGATTGACTGATTAGTGAAGTGATTTATATTACTTTGGCTTGATTGTAATTATACCCTTGTGTTATCATTAGTTTAAAATGTGTATGAATTAATGAACATACAATAAAAAAAAATTAACCGTCTGAATGAAAGAAAAAGCTTATCATTATTATTATTATTTATTGCAGAGGTCGTAACAACAGGATAGATAGGAGCAGAGGCATACTTGATCTGGTGCAAGCTGCGGAAGAGGACATATTCCGTACTCCCAGGGTAAGAATACTTAATTGTTCTCTTCTCATAGAGCCCAGTGATTGGAACGCTGACTATTTCGGTCAATCAGCATCGCCGTTTAATGTGGCAATGCTGCCAGCATTCTGGGCACTCTGCCTTTTGGTGGTGGCTTAGATTTTTAGGAAATTGATACAAGTGTTAATAGTAGTTTGTTTTTTAAAATAAAATATGATACCTACACATAAAGCCGGCTTTTCACTATGGGATATAATATAATATATATTATCATCTTGAGATATAAAATGTTATCGCTCGCCATACATTTTGTACGAGACCGTTCACACTGTGCTATAACATATATTACATCCCTAACTATAAATATTTTTTCGACCGAGTGAGCGATATTTGAAGGTGTATATTTTACCTCACGTCCCCGGACACCGCGCCTCCCCCTGCCTCGCCCTCAGTTTGAATGTTGGCGTTCGTGTGCAGACGTGTAAACTGATCATGTGTGTTCCAAAATATATATGTGAACAGCAATCGCGGGATGTAATTTATATGTTTAGCTCAAGATGTAATTTATATTATATCCCATAGTGAAAAGCCGGCTTAAGGGTGTCCCAAGCAAGAAGGGTTTTTTTTTTTTTTTTGCGAAATTCGATACGATCTATTTTTATTCTATTTGACCTCAAAAGCCATAATAATTATTGTGATTAATTAATGTTATCACGCGCTGACTTGACCTCAAAGTTATGAATTAAGAATTTGTATGGAAATATTATGTAACTTAGTAGGTAATAATTCAGGTATCCTAATTCAGGTATGGTAAATAAAACAACTTAGAATTTTATATAATTAGTATTAAATGATATTGTTACATATCATCGATCTTATGTATACTTCTTTTCCAAAGTTTGCTTTTTACAATTAGGGTAAATCTTACTGGTGTTCTTGTACACAACGCAAAACAAATTTCTTTTGTTTCTCTTCAAATTTATTAACCCGTGGAAGTCTTGCTTTGCATCAATTTTACCAAACAGCCTGCTCACTTCCCGTAGAACTCTCCAAACGTGTCACACATATAAGTTGCTCCTTATCTTCATAATAAATGACTATTGGAAGAAGTTCTTCTTTCAGGCAATAGTTTTCCATCCCAGTGAACAGTCTGGCACCTTGTTTGAAAGTCGTTTTTTATAGTTACCTACCGCACGCTCTTTTTTTAGGGCTCCGTACCTCAAAATCAATCTTATCCGTGTGGTGCCGGCATAGAATTGCACCACCCCAATTCCTCCCGTGGGTGTCGTAAGAGGCGACTAAGGGACACACGCACCGGGGGGCGGGCAGCAGCGCCCCCTGCAGAACAACTTCACCGAACTGCGATCCCCAACCCGCATGCCCAGCGTGGGGATTATGGGCATTACCCCCCAATGATGAATAAAGCCAAAAAATGGCCCCCAGTTCCCGGCCGCCTCGCTATTCCTGGCCATGGTAGCGGCCATGGTAACGGCGGGGCAGGGGGTGCTAGGAATCACCGGGCTACCTCAGGCTACCATACATTACGCAAACCGACCCTGGCAACGTTCAACGGACGCACTCTGAGGCTTGACCACCATCTAGCGCAGTTGGAAGTGGAGTTAGAGAACATTAAATGGCATGTTCTGGGGTTATGTGAAGTCCGTAGAGAGGGGGAGGACACCATAACCCTAGACTCGGGCCATCTTCTCTACTTTCGCGAGGGTGATAAAACATCCCAGGGTGGCGTAGGTTTCCTCGTCAACAAGGCCCTCTCTAACAACGTCAAAGAAATCTCCAGTGTGTCGACCAGGGTAGCGTACCTGATCCTTCGGTTGTCCAAGCGGTACACCATGAAGGTTATTCAGGTTTACGCACCGACCTCGGCACACTCGGATGATGAAGTGGAGGATATGTACGAAGACATATCCAAAGCCTTACACAACACCACTAAGGCACACTTCAACGTTGTTATGGGGGACTTTAACGGCAAGGTGGGAACCCAGACTGGCAACGAATCCCGAATAGGCCCGCATGGTTATGGAATTAGGAATCACAGGGGGCAAATGCTGGTCAACTTCCTTGAGAAAGAGGGGCTGTTCTTAATGAACTCCTTCTTTAAGAAACAGCCTCAAAGGAAGTGGACATGGCAAAGCCCCGACACTGTGACTAAAAATGAGATCGACTTCATCATGACGGATAGCAAGCACATATTCAGAGATGTCTCAGTGATCAACAGGTTCAATACCGGATCTGATCACCGACTGCTCCGAGGCTCTCTGAATATCAACTTGAAGCTTGAAAGAAACCGTCTGATTAAGTCCACGCTCCGACCTAACCCAATCCAAATCATGGCGGGCACCGAGAAGTTCCAGCAGCTTCTCGGGAATAGATTTGTTGCCTTGGATCCCACTGATGACGCTGACGAGACCCTACACAATCTGGTCGAAACGCTGAGGGATGAGGGCATCAAGTTCTGCAAAAAGCAGCGCACAGGCAAGAAATCCAAACTCTCGGATGAGACTCTCGGGCTGATGACAAAAAGACGGGAAACCACCCAAGCGACTTCGTCAGAAAGGTCAGACCTGAACAAGCGAATTGCGAAGATGGTACGACGCGACCTTCGGAGCTCCAACACACGCCTCATCGAAGAGGCTATAGAGCGAAACCGAGGGTCCAAAGTATTCACTCAGCAGCTTGGCAGGAGCCACCTGACGAAGCTGAAGACGCACGACGGGAGGACCGTATTGTCGAAGCCGGAGATCTCCGCCGAGGTAGAGGATTTCTATGGCCGTTTATACGCTGCACATGCCCCCCATTCCCGACGAGACGACCATGATTCTAGAGCCACTCTGACACGCCACTATACCGACGAACTGCCAGACATCAGTCAAGACGAGATTGTGTTAGCTCTGAGGCAGCTTAAAAATGGAAAAGCCCCCGGTGAGGACGGAATAACATCAGAGCTTTTGAAAGCCGGAGGTGCCCCTGTTATACAGGAGCTACAGAACCTCTTCAACACCGTCCTTCACAGTGGGAGAACTCCAAAGGCGTGGAGCGGGAGTTTGGTGGTGCTCTTTTTTAAGAAGGGAGATAAAACCCTTCTTAAAAACTACAGACCCATCACACTCCTGAGCCACGTCTATAAGCTGTTCTCACGAGTGGTCACAAATCGTCTCGCCAGGAGACCCGACGAGTTCCAGCCACCGGAACAGGCCGGGTTCCGCGGAGGATTTGGCACCATAGACCACATTCACACAGTGAGGCAGATTATACAGAAGTCCGAAGAGTATAATCAGCCTCTGTGTCTGGCCTTTGTGGACTATGAAAAGGCCTTTGACTCTGTCGAAACCTGGGCTGTTCTGGAATCCTTACAGCGATGCCAAGTAGACTATCGTTATATCGAGGTGCTGAGATGCCTCTACGAGGCCGCCACCATGAGTGTCCAAGTACAGGGCCAGCAGTCTAAACCCATCCAACTGCGCAGAGGAGTTAGACAGGGGGATGTTATATCCCCGAAACTGTTCACGAGCGCGTTGGAAGATATGTTTAAGACGCTGGACTGGAAAGGTAAGGGCATCAACATAAACGGCGACCACATCTCACACTTGCGATTCGCTGATGACATAGTCTTAATGGCGGAGTCGCTAGAGGAGCTGAACCAAATGCTGGACAGCCTAGCCTCAGCCTCGCGACGCATCGGTCTTGGCATGAATTTGGATAAAACCAAAGTCATGATCAATGGCCTCATTGATCCGGGACCGGTCGTCGTACATGGCCACCTTCTCGAAATTGTTTCCGAGTATACTTACCTTGGGCAAATTCTGCAGTTGGGTAAAAATAATTTTGAGAAGGAGGCTAGGAGGAGGATCCAGCTAGGCTGGGCAGCGTTTGGGAAACTACGTCGAGTCTTCTCGTCATCCATACCACAATGCTTGAAAACTAAAGTTTTCAATCAGTGCGTCCTACCCGTCATGACCTACGGAGCTGAGACGTGGACACTCACGGTAGGGCTGGTCCACCAGTTCAAAGTCGCTCAGCGAGCTATGGAAAGAGCTATGCTCGGAGTCTCTCTGAAGGATAAAATTCGTAACGAATACATCCGACAGAGAACCAAAGTTATCGACATAGCTCAAAGAATAAGCAAGCTGAAGTGGCAGTGGGCCGGCCATATCTCGCGAAGAACCGACAACCGCTGGGGTAAACGTGTTCTTGAGTGGAGACCACGACTCGGTAAACGTAGTGTAGGACGCCCTCCGGCCAGGTGGGATGACGATCTGCGAAAGACTGCAGGCAGATGCTGGATGCGGCAAGCTGAAGACAGGGCGCTATGGCGCTCATTAGGGGAGGCCTATGTCCAACAGTGGACTAATATGGGCTGATGATGATGATGATGATGATGTACCTCAAAAGGAAAAAAGAAACCCTTCGAAAAGATCACTTTGTTGTCTGTCTGTCTGTCCGTCTGTCATGCTTCTTTTCTCAGAATCGCGTGGACGTATCGTATTGAAATAAACGTCGAATACTCAAGTCTGTAAGCTCTTGGAGCCGCGATATAAATAAAATTTCTAAGTCAACGCAATCAAAAGTTACAGCCGTTTATGTCCGAATATTTTGAAATTTCCAAGGGGATCACATGCACACAAAACCTATAGCGTACTTCCCGTAGACCTAGAATCATGAAATTTGGTGAGCAGCAAGGTCTTATAGCACAAGCAAAGAGAAAAATAAAACCGTAAAGGGTCTAGCAGGCTAAGCTAAAGAGAGTGGCCCCCGACGAGGGATTTGGTGATTCTTTCTGGTGGTGCACTGGCAGGTCCTAAGAATACTCCATGCTTAATATCAGTCCTCGATCTTCTTTTGATTTCGAGTAATTTAGGATAATATAAAAAATATAGGGTGCCATTTAAAGTGTCATATTAGGTAAACTGTTCAAGAGTAACAACCAAACAAAATCATCATGAATAAAAATAGAATTGGCTACCAAATGCATTTATTCAAGTAACATTATGTCCTTAAACTTCCTTAAAAAAACTACTTTTATTGTTGTTTTATTTTTTTATGACACTTTTCGCGGAGGTACACCTACAAAAAATATATCATAACAAGCCACCTAATGCCCACTACATACACATATGAAAATATCTTCAAAAAGATTCGTGCGTCTTGTCAAAAAAAAATATCGTCGAACAAGTAGATACTACCATATAATTAAAGTACTAGTGCAGTGTGTGTCTTAAAGGTGCAAGTCCAAGATGGACCGCAGGCCGCAAACTGCAGCTGCAGGCTGTCTCTAAACTTGATAATAAGTTTACAAGTTTCTTTATACCTACAATTTGGCAATGATTTAGTAGGTATTTGCGCCCTATCCCAAAAGATAATTTACTCGCGTATCGTAAGATTTGCACCATTTACCTATAAATTCACTTCGCGGATGTTATAAAACAAAACTGCTAGAACGTTCATAAGAGGGAAGTATTGAACCCGTTATTTGATGTTTTACGTTGCCAATTAAATATATTACACTCGTTTTATAACTGCGCAACTAAACTGACATGTTGACTAATCGAAAACAATGCAACAAATGATGAAAAAACTACAAACAACACGCACTGAAATATACAAGTCCTTGCGGGCTTAGGAGTTCAAGTAGGACTTACATATTATTTCGATCCAAGTCGGCTCGGGTTACTGTTATCCGAATTACGTGAAATTTATTATACAATCATTTGAGCACAAAACAAAAAAAATAGAGGGTATGGCATTGAAAAAAAAAACACTTTGATTTTTGGGACACCCTATTACACATAGTAAATCTTTTCTTGTTCTCTGAAATTACGTACATCTTAAACTTAAAAGATTAGTTTTCGTTTAGCTAAACTGCTTTAGATGGATAAGAGAGCTTTATTATGACCCCTAATATTAATGTTGGGAATTATCCAAATAAATTTTACTTTTTCAGGCACATTGGAATCCATCAATTTATGTGCAAGGATACAATCAGATTGGGAATTACTGCAATGTGTTAATGGGTTCCGAGTGGCTGTTAGAAAAGCCTCACGACTTTGCTGAGAACTGGCTTATGGTTCCATGTCCTAAAGGTGTGCGTATGTTGGTAATTGCCTATAAGGTAAGTCATATACCAGCCTGTATTATGTATGTATATGGGTTAATAATAATAAGCATT
This sequence comes from Eupithecia subumbrata, assembly GCA_949316285.1. Classification (NCBI taxonomy): domain Eukaryota; kingdom Metazoa; phylum Arthropoda; class Insecta; order Lepidoptera; family Geometridae; genus Eupithecia; species Eupithecia subumbrata. The sequence continues at coordinate 25,976,692 of OX438644.1, read as the reverse complement.
TCCTTCCATTTCCCTTTTAAGACGACCTCCGTGGCGTAGCGGGCGAAGGTCCGCCTGCGACGCAGGAGGTTGCGGGTTCGACCCCCGCCTCGGAACAAATTTGTGTACGATCTGCAGAAATTTGTTCCGTTGGTCTGGATGTTTTCTATGTATAATAAAAATATCTATCTATGTAATATATTGTATGTCAGTTATCTAGTACCCATAACACAAGCTCTGCTTAGCTTGGGGCTAGATAATGCTGTGTGAATTCTCCAGCATTATTTATTTATTATATTTATTATTATTTTTTTCTTAAAAAAAATTCCATATGACAATGAAAAATATAAATACACAAAAGCAAAAATTGAATAGAATGATATACAGTGTAAACTCTATATAGCGACACTGAAGGGACTGTGCATTTTATGGCGTTATAGAGAGTTGTCGTTAAACGGAATCATGATAAGTCGGTGAAACCATGATAGTACAGCTTGATCCAAATCTTCGTATATAGGTTTCTTTAATTTTTTGGAAGATTTTCCATATTGTGGACAAGGTAGAGAGACTGAATCCAAAGCGTTTGCCAACATCACTTATCTTCTCTCCCGTTTCTATTGCGCGTATCAGTAAACTTTTTCGTCAATACACAGTGATTTTCTTTTATTAGCCATGTTTACAGTTTAAAGTTTGTGAGCAACTAAGAATATGATAAGGTATAGATAATCCATGACTCCTACTTATGAGTCATGGTCAACAACAGTCTACACGTGCAAGCAATCCCAATTTGTAAACAAAAGAACGAATTTCTTAGGATGATGCCGACAGTCGAGTTTATTGCGGGCTAGGATAATAAAGCGACAGTAGATCGTACACAGCTGCGCAGTTTTTACTAATTTAGCAACTCAAAAGGTACTTTTAGGGTTTTGATGATCGAAGATCGGTTTCAAAACCCTTATGGTCTCGCTTTGTCTGTCCTTTTTTCCCTCCTTAATAACTCAAAAACTACTGCAGCTATCAACTTGAAATTTCAAATAATAATACATTTCGTGCGCCTGTACAGATTTAGAGAAAAATAAATGAAAATAAATGAAAAATGAAAATGAATATTTTCCATACAAATTGTGATGCCGAAATTTTAAAAGATACCTACAGAGTCATATGGGGTATCAAATGAAAGGTATCATTTTGTACATTTCAAATTATTTTTTGAAATTTTTGTAGGTTTCATACTTTTAAAAATATTTTGAAAAATGTCAAAAAAATACCCATTCCCCCCCCCCTATCTCCGAAGATTGCAGAGCGATCCATGTAAAATGTATGGAGCGTTTATAGACGTGGATTTATATTTTACAGGAAAAATATAGAGAAGTTTGAAAAAAGAACACTTTTTGAAAAATGGTCAAAATGGGGGGAAATAATTTTCAAAAGGGGGGGCTACCTCACCGAGTGGGGTGTCAAATGAAAGGTATCAGTTTGTACGTTTCAAAACAGTTTTTCAAATTTCTGTAGGTTTCATACTTTTTTAAATATTTTGAAAATAGTCAAAAAAATACCCATTCCCCCCCCCTATCTCCGAAGTTTGTAGAGCGATCCGTTTAAAATGTATGGAGCGTTTGTAGATATGGATCTATATTTACAGGAAAAATATAGAGAAGTCTGTAAAAAAAACACTTTTTGAAAAATGGTCAAAAAGGAATAATTTTCAAAAGGGGGGCTACCCCACCAAGTGGGATATCAAATGAAAGGTATCGGTTTGGACATTTTAAACCAGTTATTCAAATTTCTGTAACTTTCATACTTTTTGAAATATTTCGAAAAAAGTCGAAAAATTTACCATTACCCACCTTAACCGAACCACCCATTTAACCGAAGCATGCAGAGAGATCCATCTGAAATGTAGGTTGGTACCTACTATTCTTGGGTATTCGTTAAACTGCGAAGTATCTAACCGGTACTTTTGGTACATATTTGTTGAAAACGTTCAAAACCCTCGGCGCGCGAGTTACACTCGCACTTGACGGATCTTGTTTATTACTCAACTAGCTGTACCCGCGACTTCGTTCGCGATTGCCTTACCTGCCGACTAATTAAGTTCACATTTAACCATAGTCTCTCATATTATGAAACGCCGCCGTCCAAAAAATCGTATAGGGTCTACGGGGGATAGCATATTGTCATCTTCAATCCCATTCTTTATCCACACGACTTTTAGTTACGACTCGGCCAGCGTCAGTGTTAAGAAGTGTCCTACTCGTTTGACTTACTCACAGCTGGGGCCCTATTCTGCTATACTAATCGCTTCACTATGACAGGGCTATCGTCACAGAATGACACTTTTTGGTATTCCACCTTGGATGAAAGAAATTATGATGAATGCAGATGGAGAGACGCGCGTCAAGTTTGAAACTACATATTAATTTATCTCGCGCGCACTATCTGGAATTTTATTAATCTAAGGATTCTACGTGATGATTCTGCGACGATTCCATTGTCATACTGAAGCAATTGTTTTGCAGAATTGGGCTCCTGATCCATTTGACTGGACCACCGTAATTTTTTTTCGTTAGTAGGTAGGTACAGTTGGCTGTGTACCACAATAAAAAATATTTTTCTGCGGTCCAGTTAGTTTAAGTGGACCACAATAATTAATTAATTTAATTGTACACGAAGTTTGGTTGGAGTAAGACTCCAACCAAACTTCGCTGGACCAGCTAAACCACCATATATCATGTAAGGCAGGAACCTAACTTATTTTTCCAAGACCCACCACCTTAGTAAGTAGGAACCTAACTAATGGGTGCGTCTTGGAAAAATAAATAGATAGGAACTTACCTACCCTTTATCTACTAATTTTTTTCTTCAATCTACAGATTATTTCATCAATCTACTGATTTTCTACTCGACTTTCTACTGATTTAGTCATATTCGATCTTGCATCTCTGTTTCTAACAAAAAGAATGCATGAAATCGGACGACGCGTAGACCCGTCGTGATGCGCGGTTAAGGAATTCTACTTTTTCCTCTCTCCCAGGGGAACCTTACTGAATTCCAGGATAAAATGTATTCCATGTCCTTTCTTGTAGTATGAACTCAAAACGTGCCAAGTTACATTCCAACTCATTACCTTTGTAGTTTCGGCGTGATGAGCGGTGAAGGAATTTAACTTTCATCCCCTCTGCCAGGGCAACCTTACTGAATTCCGGGATAAAATGTATCTTTCGTCATAGTACGAACTAAAATCACGCCGAGTTGCATTCGAATTCATTAAGTAGTTCCGTCGTGATGCGCGGTTAAAGAATTTTAATTTCATCCTCTCTCCCAGGGGAACCTTACTGAATTCCAGGATAAAATGTATCCCATGTCCTTCCTTGAACTCAAATCGTACCAATTCAGTCCAACTCATTCAGTAGTTTCGGCGTGAACGTGATGCGCGGTGAAGAAATTTTACTTTTATCCCCTCTCCCAGGGGAACATGACTGAATTCCGGGATAAAAAGTATCCTATGTCCTTCCTCGTGGTATGACCTAAAATCGTACCGAGTTTTATTTCAATACCTTAAGTAGTTCCGTCGTGATGCGCAGTTAAAGAATTTTACTTTCATCCCCTCTCCCAGGGAAACCTGACTGAATTCCGGGATAAAAAGTATCCTATGTCCTTCCTCGTAGTATGACCTAAAATCGTGCCGAGTTTCATTTCAATACCTTCAGTAGTTTCGGCGTGATGCGCGTTTAACAAACAGACAGACAGACAGACAGACAGACAGACAGACAGACAGACAGACATGAATGAAAAAAATTGCAGTTTTGGCTTCAGTATCGATAATAGAGTGCCCACCAAAAAAAATTTTCAAAATATCTTCAATGTACAGAATTGTACCTGTTACAGTTTTATTATAAGTACTAGCTGTACCCGCGACTTCGTTCGCGATTGCCTTACCTGCCGACTAATAAAGTTCACATTTAACCATATTATGAAACGTTATGAAACGCCGCCGTGCAAAAAATCGTGTAGGGTCTACGGGGGATAGCATATTGTCATCTTCAATCCCATTCTTTATCCACACGACTTTTAGCTACGACTCGGCCAGCGTCAGTGTTAAGAAGTGTCCTACTCGTTTGACTTACTCACAGCTGGGGCCCTATTCTGCTATACTAATCGCTTCACTATGACAGGGCTATCGTCACAGAATGACACGTTTTGGTATTCCACCTTGGATGAAAGAAATTATGATGAATGCAGATGGAGAGACGCGCGTCAAGTTTGAAACTACATATTAATTTATCTCGCGCGCACTATCTGGAGTTTTATTAATCTAAGGATTCTACGTGATGATTCTGCGACGATTCCATTGTCATACTGAAGCAATTGTTTTGCAGAATTGGCTCCTGATCCATTTGACTGGACCACCGTAATTTTTTTTCGTTAGTAGGTAGGTACAGTTGGCTGTGTACCACAATAAAAAATATTTTTCTGCGGTCCAGTTAGTTTAAATGGACCACAATAATTAATTAATTTAATTGTACTACCGATGTTTGGTTGGAGTAAGACTCCAACCAAACTTCGGTAGTACTGGTAACTGGACCAGCTAAACCACCATATATCATGTAAGGCAGGAACCTAACTTATTTTTCCAAGACCCACCTAGGTAGGAACCTAACTAATGGGTGCGTCTTGGAAAAATAAATAGATAGGAACTTACCTACCCTTTATCTACTAATTTTTTTCTTCAATCTACAGATTATTTCATCAATCTATTGATTTTCTACTCGACTTTATACTGATTTAGTCATATTCGATCTTGCAACACTGTTTCTAACAAAAAGAATGCATGAAATCGGACGACGCGTAGACCCGTCGTGATGCGCGGTTAAAGACTTTACTACTTAAGTACTTTTGTTAAGTACTTTTTCCTCTCTCCCAGGGGAACCTTACTGAATTTCAGGATAAAATGTGTCCTTTCATGTCCTTTCTTGTAGTATGAACTCAAAACGTGCCAGGTTACATTCGCAACTCATTACCTATGTAGTTTCGGCGTGATGAGCGGTGAAGGAATTTAACTTTCATCCCCTCTGCCAGGGCAGCCTTACTGAATTCCGGGATAAAATGTATCTTTCCTCATAGTACGAACTAAAATCACGCCGAGTTGCATTCGAATTCATTAAGTAGTTCCGTCGTGATGCGCGGTTAAAGAATTTTACTTTCATCCTCCCTCCCAGGGGAACCTTACTGAATTCCAGGATAAAATGTATCCCATGTCTTTCCTTGAACTCAAATCGTACCAATTCAGTCCAACTCATTCAGTAGTTTCGGCGTGATGCGCAGTGAAGGAATTTTACTTTCATCCCTTCTCCCAGGGGAACCTTACTAAATTCTGGGATAAAATGTATCTTTCCTCGTAGTATGAACTCAAATTATGCCGAGTTCCATTCGAATTCATTAAGTTGTTCCGTCGTGATGGGCGGTTAAAGAATTTTACTTCCATCCTCTCTCCCAGGGAAAATTACTGAATTCCGGGATGAAATGTATCCCATGTCCTTCCTTGTAGTATGAAATCAAATCGTGCTAGGTTTCATTCCAACTCATTTAGCACTTTCGGCGTCATGCGCGGTGAAGAAATTTTACCTTTATCCCCTCTCCCAGGGGAACCTGACTGAATTCCGGGATAAAAAGTATCCTATGTCCTTCCTCGTGGTATGACCTAAAATCGTACCGAATTTTATTTCAATACCTTTAGTAGTTCCGTCGTGATGCGCAGTTAAAGAATGTAACTTTCATCCCCTCTCCCAGGGAAACCTGACTGAATTCCGGGATAAAAAGTATCCTATGTCCTTCCTCGTAGTATGACCTAAAATCGTGCCGAGTTTCATTTCAATACCTTCAGTAGTTTCGGCGTGATGCGCGTTTAACAAACAGACAGACAGACAGACAGACAGACAGACAGACAGACAGACAGACAGACATGAATGAAAAAAATTGCAGTTTTGGCTTCAGTATCGATAATAGAGTGCCCTCCAAAAAAAATTTTCAAAATATCTTCAATGTACAGAATTGGACCTGTTACAGTTTTATTATAAGTATAGATTGTTGTCGTTATTGAGAGTGGGTGTAATGCTATGTAGAGTGAAACATTGTATGAAAGACAAGCTAAACCAACCAAAGCCAATTGATTTCGACGCTTAAGGGAGTTTGTCGTTAAATAGAGTGACGTTACATGAAGTTTACTGTATATACTGGGTGGTTTTTTGAGAAGGGCGGTGATGGCCAAGGCCGAAACCACGCGAGTGAATGAAAAGTCGTGAAAGGAGTCATGAAAAGTAAAAAGTTAAAAAGAACTAAATATGTAGTTATTGTTTTCTTATAAATCGAGGGCATGACTCCTTTCCCGACTTTTCTCTAAATCGCGTGGTTTCGGACTTGGCCATCACCGCCCTTCTCAAAAAACCAGCCTTTATAATGATATTTATTTCCTAATTAATTTTGAGCTATTGCTGGGCAAAGGCCTTCCACTCAATTATATTTTATGAAACAAAAACATTTATTTTTTCAGGGTAGAACCAAATTTTTCAACAAATATGGTAGCTTCAGATTCGAATGTCGCACGGCACTGCCGGGCGGGAATCCTAGTGATACCAAATCGAAGCAAGATACATGTGTGTTAGACTGCTTTTATTACAAAACAACTGGGACCATGTTTGTTCTTGACATCTTAGCTTGGAACAATTGCACGATGACAGTTGGGGAGGTAAGTAGACAGACTAAGGAAAGACATTTTATAATAGAACTCAGGGTTGTTGCGAATATCAGCATCAGCATTAATTTAGACATCAGCATCTGCATTGGTCGATGCTGATTTTCAATGCTGATGTTCGCAACATAATCCGAAGGGGCGAGGCATATTGCAAACCTGTGTATTCGTCGCACTACACATTGCGTGCTAGTGCTAGTGAAGACCTATCACCCCGCCTTATGTATTTTTAATTTATTGGGTTAGTAAAACCTCACTTATGTTATATTAAGTACATATGTTGAATCTTGTATAAAAGCTCTGTGAAAATGGCAACTGTCTACATTTTATGATTCTTGATACAGCCCCGATAGAGTGAAAGACAGACAGACAGCGGAAGTTTAATAATAGGGTCCAGTTGGGACCCTGGGGACGGAACTCCAAACGCCATAATTTATCGAGACTCGGTTTCGATGATGGAAGGACCATCTACACTAAAGAAGTGGCCAAAATCAGATGTGTCTAAAAACTGCATCAGCAACAACCCTGATAGAACTTACTAACTTGCACGTGACTTCATTCACGTTTTCCTGGATAAGAAGTAGCCTATTGTATGTCTATCCTCACGATACAATTGATCTCCCTGCCAAATTTCATTAGGATCCGTTCGGCCAGTTAAAATTACTTTTACTATAACCATGAAAATCACTGTTTTGTATTCCGGTTACTTGCTATTTTTTTATGGGATTATTTTTTAGGCTGCATTCCGTCAATTCTGGATGGTGAACCATCTTGAAGCCATTCCTGAGCTTAAACTGATCACCAAGAAGAACTGCATAGTCTTCAAAATCCTGCCCAAACTACCATGCACCACAGAATCTCTAAAAGAGTAAGTAAAGATGTTCGATGACCTTAGTGAACCAGCGGCGAAGTTGCTTCGCAGGCGGCTGCGACGCAGGAGCTTGCGGGTTCGTTTCCCGCCTCGGGACAAATGTTTGTACGATCGACAGATATTTGTTCAGGGTGTTCTGGATGTTTTCTATGTATAATAAAAATTATCTATCTATGTAGTGATATCTATGTAGTAATACAATAGTATTAAGTATATCAGTTATCTAGCACCCATAACACAAGCTCTGCTTAGCTTGGGGCTAGATAATGCTGTGTGAATGGTCCAACACTATTTATTTTATTTATTTATTTATCTGCGAATATTAAATCCGGACCCTCTGTGTGTTTCCTATGTAAAATAAAACATAATTATCGATCTATGTAGCGTATACTTTATACATTACAAAGCATATCAGTTATCTAGTACCCGTAACACAAACTCTGCTAAACTTAGGGCTAGACGATGCTGTGTTGTCCAGTATTATTTATATACAAAGGTATAATTTAACTTACATCCTGTATATGCTACACTAACCCCCGAATGTATGCTTGAAAATAGCGTAGGTAAGCGTTGAAAAATATTAATTTAAGCTTATTTATTATTATTTAATTCTGTCTTACAGATTCCTTTCGGTATTCCCGTACTTCAATCAAAACTGCCCGCCGGTGGATGGGTTGTTATTCTACCACTCCAAAGCCCAGTACTTCTCCGGAGAAACGCCATTGGTTGGCTGGTTGTATCCGTACATGCTGTCCGAATTGTTAGGAGAAGGTAAATGATAACTGAATTTATTGCTGTGTACCTAATACTCGATATCGTATAGGTAATGCTGCAATAGTAGGGGATACCAGTAAAAAATTTACACCATTGTAGTAGCCATAGTAGGTAATTGTGACGTAACTACGTTTCATAATAAACAAGATCCGTCAAGTGCGAGTGTAACTCGCCCGCTGAAGGTTTCGAACGTTCGATATGGAACAAATATGAACAAATATGTACCAAAAGTACCGGTTAGAGACTTCGCAATTTAAAGAATACCTGAAAATAGTAGGTACCAATCTACATTTTAGATGGATCTCTCTGCATGCTTCGGTTAAAGTTGGTTCGACTTTTTTCAAAATATTTAAAAAAAATTGAAACCTACAGAAATTTTAAAAACTGTTTTGAAATGTCCAAACCGATACCTTTTAATCGATACCCCACTCGGTGAGGTAGTCCACCCTTTAGAAAATTATTCCCCCCATTTTTGACCATTTTTCAAAAAGTGTTCTTTTTACAAACTTCTCTATATTATTCCTGTAAAATATAGATCTATAAACGCTCCATACATTTTACATGGATCGTTGTGCAATCTTCGGAGACTATAAGGGTTTCGAAACCGATTTTGTCAAAGTGTAAATAAAATATGATTCTGGCATATTTTACGAGCTGGATCGAGCTGGATCGAGCCGGATCTAGAGGACACCTGTCTATGGAGTAAACAGATGGAAATAGCATTACATTTTTTTTTTAAAGATGGTAATGTGTAAATTGGTCTTATCTCAATCTATAGTATCTCTAATAGTCAGGTTTACAACATTAACATGCAAAATGAGAAATTATCAGGTAAGTAAATAGACAACAATATACCAATCTTCTTTATTTTTATAAGCATCTTACTCAGTTTTGTGAACTAATAAAATAAATAAATTAATAAATAGACTGCAATATCCTACCTGCATGTCCAGCGTGACGATTATGGCATTACTCTCATATGATAACAGCCATTAAGGCGCTTATCAGGGGCCTATGTCCAGTAGTGAATGAAATCAAATAAAATCCCAAAAAAAAAAATCCACTTCAACGAAACTTGAACCCGCATCCTTCCCTCAGTTCAGGAATGTGCTAACCAACTACCACGAGGTCAAGTAACGTAGGAGAGGAAAAATTTTGGCACTTCCTTCGGACTCTAGCGCTGTTAGCTCCACCTACAGGGGAAAATCCTGTTCAAAGACTAAAGTTACATTTAGTATAGTATTGGCTGTAAAATGTGTACCTACTGATGATTAAAATAAGCACTATTCTCTTCACAGATCTCAATACCCACCTAGCATATTTACTTGAGAAGCCTTTGGGTTATGTAAACTACTTGGACTTCATTGACAAGTTTGAGGCGCGAGCTTCAAGGCAGAAACAACGAAGATTATTTGCTCGACAATCGGGCGAGGGAGCAGAGGAGGTATGTGTATGCCTTACTTGACAAACCCATCTGCTTCATAGATATGCAACACTCCGGCCGAAGTGCAGATACAATACCTACAATGTTAAGAAACCACAAAAAAGCGTGATAGTTATTTGTTCGACAAGTAAGCAAAACGATTTTTTGTTGCACGTGACGATATTAAATCCCGAGGTAGCGAGGGATTTAAAAGGCACGAAACGAAAAATATTTGCCCTCGAGTTAAACATACAACTGTTCACTACGATTAAGAAAATATTTTGTAATTTAGAAAAGAAGTCGAATGTCAGAAACTCATTTTGGTCTTCAACCTTGGAGGTAAAAATGCTACAAACCTCTTTCAAGAACGAACGAAATGTTGTTTTTTGTGAAGGTTGCATTGTCCTAAATTCAAATTACTTTTTTCAACAAGTTGAATAATATCCTTTTATACTACACAGAACAACAAACAGTTTATCAAAACATAACAAATAACCAAAATAAGAACGAAATTTAACGATTACAAATATTGATTCGAATTCGAAATTCTGATTTCGAATTTCGAATCTTCGAATTAGTCGGATACCTAGGTATGATAAAAAAAGGTTTTTTAAAATAATTTAACGTTTCTACCTTTGTATTAGAAATAGGGAAGTGATATTTGGACCAAAATCGTTTTAATACAATGTTTTATAACTTAGCCTTTTTACTCCATTTTCCATATAAGTGCTAATTTTTGACAAGTTTATAGACTATTCGGCTACATGTGGTATACCGTTGTAATAAGTGATGTTTAGAGATATTTTTAAAAGCATTTGAACTTCTCGATCGCTATTTTTTTTTTTTAAAAGGATGCAAAGTTGTCCTAATTGATTATTTTTTTTACTTTTTTTAAGTTTGAGAGCTTATAACTAATTATTTACACGTTCTTTCAAATAAATAATGCCTTCAAAAGACGAAGGATACATCTGAGACCAAAAGCAAGTAAAAAATTTACTGTAAAACACGTTCCAAAAAAAAGTTCTTGGGGTAGAGAGGTAAAATTTCGGAAAATCTTAAAAAAATACAAAAAACAGGATTAAAAAAAATTGAAAACAGTTAGGGTCTTTTCCTTCAATTTGTATTTCACAAATAGGTCCACCTACACACCCACCGAGTTTGTCTAACCCTCCACCAAACACCCTGTATATTACTTAGGATCTAGTCTAGTCAAAGTCGCATTCAGTTACAAGATCTAATGAACTGCACTCGATAGAAGAAAATTCCAAAGTTACCCCTTTTTCTAATGTTTTTTCAATACTATGACTTGCGAACTACTTGATTTCACATTTTTTTTGTACTCAACTAAAAACTTAATATTTCTAAACAAATTCGCAGTTTGACTTGATACAATCATTTTCTTAATCACCTTGTTTAAATAAATACAAAAACACGAGAGCGGCGGCTTGGCAGGCGCGCATTTTCCCATGATTTTCCTTTACGCCTACTGCTGCAGGAATACCCGGCCTTAACGTGCTTTCCGAGGCACCTACGTGTAACACAACCAACTTCTTGACTCCGGTCTGCTGCTATGCATTTTTTTTGCCCGGCTCGATCCGGGATTTGAACCCGGGACTTCATTAACAGCGGTTAAACGCGCGACCTCTAGACCAATGAAGCATGCTTTTTAATACGCCAATAATGAAATGCTTTCATCTCTGTTTTCTTTACGATTTTATTCAATTTCAGGACAATGCTGTGGGGCCCATACCTGATGCTACAAACACCAATGCCGCCCAAGCACAGGTATGTAGCAGCTTAACTACATATTTATAGCTACCTGAATACCTACTGGAACCGCTCAAAGTAACCACATAACTTGCTTTTGTCAGATAAATAAATAAAAATAAATAGTGCTGGACGACCTCTATGGCGCAGCGGGCGAAGGTCCGCCTGCGATGCAAGAGGTTGCGGGTTCGATTCCCGCCTCGGGACAAATGTTTGTACGATCTGCTGATATTTGTTCAGGGTGTACTGGATGTTTTCTATGTATAATTAAAAAAAAACTATCTATGTAGTGTATTGTATTAAGTATATCAGTTATCTAGTACCCATAACACAAGCTCTGCTTAGCTTGGGGCTAGATAACGCTGTGCAAATTGTCCAGCATTATTTATTTAAAAAAAAATAAAAAGAATCACATGGCATCATTTAGACCCAAGCTAAGCAAAGCATGTGATATTTATGGTAATAGATAACTGATAAAAGTGATAAACCGAATGTATTGTACATTAAATATTATACATAGAAAACACCCGGAACATATATCTGCAGATCCTACAAACATTTGTCCCGAGGCGAGCATCGAACCCACAGCCTCCTGCGTCGCAGTCGGACCTACGCCCCCCCCCCTAGGGTCATCAAGTTTCTTGAAATTGCTGTGAATTTTAAATAAACGTCGCTTATGAGCTTCTGTGACGACGTTGGCCCGGTACTGACCGGTGCTACGTACGGGGCGCACCATTTGTAGCATGATACTTTACGTCGTGTGCATCCTTCTCGGTGAAAGAAGAAAAGAAAGAAAATAATTTTATTTACCTTAAATTTAGTCGACCTCCGTGGCGCAGCGGGCGAGGGTCTGGGTGTTTTCTATGTATAATAAAAAATATGTATCTATGTAGTGTATTGTATTAAGAAACAGTTATCTAGTACCCATAACACAAGCTCTGCTTAGCTTGGGGCTAGATAATGCTGTGTGAATTGTCCAGCATTATTTATTATTATATTTATTTATTTACTACACAACATAATAGCTAACTAAACACAACTTATATCTTAGATCCAATTTGTGCGTAGCAGGTTTAGGGCAAATATGGTCTACACTCAGCATTGTGCTGGGTAGACCTGGTTTGTCTACCCAGCGCTGGTTTTCTGTGCTCGTTGCAACCACCTTTTTTCCCCATACTGATTCTACGAACGCTCGCGGTGTGACACGTAACATACCAGTAACCGGCTTTAGTTAAAGTACCTGTAATCTACAGGGTTATTGGTTAATCACTGACACTACGTGAATTGCAGGTTCTGCCCATCATCACGAACACGTTGGTGAAGACGCCAGGTCTTAATTCTTATTTTTTTTTGTAAATCGCCTCACAAATAAATTGTCCGAAACCTAATTAATTAGTAAAAACCGACCTCCCACTTCTACTTAAATCCACATCATCATCATTGGCTTATTTTATATCTACGCAAGATGATTTAAGTGGACACACACACACCCACTGATAATTCGGGCCAGAGCCGTTTTTAGGTTAAGTTAAAACCCCTATAATTAACGATTTTTGAATGGAGAGGTGTACATACTAATATCATTTCCTTTCCACCAATTTTAAGAATTGAGACCTGGCGTCTTCACGGCCGTGTTCATGATGGTGGGCAGAACCTGCAGTTAACATAGTGTCAGTGAATTACCAATAACCCTATAAATGATAAAGCGTATACGTGAGACTTTACATTATCATTATACATACAGATTATTTGCAACAGTCTGCAGTTAGCTCAATTGTTCCAATTGTAAATACTAGTTCTAATTAATTTCTATTATTTAATTGTAATTTTCTCACTACAATAATTACCTTTGTGTTTTAGGGTGATAATCAGATACCTGAAAACGGAGGCATGGAGACAGACAACTTTCGAGATCAGTCACAGGTAACTTCATTATTTTCTCACTATCTTACTAGCGGTTGGTCCTGCACCTAACCTCTCTCCGGTCGTGTTTCTATTATATTCCTGCCGTCTTTGTTGACGCTGGCTGCCGTGGCCGAAATTCGACTAAGAGGGCATCATTCACCATTTTTCATTATTCTAAGTAATCCTACTAATATTATAAACGTGAAAGTTTGTAAGTATGGATGGAAGTTTTGTTTGTTACTCTTTCACGCAAAAACTACTGAACGGATCTAGATGAAATTTGGCACAGAGATAGATTATAGTCTGGAATAACACATAGGCTATATTTTATCCTGGAATTCCCACGGGAACGGAAACTACGCGGGTGAAATCGCGAGGCACTGCTACGCAAAAGCTACTGAACGGATCTGGATGAAATTTGGCACAGAGATAGATTATAGTCTGGAATAACATATAGGCTATATTTTATCCCGGAATTCCCACGGGAACGGGAACTACGCGGGTGAAATTGCGAGGCGCTGCTAGTAATGAATAATTTCACTAATCCTCACTTATTCTAGTTATAATATACAGGGTGTCCCATGCAACCTGTACCAGCGAAGGTCTGTGGTCAGGGGACACCAATACCCATCGATTGGACCCCCATGTATGTTCCGCGATTTTTTGTAGTTTTCGAGATATGATTTTTTTTGTTTTTTTTTTCAAGTTTTTTTTTTATACTTGATACTTATATTTGACGCTTAAAGCTAATTTTTTTCTGTGAAGCGATTCTTTGTCTTATTCACCATATCAACCGGAAAAATGTGAATAAACACATTTCAAATGCATGAAATAAGTTTCACTTTTTTCGACTGTATCAACTTTAAACTCCGTTTTAGCATAAAAATGCCCGATAAAGTACCAACTTTTTTGTGTTATTTTCAAAGCTAAAGAACCCATAAAGTTTTTGAAATTACCACGAACTTATTCAGTCAGGGTTATGTTTTTTTTTCAAGTTGAAATCAAGTTAAAATTTCTCTCAAACAGATTTTTATATTTCGTGATTAAAATCTGAGCTACTTGTTGTGAGAATTTTGGTGTTTAGTATTTTTACAGACAAACACGTATGCTAACCATGATACTAACAAAAATTCTTAAAGAATCGCTTCACATAAAAAAATTTAGCTTTAAACGTCCAAAATTTAGAAAATCTTGAAAAAAATACAAAAAAATCATATCTCGCAAACTACAAAAAATCGCGGAACATACATGGGGGTCCAATCGATAGGTATTGGTGTCCCCTGCTGACCACAGACCTTCGCTGGTACAGGTTGCATGGGACACCCTGTATAAATTATAAATATATAATTAGAATAAGTGAGGATTGGTGAAATTATAATTTCACTAATCCTCACATATTCTAGTTATCAGTAATATAATAGCAGGAATATAATAGAAACATGACCGGAGAGAGGTAATACTGTTTGTCTGTTATTTTTTTTTATGCCTAAACAGCTGAACAGATCTTTACAATTTTAAGATAGATGGTATCTAATTATTATAAACATTTGTTCTAATGGGATGGATTGGACAAAGCTTACCTTATTATGTATGAAATGCGTGCAAAATCAAAAACTCTTTATTTCCATAAATACAATAAATGTACACTTAGAAAAGGTGCGAAACCGCAAGCTTATAAAAATATACTTTCCTCATCTAAAGTTATGTTAATTTTCAGGGGGACTTTGCATCGTCAGCTCGTAAGAAGCGAGGTGCCAAAGGATCAAAGAAATCTGTAATCATGGAAACAGAAACCAGCGAAGAAGCTGCCATTAAAAGCGCTGAAATGGAATTAATGGTGGCTGAAATTGTAACTGAAGACAAGTAAAATAAGAAGGTCAGCCTAGGTAAAATTGAAAAATCCTAGAAAAGTCAACACTAACAAAACGTTTTAAACTTTATTTTTATTTTATTTACTTTATTTATTTATTTATTTATAATTAATGATTATATTTTATCGGATATTTATCGTGTACATTTTGAGATGCCCTGTGACCACGATCGCTGTAACGCGACAGAAACGCAGAGAAATAATATCAAAAGGTAAGTGAAAAATACCTGATAAATACTCATTAATAACACAAACTATAAAAAGTGCGATATACAATGTGTATATTCAGTGGCGCATAAAGTTCCGCCTGCGATGTGACCTAGGAGGTTGTGAGTCAATTCCTGCCTCGGTTTAAATGTTTGTACGATCTGCATATATTTGTAATGGGTGTTCTTGAGGCCAATTTGTACGTATCACTCGATATTTTATAGAGTGATACGCAGTATCACGGGATACAATATCATGACAAGTATATCGAGTCCCACCAAAAATTGCATTCTTGTGCGACTTATCGAGCAACTTATCGAAGGCCTAGTTCGAATTGCAGATAAGCAATTTCTCGATATTTTGACAGTTCTTGCTATATTTATCGAGTAGATATATTGCGAGAATTGCCGTTCTGGGTATTTTGAATGTTTAATAAAACATATCCATCTATGTATGTCTTGTATTAATCTGTTATTTATAACCATAACATAAGCTTTGCTTACTTTCAGGCGAGATATATTCTTACTTTGTGTATTGTACGAGCTCCTTTAATGGAGATATGATTATCTCGTGTATCGTGTTCCCATAAATGTAAAATGCATGCTTATATGTGAAATGCCTCGGCATTAAGCCAACCCTTTATACTCTTTTGCAATAAAGTTTAAAATAAATAAATGTAAAGTCCAGAATTTGTAGGCATCTGGCCTTTTGTTGTACATGTAGGTGTATTGGCGTTAGGCCTATCGGAGCTTCAGTGTTGCCGTCGGGTAGTTCTCATACCACCCTATTGCTACTCAGGATAATCTCTGGAACTTTCGTAATTTGTTTATGGTAGTGGCAGAGCCACGCTTTTTCTCGGCTGCTAACTAGCGCACCGTACGACGGTGTTGTAGAGCCATATGGCAATCTTTGGGCTGAGACCCCATGTCTTTCCTAAGATGATGCGACATTGCCAGAATAAGATTGTGGCCATTACAAAAACTAGACAGAAGTTTTTATAGTGGCCCAATTTAGTTTGTTGTCTAAAGTTTAACCTAAATATTCATAGGCTAATAACTTCATCTGATAGTGTTAGCTGTGTATTATAATGGAAAAGTAGTTCGTAGATTCCTATGTAGGTCCATTTTCTGAGATCGTAGTATTTAGTATAAATGTCGTTTGTTGCTATATGAGATCATGGTAGAACCCTGGGGGCGATTACGGTGTGGTAAGGCGCGGCATTACATCATCAATCCGCTGACACTGATCAGCAATTCGAAAGACGTCATTCGCATTTTAATGGAAAAGTTGCCTCCAAGAATCCTCACCGGCATTGCCCACAGTCCGCTCCGTGCGGTAGGTACGGATCTTTTATGTCAAACCATTGATGGGGCCAGTGCGGATTGTCCGATGCCGGCCTGTGAACGCGCACCCGAACGTTTCAACTGCTAACGTTTGAGCCGTAATGCCGTGCCTTACCACACCGTCATCGCCCTCCTGATCTCTTCTGTGTGATTTTATCTATGTATGTGTAGTCTAGTCATAGGCAAGGCTTTTTAGGAAAACATGCATTTTGCGGTTAGCCTGGCTTTAACCATTTATCATCATTCATTCATAAGTATACCTTTCGAATTTCTTGGATAACAGTGTGGATGTTTCGAAACACTGCTAGTATAATTAGATGGAGAAGTTAAGGTTGTCGCACAAAAATGTGTATTCAAATAAGGTAAAACCCTTCGTAACATTTTATGCATTTCACATTGACGGCATCAGATTTAACGATTGTAAGTCCTTATTTGAATATACATATTTGTGCTACGCGGTAGCGCCGCACAGTGGTGCGAATGTATGGAGTAGGCTGGATATAGCAATTTAAATTATCGAAGTCGTTATTTTATAAATTTGAATATGTCATTCGATAGCTTTTTTAATCGAAGCAATAAATATTCTAGTTCGCTTCAGGCCTAGAGTTATAGTTCAGGAGTAAATGGATATAAAACTGATTTCATTGTAAGGGAAGCAACAAACAAACAAATAGTGGGCGTTTTTCGTCCTTTTTAAAGTAAAAGTAAAGTAAAAAGCAATAATTCTGTGTCACAAAAATTACAAGTAAACTTGGTGCAAACAAATAAAAGTTACAACCGTGATATCAAAAATGGTCGTCGCTCAGCATAATGCACAGTAACGATGGTGCTACTGTGCGCTGGTTTTATGAGACACCTAGAGGGCGCGGCGGCAGCAGCTGTGACACGCGCTTAAAACAATCAAGGACAATAAGGTATACAAAAATTAAAATATTTACAAGACGAAAGGAAAATTATAATTAACCTAACCTAACCAAATAGGTACAAAAAGTAAGATCAAATTTTTTTTTTCGTTCTGGTGTCCGGAATTTTCCATACGTTCGATACACTGTGCGGCGTTCGATTAATGCGCTACCCCGACCCAAATCAGCGCCCCCACCTATTTTATCATATTCTGTTCAACGAAGGAATTTTCAAAAAGCGATTGGCCTGTTTGTGATACCTCCTCCTCCTTGCGTCGTATATACTCATGTCTGAGGGTCGTGATTACCCCGTGAAACTTTGTCACGGACAATATTGCTCCAGCTAGGCAGCTACGTCTGTCTTTGGCGGCGTGTAGAGCGTTGTGGAGATTCGTGTACAGGTTCGTGCGGATCTGGTCCTATGATATATCCTGGTCCTGTGATACCTATCATAAGCTTATTTTTAATGCCTGTGTAAAATTTCTAATTTATATACTTTAAAAAGATATCCGAAGTTGCTTTTTTTGGCCACCATGGTGGCAAAAAAGAGCAACTTCGCATCTCTGCCTACACTATACAAAATAAGACTTTTAAAGAAGCAAAAAAAAAAATAAGCTTAGGAAAGATACTACAAACTCAATTGATTTTTGGAAATTCCTTCGTTGAACAAAATAATAAGATAAAATAGGTGGGGGCGCTGATTTGGGTCGGGGTAGCGCCTTAATGAGCGCAGAGCTTAAGGGTTGTTAAAATGGTAACAAAGACAAAAAGAGTATTTTTGAGAAGTCTTAAATTTAAGGTGTTCGCTATGGAGAGACTGTCAAAAATGTAAATTATTTACTAATTGAGGTTTACAACCAGTATTTTATGGAAACTAGTTGTTTGTAATTGTATAAGACTATTCATTTAACCAAAATTCTATCCTGTTCTATGTATAGGTGTCATTGTATTTATTTTTATGTATGTGCATTTTATGCTAACCTAGACGGGTACTATACTATAGTAAAAATGTGTGTTAAAGTTAAAATACCAAAGTTTGTGTGCATAAAACAAAACTCATGGTACCCACCTAGTTTGTGTTAACTTTAATATTTATAATCTATGTAGGAATTTTGTGGTATTATAGTACGTAACCCCACACTCAGGGTAACTAACGGCTCTAGAGTCCGTAGGAAGTCGCAGAGATTTTCGACTCCCACTTCACTTGACCTCGTGGTGTAGTTGGTTAGCACATTCCGGTACTGAGGAAGGATGCGGGTTCAAGTCCCGTCTAAGTCGAAAATTTTTGCGATATTATTTGATTTCTATGTAGGAATGTTTAAAGGTACAATCTTATGAAATTAAATTTAAATTAACTGACTCACAACAGTTCTTTTATTAATCTAGTCACTATCATCATATCGACGACTGACGTGGCGCGGCGGGCGAAGGTCCGCTTGTGACGCTGGAGGTTGCGGGTTCGATTCCCGCCTTGGGACAAATGTTTGTTCGATTTGCAAATATTTGTTCTGGGTGTTCTGGGTATTTTCTATGCATAATAAAATATATATGTACCTAATGTATTCTAAGAAGTATATCAATTATCTAGTACCCATAACACAAGCTCTGCTAAGCTTGGGGCGAGATGATTGTCTATTCTCACTAGTTCAGTTGTCCAGTTCAGTTGACTGAACTAGTGAGATTTATTTTCTCGTTTGTTCAATTGAAAATAAGACTAGCTTTTGCACCTTGTTACATTTATTACTATTAATTTACACGAAGTTTTTCCAAAAAGGTAGCCACATTAATTTCGCCATTTAGTAACTGCATTTGTACATGACGAATGAATTCGTCGTTTTCGATTTGAATTTCTGTCCTCTTCTTTGTCAATTTCTTTTTTGTAAGTACTGCAAAAAACGCTGCGTCTTGTTTTATATTATTAAGAAATTGAACAATTGTTGCTGGTCTTGTTTTAAACATGCCCTTGATCGCACGATGCCAACCTTCAGCATAATTTGTAGTTCTGTGGCGCCTCCCGAATACATTCCACGAATCTTGGCGTTTCATCCAAAACCCCATGTACTGTATAAACTTTTCCAAATCAGATTTATCCTCGAAATCATCAATTTGTCAAACAATGTAAGTAAACCCGTCCGTAATACATTCTTTAGGCAACAAAGGTAAAACACAACATAGTCCCACTATTCTATTTTTACGTTTACGTGTCAACTTCAAACTCTTGGCTTTTCTCCATAATGTATTTGTAAAGTGGTAATAACAGCCTTGGTGTTCTGCATTAGGAAATGAATTTTTGAATGCCTGAATAACGGCTTCTTCAAAATCGGTGATGAGCAAAGTTGGTTCCCATTCAGGAACTTGAGATTTTATAATGCTAAACATTTTAAGGTACGTTTCTTTAGTACGATCACTCAAGAGAACGTAAATTAAAGGCATTATCGCCGTAGTATTTTCTGAACTATTTAAGTCTGCGTGTATGGTGTACACTCTTCCCTTAAATAGCTGTGGGCATATTTTAAAGGTGCCATCGCCAAGATAAATTTTGAATTTACGCAACTTTTCCCTCGCCTCTTTCGAACAAAATACTAAGACGCGTACGTCGTCATTATAATCTGCCAATAAAAAATCAGAAAACTTTGATGGCACTTCCACTGCCATAGCACTGTCTCCAATGTAACATGTTTTCTTTACTTGGTTGTGTTTGTTCCTTTGTCGATAAATAGAAGACTTTATTGTTTCAAACGACGGTATTTTATTAATTAGATCAATCCCAGAATCTTTTAAACCAGCCACTGTTTTTTTGTACACCGCAGGTGCTGTGTCACTACCAGATACAATTTCTTGTATGCTTATTAATAATGATCGACATCGTCGCTTTATTTATATCAGGCACACATAAGTCAATGTGTTCCGTTCTTTTAACTACTGTATCTTCATCCTTTAAAATAAACAAAAAATAAAATAAAATAAAAAACAAAGGTTAGGTAAACGTAGTAGCAAATCAAAATAGCAGATGTGCCGTGTTTTGGCAACGGAACCCTAAAAATGGTAACATTGAATTAAATTATAAACATACCGATGAAATGGTTATTGTGCTATGGCAATTAAATTTTTTGTAGCTCGCACACCGCCACAAAGTATTTTTGTTTTCATACCCACATATGCGATAATATTCATGTCCAGCACATATTAGAACACGGCCTCTGCCACGTTTAATAATTTTAAACTCGTTTTCATTCATTTTAGCACATTGAACAAACTGTAATACATACATGTAAAAGACTAGCTGAATTGTCATAGGTGTTAGTCAATTGTTTTTTGAAGAGCAGATTAGACAAGGAGTTTACATATCGATTTTTAGTGGCCAGCACTCTAGTGGTGAGAAGTAAAGAGTTTACAAACATAAGAATGTCACTACCAGTATATTATGTATAACAAATTGTAAAAATGTTGGTTTGAAAATATGTAGATAACCTAGGTATCTACCTAATATTTTTATCTATTTCTGAACTTAACAAACGAGAAAAGAAATCTCACTAGTCCAGTCGACTGAACAAACGAGAAAATAAATCTCACTAGTTCAGTCAACTGAACTGGACAACTGAACTAGTGAGAATAGACGGAGATGATGCTGTGTGGATTGTCCAGCATTATTTATTTTATTTATTTATTAAGGGTCCGGCGCCGGATGAATTTCCCATACAAACGTAGTACCAAAATGATTTGTTGCAGAATATTTTCACCATGGTTTGCAATTATTTGTATAAAGCCGGCGCCAGACTTAAATTCACATGTTTGAATACTTATGTACCTATTTGGTGGCTATGTGTGGCACGGGACTTTGGATATGTGTTCAAAGTTTGAACAAAGATTTGCACTTTGCCAAGCGGTATCGGTTTTTTTCGACACATCAAAGCGATCAAAGTTGAAATATGTTCAAATGTTTGCGTACGTTGCCACACTTGCAAAGTTCAGTTGCTCGAGCGTTCTTTCGTTGCGTTCGCCTTCTTCTTGGACGTTTCCTTAGATTTTGTTGCAAATCAAAAAACTCGTGAAATCGTCGTCCATTTTGTTTGTTGTCTACCAGCATACTGTGGAGAAAAGTGTTTGCGAAACAGGTCTGGCAGGTACGTCAATTGTGTTCAAATGTGTGTTCAAAGCTTTGCAAAGTCGTCAAAGAAATGTGAAAATCTTTGAAGCTATGTCTGGCGCCTGGGTTAGAATAGTATTTGTTTAGGTTCCTGTCACAAGCTTTTTTCAAAATACTTATCTACACAAAAACTAAGAATACATTCATTCTATAATGTAAAATTGCGTTTCGGTTTAATTTCATTTCAGAAAGGTATTTTGAAAAAAAAAAATGTGCCAGGAACCTAGATAAATACTATTTTAATACAAATAATAGAAGACCATGGTGAAAATATGCTCAAATTACAAATCATTTTGGTATTACGTTTGTATAGGAAATTCATCCGTCGCCGGACCCTTAACATCACCGTCATTGGTCTGGTGACATATCAAGGAAAGATGATTTAGGTGGCTTAGGTTTTGTAAGATGGCAGTCAGCCGCGCACTTCTGTGTGTAGCTAAAAAGACGAGGTAACAGAGTGAATTTTAGCTGATGCATATGGGTGATTTGTTTACAAACATTCTACATCGAGTTTGGCTAGTGTATAGGTATTCGGAAGAGGTAGACTGTAGATCTATGCATATGATGATATCCTAGCCGAATTTCGGCTACGGCGCCCTGTCTCAACGGAGATTCTCAACGGACTCCAACGGTTCGTGGCGATTCTGTGACTGAAAGGGTGTTATGTATAATTGCACACAGGCGTCCACCCGCGCAATAGGATTGCTGACATAAAACGGAACAGTTTTTGCGTAGAATGGAACATATGTATGAGACCAGTGTCAAGTTGTGAAGTTGGTTTATGGGTAGAGGCTTAAGCCTCTACCCCACAGCCGAGATTTTGAAGCGCGTCTTGTGATGCGCGATTTGTTTCTATACCTACTTATTTGTTTGCGTACATTTTGTACCTACTAGGATGCATACGATCTAACACACTTTTGCGATTTAACATGCCATACCATACCTACTGCTGCAATTTTATCGACGCGATAGAAGTTGAACGACGCGTTTCCGCGTCCTACGATTTTGCGATAGTTGTTCACGGAACATTTTGTATTCGGACGCACACTATCTTACACACAGCTGCGTCTTGTGTTTTGGGGGCGGCGATGCGTGGCGTCTACAAATCGCGCTCACATAAATGCAGCTATGTGTAAGGAATCGCGCTACAAAATCGCACCAAATCGCGCAACACAAAACTCGCTTCAAAATCGTGGCTGTGGGTAGAGGCTTTATGAAAACAAAAAGTTGAACTCGAATAGGTAAGTATGTTTTATAATAAATACCACAAGTAGGTACTTTTGTAATAAATTGTTGTTACTTTTGATAAACGAAAACGTCTTACAAATTTATTATCAGATCAGATAGACTACTAAACAAATTTCTTCTTCTCAAATTTCTTCTCGGAAAAACTTGTCTTGCTATGATACCTTCTGGTGAAATACTCGATGATCTCTTCAACGTCATCTGATAAGTCTCATAAATCCATTCCTAGTTCATCCCAACAGCAGCAGACACGTAAAGAAATTATCGAGAAATCTTTGTAAATAATCAAATTTTATTTACCTACATGAATTTGTCACAACAAACATTTTTATGAAAACCACTGACAATGATGAGTGATACAATTAACAAAGTTGGGCATTTAATTTTGACAGGTTGCTAATTATGATTAGGAGCTTAATTTTTGTAGTGCGAGACAAGAAGTCATAAAATTCATTCAGCGTCTATTTAAATATCCTTACGCAAGTGGCCCTAACTCCATATTCTGAATCAGGACATAAGGAAGGGCTATGAAAGCCTTAATGATTATTTATAAACCGTAAATCGCAGCATTTCTGTAATCTGCACACATAGAATATTAATTTAGGGGATCGTAAAATAAAACTCGATATTGTGCGAAATGAAATTGTAACAATCAGTTTTATTTGCGAGTCGTAAGTCGTAACGAATCAACGTAGAATTGTGAGCAAACACTAAAATTTTGGATTATACTGATAGATATCAGCGGGGTTTTTGGACTTCTTAATTAATTTGAGATCCGATTTTGACGATTCTTTTGCTATTGTCTAGAAGAGGGTGATCCGAGATTGTCCCATAAAAATGTTATTCCTGAGGGATTAGAATTGTGAGCAAACACTAAAAATTGTGAATTATAGGTAGGTAGGTACTGATAGAAATCAGCAGGGTTTTTGGACTTCTTAATTAATTTTTAGATCCAATTTTGACGATTCTTTTGCTATTGTCTAGAAGAGGGTGATCCGAGATGGTCCGAATGTTATACCTGAGGGATTAATATTTGTCCCGCAAGACTTAAAAAAAGTGTAAAATTTTTAGTCTGTTTTTTAAGTCAGACAAAGTCCAAAGTCCTTCGGGAATAACATTGTAAAAAAACCTGGATCGATCCTTTCTGTCACATCAAATTGATTCGTTTACCCAGGATGTCCACCAAAGCGGAGAGGAAGGTAGAATGTGTCAAACTATTAAACTATTGAATCTCGAATCCTATACTCAACCTCAACAGCCTGTATTGGTCCACTGCTGGACGCAGGCCTCCCCCTGATAAGCGCCCCACTGGCTTTTATCCCATGGGGGTAATGTCCCCACGCAGGGTATGCGCGTTGGGGATGGCAGTTCGGTGGTAGAATTATTATGCAGGAGGCGCTGCTGCCCGCTCCCGGTGGATATCCCTTAGTCGCCTCTTACGACACCCGCGCGGGAAGAGTTGGGGTGGTGCAAATTCTAAGCCGACACCACACAGCTGAGCGACGAGTGAGAACCTATTATAATATTTTAAATGCGATATTTGTGCCGTTGTGAAGGGTTTGGCCGACGACAACGCCAAAACTACTGAATGGATCGGGCTGAAATTTAAAAATAATGATCTGAACCCCACCACAATGTAAGGCAAATGCATATTTCTTTCTAGATTTACTAAGTCGCGCATTCGACGGATGGATAATTCTCTTTGCGTCTTGACACTTAAGGCGCTGCCTTCCCTCACACTAGCGCCGCCACCTATTTTATCTAATTATTACGTTTATGAAAGGAATTTCCAAAAAATACGTTAGCCAGTTTGTGATACCTATAAACCTTAAAACTATAAACCTTGAGGAGGCATAAACAAATCTTCACAAACTTTGTCTCATAATAGGATAGACCAACAATCCATCTCAGTGATATTCATATGAAAATATTTAACGACAGCCTCACGATAAGTTAAAGACCAATCTCAGTCTCACATTAAAACAGAACATAACTTCTATCATGGGCATTGGGCTCAGGAATACACAGGTTGACCTAACTGAAGTATCCCAACATGGACAGAACTTTTGGCGCACTAAGGGTTCCGTTTAATTGTAAGACCTTGTTTCTTGCCAAATATCATGATTCTAGGTCAACGTGAAGTAGGTACCTACCCTGTATATTTTGGTCGAGGGAGAGAATCAAGAATTGTTATTTTATTGTTAATAAACTACAAATTTACGGTTTTAGGATTTTTTCCTTTACTTGTGCTTCATGACGTTGCTTCTTGCCAAATTTTATGATTCTACGTCAACGGGAAGTTCCCTAAAGGTTTTGGTACATGACGACAGCCAAAAGTTTTTTTTTGTGAATAAACTACAAATTTACTGTTTTCGTATTTTGTTCTTTATTTGTGCTATAAGGCCTTGCTTCTTGTCAAATTTCATAATTCTAGGTCTACGGGAAGTACCTAATAGCTTTTGGTCCATGGCGAGCATTAAAAGTAATTTTTTTTAGTGAATAAATTACCTACAAATTTTAGTTTTCGGTTTTTTCCCTTTACTTGTGCCATAAGACATTGCTGTTCACCAAATTTCATGATTCTAGGTCTACGGGAAGTACCCTATAGGTTTTGGAGTGCATGTTGAAATTTTCAAAACATTCGGACATAAACGGCTATAACTTTTCAGTGCGTTGACTTAGAAGTTTTATTTATATCGCGGCTTCAAGAGATTACGGACTTGAGTATTTGACGTTAATTTCAACTGCGTAATGGGAATCTGTCTGATTTCGGATAGGTGCATTAGAAAGTTTTATACGACTACACAATCACTCAGCAAAACATTTCGTAACGAATACCTACTACGAAAAAAAAGATACCATTTCAAGATAAGTGGTTATACCTACCTAGAACTAAAACACCTAAGACCTGCGGAGAGAGCGATGATCACAGGACCCGGAACACCCTGTTTAATAAAACAAGCAAGAGAGTTTTATCGCTATCATATAGCGTGGCTAAGTGCTGGATACGCCGCAAGACGTTTGTCTCGAATTACTCTTTTTATTCTCGCAGATTTTATTATGGTAATAACGCCAGACCAGAAGAGCTATGAATTATGTGCTTATTCTTTATGTAACGAGGCATCGAGGCATCTATTTAGGATAATAATCGTGACTGTACCTAGGTAAAGAGCACGTTTAAATATAACTTTTTTTGGACCACAAGTTGTACCTCCTAGGCAAGGAGTAAGCTCCGGGATTGTGTTGCAATAATAGACGGTAACTGTTGCTCGTCGATACATGTCTTAATAATAATATCGACGATAAACAATAATTGGCGTGGGGATTATGGGCATTACCCTCATGAGTTAAAAGCCAAAAAGGCGCTTATCAGGGGAGGCCTGCGTCCAGCAGTGGACTAATAGTCTGTTGAGGTAAACAATATTTTTTTTTTGTTTAATAGTGCGTAAGCCTCACACTCTGGCTAATTTATAAGAAATCGAATAGGTAATATCGTTAATTTTTTTGACAACGTGGTGTAAGTTGGTTAGCACATTCCGGCATAGATTTATATCGTTAGATAGGCCCCGACACCAAAAACTGTGGCATTGTTTTTGAATGTGTGGGTTAACAAAATGCCGACGCACGCACACTAACGGTTAACGCACACATTCAAAAAAGTAGTTAAAAAATCGTGTTTCTGCCATTGTAATTATCTGTTGTTATTACCATTTCGTGTGCAATCGTATTGCACACACTTTCCTGAAAAAAGTATACCCTTAGATGCCCTGAAATCGAAAATGTTTGAATGTGTGCGTCAACATAGTGTCAAAAACCTGTGCAATTTGTGTAGAACAAATATTAGTTAGAAATAGTGTTTTTGTCAATAAACCTAATCATTATTATTATTATTTCGTGTGCAATCGTATTGCACATACTTCTATGAAAAAAAACGGCCTAATAAGCCCTGAAATCGAAAATGTGACTATCTAAACAAACCTGTGCAATTTGTAAAACGGTGCAGTCTACGCTGAAGCGTAGGTACCGAGAAAATAGTGTCATCTCTTTTTTCCCAGATTAGTTGCCAACACGACTTTCTCTTTCGTGCACTCGCCATTTAAATTTGTTATTTTCGGACAGTGCGGAAGAAAAATAAAAGTTTTTCAATGAAATCGCAATACTTACGAGTGAAATGTTACACCTTTGGCTTTATTTGTGTTTCTAGAATTGTTGTTGCACTTTAGAAAGGCACACGATGGCATTTTGTGACAGTAAACTGCTCGCAAAGTTCGCAAACGTCCTTTACAACACGTCCGGCTCACACTGTGTTAGGATGTGCACTAACTCCAGGTTAGTGAGCCTCACTCACTTCGACTGTGGAACAACACGGCGCGGTCTCACTGCGGTAAGGGCCTATCTAACGATTTATATCTATGCTTGAACCCGCATCCTTCCGTCAATAGGTACCGGAATGCATAGATATAAATCGTTAGATAGGCCCTTACCGCAGTGAGACCGCGCCGTGTTGTTCCACAGTCGAAGTGAATGAGGCTCACTAACCTGGAGTTAGTGCACATCCTAACACAGTGTGAGCCGGACGTGTTGTAAAGGACGTTTGCGAACTTTGCGAGCAGTTTACTGTCACAAAATGCCATCGTGTGCCTTTCTAAAGTGCAACAACAATTCTAGAAACACAAATAAAGCCAAAGGTGTAACATTTCACTCGTAAGTATTGCGATTTCATTGAAAAACTTTTATTTTTCTTCCGCACTGTCCGAAAATAACAAATTTAAATGGCGAGTGCACGAAAGAGAAAGTCGTGTTGGCAACTAATCTGGGAAAAAAGAGATGACACTATTTTCTCGGTACCTACGCTTCAGCGTAGACTGCACCGTTTTACAAATTGCACAGGTTTGTTTAGATAGTCACATTTTCGATTTCAGGGCTTATTAGGCCGTTTTTTTTCATAGAAGTATGTGCAATACGATTGCACACGAAATAATAATAATAATGATTAGGTTTATTGACAAAAACACTATTTCTAACTAATATTTGTTCTACACAAATTGCACAGGTTTTTGACACTATGTTGACGCACACATTCAAACATTTTCGATTTCAGGGCATCTAAGGGTATACTTTTTTCAGGAAAGTGTGTGCAATACGATTGCACACGAAATGGTAATAACAACAGATAATTACAATGGCAGAAACACGATTTTTTAACTACTTTTTTGAATGTGTGCGTTAACCGTTAGTGTGCGTGCGTCGGCATTTTGTTAACCCACACATTCAAAAACAATGCCACAGTTTTTGGTGTCGGGGCCTATCTAACGATATAAATCTATGGGTTCAAGTCCCATCGAAGTCAAATATTTTTGCGATGTTATTTGATTTCTTTGAAAACAATAATCTATCCCTGAAAAAAAAAACTAAGATAAATAGCTGTTATCTAGTAGTTAAGTACATACTTACCTACCTAAGTTTTCAAAATTACGTGACCGGCAGGGGTATTTTAATTCATTCGATTTGATTCCGAATCGAATCCGACGGATCTATAAAACTCTATTTTGATTTCGCCTCGGATTGATGATCGAAAATTCGAAGCGAATCTGTGTTGACTAATGACCATGTCAATGAGGAGGAGCTCCTCATTTCGATCATCAACCCGAGGCGAAATGAAAATAGCGTTATATAAATCCGTCGGGTTCGATTCGAAAACGAATTGAATGAATTAACACGTTCGCGCGAACCAGCCGTTTTCTCGGACTGCTGAGATTGACACGCAATTTTCCTATACAATAGTGTACGACGTCTACACACGTTCTGTTGTTATTCCTCATGAAATTATACTATTACACGACAGAACATGTTAAGCCGTCCATCGTCTATAGACGTGTAGTCGCTTCTCAAATTCGTCCGTCTAATAAACATGTGTTTTTGGTGAAAATTCTATCTACCAACAAACCTAAGGCCCGTATTATGAAAGCTTGTCCAGCATAGACCAATGCTTGAGTGACGTTTATGCCATAGAAAAGCGTTACTCAAGCATAGATCGATGACTGAGCAGATTTCATATTACAAGCCTTAGTCACTTAGAACTAAAACAACCTATCTTGTTTTTGATTCTGTGTTTGAGATTTGATTGTTGACTAGCGATTTTGCAATAGGTACACCTACTACAGTCTTACTCCTGTGCCGTTTGCCTCTACCTGTAAACTTATCTATGTTTACTCAAAATTCTTGAGAAAACAACAGCTTATTCGCAAGATATTATGAAATCCTACAGTTGCAAGGTTCAAACGATAAAACAAATATAATATCAACACAATTACTTACGTTTTGTCCGCAAAATTCACAAAAAAACAATTGTTGCCACGCAAAATGCGCGCGTAACAAACGCGCGTCACTCTGCGGTGACACAGCTAGGCTGAGGTGTATAGCAGTGTGCGGGGGGATACGACTTGTAATGACGTTGTGTCGCGGGAGCAGCCCATAGCCAAATTATTTTCAACTCTTTTAAACGCTTGATATTTTGATATGATGTGACACAGAGAATGAAATTCCCATATTTGTATTAAAATCAAACGTGGCTAAACGTTCTGCCCACTAGCATCGGAACTAAAAAGGACGTGATATTACGTTGTGTCACCTCACTTAATCACCGAAAGGACTTGAAATGACGTTCTGTCAGAGAACGTGTTAAAATACCCCTGCAGACAGACAATGATATTATAATATATTGCTGCAGACCACTTATATTCTATGTGCCCTGTACCTACACCTACTGCTTTCGGTGGGATAGGCAGATTCAGGATTCAATTAAATGTAATGAAGCCATAACTTAGGTTTACTTGTGTGTTTTGTGATATACATAGATCCCTTACACCTGAGACTGAAATAGCCATTCAATAAAATTAAACACCCAATTATAAATGTTAATTCGAGGCAAATAGGCAGTACAATTTCGGTTAAGTACCAACCTAATTTGATAGCTTTAGCAAAAGTTTGCAAGTAGGTAGGTGGCCAAGATGTTGTGTAACAAAAGAACTTAAGCTTAAAGACGCTTTCGAAAAGTTTTAACACGAAGAGTTGTTCAATCATCTATTTCCTACTTATAGGTAAGTAGCTATAGCAACACGAATAGGACGAAATCGAGAACTGAATTTCGCAACAATACTTACGTTACCTCCCAACTTCGCGTATTCGAACGGACCTAGGGTAATGTCGGGTAATACCGGTCACCTAACCAAAATGAGACATAAATAATTTATGTCTCATTTTGCTTAGGTGCTTAGGTTTGTAATTATTACAAAAAAGCATCTTTTTACTGAAAAACTATTTAGAAAACTTAAATTTAACTATTATTCTATCATACTTATGACATATGATAATAGTTTTCTCCAAACTCATGGCACAATAATAATAATAATAATAATAATAATAATTTCTTTATTCAGACACAAGATCCATAATAGATAAAAAGTTAAAACAACATCAATTTTCATATGATAAAAAAGCTACACATAGAATTAAAAAATAAATAAATAGGTACACACTGATACCTACATAATATAAAAAAAAAACAGAATGTACTTATACTAATTAAGATGCGATTAGCACCCATCGTCTAAACATATTTGTCAAAAAAATTCTTTCTGCCAGACTAGCTATAACAGAGTTTTTACACCTGTCAACTCTAGACATAAATCTGGCAACCCGGTTTCTTTGTATGGCGTTAAAGGAATCCACCCGCGCTTCAAAAAACATGCCTGAGGCACTGCAGTATCGTTCAAGTCCCAAAAGTTGTCTAAAGATATTGTTATAGGCAACACGTATGCCATTATGAGCTTTCTTAGTGTAATTCGTCCAGAGCTGACAGGTATAAAAAGTCTGGCAGAATGAGCGAAATAAAGTTAATTTTACGTCTCGAGAGGATTTTGAAAATTTTCTTATGATCATATTGCCGACAACACACAACGCTCTACGCTGTCGTTCAATATCCTCATCGTCTCTGCCACTTGACGTCACAATATGGCCAAGATACTTGAACTGTTCAACTATTTTGATAAGTTGCCCATTCAGCATGACATCTGGTACATAATCAGGACCTTTTCCGGATTTGCATATTACCAGTTCCGTTTTTTTAACGTTATAGGTCAAGCCATGGTCTTTAGCGTACCTCTCACAGATCTTGATCAACTTCCTTAAACCCTTTACCGAGGGGCTAAGCAACACCATATCATCGGCATAACTTAAATTATTGACGTATCTGTCATCCAATTTAAGCCCAACCGGGGTGCTGCTCAGCTCCACGATCAAATCATTGATATAGACATTAAAAAGATCAGGAGAGGTCAGCCCCCCCTGTCTTACGCCGGAAGACAGGGTGTAGCAGTCAGAGAGTTCCATGCCCCACTTGATACTGTTAGTTTGGTTACGATACCAATATGTGAGCAAACCAACAGCATCCCTTGGGGCATTTGTGCGCTTTAGCTTGTCCCATAGCAATTCGTGATTAATAGAGTCAAATGCTCGACTCAAGTCGAGAAAACACGCATAAACACTCGTTTCTCCCGCTTTATAGTAATCTACCACTTGCTTCAGAGAGAAGATTGCCATGTCAGTTCCTACGTGTGGTCTGAAACCAAATTGTCCATCGTCTATAGACAGGGAAGGTGCAATATTAGTCTGTATAATTCGTTCAAGTATCTTTGCCATTATTGTGGCCAACGAGATTGGCCTATAATTGGCCATGCGAGAGACGTCTCCAGTCTTATTTTTAATTATCGGGACAACTACCGTCCTTATCATTTCTGCTGGTAGATAGCTATGGCGTAGGCAAAGATTAAATAGCTTGGTAAGCACAGAACAAATATGCTGGCCCGCATACAGCACGTGTTCAATACTTAGCCCATCGTGACCAGGTGATTTACCTCTTTTGGTTTTCCTTAGTATGAGTTCAATGTGTTCTGTTGTTATCTTTATTGGGAGGTAGGTCCCTTCATCACCATGGCCTTTATCTAAAGCTACATTTGATATACTTCTTAAAAAAATAATAAACTTCTTAAAAAAATGTAGCTTTGACCGGTATTGCCAGACATAGCGGGCAATGCCGGTCAGCAGGTTGACAATACCGGTCAGTTGTTTTAAAGGCATAAATCACAAATGTAGTCTTCGAGGGACTCGTATCCCAAGCATCCGGCATTCGGCGTGAGCCTAATGCCCACACCGATCGCATCTGAACCACAGTTCATTGTGCTGACTATAATCATTGCACAACAAACACCTATTTTTCTGATCTTATATTTCAGTGTCATCATCAGAGATCGGAGTAGGTAGAATGATTTTACGTACTTGCATCATGGTTTTCTAGCATGGATATGGCTTTTTTTGCGGAAAGTTCCGATATTTACCGGATTCAGTTAAATATTATAATTAAAGTAGGTAGTAATTTAGTAACTACTACATTGAAACTTATCGAAAGCGATTGTCAAACGTAAAAAAGGTAATTGATTTTTATTACTGTCGACTAATGATTTTTTGTATTTTTTTTGTTTCCGCCGTATGCGATTCCATAAAATTCATCCGATTGATTTGAAGCTTTGTTGAGTTGCTGTGTGCAACTTTGTGACGTTTTCTAAGCATTTAATCGCAAGAAACACGTTTGCCATGAAAAAATGTTCAGGTCTACTTTGCTAAATAAAGTTGACAGTTCGCTATTGTTTTGTATAATATTAATTATTTCGGAGGCTTTGTGCACATAAATACCAATGTTTGAAAATTAACCTAATTCTCATTATTTTGTCAATTGGATACTTTGTCTAGATATATATTATAGTATGTAGTGTAAGTATTATTTTATTTTTTATTGATATTTTTCGGGTGCCACCGTCTATTTTGTTCTTACATGTCCAGTCCATCCCAAGGTTGCCTGGAAGAGATCGCTCATAGCGATAAGGCCGCCTTTGTACTTCGTCTACTCTTAGCATTTATTTCTGTATTGTTATCTATCTTTGTGTGGTGCAATAAAGTATTATCTATCTATCTATCTACAACCTTTTTATGATCTACCTAAAAAGTGTAGGTAAAAATGGATTAAAAAACAGGTAAAAATTAAAAAGATTATTTGGTATTTCACAATTACAATAAATAATAAATAAATAAACAATGCTGGCCAGTCCACACAGCAACATCTAGCCCCAAGATTAAAAATAATTGTGCTTGTGAGCTCTGCTTAGAGCTCACAATCACAATAATTTTTAATCTTCATCGACATCCATCACAATTTCTACATTCTGATCTTTCTTTATACAATTAAAATAAATACCCATAAGATTTTTAATATTTTCTATGCTTAGCCTATTTCTTTTGACGTCTAAAATCCATTTATAGATGGAAAATGATCGTTCTACATCTACTGCCGTCAATGGAGAGAATTTAAAAGATGAAACTACATCATTTGCCTCATTTTTTTCATTCTTTTCACGTATTCTCTGAGTGTGTATAAATCAGGGTTTTGTTCCATAACATTTTCAATTTTATTTTTTATATTTGCCGAATTGCAATCGTTAATATCAGCTCTGACTTGGTCCAATGCTAACAGTGAATCAGCTAAGGATAGATCATGTTTTTGTAATTCTTTAAGTGAAAGTTGAATGGTAAAGTAATTTTTTTCAATGTCTTTTAAATCATTTTGTAAATTTTCCTTTTCTACTGCGCGTGTGCCAAATATGTCACGTGTTTTATTTCAGGCAAATAGTTTTTGAGATTTCGCCCTGCATAGCATGTACGCTACACTATCAGTGCAGAGCATTAAAACATTGCCAACTTTAGACTCAAAAGAGTCTTGCCATAGATTTTCTAAACATTCTAATACGAATTGCGTGATTGTTTGTCCATTAACCATATTTGTCCATTACGCCTCCACGTAATATCTAAGAAATTACGGAAAAAATGGCTTCATAATTATGAAATACCGGAATTCCGGAGGCATATCCATACTAACTTAGCATTTGAGGTCATTGGTCCTAAATCTTTCTACCTACTCCGATCTCTGGTCATCATCATCGCGTACATAGCATATAAATTTCAGTCTGTTGTTTCGACGTGCTAAAATAAAAAGAAATAACGTGTAAAACGAATCGTCAAAATTGGTCCACATTTGACAGAAAAATCGGTGACCATAAAAACACAAACAGTCAAGAATAGAACCGCCTCCTTTTTTAAAACGTCGGTTAATTAAAATAATAAACGCAAACTCAACAATCATAGAAAATAAACAATTTTTGTACGTCGCAAAATATCATCTGCTTGTATTCCAGACTGGTGGCTAATGCCGGTCACGGTGACCGGCATTACCCGCCTGAGCAATTTTGAGGTTAAAAATAATTTAAGAAAAAATGCGTCGCTAATTGCTTCAAATCTACAATGTAATGAATAGTTAGATAACTGATACGCAAAAAATATTATAGATAATAAAGGAAATATGAAAATTACGATACTCATCTCTTATTTTCTGCGGCCAGAAAGTTATACCAAATTGGTGCGAAATAAACATGCGTCTTGCACGCAGTGACGTGTGGCCGGAACTAAGCGGGGGTGGGTGCATCGAGGCAGGGAACGATCACGCCACCCTCTTTGCATGTGTGAGTGCCCATAAACGCAGTATTTTGTTAGAAAGTTAGGTGACCGGTATTGCCAACTGACCGGTATTACCCGACTTTACCCTGTTTATCCCATGAAAAGGAACTCGTAAAACTTCTGTACTAAAGTCCTATGAATCAGCGGAAACTTCGCCACCAAAGAAAGTCCGAGTTCATGACAAGGCTTTTCTACTCATGAAAAGCTTTTCAAGATAGCATCGTCCGTCATTTCGTTTGAATAATATGACAGTTTTGTTAAGGCGGAATAATTAAACATCAAAGTGTTTAGGTAAGTATTTGATTATGAGTAGTACCTACCTCATTCATAGGTAGCTCTGATCTCTGATCTTCGTCATTATCATCATCATCAGCCTATATTAGTCCACTGTTGGACATACATAGGCCTCCCCTAATGAGCGCCATAGCGCCCTGTCTTCAGCTTGCCGCATCCAGCATCTGCCTGCAGTCTTTCGCCGATCTTCATCCCACCTGGCTGGAGGGCGTTCTACACTACGTTTGCCGAGTCGTGGTCTCCAGTCAAGAATACGTTTACCCCAGCGGCTGTCGGTTCTTCGCGAGATATGGCCGGCCCACTGCCACTTCAGTTTGCTAATTCTTTGAGCTATGTCGTTAACTTTGGTTCTCTGTCGGATGTATTCGTTACGAATTTTATCCTTCAAAGAGACTCCGAGAGAAAGTCGCTCAGCGAGCTATGAAAAGAGCTATCTCTTTCCATAGCTCGCTGAGCGACTTTGAACTGGTGGACCAGCCCTACCGTGAGTGTTCACGTCTCAGCTCCGTAGGTTATGTATGACGGGTAGGACCGTATAATGATCTTAGCAAGCTAATAAACTGTAAAAACGAGACAATGCGAATGCGACCTAATTAACATTGCTTCAAAACTAGGATTATTTGTTGATAACTTACTCTGTTGTTAATGTTGCTTTTGTGTGAGCATTATTCCAGCCCGACCGCTTGCGAACGCCCGCCGCGCCCCACCCTAATAGAATACAACACTTAGATTTGACGCAACTAACAACCATTGCTGCATTACCGAGAAAGATGTTGTTCAAAGTTGTATATATACCGCAATAGTGATAAAAGCGAAAGGCAGAGTATAAATCGATAGGATGAGCGTTGAGCGAGCGAAGAGGACAGCGATAGGAAAGAGCGGGAGCGGAGGCGAACGCGGGTGACGGCGCGGGGCGTCTGTCTTCGATCGACCAGTTTCGCTTGACGCGCCGCTCGGTCCACCCGCTCGCGCCTCTCACCGCTCACCGCTCACAATGAAACCGAATACCCGCGGCGCCCGAACCAAAAACATGGACAAACTCATAGAAGCTGTCCAAGCTAGAGAATGCCTTTGGGACAAGAGCTACCGAGGACACAGGAACAGATTCAAGCTGGAAAGATATTGGAATGAAGTTTCTGCAGAAGTGGGCACGTCGAGTAAGTAGCGTTTTGCGGTTTGACGTACTGATTACGTTGTAATCTATGTCACCTGTATTATCTTACTGTTCGTAGTAACTATTCATTAAGCTGTGTATTACAGTTAGGTATGTTGTTAACTTATGTTTGACAGCTCCGTCCTGTGGTAGAAACTTATATTGTTTTCCAGTAGGTACCTGTTCTACCTAGGTATGATAATTATACTTTCGACAGTAATAGTGACTGTTGGTTATTCTGCGTCGGGGATAGAAGGTTGATAACCTCAGATGTGTGGATGAGATAGGTACTTACTTAGAGATGGTATTGAATGTAGTACTTACCTATGTAGTTATTCTGACTTAGGTATCTACGTACCTACCTAGGTACTAGGTAGGTACTTAGTTCTGTAGTAGGTAGCGTATTGAGTGAGATTAGCAACTAAATTGGCCTTGGTTTAATGTTTATAGTTTATTGAAGAAAGGTTAAGGTAGGTTCTGTCAACGGCAAAAGTTGCTCGTACATTTCTTGCGTATTTTAAAATCACCTTTACGTGGGTATGCAAGCAGCTAGCAGGTGCTTAGAAATAAAAACCTTTTTGAATGTTTAACTTTAGCCCTATTCTCCAGAAAAATACTTTCTTCAATAAAACAATAATCTTTACCCATTCCAGGCGTGAACTGCAGAAAGAAATGGAAAAACTTAAAAGACCAATGTCGGAAAGAGATGAAAAAAAACCCTAACGACTCTGAGTGGCCACACTTCGAGAAGCTAAAGTTCATCCACAACCAGTTCCTGGCTGATGATGATGAGGATCAGGATACCGCTGATGATACCTTGAACACGGAGGATACGCTGAAATCACCGAAATTGGGGTAAGCATTTTAATCACACTTATATTATAAAAACAGAAGTAGGATGTTCGTTACCTCATTTCACCAAAACTACTAAACGAATCGGGCTGAAATTTTGCAAACAGGTAATTCTAATCCTGGAATCAAACATACCTACTTTTTATAATCAAACATACGTCCATATCAGTTCTCCATCCCATAAATCAGTTCTCATGGGATAGAAATCACCTTTAAACGTTTCCATAGAAACATAAACATAAGGCTTAAACTAGTTTACTATAGTGACACCTGACATGATTTTTAGTATGGTAGTTACTCTGTGCTAGTTTTCGTGCACTATGTTGGTGATTAATAAATTATAAACTATCACATTGCACATTGCAGCTACACAATGCGAAAGAAGTTGCTGATGAACAAGCGTAGACATATCGACGTAGACATGAGCAAGCTGATAGACCTCGTGAGGGTCAGGGAGCTCATCTGGAACCGAGGCCTGAAGGGACACCACAACTGGTACAAACTGGACGAGTGCTGGAAGGAGATTGCGCAGGAGTTGAACTGTACACGTAAGTAACAGTAACCATCAATTATTGCAAACTCGGGACAGATGACTGAATGATATGTTGTTTTTTGATGGATATACCACAGACGTGATATCTGGAGGTATCTAGATTTTTTTTGAGCTCGCTATACGAGGGGACTTGGGATTTTAGTCCTGCTATGCGTTTATTGTCAGTCAAGTAAGTCAGTGATATGACTGACAAATGAAATTACTTTTAGAAATATTCTTTACCTAAATTATTCACAAATTCAAAATTTATTTATAATTTTAATTTAATCTCAAAAATTGTTATTTAAGATTTGGAAATAAAAGGCTTATTATTATTATTATTATTATTATTATTATGCGTTTATTGTCAATAACGGCTGCAAATGCGATCACGCAAATGCTACAGCGATAGACGGAATAGACGGTATCTTATAATGAAAGGATTAAAATCGAAACTCGGTGGATTCGGTTTTATTCTATCAAGTGAACAATAGAATAACACAACATGACCTTGTAAGCTGCCCGGCCAGTCATGCTTAAGAGATTAGGATAAGGCAGATATTACTTGAGTCCCATTGACCGTTTTACCTGGTAAATTGGTTACCTGGATTTATTTAATACTAACTAATTACCTACTTGATTGACCTGATGATAACTGGACACGTGGTTCAACCATCACCCCCGTCGTAAAACCATCCCAGTTTGACCATGTCTGATATATTGTTAATGTTTGACAATAATAGCTAAACATCTATCTTAAATTAATGTCCATATCCAGTTCTAGATACAACAACGTACTTTCTTGAGAATTGCACTCATTTTGCTATCATACACGTTTTTATCCGAAACCTTTTTTGATTCCAGGAGACGAAGCAAGACTTAAATGGAAGTACCTCCGCGATCAAGCCCGAAAAGAAGTCAGGAAAGACGAATCTGAATGGGAGTTCCTTCCAAAACTGCGCTTCCTTACCAACCAGTTCAACGACTTTGAACCCAATGATTCCTTACAAGACGACTTCAGCATAAATCCATACGAATCTGAACCGAGCAGTAGCTTCTATAATATACCGGAGCCATTAGCAGCAGCTAGCACCCCAGGCAGCGTGCCTGAAGCATCGCAATCCAAAGAAGAAGAGTTTGACGAATTCGATTCTAAACCAGTTATCATGGAAACAGACTTTTACGACGACGATGATGATACAGCGAACAGCGTCAATAATAGCGAACAGAAGGACGAAGACGTCGGATTTTTCGATAGCCTTCTGCCTCATGTTAAGAAACTGGGACCGGCTAAGAAGTTAATGTTGAGGATGAAAATACAAGAGATGGTGTATAATACTGTATATAACGAGACGTGAACATTGATTTTTTGATTTGAATTGACGACCTCAGTAGCGCAGAGGGCGAAGGTCCACCTGAGACGCAGGAGGAGGTTGCGGGTTCGATTTCCGCCTCGGGACAAATGTTTGTACGATCTGCACATTAATTTATTTATTTGATTAATTAAAACGATTTAAAAGATTTGTTCAGGGTGTTCTGGATGTTTTCTATGTATAATAAAAAATATCTATCTGTGTAGGTATGTGTTGTATTAAGTATATCAGTTAACTAGTACCTACCCATAACACAAGCTCTGCTTAGCTTGGGGCTAGATAATGTTGTGTGAATTCAAATCAAATCAAATCAAATCAAATATTTTATTTCGGACAACTAAAATCCATAATTTGTTAGTAAAGGTAGGACTTATTATTAGGGTTAGTTAAAACTAATATCTACTTAAAAATTAATACAAAATTAAATCAATTTAAATACAATATCACTCTCCCCATGAAGCATTTCCACAGGGGTGAGGTGATTCTACCAGCTATAGTTTTTAGGATGGTGTTGGAGCTGTCACGTACCCTGCGCATCAGGGATGCCGTTTTTTTACGGAGGATGGCAGCAAAGCCATCAATCTGGTATTCCGCAAACATCCCCGATGCACTGCAAAATCGAGGCAGTCCCAACATCATCCTAAATATATTATTAAACTGTACACGTAGGGTCTCCAGCGGCCGTTTGGTGTAGTTGATCCATAGGTTCCCGGTGTAGAAACTCTGACAATAGGCTTTAAAAAGCGTTATTTTGACTTCTTCTGAACACCGGGAGAACCTACGAATCAACATGTTACCCCTCACCGCTAGAGCCCTACGTTCTCTTTCAATGTCAACATTGTCCTTAAGGTCGTCGGTGATATAATGTCCCAAATATTTAAAGGATTTGACTTTGTTAATTATAATTCCGTTTAAGGTTATCTCCGGGAAATCTTTGAGATTATTTCCGGCGGCCTTAAAGACAATGTATTCGCACTTTTTAACATTATAGGACAGACCATGGGAGGCAGCGTAGTGAGCACAGACCTTCAGCATCTCTTCAACAGATCTCGCTGTCGGGCCCAACAGCACCATGTCGTCCGCGTAGCTGATGTTGTTTATACAAACACCATCAACACGACAGCCGACACGCATGCTGCTAAGCCCAACAATGAGATCATTAACATACAGGTTGAAGAGCGAGGGAGAGCTTACCCCCCCCTGTCTCACTCCGCACTCCAACCCGTATGCGTCAGAGAAGGCATTGGACCACTTAACAATATTTCTTTGGTGCCCATACCAATACTGAAATATTTTAAGCATCTCCTGCGGTACGCCCCTCTCCCTCAACTTCTCCCAGAGCACGTCGTAACAAACAAGATCAAATGCTTTGGATAGATCGAGGAAGCAGGCGTACACAGGCGTCCTGCGACTGGTGTAGTATTGGACAGTATGTTTGAGTGCTAATATTGCGCTTTCTGTGGATAGTCCGGGTCTAAACCCGAACTGTGCGTCATGTAGGTTAAGGTATTTTTGTAGCATAGATTCAAGCATACTGTCCAACACTTTTGCTATTGTTGTAGCAAGAGAAATTGGGCGGTAGTTCCCTTTGTCCGATATGTCCCCTGTCCTGTTCTTCACAATTGGAACTACTACAGTCTTCATAAGGTCATTGAATTTGAATTGTCCAGCATTATTTATTTATTTTCGAAATATTTTGAAAAAAGTCGAAAAAATACACAATCCTATATTGGGAATCGAATATCGAAGATTGCAGAGAAATCCATCTGAAATGTATGTAGCGTTTGTAGATCTGAATCAACGAATATATTGTACAGGAAAAATAAAGAGAAGTAAAAAGAGCACTTTTTGAAACTCGGTGGGAGATCATTCCACGACACGATTATTCAGAAAAATATATAATTTGGTTTTCAAATTAGTGCGCAATACTGATCATCTGCTAGGTACCCTAATACGACATATTAATATTCAGTAAACAAACTAAGCAAACAATTCTTTAATTTTTTGCAGAATTTTTAATTTTACTATAACAAATGCCAAAAAATTAGAATGAGTGGTTTGCTGCTTGGTTTGTTCGCTGAATATTAATCTGTGGTAGCAGGTGAATACCCTCTTTCAGTATTGTGCACTAATTTAAAAACAACATACCTCCCCTCCCGTCCACCATCAAGGAGAACAATTATTTCAGGCAGTCAGTGAGTCAGTCAGTGGTAATCTAGCTTTATATATTATAACTAGTTTTTTATGCGCGAACTGTCTATACCTACCAACATTAGGTACCATACATAGGTACATATTTTTCGGACGATGATGTTAGGTACTAAAATTTTATTTGCACATTAGGGAGGAACACATCTCAGTATTCATACAGCTTTCAAAGTTCCGTTCTTTCTTGTAAGCGTAACTTTAGAGGTCAGGTAGGACTTTGTTGGAAATTCTGGCGGTTCGCCATCATGGCTCTGCTTACAATATTCATGAACTTCCGCAACCTGCGTAATCATTAACTTCCTTGTCCTCATTGGATTCCTTAACAGTCTTGGGAAATTGGGGTGTTTGCTTCTCATGTTTTTTGCAAGTCTCATAAAGATCTCTGTGTTTTTCATCCGTCTTTTGAACTTCTGTGTTCGACTAGTCATTTACTCGTAGAACGGGAT
The DNA here is from genome assembly GCA_949316285.1 of Eupithecia subumbrata. NCBI lineage: Eukaryota > Metazoa > Arthropoda > Insecta > Lepidoptera > Geometridae > Eupithecia > Eupithecia subumbrata. The sequence goes on along the minus strand of OX438644.1, from coordinate 25,935,031 downwards.
ATTTACCAAGATTTGAGGTTTGAGCTTTCCAATATTTCGGCATAGTTTCATACGCCATAATCACGGATTAACTATTTATTACGCGCGCGTCAAGAACCGCACTCACCCTGAAGATGTCCCTCGTTATGGGATGGAACGTTGGTGTTCTTCCAACACAATTATGGTTCGTAGTTAACCCGTTTACATGCACAATGGACTTAAGTGCTATTAACCATGCTGGATTTAAAAGTTCTTTGTTCGATTTTTCTCGTTATTGGCGCGTAAGCCCCCACACACGGATTTCATTGTTCGATTTCGTGGGTGTTCCACATTATTATCTTCAGCCCGTTGACACACACTGATGGGTGTTAGGCCTTATTTTCTGTCTTGTCCGAGGGTAGCACTCAAAAAAAAAAACTTTTCGACATAAAAATATGTATAGAACATATTTTAAGAATTCCCATTTCCCCATCTCAAGTAGGTGGGTAAGAATTATTTTACGTATAAATTTTTGGTATTAATAGATATTAATATTCAATCTTTCTATTTTTAACAACGCTGCTACGGCGTAGCAACAGGGAAAAATCTGTTATTGATTTCTTTGAATCAACTAATTAAAATCGGAGGAAAATTCCTGCTTCCTGTTTTGCATATAATTTAATCACTGCATCGGTACTTACTACTAAAATTTTAAGATGCGAAAGTAGGTAACTCAACTGAACGTATCTGGCAAGGAGATAAATGGTAGGTATACCCGGGAAGGATATATGCTTCTTTTTATCCACGAAAAGCGCACGCGAAGTCACGGGCATAAGCTATTAACTCACAATTTACAGTAGAGATAATCATCATCATCATCATCAGCCTATAGGTATTAGTCCACTGCTGGACATAGGCCTCCCCTAATGAGCGCCATAGCGCCCTGTCTTCAGTTTGCCGCATCCAGCATCTGCCTGCAGTCTTTCGCAGATCGTCATCCCACCTGGCCGGAGGGTGTCCTACACTACGTTTGCCGAGTCGTGGTCTCCACTCTCAAGAACACGTTTACCCCAGCGGTTGTCGGTTCTTCGCGAGATATGGCCGGCCCACTGCCACTTCAGCTTGCTAATTCTTTGAGCTATGTCGATAACTTTGGTTCTCTGTCAGATGTAACGTAACGAATAGGCGTTACGAATTTTATCCTTCAGAGAGACTCCGAGCATAGTTCTTTCCATAGCTCGCTGAGCGACTTTGCGAGTAGAGATAAACCATTAAAAAATGCACGCACCTTTTACTATAAAAACTATCGTAGTTTGACGAATTCATTACGAATATAAGGGATGAAACGTTGGTTTTCTTCCAACACAAATAAGGCTCGTAGTTAACCCGGTTACAGTCGTAATGAATGCACACCCCCTCCACAAAACGTCGTAGGCACCTACACTCGGCGTGCATTTTTTAGAATGCTTTATCTCTACTTGTAGGGTAAGGTTGCTCAAGTCGTACCCCCTAAGGAAATAACACTGTAATTTTCAGTGCAATGGGAATAAAACAAAATCTTCTGCACATACTAAATCTTTACTTATTTGCCTTTTAATCAACAATCATAGAAACTTGAAAATCTCTTATCAAAATAGGTATTTTAACGTTTTTCAAAAACATACCTTCGGTTCGACTAAGGCGCCTAGTCTCCTAATTCGTACCACCTATAGCCTTAGTCGTACTTAGAAAATGGACTTTATTGAGTCCATGTGTTCTGTTATTCTTTTTATAGTTTTATTTATTCATTTTTCTGTTTAGATTTTTTTCAAATCTAGTTCAGGTTTCTTCCTTTTATTTATTTTTTCTTGGCTTCTATTTCTCTTCTGTCGGAACTTGAAGTTTTTTCCATTGTTGGCTTAGTAGGTACCTACCTAACAGATTTTTTTTAATTACTCTTTTTATGCAAGACACAGGAGATAAAATATTGAAGTGAGATTGTATTTGTTGAAGATTGGTAATTTTATGAACAATTAAAATACTGTCATTGTCTGAAGTAGATATCTTGTAATATTGTGGAAGGTCCAGTTTGAATAATGGACAGTGTTGAATCTCTAGGTGCTGAGGGTGGCGTTGTAATTTTCGTCCTTATCCTCCTGCTACCAACTATTGTACTTTCGCTTCGTCATATTTATTTATTACCTGATAAAAAGTTAATATGATTATTTATAAATTTTCATGATACCTAAGTCGTACCGGTACGAGTAAGGAATTTTGCACAAGTACGACTTAAGCAGCGGAGTCTTCCAAGTTCAAAACTAAAACCACATACAAAACCTAAAAAGTTCTAGTGTTTAAGTATGCCTAAACGATTGCCAGATAAGTATTTCAAATACATGTTAACAAAGAAAAAAGTTCTTTGTTAACAAGAATCACATTCCTGCCATAAAAAGCTTACAAATGAGTCAAAATTTTTAATGAAAACCGCATAAAAAACTTACTATTTCATTATTTTTGCTTCACGAAGACGGATGGCGATCCGCTTGTTTACGTTTGCTCGCTCGACTAAATAGTTCATGTCGACGACATTAGATGGTGTTTTTTATACGTATCAGACAAGATATTGCCGCGGTACGATTTAGGCCGTGGTACGACTTGAGCAACCTTACCCTATTACTTGTTCAAGATACACTATACTTTCATCTATTACCGATCTGACGCAACGGGGTGATGAAATCACCCGTTAAATCCCCCGGGTGTGCGCGACGCCTATTATTTTTTACCCTATTGGATATTGTGTTGTTTTATATTTTATCTAGTTAGGACTAGCTTCGTTTAGAAACTGAGTTACTCATTCTCATGATTAAACATAGCAAGTAGACTAGACACATGGTCCAAAATGTAACGTACCTACTGGAATAGTCGGTGTCTGGTTTTAATTTTAAACTCTACAAATTATTATTGTTATTAGGTTACTATCATTACCAACTAAAGCTTGTCGCACACCTAATGGTGAGTGCAGAGCAAGCGAACATGAGCGAGCGGCACACTAATGGTGGGTACAGCGAATATGAACGAGCGAATGCAAACGAGTGGGATTTGACTATCGGGACCACACGTTCCCTTGCTTTCGCTATTGTGTCCACATTTAAAAGTCGGCGAAACACGGCGAACGGCGACGGTTCGTTTGGGTTCCCTTGCCATGACGTCCACACTGATTCGTTCGCGTTTGTTTGTTAGACTTCGTTCGTTCTCGTTCGCTTGGTCTGTACCCGGCATATGCTAATACCTACTATTTCGGAATCTTCCGCCCGGTTCGTGTCATTAAAAGGGCCAATGTGCCAGTTCCTATAACAGGCACTTATCTACAGATTAACGCTTTAGCTGATAACGGATGATAAATATCCCAATTAAAATGCCTACGAGTAACGGTGTTCGCAGCCCCTCGCAGCCCTGTCTACGCCCGTTGTGAAGAAACGAATGGCGTAATTTTCTTATGGGCATTTCTCAGGCTTCTAGCTATCGTGCCCCACAAACTTGCCTTGCTCCATTTGCATTAAGCTGGCTATCTTGGAAAGAACAGTGAAAGTGCTTATAAGTCTGCTGTTACGCTTTCAGAAGCAAAAATGGAGTTCTTGGAGCAATTGACCCACTTGTGTGAGAATTTTAAGAGCGCTCTCAGTAAAAATAAACAAAGTTTTTATTTGTTTATTTTAAATGAAATGCTTTTATTCCGCGCACGTTCGTTCATCGGTAAAATGAAGAGATAATCGGCGAATATCACCTATCCGATAGTTTAAAGCCCGCCATCCATCATTCTTGAATGTATCATGTATTCCTGTCACATCATCGCTTCATCGCAACGCGGAATACTGAAACGACAGATGTATTTTACAAAGAGCAGCCGAGCTACATTTGTGATGTAGGTACACCGATGTACGTGCCCGTACCTACATCGTACCTTACAAGTGTTTTACGCAGTACCGTTATTGAGGATCTAGAGATAATTAGCTAGATGGGATAATAATAAAGAAAATATTATGAGAAACTAACTCAGTTTTTCTTCTATGAGGTACCGCTTCGGTTAATGAGAAAAGCGTAGAGGGAATGGAGCAATTTCAATAGATGACCGCTTTGTGACTTTCAGAGAGTTCAAATATCGGTAGAGTATATTATGAAGAAATATTTTGGTTTATTTTTCTGTTTACCTCTTGTTTTTACTAAATTTATCAATTTGTACTAATGACACGTCCTATATATTATGCAAGCGTCTCGCCATTGTGAGGTATTGAGCCTTACCGTAATACAGTTTTATAACTAGCACGGAAGGAACGAGACAGGCAACACATAGAAGCCTCAAAATACTAAATATTACAGCCATAATGTATGTATACCTTTATAATGTGTCTGTACTAAGTTATCTCTAAAGTAAATTTATTTAGTGGTATAAATAACTTTAATTAACTATAAGCCGGCGTTGTAAAATTTTGAAATAAAAATAAAATTGTTATTTTTAAGAACCCTGGCCTATGTTCAGGACTCGACGTATACGGGCTGATGATGATGATGATAAAGAAGATAATAGCTAACGCTCCCAAGAATTGCTGGTAATTTAATTTATCGTCTCACATCGGAAGACCAGCTTTGGTTGTAACGTGTTTACAGCTCATGCTGAGATAGACTGTTTTGCTACTCTAATCGGCAGAAGCTGCATCTTTTATTTTATTTTTAAATCACGTTTTTTTGTGGATAGAGCTACAAATAAAATATTCTCATATTCTCATCCTCATTGTTTCATAGAACTAAGCATGAACAGTCAAGCGTCCAAGTAGCTCCGATAATTATCATAGCAACGAGCTCGTAAAAGCTATTTTACGCGCTTCGTAAGAACGGTCGCTGCCGAACGGCTTTCAAGCAATAAAGCACACGATGTTATCAATAAAAATGTCGCCGTTTTCTTGTCTTTCATCTTAGACATTATTCCTACCATAATTTAGTAAGCATGCATGTATGAATGTCACCGGGTAAACTACGATCCTTGTTTGTGTTGTAGGAACAAACGACAAGGCAACACAAACTAAGTTGGTTGCTAACCCTCTCATATTCATAATGAATTTTTCAAACTACGATAGTTTTGTGGTAAAAGTATACAGATTCTTGAAAATATAAAAGTAAACCTTATAGTTGATTAAAATGAGGCGGTCTTTGATCGACAACAAATGGCCTACCTACCTACTATGTACGTACATATATCTCAGTTCAGAAATACTAATTTATTGATTAAATCAGGTTCAGTCAGTATTAAACTCTTTGATTTCTAAGTAGACAAGACGAGTTTTATTGAAGTTTTTTGTTCGGCACATTTAAGCTTAGACGCTGATGTCTCCTGCTGCCTGAATTAAACCTGTCTGTCACTATCGAGTTAAATAAACTTGTTTTTAGACTGGATTAGGAATTTCAATAAATGCCCAGTGCTATGAATGCAAACGAACTGAAAACTGGGAACCACTCAATTTTTGCAACTCGTCGTCACAAAGCTGTAGGTACTGAGTGAGTCAAGGGGGAAAACTGGAATTCATTTTTTTGAAGTCCAGTTTTCCCCCTTAAGGGGATTTCAAGGGGGAAAACTGGAATAACCCCTTAATTGGGCGTGTGTTGCCTTAGAATTCAAAATAAAAAAATGAACCCGAAGTAACTCAGCACTTTTCAAAGACACAAAAGTAAAAGTAGGTTGCCTCATAAATAGCGTCTTTGAAAGACGACATTGTTCAGCACAGTCGACAAGTTTCACGATCGGTTCTCTATCAAAACAAACTTCAACTATGTGAGATATCGAAGTCCCTTGTAACAAAAACTGTTATAATCTAGGTGAGGGGCCTACTTACTCATTCAGCTCGCGTGGATAAATAGCACGTGTCTTCAAAAAACTCTACCATTTTGTTCGCTTCAAGGAGAATAGGTTTATAAAGTTGGAAGTGCGAGCGGCGAGGATTTATTCTTGTATTGCTGGATTAAGCAACGCTTTACGATAAGCTGCTCCCTTTCTAGCTTGAATTGAATCCTTAGTTTTTATTACGCTGGCATTAGAATTCCACTCGCCACGATCTTAAATCCGTATTGCATTTCGTTCCTTTCAAACCAATCGAGAGTTCGTCTCTTTAATAATCCGATTATTCGAGATGGAAAAGTTTTATTACAGCACTATTTTAAGTTTAGAATTTCAATTTGCACCTGTGAAACCAACTTGAGTAGACATTTATTGGCTGAAAATAAATCTGCTTGTAACTCGATTACTTATTTCTTTATACCTACGTTAATAACCTTCACTGTGTTGTTATAGTGGCAGTATAATTAAAGGATGTCATTATGCTTGGAGGATCATTACTGTTCGGAAGGAGAAAGCCTCCATAATGAACCCCACGATGCGAAAGCGCTGTTGTCCCTGCACTAATTGCCGCACACTTATTAAGGTCGAGACGTTGCTACTAAAAATGCACTTTCAACACAAAGAGGCGGCTTTGAATAGCTGGTACAAATTCCGAAGCTTTGTTACCAAGGAGCAAAGTTCACTTGAATGGCTGTTCTGTTTCATTATGCAACTGTTTCGGGATAAAAGATACTGGATATTTGGAAACAAAAGAAGGGAAATTGGTGTGTTTTTATTATACTCACGTAAGTAACCAATGTAGAGTTCCTTGTAAAACAAAAGTGGGTGTCTATGCTATGTTATGTCGTTTATTGGCGGGCCCCAATATTAAATCCATCTCTGGTTTCGGTATAATCATATAGTTAAAATTATTCTTGTAAGTAAATTTAAAAAGATTTAAAAGAAAAAGATTGATTGACTCTTTAGGAAGTTCGTTTGTCAAATTCATTACATAACGTTGGGAACAATTTATTTGGTCAAAAAAGCCTTCAAAGGTCGTTTTTTAAAAATATTGTTTATTTATTGTTTCTTATGGTTCTTTGAAAACTTTGAGCGCTTCTGATAATCCCGATTTAAATGGTCGGACAAAATAACCCAAAAGTGAAATTCAATCACCAGTCCCGCAATGAACGGACCAAATACTCGGATTAAGCGGCCCATCGATTTCGACAATGAAAAACAGTTCCGTATCTTGTTTGCTGATAAGTTTAGTGGAAAGAAAATGGAATTAGGCGTTTAAATTGAGTGGAATCGAGGCTGAGTTGGGTCTCCCATACGTGGATGGAATATTTTAAATTCCGGTACGGGATATTCGTTACTGCGGATAGTTTCCGGGTGTCTGTGTCCCAATCTGCTTTTGTTAAATAATTTAAAAGTTAATTTAAATTTTAGGAGCAGCGTACTCTTTGTACTATTTTTTTTTGAATTTTTTTTAAAATTAAATTATTTTTAAATATTTAAATCGTATAAAATTTAGGAACCTACGTTACTTATTCTATTCAAGAGTCAAATTGTCCCACTACTGAGTAAAATGCAATAAGAAAGGAAATGAAAAGTAAAACATTCATACCAAGTTTTACCTGGTTGCCATAAAGATATCCATTATCGAATCTTCGGAGCGTTTCCGTTAAAGTGATTACTTATTGATTGCTTTTTAATGATACTTCTTACGAATTGCAATTCACAAGCTGTTAGCATTTTATTCAGAGTGGTAAAACTTGCCTAATATTCATTTTTTTTGTACCTACAGAATCTGTTAGCTGGACACTAAAATAACTTGTAACTGATGATCATGTTCTAGCCGAATTCTGACCACGGTGGCCTGTCTCAGCGGAGATTGTACTCGTAACTAGTACATACCTGTGATATGTAATGTACCAAACCAACCAACACCAACATGCCTATAGGAATAGGTATGCTTGCTTGGTATACGTAGGTAAACAACTCACTTAAGTCACTTTACCCAGTAATTTAAGCCGGGTTTCCACCTCGAAAGGGTAAGGAGCGGGAGAGAGTTGAACGGAGTCCTTTATAGGTCCGTTCCGCTCGCGGAGGAAACCGGGTTTTACAGTAAAACATCACAGTTACACTATTAAATTAACATATTCTTGGCTAAAGACCCAGATGTCATGTCTTCTCCCCCGTGTCGCGGCGGTGCGACCCGCAGTCGAATGCTTTAAGCATTTACTTTTATTTTAAAGAACACTAGATTTAACCACCGACAGCCAAATAAAGAGAAACATCCTCTTCTGTTTATGTAGCGATTCCAACGATGCATTCATCCGAAACAAATATGACGCCGAGGAAATATTTGTGAAATCACTGTATTCCATTTATGTGCATTGGACGGGGAAAAATGCTGAAAGGGGAGTGCTGAAATTATTCACCGGCGTCAGACCGAACAAGCGTTGGGTAGTCGAAGAGCGCAGGGTAGGATTTAGTGAAATCCGACTTTATACCTCTTGAAATAAAGTATTTGAATGGCTTTAAGCCATGATATCTGTCTTAATCTCGTTTTGAAGAAATATGCTAGGTATTTGCAGAGCACAAGCAGGATTTAGTAAATCCGACGTTTTATACGCCGAATACAAATTAGTAGGAATTTCTCAATTTGGCTATATATTTTTTGTGTGTTAGGACCTAACACTCAACACGTCAAATTGGCGAAGATATTGACTACTTTTAGGTAGTTGAAATATTCACCAATTTGACGACGACAATTTTAAAAGAACCTAAGCCTGTTCTTCTGGTAATCGTAAACCAATATTTATTTTAGCCCAAAGTGCCTAAATGGAAAACAAATGCCTTCCACCCACCCCTACTTCCATTCCTTTCGTCTCTAACAAGAAGTTTACTTATTTAATAAAAAGAGTTTTCTATTTCTAGGTGTTTATCCGTGACGAGGCTTACACAAACATCGAGCCGGGATCGCTGCTCTCCCCTCGGAGAAACAAGCCAACTTTCCTATTTGTGCGCTCAATTTAATGCCAATAATATGATTACCTACCAGTAATACAATAGCTATAATAAATAACTAGGCTAGACTGACTTTGTTTTACCCTCAGAGGAGTTAAAGATAAAGAAGGTAAATCAAATTTTGGATCTACATCAGGGACCAGACATCGATGCATCGATTTCTATAGTTGGAATAGTGGTTTTAGTAATTTCGACGTATGCTAAATCTTATCATAAGTCTGCCATACCTTTATGTTGGTATCATTCCGTAGGTACACCTATCTAAAAAAATCTGATAGGAATTGACGCCCAACTCTTGCCTTAGTTTACCGTAAAATACCTATGGAAAATATAGAATAGAATAAAGTTATTTATAAAGGTAAAACATTAAAGGTACTTATTTCGGTTCGAAGTGCCTTAAAGCCTAAGTTAGTTTTAACTAGACATGCCAATTGGCACTTTACACAACGAGAATCAGAAGTTAAATAGACTTTTACATCGAGAAAATTCAAATTACGGGCCAACTATAAGCTCGTCCAGAACAACCGGCGCACTACAGGCTGTTTTGCAAGTCAATTGGCACCACATTGTACCGTATTCTTTTAGTATGTATTCCCAAAAAACGATCTACCATTAAATACCCTTTTGTCCCACACTAAGTGGGCTCCCACAGCAAAGTAACCATTTTGATTTAGTTTATTTCTTACTATTTTATGCCCGCGGCTTCGCACGCGTTGTTTCTATGGAAACGTCTAAAGGTGATTTATATCCCATGGGAACTGATTTACGGGATAAAAAGTAGCCTACGTTTGATTCCAGGATTAGAATTACTTGTATGCAAAATTTCAGCCCGATCCGTTCAGTATAGTTTTTGCGTGAAGAGGTAACAAACATCCATCTATCAATCCATCCAAATTTTCACATTTATAATATAAGTGTGATATGCATTTGAATACTTAATCATGGAATAATTAATTAATTAAGTTTAATTGTAAAATCCATGTATTTGCATGGAAGAGCAGGGCGTCCTAGCACAATTATATTTACAAACATAAAAGGATGTAATAACAACTATTTAGCATGTAGAGTAACATATTTTATACAAATAAACCATTTTCAATTATAAATTAAAAGAAAATCCTATCTTGTTCCCTTTATTTTGTGTCATCGCTTCTTCCACTTAATGTCGCTTTCTTCAAAGAGTCAAGAAAATATCTAGGTCTTCTCATTTGAATTAGGAATTCAGAAACTGCAACCGTATTTCACCCAAGATGGCTCAGAACAAAACTCATTCAAAGTTCTCCGATATCATTTGAAATTTTTTAAATGAATACTTTGTTTGGCCTTAAGGGAAATCTCTATGCATTTGAAATGAATGTAAAACGAAGGTAAACAGGTATTTTTATTCAACAACAAGCTTCAAATGAAAATATGATGAATCCGAAACTTGAGATGCGCTGTCACAACGTCACATAACCTATTCGTTGTTAATTTTAACATTCACACAATAACCGAAATTAACAAGAGCTTTTTACGTTGACCTTTGCTCGTCGTTACTTCACACATCGTTGTCATCAAACGTTTACCGTATCAAAACTTACTGTATGTATAGGCAGTAAAAGTTCGGAGTACACTATTTTGCCATTAAGGGTCGAAATTTGAGTGTATCTTATCTGCCGCGTAAAAGGGCTAAAAGGGGCATCTGAGTAATGTTTCAAGTTCCTGCCACTTTGAAGATAGTGACGTAGATTGAAAAGCCGACGCAAAGGAGGCTTAATGGTGTGTTTTGTATAACAAAATGTAAGCTTAGAGCTTCGGGATGTATGCAAAGACAAGGAATGTCGGGTAAATATTTAATCAGCGCACCTTACTCGCTCTGCGAGGTGGCATTGTGACACGGCTTTCCAGCGAGACGAGGAAAAAATTAGCAAATAGCGCACGTTGGAAATTTTAATTATAATTTAAAGCAGGAAAGCTTTTTTACAATTCCTTGTTTTACTTATTTTATAAGGCTTTTGGCTTATATTTATTTCTTATTGTTTAGGTAATAATTCAAACAATTTTAATAATTTGCTGGAGCTCCATTAGCTCCCTTTTATAGGTACTTTTGTTTCGTAAAAGGTTTGAGCGTATTTTGCACAAGATTAAATAAAAGCTGGTGCGAACGGTGAGCTTAATATGAGTTTTCACAAAAAGACCAATTTATCTCTGGTCTTATAAAACGAAAAAGAAAAACGTGAACATGCATGTGAAATCTCTATTTATTTTAATTTATTGCTTTAGCTGTGGATGGGTATTGAAAGGATCCTGTGAAAAACTCGCCAGCTTTTATAGGTTCATGGAACGAAATTGACTCATTTTTTACCAGAACAATCTCTGCGGTCGAAAATGTTCCCATGTTTTGTGGATAAAATGTAGGTGCACAATTTCAATTATTATGAAGTAAAAGTGAAGGAAGGATATGACAGCACAGGTAAAGTTTTAGAACAAAACTTAAAAATATGAACGAAATTCATTGCTTGGAAAGAAATGGGACATTGCGTTGACTAGAAATTCTTTTAACTCTGAAATTTCAAGTCTTAATTTACAACCTCGGTCGAATCCTAAGCAGTAAATTAAATAACTTAGGTACTCTAAAAGACTAACCATAACTCTAACAGCTACACGAAAACCCGCTCTACCAAATTAGAAAGACGTGCTTCAATTTCTGTTTCGTTTTAAACTTTCTTTATAAATGCTTTTTAAGGGAGATTTGAAATGTTTGTCGCGGGTTTGATTAATGAGCGAAGCTCGTTTGTCGCCGCTATGAAGATAAATAGTTTGCCGGCCGACTCCCGTCCCCCCCGACCCGCAAAAAGTAGATCTTTTTGTGCGGTTGACGGGCCAAGAGAACTTAAAAATGCTGAGCGATTTCTGCGTAAGCATCTTTTGGAATTTTAAGTCAACTTTGTAGATATTGGAACTCTTTGTAGATTATTCATTCAAGATTAGGCTTGGTAGGTATACTGGGCAAAATTCTGTTCTCACTAAATTTATTTTTAAAAATCTTTTGGAGTGCCCGATAGTTCTTATCGTAAGGTATGTTTGAAAGTACCAACATATAATTTTAGCTTCTTTTGTTTAAAAATCCTTTCAAAAATGTATAAACACCTTTATACAAGAATTGAGTTCACTCATACGTTGCAGTTAGTCCAATACAATATTTTCTACCGCTGCTTTATGAATTTTTTGGTACATTTTATTATTTGGATGGATGGAGTGCAATTTTGCCAGTCATGTCCATAGAGATATGGCAGCGTGACCGATTGGGAGTGCTAGGACGAAATTGGATGGATACTGGCAGGGGTAACACGCTGTCGTAAAAATGGACACCCTCTGGAAAATCTCGTTAGTTTTTGCCGTTTGAACGTCACATTGTAAAAGGTGACGTTTATTTTCTGACGGACACCTACTCGAAACAAAAATAAACTACCTATCAAAGCCTATTAAAACGATAGTGCCCACGACTTGTGTTTTAAGTAGATACCATGCATCTTCTCTCGATAGACAGGTAAGGTTATATTGCCAAAAAATGGTATAGATATCACACTAATATTATAAATGCGAAAGTTTGGACGGATGTATAGATGGATGGATGGATGTTTGTTACCTCTTCACGCCAAAACTACTGAACGGATTGGGCTGAAATTTGCATATCGGTAATTCTAATCCTGGAATCAAACATAGGTTACTTTTTACCCCATAAATCAGTTCCCATGGGATAGAAATCACCTTTAAACGTTTATAGAAACAACGCGTGCGAAGCCGCGGGCATAAACTAGTAGCCTATAAAGTTGAGTTGTTAGCAAGCTCTTCGCAGCTCAAAGACGTCATAAACTCGTAGCAAAAGGCCACTGTGCCAATACAATTCAATAACTGAATCATAAAACAGCCTATTGTGGATGTACTACCTGTAGATGTAACTGGGACATGACATTTGAGCGCTCGCCCCAAAGGCCTGCGCTGTGCGATAAAGTGGCCACTGCAGTACCATTCACAATAATATAATAATATTGGTGTTATAGTCTCTAGCAGAAACAGGTACAATTCGTTAATTAAACTGGTTTAACGACGGTTGACTGCCGCTTATTATTTCATTAGCCTGTTTATTCCCCTTCAGTGAGAAGCGGTCGGAAAAGAAAACGATGGAAGATAATTGAATTGAAAAAGGTCGACGTCAGACCACATTTTTGCCTTGCGTAATTATGGGGTTTTAACCGGCTTGGGTCTGTTATTTAATATATATACCTTGATTATTGATTCTCTAGCAATTTTTCAAAGCGTCGCAAGTCACTTAGTTTACGCAATTGTAAAAATATTTGTGTAAATAATCGTACTAAAATTTTGCACATATAATAATCGGAACCTGGAATAAAAATATACACTTTATTACGCGAAGCTTGTTATTAAATAAATATAACATACATATTAATTCTTCAGCAAACAGCGCATCGCATCTCATGCATCTAATACGGTGCAGAATAAGGTAGGAATATCACGACTTAATAACACGCGCTGCTTGCTGACGACATAATATCGAGCGAAGCTAGAGACAATAGATTACGAATATAACTATGCTCCTATAGGAAACAACGAAGGTTTAATCAGAGCATACTGTCAGTATGATTCAAACGCGTGTACGAGCCGTCACTAACACAATATTGAACACGACAGAAAATAATAATGTAATGAAAAAATACTACCATGTCTGCGAGCTCCCAGCTGCGATGGATTTTAGGGGTTGCTCACACGTGCGATATTTCACACTCATTTATAAAAGACAGTATGACAGCACTCAAAATAAAAAACTCTTTATTTCCATAAATACAATAAATGTATACTTAGAAAAGGTCAAATTATAAAACTAAACACTGACACGGAAAAAAGTGATATTTTTGATTTCTGTCGCTTCGGTATGTAGACTAAAGTAAAGAAGCGACGAAGAAACCTTTAGCCTGTTAGTTGTTATTTTTCGAGTTGGAGCAAAACCCGTCCCAAGCTTTTTATCTTCTAGATAATCTGATATTTTATAGTAAGCCTTTTTGCACAGCAAGGTTTTGACAATTTGTTTGAATTTATTTACTGACAATTTTTGAAACTCACAAGGAGTTTTGTTGTAGAAGCGTATACATTGCCCTTTAAAAGATACATTAATTTTGTGTAGTACTCTTTATCTTCACTCCCTTGAAATCGGGAGATAGGCATATTAGTGCTTCGTTATTGAACGAACACTGTTTAGAAGTATCATCTTTTAAAAGTCACGCATGACCTGACCACTAGCTATTTATTTATTTATGGACTAAACATGAAATTTTAACATAACAAAGTGTTCTTAGGTCATGCGGTCTTCCAATAACTAGGTGCCTGCTAATAATGGGTATAGCATACCTAGATATATTAGTCATAAAGCAGAATGAATCGCCGAAATTTCCCTTTCTTAACTGTATTTCATGTAAGTTCCCCTTTGTAGATATAAGAACGGCAAAGTTTCTGTGACGGAACGAATCATATCATATTACATTGGTAATCTTAATGGATGAGCCGTAAATAAAGCGAGGGCAACAATGCATGAAGGCATTGTGTGTATTATGCTTCAATAGAAGATGGAAGATGAGAACTGAAGAAATATGACGGCACAAGCGCCTGCCCACAGCTTCGGACGCTCATTTCCGGGATAAGAAGTAACCTATGTCCGTCCCCGGGAAATCTTCAACCTCCCTGTCAAATTCCATAAAGATCCGTTCAGCCGTTTAGTGAAAGCGTAACAGAAAGAGTTACAATCGATATTATAATAAAAAGTAATAGGTGCGGCCTGAAAAAAAACTTTATTTTTTGCAATAACAAAAAAAACTAAATTAAAAAAATCGTTATTCACAAGTCGATCCCTTCGATGTCCAGGGTCTACCTACAGTCTACACACACAGTCTACAGTGTAGACTGTAGAGTGTCATTGCCTCAAGGCCTATACTCAGTAGACAGATAGATACATTTTTATTGCTAATAAGCAGTTTACAAATGAAACATCCCAAACTAATATTATAAATTCGAAAGTAACTCTGCCTGTCTATTACCTTCAAGCCTGTTCAAGCCTAAACGGCTGAACGGATCTTTATGATATTTGGCAGGAAGTAAATGTTTGTTGTTGGGACATAAGCTACTTCAAAAAGCGTGTTGTTTAGGCAAACAAATATCCGAACGTAAAAAAGAACCAAATCAGTTCGTTCAGTACCCATTCACTCCAAACCTTCAAAATATAGGTACGAAATAGTTAGGGTTGCACAAGTAGGTATTATATACCTAGTTCTTTTTAATTCACTGTAAAAATTATAGTTTCAGGCATCTGTGAACTTAAAAGTAGCCGGAGGTTTGAGTCCTCGTGTCTAAATACAAGTTTAATGTAAACTTAGTTAGAGCGAGGTGCACTATCTTTGACAATGATAGGTTTAACACAAGTATGTTTGTACTACAAAAATTACTAAATGTCATATTCAATAAATGGTATTATCGCAAAGTAACGCCTGAATCAATTATTTTTTAATGTCATATTCATTAAAATTTACTATAAGTACCAACTTTCAAATCAAATCAAATCAAATCAAAATGTTTATTATTGTTCTCTTAAATTACTTAATACATTGTTCAGTGTTCGAGACCTCCTTTTAAGTATAAAATACCTGTATTAGGAGGTAACGCTCTTCCTTATCATACATTATGAGTAAAACAATATGTTATTTCAAAAACATTTCTCAGAATTAATGTAAACAGAATCGTGAATAACTATTTTTAGAAATTTGTTGAGGGTAGGTTTCTGTTAACCTAATTCTAACGTTAGTTCATGATGTTGTGTGGTACAAGTGTAAGTGGATGCGAGATGTGTTTGTGTAGTGAATGTGTGTTTCAGGTGCTTCTGAGGACACCGGTTTCTTAAGAGTCCGGGCAACAGAAGCTACCTACTTAGTGTGTGTGTAGTGTATGTTTGTGTAATGCATGTATAGGTGTGTTGATGTAAGTGTGTTGTGTGCAAGTTATGTAATGATGAGTTAAATTTTGTACTTTTATAAATTTTACTGAATACACTAATTATAAATATATAGCTTATATACATAAAACACATTTTTTTTTTATTTATCTATTTCTAGAATGGATTCAGTTTTATCATAGTTAAGATCAAGTAAATATTTAGTTATACTAGATTTACATTCGAGTTTGTTCATAGAATAAAAGTTTAGAATTTCATTTAATTTATTGTAAATATGTGCGGATTTTGCTACGTTTTGACGAGCGGTAAAAGTCGATTTAATCTGTTTTTTATTAATTACGTTTTTATTTTTTCTTTTATTTTTTATGATATTAGGGTCGTATATAAGAGATTTATGTACCTTGATAACTGAATGCAGTATATATAATTTTCTAATAGACAGTGTATTTTTTATTGAGTGTAGCATTTCAGTAGGGTACCTAAAGGGTTTAAAAAACATAACTTTTAGTAGGGATCTCTGTGCTCGTTCTAAGTTTATGAGTTTTGTTTTGATCGCTCCTCCCCAAACTGGTATGCAATATGTTAATATCGATTGTGCCAGAGCAACATATACTTTGTGCAGAAGATCTTGTGTTGTTATATGGCGTAAGTTTTTGAATATCCAGATGAGCTTCCTTGTTCTGCTCATGAGCTGTTCAAGATGTGGATACCATGAGAGCCTCTGGTCAATAATGACTCCTAGATATTTAGTGGTTTCTACTTTTTTTATTTCTGAGCAAAAACACAAGTCGTTACTCCTACCACATTCATGGATTTTAACTTTAAAATTAAAAGGGGGCTGCGTACGATGGTACATAGTAAAACACATAAAGTTGGTTTTATCAATATTGAGAGAAAGTAGGTTCACCTTTAGCCAATTGGCAATAATTTCGAGACCTATTTCAGCCCGTATCCTAACTTCATCCCAAGATGACCCTTTGAAAACAACAGCGGTATCGTCTGCGTAAGAAAAGATGCTACCGTCGGGGATGTCTAGCTCACAAAGATCATTTATATATGTTAAAAATAATGTTGGACCTAGAACACTCCCTTGGGGGACTCCATAGTTAATATCGGTGTCTTCACTTTCTACCTCCCCAATCTTAATTCTTTGTTTACGCCCATGAAGGTAACTCTCTAATAGACAAAGTGGTACACCTCTTATTCCCATTTTTTCTAATTTTTGTGTGAGGATAGTAACTGAAACAGTGTCAAATGCCTTTTTCAGATCAAGAAAGACGGTTAGGCATTTTCTTCCTTTATCCACATGGGATACTACGAGATCACATAATGCTGAAACTGCATCTTCCGTAGAGAGACCTTTGTAAACCTACTTTTTGTGAAAATACATCTATTATTAATATTATAAAAAAACCTTCATTCTTCGCCATTACGCCATCAAGAAAAGTCAAAATTTAGCAAAATAAAACGACTCATCAATTAAATACATAAATAAATAAATAAATAAATAATCGTGAATATTCTCAACACGTGTGATAAGGCGGGGGCAGTAGCTAGTTATGATATAAGTGACAATATCAATCAATAAGTTAAAATACACATACTCAAGTAGAGATAAACCATCCTAAAAATGTATGCCGATAGTGGGTACCTATGACGTTTTGTGAAGGGGGCGTGCATTCATTACGGATGTAAGCGGGTTAACAACGAACCTTATTTGTGTTGGAAGAACACCAACGTTTCATCTATACTAATATTATAAAGAGGAAAGATTTGATTATTTTGTATTGAATAGAATACTTTTACCATTAGAAGCCCACATTATACCTGATGAACATAGTCTACTTTTTACCGCGGGAAAATGCTTCATTCCTACGGGAAAACGGGTAATAGGACAACGGGTAGTAAGAATGCAGCTAGTCCTTTATATCCGTAATGAATTCGTCAAAGTACGATAGTATTTAGGTATAGTAATAGGGGCGTCAAAAAGAAGAAGAAGAAACAACTGACATGACTAATATTTTATCAAACGGAACGTAGTCATAGGATCTTTGTATTTTATTCATAGAATGATGATGTAAACTTCCTACATAGAAGCCTCTTTCCAAATATTTTCCTACTTATTTGCACAGAGTATTTAGTCAGTGTCCGTTTTCACGCGTCATTTGTTCTAGGCTTCGGTTTCAACGCAAAATATCTGAAAAATGTTGCTTATTTTTTGGTGTAACGAAACGTATTTTCCGCTGATGTGATTACTTTAATCAAGCTACTGATGCATGGTAATTGATTGGAGGATGTCGGTGAAAAGGCTAATTAGTTTAGCTCAGAGGAGAAAAGAACGGCGAGTCTATTTGACGTAACGACACGTGATCGTAACGTCTCCTTTTAGTATGGGGTTGGCGTAGTTACTTACTGTACGATAGACGCGCCGCGCGCTGTACCAAATTGTACCTGTGGAATAATTTGGCGTGTTTTAAAAAACGATAAATCGACTTCAAATTCTTCTTGTGGCGACATCTAGTTAAAATTCGAGTTTATTTTAGTTTGATGACACATCGAGGTATACCCTATCCAATAAAAAAAAGTTACCTATCAAAATCGGACTACTCTGTAAAAAGTTTTGCGTGGTCAAACATTACAATCAGTGAGTGAACAATCAATGATCCCCTTAGGATTGGATTTTTTTTCAAATTTAAATGGGACCACCTTCGGGGTATACCCCTTCCAATCACATCCAATAATATAATGAGATATCGAAATCGGAATACTCTGTAAAAAGTTATGTGCTATACATAAAAAACAAGATCCTTCAAGTGCGAGTGTAACTCGCGCGCCGAGGGTTTCGAACGTTTGTCAACAAATATGTACGAAAAGTACCAGTTAGAGACTTCGCAATTTAACGAATACCTAAAAATAGTAGGTAATAACCTACTTGTCAGATGGATCTCTCTGCATGCTTCGGTTAAAGTATAATGGTAAATTTTTCGACTTTTTTCGAAATATTTCAAAAAGTATAACATCTAAAAAAAAATCAAAAACTATTTTGAAATGTACAAACTGATACCTTTCATTTGATATCCCACATGACCCTGTAGGTATCTTTTAAAATTTCGGCATCAGAATTTGTATGGAAAATATTCATCTTTATTTTTCATATATTTTTATTTATTTTTCATTGAATCTGTACAGGCGCACGAAATGTATTATTATTTTAAATTTCAAGTTGATAGCTGCAGTAGTTGCTGAGTTATTAAGGAGGGAAAAAAGGACAGACAAAGCGAGACCTGGGTTTCGAAACCGATCTTCGATCTCGAAACCCCAAAAATATACCCGTCGATTTGAGAACATCCTCCGTTTTTCGTCGGTTGAAAAGGAGACGTCACGATCCCATTTCGTTACCAACGTCAAATAAACTCACCCCTCAGGGTAGTAGGGTCCAGAAGATATTGAAATGTGCTGGACATTTTAGACTGTCTTTGTTGGCCGGATCTGCCTACGATAATTTGGCTTTACCTTTTTGGAGAGGCAGATATTTAATATTGGCTCTACCTAACACCAGGAGCCCTATTCTGCTATACTAAGCGCTTGATAATGACATTGGTATCGTCACAGAATGAAACGTTTTGACTTTCTACTTCAGGAAAAAGAAACTACAGAGGGAGAGACGCGCGTCAAAACTGTCAAGATTGAAGCCATTTTAACAATTGCAAATAGCACCTAAGGTACCTAGTGTTTCTTCTGTCAAAGGATTCTACGTGATGATTCTGCAACGACACCATTGTCACAGTAAATTGGTTAGCAGAATTGGACAGCAGTTGATTTTTATTTTAACATTGATGGTGGCCATGACACCTAGCTAATGATGACCCAAGTTCACCAACAGATGGTGAAATTTTAAACAGTTGTTTTGACATTTTTGACACAAGTTTTCGCACATTATACGTCAACGTTAACTGACAAAGCAGCCTAATTGTCCGATTGTCCGATATTGGTGAACACAGACGTGAGAGTTGTAAGAGAGTAACGTTTTGATTAACAATTCTTTTCGCCTAATTCGCTTAATTTTATTTTTCAAACGTTTCTATCTATATTACGTTTTAGAATCTGGGTTGTAATTTGGATGCCTTGTAAATCTCTAACTAAGCTTCGTCTCTTTTTAGATTAATGATGGATATAATTACTTTTATTTGTCTTCTAATGGCTTCATTTGTAAGTATGGGTATTAAATATACTTTAACTTGATTTATTTTAGACATATTCCGTTGTGATGCGTTGACATTCATTACGATTAATTAGAGGTGGTCGTTTATACTAACATCGTTGTTGACCAACGATGTCAGTGTACGATGTTCCCATCGGATGGCGAATAGGTGAACAACGGATGCCTGCGACAACGAGATGCCGAACCGAGTAATGCCGATCGCCACCGACAACAAACGAACGTCACACCGACATCGGAAGAGCGGGGAGGTTAGTGGCGCGGCATCGGATGGCGAACAACGAAGTCAGCCGAGTAATGCCGATTGCCAAACCTAAGCAACGAACATCCATCCATACCTCACCGCCCGCATGCCTGCGTGTGTGTGAGCGAGAGGAGAGGATGCTAGAACATAGAACTGAACGTCGTATTATAACTAACTAGATATGGCATGAACCATGTACCAATGTTATTTATTATTAAAAAAAATACGATATCTAATTTTTTTATCAAATGTCTCGTAAGTATTATGGTTTTTAGATTTACCCTACTACTAGGAACCAAGTTAGATATTGAATTATTTTTATTTGTTCAAATTCCGTATTTTAGGACCTACCCGTCTAAAACACTCATGTCACTTCCAGTAAGTTTCATATGCTCGTTATTCTTGTCGTTTGTTTGGATTTTTTCATTACCTACGCAAATTACGATGATGTGCGCACCGCAACGCGGCCGACATCGTTGGCGGCAATATCGACACCCTAGTGTCAGTGTTGTGTTAGCAACCCGGCCGACATCGTTGGCGGCAACATCGACACCCTAGTGTCAGTGTTGTGTTAGCAACCCGGCCGACATCGTTGGCGGCAACATCGTTGTTCACAACGGATGCCATTCTGACAAAAACGATGCGCATCGTTGTGGAAATTCAACCACAACGCCCATCTCTACGATTAATAGATTTTTTATGATTGATGCCAATTTGTGGTCTCATTCCAAATAAATTTATGAATTTCTACGATATATGGAAAATTGTTTTAAAGCCTCATTCAGGCAGACTCGGTCTACGGTGGTGGCCAGTCGCTTGAAAATAGAACCGTTTTCCACCCCGGAGGGAAGAAAACGATTATTTCAGGTCATGCCGAGGCTTGACCTTTCGGAGATTACCTATCACTTACCTAACGTCACACACATGTACTTACGTCACTTACGTTGTCCATTCATTGCGCGCGTCGAAGTGCGAGGGGGGAAAGAGGCGCGCGGGGCGCTCGGCAGGGGCGAGCGACGGTGGTCGCGACCGCGCTCTTCAGTACCTCTTCCGAAACGCCGGCTAGGCCTTACTCAGGTCAAGCCTCGGCATGACCTGAAATAATCGTTTTCTTCCCTCCGGGGTGGAAAACGGTTCTATTTCAGTGCATGTCCTCGGCTTGACCTTTCGGAGACATGTCTGACTTCTGCCGGCGCCTATAGCGTACTGTGACCCTTATGGTAAATAGAACCTCTTGGAGATTAGGGCATTCAATAAATAATAATTATTGTGTTTAATAAACATTATATTTGAAAACAATGAATATAAAAACAAAAATGTGGAAACTTTCTTCACATATTAAAATCAAATTAAACTCAATCGATCTCGATACCGGAAAATGTATCTATAAAAAGATCAGCCTTCTTGTAATACAGGAACTTAACGTACGAATCACAGGTTTCTTTAACCTAAACAATTAAGAAACTACTTAGAACGCGTGTTATACAGCTTTAAAAGAACCGTTCAATACCGTAGCATTAGCTTCACGAGGTTTATCTACAGGTCTACAATAGTGTTTAAAGAAGTTTTCTGAACCCCTCCAGTTCCCCTGCTGCAGTATTTGATCCAGCGGAACATCTTGCTGATAATTATAGGACGCAACTGCCGACCGAATTGAGCCCGGACTACAATTAATACCGAGATCTGCAAAGGGAGCTTTAAGCCACCCAGCAATCACTGCCCTGGAGGCAGGCTTCACTACACCGCGGGTACTAATAAACAAACTAGACAAATTTTCACGTGCCTTTCTTCTATCTGCTGAGACCTTGATCAGGCATTTTACCCATGTGACAAGACTCAGGGCTGGGTCTCCAGAACAACCCAACTGCCAGCCCGACTGGCGGTGCTTCGCATTATCAGACTTGGAACCAAAACTTGGCCAAAAAATGACCGACGTATCTGTGATCTCACAATGATCTTTGTCAATGTGTAAAAGAGTCAAGTCGTGAACTCGACGACCCGACGCTATAAGTAAAAGTAAAGCTACATGCCTAGAAATCTGAAATATACTGTCATGTAGTGGTATATGAGCCCTGAGCCACTGTACCAAATCTTGAATATTCCATATTCTAGGTCGAGTAATCATTTTTGTAGAGCAACTCTTATTACTTAGGGCCTTAAGCATTGTTGTGATTAGAGGATGGGACGATAAACTCTGTCCAAGCAACGGATTCGCTAAAGTAACTACCACAGATTTATGAACTAATATAGTTGAATAAGCTAACTTCTTTACTCGCGATAAATAACCTAGGTAAGAAGCAATATGTTGTGGGTTAGGCTTGTTTGGTTTTACTTTGTTCTCTTTACACCAAACCACCCACTGTTTCCACGCGGATCCATAAGTTCGCCACGTAGAAACACGCCAAGCTGAATGAAGCAAAACTACGTCCTCGGGGTCCTAAGCCTACTGCCAGATCACCCCACCCCGTATCTTCCAAACCTCTAAAAAGAGTTCCTTCGCCATTGGGGGAGGACAGTTGGTGGACATGTCGATCAAATGAAGGTCTGTATTGAATATTTGAAAGGGAGCCTCCATCGCTCTGCGTTTGAGGTCGCCCCTCCAAAATACCCTCTCCCACCGAGGCGCCACTAATAGGAACGTCCCCACAGCTTTGTTCAAATGCTGAAGCACTCTGGGTATTAATGGTGGTGGAGGAAACACCCAGGCTATGTTGAAGTTCCATTGTTGACTGAATGCGTTTGTAAAGCAAGCCTGGGGATCTCTCGAATCTATGGACACATAATTCGGAACTACCTTCGACTGGGCTGTCGCGAACAAATCTATCTGGGGTATTCCCCATTTCAGAAAAATCCTTTGAGTTATCTCGTCGCTGAGATGCCAATCTGGAAGAGGTCTCCCTCTCGATAGACAATCTGCGATTGAGTTGTATCGACCCGGTAGGTAAAAAACGTGAAGAGTCACTTCCAAACTTACTACTAGATTCAACAATTTCCTTGTTGCTTCTAAAAGCCGAACCGACCTTGTACCCCCCTGATTTCGGATGTATGAGACTACTGTCTTGTTGTCGGACTGTACCATTATCGATTGCCGTGCTACTACATCCCTGAATTTTGACAGAGCCATGTAAACTGTGAAGAGCTCCTTTTCGTTTATATGCCAGTCCACTTGGACACCTTGCCACAGACCCGACAGGTGAAAGTCCACTAGTTGAATCCCCCATCCTAGGTGGGAAGCGTCTGTAGTTACAAATAAGGTTGGTTGAGGTATGAACAGACTGGATGGTATTTTTAAGTTCTGGGTCCACCATAAGCAATCTGTGAGAGCGGGCATGGGCATTGCTGTCATCAGACTTGGACGGTCTTCTGGAAGCTTCCGACTGGCCCTTTGTATGTGTCTCGTATTTAGACGACCCATCGGGGTCACAAACGCTGCGAAACCTAACTTTCCTATGAGGGACATGCCTGTTTGCCAGGACCACGTACCTCGATCTTGGTGTCTTTTTAACAACTTTTCTAACGCCTCTATCTTTTCGGCGGGTAACCTCTTCTGATTTGATTTTGTATCCCACACGATACCTAGAAACTCTATCTCTTGCGTGGCCCTTGTAATTGATTTTACTAGATTTACGCACCACCCGAGTCTCTGAAGGAGATCTATGGTGTAGGCAATTTGTTTCTCTAAGACTTGGGGATTCTGATGAGCTAGCAGAAAATCGTCCAAGTAGACGATGACTCGAATCCCTTCTCTCCTCAAAACGCTCGCTACCCAGTTGCTGACCCGAGAGAATGTCAACGGGGCGCTGGACAAACCGAATGGGAGACACGTCATCTGTAAAAGTTCGCCGTGGTATGCGAAACAAAGGTACCTTCTGTGGCTCTCCTTTATAGGAATATGGAAATAGGCCTGACTGAAATCTAATTTCCCCATGTAGTCCCCGTCTTGAAGAAATGTGGGAACCTGAGACTGGTTTATAAGACGGAATTTTTGCGGGTTGAGATGCTTGTTTAGGCGGCGCAGATCGAAAATCTGTCTTACTTTTCCGTTCGATTTTGGAATTAAGAAAATTCGTGACAGAAATCCCGTCTTGACGTTTGACTTTTCTACAACGCCCGATCTCCTTAGAGACTCTATCTCCTTGGTCATAATTATAGATGGTTTTGTCACAAATTTTCTTAACTGGTGAACTGTTAGGGGAACTGATGGTGGTCTTTTCACAAACGGTATTGCATAACCCGAAATTATGTTTAAAATAGGGGCTGGCGCACCGAGCGCCTTCCACTCTGGTAGGAAGTTCTTGAGTTGGCCCCCTCGGAAATAGTCAATATTTGCGACCTCTTTGTTGACGGTTATCGCCTCGTCTTGGTGCTTGTTTCCCGCTTGACTGTCTAGCGCGTAAATTGGTCGAAGCGGACTTCCGAAAGGTGCCCCAAGAACCGTTGGCATTGTTGTTCTGAGTAGGGGCTGATGACCGTGTCCGCCAAGTAGGCTCTCTTGACTTGAATGAAGCAACCCGCGAAGATCTAGACGGCCTCCGAAATAGGTCCTTCTCTCCTTCTCTTTTGTCTGGGAATCTTCCAAACTTCGAAGGAAAAATTTGCAAAATACCGCCGTTATCCTTCAAGAAGACTGACAACGCTTTCTCTTCGAATAAGTGAGTTGCCGAAGGAGGAATTTGATGCAATGCGAGGTTCAGAATATAATTCCTTGGTTTAAACGCCTTTCGTCTAAAATCGATCATCTCAGCTCGGTGCGCACATACAAATTGGAGGAGGTTGTCCGTAACTGACTTGAATGGAGAGTTTTCTGCTAAAACCTTCCTTACCTCCTCAGCTGCAGCTGGGCAATTTCTTGCGATTCTCTTCAAATCCTCTGCAAGAGCCTTCCTTTGGAGGAGAAGGCCGTGGGTTATAGTCCCCAACATGCCTTCTTGCTTAGCAAATAGAGGCGAAACATGACTTGCTTGGCCTCCCAGTTCCGTATTAATCTTTAACGCGCTAAAAACAGGCTCTGCGTGTAATGACTTCTCTACTTCTTTATACCTTATTCTATTCCAACCTTCAGTACCCAGTCTTTGGCACTCAATTCCCTGGTTTTTAATCTGTGGACTAGGTTCTGGAACAAGTGGTTCTGCCTCCTTGACCTGAGGTAGGAATTCGAACTCCCCAGTATACCGCTCCCCGTCGTCGCAACGCTTTGGCGAGACTAAGCCAGAATCGAGTCGCGGGGCCCTCCAAGCAGCGTCAGCTGTGAGGGATTCACTATCGGATATTGGTGAACCTGACCGCTCACTTTCATCGACTGAGTGAAAAATCTTGTCCATTAAAACTGCGAACATATCCTCCATACGCCTCTCCAGCACATCAACCTTTGACTTCTTCGGCTTCGGTTGGAACGACAGTGAAGATGAAACGCTTCTTCTTTTACGAGCCCGATCGTCTCCCGAATCTATCTCTCCAGCAAGAATTGCATCTGCTTGCGATCTCGAAAGCAACAAATGTTTTAGAGGAGTAAGAGCTTTGTTAAAAATCTCAGTCTGTACCGCAGAGCCCCTTATTCGGTTCGAGATGGCTGATGGGCTTAATATGAGCGCTCGCGTAAACTCCCAATCCAGCAGTTTAATTTTTAACTCCCGAAAACCTTTCTCCGAAAGGTGTTCTGTCTCCGGATCAAACGCCCTAGCGAGACCTACTGTTGGCAGAGCAAACCTTAGCTTATTGAGAAGTTGGGGGTCTAGACTGTCCCCAAAAACCTCTTCTTTGGTTGCTCTAATTACTTTACAATCAGCCCATCCTTCGGGCAAGTGTTCCTGGGCAAGCAGCTTCAACCTTTCCAGGATAAGGTTTTCCCGTTCTGTGTCTGCAGAAACTTCGAGTAGCTCTCCAAGAGTGACAAAAACACCTCCTTGAGCCATCTAAAACAAGAGTGAAAAGAATCCCATCACCAACTAGCAAAGCCAAAGCGAAAGCTTAAATTGCGCAAGACTATATATGATTATGCACCAGAGTGACAACATGTGCATAGTAAAATGTGAAGAGTTGTCCGGTTAAATAATAAAGCGCGTTGCTTCTTGAGGGTAGATGGCCTGCTGAAAGTGCGTGACCCCCCCCCCCCTTTTTTAACAGACAAAAAACCGGCTCTTCACATTTAAACAGCTGAATTTGAAAAACAGACGGTCGCGGTCGCAAATGTCGAGTAAGCAGCTTTAGATTGCGAGCCGATGGCTGCGCATAACGAGCCAACGCGACGGCTCCGCATCTCGAGCCGACGGCTCCGTCTATCGAGCCGATGCGACGCGACGGCTCCACGTATCGATCCGACGGATCCACGTATCGATCCGACGGCTCCGCCAATCGAACCGACGGCTCCGAGTATTGAGACGACGGCTCCACGTATCGAGCCGACGGCTCCGCGTATTGAGCCGACGTCTGCGCTTGGCGAGACCAATGACTGTAAGTGCAAGTGGCCGATAGCGCCTTTCCATGGTCGCCGTAAGCAAACCATGAAAAGTATTTTATAGCTGACTGCTGCTGTAAGCGAGCGAGTGCTTTCAATTTGCTCGAATCTACACGCCATTAAATATTTCACTTCCTAAACGCACAAAATAAAAATTATTAAGGACTAGACTTACCATTTACGTATTAAACACGTTAATCCAACATCAAAACACGAACGCTACAACAGCGTTAACAATACACGTGTGCACACTAGGTGAATAATAGCGTACTGAAGAGCGCGGTCGCGACCACCGTCGCTCGCCCCTGCCGAGCGCCCCGCGCGCCTCTTTCCCCCCTCGCACTTCGACGCGCGCAATGAAAGGACAACGTAAGTGACGTAAGTACATGTGTGTGACGTTAGGTAAGTGATAGGTAATCTCCGAAAGGTCAAGCCGAGGACATGCACTGAAATATGTTGTTTTTATAATGTCACAAAATAGTTAGACCATAGTGAAAAGATGGCGCTTCTATGAAAGAAAGAAAGAAAGAAAGAAAGAAATTTATTTATTGTATAAAACACAGACAAAACTACAGAACAATCATTTTTCCAAAAATCACTAATATTTATGTACTTTAAATCTATGTTTGCGTTGATTGTATTGGCTAGCCTTAGATATCTACGCTAGGCTTGTAAAGCCTGTGTTATAGACATCTATGCCATCCCTCATTACCGTGACATTGATTTCATAACAAACATAAAAAAATATTTAGAAAATTTAGAATTCCTGTTTACTTACAGAGTTTTGTTATTATTATTTATTAGAAATTACATAATTATTTGAAATTACTACTAAACTCATTACATTTAACAAATTATATTTTCTCGTTTTCAAGATAAGATTATTAATTTATACAGAACAATTTTGATAAACATGCAAAAAGAAGAAAATGAAGGAAGCGCGCACGCTCGTTTGTGTTTGTGTGCATGCATGCGTGTGTAAGTGTGTATTTGTTAGTGCAAACGTTGAGGTTCTCTGAGGGCACCATTCTCTTAAGAGTATGGGCAACAGATTGAACTTCGGTGTGTATAATTTGATGTTGATGTATAATGAATGAATGAGTAATGTGTATATTTGTATGTTTTATAAACTAACAAGAGTCTACCTATTGTAAGATTTTAAACAAGTCTTCGGTTTCTTCGTAAGAGTGATTACGGAGAGTTTTTTCTAAAAATAACTTTAGTTGATACGAGCTCATGCTAAGTAGAGTATCGAGTGTAGAAAATTTATTATACAGAAAACCACCCAAAAAGCAATCGAATTTTTGTATGAAACTTGTTTTAGTTTGAATTTTTTCAAAAACTCTGTCTTTACGTCGTTTATCAATGTGGAGTGGCCGTAATTTATGCTGTTTCATGACAACTTTTAGGACATATAACTGGCGAACCGTTAGAACTTTGGTATCTTGATAAAGCGTTTGTGTAGGGAATTTATATAGTAAAAAGTAACTTACCTTCAGTACGGCTCGTTGGGCTCTCTCCAATGGTAACATGATCGACTTATATGTGCCGCCCCATGTGTCAATGCAGTAAGTAATTAGACTTTGACAGAGAGAATAATAAACAGTTTTTATGACTTTTTTGTCCGTTATTATATGTCTTATGTTCTTAAACAATGCTATTAGCTTTCGGATTCTACTTGTAAGAGTTCTAATATGGTATTCAAATGTCAAGTGTGAGTCTAGCAAGATTCCCAGATACCGAATTTTATCGGTTTTATCCAGTCTTTTACATTCACAAGGAATTTCACTGCTTTGACAAAATTGGGTACTATTACTATGAGCTACTAAATTTAAGTGACAGTTAGTTTTGTTCTTTATTGCAAACTCTAAGTACTTTGTTTTACCAGTGTTTAGTTTTAGATAGTTTTGTGACAGCCACTTATTCACCTTATTAAACCCATTCTGTGCGTACATATAAGTTTGTTCCCAATTCTCCCCCCTGAACACCAGAGCTGTGTCGTCTGCATATGTGCAGATGACTCCATTTTGTAGTTGCAGATTACACAGCTCATTAATGTAAGTAAGAAAGAGAATCGGGCCCAAAATACTACCCTGTGGGACGCCGTGGGTCACCTGTACTGAATCACTAATGGTGTCCCCGATCTTAACACATTGAAATCTATCAGTAAGATAATCTCGAAATAATTGTAGTTGTAGTCCACGAATCCCGGCCATTTCCAGCTTATTCAATAGTCGAGGTATTGACACGGTGTCAAATGCCTTGGCTAAGTCTAAAAATACTCCAATGCATTTGTCACCGGTATCTAATACACTAGCTATATGGTTGGATAGATTGTTAACTGCATCAGCTGTACAAAGTTTTTGTCTAAAGCCATATTGGTTTATAGACAACAGATTATTGTCTTCGAGATAACCGACAAGTCTATTTTTTAAAATGCGTTCTAAAATTTTTGAGAATGTCGGTAGGATCGAAATTGGCCTATAATTACCAATTTCATCCTTAGGTCCACTTTTATAAATAGGGACAATAACTGATTTTTTATATGCTTTAGGGAACCGACCCTGTCTAATTGCTAGATTGCAAACATAGGTTAATGGGCCCGCTAGTACGTGTTTATTTTCTTTCAATACTTTAGACGATATATTATCATAACCTGCTGTACATGAATTTTTTAATGAATTAATAATTGTAACAACTTCAGTTAGGTCAGTTTCCAGTAATGCAAACGAGCTAAGTGGTGAACTGGAAGCCAAAGAACACTCTAATAGAGAATCGGTTGTACTTTGTCCACATATATTAAGGGCTATGTTCTTTCCAACATTAACAAAGTGTTCGTTGGCCTTATTTACAGCTACCTCTGGATTTAAGTGGGCTGATAGTAGTGTATGAGCAAGTGTATTTTTATTAAGGTTGTTTCCAGCAACGGTATTTATAGCGTTCCACATGTCTTTGATATTTTTGGCATTCTGGATAAGTGTGCGTTCATACTGAAGTTTTAGTGTTCTGAGTATTCTTGTTAAGTAATTCCGATATCTTATGTATGTCAATCTTAGTGTTTCATTTATAGGGTCCCTTTTCAGTTTCTTATGTAGTTGATCTCTATTTCTCATGCAGCGTATAAGACCCACTGTAATCCAGGGCTTGATCGGTGTTTTCCTTTTGGGAGCTTTTCGTATCACCGTGTTGCGATCTATAATCGTAGTGACTTTTTGCGATAGCATTTCTGCGGCCCTATTACAGTCAGAACAGTCCATAACACACTGAAAATTTTCCTGATTTAGCTCTTCACTAATTCTCAAAAAATTAATCTTCCTACAATTTGTACTAGTGTCGGATCTTAAAAAGCAAGCTTTGAGGTCAAGAGACAAGACCAATGCGTGATGGTCAGTTAGACTGTGTTCGACAACAAGGGTTTTCGCCTGCCGCCGGGTCTTTAGCATTGCATGATCGAGACATGTTAGTTGGCGAGTTGGTAGAGTATGTGCTGGTAAAAGACCATGCGATGCCGTCAGATTAAGGTAGTCAGCTGCGTGTTGGTCTGTTGAGCTAGATCTTATATCTATGTTAATGTCTCCTATTATTAATATGGTCTTAAATTGTGATAAAGATTTCAGTGTATTATCTAAAGATTGCAGAAAACCATCAATTTTATTAAAGGATGGTGGTCGATATATTGCAATTACTACGATTTCGTTTTTTAATGATACAATTATACAGTTTGCGTCGTGAAATTCTGGTTCCCAAATGTTACAGTTAAGATTAGACTTCGTGTATATTACAAGCCCGTCATTTTGGTTGAATAATTTCCTAGAATAAGTAAAGCTATAATTATCCATACACGGAATCCTATGATTTTTTGAGAGCCATGCCTCTGTTAATACAATGATGTCCTGCTCTACCGAAATTCTGGTGAGTAGCGTGAGAAAACCGTCAAAGTTGTGGTTGATACTTCGGATATTTTGTGTTAAAATGTTTATAGTGCGCTGGCAGGACTGCGTCAGTATAGTGGCACAATCTTCTGGTATACAACTATGAGAAGTTGCTACAGTAAAATCATCAATCTGGCGCTCTACCTCTGTATGAGAATTATCCATTACGAAGAGGTAAATAAATTACACTTGACCAGATAATAGAACCACCACGAGGGTAGACACAAAACAGAAAGACAATAGTGTAGATAGTCCAATTTTCCCAAAGAGCATTGTTCTTCGAGTCACATACAAGCCTATCTTCACCACATTGTTCGCTTGTCATAGAAGTTGGTATACTGCATAAAGTCCAATAGTAGGTCGGTGCATAGTTATAATTTTGAAACCACTCTGTATATAAATAGAGACTGTAATAAATTGGTAGATTCTGTGTGATATAAAGAGTGAGTGTGGCGTGTAGAGTGTGTGTGTTTAGTATTACTGAAATTAATACAATTAACATTCTAGTAGTGATTAAATAGAACAAAATAATATAATAGCATGCACATAAGAGAATACCTGAAATTATTAATAATCCAGTTTTAAGTCACTTCTGATTATCTAACTTTTTTATGTCTGCTTCATTATTGACACGTATGTGTGGTGATCCTTCTCTCTGGCGCAAGTAAATAATTCCGTTTGCAGTCCAGCAGTGGTGGTATCCATGTGAGACTTTGAACTCTCGTGCTAGGCGGAAAAGCTGCTTGGCTTTAAAAGTCAGAGATTCAGATATGAATACAGGCTGAGATGGGCCTTTAACCCCTATGTGACCTGTGTTTAACTTGTCGCTGCCTTTTCTCTCCTTATTGAATCTCTTGGCAGCGCCAAGCAAGGCCTCCTTTTTCAGGACGGAGGTGAATTCAACTGTGATGGGTCTCACGATGGTTTTTTTGCCGGTTTGCTGTCTATAGACATCCTTTATTTCACCTAAGTCAATTTTTGCGTTAAGTGTGCAACCCAAGTTGATTATCATATCCCGCAGGTGAGTTTTTGATTCTGTTGCGCCGATAGCCCCATCAAGACAAGGCATGTTCCTTATTTCGAGGCAGGTACTTCTCGCCTTCCGCTCAAGGTATTCGACCGATCGCTCTAGTGAATGAATATACTCTCTGTCATTTTCGCGCTCCTTCTGAAGTCTTTTTATATTTTCTACTGTTTCCGCGTGATTTTTCGTTAGGAAATCAAAAGACTTGGTAAGTTCAGAGAAATCTGCTCTCATTGCCGCGATTGATTTTTGCATTGACTCTTCAATACTTTTCCGTAAAGAGGAAAATTTCTTATCCTGATCCTCCGTGAAGTCACTAAAAAGTGCTCGTATCTCGTCAATGATCTTACTTTTGTCCACAAGGTCGTGCTTTCTTTTAACTCTTTTGGAAGCCGAGTCAGTCGAGAGTTCTAAATCTTGAGTTCTCTGAGAGAAAATAGAGAACAGTGGAGGATCTGGATTAGTGGGTAATTTTAAGTCCGGCTGTGTGGAGCTGGAGGCATCAGGTGTCGGTGTCGATGGCGGGGTCCTGTTTATTGGCATGTTCAAGTTCATATAATATGCTTTAAATGAAAATTTACAAAAACGACCGAAACAAAAAGCAAAAAGTAGGCCTAACAGCGGTTGGACCTGAGGGCATAAGATTATCTCGTAGCAGCTCGTGTTGCGTAGGCGCTTCGTAGCACGTCGACCGTTCGTAGCGCGTAGACAGTTCGTAGCACTTTCACTGCGTAAGCTGGTTGGTAATTTCGAGCGCGCCGCTTACTGTTTCGATGGTGTGGTGGTTACGCCCCCCGGCTGAGATGTGATGCTATGCGCGCTGCGTGTTCGCACCCGACTGGAGGCAATAAATTGTGCTTTCACTCACAGCAATAATTTGTGCGTCGAAACTCGTCGTCGGCCAAGTCAACGTCTGAAGACACGCTGCGATGTACCAGGAGTATTGAAGACGGTGATGAAGTCCTAGGGCTCCGCTCCAGTAATTTATTTAATAAATTCTAATATTTAAATACGAGCAACACGTCCGTTCCGTATGACGCCGAGGAGGGAACATGGCATAGACCCTGCGGGTTGACATGACACTCTACTACAACCTTTCTTCTACCGCGATTTATCCATTGCAATGGCCGCCACCGCAGGCCGCGTCTGTCTGGACGATGGCTATGACGGGGTATTATATACGGGGTATTATATTATATTATAGGTATGCTCAGAATACATGTTGATTTGAAAAAAGTAGACGACAAAGGGCGCCCAATTTGCACAATAGAAGAAGTGCATGTGAAGTGAATTCTAGAGCCACTGTTCCGTAGAATTAATATATATAATATTAATATTCTATAAAATTTGGTCCAAAGTGGAACTAACTCATATTAATGTTGCATACCTACAACCCTGCATTTCTAAAAATAAATTCTCATTATTCTATTCTTCCAAAGGTTGTCTGGAAGAAATCACTTCGAAGCGGTAGGGGCCGCCCATTATACTTTTGTGTTTTATGTGTCTATGCTGTAATTTATAGTGGTGTACAATAAAGAAATGTGTATTGTCATTGTCTTTGTAAACTTTACTTTTAATGTTATGTTATTGAATTGTAATAAAACGATTGCATGCTTAAAGGCAGAAAATAATGCTTCAAATTTATAAAAATAAAAGGCCTACATAATATTGTATTTTTAAGTAATAAATGAACTTTAACTTTTAAGTTCGTTCAGTAGTATATTTCCTAGCAGTATCAGCAGTCACACCTTTGAAAAGAAGTTAGTATTCGGACCCTCGTGACACGGCAAGATTTCGATTAGGTGAAAGTGATAATAGAGAATATATGGGGGCGTAATCGAGAACAGGCCCTTTGTGATTTGGAACACGTTTCTCTCAGCAATAAAGTCCATTGCCAATGTCACGGCCTAGTGGGAAATACAAACTGTGATCCGAACGGGTTCGATAAGAAGAATTTTCTCACAAAATTTGTTATGGTAACACGTACTTTTACTGCAAAAGAAAATATCGTGAGAGCAAGTCACGTCAGATCAACACGTGTGGACCATGTATTTTCCGAGGATTATGGTTATGGAATTTTCTTATTTTCGGTGAACCATATAGCGGAATATTTTGAAGATCAAATGATGGGAACGGAACAAACCATCGCTAAATAAGATTTTATTTGGGGAAATTATATTCGTTTTATTTTTATAAAAATAAATCAATAATGCTGGATTATCTATCCATATTGAATAAAGAATATTTATTTAAAACTACCAACAGAGGATGCACAATTACAAATACAACGAAAAACACATGCCTAAGTCATCTCAAGTTCCCAAAAATGCTTAGTTACGGCTAACACATAAAAATAACAATTTAAAAATAACCCTGCCCTGCCATGCCATCGCTATTCAGCGAGGTAATGCTGCAAGCATTATGGGCACCTTTGCACCGGGAATGGTCAGGGGCGGGTTATTTAATGACTAATTTATAAATTGTATTTTCATACATAATTATTATTTCAAATAAAGTTATTTTTAAAATAACCCTTTGAAAAATAAATAGATTTGACCCGGCAAAATTAAATGGTCCATATTATTTTGTTTATGCCCTGACTAGTCTACTTGATATACACAATGTATAAGTATATGTAGACACACCGAATATCTACGGTCATTGTCATAAGATGATGCAGAGGAACTACTGGAATTTGCCAAATGAATAGTCATACAAATCACATACACAACTTTGTTGCTCCTGTTGCCCGGACTCTTAAAAGACCGGTGTCCTCAGGAGCACAGACACACCCACTCTCACGCTCACTCACACATGCCGATACCTAAAAACGCCCTGCCTGGTAGCTCCAAAAATATAGAGAAGTTTGTAAAAAGAACACTTTTTGAAAAATGGTCAAAAAGGGGGCGAATAATTTTCAAAAGGGGGGGCTACTTCACCGAGTGGGGTATCAAATGAAAGGTATCAGTTTGGACATTTCAAAACAGTTTCTCAAATTTCTTTAGGTTTTATACTTTTTGAAATATTTTGAAAAAAGTCGAGAAAATACCCATTCCCCCCCCTATCTCCGAAGTTTGCAGAGCGATCCATTTAACCCTAGATCACTAACCATTCGTAAAAATGACGAGGCGTACCTGGAGCATTTAGTGTTTCGGTATGTTCCCGACCTTGGCCACCCCACCCGTTTCTAATACCTTCCTAAATTGTATTATTAGAGACCTGGAGTCACTTATTGCGGATGCACATATGTTGAATCGAGAGATAACGAGTTATAGAAAATTCAGACTGTAACTTTGAACACAAATATGAAGCCAAATCATCGGTGAAATCATGAATATTTATGGTTTTCAGGTAAGCCATTCAAGGTGTTCCCAGAACATTTAAAACTTGCAGTTAATATCCTTCAAAAAAAAAAATAAGACTTTGAACTTCTGTAAGGCAGCAAACAAGCGATTTGCAGGGAGCATATTGTTTATGGGTCTACTTACTATTCTTATAAGTTATTTTCGAAATAGACCCTTAAGTTTTACTCAGAGAAGGCTAAACGTTCTAATTATGGTTGTTTTGTCTCATTAATAAAAACTGAATAACAAAATATTGATGTTTTAAGTCGTCGTAAAATTTACGAATGGTTAGTGATAACGTTACTCGAAATTAAGGTTAGTGAGCTAGGGTTAAAATGTATGAAGCGTTGGTAGATATGGATCTATATTTTACAGGAAAAATATAGAGAAGTCTGTAAAAATAACGTTTTTTGAAAAATGTTCAAAAAGGAATAATTTTCAAAAGGGGGGCTACCCCACCGAGTGGGGTATCAAATGAAAGGTATCGGTTTGGACATTCAAACCAGTTTTTTGAAATATCTGTAGGTTTTTAAATATCTGTAGGTTTCATACTTTTTGAAATATTTTGAAAAAAGTTGAATAATTTACCATTACCCTCTTTAACCGAACTACCCATTTAACCGAAGCATGCAGAGAGATCCATCTGAAATGTAGGTTGGTAACTACTATTCTCAGGTATTCGTTAAATTGCGAAGTCTCTAACCGGTACATATTTGTTGACAATCGTTCGAAACCCTCGGCGCGCGAGTTACACTCGCACTTGACGGATCTTGTTTAAACTTCGGCAGATGACATCGTTTTTCATTTTATAACCATGCAACCAATGTTTGTGTTCCATAATAAACGATCTTTTATTTTTTTATAAGATTGAACAATAATGTTTTTGGGAGTGTCGGTGGGTTCATACGAGTTATTGAATAACCATGGGTACCTTTACCATCCACAATACCAACCCTCGCAGCTGTTACTGACAGTGTACCCGCATTTATAAATAGGTACCCGTGCCTTTACATTCATGAAATACCAATGAAAAAGAATACTCACTCAGAAAATTCGTTATGTATAAACAAGACTGTTTTATTATTACGTGCTCGTGATTCTATTTTTACAGCGTAAGCTTTTATTTGGTCAGTAAATGTTTTACTGGTGACAAGCTTTTGTTTCGGTTTAATTCAAAAAAGATTCAGAACAATGAAATGAGATTGACATTTCTGAAAGTACATCGAAGTGACAATAAAGACCTTCTAACTAAGTTATAACAAGAATTTATTCTTACACAAGCTGTGCCCGCATCTTCGTACGCGTTGATATGAATTCCAAACGTACGAACCTGCGGGCACAGGTTATATTTTTTTGTGCGGAACCCTAACTCTTTTTTCAAAAATAAAAGTAGCCTAAGATAGATAGATAGATAGAATATACTTTATTGCACAAAAGTTGTACATAGGCGAGCATGCTAGATAGCATTCTCTACCTGCTAACCTTTGGGTAGTGTGAACAACAATTTTGTAGGTAGTGCTAAAAGAAAGAATAAAGAAAAATACAATTAATCGTAATATTAACATAAATAAAATACACACATATATATAATAAAATATACTACTCACATAAATACATAAGTACAGATACATAATAGTAAAATATATAACGTACCGAATTATTCCTGAGAAAGAAAGTGATTAAGGACTCTAGATCTGAAGACATTTACTGAGGATACCTCGCGACATTCCATTGGAAGACTGTTCCATAAACGAGTGGCCTGGACGGCAAAGGTTTTATGGTAGCCCACAGTACAGTGATCCGGTGTTCCAAGCTGCAGTCGTTTTGAGTGCCGTGCAGTGCGTCCAGAAGTGTAGAGTGGCGAAAATAATTCGGATAGGTAGCTTGGGGACCGTGGGTCAGAAAGAGTTTTGAATAAGAGGCATAATGTGTGCAGATCACGACGCTTCCTGATTTTGATCCACTTCAGTTGAGTGCGGAAGACGGATACGTGATCATACTTCCGCAGCCCAAAGATGAAGCGGATGCAGAGATTTTGTAATCTCTCCAGCTTGTTCAGCAGTTCTTCTGTAACATCGGGATAGCACACATCTGCATAATCCAGAATGGGGAAAAGCAGTGCGTTAACTAATGTCTTTCTCGTAGATTGTGGTAGAAAATTTTTCATTAGCTTTAAGCTAGCCTAAGTAACCCATTATAACATGAGCTTTCTGCCAATGAAAGTCTTGTCAAAATCGATCCAGCTGTTTCGGAGATTAGCCGACACAGACCAACAGACAGATCAAATAAAATTAAAATTGTCTTTTTTCATTAATACCAAATATACCTACTTTCACATGTATTTAGTAAAGAGCTGTTATTTTGCCATTGCAAACTCCCAGTTCAATCCCAGTTCAATTATATTTATTTACCTATATAGGTAGATAGATTCTAGTTCTACTGGAACGCCGTCTGCTAAAGGCAATTATTGGATTTCATCCAGACGTTAAGAGATGAGTTAATGCCTATATTAACTCGGATGTCAATAATTCTAACTAACCTACTCGTAGTTGTTATGATGACTCTTACTAGAGTCTCACATTATAATTTAAAATAAGTAAACTAAAGTATTTATACTACATCTGCTCGGAAAGTTGCCTATTCCTTTTCCATTTATAGAATAGAAAGTATGTCTTTGCAGGCCTATAGGAAACCGGGAGGAAAAACTCTATGGAATTTCATTTCTCACGTGTTATTTTTTTTTTAATTTCCTAAAAGATCGGCCGGTAGCTATGGTTATTTTCGTTCGGTCAAACGACAAAAAGTTTTTACTCCAAGTCCATTAGGCCTCCTCCGATTTCCGAACAATATTTTGAAAAAAGAACCCAAAGGCCGGCGCGGTCAATGAGGTTTTACCAACATCATTGGGCGCGGTAAGTTCTTCTAAATTTCAATTAATAATTAGTAATTCTGCTTTTTATTTTCCTCGAAGGTGTAGTATAAAGCACTATTTATCACTCGGCAGAAACTGCGATTCCTACCTCGTGTGTTTTAAGGCTCGGTAGGAATCGATCACTTTCTCGCCTTGGTGTAAAATGCACTATTACTTATGTGAGTTTCCATTTTTTCATTGTAATAGTTATTTAAAAAAAATTAAATAACAAATAGTAAATATTTTTTTAATGTAAATACTAGTTCTAATTTATTTCTATTATTTTATTGTAATTTTCTTTGTGAATAAAGGCTTCTGCCCTTAATTTTTTTTTTTAACGTTATATTTTTCCAATAAATATTTTTTAATATTTTACCACACCATGCCGAAAGCCATGGAAATGGCACAGCTTGTTATTGAAACAAAATGATTAGATAAGTATTGTGTATTGCTTGTATGTATGTACCTTAGACTAAATAAATAAGTTATGATAAGTACCTAGATATAACATGGCCTTAGGGTTTAATAAAAAAACCTGTAATGATGTTAATCTCTCAATAAATAAATAAATTAATGAATAAATTGTTTTATTGGATTGAATGATTCCTTCCGTGTAAAATCACAATAGAAGCTCATCCTGCACATATACCTGCATTATCAATGGTATTTTACGGTTGACGAAAATACCTATACCGAAACATTAAAAAAACTTGAAACTGAGCTTCAAGTTTTTATGTTACCTAGGTAACTTACCAAGACTACTCTAAGGCCCGTACTATGCAAGTTTGCTCAGTCATGATCTATGCTTGAGTTTATTCCTTAACGTTTATTCCATAGAAAGGAAAAGGAAGGTTTCATAATATGGGCCTTTATGTTCTAAGCTCTGCTTACTTTGGGGCTAGAGATGCTGTGTGGATTGTTCAGTATTATTATTTATAATGCTGAACAATCAGGTCTTATATTTTTCTAGATATTTTTATACCATCATCTAGCCCCAAAGTATATCTAATTTATTTTAGGGCTAGATGATGGTGTATGAAAATGTTTAGAAAACCACAAAGGAACCAGGACCAGGAAAGGCTTGTGATTGCGGTAGGTTGGTACTAGATGACGGAATATTCTCA
The DNA here is from genome assembly GCA_949316285.1 of Eupithecia subumbrata. Classification (NCBI taxonomy): domain Eukaryota; kingdom Metazoa; phylum Arthropoda; class Insecta; order Lepidoptera; family Geometridae; genus Eupithecia; species Eupithecia subumbrata. The sequence goes on along the minus strand of OX438644.1, from coordinate 25,895,943 downwards.
ATTTAATTTCCATCCAAAGGTTGCCTTGAAGAATTCGCTTCTAAGCGATAAGGCCGCCCATTGTACTTTTATGTTTGATGTTAATGTCTGTGATTTATTTAATTCAATAATGTGGTGTAGGAGGTAGGGATGTATTGCTTTTAACCCCGATGCAAAAAGAGAGGGGTGTTATAAGTTTAACGTGTATGTCAGTGTATCTGTCTATCTGCCTGTGGTATCGTAGCTCCCAAACGGATGAACCAATTTTCGTTTAGTTTTTTTTCGTGTCATAGATAATTTTATTCCAAGTGTTCTTAGCCATGTTTCACGAATCTGTCGGGGGTTTTTAATTTTTTTTAAATTTTGTTCTTGTAAAGACTATAAAAGTATGAAAAGTATGGTAGGCTACGACTTATAGACAGTATGGTAGGTAGCAGAAAATTCCAAAGTAAACTATTATTTTAAAAAATACTCCGTCCGCTGAATAAAAGAATGCAATATTTCATAGAGACGACGTTATCAGTCAGCTCGATAAATATCGAAGCTCTCGTTTGTCCCGATATTTTTCGATTCGACAGAAACACATCACTATTATTATTATATTTAAAAAGAAACAGAGTCTATATATTGCGTTCTTTCAGTCAAAGAAAATAAATGCGTGGACGGAGCATTATAGTTACCTAGAAAGGTCTCTAATTCATTGGGCAAGTGGTTTTAAGCATGCATGGACCGGATGGGCACCGGTGGGTAGGACCACACGGCCGAGAGCCAATACTTGACAGGTATTCTTCCCTAATGGGACAAAGGGACCCATCACAAGCTCAGCTAAATTGCCTGTATAACAGACCGCCCTTCGTTCATACAATACCTGCTGAATTTTGTGTTTTATTATCACGGATTGAGATAAATTTGTGAGGGACAACTCAATAGGAATTATCTGAAAATAACTGACCGCTTCTGTTATTTTTTCATGTATTTCATGTCGCGTAGTATTTTTAGTATGTATGGTATTACGCGGATCTCTTTCTCTAGCTGGACTCTCTAGACCTATAAGATATTCCTAGATAATATGTAATGCGTAGTGACAGCAATTCTTTATCATGTTGTTTACCCAACTTCATTGTGTTTGTCCTGGACAAAAAATATATTTATAGGAACCTCTAGCACCGCTTCTAGATATTTTTACTAAAATATCCTGTCACCCTAAACAGAAAACATTAATATATACAGATAAACCCAGAAAACTTCTATTCACTACCAACCAACAGTATCCTAACAGAATAATTGGCGAAAAGTTGAACAAAGCTGTAATCGGGGCATCAAGACCACAATCACCGCAATTGGTCCAGTTTCAGAAGCTGCATTAAAAGTTGGAGCCGCGGTGGGCGCCACTTTAATCGCACTATTGCCGGCACCTGCAACCGACAGTAACAGATACGAAGTAATTTATGATTTTATCTTTATCTGGAATCCGGTTTCTGAAAATTTAATTTAATTTTAAACTTATAGCTTGAAATGTCAATGTCTGATGATGATTTCTCCTAGCCGAATTTTGGCTACATATTATAGTGTACAAGTGTGTGCACCCTCAATTCCCTTAATTAATTCAATGTCTACTCAGTAGTACTATAATTATTATAAAACTTCATCCAAGTATGAATTAAAATTTGGACCACTCCGTTCCGTAGTTTTATGTTATCTAGGCCCAAACAACTTTACAAGAGATTGCCTTTATTATTAGTATGAGTGAATCTTATTATTTTAATAACATTCACTCATTCTTGCTCCTAGCGATAGAAGATAATTAAAGCTTTGTCCTGATTTCAGCTTCAATAAAAAAACTATGCAATCAACATGCAAATCAGTTATTCTTGTGACGCTATTAATTTATGCATAAAAAAAAGCGTTTTTGCTTTAAAAAATGAAGCACTCAGAAAGCCTTTTGTCTTCCTCATATAAGTTTATAAAAATAATGTGTACCTGAAATCTAATTTACCCTTTTGCAGGCGGTGCTCACAAAAAAATAACAAAGGAGTTGATTAGGCAGGTAACTGCTATAAAATAGATTACAAATAGTAAATGTTACCTTGTTGAAAATTAAAATTAAATAAGCCTTTCTCTTAATTAGGCAGTTTTGATACTAACTGTGGAAAACAAAACGTAAAAGACTTTATACTACACCTGCTCAGAAAGTTGTTTTTTCTTTTCCAAACGTAACGTAGACAGTACGTCATTTTAGGCGTACTAAAATGCGGGACGGAAAACTATATGGAATTTAATTTCTCACGCGTTTAGCGGGAGAGTAAAGCATATGGAAATAATAATAATAATAATGATGTGAACATTCCACACAGCATCATCTAGCGTAAAAAAACCCATTTGTAACGTGTTTTTTTTTTAATATCAGTCGGGAGCTATGGTTATTTTCATAATAAGTCAAACAACAAAAAGTTTTTACTCCGAATCTGCCAAATGATATCGGCCTCTTCCGGTTTTGAAACAATAATTAAAAAAAAGAACCAAGTGAAAATCGCACGTGCGCGTTTGCTTCATTTGAGTTTAAAATTTGTTTTTACTCGAGTGATTTCCAAAATTCTAAAACGATGATTTTTCTCGGAGTTGGTTATTATAACTTTAAGTCAAGCTCAAATGACACGCTCGATAGGAATTGGGCATTTTCTCGCCTAGATGTACAATGTACCTTCTATAGAAAGCATGCTTATCAGATTATAATCCATATCCTACATTTTCATGCATATTCCTCTTATCATCGCATAGAAGTGACAAACCTACGTCGACTCTGACAAGACTATCTTCTCTACGACCTACATTTCTATTTCGCAGTCAAAGGTTACGTCTCTATTTCGCTCAAGGTAAGCAAGTGATATGTGACGCTCGCAGGTAACTTATCCTATTGAAATTCCGCCACAAATTACCTTTATTAGTTACGTTAACGGTTCGTTGCTAGCGCTGCATACCTTCGTAGTGGTACTACATTGGTTGGTAGTATGAGAGTTTATCAAGGTGTATACCGTGCCATACTAGACGGCCACGTTGACTGTAATTCAGCAGATCGCTACGCGCTGGGAATGATTGTGGTGTGGGTAAAAATTTATATGGAATAAAATTCGCTACGTAATGAGACGCTATGTATAGGGAGTCATTCGTGCGAAGCTAGTGACAAAAGCTACTAAAGAATAATTTTAATTATTGATAACCTGATGCACTAACAAGCTACAGTTTGCGATGAACAATTCATCAGGCTGTCATTAACTGGGACAGTAGCTGACCTGCATTCGAAAGGTCACCGCTTACAACTCCCGCTAGTTGTGTGGATGTGAATAACAATACTATAACAACAGCGTATAACAATACTAATAATAATGTGTGGATGTGTTTCATCAGCGTTACAATGTATTGTGTCAATTTGTTACTTTGGTATTGAATTTCAAAATATTGAAAAGGCTGAAATGTTGGTTTTTGTAGGTTACATACGCTTGAATCACGATTGTCTTAAGGCATTTTCGGGAAGCTATTGTTATTTCCTCGATATTTCCCTGATCTCTTTTGGTGGTGTTCTATGAAAGATATTAATCGGACAATTTAAAAGTTCTGTCTTATACGTCAATTAAAATGTAATTGCCCGATTTATCTTTTAACACATGCATAAAAAAGCCGTCAAAGGATTATTTACAGCTTTCAAAGGAAATGTCGCACGCTTTCGCATCTGCTACCTTCCCAAACCACACTCTAACGAAATATTTTCAAACCACTTATCACTAGGACCTAAACGTTAGTTGTACAAAAACATTAATACGAAGAGAAAGTACCAAACCTAAAGTCTTGAAATATGGAGGTCTACGAAACGCGCCAACAGGATCAACAAAAGCTCGGGTTCAAATACATAAATTCCGTATCTGCCCTGCGAAGGTTGCGAATAGTCCGCGGATAGAGGTGGCCTACAAGCGAGAGTACGTAGGACCGCTCGTTTGTGTGTCCAAAGTACCGCCTTAGAACACGCGTTGCGTTTATGTACATTTTGTTCGCTGTTTCAAGCCAACTAAAAATAAACCATTTGGAGTTGAGAATATTTAAATAATTTATATCTTATTATTTAATTTTGCGTATTTTGTTAGTATTGTTCACTTGTGTTTTTTTAGGTACGTGTTACTAAGTCTTTTATTTTATTAGTAGTGTTGGTTTAAATAAACAATTTTATTTTCTTTCTATTAAGTATCAGTCATCTAGTACCCATAACACAAGCTCTACTTAGCTTGAGGCTAGATGATGCTACGTGGATTGTCCAGCATTATTTTTTTTTTGCCTAAATCCGATTCGAATTTTAACCCCCGATGCGAAAAGAGAGGGGTCAATTTAACGTGTCTGTGTATCTGTCGGTGGTATCGTAACTCCCAAACGGATGAACCGATTTTCGTTTACTTTTTTTTGTGTCATAGGTAATTTTATCCCGAGTGTTCTTAGCTATGTTTCATGAAAATCTCGATGGTTTTAATTTTTTTTAACTTTGTTTTGTTTATGAGAACAAACAAAAACAAAATAACTGCTGTTAAAAAATATTTTTTTGAATAAGAAATTATAAAGCCATGTTTTACTACTACGCAGTCCAAGTTTTACAGGTACGGTCAAAGTTAGTAAATGCTTATTCGGGGTCTAAAAATCGGTTTTATCACTGCCAAGGGAATAATGCTACCGAAAACTTTGTATTGAAACATGTATATTTGAGTAGTGCAATATAAGTTATACTGCATTAAAAGGTAGATCGGCCATCCTAAAGGGTTTTGGTTCAGTGGATCGGAAAGATTTGTACGGATAGGATGGACAGATAGCCAGGAAACATCACTTGTGGTTGATTTATAGAAGGATTGGAAGCTTTGCCTTCCTTTCACATCAAATAGAGAATATTCTGTCACTAAAATATAGCGGGTTTCGGACCGCTGTCGACTCGTAGATTCGGTTTGAATTTTTAGCGTAACAAACTGTCAGTCGGTTCAGTATTCGTAGTTCAATAAACGAGATTGTGAAAGCCACTGACTCAAAAATAAAACATTCAATGGTTTTCTGGTGTTATTTTTACTTCATTCATACGCGTTGGCTTTACTACGAGCATATTCGCAATGAACTAGCTAGAATATGACGCGAGTCCAACAAGAAACACCCAAATGGTCAACAAAGTTATGAGAGCTCAATCAAGCTTGGTATATTCATTGGCTTTTTCCCTGTTACGTCGGGCGTCGCATAAGGAATAGACTATGCGGCTATGAATAGACCCAGACTCGTACAAAATACACATCTAAGTTTCCAAGACTTGTCGATCCTCGCTTGCATTTCTATCGTGAGCTTTCAACCCATTTGAACTTGATGAATGAAACCCGCGTTTGAAATTAAGCTGTGGTTTGTGTTTACTAAACATGAGCTTACGTATTTCAAGTCTTCTACTTAACAGGTATGTCTGGTACGATTAAAACTTAAGACGGCTTTAATAAATTTAAACCATGCGCACTATAACACGAGTAAGTACCTATAGTTAAAACACTGTAGGTACATACCTGTTAAAGTACTAGCAGTAAAACTGATTACATTAAGCAAATGTATTTCACGAGTATCTCAGGCTTAAAATGTTTTGGTAGTATAATTTTAAACCCAGCAAATAAAAACAAACGCAATGTTGAGACATCTTGTTTTCATTTGATAACACAAGTCGAAATTGATATGATAACCAAGTTTGAAATGAATAAACATCTAAAGTTATTAATCTGATTGACTTGTTAATAGTTTCACTCATTTATTAGCTTTCGAAATTTGTTCACTGAAGTGGCAATGTAAAGTTTTATTAAATAAATAAGTAATAATGCTCGACAATCCACACAGCATCATCTAGCTCCAAGCTAAGCAAAGCTTGTGTTATGGATACTAGAGGTAGATGACTGATGTACATATTATGTAGTATGTAGATGTGAATAATATTTACTACGTACATCAGAATAGTTTCTTATATTTGTTTCTTATATTTTGCGTAATGGTGAAATAGGCACTTAAATTTGTTCTATTGGACTCATGCAATCGTGTTCAACTCAGTAACTGGATTTAACGAACCATTTTTTCTGCGCATTGTAACACGAGCAACGAAGTTTACTTAAAGATTTGCAGAAGTATTGCATTGCACTTGTTTTTCTAGCTGATTGATCGCTTGTAACGAGGGGAAATAAAAATAAATACAATGTTGTCTTATAATATACTCACTTACAAACATATAAATGTATCGGTATAATGTACCGTCTATTGTGAATTGGTTTTTAGATCTTGTTTCTTACAAAGATCTTTTTAATCGAAACAACGAACAACTATAGGTACCTAACTATAAATTTTATGATTGTGTAACCAGATGGTCACACAGGCAAATTACGACCAAAAAATCGAAACAAATAAGAACAAAAAATAAATTATATTAAAAGTTAAATTATAAATAAATAAATTACATTAATTATATTTATAATTAAAACAATAAAGTTAACTGCAGACTGTTGTAAACAATCTACAGGTAGATCAACTGACCCATATCATAAAAATACAATGTATTACAAATTCATCATTAAATTAAATATCACATGTATAATCATAGTAGTTAGAAGACTGGATGGGCAACTGACTTTTCAATATGGAGTGCAGAAAAGGTCTATTACAGAGCAGTAATGGCAAAATACTGAGATGATGATGATTAGTTTTATGCTCAAGACCAACACGAGCTTCTTGCCGTAAACTGAGACGGGTTAAGTAATTTTTCATGCTGTCAACCATCCCGTCCCATCTTCTACGATGCGCCACTTTCGTAGCTATCTTGCAACCGAAGTACCATTTAACGTAGCGTCAAATATTTCGTAGCACGTAGCTCGTAGAACTTCGTAGCATACTCGTAGACGGATTTGTCATTGATTATGATACAGATCATCCCGTGTAGCTTTGCCTTGTGCCACCATAGGATACGTGGCTTCAACGAATCTAACGTGGCTTCAAATATTTTGTAGCACGTAGCTCGTAGGGCTTTGTAGCTTAGGTGTAGACATTATATGTAATTGAATTTTACACAAAAACTAACGAAAAAGTACATTGGCCTTGCCTTGTGCCACCACAATTATGGGATACGTGACTTGAAATATTTCGTAGCACGTAGCTCGTAGAGCCTCGTAGCTTACGCGTAGATATAGTATTTGGGATCGATTTTTTTTCAGAAATCAAACGAAAAAGTAAATTGGCCTTGCCTTGTACCACCAACGCCATGGGTTAAGCGATTTCTACGAATCTTACGTGGCTTGAAATATTTCGTAGCACTTAGCTCGTAGAGCCTCGTAGCTTACGCGTAGACGGATTTGACACCGAAAATACGAAATTTTTTGCTTTGCCTTATACCACCATTGGATAAATGGCTTCATCAAACTATTCGCAGTTCTAATAATTCGTAGCGCTTAGCTCGTAGCATGCTCGCTAACTTTTAATTTTCATTTCATTAGCACAGAAAATAACGAAAAAATTGCTTTGCCTTGTGCCACTACTAACACAAAACGTGGAAATCTTTCTAAGCTAAACGATAGTAATATTTTTTATAAGAAACGCAGTTTCAACATTTTCAACGAACAAAAATTAAATACCTATTTCGTGGCACGTAGCTCCCATCGTTTTTTTGCATAGATCCTTGACTCATAGACTAACTAGCCATTAAAGAAAAAAAATAAAAAAATAGTTTGCCTTGTACCACTATAGCATGATCTCAGAAGAACGACGACGTCCACTGCTGGACATAAGCCTTTTCCAAAGATCACCACAATTACAGGTCTTCTGCTGTTTTCATCCAGCGGTTTCCTGCGACCTTCATCAGGTCGTCGTTCCACACTGTGCCTTCCTTCCTGTACGTGATCGCCACTCGAGAGTCTCAATACCATAGGATAGGTGGATTCAAATCTTTCTTGGCTGACCGTAAAGCTTCAAATGTTTCTCGCTGGTAGAGTCAGCTCGGCAGTCTGAGAGCGCGGTTGGGTGCCGCCGGCCGCGCGCGTTCGCATCCCAAGATCTCGAGTTCAACTTCACTTTTGTGTCGGTTTAGTTTAAAAGGATTGTTGTGTTGTAAGTACCTATTTACTGTTGAATACCTATTATTCGATTGAAGAAGATAATAATTATTGTGATAGATAGGGAGGTATTAAATAGGAGATAGGTCGTGAAAACTTACAAAAAGTATTTTATATACTCTTTTAATTTCTGCGGTAGGATAGCCCAAACAATCGGCATTGTTAAACGTGTCACAAATGTAAGTGATGTGAGTTGTTAATTATTTCAAATCCGTAATGGCAATTGACTTGTAACAGATCAATCACGAAATCTTCGTCGTTCAATCTTTGAATTCAAGACCACGTTTATTCGTGTAATCAATTCTGGATTCGAATGATTTATTCCTCTTAAAAGTTCTTGTTTTTCAGGTAGGGCAATTATTAGCAAACTGAATAATGTATGTTAGGCATCTTGTTGAAAACAAGCGCGAGGTCAACACGCTGGTGCCCGGTACCCAAAGCGAGAACGGAAGGAAGAGAAGAATTAAGCCCCGTGTAAAAATATGTAAATCAACCATTTCTCATTTCCATATCGGATTATCTTTAGGATTCCGGTTTGTATGGTTATATAATTTGGTAAAACCGTGGATGCCGTGACAATGATAGTTATGGTAGATTTTTGTTTTCTGAGACAATGAGCTATAATTTTCAGGCTTTTCTTTTCTAACACTAGAAAAAGTAGGTCCAAAGGAAAATTAATAAATAAATATAAAAAAAACAATCAATTGCCTGTGAATCCAGCTTCGTTAAAAATACGTAGGAATCTCATGCATATTAAGAACGTTATCAATTTTTCATTTAAATATTGATATGAAACTCACTATGAAAATAATTTTATGTACTGAATACGACTTTAAAAATTCACAAAAGGTTAAATTACTTTTGTGAATTTTTGATGTCATTAAAATGTTCTATATTATATTCTCTATTCGGCATCGTGTATTTTTTCTATATGTATGTTCGTCGATTTCCCCGTCAATCATGTACCGATTATGAAAATTCTTTCGTTATTGTATAGATAATGATTTGGAATTGGTCCCATAAAAGTGTTATTCCCAAAATAAATAAAAATAATAAATAAATAATGCTGGACAATTCACACAGTATTATCTAGCCCCAAGCTAAGCAGAGCTTGTGTTATGGGTACTAGATAACTGATATATGTACTTAATACAATACACTACATAGATAGATTTCTATGTACTACATAGAACAAATTTCTGCAGATCGTACACAAATGTTTCGAGGCGGGAATCGAACCCGCAACCTCCAGCGTCGCAGGCGGACCTTCGCCCGCTGCGCCACGGGGCTCGTCAAAAAAGATTATTATATAACCCGTCAAGCTTAAAAACAACATGATCCTTTAAAAAAATCATGACTAGCTATATTTACATGACAATTTTGGTGATATCGTCGCCAATTCTTAATAGATTTTGATGATTCTTTCGTTGTTGTGTAAAAGCTAATTTTGCGGTGGTCCCATAAAAATTATTTTCTTGTCGGATAACTATTTATCCCGCAAAATTTAAAAGACAGTGTGAAATTTAAGGAATTTGAAGTCGGTTTTAGTTATTTTTAAACAATCAAATTATGATGGAATGTGTTCGAAATGAGCAATTACATAGATGTATCTTTGAAAATTAGCAGTTAAGAGTTACATGTGTTAGGAGAGGTAAGACTCAACTCAACAAATTGGCTTCTGTATAACAGTACCTATTTAATGTGTCCAAAATCAAATTATACTCACCATAAGTTATTTTATCTAGACTTGGGGAAAAGCTAATTATTTTGTTATTCTTTGTTGTCTTGTCAGGACGAAGGAGACAGTGTCCTTCTATGTGAATAAATAAAAAAATAAATTTACTCTTGTACCACAAAAATGCAGCATATTCAACGTCGAGTGTACTTATGACCAGGGAACTTATGACTTAATAACTTAACTTATCCGGCGCAGCGCATCAGCATTGCCATACAGAGCGGGGTATTGATATGCTCAGTTGAGCTACCTGTACTTTCAAGGGCTCTCAAGAAGATATTGAAGAAAACTTACTACCTAGTAAATCTACGTAGTCGTAGGTACATACGAGTACATAACATAGTCATGTTTGTACTAAGTAAGTATTCCTTCTATTTAAAAGAAATCTGCTTTTATAAAGTTTAGGTGAAAACGTTGGCAATTAAACTTTTCCACCGAGTGTAACCTAGTCCTAAATAAGTTTAAAAAGTTCTCTTTGAAGCTATACATTTTTGAAAATATACGTGTTAACCTTCAACGCACATCACGCTGAAGTTCTTTTCACATCGGACCGCAGAAATTTTGACCAAAACGTTGATCTTAGTTTACCAATTTAACATGAAGTTTGGAGTGAAGTTGGAAAGGCCATGTTCCACTAAATGCAAGACTTTGGTCCAAGCCACGTCTTCACAAACTTTCGCCACCATACTTATATTGAATTACTAATAATTTATGATTAATATTTCCTCTTTTTTGAACTTACCAGCTTCTACCTGCGGCTTTGCACGATCTTGGATCAAAACTAGCCTATTATTTGAGGCAGAGTGATTGTGTTTTATGTACATGTACGCTAAATTTTATCTTGAACTGTATCGGGGCAACACAGCCTTAGCGACGCTTCTGATAGTATTAATATGGATCGGTTGAGCTTCCTCTAGTTTGTTTGTAAGAGTCTGTAATTAGCTAACTACTCTCTTTCTCTTCTATCTATAGACTTAATAGAAACATGATGCGATTGTTATCAAGCCTAACCAATTAACATACATCATTGGGCATCGAGATATTACGGTTTCAACTATTATATATCGTAATACCTCGCTAGCATAACCTAGCATTGTTTCTATTACCATATGTAAATAGAGATTTACATAGATCTGTTTCATTATGAGGACCCAATCTGCATTCAAATGCATTATCACGTTTCTGTCAGATATGTTACACATTCTATAAACAGAATAGAACACTAACCCTTTTAGAAAAGTACATAGAATCTGTCAAAAAAGCAGTTGCTAAGCAGAATTTCTTCTAACTCTTAAAAGATCTAGTAGTCTATGGATACACTCGAACTATAAAATTTGCTTGTAGGTATACCGTAAACAGGCTTGCCATACAACATGGCGGCTTTACCAGAACGAACCAGTATAAAACCATAAAGCATTTACCACAAAACATGGTCAAACTGACCGCGACATGGAATAATAAGTTTTTATACTAACTCTACGATACGGGCTCTTCCATATACCAAGGAGGTTTTATTTTTTCATTGCTCTGACTTACCGAAGAAAACCTAGAAGAAAACAAATTACTCTTAATGGTGGTGTTATTTCAAAGATAATCGGCCCATTAGCAGCAACGTCGATTAACGCATAATGTATGAAAACTTTTGTCGAAAACGTTAATATAAATTTAATTGCCTGATTATCTTTTTGAAGAACGTATGTCTTTGCTTAAAATTAGTGATTTATGAATGGTGTAGTAAAAACAACACTCAGATAAACGAAGTGGCAATAACCCTAATTTGAAATGAATTTTTCGTGATTTTAATATTTATCAGGCTTTATCTATGTAAATTTATTTTTCCTCGTAAAAAGTCACCAGTGGGCTCTAAATTCTGTGTGGGGTTTTCAAAGATTAATTTTCAGCAGCCAACCATAAAAACAAATGGCACTACGGCTCCACCTACCTGGCTCTCTACTTACGAAAATATTGCATAGTTGAGTTACATGACCGATTTTCTACATGATCCAACGTATTTTTTTCTAAATTAAAGTTTGTGAAGGTTTGGCATAAGACAACATCAATATACTGAATGGATCGGATTAAGAATTTGCATAAATGTAGTTTTAGGAATATCATTATACCTAGTAGCATCGATATAAGTTAACTTCGGGAGATTGGGTACTAGCTCCTCGAAAGTAGAAGGCTCAAATTAGGTGCAATAAGGTCCACCCACCTCAGACATAGTCGGACCGGTGCCACCGGCGTTCGTGTTTCGCGTTCGTATTGTTGTCTCGGTCGCACTTCGGTCTAGATACTTCTTTTCGTCTTTGCTATTCATTCGGTACCTAGGTATAATTCCAAAAGAAGGAAAAAAGGAAGCGTGTCTTTGCGTTTAGTTGTAACACAACACAGGCCATTTGTTGAGTTAGCGCTGACGTAACATAGCGAGAACGTAACATATCTACCGAATTTAACCTACATAAATCTATGTATACTTGTTTACCGAAATTTACCTACATAAATCTAGGGCTACTTTTTATCCGGGATTAAAGCTTGCGAAGACGAGACTTACGCCCGAAGTCTCCCTTGAACAGAATCAGCCGACTTAATTATTATAAATCCATGAATATTAATTAAAATTTTAAATGAATGGGTCGTAAGTAAACAATGCACGTTACCTCCGAATCACTGAGCTAGAGTTTCACGTTCAGTTTAGTTTGTATTTGCACCGGTTCCCAAAATGATTCAAAAGCACAAATAAGCAATTAATATCCACGTGATGTTAATTGGCCATCTGGCTTGTGGGTCCAGCGCAGCGCAATAATGTAGTCAAATATTGCAATTTTGAATTCAAAGAACGAGTTAATCCCACTTCGGACCACAGTTTAATGAATCCTCACCTCACCTCAACGGCCTATATTGGTCCACTGCTGGACGCAGGCCTCCCCTTGATAAGCGCCTCATTGGCTTTTATCTCATGGGGGGTAGTGCCCATAATCCGCAAGATGGGCATGCGGGTTGGGGATCGCAGTTCGGTGGTAGAATTGTTCTACAGGGGGTGCTGCTGTCCGCCCCCTGTGGATATCCCTAAGTCGCCTCTTACGACACCAGCGAGAAGAGTTGGGGTGGTGTAAACTCTAAGCCGGCACCACACGGCCACGATGTTACATCACGCGGTCCGAAATGAGGAATTCAAATTAAACGCGTTAAAAACAAGTAAATACATTTGTGTAACGAGCGTTACGATTTTTACTTGCTTTAATTTTTAAACAGTAAATCTACAAAGAGCTACATGGTACGAGGCGCTTTTGGCTGTTTCAAATTAGCAGTGCCTCTGTTTTTCTCGCACGTGAGCCTGAACCCGTCTCTTAAATGTTTTCTAAGATTTTCAGGCCTACCTTGCGTGAAATTAGGCACTTTATCTCTGGAGAGTAAAATACCTGGTAGATAAATAAGATGACTTCTAGGTTTTAGGAAGGTATCTGGCAAAAAAAAACGATATATACAGCGATATGAAGAAACTAATCAATGTGTTTCAGAAGTTTTTGAACTAACGGGATCCGAACACGTTAACTATTCATCTATTGATTTTGTTTATTTGCTTATAATCCTGTCGTGACAGCTAGTTTACGTGCAGCAGTGTCATCACTCCAGTCAGCCCCAGTGACCACGACTGAGCAGACAGACAATCCTGCTAAAACGTCGATAAAATAAATGTCTTAAATACCCGTAAATTGTTCAATAAAAATGTAATGTTCATCTAAAAAGCTTTATGCTGTAGATTACTGAAACTTGCTACAGTTTAGGCTTTATGTTGACAAATGAGGTCGATATCAACATTGTAGCATCGCATCTCTGCTCCGCAACCAAAATCCATTCATTTAATCTTGTGACACCAGCCATAATTTAGACCGTGTAAAATTTCCGAAGCTTGAGCATTATTTGTGGTATCACCGGATAATCAAGAACCGGGAGACTGATAAATGCCTGTGGAACTCGGGGAACTCAGGACACAAGAGGCTGAGCTCTGTGGCAAATCTTGCGAAACTTGGATAATGTTCCTCAAGTGTGTTGTTGTCTAGAAGGGGAATTACTCCCGGGCCTTTTCTCTAATACTTGCCGAACAAAGTTCTTTTACAAAAACTCATTTGACTCGATTGAAAGAACGTAAATGCAACTGTCAGTCGAACCTTTGATTTGCGTTTAGGAGCATTGATAAGAGTAAGTATAAATTACAGTTTTGGTTCATAACAGATATATCATTTTTTCTTCCTCATAAAAAGTCATTTCAAACCTCGGATGAAACGTGAAATATTCTCACCGTCTTCTGATAAGCGATCACCAGGACAACATTTTTTCGATGTAATTACCTACTACTAAATATTTAAACGACTAACATGTCAATCAAAGTCCTACATTCTAAGTCCATAGTTGTTCACCTATAAGAATCTATATATATAAAAGAAAGTCGTGTTAGTTACACTATTTATAACTCAAGAACGGCTGAACCGATTTGGCTGAAAATTGGTGGGGAGGCAGCTTAGAACCAGGAGACGGACATAGGCTATGTTTTATCCCGGAATTACCACGGGAACGGGAACTACGCAGGCGAAGCCGCGGGCAGCAGCTAGTTTCCTATAAGTGTAAGTTGTTTTGGGCTTATGATCATGGTCTCTAATTTTCGGTAAATAAATTTCTTAAAATAAATCGAATCCTATTTTACCTATCTATATGTATATAATATATTTTTTCCTCTTGGAGTCGAGACCCTAGGTCCGTGGGGAACTGAGGCTTCTCGGGTTTTAAAAAAAAATTCTGAGCGTCTGGTCGAAGCGACGCGTGACCCGAGAGCTGGTCAGTATCTGGCACAGCGCATCAGCATTGCCATACAGCGGGGCAATGCAGCCAGCGTCTTGGGGACGCTTCCGACTGGTATTGCTATGGATCTTTGAGCTACCGGTAGATTTTTTGCAACAGTCTGCAGTTAGCTCAATGGTTTCAATAGCAATTACTAGTTCTAATTTATTTCTAATATTTTAATGTAATTATCTTTGTGCATAAAGGCTTCTGCCCTTTCAATATAATAATTATATTAATCTTATTTCAAAACGAACGATTATCTATCTCATTTGTCCCATTGCTGGGTCTTAGGTGGTATTTTACGAAATTCTGAGGATTGGGTGGCCTAATTTCGAGGCCTATTTCGACACAACCTCGCGTGAACACAACTTGCTCACCTAAAAAGGTATGGTATGACAAACTGGATATCCTTATGCAAAAGAACGACACCTATTAGATTCATTCATTGAGCTACCGGTAGATTTTTTGCAACAGTCTGCAGTTAGCTCAATGGTTTCAATAGCAATTACTAGTTCTAATTTATTTCTAATATTTTAATGTAATTATCTTTGTGCATAAAGGCTTCTGCCCTTTCAATATAATAATTATATTAATCTTATTTCAAAACGAACGATTATCTATCTCATTTGTCCCATTGCTGGGTCTTAGGTGGTATTTTACGAAATTCTGAGGATTGGGTGGCCTAATTTCGAGGCCTATTTCGACACAACCTCGCGTGAACACAACTTGCTCACCTAAAAAGGTATGGTATGACAAACTGGATATCCTTATGCAAAAGAACGACACCTATTAGTAACCTACTTATCTAACTATTCCATCGCACTAGGTACTAACGCCTCGACGACACTTGTACACTTCGCCTGGAGGGCACTTTGCGCTCTGTCGCCTGTCGCCCTAACAACTCGAAACTCTACTCTAGAGCACCCTGTGTAACCACTGGAGCTTGACTATGTTTACCAATACGTAATGAACTAGTCTTATGAGCATGAAGTCAATCAAATGAAGTATAATTTTGCTACCAACTTTTATCAGGGTATATGTTTGTACGATCTGCAGATATTTGTTCAGGGTGTTCTGGATGTTTTCTATGTAGGTATAATAAAAAATATCTATCTGTGTAGTGTATTGTATTAAGTATATCAGTTATCTAGTACCCATTACAAAAGGTCTGCTTAGCTTGGGGCTAGATAATGCTGTGTGAATTGTCCAGCATTATTTATTTAATTTTACTGCAAAAACTGTTGTAGTTTGACGAATTCAGTAACGTTGGTGTTCTTCCAACACAAACAAGGTTCGTAATTAATCGTCTCATTTTCATAATGAGTAAGATAACTAAGGTAAGGAAACAGGGATTATATAATATCCCAACAAATTTACGACTTCGACTTCGGGACTTGAACCCGCATCCTTCCCTTGAATTTTTGGGATATTATTTGATTTCTTAGAAATTACCCTGAGTGTGAGGGATTATGCACTATAATCACCTTATGAATCTCACCTAAGGAAAGAAGAATTCAGCGATGAGGTCTAGTTTCTATCAAAAACAAGAAACTATAGGTTTTTGGCGACTAACTGTCTCGGACACAGAGGAGCATCGAAACAAATAAGTCTATTAGTTATAACAGTCTGCTTAACCAAGTCATATACAAGAACACTACAAGATTAAGTACAAACATGGACTTGGCTCGCCGGCACTGCCATGCTCTCAGCTCAGTTGACCGTATCAACACAGCTTAATGTATTGTAGTTATTACGGAGTCTACCCACCAAAGTCGCCAACTCTGCCGACATAGCCCGGAGAGTTGATATCGGCAACATTATTTAGAATCGACAATGTCCGCGACAAATGTCAGCAAGGAGCACCGGTACTATGTCCGCGATACTCAACGACTTGTTATTACAAAAGTGACTGATTTCGTGCTACCAACAACCCGGCGACACAACCGCTTTGGTGTGTTAGATAGTTGTGAAGCCGTCGCACAAGTTGTCGATCAAACTACCAACAGCCAAACCGCCGGACTGTGTCGGCGGCTCTGGCGACTTTTATCTGTAGACTCCTTTAGGCTTATGCTATCGTAGAGCATTATCGGTTCCTCAATATTGGTATTTTATATAACGGCAGATGAGTCAACCCGAGGGAGACGCACGTAATTTATCAACTAGCGGGGTACCTCGCAATGTGAAATGTCATCGAAATGGAACGTGTGAAAACCCCTTATGGCGCTTTTTATGCCTCTTATGGGATTTTTTGTCACAATAATATTATGTAGACGGGATATAATGTTATCTTTTGTGAACACGGGGTTATTATTTTGTAGAAACAATGATTCACGGTTACTCAAACTTTACACAGAATTTTTATTTGCTGACTGACTATTTCGTTTGCCAAGTTTTTTTTGTTGATTTGGAGATATAAACAGTTTTTTAGTTGATAGCTATTGTTTCGGAACGGATACAATTGTTCGGACCAATTTCTGAGAGATCCTTTCCCTCTATTTTTTGGCCTACTACCAAATGAACACATTTAAGTTTGACGTCGTAAAGCAGGCAATATTTTTTTACAAAAACAACGGTTGTTGTCTACTAGTACAGATCCTGTCTCTAACTGTAGATTACCTCGAGTCTTCCCATTATTTCCACACCCCATGAAAGCAATAGAACGCATGAAACACTGGCTACGAAAAGGGAATCGAATGGTTTCTTTCTCATCAAAGAATGAGTTTACCAACTGTGGTACCAGGCATTGCCTCAATTATGATTTTTATAGTTGTATCACAAATTTGTAATACTTACCTATTAATTATTATGTTCGCAAGCAGCAAAAAAAGCATAAAAATAGTTGTCATTTAATAATAATAATTCTGGACAATCCACACAGCAACATCTAGCCCCATATTAAGCTACTCAAAGCTTGTGTTATGGGTACTAGATAACTGATATATTTAAAACATTATAGATATTTTTTTTATGATACATAGAAAGCACCCAGACCAACGGAACAAATTTCTGCAGATCGTACACATATTTGCTGAGAAGCGGTGTCTAGAGCGCTTGCCGATGCCATTTATTTATTATTTATTAAATTTATTGGAAAATCAACGGATTAAACTAACGTGAAATTACGTAATAATATCAGAGAGCCAATTAAAGATTTTCACGTATAGTATATTTATTCATTCACACATTATTAACTGGTAGGTTACCTGGTAGGTATCTATCAGCCACGTTCATACAACCGACATTAATACACTGCTCTAATTTTCAAGCATGTTGATATAACTTTCTATTTTCCCCATTCACGTTTTTCCGAGTGGTTACCGTCCACACTCCGCTGTGTGGAAACTGCCCCAGGCAATAAACACAGCAAAATAAAGGTAACGGACGCTTTTTGGGATAAAGCAGGTAAATCGCTTTTTACTTGCTGAACGAATATTGAATAATTTTTGGCCCATGAAATTCATTTTATTATATTTTACTGACTTTATGGATACTTAAAAACTTTCCGCTTTTAGATCGCGGGCGATAATTATTAAATGCTGAACAAACCGACAAAGCTGCAATCAAGTAATGAAATTCAAATGGTATCTATAAATTCGTGGGCTTTGCTTTTTTCTGTCGACATAACCTTATCGTTAAGTGTCAATTAGCTTCTTTGTTTACCATACGCCGTTGTATCATTGATATCCATTGTTTTGTACCTAGTTTGGTACCAAGCTGTGAGGTGCTTAGAATTTGTACCACCCCAACTCTTCCCGTAAGAGGCGGCTAAGGGATATCTATCGGGGGCGGGCAGTAGCGAATCCTGCAGAACAATTCTACCACCGAACTACGATCCCCAACCCGCATGCCCAGCGTGGAGATTATGGGCATTACCCTCATGAGATAAACGCCCATAAGGCACTTATTAGGGGGAGGCCTGTGTCCAGCAGTGGAGCAATACAGGTTGTTGAGGTTGAGGTGTGTTTGGTACCCAGACTATCCGAAGTTTCTTGGCCACACAACTTTGTCATGGTTTGCCGCTTGCCACCCGCGTTTTGCATGACTGCAGTCTAGCGAAGTTCTCGGCTCGCGTAAAGGACAAACTGTGTTGAGGCAATAAGAGGCTTAGCGGAGCACAGCGAGGCGAGTATTGCAATATCACGTTCCTCATGTACCTAGTTACATGTAATATTGAGCGCATGAGGCCTTGTGTGATATATTTTAGGTGATTGATGACATGAAATTAGACATGGAAGAAAACCTCTGTGAAAATCTTTACCTTAGAAACATCCTCCACCTGTACGCACAGGTGCAACATCGTGACATATCATTTTTCGTGTCTCATCAATTCATCATCTCTGATGTCGATGACAGAAATTCCATCGATCAATATAAACTTTCAATAGCTTCTTTATAGTTCTCAAGCATAAATATCAATTTCCAAAGACGGATCACTCAAACCATAACTTTCAAAGTGCACTTATTCAAAACTTTCATCAATATAAAACGATAAAGCGGTGTAATAAAAGTTGCTTGACCGCAACAGACGTGCTGTGCCAATTTCAAGTTTGATGCAATATTTTCAGGCTGCTTGATTCAGAAACGTGTTACTCGGATGAGTTAGTAGACATAATAATAATATTGCTGGACCACACAGCATTATCTAACCCCAAGCTAAGCAGACCTCGTGTTATGGGTACTAAATTACATTTAATTCAATACATTACATAAATATACAGGGTGGTTTTTTGAGAAGGGCGGTGATGGCCAAGTCCGAAACCACGAGAGTTAGAGTAAAGTCGTGAAAGGAGTCATGCCCTCGATTTATATATAATAACTGCATATTTAGTTTTTTTAAACCTTTTACCTTCTTTTGACGGAAATCGTCAAGAATGATTTTTCAAAAAAAGACACCTGTATTATTAAACACTGAATTTTGTTGCTGATAAGGATCAATCTTTGCAAAGACATGTATTACTAAAAATAAAAGGAAAAAGGAAATTCTTACAAATTATTTTTAAAACTCATCTCGATTTCCTTCAAAAGTAAATTATAAAAAAAAACTAAATATGCAGTTATTGTTTTCTTATAAATCGAGGGCATGACTCCTATCGCGACTTTTCTCTAACTCTCGTGGTTTCGGACTTGACGATCACCGCCCTTCTCAAAAAAATCACCATGTATATATCGTTTTTTATTACACATCATACCTCACGTCATATACCTAAGTTTTACCCTGAACGCCTCAGACATCTCGGAGTCTTGAAAATATTTATGATTCAACTTCATTTCTACTTTAACTTTTGAGTTTCAAGTCGGTCTACACCAGCGGTCTCGTATGTTTGGCTAAACTTTTATTTTACTTCGACTTATGAGACCAACCACATCATTTATCCTTAAAGCTCTTGTTCCAACGGTAAAAATAAATGAAATGAAAACTACGAGATTTTCGGTACGAGTAACATAAATGGCAAATGGCCTCGCCGAGTTTTCGGCATCCCTTCGCAATCATAAAATATTGGTAAACTCGGAAATGAACTGAGATTGTTATTGGTACAGCTAACTTTTAAAAGCTGAATTTGCTTCGTGAACTCAATTAGAAGTGTAGGCTGTATTTGATTTCATCTAAAAATATTTTAATACAGCCAAAGGGCCTTGGCTTTGCCAATTAATTCATCTGATTTCAGTACTACAATCATAAAGTAAAAACACTGTTGTTCTTCTATGGGTAGAATGGTACAAACCGCAATTGGCATGGTATGAATATTAGTTTACTTAAATTGACATCATGTCTTAGGTTCAGGCGGAGAATATATAATAATACTAACGTTCAGGTTATCTACGTTCACACTTTTAGATACCTTAGTGATGTGAAAATAAGTTGTAAGTCTACAAAATATATCGCTCGCTTCCGATGGGACTTGAACTAGCGTCGTTGCTGGCAAAGCTCTACCAATTGAGCAACTGGAAAACAAAGCTTTTGATGAGCATTTTCATGCGAAAATACACGTGATTTTAAAAACCACGTTTAAACGAAATTATCCTCCCTGTCAAAAGAAAGGTAGCATTTTAATTGAGATAAGAGGTGTCACAGCAGAAAGGTCAGAGCAGAGCATTAACTTGTTTCCAACTCGTAACATGTGATTAAAACTTGGGTGGAAGCTTCTACTTAGTACCGTTTTTAGTATGCATTAACAATTTTGTTTGAAATACGGTACGGCAAATGCTAATCCAGAGCAAAATTAAAGGTTTTCGGTTTTTTGTTCTTTCTGTGAGGTACATTTCACCGTAGTGAAAAGTACCTGATTAATTTTTGTGGAATTCATACCTGATTAATTTTAATTAATTTCATACCTGATTAATTTTTTTGGAATTCACTAACATAATAATTCAACAATAACTCGTTATTAGAGATTATCTAGATGATGCCGAGGTTTCCGCTTACTAAAGAAATAGGGTTAGGAGGTGATTAGGCATTATTTCCTTATATTTTCACAAAGACGGGAGAATAGAGGCCCGCAACACCTCGTTAACCGGCTATTCTACCCTTCGGGTCTGGCCTCTGCTTGTGTAGAGGGCGAGAGAAAACATTTTCCTAAGAAAATACACGTTGGAAACACACTACAATTACCTTTACAGCCCTAAAGATTTGCTTAAAGGTTTTGTGCTTTTACAAGGTGTTAAGCTGCTTTTCAGCAGAATGTGTAATGTGAAGTGATCATGCTGCCCAAATTATATTGTAAAATTTTAGATCTCATATTTATTTACTAAATAGAACGTCCATTTTAATGCCTCGTTAGCGTGAAGCTTATCGTCTCATAAATACGTAATTAATTAAATTAATTGTAAATACTAATTATATTATAATTTTCATTGAGAATAAAGGCTTCAGCCCGATAAAAAAAAAACGTAATTAATTGTATCTAGTATGAATTGGTCCCAAAATGCAATTTTGTTATATGAGGACAGTTTTGTGACTGTTCAACTAGCCCATAAATTCTATCTTATCTTTTGTTAAGTTTTCTTAAAAAACAACAGCTTTTTATGGCTTCTTGTAAGATACGCCGTGTCTCGCACCATGACCCATTAGTTAATGGGCTTAATAGCACTCAAGGAACAAATAAGAAACGACCCCTTCCTCGACACGAGTACTCTATTGATTACACGTAGGCGTTGATGGCACGAGGAATCTTTTATTTTTATAAAGTTATTGCATAAATTATAACATTAAGCATGGCATTTTCCTACGCAATTCTGCTTATCATTAGAAAACTAATAAATGGAAACTAATCAATACTAAGTGGGGTTGCACAATACCAAAACACAGAAGTTGTCGTTTACTACCGCTGATTTGTCAAAGTTGTAGCTAAAATGCAAAAAAACACTCAAAATCATTCGAAAACTATAATCGGGTTCGTATGAAACTATCGGATCTCATACTATGAAAAGTAGTTCCTCGTCGTATCCGGTAGAGCCTCTGCAAGGCGCTAAATGTAATGATAACCTTCTAACAGAATCTTCGACCACGGCCGCCAGTCTCAACGGAGACTAGCCAGGTGCGCAGGATATATTACACTTAGTGCCCAAGTGTGTGCGCAAACACAGATGCACTCTCTAGTCCCTCACTCTCATAATCCTATGGGACCGCTAAATGTATGGAAGGGAAACGAAAACTTCTATAGTTTTCGTCAACTCAAAACAGTTACGATGTGTACGGTGTGTCTCTTCTGAACGAACAAACACAAAAGTAGGCAAAACTTTTACAACTTAGTAAAGAGAGCAAAATTGCTGATTGAAAATGGTAACCATGAAAACTTAATGGGCTCTGCAACACATGCGGTGACGACTGCCGACCGTCGAGAATTGGGTCATAAAATTTTTGCAGCACATAAAACGCCGTTATAAAACGCCGGTGTTAAACCAAGTTTGAACCGAAGTGTGCCAATCTCCGGTAGAAAATACATAGATAATACTGCAAGCTTCGAACTAGCGCTGCCAAGAGTGATAGCATCAGCTTGAATGAACTCTTTCCATTTATCAGGAGCATACATAACATTGAATTTGGTTTGCAAAGTTTTCAAATACTTTTGAGTTTTTTATGGATCTTTAGCTTATCGACAGGAACTCTATTAAAATAAATAGGAGGCATCTGTCGAAGTGCATTTTATTGTCGTTTAGTTCGGTATCTACCTAACTACATAGTAGGTACGTTATCTACCATTTTTTATATTGATAGCGATTCCTGATTATGATGATTAATCCTGACTGCTCTAAAATAAGAACTTTAAGATTTAAAGCTAAGCTTCTATTTTCGTGTTTCCACTTTCCAAGAGAGATTTCCCCGGCGACGTTTGCTCTAAAACTTTCTTCTTTTAAAAGTGGTATCTTTCTAAAGCACACAAGAGGCTATATTAAAATCAAAAATTAAACTGGTAATCTTGAAGGAGAATTGGCTAATTAGGTAAAGGTACGCGTACTTATGTTCATCAATTTTCGAGGTAATCAGTGAGCGAGAACGCACGCTCAGCATAATTCGAAGGCAAGATTTCAGACGTTGATAACGTGACTAACGAGTATTAATGACGTGCTTTGCTCAAAGCTTCTCGCTATTACCACACCAGCTATGCTAAATGCTTTGTTTATCATCATAACTGTGTTCATATCCCATCACTCATAACCATAACACAACATGGTACAACACAGAAAAATAGCTTCTTAATCAGTAGAAGTTAACTAAAATAAACAACCAATAGTCAAAATTAAAGCGAAATAAATTCAGAACCAGGGTCTTGAGTTCAATTATAGAGACGTGATTCGTGCCGTCTCATTTTTGTATGGGATTTACGTAGTTCCCTGTCCGAACGAAAAATAAATAAATAATGCTGGACAATTCACACAGGATTATCTAGCCCCAAGCTAAGCAGAGCTTGTGTTTTATGGGTACTAGATAACTGATATACTTAATACAATATACTAAATGTATAGATATTTTTTATTATACATAGAAAACATCCAGAACGCCCTGGACAAATGTCTGCAGCTCGTACAAACATTTGTCCCGAGGCGGGATCGAACCCGCAACCTCCTGCGTCGCAGGCAGTCCTTCGCCCGCTGCGCCACAGATGTCGTCGATAGAGGCGATGTACCAAATCCAATGACAAAGAAGACGTGACGATCAAGTCTCAATTCTGTCGCCAACCGGACTCAAGGCCGTGGTTCTGAATTTATTTTGCTATAATTTTCTTGAGTCTCTAACTAAGTTTGCTTTCATTTTAGTTGATGTCTACTGATTATGAATCTATTTTCTGAGTTGCGACAGGTTATGTTGAGTGAACTTTTGCACAAAAAATCTAATTAAGTAAAGCTATGATGCTAAAAAGGTATATTCTCGCTCACTGATTACCTCGAAAATTTATGAACATATGTAAGTACTTAAGTAAGAATGGTCAAGCCTTTACCTATGGGTAAAGGGCATCAAATCTGTTCAGAAAATAAAAAATTTTACCCAGTAAAAGTCTCACGGTTTTCGAGTTATTGGACGTTTTAAAAACACATTGACAAAATTCCTTGATTTGTAGCATCGAAAAGAATGGACAAGGGTTGGACAAGGGTAAAAAAATTAAAAATTTCTAAACTGTCCAATAACTCGAAAACCGTGAGTCTCTTGCTGGGTACAACTTTTTATTTTCTGGGCAGTTCTGATGCCCCCTACCCGTAGATAAAGGCTTCACCACTCTTAACGCCTCACCCTGTATATTCAGCTGCGGACGTATACGGGCTGATAATGAAAGGTCCTAACGGCGAGTCAAAACAAAAGTTATCACACAACTAGTTACAATGTTATGCGTGCTGCCAGGCGATCCAATAAACAATGTTTTATCTAACAAAGCAAACAACAGATTCCCAGGCCACTCGACTCACTCCTATCCGTATCTCACTCGATTGCTATCAAATGTAGGACGTTGTCAATACACAGATAAGATCGATTAAAAGCTGGACAAAGCTCATAGGAAATGATAAACAGTCGCCAAGGGCTGAGACGATTATACACACGTTGAGCGAAGCAAAAGAAAATATACATAGATAAAATATATATTTACTAAAAAAGTGTAGATAAGCACTACACGAACTAGAGGTAGAAAATACAGTTATTCAGGTGTCATGTCCTAATCGGGGGGAGGAAAGGTGATGGAAGAATGGGGTCGGCGAGTGTGTGGATCGGTGGGCTAGCCGGCCATGTATAGGAGGAAGAGGGGACGCCAGTCGAGCCGCGGAGGTTTTAAATATTCCCGTGGTTCGGCGAAAATAGTGAGAGAGGGACACTGGAGAGGTTTTAGTGGGTGGGTATTACGTTCTTTTCAGGACGTCGAGTCCCACATAATTCTGGTCCCCCCCAGACCAGTTTATTCATAAACGAATTTCATCGCCGAATAAAAACAAGATCCGTCAAGTGCGAGTGTAACTCGCGCGCCGAGGGTTTTGAACGTTTGTCAACAAATATGTACCAAAACTATCGGTTAGAGACTTCGCAATTTAACGAATACCTAAGAATAGTAGGTACCAACCTACATCTCAGATGGATCTCTCTGCATGCTTCGATTGGTTGGTTAAGGAGGGTAATGATAAATGTTTCGACTTTTTTCGAAATATTTCAAAAAGTATGAAAGCTACAGAAATTTTAAAAACTGGTTAGATATGTCCAAACCGATACCTTTCATTTGATTCCCCATTTTACATCATTTCATTTGACCATTTTTCAAAAAGTATTCTTTTTTCAAACTTCTCTATATTTTTCCGGTAAAATATAGATCTATGTCTATAAACGCTCCATACATTTTACATGGATCGCTCTGCAATCTTCGGAGATAGGGGGGGGGGGGGATTGGGTATTTTTTCGACTTTTTTCGAAATATTTTAAAAAGTATGAAACCTACAAAAATTTCAAAAAATGTTTTGTAATGTACAAACTGATACCTTTCATTTGATACCCCATATGACTCTGTAGGTATCTTTTAAAATTTCGACATCACAATTTGTATGGAAAATATTCATTTTCATTTTTCATTTATTTTCATTTATTTTTCTCTAAATCTGTACAGGCGCACGAAATGTATTATTATTTTAAATTTCAAGTTGATAGCTGCAGTAGTTTTTGAGTTATTAAGGAGGGAAAAAAGGACAGACAAAGCGAGACCATAAGGGTTTTGAAACCGATCTTTGATCTTCAAAACCCTAAAAATGGTGTCATACAAGGCTCTATCCATACTATGATAATATAAAAGCAAAAGTAATTTTATCTGTTACCTTTTCACGCCTCAGCAGCTCAACGGATCTATATAAAGGAAAGTAGATGGTATCCTATTATAGCTGTGTGGTGCCGGCTTAGAATTTGCACCACCCCAACTCTTCCCGCGGGTGTCGTAAGAGGCGACTAAGGATATCCACCGGGGGCGGGCAGCAGCGCCCCCTGCAGAACAATTCTACCACCGAACTGTGATCCCCAACCCGCATGCCCAGCATGAGGATTATGGGCATTACTCCCATGTGATAAAAGCCAATAAGGCGCTTATCAGGGGGAGGCCTGCGTCCAGCAGTGGACCAATACAGGCTGTTGAGGTTGAGGTTGAGGAGACGGTATCCCGGAAAAGGACATAGGCTGCTACTACTTAATGTCCCGAAAAAACGCCTGCTTAGCTGCGGGCTGAAGCTAGTAGTCTACTTTTCCCAAATTTTTCTTTAATATAGAAAAAATTAGGGTATATCCATAATTATCCATATGTATAACCTTAATAAAAAATTTGCTCACTCTATTAACATCTACATGACATCATATTCGAAATTATTATTATACACTCATTTATATTTAAATCTCGTTACATTTTTTACTATGGAAAATAAAATGTTAATAAAACTATTCTACATAAAAAAAATATCAAAATTATTAAGTATTTTTGTTATTATTTGATTGATTTATTTGTTTTGTAATTGTACTAACCATTCTCAATTTTAATAATATTGTGTTACTAACAAAATGAATGATACTATGTCTGAATAAATAAATTATCAAATTCAATTTCAATTTCAATTTAAAAGACTCACTCTACTTTCTCTACTTCTAATGCTGAGAAAGAGGAAACCTGGAAAGTTTAAACTTTTCGAGTTCCTTGCACAATCAACAAACATTTCTAGGCAACTATTCGAATGACAAAGAAAAATACCCACTTACTATTTGCCGAATAGTATATACATTTACCGATATCAATGGTTACATAACTATAGGATAGATAGAGCAGAATGTTCGGACCACCCGGGCCATCGTCGTATCAACGATACGAGGAGTAAAAAGCTTTTAAATATTAGCACCTCATTCAACCTATCTATCCTTAAACTCGACCCGACTTTTCATGTCAACGATATTCACACTAAACTCGACCTTATAATCACGGGCGACACTGAGCGGGTTTCCACTCATGGCCAATTTCCTGCCCCTGGGTTTTCACACCACGACCTTATCTACGCCTCACTAAAAATAAAAACACCCAAAGCTAAGACAAGGGTCGTGATGCAACGTAACTTCTCGGCGATGGATCACGAAAAACTACGCTTGGACGCTGAGAGCATGGACTGGTCTGAGCTGTGTTCTACGAGCGACGTCAATCAAAAACTTAAAATATTCAATACAAATATTATCCAACTCTATGATAAACATGCCCCAATACGGCCTGTCCGTATGAAGCGTCGACCGGCCCCATGGCTGACGGACGACATTCGTAGGCTGATGGCTAGGAGAAATCGCCTTTATCGTAAGTACCGTCAAAACCCTAATGAGGACGCGTTCATAAGGTTCAAAGAAGCAAGAAATAGGTGCAACCAGGCGATTAGAAACGCTAAGCGTCGTAATATATTTAGTGTCATCGAGGGCTGTACGCCAGCTAATGTCTGGAAGGTATTGCGTGAGCTAGGTTTTGGGAAGGCAAAAAGTGCTGCGGATTCATCTGCTGACGCTAACAAACTAAATCAACACTTTTCATCAGCTTCCTCCCAAATAAATGACCAAACCAAAGAGCAGACAATTGATAACCTAGCACAACAGTCTTCAAGCGTTTCGGCTCCTTTCACCTTCACATCGGTCAACGCGTGTGAGATAGCGAAAATTGTTTCGAGCATCGGTACAAAAGCAGTAGGCCACGATGGTATTGGTCGGAAGATACTTCTGCCGATCCTCGATCTCGTTGCCCCTCAGCTAGCTCACATCATTAACTCTTCCATCTCAACCTGTTGTTTTCCGTCAGACTGGAAGAAGGCATTCATTATCCCTATTCCCAAAAAGGCAGTTATTTCCGATTTGAAGGACTATCGTCCGATTTCCATTTTACCTTTCTTATCGAAAATCATCGAAAAGGTTGTCCACCGTCAGCTCTCTTCTTTTCTTAGGGAAAATAATCATCTTTCACCCTTTCAGTCCGGCTTCCGCCCTGCTCACAGCACTTCTACGGCACTCATCAAAATTACAGACGACATTCGACGTGCCATTGACAGCAAAAAGCTTACTCTCATCACACTTCTTGACTTCAGCAACGCATTTAACTGTGTCGACCATGATTTACTTTTGGCTGTGCTGCGCTCCTTAAACCTCTCTCCAGACAGTATCAATTGGTTCAAATCTTATCTGAGGGAGCGCTCGCAGTGTGTCAAAATTGGTGACATCGCCTCTAATTGGTGCCCAGTAGGTATAGGAGTCCCTCAAGGCAGTGTGCTCTCACCACTACTTTTCTCCATTTTTATCAATACTCTTGTATCCAAAATCAGATTCTCATCTTTCCATCTCTACGCTGATGATGTCCAGCTTTATCTCAGCTTCGATCCCAGTAATATAGAACAAGGTATTGATACCATGACGGCAGACCTCAGCGCGATTCATCAATGGACTCAGGAGTATGGGCTCGCCATAAATCCTAGTAAGACCCAGGTAATGATCGTTGGTAGTAACTACTTTATTTCCAGACTAAACGTAAAATCATTGGCACCCGTAAAATACAACAACTTTCCACTTCAGTACTGCTCGGAGGTCAAAAATCTTGGCCTGTATATTACCAGCAATCTATCTTGGGACTCCCAGGTTGCCCAGGTTAGCAAGAGAATGTATGGAAGCATGCACTCTCTTAAGCTGATGAAAAACTTCTTACCACAATCTACCAGAATGACACTGGTTAACTCGTTGCTCTTCCCTATCCTGGATTATGCAGATGTGTGCTATCCCGACGCTTCAGAAGAGCAGCTAAACAAACTGGAGAGACTACAAAACCTTTGCATCCGCTTCGTCTTTGGGTTGCGGAAATACGATCACGTGTCAGTCTTCCGCACCCAACTGAAGTGGCTAAAAATCAGAAAGCGTCGAGATTTGCACACATTATGCCTTCTTTATAAAATACTTTGTAACCCACTATCCCCAAACTACCTCTCTGAATCTTTCAGCCCACTTTACGGACCCGAGCGCACTGTGCGGCACTCGAAACGACTGCAGCTTGCTGCTCCGGACTCCTGTACTGTAGGGTACCATAAAACTTTTGCTGTTAAGGCCACTCGGCTGTGGAATAGTCTTCCTGTTGAATATCGCGAGGCATCCTCAATAAATGTCTTCAGATCTAGAGTCTATAACCACTTTCTTTCGCAAGAATAATTCGGTACGTAAAATATATATGTATTATTGTGTATCTACTAAGTATGTATTAATCTGATTAGTATTTATTTTTTATTATGTTTGTATGTGTATTTATTTATGTTAATGGTAAAAACACAAATTATTAATTGTACTTATTATTATTATTTTTCTTGTTATTCTATAAATTTTTGTAATCTAGCACTACCTACTAAATTGTTGTCCACACTACCCAAAGGTTAGCAGGTAGAGAATGCTATCTAGCATTATGCTCGCCCATGTACAACTTTTGTGCAATAAAGTATATTCTATCTATCTATCTATCTATCGTCGCATGCTATACCGTATTTTCGATAACATAACGGCGTGGATTTCAATAAGATATGAGGGACCGTATAGGTACGTAAGCAGTTTCCAATACCATTTCTTACGTGTTTATGAACAACGATAGGGATTTGCTGATTTTCAAAATAATTCGTTAGAATTATCGATGTGGAAAAACCAGTTTTAAAAGTTGGAAGAGACTTAAAATGGAGATTTTAATCGTTCATCTATGAGTTGTAGTTTTGTAATATATGTTTTGTAGAAATACCTTTTGGTGATTTCAATTCTTCATCTCACGGGGGGTATTGCCCATAATCCCCACGCTGGGTATGCGGGTTGGGGATCGCAGTTTGGTGGAAGAATAGTTCTGTAGGGGACGCTGCTGCCCGGCCCTGGTGATATCCATTCTTACGACACCCGCGGGAAGAATTGGGGTTGTGCAAATTCTAAGCCGGCACCACACGACGCTTATCAGGGGGAGGCCTGCGTCCAGCTGTGGACAAGGCTGTTGAGGTTGATTTACAACCGATTGTGAAAAAGAAGTTCATCAGAATATTGGGTTGAACTTTACATAATATCAAAAGCGTATAGGTAGGTTATATCACTTCCCGTCGTAGAACCTCGGAGGGTCCAAAGATAAACTAAAGTTGGCTATTATGACCCAACATCATAATCAAAGTTTTATCGGTATCAAGTAAACAGAATACTTAGTCCATAATTCACATCACGGGCCTTGTGGTTTAATCGGACCAAAGTTTGGGGCGTTAATCTACTAATGTTGGGATAAGAAGTTGTCTGAAGTTGCACGCATCGGCTGGGATGTGAATACTAAATTCCATTGCTTAAGTACGCGTGAAGTGTGCTTTTGACTCTCCATCTTATTGGCTAGTGGTGGACCAGTTTGAATAACGGATATTTTACGTGTAGGCTTTTTATGTTAGATACCTACTCCTTTTTCATGTTTCTAAGTTAAATAAATAAATAATAAATAATGCTGGACAATTCACACAGCATTATCTAGCCCCAAGCTAAGCAGAACTTGTATTATGGGTACTAGATAACTGATATACTTAATACAATACACCACGTAGATAAATATTATTTATTATACATAGAAAACATCCAGAACACCATGAACAAATATCTGCAGATCGTCCAAACATTTGTCCCGAGGCGGGAATCGAACCCGCTACCTTCTGCGTAGCAGGCGGACCTTCGCCCGCTGCGCTCAGAGGTCGTCAATTTTCAGTTCCTTGTAGTCGGAAGTGATTAAAAAGAAAAAGTGCATTATGTTTACCTAATTCCCAACCGGTTTTAGTTGTGCAAGATTCATACCAAAATGAAGCAGACCTAAATGTAGTAATCTCTGTTTCATATTTCAAAATGTAGAGTTCATTTTAAAGAAATGTAGCATAGTAGCAAAACTCAGTATTTCCAGCTTTTAAACATTATTTCCCAGACGATTTACTCAAAATACGACGTAGGCTTTGTAACGTTGATGTGATTTAACAGCAAGCCGTTATTTTCGCAGGGGAACTTGACGTGCCGGAGTGCCAGCTTGGATCTCGTTAGAAACTGGCGGAAAATTAAGCCCCGTCCCGACTAGCGGCTCCACTCATTGCCCATTAACCTCATAATAGGTTAAATATGCTAAGGAGCGAGCGCTCACGAATAACAGAAAGCCCTCAAAGTTTGCCCATGTAATGAAACACTATGTTTGCCTACCGTAACAGTTATTATCTAGTTCGGATGACACTTGGACTTATCGTTCTATCTCTGAACGTGGAAGTTCAGAACCTTAACCTCTAGAATTGGGTACGTAATCTAAAATTAAGTCTAATACTTCGAAATTATACAGATTTCAGCGCGTTTAAATCGTTAATTCAGATGAGTTCGAGCCATTTAGAATCCAGTTTTGTTGCGAATCGAAATCCGGAAGGAAATAAAGCAAATTGCCGGAACGAAGTGATTAATCCAGTAACGCTTAAAAGAGCTATTGTTTTTAATTGTAATCATTAACAGGGGCTGTTCGTATTTTATAGCTATGGAGTATTAAACGAATCCCACAGGCCATTGAGAACGTGTAAAGGGATCTAAAACAATTGTACCGGTATGAAATTATTCACCACCCGGTGCGATCCGAACCGAAGTAATTATATTTAGCTCGCATACAGTCTATCTATTACATTCTCAGGGGTACACAATTATTGTTTGACCTACTTCTCATATGAGCCCGAGTGGATTTGAGATTAACTTCTGTCACTCAACCGTTTTCGCCGCCGTCGTAATGTTGACTCAACAAAGTAACTAGAAAGAAGTAACTTAGCCAAGTATTCTGGTGTCCTCACCGGAAAAGTTCAAACGAAAAAAGGTCTATAAAGTTGCCCAAAATCACCATCATTAGCATTATAAGCCTCGACTTCCAATTTGAGACTAAATTTGCATAAAATTGCGACTCGACTTCCCAAATTAGGATACCTTGTCCGTGCAATCTAACTTCTTGATTGCACTTCTCTTTTATTGTTTCGATCAAAGAAGCAAGAATCAAGGAATCAAAACCTCTTTATTTCCAAAAACCAATAACCGTACACAGACACTAAGAACGATTACAAGTATAATTAAACGAGAATCGCGTTGATTTCGCTGTATCTTTGAGCTCAGTTGTGTCAAGAAATAGCCTACGTACCAATATGGTAATATCGTAATCCCCTTTAATGGGTGTGTTGTTTCAAACTCATTTGCATTCAGTAATCGTCTTAGCGGTAAGAAGAGCGGCTATTTCCACCCTGTCCGTCTTCATTACTTCAAGCACCCAAGCCGGATCCTGCAACTGACAGCCTCTCGACGGACATCGCACATGCAATTTAAAAAGTGTGCCAAGTGTGGAGACCACGTTTTCTATAGGTTCCTTGAGACCCATATATACTCGAGTGTAAACACATATCTATTCCATCTACTATAGCGTCTATACATCAACAGCATATACTAGCCCACTGCTGGATATAGGCCTCTCCTGATAAGTGCCTTTTTGACACTGTGCGGTGTACTTATATAAATAATAGGCGATGTGGTCGCTCTGCGACAAACCCTTTTGTTGGATGACGTGAAAAACAAGATCCGTCAAGTGCGAGTGGAACTCGCGCGCCGAGGGTTTTGAACGTTTGTCAATAAATATGTACCAAAAGTACCGGTTAGAGACTTCGCAATTTAACGAATACCTAAGAATAGTAGGTACCAACCTACATTTCAGATAGATCTCTCTGCATGCTTCGGATTAATGGGTGGTTCGGTTAAGGTGGGTAATGGTAAATTTTTCGACTTTTTACGAAATATTTCAAAAAGTATGAAAGCTACAGAAATTTTAAAAACTGTCATGAAATGTCCAAACCGATACCTTTCATTTGATACCCCACTCGGCGGGGTAGCCCCCCTTTTGAAAATTATTATTTTTTGACCATTTTTCAAAAAGTGTTCTTTTTACAGACTTCTCTATATTTTTCCTGTAAAATATAGATTTATATCTACAAACGCTCCATACATTTTAAACGGATCGCTCTGCAAACTTCGGAGATAGGGGGGGGGGGAATGGTTATTTTTTCGACTTTTTTCAAAATATTTCAAAAAGTATGAAACCTACAGAAATTCAAAAAACTGTTTTGAAACTTACAAACCGATACCTTTCATTTGATACCCCACTCGGTGAGGTAGCCCCCCCTTTTGAAAATTATTCCGCCCCCTTTTTGACCATTTTTCAAAAAGTGTTCTTTTTTCAAACTTCTCTATATTTTTCCTGTAAAATATAGATCCATGTCTATAAACGCTCGATACATTTTACATGGATCACTCTGCAATCTTCGGAGATAGGGGGGGGGGAATGGGTATTTTTTCGACTTTTTTCGAAATATTTTAAAAAGTATGAAACCTACAAAAATTTCAAAAACTGTTCTGAAACGTACAAAATGATACCTTTCATTTGATACCCCATATGACTCTGTAGGTATCTTTTAAAATTTCGGCATCACAATTTGTATGGAAAATATTCATTTTCATTTTTCATTTATTTTCATTTTTTTTTCTCGAAATCTGTACAGGCGCACGAAATGTATTATTATTTTAAATTTCAAGTTGATAGCTGCAGTAGTTTTTGAGTTATTAACGAGGGAAAAAAGGACAGACAAAGCGAGACCATAAGGGTTTTGAAACCGATCTTCGATCTTCAAAACCCTAAAAAAAGGCTGCATAATACTCACAGCATTATCTAGCCTCAAGCTAAGCAGAGCTTGTGTTATGGGTACTTACTAAATAACTGATATACATTATACAATACATTACATGGATATATATTTTTTACTATACATATAAAATACCCAGAACAGCCGGAACAAATATTGGCAGATCGTACAAAGATTTGTCCCAAGGCGGGAATCGAACCCGCAACCTCCTGCGTCGCAGGCGGACCTTCGCCCGCCGCGCCACATCGTTCGTATAATAATAATATAATAAGGACGTAGAATTTGTATGTATGTATGTTTTTGTTTTTAATATTATTTACATATTATTTACTCAGAGATAAAATAGCCCTAAAACTTACGACCAAGACGGGAAATGAACCTTCCACTCAATACGAAAACGCACTACCTATTGCTCTACAAGTCTACACGGTCTAGAAGGTGTATGTTTGTTTTTCTTTGCAATGGGTATTCTGTATAATAGAGCAATGAACCGATTCTAATACCTTTTTCAATACCTAAATTATCCTTGGGTCATAAATTATGTAGCGCGAAACCGCAGACAGAAGCAAGTTTAATCGGAACTAATACTCGTTGTAAAAGATTTAAGAGCTCCGAAAAACCTATAGAAAAATTAAAATAAGCAGAAGGTAAACTTTCAGAATTTTCCATCTGGCTGAAAATACAGACATAATTTTTACGACTTGAAGCTGTTTAACATAACCTAAATAAAAAAGTCATTATGAAACCTCTCCTTCTGCGTCTGTAATTTTTTAACCCCCGACGCAAAGAGACTGTCGTGTCTGTCTGTGTATCTGTCTGAGCACGTATCGTAGCTCCCAAACGGATGAACTGATTTTCGTTTAGTTTTTTTTTGTGTCGTAGATAATTTTTTCCCGCGTCTTCTTAGCCATGTTTCATGAAAATCTGTCGGGGGTTCTTTAATTTTTAAATTTTGTTTTTTTGTATATAATATACCCTTTCAACTTATAATCTAGAACTTTTATAAGGAACTAGCTTCTGCCCGCGGCTTCGAACGCTTTTTCCCAGGACGAAAAGTAGCCTATGTTTTATTCTAGAAGTAGAATATTTACAAAATTTCAGCCCGCTGCGTTTAGTAGTTTTGACGTGAAGAGGTAACAAACATACAAACTTTTGTATTCATAATACTAGCGACCCGCTCCTTCGCGCGGGTGCAAAGCTGATACAGACTTTTTTGTAGCCTTTTTAAGGTGTACAACACTGTAGTTCTTACATTATTTTGATCTATCTCGTAAGATTCAGCCAGCTATGTTTATTTGCGACATTAGAAACTTCTAAAATAATCAGTGTTTCTCTACTATATTATGCATGTATTATACATATAAACCTTTCTCTTGAAACACAAAAAAACCGCATCAAAATCCGTCGCGTAGTTTTAAAGATCTAAGCATACATAGGGACAGATAGACAGGAAGCGACTTTGTTTTATACTATGTTTTATTATAATAGTGTGATATAAATAAATGATTCCATATTTTGCCCATAATCTCTAGCATAATTCGTTTGTATGCTTTATATCCGATTGCTAAAATCCTCACGTTGCTCGTTGCAAGCCGTTTTCCGTACTGATTGCTCGCTCGCTGTGTTACATTACGCCCCGGTCAGTAAACAATTTAAATCTGCTGTATTTTTTAATTGTGCTTATTTAATGGACCTTGCATTGCCGAGAATTTAATACTGGTAGCTACAAAATAATGTATAATATTTCAAGGTAAGAGTTGCCCCTGTAATGTCTTCCTGCATCCGTTCCCGAGTGCGCCCGTGTTTAATTCAGGGTGGCCACGACTAACGAGTTGCACTCGGAATAGACGACAACTTTGGGATATTTTTAACTCTAATGGGACTGATTTTTAGCACGAAATCTACTTGAAATAGATGTGAGGAGCTCTGTTCTGGAATATAAAATAGTTTTTGTGACAAAAGACATTTATATCCTTTTAAAAATTTAATGACTGACACTGATATGAACAATAACTTACAAGTTGAGAGCTAAAAGCCAAATGTAAAAGATTCATAATGGTGTCAATTCAAATGTCTCCAATACTAAACTAATTTGACAGCGCTAAAATCGATGCTATCCTTTTTATTTCGATCGTTGTGAAATGGACGGCATCATTTATCAACGGCCTCCCTACTCAGCAGAACCCGCGGGAGTGGCAAAAGTATCCTAACCGCGATTGCTGAAAAATTTGACTGTCCTATAATGTACAAGTTAGTCCAAAGGACAAAATCAATAATTAATTATAAGTACTAACACCTAGATATAAGCCAACTAACACAATGGATAGCAAAATTATCCGAATAAATAAATTCAATTATTATATTATTATTATTTATAGTGCTTTTAAATTGGTATAGTTTAGTTTTGGCGACGTCTGAATCCACACCAATATCACATGAGCAGAAAAAAAATCGAACTCGAACCCGAGACGAACAAACGAGAGACGAATTAAATGATGAAGAAAACGGTCAAAACAAGAATGTGTTTCGAATTTCTGCTTTTTGTTCCTTTGATACCTACCAGTTTTGTAAAATTTTACCACCAATATTTCATTGGTTCTATAACCCCTTTGTTTACAAAAAAGATCGAGGATTCTAGAACAGAGTAAGACATGCGACCGTTTTAGAAAACGCTTCGGTGGTTCCAATTTGTCCTTTTATTTTCTCTTTGTCTAGAAACTGTTTTGCAACTTGTGAGTAAAATGTAAGAGGTCGGGGTCGTGATCGATTTTTTCACGCCCTTTCATTGACGGCTCACATTCTTTATCCAGCGTGGGCTGGGACACATATAAACAGCAAATCAAGTGATAAATAGAAAACATAAAAAAAAACAGACTTAGTCTTCGCTTTTTCTCGCTTACAAAATGTAGCTAAAACCATAAAGAAGAGAGAGACAAGTATCATCAAAATCGTTTTAGCAAGTGATGCTTGGAGTTTATAGTGCCGTCCACGAACCACATATAAACATTCGAAAAACATAACCTCGTCTCTCGGGTAAAGAGAAACATGTAGGTACAACCAATACCTAACAGACAAAGAAGGCTGATGTCGAACTCCATAAATTATTAAAAAAGAATAAGACAAGAACAAAATTAAAAATTTTAAGAACCCCCGACAGATTTTCATGAAACATGGCTAAGAACACTCGGGATAAAATTATCTATGACACAAAAAAAAAACTAAAATCGAAAATCGGTTCATCCGTTCGGGAGCTACGATACCACAGACAGATACACAGAAACACAGATACATAAACAGACACGTTAAACTTATAACAACCCTCTCTTTTTACGTCGGGGGTTAAAAATCATCATTTAACCTTTAAGGGGCTACAAGAATGCCATGCATACATTGACATACATTGCCGTCCTTAAGGTTTAAAAATAATAAAACAAAAATAAACAACCAACATTTAGCTTTACCAAAAGGCCACTTTACCACTTGAAACCTTTACTTAAAGGCTTCTAAGGCCACGTCATTTCGAATATTATCTCCACGAAACCTATCCTGGATTTAGATTAAACCAAACCGGGGGCGTTTTACGTAGTGGTCTGCGGGGGTCCGGCCACATACGGACCTCGGCCAAATGAGCCGAGCGGGCTTTCGAACCCATTTACAAAGCCCACAAATCCTAGGAGAAAACATTGCACGCTTTCCGTATAGGATCAAGTATCTTTTGGTTAAATCATGCCTGTTTTCCAGGCTGAAGTTAAAGTAGAATATTTGTAAATAGGTTCTCCAACAGAATTTTACTACAGTCGTGATAACGTTTTGAGTATTAGTGAGGCCACACACCAGACATAAACTTGAAATAAAATGTCTAAAAAAAAATTACATGTTTGAAAGCAAACTCAAAGAGATGCTCATAAAAAAATGTTTTTACGAACTTGACGACTTCTTCAACGATTCTTTTAGCGACGCGCAAATTAAATTATAAATTGGTTATATTCATCTTTAGTAGAAAGGCACGATACCTGCCAGTCTTCTATTGCAAGACCCTAAATACTGTTATCTTAACATAAACTCACCTAATCACTAAGACCTGATTGTATGAATGCAAGAAATAAAATACTGAATTACGACAATTATAGCGCCACAAATGAAACGCGACATATTTATCGCCTCCGTATATTTGCGTGCAAGCACGCGTACCAAGGACACATTTGTAGCGCGTGCAGTTTGTACATTCGCAAGGTGCGTGCGGCGCGGTATATGTGGTGAGGTAGATGCAGCGTCGAGATAAATAAATAATGCTGGACAAACCACACAACATCATCTAGCTCCTCGCTAAGCAGAGCTTGTGTTATGGGTACTGGATGACTGATGTACTTATCAGATACATTAGCATAGCATTACATTAGATTTTTTTACTACGTAGAAAATACCCAGAATACCCCGAAAAATTATTTGTAGATGGTAGGTACAAACATTTGTCCTAGGGCGAAATTCGAACCCGCAACCTCATGCGTCGCAGGCGGACCTTCGCCCAGTGCGTCACATCGGTTGTCATGTAAAAATGTGGTGTCGATGTGCGGAATACACGAATAAGAATATATACGTAATGCTCTTCTAACAGTTAATGATGGACAATTCACAAAGCATCATCCGTCTCCAAACTAAACAGAGCTTGAGTTATGGGTACGAGATAGAAAAACAGAACACGCAGATCATAAATACGTAGGTCCAGAGGCGGGAATCGAACCCGCCTCCTCCTGCGTCACAGGCGGACCAAGCGCACTTTGTCATTGCTTTTGATGGTCTCTCGTCATTTGGACGACAATCATGTCAGCAGATGGGAGAAACCTTTCGGTTACCAAACCGTCTGGAAAGATAGGGCACATTTTTTCATGGGTCGGTGTAACCCATATCACTCTTCCACATGCTGTACGCAAAAAGGGTTTTTGCTGATAAGTAGATGTCCCTTTATCCCCACCATCAAGCACAAAAACTAGGCCAAGATAAAATAAATTGAGCCCATTTTCATAATCTCACCAAAATATTTTTGTTTCAGATTTCACAGCGGCCCGAGAGAAAATGTGGCCTAAAACACCCGACGAAGCTTTAACGTAACTAAGTTAACGAAACACCACTAGTAAATTATAGCATAACAATAATATTACATTGTGCCTAGAAGAAATAATAAACGCCAAAATTTACGTTGTAAATTAACGAGACTTTGTTTCTGAAGTTACTGAATTGTTAAGCAACATGTTATGCAATGTTATATGAATGAAAAATGTCAAGATTTGTGTAAAAAAGTGATAAGTAAGTGTGTGTGTCTTAAGTGAAGTGTGACATAAAAGTGTCGCGATGTTGCCAGTGCCCCAGGATCGTATGTCCGGTCGTCGGAGCAGCAGCATCGTCAGTAGGACGCTGCTCGGCCGAAGAGCTTCCGTCTACGCGACTGGACAACACCAAGATCCTGCAAAGGTATGTCAGATAAATTATTTAGAAGACTTTAATGTTTACAAGCTTCTACCCGCAGGTTTGAACGCGTTCCAAAATAAAAATAAGCACTGTAAGATAAATACCTAGTTAGTATATCTATACCAGTTTTTGCGTGAATCAGGAACGAGCATCCAAACATCTATCCGAATTTTCGCATTTATTAGGTATTCTTGTGATTCTGAATTTCTTTTTGTGTTATGTTTTCATTATGATCTACTTAAACATTAGATAAAGATCCATTTTGGAATAATTCTCTTTATACCATAGGTATATGTACGTATGTACGATAAATGTGCTTACATAATTTGAGCTCATTAGCACTGGCTTAAACGTAAAAATACCTGAATGTATAAGTAAATGGAAGTTTTAATGATGTCGGAACATAGATTAAAATAAAAGTTCCTTTGGACTGAGCTCTAGTAAAACATGGAACTTTGAGAATAAATGGTGTGGACCTAGGTGGAAGCTCCATAGGACCTACAATGCCTGTTTTTCAAAAAGACTACTAACGTCTACAGCAATTATACAACAAAATGGGCCACTCATTTAAAACCTTTGTTAATGATAGGTTACCTATCTAATTTACCAAGTAAATTATCGTAAATTTAGGTAGAATCATTACACAAACCTATCAAATCAAATGGAACAATACCAGCACCCGTATTGTTGGAAATCTTAATCAGTGTGTTCAAGGCATTATTGTTTACCAATTAAGCTTCTATTGTGCTAATGTCTTTGGCGGAAATACAGAGTATATCCTTGTAGGCTGCTTAGATATTATAAATGTTACATAGTAATAGATAGATACAAAATTATTTGGTACTACAGACACAAGTTAGTGTGTGCTACAGCACGACAAATAGGACATGGCCCAGTGAATTTTTTTTGCTTAAATGCAAAAACACTAATTTTCAGCCAAAACCTGATCGAGAGTAAGCAGAACGAGTACAAACGGACAATGTGTTCTATTAATTAATGCTGTAAATTATTGTGGTTGTGTAGCAATAGCAAAAATTAATGTGATTGTGTAGCAAAGTAGTCATGAATAATAATGCGTGACATATATGTATATTAAATATCTTTAGTTCCATACAGGAAAATCAGGATTTATTGTCATTTTCCAGATTTACTATATGCTCCTAACTGAACCGTCAGAAGGGGACTTTTCCGGAAGTAGTCATTTTGGGTAGTGGGTATGTCATTTTGAGTTGTGGGGTGTAAAACAAATGATAAGAACTAAATTTTATACGGGTATGTGTATAAAAGTTGAATTTAATATCTATATATATAAAAGAAAGTCGTGTTAGTTACACTATTTATAACTCAAGAACGGCTGAACCGATTTGGCTGAAAATTGGTGGGTCGGCAGCTTAGAACCAGGAGACGGACATAGGTTAAGTTTTATCCCGGAATTACCACGTGAACGGGAACTACGCAGGCGAAGCCGCGGGCAGCAGCTAGTAGGTATATAAAAGAGAAGAGAAAACTGACTCATCAAGAGATCTCTGAAACTACAAGTGCTACAAATCTGAAATTTTGCATGGAGGTTCCTTTCAGGACGTAGGCACCCGCTAAGGGCGGATGTTTGGAAATCCGTATTCTTTGGGAGTCAAAGGTCATTTTTATAACAACTTCAGAACGGTAACTGCTGGGCCTTCAAAATTTGTAAAGTAGAAAGATGACTTAAAATAAACAGACACGTGTTTCAGGATTTTTGAAATTCACACCCTAAAGCGACTAACTGACATATCACGAAATCTCAGGAACTAACTTCGTAGCTCTTCACGAAGCTGAAATTTTACATGGAGGTTTCCATTAGGACGTAGGCACCCGATAAAAACAGATTTTTGGAAATTCGTATTTAAAGGGGGTCAAAGGTCATTTTTATAACAACTCTTAGAAATTAGGCACTCGCTAAGAACGGGTTTTTGAAATTCGTATTCTAAAGTAGTTAAAATGGGGTCGTTATCGAATAAGTAATTTTTAATATGAAATGTGATTTAGGTATAGGTTTTCTCATAATAACTTTAAAATTATAAAGGATTGGTTGTAAAACTTTGGCGTTGATAGTTTACATGGAAACCAACATTACTTGGGGTATAAGTATTTCTAAAGTCCACGCGAAAGACATCGCTGCGGGTCAGCTAGTATAGGTATATAATAAATTTCATGCGGTCACCATTTTGATTTCGTATTTCAAAATCGATGTCCACAATAAAAGCCATAAATTTGTATAGAGAACACTAACACAAATAAAAAATGTCTATATAATAATGTCCTAAAGTGTCAGGTTTCCGAGATATTCACAGATGAAAATAACTATATATTTTCTTCATACGTATATAAAATTTTACGTATACCTATGCGTACTATGTATGTATGTATGTCCGGCTGACTCCCAGCCGGACTGATGTCACTTCGACCATCTATCGTAGATATGGACAGGCCAATGATGATGCTGATACGTACTGAATTTTCAAGCAGTTTTTTGCAATACCTACTGAAGAAAGTAAAACAGATTTTTGAAAATATTGCAACAACAAGTAAAATGAAATTATTGTTGTTACAAAAGTAAGGTCCAGCTATAAAATGCTGCTACGCGACAACATGTCAGCTGTTTCCTATAATTCTACATTGTTGACAATAACGAATCGCTCTCTCAATATTGTGACTTGTACAGTTGTATAAGATTCTACAACTGCTTGTATTGAAATACTCAGTTTTATTTCTGGGTTTATTGGATAATTACAATAGGTACAGCTTGCAGGTATTAAAATAAGATATCCCGAGATCGCGGTTAAAGAATTGTGCGCGTGCGTTCGGTGCTACATCTCGTAGGGGAATCACCGGGTGCGGCCGCGGCGCGGGGGATTTAGATTTCTTAGAACACTGATGTGAAGTTGTCAAGGTTAAAAGCCTCCACACACAGAACCGTGGCTGGGCCGGAGGCGAAGGCGTGCGGGTTGTAATGCGTGAATTTATATGAGAGACTACACATACACCGCCGGGTGACGTGTGTGTAGTCTCTCATATAAATTCATATGATACAACTCACACGCCTTCGCCTCCGGCCCGGCCACGGTTTCTGTGTGTGGAGGCTTTTACGGCGTGAACACGGACAAAGTGCTAGAAAATTTTAAAAATACTCTGGATAAGCCAAATAAAGGTATTTAATCTAAAAGATATAATACTTGAATAAACCCAACGTCTAAAAAGGAAATTACCGGTTAGTTTCGCTATGCTCGATTCCCGCTATGCACTGATCATAAAATACCTAACAAAAAGTGCCGCTATGCACGGAATCAGATTCTTGGACTGTCGAAAGGAAAATGCTTATGTTTAAATATCACAGTCATCTAAAATGCATGAAGAGACCGCAAAACTTATCAAGCTGTGCATGAGTCTGGCGTATCTGCCGAAACAAGATATTGAAGATGGATGGTTTTTCATAATGGAAAATAGGTATGTTTTCCTCATATAATTAACACATGTTGTCCAATATTGTAGAATAATATAAGGACGTAGACAGCCAGATCTAAAACATGTTTTTTTTAGTTTTCACGAAGGAGAAGTGAAACAGTTATCCGAACTTCATTTGGTGTTGCCATAATGAGCGCCATAGAACGACAAACTTGGCTGAAGCTTGGAACGGTAGATTCAACAAATCCATTGGCAGAAACCCTACTTTGATATTATTTTTGCAAACAATTGCCGAAGACACTTGCCACTATGACATAAAGGAAGCCAAGTAAGTTACATATTTAAAATCAATAGTAAAAGTAGCGTAAGGTAAATTACCACAATTGTTGAATATAATAATATAATTCTTACAGCTTCAGACTCCACAAACAAAATATCAATCATAGAAAAAAATCAAGTATTCACACGGACAGCCAGATACAACTTTACACAGAAGCCAGAAACAATAGCATTACTCTTGGTGATTTTTTGATGAAAATCTCCAATGTAACTTCTTTTTGCAAAAAAAACATGGTAAAAAAACAATTCAATACCAATCTGTACAATCTTTGTCTGATATTTTGTGTTGATTTATAACTGTCATCTTATTTTTTATAATTATTTATTTATTAATAGTACAAATGTTGATTATGTATTTGCATGTTTTATTTTAATTTAAACCATAGTTAATGTTAGAAACTGTTTTATTTGTAAATGTTTATTTGAACTTTTGTGTATTATTTTAGGATCGTTGTTTCATCGATGTTGCGTAACGTTTAGTTGTTGATAATAATATTTTTCGTTGATTTATAATTAGTATACTATTTTAATTTTACGATTGTTGATTATTTGCATGATTTATTTTATATAAACAAGCACAAGTGATTCTCGTGTTAAAAACTGTTTAATTTGTAAATGTTATTTTGAAAAAGGTGTCATTTGATCTCTTACTCAATAATTTTTTGGCTGATTTTAATCAGACTGTTTATTACAATTGTTTATTATTTACATAATATTTTATTTTATTATGTGCAAGCACAAGTGATTCTAGTGTTAAAAACTGTTTATTTTCTAAATGTTATTTTGAAACGTGTCATTTGATTAATAATATGTTTTATTTTAATATGAGCAAGTACATGACGTGATTCTAGTGTTAAAACTGTTTAAATGTTATTTTGATACGTGTCATTTGATCTCTTAATTAAAAAATATTTTCTTGGTTAGTTTTAATCTAAGGTCTTGGTTAGTTTTAATCTATTTTGAGTTGATTTATGTTTCATAGCGTTTTTATATATTTAATCGAAATATACGCAATTCTTAAATTTAAATTAGATTTTTAATTACCAAAACTTTTTTCCTCAAACTATGCAGTCCCAGGCTAGCTTTAAGAATATACTTTAGAAACACTTTTCT
The DNA here is from genome assembly GCA_949316285.1 of Eupithecia subumbrata. Taxonomy (NCBI): domain Eukaryota; kingdom Metazoa; phylum Arthropoda; class Insecta; order Lepidoptera; family Geometridae; genus Eupithecia; species Eupithecia subumbrata. The sequence continues at coordinate 25,851,696 of OX438644.1, read as the reverse complement.
ATCGAATTGTACCTTCCATTGTTAAAGGTAGCACTGAGAAATTCAGAGCAAAGCGGCACTTTTTGGTAGGTATTTAAAGATCAGTGCATAGCGGGAACCGAGCATAGCGAAACTAACCGGAAATTACAAGTTATAAAAATAATGTAGAACATAATAATGAATCTTGTTCATATATAAACAGCCCAATGGATACCACAGGTGGGCCTCCCTTTCCTTGTGTGAAACAACACACACACGACATGTAAGAAAATTTCTTATAAATAAATAACTGAACTGAACTGAACTGAACTTGTTCCATACATCAAGGTCTAGGGCGTCAATTTAGATGGATAGATAGATAATACTTTATTGTACCACACAAAGACAGATACAGAAATAAATGCTAAGAGTAGACGAAGTACAAAGGCGGCTTTATCGCTATGAGTGATCTCTTCCAGGCAACCCTGGGATGGACTGGACATGTAAGAACAAAATAGACGGTGGCACTCGAAAAAAAAATATTTATAACTACATATAGTACTTAACCTACAAACAATGTAATAAACCTCCGTCAACATGAAAATAAAGTTGTAAGTAATATATTTGTATTTGTATAATATTTTGTACTGTACAGAAATTACCAAAACCAACTTTAGAATTCAGAAAGCAAGCGAAATCCATAACCGAAATTTCGTCACGACCTTTATTATTTATTCGAGGACCGGTTCCAAACCATCGTTGTTATGGAATTTAGGTGGCAACCTCTCAGCACGATCTGCATTATAAATCGACAAGTACTTTCGCGAACACAAGTCAATTACGCTGAGGTGTTAGATGCTATGCTATCAATCTGGAATGGAATTACCTACAACGTATTGGCAACGTGCGATTACACGGATTAGGTTATTGTTCCATTTGGGAGTGTTTCCGCTGATTGCGAAAACATTTATGATCATGATCACTGATACAATCGTATTCGTTTATTGTACGCACTTTGTAATCGAGGATAATGAAAGCGCTTATTCCCGGTAGTTCTGTACAGAACTACTGGAACATAATTTGGTCCACACGCGGACAAAAAATGTCACAACAACACGGTATGGTTACTACCTATAATATAATACTTCTTTGTCTCTGTGGTGCAGCGGACGAAGATCCGCCTGCGACGCAGGAATCCCGCCTCGGGACAAATGTTTGTAAGATATGCAAATATTTGTTCCGAGTGTTCCGGGTGTTTGCTATGCATGATAAAAAATATCTGCCTATGTAGTATAATGTTTAAATATATCAGTTATCTAGTACCCATAACACAAGCCCTGCTTAGCTTACGGCTAGATGATGTTGTGTGAATTGTCCAGCGTTAATATTTGTTTGTCGTCAAAATACGATACTTTTTATACATATTTATTGTTGGTTATTATTAGAATAGTGATATAAATAAATAAATATCGCAAGACAACTCACACAGCCAACATGTGATGAAAAGATTTAGATTTGGAAAAATAGACAGGGATGTTTGAAACAATACATTCTTTAGAACGCCTTATGGTTACGACTGTATTAGGTAGTAAGTACCCTACGTTATCGGTGTTTAGATACGTTTCACATAATTAATGTCCTCCTAGCCGAATTTCGACCACGGCGGCCAGTATCATCGGAGACTAGCCAGATGCGCAGGACATATTATAGTACACAAGTGGGTGCGCAAACACAGAGCCACTCTCTATTCCCTCACTCTCATATAATAATCAGATGGGACGGTATACCGACACGACCGGGGAGACGTCAAGCGCAGGAACAACGGCTTAGCGTGCTTTCCGAGGCACGGAAAGCCACGTTTCACATAATCAGTAGGTAAGTTGTGTATTAATGATGCAGATGCAAAGGGCGATCGTTGATGATGATGAAAATTTTATAGGAACTTCAAGAACACCACCCCATAACAGTCCACTGCTGAACATCACTCCCCTAATAATCGCCTCATTGGCTCTTAATAATAGTTAATGTCATAATGCCCACGCTGGGCATGCGGGTTGGGGATCATATTTTATACATCACTAATATTATGATTTTTTACGGTTAAAGAACAGTTTACCTTTCTCTCCATTATACTAGAACTAAACTAATGCAAAACTCATACTAAAGGCTCTGAATCGTTGATGAGGACGATAAAAGTTTTCGTCTCTTTCTATACATTTCGACCGGATACACAGGAACTATTTTTCGTAGTTTGAAACGGTTGAATAGTTTTATACGAACTTGATTATAGTTTTGGAATAGTTTGAGAGATTATTTCAGTGGCTATTTTCACGGACTATTGCAAAGTTCTCATTCGTTCTGTTGAGCTCTCGAAAACTTTTATCGTATTCGTTTTTTATCACTCGTACTACGTATAAAGACCTGTTCTTCTTCTTCTACAGTCCATAATGGTCCACTGCTGAACGCAGGCCTCCCCTGATAAACGCCTTATTGAAAAACTGTTCTGCAGGAGGCGCTACTGCCCTGTCGCCGCCGGTGGAAATCCCTTAGTCGCCTCTTACGACACCTGCGGGAAGAGTTGGGGTGGTGCAAATTCTAAGACGCACGGCTTGACTGCATCTTCATAAATACCTAAGTAGAATGAACTAATTAGATAGAATTAAATCTTCATGAAAATAGTCAAATCTTCGAGTGAGTAGACGAACTCGTAAAAACAAATTGACTTGGGTGACGTCACGACCACTGACGAGTTCGGTTTTGCTCTGACGGTTTTTTACTTGAAACAAGTGTTTTTGAAAAGAGTTCCTACCTATCTCCGTAGTTATACTAAAGACTGGAATACAGTGCATAAATAGTGAAAATAGGTTTTGGAGGTTTCTCTGTGTTATCTGAAATATTTGACAAAAACCTAAACCTAGATCGCTGGCAAGTACTTTTACCCTCAACCAGTGCAAAAAAACAATTATTTCTTTCTTCACTGTATTGTATTTGCGCAGTCTCGCGTTCAGTGACTTGTTTTACGCGTTTTTGAGTGCTCCCGAAACTTTTGGGATATACTGTGCTAGTAGTGCCCAAGTGATAAAGACTTATCAAATTAATCGACAAATCATTAAATTTCTGCGTAAGCAGCGCCATCTCTCGTGGAGTAGCTAAACCCTGTTTGACAGAATTTTTCTCAGGGGAGTGCAACTACGTAGCAACTTTCTCAACACGCGCAGCGCCATCTGTCTTCTGTTCCATGACAACTTGACCACTGGCAGTGTATAGTTAATATTGAAGTGGTGTACCTCTATCATAGTATCGTAATATTATCTGTGGCCGTCGAGTGGTCGAGCCGCCACCTGCCGTCGAGTAGTAGAAACTTGCAATACTTAGAGAGAAATTAGAACCTACAATTATGGCGCAATGTGTGGCGTGTGGCAAATTCCTTAAAGGGGGCGCTGTCTGTCCGTCGTGCAACAGCATCAGCCATTACCAATGCGTCAACCTGCCGCGGGGCGCCAGGGTAGCCGACACCTGGCGCTGTGGAGCCTGCCAGGCTGGTGCGCCCAAGGGCCGGGATCCTTCGACCCCCGTGCGCCTCGTCCAGGAGAACTACGCGCCCCAGGAGGAACCGTTGGCGCAGGAGGATACGACGGAGTTCACGGAGGCGGAGCAGCTGCTCAAGCACGCCCTTCGGGAGGATATGCTCGCGGAGCTCTCCAAGATGAATGGTCAATTGGTCACAGAGATCAACTCCTTTAAGACGGATTTCAACATCATGTTCTCAGAGTTTCGGGATTTTCGAACGGAGATGGCTGAGCTGAGGGCGTCCGTGTCGGGAATGGCCCAGCGCATGGACGGAATCGAGCGGCGCCTGGAGGCGGTCGAGCAGCGCCGCGCTGAGCCCGCGCCCGCCAGCGCCGAGGTGAGTGAATTGGAGCGCGCCGTCGCAGAGCTAAAACAGGAGTTGAATGACCGCGATCAGGACGCGCTGCTCGCCGACCTCGAGATCGGGAACCTGCCGGAGGAGCGCGGGGAGAGTGTGCTGCACGCCGTCACGGTGCTGGCGGCCAAGCTGGGCGTCGCCGTGGAGGAGCGCGACGTGGTGTTCGTGGAGCGGGTGGGCGTGGCGCGGGGCGATGGGTCCGAGAGCGCGGCGCCGCCGCGCGCCCGTCGCGTCGTGGTGCGCTTCGCGCGCCGCGACCTTCGCGACCGCCTGCTGCAAGGCGCGCGCGTGCGCCGCACGCTGACGGCCGCCGACGCTGGCTGCGAAGCTGCGACTGCGGCCTCACGTATCTACGTGAACGAGCGGCTCACGCGTGCCAACCGCCAGCTGTTCTACCGTGTGCGGGAGGAGTGCCGCCGCGCGCAGTGGAGGTTCTCGTGGACCAAGCGAGGTCGGGTGTTCGCGAGGGAGGCCGAGGGCAAGCCCGCCTACCCGCTACGCACGGAAGCTGACATCACGAGGGTTTTTGGGGCTGCTCGCGTTTAAACCACTTTAGTGTCAGTTACCCTGTAAATGATTTTGTTTATATTATTTTGTTTTTAACATTAAGTTGTTATATTAATACTAGTTCTTCTATGTTAACCTACTGTTATATTGTTCTCATTTTTATAATTTTTTGTGGGCATAAAAATACCTTCTCTCTCTTTGTTTATGTGTGGATAAAGGAAAAAAATTTTTGTATGAACTTTCTCAAACCAATTTTATGTATTGTTTCTTTGTTAAGTTGTAAAACTATTCTAGGATTTATAAATATCTGTGTGCACTATTTTAGCTTAGTTGTCTTTTGCATTTGGTGGTTAGCAGTTGTTCTTGTAAGTCTTCTAAAACAGTGTGTAGGTATTAATTCATTATTTTGTAATCATAATTCACAACACTATTGTGACAATCTTCACCATAATCTTGTTGATGTTCTGTTGTATGCTTTTATAATAATAATTTACGCCATTGCCATTACCACCACTAAATTTAACCTTTGGTCACCGTACAGAAAGCAATACCCCCCAAAACAAAACTTCCTTTAAATAATTTGAAAGTCGGGCTTTTCAATGCAGGTTCATTGAACACCGGACAGGATGAGTTTGTTGTAGCAGTGGAGCGGCTAGGTCCGGATATCCTTGCTATCAATGAGACCTGGATCCGGCAAGGCCAAGATTTTAAGGCTCCTAAATTACAGGGCTTTCGCTTTGTGCATCAATCAAGGCATATTGGCATTAAGGGTGGGCGTGGTGGGGGGGTGGGATTCTATATTAGGCAAGGTGTAAATGCTCGTCTGACTCCTCACCCCGTCATGCTCTCTGTTGAGCAGCTATGGCTAAAACTCAGTGTGATGGGTAAGACTGTAATTATAGGTACCGGCTATAGACCCCCTTGGCAGGATCCCTCTACTTTTTTGGACGCTATTATGGATTCAATCACATCCTTTTCCAAATGTGATCATCTTATAATGGCAGGAGATTTTAATATTGATTTACATTCAAGCAACAAGAAGATCACACTGCTGCAACAATTTTTGCACTGCCTCAAACTTAGACAAGTGATAACTGAACCCACTCACTTAAACAATCATAATGAGTTAACACTTATTGACATTGTCTGTACTGACGCTAAGGTCCGTAATGTAAACATGGTGCATACACCGGACCTGGGAAGGCATGCAATGTTGACTGTGGAATTTAATATCAAAAAAGATAAACCTTTGCCCCATACAGTAACTTATAGACCACTCAAAAATATTATCCCTGACATTTTTGAAAATGACCTTGATTCTATTAATTGGACAGCACCTCGTACATTCTGTGAAGTCAATAATCTAGTTTCATCATTTACCTCATCAGTTCTTAACCTATTTGATCTCCATGCCCCCACTAAAACAAAAACATTTAAAACTCCTCCTCACCCTTGGATCACTGACACTGTCAAAGCTATGATAAGCATTAGAGACAACTACCATAAAAGTTATAAGAAACACAAAACTGAAAATTTTAAAACCTATTACAATAACATGAAACGTATTGTTTCAAGAGCTATTGAAAATGAAAAACGGGCATATTTTACCCTTAACATTAATAACAGTGTGGGCAATCCAAAGCGGTTATGGGGGAATTTAAAACAAAATATTTTACCTGGAAAGGCCCAGTCAGATGACTTACCTCCACAATTCAATGATCCTGCCAGTATAAACTCTCACTTCCTCAATGTCCCTGGCACAGACTACATTTCAATCTCACAACTGACTTACTTTGAATTTCATCGATATGGCCCCAACATATTGTCCCTTCAACCAGTCAGTGAAACTACTGTGCTCAAAGTAATCCAAAGTTTTAAATCTAATGCAAAGGGCATAGATGGTATCTCCTTAGATATGTTACTTCTCACTCTTCCTCAGTCCCTTTCTTCTATTACTAATATTATTAATAAATCCATTACTGAATGTGTCTTCCCTGAGTCCTGGAAAGTAGCTGTGGTAAAACCAATCCCAAAAACTAATCAACCCTCCACTCTTAATGACATCAGGCCGATTAGCCTTCTCCCCTGCCTGTCTAAGGTTCTGGAAAAAATTGTCTGCTTGCAGATGATAAAGTTCCTTGAGGATCACCAGATACTCCCCCAACATCAGTCTGGCTTCCGTAAGGGACACAGCACCGCTACCGCCTTGATTGATGTAGTTGACAATCTACTAGCAGCACAGGATGGGGGCAGGTGCAGTATCCTTGTCCTATTGGACTTTTCGAGAGCCTTTGATTCCATCAATATTCCTCTTCTTCTTTCCAAATTGGTTTTTTATGGTTTTGATCCAAAAACAGTGAAATGGTTCTCAAGTTACCTCGACTGCAGATCTCAATGTGTAGAGCTTCAGATGCCTGGTGGCAGGTCAGTGCGTTCTTCTACTCAGGTAGTTTCACGAGGAGTGCCTCAAGGTTCGGTCCTGGGTCCTATTCTCTTTGTCCTTTACTCAGCTGACATTATTAAAATGATCACATTCTGTCAACATCACCTTTATGCGGATGACCTTCAACTATACTTTTCCTTTCTTCCCTCTGAATGTGATGACGCTGTAAGAAAAATAAATCTTGATTTAGAACAGATACGTAAATGGTCTTCCACTAACTCATTAATACTCAACCCCAATAAATCAAAATTTATGGTCTTTGGCACAAAAAAAATGCTTCAAAAGATTACCCATCCTAATATTATTGTAGATGGGGAATTGGTCGAGCGTGTTGTAGAAGCAAAAAATCTTGGGTTAACAATGGACTGTCATTTACGTTTTGAATCCCACATTGCTGAAACAGTGCGTCAATCTCTCTATCGTCTCAAGCTTCTTTATAAAATTCGTCCATACTTAAGTGAGGATATAAGAATAATGCTGTGTGAATCTCTAGTTTTGTCCCGCCTTAACTATTGTGACACTGTCTATGGCCCCTGCCTTCTTAGCCGAACTATTAATCTTATTCAACGTGTGCAGAATGCCTGTGCACGTTACTGCTTTCATGTTCCTCCACACACACATATAACCCCTTTCCTCAACTCATCAAGTCTACTGAAAATGAAAGAGCGTAGAGATCTTCACCTAGCAACCCTTCTTTTTGGCCTTATTTTACATAAATCTCCCCCCTATCTTTATTCCAAACTTAATTGGTCTAGGGAATATAGTCGCTACCCGAAGCGGACATGTTCTAACCTCATTTTTCTTACGCCAAGACATAAATCTGTGGCCTTCAGAGGGTCTTTCCGATTTGCCGCGTCACGGTGCTGGAATGTTTTATTGCCTCCGCTCCGCTCCCTAAAAACAGTTGGTTCTTTTAAAGCACAACTAAAAAAGGAACTTTTAAGTAGGCAGAAATCGTGAAAACCCCAATATAATGATCTCCATCGCTACTTACCAATACACTAATACTCTTCACTTTCTTATCCTTCCTCTGTCCTCTAGATCTAGAATCCCCTCTGGTCATCTTCCACTCCCACATGAACTGGTACCACTCTCTTATTATTCACCACCTATTCACTTGTTTTGGTCTTTGTGTGCGAGTTGTGGTTTTAAGCTTGACGAGGTTTTTCTCCATTTACCATGCACAGTGTGAATCTATTACATTTCTTGGTTGGTATATGCTTTTAAAAAGATAAATAATCTACATTAATTTTGCCACGTAAACAAAACTTTCTTTTGGTGACGTTAAAGTAATGTGCACATAACCTCTCTTCTTTGTTCTGACGTTGACATAAGGTTTTCGGTTGGCGTTGGCACTGACATTATGAATTGTTAAAAATCGCTTCTAAATCATGTAATGAGAGCAATACCTCTCGTCTCGGCTCTTGGTGTCACACAAAGTGGGCCAGTCTGAAAACCAGCGCTGGTTTGTACCTATCCTGGTGCAGACCAGCATTAAGCTGAGACTGACCCTTTTGGGCTTATCACGGCAGCGCAGAAACGCGTAGGCATGTACATGCCCCCGCCCTGGATGGGCGGTGACTACCTACCATCATTATTAGGCGAGTGTACTATTGGTGGGTAGGTGCCTATTTATATTAAATAAGGTTGTAAAGCGTTTACTATAATTAATAATAATAATATTCATGTGTTATCGTTATCATATCAATTTATAATGGTGTACCTGCTTACCTACCTACCTAATTAAGTGTACCTTAAATAATGTTATGTTACTGTTCTTTTGTTATCTTTCCTGTGCTGTTTGTGTATGTACCCAATAAAAAGTCTATCTATCTATCTATCTATCTATCTAAATTGGCGGAGACGGTTTCTGCGACAGATCTTTTGAAATCATCAAAGAAGTTTAAATTAACTTGCTGAAGTTGAAATAACTATCCCAATTCAAATTAAGGGTCGCTCTTTTGTACAAGATTGTCGCGGGAGGATGTTTCAAAATCTATATTAATAAAATATACTTATATATTTTTTTTAAGAAAATATATATAAATTATATACACTTGTCATTCAAAGTGGCAATGCTGCCGGCATTCTGGGCACTCTGCCTTCTGGTGACAGCTTAAATTTTTAAGAAATATGAAGATACCTATAACTGTGAATACTAGTTGTAATTGTTTTATTCTCCTTATGTAATTTTCCATGTGCTAGATAAATTATTTACTATGTTTAAATGTTATAGGATACGTAAACTATACGAATATATCTACATACATATAAAAACAAGAAAAAAATATATTTTATAACCCCTCTACAGATTTTCATGAAACATGGCTAAGAACACGCGAGATAAAATTATCAATGACATAAAAAAACTAAACGAAAATCGGTTCATCCATTTGGGAGCTACGATACCACAGACAGATACACAGAAAGACTCGTTAAACTTATAAAACCCCTCTCTTTTTGCGTCGGGGATTAAAAATTACCTTTACCAATTATGTAGGCACGTTTTTATAAATATGTTGGCAAATGCATACCTGTTTATTCCATTCCAATTCAATCACCAAACTAAAATTCTGAAATCTAACAAGAATCAAATAAAAAATGTCAATAGAACAGCCGATGGAATAATTGAAAACCGATTTCATTTGAATTGTTGATTCTATCCAGCAATCAAAACAATCAATGGAAAACATTGGATCCCAGTCTAAACGTTTGTAAATTATTCAATATTTTGGATTCTAAAAACAAACAAAAATTTATTAAAATCGTTGGTGTACCAATGCTGCGGGCTAATTCTGACAGCGTCGTGAAGATCCGATTGGTATTGATTATGGATCAGATAAGCTATCTCTAGATTGTTTGCAACAGTCTGCAGTAAGCTCAACCTTTTCAAGTGTAAATACTACTCCCATTAACGTAATACACAAGAACAAAATTAAAAATGTTAAAAATCCCCCGGCAAATTTTCATGAACCATATATAATATAATTATCTATGATACAAAAAAAACTAAACTAAAATCGGTTCATCCGTTTGGGAGCTACGATACGACAGACAGATACACAGACAGACCTCAACCTCAACAGTCTGTATTGGTCCACTACTGGACGCACGCCTCCCCCTGTTAAGCGTCTTATTGGCTTTTATCACATGGGGGGTAATGCCCATAATCCCCACGCTGGGCAGACGGGTTGGGGATCGCAGTTCGGTGGTAGAATTGTTCTGCAGGGGGCGCTGCTGCCCGCCCCCAGTGGATATCCCTTAGCCTCTTACGACACCCGCAGGAAGAGTTGGGTGGTGCAAATTTTAAGCCGGCACCACACAGCGAAGCACAGACAGAACCGTTAAACTTATAACAACCCTTAATTTTCCGTCGGGGGTTAATAAAAATAAACCTTAATACTATTGCTGCCGTTTGCACCATTACGAGGTGAACGATATTACTGTAGCGTACCATTTATTAGCCTCATGCGACTGTTCTCCATTCGTGCCATGCACAAATATCTTGAGAGAAATTAAAGCCCCCTTACGTAGTCCTCATATTTGCGCGTATTTTGGTATGTAATGAAATTCAGGCTTATCTTTATTCAATCGTGGTACTTGGGTACGTATTATAGGGAAGTATCTGAATGTGTGGCATTGCTATCGTTTGCGAGCACACTAATGGAAAGAGACTTAGATGTTTGGTAAGAACTTAGTAGGAAAATTCCAAATTTCAATACACCCAGAAATTGATTGGTTTGTTGTTATTGTATTTTGTATACTTCTTACTTCATCTTACCTTACCTAGCTATGTATGAAGTCATATGTAGTCTATGGAATGCTCTCCCTCTGGACATCAGACGTGCAAAATCACTCCCGATCTTCAAAAAACTGCTTCATCAGCATTATATCCTTGTAAAGAGTTAGACAACCTTATTTTATGTTTATGTATGTTTATTATTAGTCTTTGTAGGTGTTATGGTAGGTATGTAGTGTAAGTATTTGTTTCCTTTTCTTTAAGTAGGAATCTATATATTTATTCAGTGCCACCGTCTATTTTGTTCTTTCATTTCCAGTCCATCCCAAGGTGGATTGGAAGAGATCGCTCTCAGCGATTAGGCCGCCCTTTATAGTTCTCTGTATTGTTTCCTGTATTTGTGTAGTTTATTAAAGTGTTTTCTATCTATCTATCTACATCATCATCAGCCTATAATAGTCCACAGCTGGACATAGGCCTCCCTTAATAAGCACCATAGCGCCCTGTCTTTAGCTGGCCGCATCCAGCATCTGCCTGCAGTCTTTCGCAGATCGTCATCCCACCTGGCCGGAGGGCGTCCTACAATACGTTTGCCGAGTCGTGGTTTCGACTCAAGAACACGTCTACCCAGCGGTTGTCGGTTCTTCGCGAGATATGGCCGGCCCGCTGCCACTTCAGCTTGCTAATTCTTTGAGCTATGTCGACAACTTTGGTTCTCTGTCGGATGTATTCGTTACGAATTCTATCCTTCAGAGAGATCCTTCTTACGTTAAATGTATATTATGCAGGTATAAGCTATTTTATAAAAACTATATTGCCATAATAAAAAGGTCTCATAGCTCCCTAAGGTTCGCTTCATAGCGTTTCAGGTTTTGATGATGATTTTATGATGATGCTCTCCTAGCCGAATTTCGGTCACGGCGGCCAGTCTCACCGAAGACTAGCCAGGTGCGTAGGACATATTATAGGGCACAAGTGTGCGAGCACACACAGGTGCACTTTCTATTCCCTCACTCTTATAATCCGATGGGACGGCAGACCGACACGACCTGGGAGAGGTTAGGCGCAGGACCAACAGCTTAACGTGCTTTCCGAGGCACGGGGTATAACACCGTCAATTTCCTGACTCCGGTCTGCTACTGTAAATAGTTCTTGCTAGAAATATCACAATAACACAAAACTTGGGCCGACCCAGGAATTGATTTAGGTTTTATGATATGATTGATAACCCACTTACGAATTCACTAGTTATTGTATATACGGAAATAAAGAGTTTAAAATAATTTTATTAATTAATTAATTATTTGTAGATGTAATTTTTTTAGACCAATTTACAATTATTTTCATATCTGACATTTGTATTTGAATTTATAAAACTTTATTTTATTTTGTAAGAATCGAATATTACTATTTCACCATTTCCGATGTCTTCGGGTGTGTGGGCTTCGCTTTCGGCTTCTTTGCTGTGGATGCGGAAGCCTCGGGCTTCTTCGCGTGTGTTGCTTTACTTATAGAATATTGATTTAATATTCTGTTTATTTCATATGTAACTCGTAACCCTATTTGTTGCTAATAAAGAACTTGAACTTAAATTCTTGGTTATTCTTCCTGTTCACCAAAAACAATCCCTAGGTATATAAACCCTAACACTACCGCAAACTGTAAAGCTACCAATTGCCTTCGCGTTAATAATTCATGAACATGGCAATGCCAATGATATCGTATTCAGTTACATTAGAAACCAACATGTATTAATACATCTACATACATTCATGAATAACTGATCGCAGAGAATAATATAGGTCCCTACCTATACGAAAATTTGCTTCAATGTTACACTATGTGTACCTTTAAGGTAAAGGAAAATGAATTTGTGGTGAGAACCTATGGTGCGAAACAGCGCTACACCGAAGATTTTGGCGCTAACATCGGTCACCATTTTGTTTCTCTTTTCTAAATCGCCGCGCAAAATAAAAGTTAAGTATGTACATATTTGTAGAAGACAAAAAAAATGTTTTGTAAAATAATGTGCTGTAAAATGTCGTGCAAAAGTATAATATTTAGTTAGTGGACTTAAAAACAAATAATAAATGTTCAATAACATAATGTTTTATAGCGTCAGGTTTCTGAGGTTTTCACAAAAAGTAAAGTTATTTTTTATTTGTTTTAGGGTCCTCTATCTAAATATAATATAACTGTAATTGTGTGCGGCGATTTTGAAAATAAATACAAATGTTAGGACCACCCTCCATACAAAAATCTTCAAACCCAAAGGGGTTTTTGATGCAATTTTCTTCCAATTTTTATATGGTGATGATAGTGTACTAGTAGGATGACGAATTTGTCCAGTCTCAACGGAGGCTGGAGAAAAATGTGGGCAGAGTCCATACTAATCCATACTATTGTAAATACGAAAGTAACTCTGTTTGTTACCTTTTCACGCCTAAACACGATAAAACGTATCCCAAAGACGGATAAAAGCTTGAAAAGCGCGTGCGAAGCCTCGGGCGGCAGTCAGTTTCCTATACTATACACTTTCATACCAATTTAATATTTATTTAGATTTAATTATGTCAGACAATGCCATTTTACAGCAGCACCATGAATTTCAAAATATTATTATTTTAAACCCCCGACGCAAAATGAGAGGGATGTTATAAGTTTAACGTGTCTATCTGTGTATCTGTCTGTGGTATCGTAGCTCCCAAACCGATGAACCGATTTGCGTTTAATTTTTTTTGTGTAATAGATACCTAATATTATCCCGAGTGTTATTAGCCATGTTTCAGGAAAATCTGTCCTGAGGATTTTGTTCTTGTGTTTACATGACTCTAACGATGCCCATTTACAACTGATCTATATATCAATATACCTATCTTTGTATGTACCTTAATTCCTAAGTTCCTTGTTTATTTTCTGTCTTGTCTGTTTTATGGCTTTGAATTATAACATAAGCACGACATATTGTAACCCATGTATATTTAAACTGGCATTGCCAAGTGTGCCTTGTGCTCCTACTGAGAATAACTGACTTTGAGTATGAGTATAAACGTTTAAAAATCGACATTGAAATTGAAATAGAAATTACAGAAATAAAAATTTAAATAGGCATTACAGAAAAAAATTCAATCACGCAGGCTTTGCCTGCTGATTTGATTAGTTTTCTTATCAAATTGTCAAAGTCTGCAGCTAGTATAAAATATTAGGTTTCTCACCCTAAAGTTTCATCAATTTTACTACAAGACTGATCTGATATAACTCCATCGCACCCTATTCGACACGCTATTGACGAAGGGCTTGAGAGGTTGAATTTGATGGCTTGCTTAGGACGAAAGCTGTCATTTTTTACGACAGTATTTGTATTGAATCGACGGAATAGCTGAGACAATTTAGCAAACCTTTGCTTTTGAGTTAAGGTTTTAGTTTCGGTCAGAACAAAACTACCAATCTATTTTACCAATACTTTAAAGAACCAAGCAGTTTTTTGCTGAAAATAAACTTTAAACACCGATTACGTCTGCAAGCTGTTTAAATTAGTTATTCTGTGCCGGTAAGACACATCATCATCATCATATCTGCATACACTCGTCCAGTGCTGGACATAGACCTCCCCATACCTAGGCCTACCTGCCCCGCTGTTGCCATGGCCAGATAGGTAAGGTTGTAGATGTCTTATTCTTTTGTTTGCTTGTGACCCCTGAACACGTCGTACTAGACGTATAATCCTACGACGTATTTATTCATTTAATACTTACCTATGCCATTTAATACTTCCCTATAGAGGGTGCCATGTAACATGTGTACTAAACCGGAAGGGGGTGGTTCTGGACCCTGAGGGGAACATCTTGTGAATAATATATTTTTTTTTAATTTCCTTTACATATTTTATTTACAATGAATTACATGAATAATAACTAAAACGTCTTAACTGTTTTCATAAAAAAGTAAAAAATATCGAAATAAAAAAAAAACATGGAACAAAAGTTGATCCCTTCGGTGTCCAGAATCCTTTTCGGCTTAGTAGGTACAGATGTTTCGTGGCACCCTGTATAAGTATTTAATTTTTAGTTAAAACCTACCTTTAAACCCCTTTGAACACATTATACAAAGTGGTCAGCCGCGTGTGTCTATTCAGTCCGATTTCAAAAAGTACTGTTTGTAGGTTATGACAAAAGTTTTACCGCCAATGTTCGGAATGCCATTCCTGTTGAATTTCATACAAGGTAGGTTTACCAAATATTCTGAAACTAGAACAAAGGAATATATGAACGGAAAACGTTATACGAAAAGCTTTTTATTCCTTTCGAGAGTTCTCTCTGAAAATTATGTTGGTTGTCAGAGTAGAAACATCGGAAAGACAAACAAAGTTGGACTAAAGTAATTATTTTTCAGTTAGCAGCTGACAGACACACTCTTGCTCAGTGTTGCCGTAAATAAAATACCGAACTTTAATCAGTTAATGAAAAACGGTGAAAGGTCGTATTTTTTCTGTTCCAATGAGCATGAACAGATGGACAGAGGCGGAGTTAAATCGACAAAGTTGGAACAACTGGCGATGCTGCCTATTCATGGGCGGGCCACAACTTTGAATGAAAGCATTCAGAAGTTGTCCGCTGGGACGTTGCTCCACCGGGCAGAATGGGCGCCCTTGCAAACAATTAGTATTCAACTTTATATCTGAAATCTAAGCTTATAAAGCTTTGGGCTCAATGGATGACCTTGTTGAGTTCTTTATCAGAGCTTTACAAAAATTAGATATAGAATTAGATATAAGTTATAGCTAATTCTAAATTGCAAACGTACACTTTTTAAATTAACTGACAGATGTAGGTATGTGAGGCAATACGTTAAAATTAGGAGAGGTTGAATATATAGAAACCGGGCACACCATGGTCACCCTATGTGTAAGATATTTTTAACTTTGTTACCTAAGTACTCGATATAGTACAGGGCGAGGGAAAATAAAAGCTTCTTAAACTAAACACTTGCGAGCAAAGTCCAACAAAACATTTCCTCGGATTTCGTTCTCACAATGCTTTATCTTTGCGGCACCTGTACTTTAAAAGCCTTTGGTTTCTCGAGTGTAAAGGTACAAATCTTTTCAGAGTGTAAGGCGAAGTAAATTTTCCACACGTCAATAGTGCCGGATTGACCCGCTTTGTTGGATTTCGTGCTCACTTATTTGTGCGAGTCTACACTCTGCCTTATTGGTTTTACAATTCCCTCCGGCAAGTGTTTAATTAAATTTTGATAAAATTATCTGTTCCATCGAGTTTTATGGATTCTATAAAACTTCGAAAGGCATAGGTTGAAATTAATTGAAGAAACAACAAGTTGTTCTAATAGATGTTTGAAATTGAACATCGTTATCTTGTGTTACAAGGCAGGGTGATAAAGATTGTGTCCAATGATGATGGACTAAAAGCTTGGTTGATTTAAATCAAAAGTTATTTTTGTCTACTGAGACTACTAGAGACTATTTTGAAACCCACGTGAAAACGTACAAACATACTATGAGTTACAACAATCCCGAGCATTTTTTTTTCAAAGATTCAAGGATTTATTTGCGTCAAACATGGTATACAGGTGTTATAAATACAAATAATGTGCTCATGTCTCGCTATGGTCTAGCATGCAAAAATATAATTAAAATTTAAGATTAAAAATATTCAAATACAATTATAATTTAATATTAAAAAAATCATTCAAATCATAAAAAATCCTATCATTAAGCCATTTAAATAATTTTATTTAAAAAAAGTAGTTGTTCATTAATTTAAGTTCCTTGGGTATATTATTATATTTTTTATACACATTGACATACAGCTATGTATATTTGGCAGAATGTGGAGTTTCTCTTGGAATCAATCTATTCGGGTCTCTACATAGTCTAGTTTTAAATTATATATTCGAATTGATCGAGCGCTTTTACTCGAATTCTTCGCAATACAGATACCTGCGTTTTGATGACAGTATTAGAATGGGTGGGAGTGTCCCAAGGGTGTCCAATTGAGAACGTCGTCGCTATAAATCTGTGATCAATCACATCGGCCACGCCATGCTGCAATATTCCCACTTCCATCTGTCTTCCTTCCTTCTTATTTGATTTTACTTTGGTAGGTATTCTATTCTGAACCTCTATCCCTCTATCTAATACAATTTTTGTTTGAAGGAAAGAATCTAAACATATTTTTAACTACGAGTTCATGAGTTAAGTATTGTAGGGAGAAATCTCAAACATTTTAAGATATTTTTGGTGTGACTCGGATCGTTCCAGACTCTACCCCAAATTAAAAAGTAGCGAATTTTGCTAATAATTCTTCTAGCTAAACACATTATAAGGTACAAAATAAGTTTTACTTAATTTTTTGGTATCTTAAGCTCATAGAAACAGGGCTTCGTCAGTGTTCCCTTTCGTGGATTTTTTTCATACCAGCCATCAACCAGTTTGAAACTCATCGTCACGGCTGCTCCCGAATTTGGGTCCCTCTTGTCCTTAATTGGACCAGCTTTTCCATTAAGGGATAAAAGGATGTGAATTTTCTTAATGAATAGATGGTTTACATCCTTCCTGAGTAAATAAGTTGGTTGAACGAAGGTTGGACGTAGGTTTCCAAGCTTTTATTGGTATTTAGTGAACATTTGTTGGATAATATATAAGTATGTTACCTCACCATTCTATGCGTATACGTCAATTTTTCTTTCAATTTCATCCCTAATTTAATTATAATTAAAAATTAATTCCAAGTTAACTTACTTAATTTCATGTTAACCCTATTTATGGCCATAAAAACTATTGTTTAGTCATAACTAGTGCTCTCTTGATACCCAAGACACAAGCATAGTACTTATTTTGGGTCTCACCAGAAATCATTATGTATATTTGGTAAATAAATACATTCGAAATGTACCCTTATATAAAATGTCTATAAATCCCTACAAAGCCAAAAATTCATACAAAATCAACTAGTCTGGCAGAACTTGTATTAGGGAACTAGATTTTTTATTTTATACAAATTATATACGTTTGTAAATATCTACCTCCATATTTTCGTAGGAAACACGCAGACCCGGAATAAATATTTATAACAACTATGCTCTTCCTTCAAACGATAACATCGATGCACATAAAATTATTTCTGAAGTTATCGCACCGATGAATGTCAAGGCCTTTCATCTACGATACAAAAACAAAGCTCGCAGATAGATTGATGGGGCGATAACCGCGGTGCAGATCGTGTGTAAAGGACATAGCACACACGTCCCACACCGGTCGAGGGGCATGAAGTAGTCTAGTGTAGATCTCACCACATATCACTATGGGGGAGGGGAGGAGTTAAAACGGTTGCTAAAAACATCACGTGTAGGGAATATAATCCCGCATCAAAATCTCAATCCCACGGGCCCCAGGAATTTCAGACTGGAAAGAAAACATATTTTTTTTATTTTTCATTTTCCTATGTTCAAATGCGTGGACTCCGGGGGTTATCTCCTTACTAGTTTAACGTGACATTGATAACTTTCGGCCCATAAAAACACAAATCTGAAAGGAAATTATTGAAAAGCTGATTTACGCAATTATATTCCTTTTGACACTCGAGTGACAAACAATCAGTCATGTCTAATGTTGTACCAAAGATCCTATGACTACGTTCCGTATGTTTTACCGATTCGATTTTTTATGACGATCTATTTTTTTCCGTTTTCTTATAATCGCAAAAAAAACAAAAAACATCACGTGTTCACCGCGTCATATACCTACCTCAATAGTCAGTATTGGGACTTTCGCGGAAGAATAAAGGTTTTGCTAGTGTCATTTCAACGTGTGCAGTCTATTTATACAATTTCAAATCAATTTTACACTAAAAAAGCCATCTTTTTAGTCTGGTCAAACTATTTTCGACTTTGAGAAAACGTCTAATTGACAAAGAGTAGTATAGTATATAGTAGATAAGCAGGGTACGACTCTACCACTCAAACTGAATGCAACACTATTCTTGAGAACCTAGTTACCTCGAGTCTCACACAATGTCCTGTGACAATAAATTTAGGGCATAATTAAAGTTCCTCTTGGACGTTGACTGATATACAGCCTCTTTGCAACGTACACTGTTTCACCGAAGCGGAAAAAATGAGGCAGCGATCGTCACGTTTTCTACCACGATTTATAGGGCAATCTAAAATTAGCTTTTTTGTAATTTCCGCTCATAAAAGGCGTTATCGTGAGAAAATTAAGATTTTTATTAGAAAAAACGGTATTTCAATTATTCAGCAAGGAGGTATTCGTAATTTGTAGGTACCTATATAAGTATGTTTATAACCTCCACGGGCTCTATATTCGGCGAAATAGCCAGATGAGTAAACACAAAGTTTCTTCATAACTAAAATAATGGCTAGTGTAGGCAAATTGTAGGTTATGTTTTTGTTTCAATACAAAACAAATGTTTCTGTTTCAAACCTACAGTCGCAAATAATCAAATAAGGAAATTGTTTGAGTTTTCCTGTATTTTCCACGTTCCGTTATTATTGTGATACGACTTCGAGATAATATAGGTGATACCGACAAATTGGATTTTTTAACA
Organism: Eupithecia subumbrata; assembly: GCA_949316285.1. Taxonomy (NCBI): domain Eukaryota; kingdom Metazoa; phylum Arthropoda; class Insecta; order Lepidoptera; family Geometridae; genus Eupithecia; species Eupithecia subumbrata. The sequence goes on along the minus strand of OX438644.1, from coordinate 25,832,539 downwards.
CTTTCATAGCCCAAGACGCACAGCGCCACCACGTGGCGGCGGCGCACCCCTGCTGCGGATCACACCACCGAGGCCTGGACGGTGAATGCGTTAAATAAGTTGCTAGTAATTATGACGTAACAAATACATACTTTTACAATTTTAGTTGCATAAATAGTTTAGTGTCTATATGAGTATCTAATGACCTGTTTCCGGAATTGATTATGGAAGGCAAAAATGTATGCCTTTTAGTAGGACTAAATGGATGACCATAAAGAGAAAGGAACTTGTTTTGTAAAGTGTCACAATATGTTTGTCAAATAGCAATATAATGTAATATTATATGCAACAGCTATGGCAGTAGATAGGATTTAAAATAATACTGTATAGTGAAATTTTCTTTTTATGTTCAATTGGCGCCACCTATCTATTTCATAGAGAACCAAACAAAGAAAAAGCGCCATTTCAATGCCCCTACTTGGGCGGGCGGGAACCCTATCGCAACCAAAGGCGGACAATGTTTCCGGAGGTTTTGTATTTTGCCGATAGATGGCAATGGTTGAAAATGGTTTAATACCTACAAATTTTTATACAGTTAAAGTATAGGTTTAAAGATTTATTCCATAAAGGGTAACAGAACAGGGTTTCGAAACACTCATATTATGAGAAAATATATACACGTATAGACCGACCGTATTTACTAAGTAAAAAAATACTTTGTTTATCTACCAAGTAGGCACCAAGTAGCTTTTCATCCGGGATTAAGGTTCTCGCCTTAAATTTTACACAACGGTCGAAGTTTAGTCACATAAATCTTGCTAAGAAGCCTACGAATCTTTGCGAAATCTTGACCGCTGTTTTGAACAAAACAAAGCTTGTTGAAAATACAAAAACAAGTATCTGTGTTAAATGCTTTTTAAGTGTGTTGAGATTATGTTTATAAGGAATTCAATAATATGATGAGGCTATGCCGTAATAGACGTTAATTGGATAAAGACAAACTTAAATAGATTTAGGCATAGATAGGTGGCATAGATAGGCTCAGATAGGTGGCATTTTATCTAGAATTTTTGACAATACCCTTATACAGCAGTTATAGTAATTAACTTATAATTATTCTGCTTAACTTCATTATTGACAATGTCCATTTACAGCAGATACCTATCTATAGGTATTAATTTCTTTGTTTTGTGTTACTGTAATTATTTATTTTGACCTATTAGTTATGTCTATTATAATGTGATATGTAAATTGACTTAACCAAGTCTGCCTTGTGCTCTACAGCGAATAAATATATATGAGTATGAGTATGTATGTACCTTCAAAAATAAAGATGGTCCTTATGGGCGTCACACACGCCGAAGATACTGTAATATTTCATCTTAAGATACATAGTGGTAAATTTATAGGAAACGATATTTTTATTGAACGACGTGTTTATACTAACGACTTAAATGGCGCAGCATGCGAAGGTCCACATGCGGTTGCGTTTTCGATTCCCGCCTCGGGACAAATGTTTGTACGATCTGCAGATATTTGTTCTGGGTATTCTGGCTGTTTTCTGTTTAGGTATAATAGAACAAACTTTCTAAGTACCCATAACAGCAATCTTTGCTTACTTTGAGGCTGATACAGAAGATGCTGTGTCGGTTGTCCAGCATTATGTATATCCTAAACTTTCTTACTAGATTCAAGGTTATTTACTATCAACAATGGCCTACAAAGATCCATAATACACACAATCGCCTCGACAAAGCCTCCAGCCCCCAATCAAAGGCACCTAACACAGCTGTTTCTGCAGATTACTGAAGATTAAACATCAAGTTGGTGAAAATAGGTCTTTGTTTACTTTGGGATCTCAGTGACTTACAAAACAAGTAATTTGGTTTTAAGATAGTGTTTGTTATTATTTTGTTAGTTTATCGGTAAGTTTCCGGTGTTTCCATATTTTTTTTTAAAGTTAGTGATATTTATTCGTTTAGTGCACTTATGTCCTGTCTATTTACGAGTTTCTTTTAATATATATATTTTTATACTTTGGAGATACATGGCTCGTCGACCAAGTCGTCACTTACCAACTGGTGAGGAGATAGTGGCCAAACGAAGGTCTATTCGATAAAAAATGCGCATTCGAGAAATTGCTTGATTTCCACAAACTTTCATATTTCGCTTGCCCGGGGGTAAAAAGACAGTAAAATCTATTTTTATATTAAATAAAAGTATTTTTTTGGACTGCTGGACAATTCACACAGCCCCAATCTAAACAGAGCTTGTGTTATGGGTACTAGATAATTGATATACTTAATAGAAAACACTACATAGATAGATTTTTTTATTATACATAGAAAACATCCAGAACACCCTGAACAAATATCTGCAGATCGTACAAACATTTGTCCCGAGGCGGGAATCGAAACCGCAACCTCCTGCGTCGCAAGCAGACCTTCGCCCGCTGCGCTACTGAGGTCGTTGACGATATAAACATTATTGATAATTGTTTAGTGTAAATAGACAAAAATTAACAAAATGTACTAATTTATCTAATTAGAATGAAGAGCATTTTACAATTGCGACGGTAATATTGATGAATGTCTAAGAACGTAATATGCCATTACCATTCTTTTCGCGGAAAAATTATGAGCTTCGTGTTCTAGGCTTTTGACTCAAACGATAGTTTTGAGTCAAAAGCCGCAAAATTACGATTAAACTAAAACTATCTTCATGATTGTTGCGTTTAATTTCCGGAAAATAAAATTATGTAGACGAGTAGTAGGTTCTGAGATTGTGTACAAAATAATTACCGTGGAATAAAGACATCCACGTGATTTTTTTAAATAAAATGATCTGCAAAAAATCTGTAAAAATTACAGTTATAGTTACATCACCTACGGATGTAAAAAATGAGAAAACAATAAAATTATCGTAATAGTGCTTAACGACTTCGTTCCCCGGGGAAATCGATTTGCCATACATATTTACCACGTTGGCCGTAGAAAAACAACGGACGTAAATCCACTGAACTAAATCTGAAGCTTCATCATGTGAGAGAGGGTTGAAAATTACTTAGGAAAACCGATATAAGTAATATGATATCAATGCAAGAGTGTGTATACATGTATAGAACACTGACGTCAATGACGATATACTATGAGTGCTTCAGTTATTTTTCTACTGGGATTCAGTCCGTGTTTTTCCTTCGTCCATGCTTACCATGTAATTTATCGGATTCAAAGTTTTAAATAGCTCCCTCGTGCATAGCATGTTCTGCCACATTGCGTGACTCTTGCTTTATTTTAATTACATATTTTATTGCATGTTCTAAAAAGCTTTCATTCCTACTTAAAAATACCATGAATCAATCATACCCTGAAATATTAAAATACCCTTGTTGTACCTTATTGTCTGAGGAAATATTTTTTGGGTTTTAAGTTAAAACGTGAGGTCAATAACTACATTTCTACGTAGGGACGATCCCCCCTGGTATTTAGGTATACGTTAAAACATTAACTGCCCGGCCTTCAAGCCTCGCCGCCCAGCGCTGCGTTGCGTGCTCTACATCGTCTAGTGCGGCATTGAATGTAAATCATCTTTCCAACGATTTTAACTTGGTTGGTTTAGATAAGGGGCGCTCAAACGGTCGATCGCGATCGACCGGTCGATCGCGAAAGCTTTTCGAGTCGATCGCCAGCAATATACTCATTATACCTACCTAGTACCTTACCTACTCATACCTAAAATAATAGGTACCTACCCAACATTGAACGGTGCGCGGCGACGATCGACGATCACACCCAGTAAGTCCCAAAACCCACGTTTTTAATATGCGGAAAATCAATTTTAGGGCAAAAAAACATTGAATTTTTATAATTTTTTGATAAGCATCAAAAGTGTAGGATTCTAGTTAGTAAGTTATGGGAGTTGAAACACGATTGACAAAACTAGACTCGATACAAAAAAATCGCAAAGTTTCCTTCATCTTCATTTTTGCACAAATACTTACGAAAAAAGCAGTTTCATTTGCTAGTTACTTACTTACTTTCAATAAAATTTCGTCTACGTGTTCCCTAATAAGTACTTTAGGCGATTATGGTTTTATTTTTTTTGCGAAAGAGTGTTATTTTAGTGCTAAAAACAAATTAAAAACAAACGGCCAGTGAAATTGCGCGCGGGCTGGCCATTCCGTGGCTCTCGCCTTCCTTTTTCGCCTTCCCAGCGTGACGTTCGCTCGTATTGTCTCGCAAAACCGATCCCACTTCGTCCTAAGTTTCTTTCATTTTGTACATGTTCAATTTAAAAGTGCAGTAAAACGATATTTAAAAAAAAATTGTTCCAACCTTAGTAGCTTAGTCGTACTCTTGCTTTCAAAACAATTTTTGGTAGATCGCGCACCCCTGGTCTAGATGATGCTGTGTAGATTTTTCATCATTTTTTATTACTTATTTGAAATGTTTGACTCGCATGACGTATCTACTAACTAAAGCCAACATTGTTATCATGTTGCTAGGTAGTAAATGTCTTTGAGCTTTAGTACCTTGTATTGTAGGTTTAATGTCTTTATTTAACGTTTGCTTTTTATATTTTATATCTTGTGACTTAGATGTTTCTCGAGAATTGTTATATTATGTAAGCGAAAAAGTGGAAAACGTTTCATGATTCGTTTTCATTTGTTATTTTGTTATAGATTTTCTCAGCGCTGTTGGAAAATTGAACCGCAAGAAAATATATAAAATAATTTTCATCGTGAGATATTACTGCGGCTGTGGCATAATTTTCGTTTTTCATAAATTGCTCTATCATTCCTCTGCCAAGTTTATCCAAACCAAAAATAAATAGACCCAACCACTGCATTGAGTAATCAAAAAGATTGCCGTACAGCCAAATAGCCACAAGAAATGGAACTCTGTGGCACAGCGGCTTAAGGTCCTGCGACTTCGGAGGTTGCGGGTCTGATTCCCGCCTCGGGAAAAATATTTTTAGGATCTGCAGATATATGTTCCGGTTGTTCTGGGTGTTTATATGTATAACATCTCCGGAAACAACATACAATATGTATAACAAAATGGGCAGAAGCCTTTATTCAGAAAGAAAATTACAATCAAATAATAGAAATAAATTAGAACTAGTATTTACAATTGAAACAATAGAGCTAACTGCAGATTGTTACAAACAATCTACAGGTAGCTCAACTGATCCATATCATTACCAGTCGGAAGCGTCCCCAAGACGCTGGCTGTATTGCCCCGCTGTATGGCAATATTGATGCGCTGCGCCAGATACTCACCAGCTCTCGGGTCACGCGTCGCTTAACAAAACAAAAAGTATTCATCTATGTAATGTTATTGTAATGTAAATTAAGTACATATATCAGTTATCTAATACCCACAAAACAAGCTCTCCTTAGATCGGGGCTGGATGATGATGTGTGAATTGTCCAGCATTGTTTATATGAAATGCAATAAAAATCGTACGCCGCCTTCGAAATAATTCCTAATTGCATTTGACTCGTATTTCCAGCGCATTTTATTACTAGCTGAGAATGAAAAATGGTGACAGAGCGACGTTTTATTCGGGTCGTTCGGCTTAAGAGTTCTTTTCACTGTGTAACGAGATGAAGAACTACACATCCCATCTCTGTTTTTTATTGCAACTATCTTCTACCCGCGGCTTCTCATGAGTATTTTCGATGTAATAAGTAGCCTTTTATCTAAGTTAGGCTTTGTTCTAAACGTACGCTAAATTTCATCTTGATCTGTTCAGTAGTTTTGGAAATCCTAAAATTTCAGATTTCATAAACTTTCGGCTTTATAATATTAAAAGAAAGGATAGGTTATAGGATACAGCACATATTTACATCCAATACTGCTACCGCGCCGCACAAAAATGAGCTTTCTCTTCTTAAGATTACCTACGAGTTTAAGCCCATATTAGAATTTATATCAGCTTAAACTCGTAATCTTTAGATATATTGCAGCAATATAGCCAGTCGTTGGTGACGCCTTGCTTCAAGCGAGTGGCCTGCACGCTGTAGCCATGGGAACCACTCGCTTAAAGCAAATTGCACAATCATGTCTTTTTACCGAGCGTGCGTGGACAGAGAGCATGCTACTTACATCACCGCGTGGACAGCGTGCGGTCGACGGATCAACACGATTTGAAGAGGAGGAGTGTGGGTGCTAGGTTGGAGTAGTGCGGTCTGTGTATGCGACGACCTTTATGATGGCTAAATTAATGCGTCTTATCAAAGACCCTGGGGTTAGTCACAGAGTTTCTAGCGCATTGTAACAAAAGACAATCGCCCTGTTATAGTTAGTGGTTACTCATTCATTACGTTTGGATCTCGTCCCGCAGTTTTATGGAAGACCTTAATTTTATTGCATTTTTCATGCAGACTGAAAATTAAATTTCACTTTTATTGTGTTTTAGCTACGCGAAATTATTTCACATAGATAGTACCTTGGTTTGGTACGAGATTTTCAGTTATTTGTATTTGGGAATAATTTTCATTTTATATTTTATCTATCCTCTTAGCCTGTAGGCTGTAGATCTGATGTAGATAATAGAGATTAGAAAGTACATTAATACTGGAGATTCATTTAAAAAAACCTATAAAAATATTTGGCTTATGAAAATTTTAAAGAGATCTCCTAATTCTCAAAAACATTCGTTTTAACTTGCAAAATACAATCTCGTTAGCGCTTTATTTTAGTCCACCTGTAATCAACGACTCTGTTTATATAAACTACAGAGATGAAATTAAATTGCAGGTACTCGAACGAGCTTAAAAAAATTATGCAAAGCGTTCATATTAACATAAACATCCTTGTCACCAGCTATACAAAGGCACTGGATGTCAAGCTTGATCAACCCTTGTGCCAAACAAATTTATTATTTAGGTTTATTCTGTTATATGTGTACCTTATTGTTTGATTTTATGAAACTGTGTAACATTTATTACTCTAATCGGCCGGACTCTATAACTAGTGCCGCGTCGACTGCAATATTTACGAACAAACTAAAATAAATAAATAATAAAATAATGCTGGACAATTCACACAGCATTATCTAGCCCCAAGCTAAGCAGAGCTTGTGTTATGGGTACTAGATAACTGATATACTTAATACAATACACTACATAGATAGATATTTTTTATTATACATAGAAAAAACCCAGACCAACGGAACAAATTTCTGCAGATCGTACACAAATTTGTTCCGAGGCGGGAATCGAACCCGCAACCTTCTGCGTCGCAGGCGGACCTTCGCCCGCTGCGCCACGGAGGTCGTCACTAAGGAGAATCCTAGTGGACAGGGCATACTACAATTTAGAAGAGTGCTTCGTTGATAAATTTGCTGACGCCGATGTCGTAGATCCACACTTATACACAATTATTTGATTACAAAGACAATTGTTTGTACTTGTTTTTTACATTATTTTGTAACTACACTCAGAGAAAAAACCGGTCGCAATGTATGCAGTTTTACATTGCGAGCCAAGTTTTGCGAAAATTACAAAATAATTTTGAGATATTAGCAAAATACCCTATGTTGCCGCAGCAACTTTTTTTTTGCGAAACGCAAAAATTGTGAACGCAACAATAATTTTTTTGTTGCATTAACAATTTTGAGGCTCTTTGCTATCGCCGCAATGTGGTAATCTGCGGGGTTCACATAGTTATAGTTTGTGTGGTTCACAATGTAAGTTGTACGTTGATTTTATACGTTGTGGTGTTAGCAAGTTTTGGTCCCTCTGATAAAATCACAACATAGTAATCTGCGGGGTTCACATAGTTATAGTTTGTGTTGTTCACAATGTAAGTTGTATTTTGATTTTATACGTTGTGGTGTTAGCAAGTTTTGGTCCCTCTGCTAAAATCACAATGTAGTAATCTGCGGGGTTCACATAGTTATAGTTTGTGTTGTTCACAATGTAAGTTGTATTTTGATATTATACGTTGTGGTGTTAGCAAGTTCTGGTCCCTCTGCTAAAATCACAATGCAGTAATCTGAGGGGTTCACATAGTTACAGTTTGTGTGGATCACAATGTTAGTTGTATTTTGATATCATACGTTGTGGTGTTAGCAAGTTCTGGTCCCTCTGCTAAAATCACAATGCAGTAATCTGGGGGGTTCACATAGTTACAGTTTGTGTGAATCACAATGTAAGGTGTATTTTGATTTTATAGGTTGTGGTGTTAGCAAGTTCTGGTCCCTCTGCTAAAATCACAATGCAGTAATCTGGGGGGTTCACATAGTTACAGTTTGTGTGGATCACAATGTAAGGTGTATTTTGATTTTATAGGTTGTGGTGTTAGCATGTTTTGGTCCCTCTTATAAAATCACAATGTAGTAATCAGCGGGGTTCACATAGTTATAGTTTGTGTGGTTCACAATGTAAGTTGTACGTTGATTTTATACGTTGTGGTGTTAGCAAGTTTTGGTCCCTCTGCCAAAATCACAACTTAGTAATCTGCGGGGTTCACATAGTCATAGTTCGTGTTGTTCACAATGTAAGTTGTATTTTGATATTATACGTTGTGGTGTTAGCAAGTTTTGGTCCCTCTGATAAAATCACAACATAGTAATCTGCGGGGTTCACATAGTTATAGTTTGTGTTGTTCACAATGTAAGTTATACGTTGATTTTATACGTTGTGGTGCTAGCAAGTTTTGGTCCCTCTGCTAAAATCACAATGTAGTAATCTGCGGGGTTCACATAGGTATAGTTTGTGTTGTTCACAATGTAAGTCGTATTTTGATATTAAACGCTGTGGTGTTAGCAATTTCTGGTCCCTCTGCTAAAATCACAATGTAGTAATCTGGGGGGTTCACATAGTTACAGTTTGTGTGGATCACAATGTAAGGTGTATTTTGATTTTATAGGTTGTGGTGTTAGCATGTTTTGGTCCCTCTTATAAAATCACAATGTAGTAATCAGCGGGGTTCACATAGTTACTTATAGTTTGTGTGGTTCACAATGTAAGTTGTACGTTGATTTTATACGTTGTGGTGTTAGCAAGTTTTGGTCCCTCTGCCAAAATCACAACTTAGTAATCTGCGGGGTTCACATAGTCATAGTTCGTGTTGTTCACAATGTAAGTTGTATTTTGATATTATACGTTGTGGTGTTAGCAAGTTTTGGTCCCTCTGATAAAATCACAACATAGTAATCTGCGGGGTTCACATAGTTATAGTTTGTGTTGTTCACAATGTAAGTTATACGTTGATTTTATACGTTGTGGTGCTAGCAAGTTTTGGTCCCTCTGCTAAAATCACAATGTAGTAATCTGCGGGGTTCACATAGGTATAGTTTGTGTTGTTCACAATGTAAGTTGTATTTTGATATTAAACGCTGTGGTGTTAGCAAGTTCTGGTCCCTCTGCTAAAATCACAATGCAGTAATCTGGGGGGTTCACATAGTTACAGTTTGTGTGGATCACAATGTAAGGTGTATTTTGATTTTATAGGTTGTGGTGTTAGCAAGTTCTGGTCCCTCTGCTAAAATCACAATGCAGTAATCTGGGGGGTTCACATAGTTACAGTTTGTGTGGATCACAATGTAAGGTGTATTTTGATTTTATAGGTTGTGGTGTTAGCAAGTTCTGGTCCCTCTGCTAAAATCACAATGCAGTAATCTGGGGGGTTCACATAGTTACAGTTTGTGTGGATCACAATCACAATGTCAGTTGTATGTTGATTTTATACGTTGTGGTGTTAGCAAGTTTTATTACCTATGGATCTAAATGATGCAATGGACTTCAATGTAGGTAGGTAGGTATAGGTGAGGACTTAATAAAAGAAAGGCATTTTAATAAAATAAATAAAAATTAGGTAGGTACCTACCTAGTTAGTAGGTATCTAATTACAAATTTAGAAAATCATAATTTGTTAGTGTAGGCACAGGTGTAGGTTGGTACATGACCACAGTACCTACACATTTTCACAAATCCATAGTTGTGAAAATCACTACGTTACAACATTTGAATAATTATACAAATTATGAAGCGCTAGCTCTATCAATGTTTAGGTTGTTAGAAAATCAGTTTCAACATAGCGAGAAAATAAGTAACTTAGATAAAAAGCATTATTCATGTTTGTGAAAATCACAACGTTCATTCCTAGACATTGATAAAAGCACAAGCTGACGTATTAGTCAATTTTGTAATGTTTAAACATTGCGAAAAGAGCATAATCAGAACGCTGCACATTCAGTCAGTTTCGGTCATTTCATTGGCAACACTTGAACGGGAAGACCGCGCGTCCGTCGAAGTCGAACTGTCCGGCCGGAACTTTCTAGCACTTTGTGTTAGAGTATCATTTATCTAGTTTGTGCCTTTGGTTTGTGCTTGTGTTGTGCAAAGAGAATAAAACCACTCCGGTGTTCTGTGACAATCAAGCCGGCTTTTGACTATGGGATATATATTACATCCCGAGATATAATATTTTATCGCTCACCATACATTTTGTATGGCACCGTTTACACTGTGCTATAATATATATTACATCCCAAACTATAAATATTTTTTCGACCGAGTGAGCGATATTTGAAGGTCATTTGAAGGTGTATATTTTACCTCACGTCCCCGGACACCGCGCCTCCCCCGCTTCGCCCTCCGTTTGAATGTTGGCGTTCGTGTGCAGACGTGTAAACTGATCATTGTGTGCTCCAAAATATATATCTCACAGTGTAAACAGCAACCGCGGGATGTAATATATAGCACAAGATGTAATTTATATTATATCCCATAGTCAAAAGCCGGCTTCACAGTAAAATGGATAAGGAAGACCCACTGGTCGATTTTTTAATTAGCAACGGTTTATATCATCTTCTGCGACCTCTCAACGGTAAGTTCCTTTGTTTATGTAATAATTTTATGCACATGCACATTGTTTTTATAACCTATAAATGTTTTATTAGTTTGCACGTTTTATCAGTCAAAATAGTGCAAGACAGCCTAGGGGGTGAAAATGGGTTTATTTACTGCTTGATGTATCCTAGATGCCGGAATTCAGAGTAATTTATTAATGTCTACCTACTGATGAATTGAACATTCAAACTCAAACCACGTACTTACCGCTTGCGACCCGCGCATGGGCTGATAAATCAGTGGTAGTACAAGCCGGCAGTGACATTATCATCAGGCTATACTAGTCCACTGCTGGACATAGCCCTCCCCTAGTGAGCGCCATAGCGCCCTGTCTTCAGTTGTTTGTGGCAGCCTGCCGTAGCCCGGTGATTCCTAGCACCCCCTGCCCCGCCGTTACCATGGCCGCATGCCATGGCCAGGAATAGCGAGGCAGCCGGGAACTGGAGCCATTGGTTCAGTCTCTTTATCATTGGGGGCTATGGCGCTCATTAGGGGAGGGCTATGTCCAGCAGTGGACTAATATAGCCTGATGATGATGATGATGATGATCATTGGGGGTAGTGCCCATAATCCCCACGCTGGGCATGCGGGTTGGGAATCGCAGTTCAGTGGAGTTGTACTCCAAGGGGCGCTGCTGCCCGGTCCCCGGTCTGTGCCACCATGGCTAAAATAAAAATGCTTTTCTAGATCAGGGTGCAGATCTAGAATTCCTGCTTGATGCGAACGATCACGAGCTTTCGCTTTTGGTCGAAGGGGTGGTTAATAAAGGAAAACTACGCATGGCACTGGATCGATTTAAAGAATGTGTGAGTAGCTTTGACTGCATATTTACCTTATTTTTTTTTACCGACTTTAATAAAGGCGGAGGTTCTATGTTCGGTTGTATGTATGTTTTTGTTAAATGTAATGTAATGTCCTGTGACTTGTCTATGAGCATTGATATGTTATTTCACATCAACCTTTTGCATGTCATGGTCCCCCAAGGGGGATTTAGGCCGGTAGTCCCCATGCTGGCCAAGTGCGGATTGGCGACTTGATAGGTATATTGATATATTAAAATATGTGTATTTTTCCTGACAGAAGAAGCAAGAAAATCTTGCTAGCCAAATGACAGTGGCTGCTCCGTTGAGGCTAGACGAGTTTATATTTACTCCAACTTCACCAGCTCCAGATACTTCAGCCACTGCTCCGACTGCTACATGTATGACATTTTTGTCACCTTTGGCAAGAGATTCTTCTGCAATTAGTTGCCCTGGTTCTAGCTCATCAGCTTCCGATGGACCAGTAAGTTAAAACATCATAATTGTTATAATAATTGACTTTTAATAAACTTAAATAATTGTTTTTTTTTTGGGTGAGATTGGTTTTGATGTTTTTTCTGTTCAAGGACTTGTTCCAAAAACGGTATATTCCCATCCACACCATTAACCTCCCCATCAATGGGGTGGTTGGGAAAAAAATTGACTTGAGTAATGGGGTGGATGGGATTTTTTGCCCCATTGACTTTTTAATTATATACAAGGTGTTAGTCAAATTAGCGAACAATACCGCGGGGTTGCGACATCCAAGCGCCCAACACATATATAATACACATACATCTATAATATTATAAATATTTAGCAACTTTGTATGATTGTTTATTATTAACTACGCTGTAATGACTGAATAAATTTTGTTGAAATTTGGAGCTGCTCTACGTTCCTCTGATCATCAATCGAGAACAAGCATAAAAAAATAATATGAATTTTCTCTACAAAAGTGTCACCGTCATACATACCAATTAGCAGTTTACTTTTTGGCTATCAGAAAGAAAATCAAAAACGTTTTTCAGTTTTAATAATGAATGATGCTCACATTAGTTTCTATAAAACATTTATTAGAAAGAAAAATGTGCCAAATTGAAGTTTTTTTTGCTTTTCAGGAATGGGAACTTACCAATTATGAAGACGAAATAGCGACCATTGACTTTACTAGAGTCCTGGTTGGTGGTTCGCTAAAACATATCTTGGAGTCAACATCAGCTGGGAAACCGCTTCTTACAAAACAGTTCCTATCTACGAAAGACAGAAAAATAATTACAGCAATCATAGTGGAGGCAGAAGTCCGTAAACTTAATAAGATTACGGACGCCATAAGAAAAGAAGTGTGGGAAAATTGGACGACAGAAATAACCACACTTTTCCCATCAGAAACAAAAGCTGTATATTACAGTCCCTTCCGAATCATTGATGGCCGGATTATACAGGCCAGTGGCCTCATTGTGAATCGGCTCATAACGGTCCGAAGAAAGCTATTAAGTGCAGAAAACCGACGTAGCAGGAGTCTCAGCAGCAATGAAAGCACGTCTAGTGAAAATAAGAGAAGGCGAAAAAGTGGTACTCCTGGACGAATTCGGCCTTTGCCTGAATCATTTGTGTTCAAAGAAATTAATGAAGATGGTGATAGCTGCGTAGAGTGGCTGAAGGCTTCCTCTTCGCCCCGGGATCTAGTGATCTCCAAATGGCAAAGCTGCCTGCGGGAAAGACTCTCTTTATTAAAAGAAATTGACTATTTCCAGTATTTTAAAATATTCCCATCACTGCAATGCCCATGGGGCTATGAATTGGTGAGTAACTAGTACCTAATAAACAAATGACTAAAATGAAGACAGCATATATACGACGACCTCTGTGGCGCAGTGGGCGAAGGTCCGCGGGTTGCGGGTTCGATTCCCGCCTCGGAACAAATGTTTGTACGATCTGCAAATATTTGTTCAGGGTGTTCGACTGGGCTAAATATTGCTTAACTTCAGTAATTGTTTATAATCACCTAGGCCAGCTATGCTATGCCCTATGGCTCCTTGTAGTGTCATTTTAACAATTGTGGTGTAAGAATAATTTTACATACTAGCAGTACACCCCGGCTTCGCACGAGTATATTCTATGGCCTATGTTCATCAGGGATAATGTAGTTTCCCAACGGTGATAGAATTTTTCAAATCGGTCCAGTAGTTTCGGAGCCTATTCAATACAAACAAACAATCGAATTTTTCCTCTTTATAATATTAGTATAGATTTTTGTGTACCTGCATAACGTATGACAATCATTTGTTTTGTGCAGCTTGCTAGTGACTTCGATGAAATCCACCCAGAAGTGAAAGGAAAGTTTGAAGAAAAATTCCCTTTAGTAAAGGGTCGTCTGCTAACATTATTGGACGAGAAGGCCCAGCAACTGGCACGACCTGACATCTCTATTCAACTTACTTTGGATCTTGGAACCTGTGAGTTGTCTCAAAATTGTTAGAATTTAGATTATAAGGCATGAATAAGTGACTTCAGGCTTCTAAAATATACACACAATATGTCACAATTTATTATATTGTGACGACCTCTGTGGCGCGGTGGGCGAAGGTCCGATGCAGGAGGTTGCGGGTTCGATTCCCGCCTCGGGACAAATATTTGTACGATATGCAAATTAGTCCAAGGTGTTCTGGTCGTTTTCTATGTATAATAAAAAAAAACTAATTGTTTCGGCAAATCAAATCTTTCTTCGACTTCTTGGTAAATGGCAGCACAGATCACTATAAACTAGTCAGAGAAATTAGAGTGTACTAGTGAAAAATCGTGTCGATAAATAAAGACCGAAACGCCACTCGATTTATAGGTACTTGATTTAATAGGCTGGTGATGATAATGAATTATGAAATCTATTTTCAGTTGGAGAGGAACAAGCTAATGTTGCGGCTTTTCTGTCCATTCCATTGCTGCTGAAGCAGATGCACACAATACCTGTGAAAGGCGTCAGAAAACCCTGGAATCCTTCGCGGACGGAAGTAAGCAGCGCCTTTCTTAGTTTGGTGCCATCTAACTCTGATCTCGAAACCCATTGCTCCGAGAGAGAAGCGAAACTTGCACAGAAGAAGCTACCTATACTTCCATATATTGTTGCCATCGGTCCAAGTTGGAAAGAAGTTGCGCAGTATGATGTCATCATAGCCAAAGACATTAGATACACCTTTGATAACATTTGCGAGGCAGTTTTGAATGCTTTTAAAATCTTATGGACATTAGATTTGCCCTATTCCAAAGACTGTGTGCCAGTTTGGATGTTCATCCAAAGAAGTATTTTTGTCATGAAAAGCAAATACGACACTGAAGGTGTTCCTATGCTAGATTTACTTGCTTCTGTTTCCAACAGGCATGATGGTGCAGTGCGCAATATGTAAAGGATCTTTTAGTAATTTAAGGGAATTTAAAAGTCACTACACATTTTATCATCCGGGCAATGTGTATGTCTGTCCAAATACTGGATGTGGAAGAAGTTATCAACTCTACACCTCATTTAGACGTCATTATTTGAAATGCCATTTGGCCTCGGAGGCTTCTGAACTTGAATCCTGTTCATTTAATATGGACCCTTCACATATGCACACTACACCAGAGTTACAAGGTGAGGATAAAAGATGCTCTATATCAGGTAGCGAAGAAATCAATGTGAAAAGTCAAGGCAATAATTTGCGCTCTGTTTCACTTAGCTACACCTTGGCTCAACTTTTTTCATCTCTTTATCGTAATCCTAATTTGCCAAACAATGTGGTAGATACAGTTTATAGCGGTATTGAAAACATGTTTAACTTATCAATCAAACCTTTATTACCAAGTACACCAGATTCTGCTGTAGAAAAAATGACGAGTGATTTAGAGAGTTTTAGTTCAACACATAAAAGGTTGCAGTACTTTGAAACAAACAGGTCTTTAATTAGTCCTCAGGGTTATGTGGTAGGAAAAAGATTTGATTTCGTAAAAAAAAATGGAAGGTCTTTTTACCAGACAGTAGAATGCATAGCACATAAAATACCCATACGTGATGTGTTGCTCAAGTTTTTCTCTTTGCCCCATTTACTACCTGAGACTATAGATAGTATGAAAAAACTAATGGCCCACGATACATCAAAAAGTATAGAGCATTTCATGCATGGTTCATTTTGGAGACAAAAAGGACATGGGGAAAAATTTGTCATGCCAATGTTTTTACAAATCGATGATTTCGAGACTTTAAACCCTTTAGGCAGTCATAGTGGTATACATAAACTGGGAGCCGCCTACATTTCTCTTCCTTGCCTGCCTTACTATTATGCCTCTCAGTTGACTAACATTTTTTTGGTCTTACTTTATCATTCGAATGACAGAGTTCAATTTGGTAATCAGATCATATTTCAGCCCTTAATTGATCAGTTAAATGACATAATTCGAAACGGAATATATTTTGATCTGCCAGATTTCAAAGGAACTATCTACTTTGAGTTGGCACTAATTTTGGGAGATAATTTAGGTTTGCATAGTGTTTGTGGCTTTGTCGAAAGTTTTTCTTGCAATTTCTCTTGTCGGACTTGTAAAATAGAAAAAAAAGTAATGGAAAAGCAATTATACGAAGATGTGTCTCTTTTAAGGACGGAATCTAACTATCAGGAAGATTTAGCAATAGGTAATCCATCTCTGACAGGCGTGAAAGAGAAATGTGTATGGCTGCAGATAGAAAATTTTTGTTTGTTTTCACAAATGGGTTTTGATGTAATGCATGACATGCACGAAGGGTGTTCGAAATATATAATGTGTTCATTGCTTCTGGTATTTGTGGACAAACTCAAATATTTTACAATTAATACTGTTAATGACAAAATCTCTTCTTTTGAATTTGGTCCTGATAAAAAAGATAAGCCTGTTACATTGGTAATCTCTAATTTACGAAATGGAAACATTCGCCTAAACGCAGCCGAAATGTACACGTTTTGCAAGTATTTTGGGGTGATGTTCGGCGATTTCGTCCCAAGAGGCGACAGGTATTGGGAACTATATATTCAATTAATGAAAGTTCTACATTTTATTCTGTCGCCTGCGTTTGCACCTGAGCAAGTTCAGTTTTTTCAGTTTTTAGTTGCTGACCTGTGCGAAATGTTTATCAAATTGTTTAATCAAACTCTTAAGCCCAAATTTCACAACCTGTTACATTACCACTCGGCAATGTTACGATTTGGTCCCTTACAGTTTTTATCTTCTATGCGCTTTGAAGCTAAACATCGCCCCAACAAGTTAGCCGCAAAATCCTCAAATAATCGAATGAATATGACATTAACAATAGCTCGAAAACATCAGTTGATGTTAAATGATATTTTTATTCAACGAACAGTTGGTTCGCCTGTCTCTTTTGGAGGTCAAACAGAAATATCCAGTAGAGAAGTTGAACAAATTTTAGACAAAATAAAACTATCTGATATTAAAAAAATTTACAAAGTCACATGGGCTGCAAAGTGTTCTGAGCGGTATAAAGTAAATTCTATAATTGTTTCTTCGATTGAGGAGGAAAGTGTTTGCTTTGCCATGGTAGAAGATGTTTATGTTGATGGAGTATGTAAAATAATAATTAAGGCTAAGCTGTTAAAAACACTTTCTTTTGATGAGCACTACTATGCTTACAAAGTACAAGATTCATTATCTCAAGAGTCAGTATTCATTAATCAGGAATCAATGCAGCATCCATTTGTATGTAATCGCGTGTTCATAGGATGTGACATTAATCTATCTGAGTTCCATGTTGTCCTTACCAAGCCCATTTAATTCAATTTAGCACTGTAATATACTATACCGGGTGTTTTTTTAGACGAAGGGCATACTTTAGGGGGTCATTGTACTCATCATTACAAACAACTTGAACCCTGAAATCGCAAAAAAAAAATCAGCTGTTTTGCACAACTGATTTTTTTCGCGATTTCAGGGTTGGTCCCATGATAAAAGTTGTTCGTAATGATGAGTACAATGACTCTATAAAGTACGTCCGTCGTGTAATAAAACACCCAGTATAATACCATAAGGATCATTCTCGAAATTCTCTTGTTGTTCACTCTGGTGTGAAAAAGAGAGTGATCAATAAACTATAATAATACGTATTATAATCTATTGCAAATAGCTAGATTTTACTTAATTTTATTTGTAAAAGTAAGAATACTGCATTCATAGCAGCAACCGGTAGAGTCAATGATATTGTCTTAATTAAGTACCTTTAGTAAACATTGATTGAAACATTGATTGTATTTAACAATATTAATAAGAGGGCCCTTCCTTACTTATAATCGTTACTTAACCTTAAAAATCAATGCTTAAAATGCTCTGTCAACTTTATTTAAAACATCGATTAAATTTAAGTAACGATTACAAGTAAGGCCCTATGATGTGTGTATAAAAATAAGTTTTGTTTGTGTTTAGGTACTTCTAAGTAAATTAAGTACTCATAATACCTTGATTTAATAAATATTTAATAAAGACAGACAATTTAAAACATTGATTACATTTAAGTAACGATTACAAGTAAGGTTCTATTATGTATGTATAAAAATAAGTTTTGTTTGTGTGCTAAGGACTTTTTAGTAAGTAAGTTAGATAAGATAAAGAGTAAATTAAGTAACTCAAAATACCTTGATTCAATAAATGTTTGTGTCATTTTCATAAGCTTTTTGTTTTTATTTTTCAGACGGTGCATTACCATTGTGAGGATACCAATATTGCCATTTCCAATGCTACCATTGCGATACACGCAATGTCGCCTACGCGCCTTGTCGCTCTAGCAATATGCGCTTTGCGTTATTGGCAACTTTTAAGTTGTGGTTCTAGCAGAGGGAGCATGTAACATTGCGAGGAAAGCAATTTTACCATTGCAAGGATAGCAATAATAACAATGCATTGCAATCCTTGCAATGGTAACATTGCTATCCTCGCAATGTTAGATGCTCCCTCTGCTAGAACCACAACTTAAAGGTTGCCAATAACGCAAAGTGCACATTGCTAGAACGACAAGGCGCGTAGGCGATATTGCGTGTATCGCAATGGTAGCATTGCTATCTTCGCAATGGTTACATTGCTATCCTCGCAATGTTAGATGCTCCCTCTGCTAGAACCACAACTTAAAGGTTGCCAATAACGCAAAGTGCACATTGCTAGAACGACAAGGCGCGTAGGCGATATTGCGTGTATCGCAATGGTAGCATTGCTATCTTCGCAATGGTTACATTGCTATCCTCGCAATGTTAGATGCTCCCTCTGCTAGAACCACAACTTAAAGGTTGCCAATAACGCAAAGTGCACATTGCTAGAACGACAAGGCGCGTAGGCGATATTGCGTGTATCGCAATGGTAGCATTGCTATCTTCGCAATGGTAACATTGCTATCCTCGCAATGTTAGATGCTCCCTCTGCTAGAACCACAACTTAAAGGTTACCAATAACGCAAAGTGCACATTGCTAGAACGACTAGGCGCGTAGGCGATATTGCGTGTATCGCAATGGTAGCATTGCTATCTTTGCAATGGTAACATTGCCATACTCGCAATGTTAGATGCTCCCTCTGCTAGAACCACAACTTAAAGGTTGCCAACAACGCAAAGCGTACATTGCTAGAACCACAAGGCACATAGGCAATATTGCGTTTATAGCAATGGTATTATTGCTATCTTTCAATAGTAACATTGCTATACTCTGCTCCCTCTGCTAGAACTACAACTTCAAGATTGCCAATAACGCAAAGTGTAAATTGCTAGAACCACAAGGCTTAAACGTAATATTGCGTTTATCGCAATGTTATCCTCGCAATGTTAGATCGTATCTCTATTAAAACCACAATTTTAAGGTTGCCATTAAAGCAAAATGTACATAGATAGAACCACAGTTTTTAAAAGCTCAAATATAACAAAGTAAACATAGCTAGAATAACAATGTTATACGTTGTGCAAATCCAAATGTCAAAGTTGCTTTTATAGCAAAATATACGTTGCTATATTACCATAGGCAAAACACTGCAATTTTATTCAAGTTTCACATTGCTAAATGGGAGCCGTCAGTGTAAATTTGTGAAAACATGCGTTTGTGAAATTCGCTATGTAGTAATTAACAAAGTAAATACTTCTACATTGTCATAATCACAATATTTTTTCGCAAAATTAAGGTTGCTGCGCTAACAAACCAACTATGACGGCTCCCATTTAACAACCTTTTCCTGTTGATTTCACAACATTTTTTTCTCCGTGTAGCTATACTACTTTGACATGTAAGAAAATTTCTCATATATAAATAACTGAACTGAACTGAACTATGTAATTTAATATATGCAAAAAAAGATAGCTATTTTGAAGCTTAAATCCATCAGAGAACAGTCCAAATGGAAGACCTACAAATGAACTGTAGCGTGAGAAATGAATCCCAGGTATAGGCGGATGCAAAAACATGGTTATGAGATGTGTTTTCGAATGAACAACTCGCGCGGCACATGCAGAATGATTGGGTCCGCGTTGTTTGATTTACTCGACCTGTTTGCTACCGCCTCGATGCACATCGTTGCTCCCTGTTTTGTTTCCATGTTCACCTTTTGCCATATTTATTGTTTGTCTTTTTTTTTGCGACTTTGCGACGCGTAACTCAAGAGCTGTTGAGTATCTGGCGCAGCACATCAACATTGCCACACAGCGGGGCAATGCAGCCAGCGTCTTGGAGACGCTTCCGACTGGTCTTGAGTCATCAGTTGAGCTACCTGTAGATGGTTTGCAACAGTCTGCAATTGTTTAAATTTTTAGTACTAGTTCTAATTTATTTCTATTATTTGTAATTTTCTTCGAGCATTGTGCTCAATTAAATTCTAGGTTGGGTAAAGTCCCGATAGATGCCCCAGGGGGACTCGGCCAAAAATCCCAACTTCCGAAAACGAAAGCAAAGGTCTGCCTGCGACGCAGGAGGTTGCCGGTTCGGTTCCCGCCTCGGGACCAATGTTTGTACGATATGCAGATATTTCTTGCGGGCGTTCTGTTGGGTTTGGTGTGATATGTATCTATAATAAAAATATCAATTTAGTGTATTGTATCTATGTATTACCTAAGTATATCAGTTATCTATGTAGTACCTTCATATAACACAAGCTCTGCTTAGCTTGGGGCCAGATAATGCGTTGTGAATTGTCCAACATTATTAATATTTTTCATTATTATAACCACTCAAACTTCGAGAGGCCTATACCCAGCCGTGGGTAAAATCTGACTCCAGATGATGATGATTATAATAAACTACAGAAAATAATATTTTTGACAGTGGAGCAAGTACCGCTACTGAGCCGACTATCCCGACTTTACCTTACGTGTTCTCTGATCCGTATGATCCTTATTAACCTACATGATCCGATCGCTTACGATTCTACCTCTACACTTGATTCATATGTATTCATACGAATATTGTATGGTAAATGAGTACACGAGAAATTTCGAGCGATGTTTTCCGTTGGCATTTTATTTGATCTCATATTATTATTCTACTCGTTTTTTAGAGAAATCCTCGAGAGCAGGGGCTTTGCCTAATCCGTCGTTTTGTAGATATTTTAGTAAGTTTGTGTTTTGTGAAGTCGGTAGGTTGTATCAAATAAATTGTGTCTGTATTCTCATATTCTCTGCTCTAAAGCGAAAGCTTTTCCTGTATTAAGTACCAGTCATAGATCTAAGTAAAATCTGTAGATATGATGCGTTCTCCGAGCCCTTACTCGACAACTGGCCTGTGTTACGTGTGTTGTGTGTAAACACAAACACTCGCTCATAATTACATTTCCAATCCTGTGCAAGAATTTTAATTAAAAAAAACACGAACGAGGGCATTTTCTGTAGTCTTATAGTCAATAAATCACACTAAAGTACGTCGTCGTAGCAAACAGCGTAACAACGCTGGTCCGACTATGCCTGAAGTGGGTGGACTTAATTGCACCTAATTTAAGCCTTTCACTTTCGAGAAGCTACTACCTCATCTCCCCCTTTTTACTAAGATCGATGGTACCAATAGCCGACTTCTGCTTCCGACAGTGGGAGCTTAGTAAATAAATCGTGTTCAGTTGGCGGCCTTCCGCAATAAATAGAGGCTTGTTATGACCTTAGCTGAGGTTTGTGGATACTGTGCAGTGCAGTGTTCGTAGGGTTCCCGTGTTTACGATATAAAAAAATTGGGACAAAACTGAATTTTCTGTTTAGTTGAAAGAGAACAGGGGCCTATTTTAATTCTCCAAATACGCAAGAGCGTGTTTCGTTTCGTTTTTTTTTATATGCATATTGGTACTATTATTCTGTGTACGAGAGTATGCCAATTGGGCGAAACGAAACATGTAATTGCGTATAGGAGAATAAAAAAAAAGTATACGCGTCGAGTTCAGAACTTCGTCCGTTTTTCTTCGGTTGAAAAAAGACCTCTTGGGGACCTATTTTAACTGTCCAACACGGGCAATTCATTTACATCAACCATGTTTCTAGACATTTAAATGATAAATATAACTAAAAATCCTATCTCGTCGAGATGAGAAATGCGGGTGCGACACAGCCATGTCCAATGACAACACACAATAATTTAAGTATTATTAAACATGCCTATTTATGCTGCGTTGGGATATAATCGGGGTGAAAACAGTATGAAATAATTTTTTGCCCAATTAAGCCATATTTTCTAATGCTGCCTACATTTTCTCAGAAAAGCTGCGGCCGACCTTACTCCAACTTACCTTTCACCGCACCGTAACTAATACTTATGCTAGCAAAGATTTATGAAGCCGGTCAAGTCCAGTTTTATCAGGTCTTTGTGGAAACCCTAAGAGCTAATAGGTCACGTGTCGCCGCGCAATTAGCCAGCGGGATTGGCAATTGGGACCCCGCGCATGATTGCATTTACCACTCTATTCGAACGTCGATAAAAATGAATTTGGAATATAAGTTATCAGATTTTATTCAGTTCGACATGTAAGGTCATTTTTTTACAGCTAATTGGGAGAATGTTATGGAAACGATGGTGATACGACACGAGGAAAGAAGCCTATCTTGATCATAGAAGGTAGGAACAGACTGGTCCGACTATCCTGTTCAAAGACTAAAGTTACATTTAGTTCGTTTGGCAAGAGGTGTTGCGTTGCTTAATTCTAAGGTTTTTTTGTTATTATGGTGTGTAACCCCACACTAAGGGTAATTTCTAAGAAATCAAATAATATCGCAAAAAATGGTTACCACATTCCGGTACTTACGGAAGGATGCGGGTTCAAGTCCTTTGAAGTCGAAAAATTTTGCGTTATTATTTGATTTATTAGAAATTACCCTCAGTGTGGGGTTAAGCACTATAATAAAAAAAAAAACCTCAGGATTAGTTTCCTGTCCGCATGATAGAGGCACTGTACCAAACTGTAGACGTTACGATCACGTCTCGTTAGTAACATAAAATAGACTCACCGTCTGGACGCTTGAACTTGTCCGAAAACAAATGGCCCTAAAAACACACTAATCATAGGTAAAGCACGCCATCCGACGCGTCCCTCGCTTCATCGGCGAGGGAAGTAGGCGGAAATGTCCACCCACACGTTCGACCAGTGTAGGTATTTTTAGATCTCGCATCGCAATAGCAACGCATCTCGTCTTACGTTGCATACGTCAGATCAGTCTGCTCCTACCTAGAATCAATGGTGTTTAGTAAATGTTCCCTTAGGTTATGACTTAAGGGAACATTTACTAAACACCATATTCGTACTTACACATAATGTGTGGAAGTACGAATATGACCAAAGGGAACATTTTATAAACAAAAAAGCCACTTACCATTATAATATAACTAACATGCCAAAGTGGATCAACTACTTGTTTAAAAAAAAGTTATTTAAGTTAAAAGATTACCTAGATCCCATTATTTTTCCACGCCCTCTCTACGTACACCCTCTGAAGTTCTGACTTAGAAAAAATAATAAACTATAATGGTGTACTTAGAAGTAGGAATATTCTATTATAATAAACAGTCTATATCAAGTACCCGAACGTTTCACTAGTCGTCCCAACACCCGTCCTTACATGGCGACCCTATAATAGTTAAGAAAAGCAAGGATGAATGTATGTATGTATGTAGTACCCGAAACCACACAAACTTCGTAATGACCCGCCAAGTTAAGGTATCGCGTTTGTTGTATGATGTTATTTATTTCAACTAGCACCAAAATTCTCCAATCTCTTACCAAGCAAAGGGGTGTGGCAAGTGTTTTTCCACATGTTTTTCCTGACTTTTTAATTTTTTTTATGATTACATGTCATTCAAGATGCAGATAGTATAACAAATCCACAAAAACTACATCTCCAGCTTCAGTGTTTTTGCTGGTTAAGAGACCACTTCGCTGCCAACTATAGAATATGGTGATGCCATGAGAAAATACATCGTTTTTTACAAAATATGTTTAAGCGACATTGTCCCTAAAGCAATGGTCAAAAGTTAATGTTCAAAAACCACAACTTGTAAAAAAAAACTACATTATGCAAGCGCAGTGCCAACCTACAAAAGTGTCGCCTAGCTCGGTGCCGGGCGCATACAGAAGCATACAAACCGAACTCCGAACTCCGATAATACGCGGGGTCGGTTTCGTGCGCACCCCGCGAATATGCGGAGTTGGCAGCAAAGTACGAGATTACCCTCCTCCTCCTACTCCATTATTTTGCCATACCCTCTCTATAGTCCATACGTACACCCTCTGAAGTTCTAAGAAAAAAAAACAGACAAATAGTTGAAAAACACAAGGATGTATGTATGTAGTACCCGAAACCACACAAACTTCGTAATGACCTTCCGAGTTTAGGTATCGCGTTTGTTGGAAGATGTTATTTATTCCAACTCTGTTTATCTAGGACCGTATTAACATATTATTACTAAGGGGCGACTTCCGGTAACTTTACCTTGGCTACATAAACATGAAGTGAAATTATACCTTCGTTCTCGCACTTCAATAAATAAATGAACCTTGAGATAAGATGCCACAAATAAATTTATCAAAATGAGACATTTTTCACGCTGAAAATGAAACGACCGAGAAAATTAAAAAACTTGGGTAAAGTAGGCTACGATACGAAATAAAATGGATTCCTTTTCTGTATTCACATTATTTCATTGTTTTTTTTGTATATAACATTAACCGTTATCTTGTCGATGGTATCGGAACGGAACTTCCTTTAAAAGTTTTTACCGAGCCACGTCTTGCAAGGTGTTTAAAAACTTATCCAACAATAAACCTTACCAAAGGTACTGACAGCTTTATCGATAGGTAAATGTTTAGTCAATTCCTATTATTATCATTAATCCTGGTCATCCCACTGCTGGGCAAGGCATCCCCGCATTTCTCCCAGACATCACAATCCTGTGCCGCCTCCGTCCTCCTTGGCCAGTTTGTCCCATGCGTCCCGCCATCACTGTCTTGGTCTGTTAACCCTCGTATACTCAAACGCAACTCAGATTTGACCACGTCTCAAGTCGCAATTTTTTGACAGTTTTTAATGAAAATCTGTCAAAAGTTCGCGACTTGCAAAAAATTTACTTTTTTTTTGGCAAAAGAGTTTTTTTCTATAAACGAGTTATTGAACGTTAAAACTAAACAAGAAATATACTCAACATACAAAGAAGGTCCACTACAAAAGTCCATGCACGTATTAAATAGCTTGTGCATCTCATTTGTCTGTACACTTAGCTGCACGCCATGCTTTTAGCGGAACCCTAATGAGATTATGCAAAGCATTATTATGATAACATCAAAGAGGCTGTTTATCAGAGAGTGTGACCGGGGACACGACGGAAACAGCCCAGGGTTGCCACTCAGCACGCAACCAGCACAGATAGTAAGGAAAAAAGATTGTAGAGTAGGAAAGAAGGTACCTGTATAATATCAATTCCCTTAGTTGGCACCTCTACCTTTAAGACTTTTAAATCCATCATGGTTATTAACACTAAAGTCATTTACAACGGGATATTTAACATGATTTGAGTTTTGAGCTTTCCAATCTTTATTTCCATCGGCACATATCACGGAATAACTAAAGTAAAGCTCAAAACTCAAATCATGTTAAATATTTGTAAATGCGACATAATTTTTATTCCTTTTTAATATTTGTGTGTGCATGTTTGGGTCAAATAAATGGAACTTCTTTCTTCTTTTTTAGAAACTCGACAAATAAACAAATCAAAGGATAAGAGTTTCTGTGTGTTTTGTAGGCGATAGTTTTTCAGCAAGCATACAACTCAGATGGATGGAGGCTGCTCAGGGCCGCTATTTGTGACGTGGTTTGGGGGAGGCTATGCTCAGATGTGGACGTTTACAGGTTGATGATGATGATGATTATAAAACTCAGGGGAGGCTTATGTCCAGCCGTGGACTAGTACCTAAAGGCTGATGATGATTATACAATTCCTCACCTCACCTCCTCACCTCAACAGCTTATATTGGTCCACAGCTGGACGCAGGCCTCCCCCTGATAAGCGCCTTATTGGCTTTTATCTCATGGGAGGTAATGTCCATAATCCCCAGGCTGGGCATGCGGGCTGGGGATCGCAGTTCGGTAGTAGAATTGTTCTGCAGGGGGCGCGGTTGATATCCCTTAGTCGCCTTTTACGACACCCGCGGGAAGAATTGGGGTGGTCTAAATTCTAAGCCACACAGCTTATACAATTCAGTCAAATGTATTGATTAATACTTGTTACATTTGACGTGTTGGAATAATATTCTTAAATTACAGTGGAACTTTGATTATCCGAACCTCAATTATCCGAACCCTCAATTATTTGAACGCTGACGTATTATATCCGAACGTTGCGCGTTGGCGCGAATTTGTTGCTCGCTGCCACTGCGTATAGGTAGGTAGGTATCGAGCGTGTTGAAACGCGTTTTGTTTCATTAAACTTTGTTAGCTTGCTTACGGAGAGTCCTAAAAGTTACTGTTTTTATCCCAAAAAAAACTCACATTTTGTTTATCCGAACTAGTCTTGGTCCCAATTAGTTCGGATAATCGAGGTTCTACACTACAAAGATATTATGAGCAGCCCTACTTGCAACAGGTAGAGCAAGCTGCTATGTTGACACGTACCACTACACTAGATACTGCATTGCGCTCCCTAGAGAAGAAAGTAAACTATATGGAATTAGTAGAGGAGCTATTGATTCTAGAACAATTTTTATTTTTTTTTTATTTGACTAAACATAGATATTTAAAGAAGCTACCAGAGAACCCCAAAAGAATACATTGGTTAGTCCTATCTACTGAATCAATTATCAATTTCCATGCCCCCAGAATAACTTATCCAAAAAAAGCATCACACAATATGTACCCAAATAAAACAGGAATGTCAAATGTGGGTAGCCGAAACCAACCATATTTTTTTTATTGTATCTGGCCAGTACAAATCCAAATTTATATTTTTCTCTAATATTAGCATAGCCTGATCCATTTATTCTAGCTTCTTAGATCGATAGCGCCTCACAAGCGAGGACAATGCTGGCCGCAGGGACTTCGCCCGAGCACTATAGGAATCACTGTTTTCAATCACTCTCGAAGATAGTGCACAGAGAGAATGTTGCACCAGATATGAACAGTAAAGTCTGTGTAAGCAGGTTTTCATTAGTTTTATGAAATTGGTTCAGTATCGAAGAGGTTGAAATGTGCTGTGCGTAAGATGATTCATACGGGTCGTGTTTTATGCGCTGGTCAGGGTTGGGGAAAAAATGTCATCGGGTCATTTTTTGTGCTACTTTTAAGTTCCATACTTTGAGGGTAAAAATTCAGCGCACCACAATACATTCAATCTTCTTCTTTGTCGCATTCTACGACGGACAACCGATGTGACGCGGCGGGTGAAGGTCCGTCTGCGACGCAGGAGGTTGTGGGTTCGATTCCCGCCTTGGACAAATATATAATACATAGAAGATATCTATAGGAGGTTATGTATTGTATTAAGTATCTATCTTGTATTAAGTATTTAGTTTCGGATCAGTTGAGTTACCTGTAGATTGTTTGCAACAGTCTGCAGTTAGCTCAATTGTTTGAATTGTGTATACTAGTTCTAATTTATTTCTATTATTTTATTGTAATTTTCTTTGTGAATAAAGTATCTAGTACCCATAACACAAGCTCTACTTAGCTTGGAGTTGGAAATTGCTGTGTGGATTGTCCAGGGTTATTTATTTATTATTATTCTAAATTGCTGAAAGTCGTGTCAATCCTGGAAAGCTTTCACTGAGACGCTGACAATCTGTTTCCATACCTACTATTCTATCTTCGGCCTGTCTCAAGGCCAGAGGCAAAGTTAGTCCTGTTACTGCTTTAATTTGCATTCATTATAAAGAAGCTCAATATCAAAATCTAACACTACTACATCCGCAGAATGCTCGAGTTATTCGAATCTGACACTTTGCCAGCAAATACCAGACCAGAAAAGGCTCGTTGACCATGACCACGAACTTTTTCTGGCTTTCGAGCTTTTCTGTGGCTAACTAGACGGGAAAAGATCGCAACACCAACGGAACTTTAAGGTTTTTTGTTATTATAGTGTGTAACCCCACACTAAGGGTATTTTCTAAGAAATCAAATAATATCGCAAAAATTTTCGACTTCAAAAATTTCCGTCGAAGTCGGAAATTTTTTAACGGAACTTTTGACTCTATCGCGTTGCGGAATACCCCTCGAGGTGGAGACACGTCGTCCAAACCATTTATGATTCATGATCAAACGTGACGAGCAGGAAAATTTTATGACCTCTCTAGCGTAACGGGCGAAGGTCCGCCTGCGACACAGTAGGTTGCGGGTTCGATTTCCGCCTCGAGACTTATGTTTGTACGATCTGCAGATATTTTTGTTCCGGGTGTTCTAGGTGCTATCTATGTACCTATAGTCGAAATATATATCTACAAGCTTCTACCTCGGCTACGCACGCGTATTTTCTGGTATAATAAGTAGCTTATTATCTAAGTTATGTCATGTTCTAAATATACGGCAAATTTCATCATGACCTGTTCAGTAGTTTTGGAGATCTTAGGTAACAAAAATTCACATTTCACAAACTTTCGGCTTTATAATATACTAGTTAATGCCCGCGGCTTCGCATGCATTTTTTCTATGGAAAGGTTTATAGCTGATTTCTATCCCATGGGATCTGATTTATGGGATAAAATGCAGCCTATGTTTGATTCCAGGATTAGAATTACTGGTATGCAAAATTTCAGCCCGATCCGTTCAGTGGCCAGCCGTAAACCAGCGCTGATGGACACACCAGTGTTCATCCAGCATAACGCTGAGTGGAGGCCATATTTGCCTCAAACCCTGCTGCGCACAGATTACATTATATAGTATTATTTTACTAGCATATGTTCTCGTTCTGTGTAGTAGTTTTTAAGGTAAATAAAAATATTTTATTTCTTTCTTTCTTTCTAGTAGTTTTGGCGTGAAGAAGTAACAAACATCCATCCATTCATACATGCATCCAAACTTTCGTATTTATAATATTAGCGTGATGATGCCCATAATACCACAGGGACAAAACAACAAAAAATGTGAACTTTTTTAGCTGGTACTCTGCGAAAAACCTTTTACTATAATTGAGACGGATGTGTGTGAATCGTTATCCCAATGGAAAACTCACATCAATTAAAATGTTCGTGGGAAAGTAACCTTTCCGACACACAGATTAGTATTTATAAGCTTCGGAGTGGGGAAGTTAAAACAATTAAGGCTGGGTAGGCCAGCAGAGGCCGCATTTTTGTGATTTTTAAAACCATCTGACACTTAGAAAATAGTGTTAAAATTTTTTAAAAAAAGATATATAATATTACCTAAGGATCTAGTCTAGTCAAAGTCGCATTCAGTTACAAGATCTAATGAACTTCACTCGATAGAAAATAATCCCAAAGTTACCCCTTTTTCTATTTTTTTTTCAACTACTGACATCACACTTTTTTTTGTACTCAACTAAGGACACTTAATATTTCTACACAAATTCGCAGAGTTTGACTTGATAAAATGATTTTCTTAATCACCATGGTTAAATAACTACAAAAAACACGAGCGCGGCGGCTTGGCAGGCGCGCATTTTCCCTACGCCAACTGCTGCAGGTATACCTGGCCTTAAGTCATCTTAGGTACAGACAGCGTCAGAGTTAAGTGACCCCCCTGCATAACACACTGCAGGTTAGTATCTGATTTTTCATATTTTTTAATCTATTCGTTTTGTTTTTATTTATACCTCACTAAAAATATAATTTATTTTCGACTTTTAAAACTCCTACGGTTAAAAGTTTGGATTTAAACCTGCGTGTGTTATGCAGGGGGGGTTACTTAATCCTGACGCTGTCTGTACCTAATGCTACGACCACACCTGCGTTAGCGTTGATGTTAGTGTTATGCTACGGCTCCACCTGCGTCCTAACGCGTTAATTAACGCGCTAATTTGGGCGTCACGAAGATGTGGTTTTAACGTGTTCATTTATTGACGACGCTAAAAATGCACCTTGGCTACTAGTACCCAAGGTGCATTTTTAGCACCTTAATTAACGCGTTAATGAACACGTTAAGACCTTAGCCAATAAGTGCAAAAAATGTGTTTATTTACGACATCACATCACATAAGAAACCTCTAAAATTATCAGTGTTTCTCTACTATATTATGCATGTATTATACATATAAACCTTCCTCTTGAATCACTCTATCTATAAAAAAACCGCATTAAAATCCGTTGCGTAGTTTTAAAGATCTAAGCATACATAGGGACAGACAGACAGACAGCGGGAAGCGACTTTGTTTTATACTATGTAAAGTAAATTCATATTAATATTAGTTACTATTATATTCACGGAAATATTTATAATACTGTCAAATTACTTTCGTTTTTGTACTAACAGTGAAAACGTCCACTGCAACCCACGAACACGCTACGCACGAATACGAGATTAATGACGTCATTGCTACACGCATGGCTTGCTAGAACATGGCACCCACACAGCTCTACGGTGTCAACGCTACGCACGCGGTTCACGCGTACTTAGCTTCATTGCGGGAAGTGAAACGTTAAAACTGTGCTGCGCTGCAGTTATACGTAGTCGTGGTTTAATTTTCAAATTTAGTGTGTGCTGCAACGTGGAAACGTAGACCCACATTAACAAACAAACGAACCCACCACGCAGCTAAAATGCGCCGCGTGGCCGTGCACAGCGTGCGCCGGGGTGGGGTAGCGCCCGACGAATAATATGGGTTACCAACTATAACATTAGAATTTTTCCTCGCACGTCGGTTCCCCTAAAGTCGATTCCTGTAACGTCGATTCTTGTTAAGGTGACCGTGGCTGAATTCCCCTCACGACTATCTCGCTTTTTTCGGTGTACGACGCAACGACGAACTTTCTTGTTTGTAAATCTTAATAAAAATGTTTTAAATTTTATATAAGTAAATACAAACCTATTACTTCAAATAGTGTTTATTTTATCACGCATCCCCATAATAATGAGAATATCCACAAATAAACAAGATCCGTAAAGTGCGAGTGTAACTCGCGCGCCGAGGGTTTCCAACGTTTATCAACAAATATGTACCAAAAGTACCGGTTAGAGACTTCGCAATTTAACGAATACCTAAGAATAGTAGGTACCAACCTACATTTCAGATGGATCCCTCTGCATACTTCGGTTAAAGTGGGTAATGGTAAATTTTAGACTTTTTTCAAAATATTTAAAAAAGTATGAAACCTATAGAAATTTCAAAAACTGTTTTGAAATGTCCAAACCGATACCTTTTATTTGATACCCCACTCGGTGAGGTAGCCCCCCACCCCTATTAAAAATTATTCCCCCCCTTTTTGACCATTTTTCAAAAAGTGTTCTCTTTACAAACTTATCTATATTTTTCCTGTAAAATACAGATCTATATCTATAAACGCTTCATACATTTTACATGGATCGCTCTGCAATCTTCGGAGATAGGGGGAGGGAATGGGTATTTTTTTCGACTTTTTTCGAAATATTTTAAAAAGTATGACACCTACAAAAAGTTCAAAAACTATTTTGAAATGTACAAACTGATACCTTTCATTTGATACCCACATGACTCTGTAGGTATCTTTTAAAATTTCGGCATCACAATTTGTATGGAAAATGTTCATTTTCATTTTTCATTTATTATAAAAAAAAATCTAAATTTCTACAGGCGCACGAAATGTATTATTATTTTAAATTTCAAGTTGATAGCTGCAGTAATTGCTCAGTTAAAGAGGAGGAAAAAAAGGACAGACAAAGCATATAAGACCTGGGTTTCGAAACCGATATTCGATCTCGAAACCCTAAAACAAACAACTGTTTGCTGGGACTTTATTGAAAAATAAATGTTAATATTTAGTGGGGTGGGGGGAAGTTCTAACGGGAAATTTTATGCCCGTTCGTCCCCATGTAAATAAATGTGGGGACAAATTGGGGACGAAACGTGGCGACGAGCGGGAATAACCCAAGTACACTGTGGGTTATGGCGATGTTACCACATACCATTAACACTACTCTTACTATAGGTAGACCAAACAACTGGCGGATCGCTACGTAGAACCATGTCACAGTAACAAACGCCAAAAGTATCGTTTGTTAGGCTTATACCCAGAGGTCCACGACTCCATTCTTTTCAAAAAACTTAGGTTCATACATTGATTCCCTACGGTCCACGCCATTTTAAAATAAATAATATTACCTTTCCCAAAGGGTCCATGGATTTGTTTGGTACAGTTAGCAATAAAAGCTCCGATAAGATAGGACAAATATTTGTTTCGTCATGAAATAAAAGACAATGTGTAGATAAATAAATAAATAAATAATAAATAATGCTGGACAATTCACACACCATTATACTGTGTTTGGCGTTTGTTTTCTTCTTGTGACAAAGTTCTACAGAGATCCGCCGGTTGTGTGGTCTACCGATAGTAGGGTGGGGCAAGATGAAACAAGATCCGTCAAGTGCGAGTGTAGGTAACTCGCGCGCCGAGGGTTTTGAACGTTTGTCAACAAATACGTACCAAAAGTAGATAGATAGATAGATAGATAGATAGATAGATAGATAATACTTTATTCATCACCATATAAAACTAATTTTACATATAAACATGTAGAGAACAGCAATGGAACTGGCGGCCTTATTGCTTAAAGCAATTTCTTCCAGGCAACCAAAACGATGGGAGAAAAATACATGATGGCGGTGCAACTTAACATAAATCTAAACTATTAAAAGTACCGGTTAGAGACTTCGCAATTTAACGAATACCTAAGAATAGTAGGTACCAACCTACATTTCAGATGGATCTCTCTGCATGCTTCGGTTAAATGGGTGGTTCGGTTAAGGTGGGTAATGGTAAATATTTCGACTTTTTTCGAAATATTTAAAAAAATATGAAAGCTACAGAAATTTGAAAAACTGGTTTGAAATGTCCAAACCGATACCTTTCATTTGATACCCCGGTCGGCGGGGTAGCCCCCCTTTTGAAAATTATTCCTTTTTGACCATTTTTCAAAAAGTGTTCTTTTTATAGACTTCTCTATATTTTTCCTGTAAAATATAGGTCCATATCTACAAACGCTTTATACATTTTAAATGGATCGCTCTGCAAACTTCGGAGATAGGGGGGGGGAATGGGTATTTTTTTGACTATTTTCAAAATATTTCAAAAATTATGAAATCTACAGAAATTTGAAAAACTGTTTTGAAATGTTCAAACCAATACCTTTCATTTGATACCCCACTCGGTGAGGTAGCCCCCCCTTTTGAAAATTATTTCCCCCCTTTTTGACCATTTTTCAAAAAGTGTTCTTTTTTCAAACTTCTCTATATTTTTCCTGTAAAATATAGATCCATGTCTATAAGCGCTTCATACATTTTACATGGATCGCTCTGCAATCTTCGGAGATAGGGGGGGGGGGAATGGGTATTTTTTCGACTTTTTTCGAAATATTTTAAAAAGTATGAAACCTACAAAAATTTCAAAAAATATTTTGAAATGTACAAAATGATACCTTTCATTTGATACCCCATATGACTCTGTAGGTATCTTTTAAAATTTCGGCATCACAATTTGTATGGAAAATATTCATTTTCATTTTTCATTTATTTTCATTTATTTTTCCCTAAACCTGTACAGGCGCACGAAATGTATTATTATTTTAAATTTCAAGTTGATAGCTGCAGTAGTTTTTGAGTTATTATATTAAGGAGGGAAAAAAGGACAGACAAAGCGAGACCATAAGGGTTTTGAAACCGATCTTCGATCTTCAAAACCCTAAAAAGAGGTAAGATAAAAAGTCGTCACTAACACAAGACCTTATTGACGACTTTTTGTCTTACACCTTTTTTCGCCTTGCTATTTAAATTTATTATAATAATATTAATTATTATTATTTATTATTTATTTAATATATTATAATTTATTTATTTATTTTTCGCCTTACCTTTTTACTCACCCTATCTACCTTATGTATATAGGTCGTAGGTAGTTTAGTAAATATCTGAAAAGGACAGGCTCTCAATATTTTGTTATTATATTCTACAATTCGGACAAAAGGTCAACGCCAGCACCCGACTTACATTATTTACAAGCTCTCAAAGATTCTGACCCTAAAATATTCATATTTTGTCACAAAAACTCGATGTTTTCTCGTGAAAGTTTTTCTAAGGCAAATGTGTGGTGTTTGCGAAATAAGAAGTGTTCGGCACACATCACGTTGGACGTGAAAAGAATGTTATTTGGGGTTATTCCAGTTTTCCCCCTTGACGATTCCCCTTAAGGCTTGTCAGGCCAGCAGAGGCCGCATTTTTGTGATTTTTAAAATCATCTGAGACTTAGAAAACAGAGTTTAAAATTCTGAAAAAAAGATATATAATACTTAAAAATCTAGTCTAGTCAAAGTCGTATTCAGTTACAAGATTTAATGAGCTTCACTCGATAGAAAAAAATCCCAAAGTTAACCCTGTTTCTAACGTTTTTTTCAATACTATGACTAGCGAACTACTTATATCACATTTTTTTTGTACTCAACTAAGGACACTTAATATTTCTAAACAAATTCGCAGAGTTTGACTTGATAAAATGATTTTCATAATCACCATGTTTAAATAACTATAAAAAACACGAGTGCGGCGGCGGTTTTCCCTTACGCATACTGCTGCAAGACTACCTGGCCTTAAAGTGGAAAACTGGAATTCATGTTTTTAAAGTCGCACTTCGAAAAAATATAGAAATAGAAGATCTAGTGTCCGAGCCAAACATCATAGGAGAAACCAAAGCCTCGAGACTCCGATGGTTCGGGCATGTAGTCCGAATGGGGGAGAAACTAAAATTACTACTAAAAAACTGGAATTACCCGTTATTTGTAGGCACCAAGGTACTCTGGTGACTAGGTATTGTTAGTAGTTGGAATCTAAGTATCTAGACATAAGAACCGGGACCATCGGGATCAAGAATCTAGGACAGCATAATCACACTAATAAAATTTGGATGTATGGATGTTCGGATGGATGTTTGTTGCCTCCTCACGCCAAAACTACTGAACGGATCGGGTTGAAATTTTGCATACTGGTAGTTTTAATTCTGGAATCTAATAAATATTTTTTATCCCATAAATCAGTTCCCATGGGATAGAAAACGCTTCCATAGAAACAACGCGTGCGAAGCCGCGAGAAAAACTAGTATTCTATAAAAAAACACTAATATTGCAAAATTTTGGATGTTTGATGGAGCCCCTTCACGCGGAACCTACTTAATGCCCGATGCATCAAGAGAATTTAGATTCGGACGAGATGTACCCCAACACAAAAGTGAAGTGGACATCTCGTCCGCGGATGAGTTTGAGATTCGGACCAGATGTACCCTAACCCGCGTTAAGTAGGTTCCGCGTGAAGGGGTAACAATAGGGTTGAAATTTTTCATAGAGATAGTTTAGACCTGGATAAAAACAAAGGCATCCCGAAAGAACCCGTTCGAAGACGCAGACAGAAACTAGTACCTATACAGGGCGTCCCACGGGTATGCCACATGGAGGGAAAGTACCTTGAATATTGTAGATGGAACATTTTACTGAAAGAAGACATTATTTGAATTTAAAAAACAATTTAAGCTGCATTCATAGATATTTAAATAATTACCTGTTTGAATGGGGAATCGAACCCGTTACACGAGAAAAATAATCATCCTGTACCTTTATCATACCGATCGAAAGGATTCATCATAAGGGTTATTTTTTGCTAAATAACATAGTGTCAGAAATAAAAGAAAGACCACGAATTTTAACATTAGATGTAATTTTTTTTCAGAAAAATTAAAAGCTGGCATTGCATTATTTTTATTTTTATTGCCGTAAGGTATGTCCTTACGGCAATGCCAGCTTTTCAACTGACATTATCATAACGTACATAACGTGCCTATTACTAATAAATGTACCCACTTGAGAAGTACGCATCATTTCCCTATTATAATTTATGTACATGATAAAATGATAATGAGATACGTAATTAGTAGGTATTATTAGGTATTAGTAATTTGGTTTTAGGCAACAAATCTAGCCGTATCCTGAGCCGAAAGACGCGATTAGAAAGATTTATTTTGTAATAAAAATATTAAAATTCATGGTCTTCCTTTTATTTCTGACACTATGTTATAAGCAAAAAATAATTCTTATGATGTAGCCTTTAGATCGGTATGATAAAACTACAGAATGATTGTTTTTCTCGTGTAACGGGTTCGATCCCCGGTTCAACCATGTAATTATTTAATATTAATATATTTTTCAGTAAAAAGTTCCATCTACAATATTCAAGGTACTTTCCCTCCATGTGGCATACCCGTGGGACGCTGTATACATAATAAAAATGTAATCTTTACCTAACGTCGTCGGATCTTGCCTACCTACATCAAAATGGAGTAGGTACTTCCTACTCCAAGTAGATACGCTAAATAAACTTGTGTTTGCTCCGAAGAGCGCAATACGATACTTTTCATGAGATGACCTACTTTATCGTATATTCGTTCGAATAATCCGCCTTCAAAGTATTGGAAACGTGTGACGGGTGATCTAATAGGATGCATTGCCAAAGAGATATGCGAAATAAATTGTGCACTTTGACCATCCTACATCTTTTGAAATGCGAAACCCCTCTCCGGGAAATTTGATTTGTTCTTTTGTCGTCGTTCTAAATAACTTCTACGTTGGGTGAGTTGAAATAGAAACGCCTAGGTAAAAGATAAAAAGATGTTTGATTTGTCTGGTACCCTATTAGTATAAAGAGCCTCTAGAAAGTAAAGGAAAAAACAAGTAGATAGATATATTTTGACGACCTCAGTGGCGCAGCGGGCGAGAGTCCGCCTGCGACGCAAGAGGTTGCGGGTTCGATTCCCGCCTCGGAACAAATTTGTGTACGATCTGCAGAAATTTGTTCCGTTGGTCTGGGTGTTTTCTATGTATAAGAAAAAAATAAAATATTTATCTATGTATATAATGTATTAAATATATCAGTTATCTAGTACCCATATCACAAGCTTTGAGTAGCTTACTTTGGGGCTAGATTGTGCTGTGTGGATTGTCCAGCAAAAAAAAAAAAGATATAGAAATCCACAGGAAATTGAATGAAATCCAATGTCCCAATTAAACCTATTGTTTCATCAATCAAACAATGCTTAATGACATGACATAGCGTGTCTTTGTAAACACGCAAGAAGGTATACCTGTTGAATTCGCTCGTCGATTTTAGACTTTATTGTCCGATATTTGATATCTCAGGCTTCTTTGAAGAATACTCCATTCCGTATTGTGCCACTGACGTAATCCGTATTGGTACGAGCTTTTGTATCTTACGATCTTTTTATTAAGTCGTTACAATCTTGAAGTCGGAATAGTATTCGGTAAAAGTGTTGCCACATGTTCAATAGTTATTGTAAAAGTCAATTAAAAAGCCAAAAGCATTTAATATAGTCTATACTATATTATTAATATAGTCTATACTATATAATTTACTTTAGCTAATTAGCGGGCTATTATATACTAGATTGGTATCGAAGCGTACGGAGCGAAAGGATTTGTTGCTTTGTATTGATTTCTATGGTACAGCGTACACCTGGATCGGCATATAAAATAAATAAATAATGCTGGACAATTCACACAACATTATCTAGCCCTAAGCTAAGCAGAGCTTGTGTTATGGGTACTAGATAACTGATTATTTAATACATTATATACATAGATAAATATTTTATTTTTTTATTATACATAGAAAGCACCCAGACCAACGGATAACTGATACACATAATACAAAACACTACATAGATATATATTTTTTATTATACATAGAAAAACATCCAGAACACCCTGAACAAATATCTGCAGATCGTACAAACATTTGTCCCGAGGCGGGAATCGAACACGCAACCTCCGCGTTGCAGGCGGACCTTCGCCCGCTGCGCCACAGAGGTCGTCGATCTCTGACGATACCGATGCTAGCGACTGGTATTTCTGCCGATGACAGACATCGGCAGTAGTGACGACGATATTATTGCGGATGAAGTCATCGGCAAACTCGAGTGGTATGAAAATACCTATAGTACTGATGCAAAATCCGAAAGCACTAGACGCACTCTTTCATGTTGTAAATATCGACGCCGCGTAGGCTGCGGACGTTTCGATTCCGACCCAGTAGACGCGTAACTTTAGACAGGAAAAAACAATATTGTTCTTGCTTCAGGGCTTCTTAACTAGTAAAACTAGAACTTTTATATACATCATGGTTATTAACACTAAAGTAATTTAAAATTCTAATTCAACCTAGTTTTTCTACTTTTACAACGGGATATTTACCATGATTTGAGTTTTGAGTTTTCCAAGATTTCGACTCAAATTTATTTAACTCAAATCATGGTAAATATCCCGTTGTAAATGACTTAGTAGTAAAACTAGGTCGAATTAGAATTTTAATACAGGTAAGCGTCTACTATATTCTAGTCTAGAAAGTAGGTATAAGGACCGCTTAGGCTGACCATGACGGGGAATTTATTATGATAACCGCAACAAAATTCCCAAAGCTCACGTACATACCACGACGGCTTCCGGCCCCCGTGGGCTCAGGTGTTATTTGTCCACGGTGCGTGATGAAAAGCACCCCTGTGGTCGACCTGCATTTTTTATGACCTCATGCTCACGCCTCCGGGCTTGCCTGCCTTTGAAGGATAAAATTGGAGATAAACTCACGAGGGCGTGTTTGGTGGCACAACTGCGTACCTTACCTACCTACTATTTTTCATTTCGCACTCAGGTAGATCAATTCTATGTTTATAAGTTTAATTTATCTTTAACAGGGCAGAAGCCTTTATTCACAAAGAAAATTATAATATAATTAGTATTTACACTTGAAACAATTGTGCTAACTGCGGACTGTTGTAAACAATCTACTGGTAGCTCAACAATAAAAAATATCTAACTATGAAATGTAGCAGGTATATCAGTCATCTAGTATCCATAACACAACTTCTGCTTAGCTTAGGGCAAGATGATGGTGTGTATTATTTATTAATTATCTGAACTGGGATCCCCAACCCGCATGCCTAGCGTGGGGGTTATGAGAATTACCCTGATGAGATAAACGTCAATAAGGCTGTAATATTATCATATGGAGGCGTGCGTCCAGCAGTGGACCAATATAGGCCGTTGAGGTGAGGTGAGGCTAAAATTGTTATTAGTTTTTTGCCATCTTTGATATCTCTAAGGTAAAATGTCACGTAAATTTCAAAATGATAAGATAAATTGAATCGGGGCTTAGCATAAATCTTGCCCATTTTCAATAAATTGAAATAAGAAACGCATTTTTTGATGTAAACGTTAAACAAGAGGCATTTTTATCGGTCATGAATACGATTATTAACGTTTCAAAATTCATCTTTGGAGAATTTTTATCTCTTGAGAATAACTCAAGAGAATATTCAACTCTGCAGAATAGATGGATATTTATTTATTGCTTCAAAGTTGTTACAATTTAACGTCAATAGCGTCTTAAATCCTTACAAAGGTTCATCTATAGAATGTTCACCTTTAGTAGTATACCGCTCAATAATAGCAGATCCAATATTGATAAACATGGGAATTTAGCCCCGCTTTACCCTATGCATTTTCTTCGTACCGCTTCTGCAGTTTTCTTTGTCAAGGAATAGCAAAGTTTCAAGTCAACGCTCAAGTTTCCCAACTGACACTGCCGCTTACCGTAACTAATTAACGACTGAACACGAACACGCCTACAGTTATGCCTACAGTTGAACTATACAGACAGAGCCCATACTACGTCTCCATTAAAATATATAATAAACTAGCTTCAACTCTCGGCTTCGCACGCGTTGTTTCTATGGAAACGTTTTAAGGTTATTTCTATCCCATTGGAACTGATTTATGGGATAAAAAATCGCATTTATTTGATACCAGGGTTAGACTTACCTGTATACAAAATTTCAGCCTGATCCGTTTAGTAGTTTTGGCGTGAAGAAGTAACAAACATCCATCCATCCAAACTTTTGAATTCATAATATTAGTGTGACTGCCAACATACTCAAAGACCATTTATTCGCACCAAAGCTACAAGAATTGCTTATTCAAAAATGCTGTTATGATTTTATGACACTAAAGAGTTTTTTGAAGACAAACTATTTGGATAGAATACATTTTTAACAAAGAAAGAGCTTCGAAGCGTTCTTTATAATTTAATATCTATAATTATTTATTAATAAATTTATTAAAAGAAAAGTATTTTGTTGTTTAAGAAGTGTTATACCGAAGTACCTAAGTAAATTTATATTATTTTAAACTACACAAATATTATTCGTAAAGATCTCTGTAATTTTGTATAAAATACAAAATACATAATTTAAACCTTATCTTAAGTCGATTAAGATATTTATATTGCTATACCCTACCTGACAGGGTACATGAATACTTATAAAACTTTGTAATATTTTTGGTTTGCATTTTATTTAAGGACAGAAGCCTTTTTTCACAAAGAAAATTACAATAAAATTATAATAATAAAATAATAAAAATAAATTAGAACTTGTATTTACAATTGAAACAATTGAGCTATTATTATGTATTTTGCAATAAAAATACTGAATACTGAAATACTAAATAGAGTTTGTCAGTCTGTTCCACAGCCGCTTCCATCACCAAAGTCTTCAGTTGACGTAGTTTCTGGCCCATATTGAATTGCGTGTGACTCTTTGTAGCCTGTTGAAATACGCATCCATTTTAATATTATAATTTCGGAAGTATCTCTGTATGTTTGTCTGTCTGTCTGTCTAGACAAGGAGATATTTGTAACCTTTTCACTCTTAAACGGCTAAACGAGGTAATCCCAGGGATGGAATAGGCTACTAGAAAAGCGCGTTCGATCGCAGCAGCTGCTATTTTTAATTAATATGAATGTAATTCTGTCTGTCTGTCTGTTATCTTTTCACGCATAAACGGCCTAACGGATCCTTATGAAATTTGGCAGGGTGACGGTGTCCCGGAGACATGGGCTCCTTGAAGTGCGAGCGAAGCCGAAGTAGAATTAATTAAAATATTTGTTATGATGATCTTCTTCTCATTCGTAGCGTTCTTGGCAGAACAGTCATGGTCGTCATGACGAGTCTTTTGTTGTATGGGCTGATATTGCTCGCCTCACGATATATCGCCATCTCTCCCTGTTGGTGGTCATTCTGGAACACTCATGCAGGGGGACCCCTACGGCAGATCTGATCGGCCCATCTCATAGGCGATCTACCCTTCGGTCTTTTACCCTGCACCTTTCCCTGCACGACAGCTTTTCAATGGAGTAATTGTCTCGCTCGATTACTACTTACATACTTATTGTCTAGCCTCGATACGTGCCCGAAAAACTTCAAAATTCGAGATTGTACGTTTGTAGACTGACGCTCTTTCACACCAAGTTCTTGTAGGAAGGAGACGTTAGTGCGGAACTCAGTCCAAGATATACCAAGCATTCTTCTCCAGCACCATGATATGATGATTCTACTAATATTAAATAACCGAAAGTTTGTGAAATATGATTTTTTTTGTTACCTAGGATCTCCAAAACTACAGAACATATGAAGATGACATTTGGCGTACATTTAGAACATAGCCTAACTTAGATAATGTGCTACTAATTATACCGAAAATGTGCATGCGAAGCCGCGGTTATAAGCTAGCATTAGATAAAATACTTAGGTTCTTTAAGATTTATTGTGTTTTCTTTTAGGGCTGTGTTAATTTTGGTGTATTGCCACGATCGATTGATTCACAAGTATGTATAAAATAAACCTATGCAAAGGTGTAGCGTAGTATTCGTTAGTTAAGGCCTTATATAATATACTAAGAATTGAGCCTTATACAGTAAGAATTGTCGTGCCATGTGAGGCTCTACTACTACTACTACTACTACTACTACTACTATTAGCCGAGTTCATCCCACTGCTGGGCAAAGGCCTCCCTCCACTATCTCCAGACATCACGATCACTGGCCAGCTCCGTCCAGTCGGTCCGAAATTTGTCTAATTCGTCCCGCCATCTCCGTGAGTATATATTATAAAATTCCTAATGACATCAAAAATTTACCTCTAAAATTATTGCTTATTGAAAAAGCTTTTTATAGTGCAAAATTTAAAAATCAGTAGTAATCAACATTATTGATTTTTATTTTTGTTTTATTTTTCATTAAATTTTGTTATAAATTACATATGTAATTTATAGTGGAACCTACATTTAAGAATATTGCATGCCAGTGTTTTGGTGAAGTATGTGACATTATTCTAATGTTATTATGACCATATTTCCTGCAATAAATGAATTGAATTAAGGAGTCTGTACCGTATGCTCTACCGACTCTAGCAAAAAGATGGTCTGCAGATGACAACAGACGAGATTACATGAACCAAATTCCATATAAATATTTATTGTAATTTTCTTTGTTTGTAACGGAGTCGTGCTCCGATTCAAAAATATTTTTCTTCTTAAATATCAAAGCCACCTTTGATATTTTTTGATGTTTCCACGTGAACGAAGTCGCAGATGAAAGCTAGTATAAATAATACGTT
The DNA here is from genome assembly GCA_949316285.1 of Eupithecia subumbrata. NCBI lineage: Eukaryota > Metazoa > Arthropoda > Insecta > Lepidoptera > Geometridae > Eupithecia > Eupithecia subumbrata. The sequence goes on along the minus strand of OX438644.1, from coordinate 25,789,758 downwards.
CCTCAGGTGTAAGAAAAGCCAGGTGTGAGTTTTGTCAATGATTACGGTGCGGAGCTCGCGGTTCTGCGGCAGTCGAACGCCATCGCGACGCAAGGCCACCGGCGTAGCGCACTCGCTACGAACTCGTAGCACGCGAAACTTACGAGTTTTCGTACTAATTCTTGTTACTTTGTCGTAGCGTGTCGTAGGTGCGAAAGGCTGTAGGCGTAGAACTTGTGAGGTTTTGTGTTGGGAAAGTTTAGTTGAATGGAATTCATTGTTTTTATCCGACTTCAAAAAAGGAGGTTCTATATTCGGTTGTACGTTTTTTATGTATGTTTATCGATTACTGCGCCAATCGTAGACCGATTTTGAAAATACTTAGAAAGATATCTCAGTGGTCCCATAAAAAAAATCCGATTAATATATGTCCCCCAAAACTTAAAAAAAACCGTGTGAATATTAACGAATTGGGTGTCGGTGTTTAGTTTTTTAAAGTAATCAAATTGTATGGGTATTTTGTTTTGTGTTACTTCTATGAAACTACTGTGTGATCACTGTGATCAGAGACATGATCATTAGATTGTGTGTCTATTTATTTCATTTTTATCTTAAAGATAAATTTATCAAAGGGTTATTCAGGTAGAGGTATCTACCTGAATAACCCTTTGATAAATTTAGGTGTGATATGAATTAAATATGTAGGTGGGCTATATTTAATTTCGTCACGTCACATTTTCGGGACACACGTAGGTACCCCAGAGGCACACATTCCCCAGAGAAAAGGCTGGATCTTTATTTATGGACGAAGAAAAGCAATTCGGCAAGCATTTTGTAAAAGTATAACAATCTTGCACAGTTGAATTAAAAAAGTGTGTTGTAAAAAAAATTGGAAATTGGATTTGGCATAAGCATTTTCCCAGCAGTGGGGCAAAGACCACGAAATCGCCACGCACGAAGGTGCTTGGTTGACTACCAACCAAGCAATCATCAGCTGATCATAAATCATCTCTTGCAGATGCAAAAAAGCCAATGATGATGGTGAAAAGACAAATTGGTAAAAAATCAATATATCAATCTAAATTATTGATTTCTACGAACGAGTAATGATTTAATAATAATAATAAGGAACTTCCTCTCTCTGCAGCCCTAGTCACCGACCGCTTGAGCTTATTTTCACCGTGCCGATATATTTTTTATTGTAGAATAATTTTATAATATTTTAATTATAATTTTATTTGAAAATATCTTAGGTAAAATGGTTAGCACAAATAAATAGAAATAAATAGACTAGTTCCACAAATAAATAGAAATAAATAAATCATTCTGGACAATGCATACAGCATAATCTAGCACAAAAATAGGCAGAGCTTGTGTTCTGGGGACTAGTTAACTGATATCCATACTTTTAATATTAAAAATTCGATAATAATTCTGCCTTTCTCTGTCTACCTGTTACCATTTCACGACTAAACGGCTGAACGGATCATTATGAAATTTTCTGAGGTCATAGATGGCTTCTCTGAGAGGGACATAGGCTAGTTGCAATCCTAAAAAAACGCGTCTGATGCCGCGGGTGGAAGCTAGTACTATATTAGGTCTTTACCAATAAAATTGCCCTTTTGTATGGAGAATTTCTCAATACAACATTTTTTGTATTTTTTCAGACAAATTGTGTGTATTTATTTTATTATTTTTATTAAATTTTTAAAATAAAAATAATAAAATACTAACTTATTTAGGCATTGAAAACGATACCACATGAAATGAGCTGTTCATAAGTTTTATTTTTAGGGGATGAACCATAGGGTTAAAAATAGGGTGAAAAAAGGGTTTATTAAATTTTAAATCTTTGGAAATTAACGTTCAGAACATAAATAAATTATGTTCCAAACTGTTGAATAAAAAAAATATGTTCAAATTAAAATTGAGCGAAAAAACTGCAACTCCATATTTAAACCCCTAATTACAGAGACTTCTCGCAAGTAATAGCACGGAGGCTAAATTATAGCGAATAGGCTCCTCAATCGCGGAATATGAGTCTATTCCACGCACATTAAGATTGTATGCCGCAGAACACGAACTAATTGTGATATATTAACGAGTTCGTGCTAAATCATTACACTCTGCTGAACGTGCCTGGCATCAATTGAATCTCGGTACAGCGGCTTTCGCTACATTAATAACAAAATGACAAAAAACGCTTTTGCTATATCTAAATAACAATTTTCGACCAAATGAATGTTATAGAAAAGAAATATAGAAAAAAACCCAGACCCAAAACAAATATCTGCAGAATATCTACAGATACCACAATATTGTACCAATAGCGTAAACTTTTCAGTTACCTAATCAACCGTTTAGTAATAGTTAAGAAAATGCGAACTTTCATGAATGTAGGTATAAAGGTACTGAGTTATAAATCGTTCATTTGTAAATTTAAACAAAATGGATGTTATACTAAATGAGTGTTGTGCCAAATAATGTTATATCAAATGAATGTGATATCAAATGAGTATGATGCCATTTATAATTATATAAAACCAGTTTCTGCCTGCGGGTTCGCACGCGTCGTTTCTATGGACACGTTTTATAGTTATTTCTATCCCATGGGAACTGATTTACGAGGTAAAAAATAGCCTGTTTTATTCCAGGCCTAAAACTACCTCTAAATTCATCACGATCAGTTCAGTATTTTTGGCTTGAAGAGGTAACAAACATCCAACCATCCATATATTTACAGTAGGAACAGAACACACGGGCTTATTTCACGTCAGCTACAATAATTATTGCTGTTCCTACAGGTGTTAAAATTTCTAGCCAGCCATACATCTAAACATCCTAACTTTCACGTTAATATCAGTGTAATTTGATTTAAGTTATCATCATCTACGTACCTATTATCAATTTTAAAATTAATGTTGTTGTAAAGTAATGTAGTTATATAACAAATATACGTTAAATTATCTGTAAAATTTTATCAACATTGTATACATTCTAAAATTGTATCAACTGTTCATCACATCAAAATATTAAGCTGGACATTTCACATAGACTCATCACAACAAAACTCCTAGTGCAAAAATTATCAGTAAATAAATTCAAACAAATTGTCAAAACCTTGCTGTGCAAAAAGGCTTACTATAAAATATCAGATTATCTAGAAGATAAAAAAGCTTGGGACGGGTTTTCCTCCAACTCGAAAAAATAACAACTAACAGGCTAAAGATTTCTTCATCGCTTCTTTACTTTAGTCTACATACCGAAGCGACAGAAATCAAAAATATCACTTTATTTCCGTGTCAGTGTTTAGTTTTATAATTTTACCTTTTTTAAGTGTACATTTATTGTATAGAAATAAAGAGTTTTTGATTTTGACTCATCTAGCCCCAATATAAGCAGAGCTTTCAATATGGGAACCAGGTGACTAATATATAGACTACCCAATACAATTTTATTATACATTGACTAGCAGTGGACGAAAGTGTACCAAGGATTTAAAAATCATTCGTACACATTTGTCACCTTTTGTTTTCATAGTCACCACGTTTGGTACGTGGATGGTGATCGCAGTGGAGGTGTTGAGTGAAGTTCTTCGAGGATGGAGACGTTAGTCCGATGCGCGGTCCAAGGAATCCTCAGAAGACATCTCCAGCACCACATGTCTAGTGCATCGATCTTCCTCCTATCCTTAAGTCTGGGCTCCGTATAGAAGAATGGGAAAGACAAGACTCCGCATCAGACGAATACATACAATATCTATATAGGCGGGCGAAGGTTCGCCTGTGACAGAGGTTGTAGACTCGATTCCCGCCTTGGGACAAATGTCTGTACGATCTGCAAATATTTGTTCCAAGTGTTCTGGGTATTTTCTATGTATAACACAAATATCTATCTATGTAATGTATTGTATTATGTTTATTAGTCATCTAGTACCCAAAACACAAGCTCTGCTTAGCTTCGGGCTAGACGATTCTATGTGGATTGTCTAGCATTATTTATTATTTATTTATATACTACATACGAAACACCCAGACCCAAAATAAATATCTAAAGAATGTCTACAGATCATACCACAATATTGTACCAAAAGCAGGTGATATTCAATAAACCAATGAAGGCAATGCAGCTAGCGTCTTGGGGACGTTTCCGATTGGTATTGATATGGATCAGTTGAACTGCCTGTAGATTGTTTGCAACAGTCTGCAGTTAGGTAGCTGAATTATTTCAATTTTAAATACCTACTAGTTCTAATTTATTTTTACTATGTACCTAATCAACCGGTTAGTAATAATGCGAACCTTAATGAATGTAGATAGATATGAACAAAGTTATAAATCGTTCATTTGTACATTTTAATTGGTAAATGAGTTAGGGAGAACCCAAAAGTTTTTTGTTTCAATCAATTATAAAATTTATAATTTTTGCTTATTCTGAGAAATACCTCCCTCAAAGATACCGAGGATTCAAAAAATATATAACTTTGAATTTAAGAACAAATTATCCTAATAGAAAGTTGAAAGTTGCTTTTGACAGGTTACTGGGTAAAGCAATTAATTCGGGCCAAATTTGTTCCATTGTTACCCCCAGTTATACGTAAAATGGTCCAGAGTTATATAAACTGGGTCAGTAACTAAATTGAACTTGACTGGTCAAGGTAGCTCAGAGAAGGTTGTTGAAATCATGTTGAAAAGGAAGCTTGTCGATCCCTTTTCAATTAATATAAACGAAGTCAAACATTTTTGTTGGTTAATGGGTGATCGTACCCATAAAGACCTTTGAATATCATGCGTGATATATCATAAATTGTGTATGGCAATTTATTTTCAATATGTTGTTGATATTCGAATTCAACCGTAGGTAATTACTGATTACAATTTGGCTGAACCGAATTGAAAAGGATATCTGCCTGGACAGTGGATGGAAAGTATATAGAATTATCTTTGTTTGCAATATTATTTGTATGGTTCTGGTTATATGCTCTCGCATTTATCATCATAATTACTCGCTTCATTTTAGGCCAGTAGGTACCAGGTTTTTGTATTTCCTGCTAGTGTACGTATAATGTCCGCAATTAATCTCTGCGATTGTTAAAAGAGAAAATTGTATTACTGCTTTGTTGCTGCCAAAACATGGCTAATGGAACGGCAGAATGATAAATTACGACCCAAAGCGAAAATTTCGCAAATAATTCATGCACAAGAACATGCCTGATCGGGACTCTGCAAATAATTCAGGGACCTACATTTCCTATTCAGGATTCGGACGGTTATTATTCGGATATGGTTCATAGATTTATCCTTGCGATATTATCTGCCGTTTGGGTTTAATCTCCCACGATTGTGAATGCCATCCTTGAATAGGCAATAGGCGTATCCGAACACAAATTGCTGGGGTGGAATGCGTAATAATGAAATTGTTTTCTAACTAACGAGAAACTGAGGGACGTCCTCGAGGTTCTTGCCTAGACGTTTAGTAAAAATAAGAGTTTTTATTCTAGATGCAAACGCTTTATGGAAGCATACCGCCAAAACTATTTTGTGGCAATACTAAGCTTGAGAAATAAACCCGAATCGTAATAATGAGAATTATTAATGCGTAGTATGCGTGCTAGAAGCTTAAAGGACAGCTATAAGGGAATTTCATTTAAGCGACATAAAACTGATGGTATGGACTCATAAAAAGTTCATAAAAGTCGATCGTTTCCTGAAATGACACTGTAGATAGGCACTTTGCATAGAATTTGCCTCCAAATACATGGAGAATAAGCGGTAGGCCCGCTGGGTGCTTACCTAAATGGTTTTTCATTGAAACAAGTTGTGGACGTGTGACGTATGGGTGGACTCTAGAAAATACGTCCAATTTCACCGTTTACTGCCAAAACTAAGTCCTTCGGACGACTTGTCCACTTCCTAACTTGATCACTTCCAAAGTTGACCACTTTCTAAATCGTCACTTTCACGAAATTGGACCTTAGTCTTATACCTTCCCCCCTTAGTACCTTCTTAAAATTCATTTGTGATTTCTGACTGAGTTGGTTGACGCATGGCGCATGGCGCCCAGACTGATTAAATGTGAGAAGGGCAATTTTCTTGATTTTCCTTCATAAAACCGATTGTATTTTGTTCACAAGCAACCATCGACTATCGAAAATGACCGTCAGAAGTCAATGTTCTTATTTATGACAATGTTCCTGAGAATAAGTGAAAGATGAACACAGTGAAGTGAAATGTGAGGAATGCGGACGGCATGGCGGGACCAACTAGACATCTCTCCACCTACCATCGGGAGACGGAGCCGACGGCCAGTTCGGTGAGTTTGGGAGTTCCCTCAGACCTCAATTAAAAAATATTATAAGCGATTTTTAGATGGTTCTGCGTTTGATGTATCAAGACGCTACAACTAGTACTCGAAGAATAGCGTTTCAGATGGATACATCCCATACCAGTGGTTTATGTACCTACCGAAATTGTATTTTTTACTTATTTTCTTAGCTTGGTTGACTATCTAGCTTACAAATGAGACTACCTACTTCGAATTAAATACACCGTTTACTCAAAAAGAAATAAAGAAAAAAACCAGACAAAGTAGTTTTCATTTAAAAAATTATTAAATCGGCTTTGTTTTTGAGATAGATAACATAATTATTTTTTTCCGATTTTTATCTATATAAATATATGTCGTGTATCTGCATATTTCGTTTTGATCAAGGTTCGACAATACACATGTATTGTAGGCAGGAGATCGTGTTTTCTCAATTGTCGGGGCGGGGGCCCGCCGTCTTTGGGCAATTCTTCATTGGCCAGCCCGGCCTGGCACCGATATTGACACTACAACGACACTGCACCGATGGCTACACTCTTCATTTGAGCAACACAACACGTCGGCTTTGTGATTTCAAAGAGACCTCGCACGCACGCCCACACAGAAGCTTGTGTAGGTACACAACACATACGTACGGTGCCAGCCCGACACAAATGGGAGACTTGCTGCGACGACATGTCGACGCCGGCGCCGGCATTCCGGTATCGAGCCGGCCCGGTATGAGACCATGTGCCATACGATTTCATAGAATTATGCGTCCATCGATGCCGGAATGAAGAAACGCTCTTTGGTGTGTGGACTCTATAAAGCACAGCCCTACTGCGGCGACGCTGTGCACACTGTGAAGGCTGCTGCACGCTGCGCCTCACTTAGTCGATGGCCCACTGTCGTGCACAGCGTGCACAGCATGCGATTGCCTAACGGCCAGCTTGCTAAACCAATGGATTTACTCAAACTTTTAATACTTACTGGTACTGAGTTAAGCTCAATCAGACTAACTAGATGTGTGCACAGGAATCAGCTGACCCAGCACAGACGTGCGGGTAGTATTCAATGAGGTTCAAAAGTTCGTTACACAAAGTTTGAAACTAAGAAATTTGTGTTCCACTTTCGAATAAAATAGCTCTTTTCTCCGAAACGTTACAGACACAAGACCAGCCAGTTCATTTTATAGCTATAACGAGCCTGAATTTCATATTTATGCTAAAAGTTCCGTACCTATCCACTTGATATGGAACGCGTGAAAAACTATTGTGTTTTTACTATTTTCGAGGTTGTACCTACAAGTAATTTAGATGGCAGATGAGAACTTTTGCTCACATTGTAAGCCATTTCCTATAAACCCATTCTAAAACAAACTACGAATCAATTGTCGCATATCGATATTAAAAGATCTATTACCAACTAAAATAAACACTATGTTGAAATGGACTCGAAAACTACAATTGATTCAAAGTTTGTTTTAGCAACAAAATCGTAGCTAATGATTTACAATTTGCACAAAAATTGCTATTTAAATTGCTTGTAGAAACTAGAAAATAGTAAAAGCCGAGTTTTTATTTCAAGCATTTCCAACAACCACTAAGCCTATTTCATATCCAAGATAATAAAAGTAAGTTTAAATTTACGAAATAGAAATATATTTCAAATTTCCAAAGTTTATACAAACTATCTTCTTAATTAGTATATAACACTTAAGGAACAAATGCTTAGTATATTTCCCATTGCTACACTTTCGTCCGACTAACGAGTCAAACTGAAAAACTTGTCTACAATAAACGGTCTGCAGAACGAGTTTAGTTTAAAACTGGACTTCAATGTTTTCACAGAAAGCTAGTTGCTGAGCTCGAATTGTTTAATAATGGAAAAGTTAATCTGGTTTAAGCTTGATGAGACTGAACAATATAAGCTTTGTAACATTATGTTATCAAATAATTATTCTACAACATACTCATACCTATGAATTGTGAAGGTTACTGCTGACCAACTTTAAAATTTACCTATAAATACATAGACGTGTTTTCTTCTCGGAGAATGTTTTACACTACTAAAGATTAAATAGGTACCTAGCTATTTTTAATTTACCCAGGAATTAAGTGTTTCACAATTATACATGCTTCACACGCCAATTCATTGAACTGCAAAATTTGTTTGTAATTTTTCTAAATATTTTTTAATTTTCCATTCAAGACGCGGTTTATTGACAGTTTTCTATGAAAATTTGTCAAAAATTCGTCTTTTGAGGTGTGATTAAATCTGAGTTGTGTTTGAGTATTCGGAGGTATGTTACCAAGCTTTTTTGACAAAAAAAATATCCTGCTATTAAAAAACAAAATATCAACAACTCACCTCATGAACCGACGAAGATATAGGCAATCATGAAGGCAGATTGAATGAATTCTTGGGTTTTTCTTTCATTTTTCATAACAGTTTTTATTAAACGAAGAACAGAGAGAGCTTTTTATTACTAAGACAATGAGTAGAGTAAAAGATAAACCGAGCTCCACTAAACTAACTTTGATGTAATCGCGCTTAGGTTTAGCTCGGCTTTAGCTAAACCTAACGCTTTGAGTAAGATTAGAGAGGAAACTATAATAAACTAGAGGTTCCTATGCTGTGATAGAGCAGCTGGTGTACTTTATTGTAAAAATATAGCTTATTTAATTTGATAGGCCAATAACGAGTTTGTATGTAGGTAGATCAGTTATCGAAAGAATTGCTATTTTATGAATCGAAAAATCATTTTTGGAACGAGAGGAGAGTGTCTTCCATCTGCATTCATGTTCGACCTTTTTGTGTTCAAACACTGATCTATCTTCTAATATTATTATGGCGAAAGTTTGTGCTGTCATCAAGATGTTTGGCCGAAGACAACGCTAGGTGAAATTTTGCACAAAAGATCAGGGCCTGGAATAACACATGGGCTGCTTTTTATATCAAAAAAAGCGTGCGAAGCCTCAGGCAGAAGGTAGCTCGTAATAAAAATAAAAACCTGCCAAGTTTGTTAATATTTTCGTGTATTAAACATGATTTTTATATCTCACTAAGCGGCACCGCTCTCATTTACATTCCACTATGCAATTCCCTTTTGGCGGCATACGGGTCGGGTTGGAATTTTAATTAGATCATTGTACTCATGCCTTATTTAGATTGCCTCGGTCTTTGTTCACAATGCACTGCACGATTTTCTTCAACTTTACGATAAGTGACGCTTAGGTATAATTAGTTTTCCAACTTATTATGTGCAGAAAAATTTAAGTAAAGATAAAATTTACATTTATTCATATACATATATTATTATGTTTATATTTTAACACGTCGCACACAATTCACAACGCTTCGCTTCCGACTGGTATTGATATGGATCAGTTGAGCCTGTAGATTGTTTGCAACAGTCTGCAGTTAGCTCAATTGTTTCAATTGTAAATACTAATTATATTATAATTTTCTTTGTGAATAAAGGTTTCATTCACCACAGTAATATTCTGAAAATAGCTGGCTGGAGGCTGGCAAAATCGAAAAGGCTGCATCTACCCAGCATTGTGATCCTGTTAGAATAGAATGATGAATGATGATGATGAATAAGAAAGGTACTACGCCAAATAGTCACCATCATCATCAGCCTATATTAGTCCACTGCTGGACGTAGGCATCCCCTAATGAGCGCCATAGCGCCCTGTCTTCAGCTTGCCGCATCCAACATGTGCCTGCAGATGCTGTATAATATTTGTACGAAAGCCATTGTATGCCAAATAGTATTTGTACGAAAATGGAAATTAAAATATTAAGAAAAAAATTTAAACTTTCGCGATTTGTAAACATATAGTTAATGCTTTAATCGGGTATTTATCGCGTACCTTTTATTATTTCCTCTACGTACGCGATAAATGGGTAATTCTCACAAGGCTCAAAAATACGTGTCCGGCTCGAAAAAAAATACAAAAAGTATCCCTAGCCCTTTGATGTTTTTTTATATGTTAGATAAGACAAAAGTAATGGGGCGGCCTTTTTTAGTTTTTTAATTTTCTTATTCTAAATAAGAAAAAATAAATAAAAACCTTGGAAATATTGACTTTCGTGGTGCGTCCGGACCTCATGTTCGAGTGTTAATAAATTTTTATATTATCTCCTATTAGTAATAGCACTATTTCACACAGGTTCACAAATAACCAGGTAGTTACTAGCTTAACTGACACTATTACTTTGCAAAAATACGCTTTAGTTGATAAATTACAACTAGATAACTTTGCGTCCGACGTTTGGCGTTGATACCCCTGGCGCGCACTAATTTATTCATTTAAACTGTACTTTAGTAATTGCGTGAATAGTTGTTAGACCGAGACAAACTATCAGTCGCGCTCCATCAGTGGTGAGGACAACACATCTCTATGTCTCCGCGTCCTTTTGTTATTAAAGTAAGTAATCACTTTCCGTGGCTTGGTATACCACAAGTGTTGATTACCATGCAGAATTTTAATTCGTTCATACTAATCCTATTGTTATAATGATTGTAATAACAGATGCCTTTTGGGTTCCTAATTTCGACTGCAGATACCAAAGTAATATATACCAGCAATTTAGGAAATAATGTAAGATTTTGTACTTATTTTTGATTTTCGTGGTATTGATTTTCGTGTTTTCCGTGGACAAAAAGTAGACGAAATGTCATTAAAATAAACGAAAATCAAATCTGCAGGTTGATTAACATTTTTATATTGTTAATTTTAATAATGTTTTTTCAGTGATTACGCTGGGAATATGGTCTACTCACGAAAAGATCGCTTAGTTGCAAAAATATTGGCTGAAAGACGGAAATGAGCCCGAATCAAGCTTAATCTAGAGAAATATTAGGTTTAGTTTTTCGCGAACGGTTATCGTAAAGAATCCACTTTTCATCACATGTCACAATTCAATCCGATATTTCTTCATTTCTGTATCGATTCAACAAGGCAAAACAAGTTTCAACACGCGTTTCTTTCTGCAGATCAATCAAATCATGAGGCACCCGTTTTTATTTTTTTATTTTATTGATTTGACGCAAATTAGTCAATATTGTTGGTAAGTTAACGTTAAACCATGCCGATAATTCCTGGGTAGTTTGGCTCGGATCGGCTTCAACCATCTCTTTCAATTAATTTTTATTCACCTGTGTGGGCAGTCTTTCACGTGATTCGTTCTTTAAATCAAAGTTTCCATCACGAAACCGTTTAAACCAAAATCGCAGGATGCGTTAATTAGCAGTCCCCTCTCCAAACGCAACATTGTTATTGCGAGCTGTTTCTGCCGCGATAGTTCCGCGTCGGAACTCATATTCAAAAATCACTCGAATTTTCGCCGTATCCATCTTTCTTGTCCAAGCTGAATAAAAAAAAAACCAATAGTCGATAATCGAATGTTGTACATTGCTTAAAAGAAGAACCTCATAGGTACCATGTGAAAATATATTCGCTCAAAAATCTCAAAAGATGAAGGTTCTATGTCAATTCGAAGTACCTATGACAATAAAACTGCAATTTCATACTTTAAACCCTATTATTCCGTGCAGAAAGAAAAATATAGGCAGCGGTATTATCGAAAGAAGAAAGAAGGGAAGATACAATCAGTTAGTGAATTAGATCTTCATCAACAACGAACTGCTAGAGAGAAGCAGATTTTCCTCTAATAATTAAAATTAAACACAAAAAAATATATAAAAAAGTAAATGTTTACAGTATTGACTTAAGATTGTGTAACTGTTTGTCATACTTTCTTAGAAAAAAACTACAAACATAAAATAATTGCTCCTTAATTTTAAGAAATTTTCCATCTATTTCCTACTGAAAAAACATTATTTTATTAATAAACCAACCCGAAATTCCTTCTTACATTGATTTTATTATGCTAATTCACATAAAATGTATGTTTCAGCGTATAAATGTTCCATATTTTTATATATTTGATTTCGGTGATATGAATACTGATTTCCGTGGATGCCATTTTTTTTAAATTGAATTACTTCGTAACCGTTAAGTCAATTAAGTTCCCTTCACTACCAATAAATTTTAAATTATATCTTTATTCAGAATATTTCATCATTATGTGCTATTTCGACAAAAAAAAATGTGCCACGAAAGTCAACCAAAAAATGTGTTTTCGAAGAATGACCCAAATACCCGATGAAAGCATTAACTATTAAGAAAATTACAAACACATTTTGCAGTTCAATGAATTGCGTTCCTTACCTTAGCAAATTGTGGAACACTTGATTCCTGAGTAAATTAAAAATAGCTAGGTACCTATTCAATCTTTAGTACTGTTTAACATTCCCCGAAAAGAAAACACACCTGTGTATTTTTAGGTAAATTATAACGTAGTTCAGCAGTAACCTTAACAATTCATAGGTATGATTTTGTGGTAGATTAATTTAATTGGTAACATAATGTTACAAAGCTTATATTGTTTCAGTGGACTGGCTGGTGTGATTGACCTTAGAAACAAGCTTGCTGACTGGCACTAAGCTTTGTGATCACGTGATCAGAATCAGAACTTAACTTTCCGAGAATCAGTACCCACTAACCTATGTATGTAGGTTTGTAACTGTTTAATTTGAATCTCGTATTTGTATGCGAAAGCCAAATCCCGTGGGTAGGGTTATACAGAAAAAATATTAGGGCGTTTCTGTAGGTCAAGGAACAAAAATAAAAGCTTAGAAATAAAAAAAAATGACGACGTCTGTGGCTCGGCGGGCGAAGGTCCGCCTGCGACGCAGGTGGTTGCGGTCGATTCTCGCCTCGGGACAAATGTGTGTACGATCTGCAGATTTGTTCAGGGTGTTCTGGATATTTTCAATGTATAAAAAAATATCTTTCTATGTAGTGTTTTGTATATAGTATACCAGTTATCTAGTACCCATAACACAAGCTCTCTCTCTCTCTCATTATCCAGCCCCAAGCGTCTGTGTGAATAGTCCAACACTATTATTTATTTATTTATGATGGTTAAGCCGTATTGTGAAAACTTGTTTCAAAGGTCTAACTGCAACCGTCTTATTCTCTCACAAATTCACTTTCAAAATAACTAATGCAATCTTCATGATTTCGAATATCCCCTCTTTAGCTGTGGTTCTGTCAAATCAACCATGCAAGCGAAGCCAACACATTTTTCAAGGCAGGCTAGTATTCAAATACTATGGGAAAATCTAACAGAGAGCAGAGCGAAACAGAGGAAATCATAAATACTCGTAGGGCCGCGTTTGGGCCGCGTGGCAGTGCGGTACAGCCCATCCATCAATCATCCCGCATTATGCGGTGACCCGGGTTTTTAATCACTGGTTGGATGTTTATATTTATTCTTAAGTTGAGCACGCAAGCTTACGCATAAATGCGACTTGATTTTTTTAAAGAAACGGCCTGGAATTTGGACTGAATAACATTATAAGCTACCTCATACCCGTAAAAACGCGAAAAACGCGGAGAACCGCTCTAATCTAAGTCAGGCTTTTCTCTAAACGTACGTCAAATTTCATCTCGATCTGTTCAGTTGTTTTGGAGATCCTAGGTAACAAAAATTCAGATTTCAGAAATTTTCGGCTTTATGATATTAGTAGGGTAGGATATTGCGCAGTCAGTTTTCTCTTAAGGTCGGTTGGTATTTGGAATAGAATACAATATATTTATTTATTATAAGACTTACACTTACAGAATACGTAATAAACTTAGACTAAGAGAAAATAATTTTACGCCTTTAAAGGCATAGGTACTAATATCATATATCTCACGCGGCGACTGCATACCGAAGCTCAATTCGCCCAAAAGACAAAACCATGTAATAAACTTCGATTGACGCTTCAGCTGTAAAACCGGGTAAAAACCGCAAGCGGAGCGGACCCATTTTAACTCGAAAGAGTAAACTGCATAAGTAATTGTCGTGTAATTCTATTCTTCCAACAAGTAGTCAAGCGGAAAGGATTGAGCGAGCTTTTGTTGAAATAAACTCCGCGCACTCATTTCTCATTTTCCGCTCATTACCCTTTCGCGGTGGAAACCCGGCTTTATATCTACGAAACATCAGAGCATTTTATTTATTTTTCAATACACCAAAACATAGGTAGGTAATCTTTTATGGCCCAGACAAAGTGTTAATATTTTTCGGATATTAATTTATTTTTCTCGCTTCACATGTATTTGGACGTTTATTTTCAGCTATGTCTGGCAACAATCAATCAATCTACAAAGGGTGTTATAAGGGGGGGGGGTACCTGTGATAAAGGATGTGAGGGCTTTAATACGTATCAACAACATTTTATTTATTTATTTAACTCACAAAACACATTACAATGCCAGCTAAAATTAAAAGACAAAGAAAATCGTTTTTATCTACATTGTAGCGTAAAAATATGTGTACAGCTATGTATAATTAATATTATTATTCGTACTAAATGGACTTACAATTAAAAGAAAAATCTAGTTTACGGGGGAGGCCTATGTCCAGCCCAGTGGACGTCTGTGGACTGTTACGATGATAATGAACAAGTTTTACCTTTGAAGCATTTTTTATAACCTACTTCCGAAGATTTTCATACAAGAACGAACTCTGAGCTTTTAGGCAATAGTATCAAAATACCCATTTTAACCCCCGAGGGTACTCCAGTCAAACCGTTATCAAGTCTTTAGATATACTTCACAAAATACCCACCTTTCTCTCAAAATGTCTATCAAACGGGAACGATACTTCTAACATGATATTTTAGCATTTTTATTGGCGTTAAAACAGAGATCATGTATTATCAAAGTATTTTTCCATCACAGGTACCTATATTATTTCTTTTATGTAATGGTTTATTTGATCAAGTTTCTTTAGTAATACTCCAGGTAAATTAAATGTCAAAATATTAATAAAAAGGCAAAGAAAAAATGAGCGAATACGCAATTCCCACAAACGAAACCTAGTTTTTATTTTACTTTGCAGCCAGCGTCTTGGAGACGCTTCCGACTGGTATTGATATGAATCAGTTGAGCTACTTATAGACTGTTTGCAACAGTCTACAGCTAGCTCAATTGTTTCAATTGTAAGTACTAGTTCTATTTTATTTCTATTATCTGATTGTAATTTTCGTTGTGAATAAAGGCTTCTTTACTGAGAAATAAAGACCAGATCAGAGTAAATGCTGGTAGTTTATTGAGTTTATTGAACCATTTTAATCTTATTGTCGAACTGGCAACACTGATTCAGATAACGAATCTAAATTGTGTGGTCTAAATTAAGCTGTTAAAATTAACGACTATTGTTCGTATAACGGTCAGTCTCGTATGGATAATAAGCGATTATACAGGGTGGAAAGAATCTATGGGCCCTGGAGGGGAACTACCTCAAATCCTTTAGTTAGCCCATTTTACTGAAAGGAAACATTCCTTTATTTTTAAAAAGAAACATAATTGCATTCAAAGATTTTGAAAAAATTCCTTGTCTCATCTGGGAATCGAACCAACTAAAAATTAAAAAAGTAAATCCTCGCTATTTTATTATGCGAATCAGTAGGATTATTGTTCAGGTTAAAAATTGTCTTTAATCAATTGTATTTAGTATTTGTTGTTATTCAGCAACAGAAATTCATCATCTCTGAAAATTTCAACTGTCTAACTATCACGGTTACGGATACAGCTTGGTGACAGACGGATAGACAAACAGACGGACGGTCAGCGGAATTTTAGTTATAGGGTCCCGTTTTACCCTTTGGGTACGGAACCCTAAAAATGATGAAAGTTATCGTTCGAAATTCAAATTTGTTGCCGCAAGTTGATAAAAAACACACTCCATTTTTAAACTTTTCATCAGAACGCCTCATGTAAGCAGGAATTGTGCATAGATTTATTATTACCATTTAACGATTTTCTTATCGAAGTGTGCAGTGCAAAAGGTACCTTCTTAGCAATTAATAACATTAGTAAGCCTCGTCATCATACAATGTCTTTGGATGTTAGAGATAAGAAAATTATAACGTATCATTTACTTGTTACAAGTGAACAATACTAGGTATTGTTAATAAAGGACATGTAATAAATATTCGATTTCATGGGTATCTTATACAACAGATGAGTGAAAGGTCCAATGTTTATTAGACAATTTTTATCCTGAACAATAATCCTACTGATTCGCATAATAAAATAGCGAGGATTTTCTTTTTTAATTTTTAGTTGGTTCGATTCCCAGATGAGACAAGGAATTTTTTCAAAATCTTTGAATGCAATTATGTTTCTTTTTAAAAATAAAGGAATGTTTCCTTTCAGTAAAATGAGCTAACTAAAGAATTTGAGGTAGTTCCCCTCCAGGGCCCATAGATTCTTTCCACCCTGTATACATAGATAGCTTTCACGCAATATGTCAGCTTTGTCACGGATAGTTCAAACATATGAGTAGAGTAAGTAGGTAGAGCAATTTGTCATCGTTACTTTCGTTTTTAAAATCAAATCGCGCAACTGAGGCTTTATGATTGTGATATATGAACTTTCGGCACATAACTGGCAACTAAAATTAAAAACTAAATATATACATCCCGCATACATTTTTTTAAATATGCAGGTCTCATATTTGGTACTTCGCTTAGCTATTTCATTAATTATTCCACTCGATATGTTCTTTATTCGAAAAATAATTTCGTAAGAAGTTTGAAGCTGAAAAAACGCGATTAAACCTCTCGACCCTTACTCTTGGTGTCCAAGCGCTCAACGAATCAACCGGTTTATGCTGGTACACCATCATCATCAGCCTTTATTAGTCCACTGCTGGACATAGGCCTCCCCTAATGAGCGCCATAGCGCCCTGTCTTCAACTTGCCGCAGCCAGCATCTGCCTGCAGGCTTTCGCAGATCTTCATCCCACTATTCAAAAAAAATCACAGTATAGTTGGTAAATGCAAAATAGCGATGCAATTTTCATTTGTATCATAAAATACCGGTAGGTAGATAAACGAAACGATATAGCTTGGTCATATAGCCAGCGATATAGATATACCGTTGAAACAGCCAGATCCATCTGAGTCGTTTGTTACCAAAACGTATTTCCTGTCGGGAGCAGCGTTCTTGATGATATCGTGATAAATTGACTGCTCATAAAGGTGCTCTCACTTATATTGTACGATCTTATATGCTAGGTATTTCACAAATAAAGGGAAAAATCCGAAAACCGTAAATTTGTAGTTTGTTTTTAGCCATGGCCAACGAGGTACTTCCTGATGACATAGGATCATGATATTTGACAAGAAACAAGGTCTTACAAATATACGGAGTCCTTAATGCGCCAGTTCAGGATTAAGGCTTGGTAGGCCAGCAGAGGCCGCACTTTTGTGATTTTAAAAATCATCTGAGACTTAAAAAAAATTTTGTTTAAAATTCTGAAAAAAAGATATATATTACTTAAGGATCTAATCTAGTCAAAGTCGCATTCAGTTACAAGATTTAATGTACTTCACTCGATAGAAAAATACCCAAAAGCTACCCTTTTTTCTAATGTTTTTTCAATATTATGACTAGCGAACTACAGATAATTTTTTTTGTACTCTTCTAAAGACACTCAATATTTCTAAACAAATTCGCAGAGTTTGACTTGATAACATTATTTTCTTAATCACTATGTTTAAATAACTACAAAAAACACGAGCGCGGTGGCTTGGCAGGCGCGCGTTTTCCCTTACGCCTACTGCTGCAGGACTACCTGGCCGTACCTAAAATGATTGTTTTACGATTATTAAGATGGTGTTATCTTGGTTGCATCATCATGTTAGATTATGAGGCTATAAATATTTATTAACTTACTAGTGTTTTGCGATACTAATAAAGTATTTTAATTTGCGTTTGCTTACATTGGTCATTAGACCATGATACCAACTGATGCAAAACCATCATTTTTTAGGGGAGAATCGTTCAGCAGTGGATACAGAGTGCTGGTAGGTACAGTGGTGGTCAGAAGTGGGAAGCTAGATTCTAAAGACATTGTCTTGCATATATTCATGGTGCTTTCGACCTTTTTAATATTTATTATTATTGGGGCCCTAGGTTCAAATCCACGAAGTCACATTTAATCATTACCCTAATTTTGAGATTCAATATTATTATCTATTTCATTAGGAATAAAACAGCAAAAATAAATAACATTATTTATTTTAAAACCATAATAAGTAAAATATTAAAACAATGTGTCATAAGTATTCTATAATATTTCGATTATGCATATCGTGTATGCTGGGCTGAAGAATTACATGAAATTTACTAATTTAAATAGTAAGTAACCTTCAAACGAGTATGATCTTTAAGGTATGTCTCCAACTATGACCACAACTGTACCTACTGACGGAAAAATATGCATAAACTACCTACATAAGGGAACTACTTACCAACCTCGTCTTTTCTGCTCTTAAGTTAATTTCACAGGTCATTAGTACACGTGTCCAACCAGATTCTATATTGATTGCCTCCATTTCAACATATTAGCTCCATTTCTCCGCCCGATTTCGTCGCCAGGACCCGCAATATTGATGATCCGATACCGAATGATCGTATTTTCTGCGAAAGCCCAGCCTGACTCGGGATTTATTTTACTGAAACTGAAGGTACGTACTTCTGCTTAATAACGGCAGTTCCGTAAATTCAAATTAACGTTGTACACGAAGATATTTTCCCATTCACATTCTTTCTAGTTACGTTTTATACGTTCACTGATGTAACATGTTCGTTGTACAAGCTTAGTTAACAGCCACCCACGGGTTCAGTCACCTTCACACGTAAATAGTAAAATAATTAAAATTTTGCTCCTGTTGGTTAATATGTATATTATGTCGGTTAATGTTTAAAGTTGTGACCTGCAGTGTTACTTTGTTGTAGTGGTTTACCCAATTTACCATATGAGCCACTCATTCCAGCTCAGTAATTCTTAAGGTAATTCTGGTAATTCATATCACTTTATTTAAACGGTATATTTTTTTTTGACAGTTTACCAAAAAAGCTTGATTGATTTGGCTGTATGGTGAAATAGTCACTTCGAACAAAACTGTCCAACCGTTGATCCGATATGCGTAAAAGAAGACTGGCGAATTTCTTTGAATCTCAGCCCCAACTGTGTTATGCCTCGTTCATGAACGAAATCAATCAACATTCGTTCAATTTAGCAAGACAAACAAAATTATACTAGAATTTACCTTCCAAAAGTTGGGATTAAGGAGATAATAAAAGAACAAACAACTAGGTTATGTTTTATAGCGAGTTATTGTCATTTCCTGCAAATAAGCGATAAAAATCAGTTTTGTGACCATAATTTGTGTGATTTTGTGAGATCGTATTCGATCAAGTCGCAAACTAAAGTTTACAACATCGAAGACTCATTTTATCAAAATCCAATTGCGTTCAAAATCTTTATCCAGTAACAAATGTCTATTTTATGGCTTAATCGTCAGTCCGGGAAATACGGTAATATCAATAAAACTGGCTACAAAAGTCAAACTATTTGTCAAATGTCAAAACATTTGACACATAGTTTGAGATTTGAACGTTCCATTTCAGAATAAAAGCCCGATAATCAAATGAATTAATATTTCTGACCAAGTACGGTTTCTCAAACTATTGGGTCGATTTACGCCAATCTTCTTTGATAGGTGTACGCAAATATTTATTTATATTGTATATCTTTGAGTGTACGTGCAACGTACGAAATGTGCTCGTACCTTAAAAACGTCAAGGGGTTTTAGAGATAAAGGGATCCAAAGATGGCTAAAATCAATCAATCTAATCAAGTGAGGATTCATAAAAAAGGTATAAGTATTTCATTTATTCATACATTTCATTATTCATTAGAACGACAAAATCACCAATTACACTGATTAATTAGAATTACATGCAAACAATTACTTTTATATAACTAACATAAACTTTTTATGTATGAATTATGGACCGAAAAGTATAGAAAAATATAAACGAGGCTAACTTAACTGCTGTTTATGAAACATCAGCTCTTTTATGGTGAAAACATTTATCCCTAACTATCCATATCCCATATTGTCCCAGTCATAAAAACACACTGTATACAGATTCTCACAACCGTCTTCAAGATGTAGATATAAATACTGCGAAACTTTCGCAATTTAAACGGCAATTATTTACAATTAAAGGCTATTAGCAGCACTAACAGATGCTATTTCAATCGCCATCGGCATGCTGGAATTGATGGCTAAAGTCGGAATAGAGTTACGCAAACGGTCGCTTAGTGGCGGATCTTGTTTAAGTTATGCGCCCACTACATCGATCTAAGTAAAATTTGGAAGATTGGCTTAATTTTAGCTTCTCGAAAGTGGATTGCTCAAATTAGGTCCAATTAAGTCCACCCACCTCAGTCATAGTCGAACCGGGGCGCCCCGACAGCGTTCGCGTGGTTATTGTTGTCTCGGTCGCACTTCGGTCTAGGTACGTCTTTTCATCTTTGTTGTACAATACATAGGTATATTGCAAAAGATTGGAAGTAGCGTTTAGGTGTAACACAACACAGGCCATTTGTTGAGTTAGCGCTGGGAGAACGTACCATATCTACAGAATTTTACTTAAATCTATGGCCCACTAGGTCAGAATCGGAGCGAACGCAACGTACGCGGTGTCGGTATTTACAATATGTCGATAAGGTGCGTCTACTGATTTCGGATTTTGCATCGGCAATATAGGTGTTTCCAAAGCACTCGACTTTGCTTATGACATCATCCGCAACAATGTCTTCATAGAAAATTAGACAATTTTGAGGCTGAACATTATGGTTTGCCATGGTTATATCGAATCTAGGGTGGTGCAGTTTATTGCATCCTCTCAATATTAATCAAGGAGGTCCGTAGGAGAAATAGTCATTTTATCCGACTACAAAAAAGGGAGGATATTTTATGTTTGACTATGACTATAATATGACTAATTTATATTGTGTGACTAATTTCTGCCCGCGGCACGCATAATTTTTATGGAAACGTTCGTAGACTATTTCTTACGTATAAATTTTATTCCTGATGGATTGCTATTTAACCTGAAAAAACTATTAATTCGGATTTGGTTTTTAGCCTTTGTCAAATTAATAAATATTATATCATGAAACACACTTAATATTACCTACTTTTATTTTTAGACGCTATCAATATCCAAACCAACTGAAGTAATAACTACTTGTCCACTTGAAAAACGATGAAGTGTTTACTAATATGCTATCAGATTGCTTAGCTTGGAGCTAGGTGATGCTGTGTGGATTGTCGGGTATTATTTATTTATTAATAATATAGTATTAATAATAATACTAGTACGCGTATCACGGTAGGGCTGGTCCACCAGTTCAAAGTCGCTCAGCGAGCTATGGAAAGAGCTATGCTCGGAGTCTCTCTGAAGGATAAAATTCGTAACGAATACATCCGACAGAGAACCAAAGTTATCGACATAGCTCAAAGAATTAGCAAGCTGAAGTGGCAGTGGGCCGGCCATATCTCGCGAAGAACCGACAACCGCTGGGGTAAACGTGTTCTTGAGTGGAGACCACGACTCGGCAAACGTAGTGTAGGACGCCCTCCGGCCAGGTGGGATGACGATCTGCGAAAGACTGCAGGCAGATGCTGGATGCGGCAAGCTGAAGACAGGGCGCTATGGCGCTCATTAGGGGAGGCCTATGTCCAACAGTGGACTAATATGGGCTGATGATGATGATGATGATGAATAATACTAGATGCCACGAACTACGTCAATTATTATATAATCTTAACTTTTCTATAATACAAAAAAATACAAAAACATTTATTTTCAAAAATATGTTACAAATAGGTTAAGAACTCTGTTTCCAGTGGTAGGTGCAATGTAGATGTATTACAGGAAATTAATAATAGTAGTAGAAATAATATTTCGCCGAATGCTACAAGGCTTAGTTTTATCTAGGTACCACGATAAAAGCCGCGGACAAAAGCTAATCATTAATATTTATTAGGTTCAGCTTAATTAATCTCATAACTAAACAAGATGTGAATTTATAATTGCGCAACATTTTCGACTTTAAATTATCAACACCTGCAAAATCATGAATTTGTGTACCGAGTGGAAAACTCAACGATTCGTTATTTTAATTAGATTGCTTGTTAAAATTTGCTTTATTTAATAACCCAGCTTTGCCTCATAAGCATTTTCAATGGATATTCATATTTTGGGTTGTAAAATGTAATTGACTGTGAATTTGTGATGTAGGTAACCTCAACTTGGCTGGCACACCACTAAAACATGCATCGATTGTTCTCGATGCTCTGTTAACGACATTTATGTTAAGTTGTACGCTATTCACTCTATAAAGTAAAATTTACTAATTACTCTTTTAACACATCACTGCCTCACCTGTCCGCTACACAGAGCAGGAGATGGGCATGTGCGCTAAGGGGAGTGAAAATGTTAGCTTGGTAACCATTTCTATTATTGGTGGTTCATAACAAGAAATAAATAAATTACTATTTTTGTATCAAACAAAAGAAAAAGCAATACCTGGGGCAACCATTCAAGAAGTAAAAGAGACCGCATTAGAAAGAGAAAAAGCGGAAATTACATCATTGCACCGGCAAGAGCTAGGTTCTTTAATTTATAATAGCCATCCATTAGTTCTACGGCATGCTTTTGCAAAAAGCTCGGATTGATAATTAGGTTCCTAAATTCATAATTGAAATGAAAAGTACAAGTAACATCCGTAATCCGAACAAGCAAACAGAGTTCAGCAGAAGTTTAACTAGAAGCTGACTTACTTAGATGCTGTAAAACTTTAGTAGAGTTCTCTGGAAAATGAATGTGTACCCACGGTGCGGCTTATATTCATGCGCAGTCAACTACAAAACTTGTTATATATGGTCACGAGGCATCAGGTGCCTATATGGTGGTTTACTGTCCTTTTTTGGTCGGTTGTTCATATGAAGATCACACTTTCATCTTTGCAACAGAGCTGGCGAATCAACGTATACCTACGACTATACTTGTGGACAGAAGAGATGTTTAAAAATGATCAATAGAATCTCAAATAATAAATGCACGTGAAGCTATGAGATATGACAGTATGCTACCGGCTATTTCTACTCTTGGTGTAAATCGGTTCTGGATAACTCAAATCTAAAGTTCTTATTTATCGCAAACCATGTTGTATAAGGCCGCGTACCATGTTAAAACTGTTTCCAACATGGTACGGGATAGAGTACTACAATTTTATAAAGGTCTAAAGTCTGTCGGTCTGTGTACACACCTAAGCCGCTACACCGACTCGCAAGATCATTTCAAAATAAGGCCACAGGCCTTGCCCGGCGGGTTATGCCGCCGGGCCGGTAGCTTAGGTGTAGACAACTTAAGCTTTTCAATTGATTAACGTATTTATCTTTTTCACAGCTCCTGACGGAGATCAACGTGCAACTGGCTCTGTTCCGCGACCTGCTAATTCACATCGGCCAATCGCACGACAGTCCTGAGCTGCGCGAGCGCGTGCGCAGGCTGCGGCGCGCCTGCGTGGAGGCCACCAAGCAGACCAGCCTGCTTGTGCTGCCTAATTCCAAAAAGTAAGCAAAAACACTCGATGGACTGACGACATTGTATGGAGGCGGCTCAGGACCGTTATGAAGCTTTGTTGACCTGTTTTTTTTTCCTTGTAAAGAAAAATAAACTCTACTTTGGCTATTCTCACTAAAATCGAACAGCTTTAAAAATTTTGTACTCTACTACTATTTTGTCTCACAAAACATTTTTGAGAGTGACCTGCTAGCAACCTGCTAGGCTTAAAGCTCGTAAAACAACATTTATAAGCTAGTGTTATAAACGTGACCTCGAGCGCAAAAGTGGTTAACGATGTCCAAACCTTCAGATAAGCTTTGAAAGCTTAATTTGGAAGACATTAAACTGCTTTCCATGTTTTACCATGCCCACTTTTATTACGTGACAGTCACGAAATATCACAATGAACCCGTAGTAACCTCCCTTTTCGTTTTAATAACTGCTTCAGGTGAAAGCCTATTGGATTTCACCTCGGTACCGATAAGTATCTTAGCAATTAAGAGTTGAGTAATTCAATTCTTTTGAAATATTTAAAAAGATATCTTGCGGGAGAGCAAAATTTACCTTTTAAGTAATTTAGAGAAGGAAATTGGGAAGAATTAAAATATTATTTAGGTCTGACGTCGAAAATACCTAACTTGTTATCAAATAACATGGAACATCTGCCTATAGCATCTTTTATGGCATTTGAGGTATATTTAGAAATCTTGACAAATAGTGAGATGCTCTACCGAGTCCGTCTCATAAAGGAGTATTTAATCAATATTGAATGGCTTAACCTCCTCAGCCCATAAATATTGAATAAGAAACCGGCCAGCAATGTGCGGATCCGAATAATGGCAGAATCCTTTGCGGCGGATCTAGCCACCCTCGGGGTCAAATCGCTCAGGGCTTAGATTAATGCTCGACCACTTTTGGATAAATATTCCCTTGTTTAGGAAAACGGACTTTACCTTCAGATGGGAATAAAATGCTCAGGAGAGAGAGATGTAAAAAACAACCGTTTAATGTAATAATAAGCAGGTAAATAAGTTTAAATATTTTAATAACCTTTTTAAAAACAAGCTTTTAATGCATTGTCATCCAAACTAAACGTGTATCCAAAATTTCAGCTCAATCAGTTGAAGATATTTAAAATTGAGTTGCAAGATTTCTCCCGTACAAACATAGTTACATACATAGCAAGTTAAATAAAAAAATAAAACCTTGTAAAAATAGGTGGTGGTGATAGTGTGCGGCCTACAACTGCCTTGAAATGTGGGTTTAAACAAAACATTTAGATACATTTTACAGTGAAGGCATAAAAAAGACAGCGCGCGGGTTACTTACTTGAAGCTCACGGTAAGCAAGTATGTCACTGTAGAATGTCTCTAAATGTAACGAGTTTAGACCTATATTTGAATACTCATTTTTGTGTTGTGCAGCAGCGAGGTGTGAGCGACAAAACTAAAAACCTTACGCCCGGTTTACTCACCAAACCAATGAGAGATCATTATTCCAGATACACATCACATCAGCCAGGCTACTAGTTCCCTTCTTAACAAAGGTCTACCCTGATAAGCTTCTTATTAGCTCTTATCATTGCTGGGCAAATAGTTCAAGCTTTTTTATAAATTATAGCATTTTCATACAAGTCTTTTTTACACTAATATGTAAATATTATAAAGAGGAGAGATTTGTATGTTTGTAGCGAATAAACTCAAATCTGATCTCAAAACCGATTTCAAAAATTATTTCACCATTAGAATGCTACATTATCCCTGAGTGACTTAAAAGCTTTTAAGCTTTACAAATTCAAATTTTTAAAAAATAAATGTCCACCCGTACGAAACCGGGATGGGCTGCTAGTTAATTATAACCTTGTCTGAAATAAAATAAGATTCCTGAAAACGGACGCAATATTAAATGAAACACAATATTGTTTCAGTGTTACTTAGGTTGCTATAATGCTGTGTAGTACCGGCGTAGAATTTGCACCACACCAACTCTTCCCGCGGGTGTTGTAAGAGACGGCTATGGGATATCCACCGGGGGCGGGCAGCAGCGCCTCCTGCAGAACAATTCTAACAACGAACTGCGATCCCCAACCCGCATGCCCAGCACGGAGATTATGGGAATTACCCCCATGAGATAAAAGCCAAAGGGGAGCTTATCAGGAGGAGGCCTACGTCCAGCAATGAACCAATATAGGCTGTTGAGGTGAGGTGAGGTTACTTAGGTAGGTACACAGTTTTACTGTGCGTATCAATTTGGAAACGTCCACATTTGACGCCAACGCCAACGACAAGTAGGTAAGTATTACAGTTACAGTTACTCATAGTTAGTATTGCAAACTCCAAAAAAAAAAAAAAAAGAGCCGAATTTATTTACGTTCCTAGCCTCACAGGTTTTTCTCCACGGGATTCTCAGGTAGCTAATTAGTAATTACACAGGAACTGCGTTGGTGATACGGAACTAATAAATCCACGTACGCAATGACCTATTTTACTACTTCTATGAGTAGGCCTAGCACGGGGATTGTTGTCTAGGGTAGAATTGAGAAAAATTACGTCACATCGTCATCGAATGCGTAATATGTTTGAAACTCATTCCTTCAACTTCAACAATTTTCGCAATGTTGTCATACAATGCGATAACGTCATTTTTCTCTATACTAATAATATTCATCCTTCAAAAAAGAGCGATACGCGCAATCTTCAACTTACCTAAAATGTAGACTCACTTAGAGAGATTTTTAAGGAAATCAATATTTTGACTGTCCCTAGCCTTTATATTTACGAAAATATTATATTTTTGAGAAAGAACAGTCGTCTATTTGAAAGACGAGATGATACACATAACTATAGCATATAGATTACAAAAGTCTAAAAGTGTTTCGTGGGTAAAAAGTGCCTGTTCGCTTCTACAATCAAATTCCTAGTCATATTGTATACTTGCTAGAAAAAGCATGTTCATAAAAACCTATCAAAAAAGGTTATTATTGTATCAATATTATTAATGTCAATAGGTAAATCCTGGACTGATTAGTTAGCCCTAATTTTTAGCTTTTAAGACAAAGCTACTTTACGGCCGCACTCATTTTAATTTATATTTTGTTTATTTTATTTAAACTTATTATTATTATTCATGGCCTTTTTACAACCATTCATTTTACTTTATTGTTTTCTGATTAATATTATTATTTTTTGTATCAATATTTTATTTTGTAGCAATTGACTTGACCAAGTGCTCCTTGTGAATGAACGGTAAATAAATAATTTGATTTGATTTGATTTGACTACCCTAGAGAACTATACCCTACCCATGCTAGGCCTACAGAAGATACATTCTTCTTTTAACTACTAGTACTAAGGAATGGCTACTCTAGGCTATAAGTCCGTAACAAAACAAAGTCTATACAAACTTTACGCATAAACATTTATGAGATTCTTTTCTTTTGTGTAGGTAAACCTTCACTAGTTTGTGGATTTATTTTAGTAATTGCTTATCAGCTAACCTCATTTATCATTCTCAACAGCTCCAAAGATGCCAAACAAACAAAAGAAAGCATCTTGCTTAACTTTACTAATTGTTTTAATTTGTAGGCACAAGCTTTTTCTTAATTTTTCTCAACAACACTTTTAGTTCGTACCAAAAACCATCTGGGAGTTCAAAGAATGGTAGATATTGTATATCCACCGGGGACGGGCAGCAGCGCCCCCTGAAAAACAACTACATGCGATCCTGAACCCGCATGCTCAGCTTGGGGAATATGGGCTTTACATCCCACGAGATAAAAGTCAGGAGGAGGCCTGCGTCCAGCAGTGGACCATATAGCCTGTTGAGGAGGAGGAGGAGATATTGTAGTCGACATTCTA
Source organism: Eupithecia subumbrata (assembly GCA_949316285.1). Classification (NCBI taxonomy): domain Eukaryota; kingdom Metazoa; phylum Arthropoda; class Insecta; order Lepidoptera; family Geometridae; genus Eupithecia; species Eupithecia subumbrata. The sequence continues at coordinate 25,762,052 of OX438644.1, read as the reverse complement.
CCACAGTCATAAAATATATTATCATGAAGACGAATCTAATACGTAGCTAAATAGGGAAAGCGAAAACTAGCAACTATATTCTACAGCTTGGGATCAAAGCCACGAAGTTTCATAAGCAACGCATCAATCAGCATGCCACGGTCCGAACATGATCTGACCACATTTGATTGAACGTTGCCAGATTAGTCACACCCATATCTGACCATAAACATCCTGAGTTGTATGTTAGACTTGCTTCCGCCCTCGGCTTTACACGCGTATTTTCGGTATAATAACCTATTGTTTAAGTTAGGCTACGTTCTTAGTGTATGCCAAATTTCATATTGATCTGTTCAGTAGTTTCGGAGATCCTAGGTAACAAAAAATTCAGATTTCACAAACTTTCACATTTACGATATTAGTAGGATATATTTTTAAAAGCTGGCGCGATTGTCTTTTGTTTTCTCATATTATTATTATCGCCGCTGACGTTACAAATCCAGGCTTCCATTACAAGCACAAGGGTATTGCGCCAGCTTTTAAAAATTTACCATATCTGGGGTAAAACCCATATGGGCGATAAAAAAAGTCGCGCACTCTAGCGTAAGACACTTCATGAAATCGATGTGACATTTTATGTTTTCCTTTAGTATTCAAAGCATGATCACGTACTTGTGTAGGTACCTAGGTGTTTAACTCTAGATAATGCCGATTTACGGTGTGTAATGTAGGTAGGTAAAATAAACTCGAGACTATAACTCAGGGAGGCTGTATTTCAGACGATATGAGACGTAAATGTTTTGTTTTGAGAATAATGCGCGTTTCTGAATAGGGAGAAAAACAAATAAAATGTAAACCCTGATTATTTGAGTCGTGTATACGGACTTTGGTGATTTATTATTCTTTTGCGGAGTGAAAATTCATTCCTACGAATTCGCTGGTGGAAATTTCGGTGACTCGGCTTTTTGTGTGGCAACGAGTGAATATTGTATGACCTATGCAACAGGGTAGGCGAGGTTACATCGCGTTTTGCTGATTCGCAGTGTGCAATGTTAAACATTGTGTTTTAAATTTTTGGTAAAAATGACGTATGAAACAATAAATATGAAATGTAATCTATTTTGGATAATTCTAAAGACTTTATTCACAAAGAAAATTACAATCAAATAATATCAACAAATAAGAACTAGTATTTACAATTGAAACAATTGAGCTAACTACAGACTGTTGCAAACAATCTACATGTAGCTCAACTGATCCATATCAATACCAGTCAGAAGCGTATAATGCAGCCTTACCTTAGAATAAAAATACAATAGAAGAAAGAAAAATACCTTAGAATGCAGACTGCAATTTTTCTAAAGTAAAAGTACTTAGTACGAATTGGACGAACTGCGTATGGATTCCTGACGAACAGCTCATTGGACTAATCGCTTATTAGACAAAATGCGTGTTGAACGAAAAGCTTGTTGGACGAAACGCGTGCTGGACGCAACGCGTTTTGGACGAAAAGCGTTTTGGACGAAACGCGTTTTGAACGAAACGCGTTTTGAAGGAAACGCGTTCCGCTACCAAATCCTGGTTTTGTTGTGGTTTTGTTATGCCTATAAATTTTATTATTTCATATGGAATGAAATTGATGAGCTAAAAGTCAAAGACTTTGTTCAGTATTTTCCTGTTCGTAGAGCTTTTGTTCAAAATAAACTCAGTAACTCAATTCTACTCGCGTGATTGTAACCAAACTGAATACGTACATCAAAACCTCAAAACATTAATTTTGTGTATTGCGCGGTTGCGCAATTCTAATGTTTCATATTCATTGTGGTGCAATGTACAAACTTTGGATAAAATATAGTAGGCATAAATGACCACCGTTCAGCACTATAGTTTAGAGAATTAAAAATAAAAACTTCCTGATAGGTACCTCCGCGCTGGGTACCTATTTCCAGTACGCCGTCCACTCATTTACATGATTTGTCACTGTAGAAACCGTTGTTAGGCAGTGGTTTTGATGAGGGATTGATTGGTTTAATTTATCCTACTAATATAATAAACGCGAAAGTTTGTAAGTATGGATGAATGGAAGTTTGTTACTCTTTCACGTAAAAACTACTGAACTGATCTGGATGAAATTTTTCACAGAGATAGAATATAGTCTGGAAAAACATATAGGCTATATTTTATTCCAGAATTCAGACGGGAACGGGAACTACGCGGGTGAAACCGTGAGGCGCTGCTACGCAAAAAGTACTGAACGAATCTGACTGAATTTGGCACAGAGATAGATTATAGTCTGGAATAGCACATAGGCTATATTTTATCCCGGAATTCAGACGGTAACGGGAACTACGCGGGTGAAACCGTGAGGCGCTGCTACGCAAAAAGTACTGAACGAATCTGACTGAATTTGGCACAGAGATAGATTATAGTCTGGAATAGCACATAGGCTATATTTTATCCCGGAATTCAGACGGTAACGGGAACTACGCGGGTGAAACCGTGAGGCGCTGCTACGCAAAAAGTACTGAACGAATCTGACTGAAATTTGGCACAGAGATAGATTATAGTCTGGAATAGCACATAGGCTATATTTTATCCCGGAATTCAGACGGTAACGGGAACTACGCGGGTGAAACCGTGAGGCGCTGCTACGCAAAAAGTACTGAACGAATCTGACTGAATTTGGCACAGAGATAGATTATAGTCTGGAATAGCACATAGGCTATATTTTATCCCACGGGAACGAGAATTACGCGGGTGAAACCGCGAGGCGCTGCTAGTTATTAACGAATTTTTAAAATAATTGCTCTTTTTCTGGAACGACACAACCTACGTTGTGGTCTTTTATTTCTAGGAAAAAATCATGTTCCATAAAACACCTAAACTGTTCATAGCAACGTTTTCAAACATTGGCTGAGAAAACAAATAGCATTGGAGGGAAGGACCCAATCAGACGTGGCAAATTGGTCACAAACACATTCAAAATGTACCCATCTAGGAATGTGGTCAGGATATAACTCTCTGTGGGACACAAACAGCGTAGTACATTGCTGTTAAATAATTCTGCTGGTAATAAACTCAAACCCGCTCTCACTCACAAAGTGACAGCAACATGTTATACCTACATCTGTGTGGTGCCAGTTATCTGTGGCAGAAAAGGACTGGGCTGGATTCAAGCGCATTCATTGGTTATAATAATATCTTTATTCACAAAGAAAATTACAATCAAATAATAGAAATAAATTAGAACTTGTAGTTACTATTGAAACAATTGAGTTAATTGCAGACGGTTGCAAACAATCTATAGGTACCTAGGTCGCATTATTGTAAAGATGTCCTTCATATTAAATAAATGAAAATGAATATTTTCCATTTTTTTTTTAGAAGGGCAGAAGCCTTTCTTCACAAAGAAAATTATAATATTATTGGTAAGTATTTACAATTGAAACAATTGAGCTAACTGCAGACCGTTGCAAACAATCTACAGGTAGCTCAACTGATCCATATCAAAACCAGTCGGAAGCGTCCCCAAGACGCTGGCGGCATTGCCCCGCTGATGCGCAATGCTGATGCGCTGCGCCAGATACTCACCAGCACTCGGGTCACACGTCGCTTCGACCAGACGCTCAGATATTTTTTTTAAAAACCCGAAGAGTCTCGGTACCCCACTGACCTAGGGTCTTGACTCCAAGGGGAGCAAATGTGTAGGCCTGCATATTTGCGCCTCTTGAGATCCTCGGCGAAATCTGCCGCCGCATCCGCCCTTGCGGATGTCCTCGGAAGTATAATAATTGAATAACAAGAACAAAATTAAAAATTTTAAAAACCCCCTACAGATTTTATGAAACATGGCTAAGAACACTCGGGATAAAATTATCTATGACACAAAAAAACTAAACGAAAATCGGTTCATCCGTTTGGGAGCTACGATACCACAAACAGATACACAGACGGACACGTTAAACTTATAACACCCCTCTTTTTGCGTCGGGGGTTAAAAAGATGGAATTTTTTTGTGAAAGAGGACATGGCTAAGAAAAATGTTTCGTACAGATATGCCGGCTTATAGAGGAGAGTGGAAGAAAAATACACGTTGTGCCAATCCCACCTAGTGGACGGACGGATAAGGACCAGAAGATGATGAATAATTGAATAAAATAATTGATTATTATAACTACTCTCACACGTGAGCTATGTCACCTCAAATGCGTAAAAGGTTTGCGAGCGAGGAGAGAGGGGAGGAAGTGAAAACCGGTGTGGAAATTATTATGCACTCTTAAACAAGTTTTTTTTTGTAAGCGGCCAGTATTTTAATACACCGCTCCGCTCGCATATCGCTCGTTCTCGATGGCATGGTACATCTTAAATCTCATAACCAAGTAATATTTAAAACATCTACTTAAGCTTGTCGCACACCTGAATATCGCCGCTGCAGCACAACACAACTAGTAACATTTTGATGAATTTTATATTGACGGCATCTGATGACAGACAGCTCGCGGACCACTAGTTTCAAGCTTGTGGAAAGCCAGTTTCACTCACATGTCACTGTAAAATGTTTCTAACGAGTTTAAGCTCATGTTTGAATGCACGTTTTTGTGCTGCGTGGTAGCTTTAGGGAAGATTTATATTAGATCGGGCCGTGCCCGGGGCGTGACGTGTACGTGGCCCGGACGGGGCACGGATTTGAAACGTTACATACATTTTGTATGAAGCAGTTTATATTAAACCGGCCCGGACACGGACCGGTATAATGTAAATCATCCCTTAAGCGTCTCCGTATCCGTATCCGTATCGTTATCCGTAACGCCGAAGGTCTGATTGCATAAATAAATTTATTTTATTCTTATTCTCACAGACAGGCAGTGAAACTTTTAAAGACCCCACTGCTACGCCGTAGGCAGCTACGCCGTAGCAAGCTACGAAATTCGTAGCAACAAGCTAACATTTCAAAAATACAATTACAAAAATGTAATGAAGACGCTGGAGCAATTAGGAGTAATTAAACGAAGCCCCTTTCCCTTCTTATCTTACCACATCCCTGTAAAACGGTTGTTTTATTCAGGTCGACGGGCGAGGCGTGCACCGAGCAATCCCAGCTGGTACTCCTGTACTTCATGGCTCAGCTGCTGCTGCGGGAGCTTGCCAAGAGTCACAGATTAGTGCAGTTGGTGCCGATGGACATGACTTCTTACTATGGTGAGTAATAACCCACACTCCTCGATTACCTTTGTGGCGCAGCGGGCAAAGATCCGACCGCGGTGGAGGATGCGGGTTCTATTCGAATATTTGTTCTAAGTTATGCTTAGCTTGGGGCTAGATAATGCTGTGTGAATTGTCCAGCATTATTTATTAATTTTTTTATTTGTACCGCCTCTCGGGACAAATGTTTGTATGATCTGCAGTTATGTTCGGGGTGTTCTGGGTGTTTTCTATGTAAATTAAAAATATCTGTATACTACACCTGCTCGGAAAGTTGCCTATTCCTTTTCCATTTATAGAATAGAAAGTATGTCTTTGCAGGCCTATAGGAAACCGGGAGGAAAAACTCTATGGAATTTCATTTGTCACGTGTTTTAGCGGGAGGAAAAAGTGTATGGAAATCCATTTCTAACATGTTATTTTTTTTTATTTCCTAAAAGATCGGCCGGTAGCTATGGTTATTTTCGTTCGGTCAAATGACAAAAAGTTTTTACTCTATGTCCATTAGGCCTCCTCCGATTTCCGAACAATATTTTGAAAAAAGAACCCAAAGGCTGGCGCGGTCAATGAGGTTTTACCAACATCATTGGGCGCGGTAAGTTCTTCCAAATATCAATTAATAATGAATTCTGCTTTTAATTTTCCTCGAAGGTGTAGTATAAAGCACTATTTATCACTCGGCAGAAAGTGCGATTCCTACCTCGTGTGTTTTAAGGCCCTCGGCTGCGCCTCGGGCCCAAAACGACACACTCGGTAGCAATTGATCACTTTCTCGCCATGGTGTAAAATGCACTATTTTATGTACCTAATTTATTGTATTATGTATATCAATTATCTAGTACACATTATGTACTTCCCAGAAGCTCTGCTTAGCTTGGGGCTAGTTGATGCTGTGTGAACTGTCCAGCATTATTATTATTATTTTATTTACACTATTCATCAGTTGAGCTAGCTCTAGATTGTTTGCAACAGTCTGCAGTTAGCTCAACTATTTCAATTGTATATATTTGTTAATTATTTCTATGTTTTGATTGTCATTTTCTTAGTCACTGTAAATGGACTTTTACAATGTTCCAGCCCATTCCGATCACGCGTGGATTATAAATAACAAGAAAAAAATTATAAATTTAAAAAAAACCCCCCATTGTCATGAAACATGGCTAAGAACATTCGGGATAAAATTATCTATGACACATAAAAAACTAAACGAAAATCGGTGCATCCGTTTGCGAGCTACGATACCACAGACAGATAGACAGATACACAGACAGATACGTTAAACTTATACACTTACACCCCTCTCTTTTTGCGTCGGAGGTTAAAAACAGAGATGGTTAGTTTGGTTATTCTTCACAACCGATTGTTCGCGATATATCCGATAGGCATGACAATTCAACCCTAAAATTTATACAGTATTATTATATACATTATGTAGGTGTGTATAAGTACGCGGAAAATATAAACCAACAACGGCACTCATGCTGTGATTTGATTTTTCCGGCCCCATGTTTGTTGTCTATATCGAGTTTCGGAAACAAATGTAATTTCAAAGATATCTCGAGTTTCTAGATGCCTACTCGGAAATATCGAACGAATAACTTTCCTTTGTTCCCATACCGTTCAACAAATACTTTTTCCAACGAAAGCTTTGGACAAAAGCTTTGCAAGCATTTTGTGCAGAAACTACAGCATATACGAAAAGATACTCGAAATCTAAATGGTACAAACGCGAATTGTTGCCGGTTGGGTAGAACTTTGGCTAGGTTGCATTTGCTGATCTTTTATGAGTTCGATGCAGTTTTCTCTGCGAGTGAAATTGCTCCTAATTTACTTAGGCGAGTGTGCTAAAGGAGTTTTTACAGCTGTGTTGCGGTAGATTGCGCACATTCAGACAATTTAGGTGTAATTTCATTTTCCAGCAAAAGTTTAGTAAACTGCAAAAATGCTGCAATTTCAACTTGAACATTGCTTATTTTATTATGAACGTGTTCCGTTTTGGCAAAGAAAATCGGTGTTATGACAACAATAGATAAATTAGCTTTAGACTTTAACGCTTTTATAAAGGAATGTCTAACATCAAAATGAATAAAATAAATAAATTAATAAATAATGCTGGACAATCCACATCATCATCTAAGCATTTTTAGTATACATAGAGAACATCCAGAACACCCGGAACAATATCTGCTGATTGTATAAACATTGGTGTCCTAAGGCGGGAATTGAACCCGCAACCTCCTGCGTCGCAGGTGGACCTTCGCCCGCTGCGCCACATCAGTCGTCACATCATCGAATGTTTTTGATAACTTCATCGCACAATGCCTATTTTGCGCTTCGTCTACTTGTCAATTCAATTCAAGTAAGTATCAAATCCTGCCAAGCGTGGTGGATGGGTGATTATGGCAAACCCCGTTGTTTTGGGGAACCATGTGTAGTAATAATACCTAATAAATAATGGGGAACAATCCACACAGCGTCATCCAGTCCCAAGCTAAGCAGAGCTTGTGTTACGGGTACTAGATGACTGATATACTAAATACAATACATTACAGTTGATCAGTTGAGCTACCTGTAGATTGTTTGCAACAGTCTGCAGTTAGCTCAATTGTTTCAATTGTAAATACTAATTATATTATAATGTTCTTTGTTAATAAAGGCTTATGCCCTGTAAAAAAAATACATTGCATAGATACATATTTTTTTATACATAGAAATAAAATACCTAGAAAACCCAGAACAAATATTTGCAAACATTTGTCCCAAGGCGGGAATTGAACCCGCAACCTCTAACTAGCTAATTTGGTAGAGCTTTTTCTTACAATTTCTTCGTTCCCCAGAAAATCGCGCCGGTCCTTCGAACTTCGGCAACGTGATAAGTCAGATCCTGCTCTGCAAGCAGATCACGCCGGACTTTAACCAGGAAGAGCTCTGCAGCATCGCCAAGGACACTCAGGAGATCTCCAGGATAATCAATGATATACAGGAACTGCTGCCGCAGGAAAACTTGACTCATTTAGGTGAGACTTTGTTCGTTAGTTTTCTTTGCGTCTTGCTAGGAAGCTTTAGCCCAACAGTGGGGCGATCCGGGTGGATTGTTATAAATTATTATGCTAGGAAAAGTTTGAAAAGGTCCCAGCTACAGCCCCGAACACATTTTTATGTACAGACAGCGTCAGAAATAAGTAACCCCACTGTAAATCACAATGCAGGCTAGAATCCGATTTTTTTATTTTTTTATATCTATTCGTTCTTGTTTTATGTTACATAAATAATAATATAGTATTGGACTTGGAAAACTCCACAAAAGGTTTACATTTAAACTTGCATGTCTTATGCATCATATATCCGGGATTACTTAATTTTGACGCTGTCTGTACATAGAAATTGAAAGTGCTTTATTTCACCAGTGAAAAGTCAAATTAAAAAAGTAAATAATAGTGGTGATTTTGATTTTCATAAGTGCTCTGAGTCTATTTGACGGTACTAACAAGACGTGATTTTGACGTCTCCATTTATTATGGGATTTGCGTTGTTCGCTGTACGCACGATAGAAGCGCTGTACCAAATTTTATCGAAAAAGATGTCGCGATCACGTCTCTTACTAACGTCAAATAAACTCACCCCTTAGCTCATTCATAAGGGTTAATCTATGTATATATATAAAAATAAACCCCTATTTCCCTTGCTCACGGCATCACGCGTGAACGCCTGGACCAATTTCGCTAATTCTTTTTTTTTTGTTTAATTTCTTATTGTCAGGAGAAGGTTTTCATGAAAGAAAAAAATTAAGAAAGTTGGAAACATAAATTTCTACACAGGCGAAGCCGCGGAGTGCAGCTAGTAATGATATAAAACCATACTTCAATAATAACCTCATTAATAATAGGCCAAATCAAAATGTAAGTGTCTCTGGTGTTCTTTGACTTTGATTGCAAATCATTGAATATTCACATCAACTGAAGATGTGAAAATGTGAAACGTTTTCTATCAAGGATACCAAAATTATGCTATTCGAACAAAAGCTGCTTGTGTAACGTAATAATTCTCGACCCAGTTTCTGATGAAGCCAATCAGAAAATTATTTCTCAGTGTATCGATTCGTTCTCAATTAACTCTCTCAACTTGATGTAATTTATACAGCCTGCGAGACTCTCAGCTTTTTCCCAAAAGCTTAGTGCCACCTACAGCTGGCACGGAATATGTAAATAAGAGAAGCTTTTGAGCGCCATTGGCATTGCAAGAAATAAAAATAAGACCCTATTTTCGGTGACATTTTAACTATACAGCAGTATATTATTTTATGTGTTTGTTTAATGCGATTTTTTTATGCTTTCGTTAGAGTGTAAAGTGAAAAAACCTGCGTCTAGATGATGCTGATTTCAAAAAAACTCGTACTAGACTGCTGTATTTGCATCTAGCGAACTAGATGCAAAAGAAATACCTTAAATTATTAAAAACAAGTAAGTTTTCGTTCCCACTGTAAATTATGAAGCCATTTGTTAGTCAGCACTAAACAGTAGAAATAGGTATAGTCTGCAATACGTGATAATTTAATATTAATTCTTGTATTCTGAGCATTTCACTGAGAGGCAGGGGCTTTATCTATTGACGAGCTTTACTGTAAGCTTGTCACGTTTTTCCGAAACAACATAGAAATTCTAACGTCGGAAGAGTAACATTTTACAGTGTTTTATGTGCCATACTCAAGGTATTCATACACAAATGGCGCTTATATCATAAGAACAGAACCGGGGAAAATGTTTTAAGCTTATTTGTGATGGATTGAATAATGCAAATTCCTAAGTACTCTGAACAGATAACAACTTCGATTACCATAAGGAGAAAGTGTTTTCATTGTAGATTTTCCCACTTTTTCGTCATTGAAAACCGTGACAGTCAGGTGAAAATGAACATTAAAATCAGAAGTGGACTTCTTATTTTAATGTTCATTTTCACCTTTCGATAACAACACGCTCTCTACGTCAACGCATAGGCTCATAGATCTGTGTCACACTTTTATGTAAATATTGTTCCTTGGAATGACCCCGACAAAAAGCAAATCGATTGAAATTTCACTGAAAGCATGAATTATGGTGAGCTTCAGGTAGAGCCCCGTTTACTAGAACGTTTCAAGCGGCGATTTAACAGCTCTGTGCTTGTTTCAGAGAGCAACATAGCATTAAAAGGCGACGAGATGAACGGCCTATGGAGGAACAAGCGAAGAGGTTCCATTTACAAAGGCATGGGCGTACTCTGTTGTGTGTCACGACCAAACTACCTCTGAGGGTGACGGGTGTCGCCTTCTGGCGGACCGCTCCACACCTATACAGACTCAAGTGATGTGTGAAAGTGCTATCACGAATTTACTGTGAACCCTTTTTAAAAGATGATTGGACGAATTAAGCCTTTGTTTCGTGTAATGAACGGAAGGAAGAGAAAGGAAAAGTACGAAATCCGAAGTGGAACGGACGAATTTTTGATCGTGTTTTGAGTTATTGTTCTGCCTTCGAGGGAAAGGGTCAGCTCTTAAATTTACGCGAGAATAAAACGTGCATAGAAAATGAAAGGGTCCACTTGTTTATATATTAAAGACGGTATGAATACTGTAGAAGTTATATCTCAATAGATCAATTTAACTGTAGCGACTTAGATTTATGATGTAGCGAATCATCACGTTGCCTGGAGTGGGATCAATTGCGTTAAGTAGTGTTCATGGTATTATTAATATTATCAATTTGTCGTGTTCACTTTGATATTCAAATACACTTCATATGTATTTGCTACGTTAACGCACCGCTAAATTGCCTTCAATATTTAGCGACATACTTGCTCATCCATATTGGACTCTACCTGGTTATCTTTGGGTGCAGGTTTCGTTAAAAAGTTCAAACCGCTATAACAACACCTACAAAAGATGCAATATGCCAATAATTTTAATGTTGTAAGCACCCAGGAAAAACTTTTCTCATTCAATTTTTTAAAGTCGTATTATTGTGAGGTAAATAAAATAAAATAAGATTACATTTTTATTTGTAGATCTCTGTTCAATTAAGGCCTAGTCATGAGTTAAACTTAGATAATCCATTACTCTAGTCAATTATTATAACACCTTAGAAAGGCATTATTAACATTACCAAAAACTTACCTATTAATAAATAATAATATTTAAATATATGATTCATATTATCCTAACATTTTTGCAATTTTAAACTTAAGAAATAAAATATAGAAAATGCTCTGCTCATTCTGCCATTTTCCATACCATTCATAAACGATGTCCAGTTTACTTTAACTTTCAATGCTTATTTTTATAATTGAAATTGAATAATGAATCCAAAATCTTTGCAGTATTTATTTTTTCTTCATAAACTTCTCTAGTTCTGCAAATATCTTCTGTACATATGTAAGATTCTTTTTTAAGCGTTCGAGAGACTGAGTTATGTGCACTGAATAGAAAAAAACGCTTGCCACACCAAACAACTAAATATTAAGCCGGCTTTTCACTATGGGATATAATATAATATATATTACATCTTGGGATATAATATTTTATCGCTCACCATACATTTTGTACGAGACCGTTCACACTGTGCTATAATATATATTACATCCCAAACTATAAATATTTTTTCGACCGAGTGAGCGATATTTGAAGGTCATTTGAAGGTGTATATTTTACCCTCACGTCCCCGGACACCGCGCCTCCCCCGCTTCGCCCTCCGTTTGAATGTTGGCGTTCGTGTGCAGACGTGTAAACTGATCATTGTGTGCTCCAAAATATATATCTCACAGTGTGAATAGCAATCGCGGGATGTAATATATAGCACAAGATGTAATTTATATTATATCCCATAGTCAAAAGCCGGCTTTACTATCTAATTAAAGATTTTTTATACATGTACGTATAGTTGGAATCCCATCACCCATCATCATTAATTATGATGCAGATTTTAATCTATAGAAAAAGGTAATATTTTAGGACTAGAGAAGAGCAAAATTTAAACTTTAATAGTCACGTAAGAAGGTACCTTACTATAAGCGATGATAAGAACACCATGTTTGGAATTAAATAGTTGTAGGTAGATTTATTTATTGATTTATATAAAATATAGAATGCACTAGTCTACCATTTTTGTAATAGAGCATAGTTACTACGTACTCTTGACTAACTAGTCATTTTATTATAATCATTATGAATTGTATTGACGCCTGTAAATATTTATCATCATAATATAAATCCACTTTTTGAAGTGATGACTGTGATATACTCATAATATTAAAATATTATATCTATAGAAGAACTAAATATGCATTAGAAAATATAATATTGATGAATCTCATGATCATTTGTTTTATTTATTTGGTACCCCTGGGTAATCGCAGTGACACAGAAATAAGCATTTCTTTGTAAAACAAGAACAAAATGTAAAATTTAAAAACCCCCTGACAGATTATCATGAAACAAGGCTAAGAACACTCGGGATAAAATTGTCTATGACACAAAAAAAAATCTAAACGAAAATCGGTTCATCAGTTTGGGAGCTACGATACCACAGACAGATACACAGACACGTTAAACTTATAACACCCCTCACTCTCTTTTTGCGTCGGGAGATAATAATCATACGATCAAGAGAGCTGTCAAAAATGATGCTGACAAAAAAGGAAATCGAAAAATGTTGTTAAAACGCCAATAAAAAAATATCCTCTTTAGGTTTAAATCATACATTGCAAGCCAAATAAAAGCTTTTAAAAACAACCCTCATTTTCATTATGTAGGCCGCATTTTGTATTTAACTCCGTAAAAGCTCTGTAGAGTAACTAAGGCGGGGAGTAGGTATACCTAATATGCTTGGTAAGTACTAAATTCCTCCTAAACACAACCGCACGATGAAATTCGAATAAAATAAACGCACCCTAAGAAAATACAGATACAAGCAAATAAAATAAACAGTCGATTCACCAGCTCTATTACCTACAAAACACTATTCCACTCCGTCAATGTGAGACAATTTAATCATGGCCAGATTATTTAGACAAGCGTGTTTGAGCAAAGATATTGAGCAGCCGATTGTGTTTACATAACAAAAATAAAGAAGTTGATAGACATGGATACATTATTTTTTAAAACGGCAAGCGTAAATTTTAAAATGTGACAACGGTACTCAAATAACTTTTTGTGGACATGAAGATTAAAACTATATCTTGTAGTGTATATCTTGTAGAGTAAATAGAGAGCCCCCAATAAAGCATTTTATGTATGTATAAAGAAAGAACTGAATGATATAATTTGGGGGTAAGAAAAATTGTGAACCATTAAAAAGTGGATAAATTAATTATGAATAGAAACAAGCTAACAACGACCAATAATTGTGTTGGGAGAACAAAATTCATTCGTCAAACTACGATGTTTTTTGCAGTAAAAAGTGGATAAATGTTAAAAGAAACACATAGCAAATCAACGTTTAATTTTTTTCGTAAATGTCTCCCCTTGGCCTCATGTAAGGGATTCCCGTGCGTCCACTGTGGACATTACCAGCATCATCATGCCTACCTCTCTGGGGCTTGTATTCATCATCGTCATAGGCTGGAAATAAATAAAATCCTACTATTACTGTAATAGTAAAAGTTTGTGTGTTTGCTCTTGTCACACGACAACGCCAAAATTACTGAAGAATCGGAAAGTTTGCACGCTTTAAGTTCTGGACCTGGAATAACTTATATGGTTTCTTTATTTACAAGAATAACGGTAAAGCTGCGGGCAGAAGCTAACAAATGAATGCTGAACATTGTCACAAGATCTTCTTTGTCACGCTGCATCACCTGGCCCCAAAGTAGAGAGAGCTTGTGTTATGTAGGGTTACCAGTGCTATAACAGAATGCATATGCACTGGTTATTGGTAATTCGCTAACAACAGGTTCTGCCCATCATTACGAACACGGCAGTGAAAAGCCAGATGTTAATTTTTTAATGTTCTTATTTTTTTTTATCACCACTGATACAAAATGATAAAACACATTAGTCCAGAACCCAATGAATTGCTGAAAACCGATCTTCTACTGTTAATTCAAGGTAGAGCCGTTTTTAAGTTTAGTTTCAAATAAAGCTTCTCTAGAGAGCGATTATTGATTGGGGGACTTATCCAAATTAAAAAATTAAGACCTGGCATCATCACAAACGTGTTCGTGACGATGGACAGAAACTCCAGTTAAAGCAGTGTCAGTTAATAACCAATAAAACTGGTTATATTCATAGTATGAAAACCCAGTAGTTATGATCCTATAGCAAGAATAGGTAGGTAGAGAACAACATAGAAATTCTTTATCAAATTATTCATTTTTCGACACAAATAACATGTAATAAGTAGAGTCTCGTATTAAATGGGCCATGTTTCCCTCAGGTTTTTATTTCTAAGGGTCATAATAAACTGGTAATAAAATATTTCCATACTGAAAAGACCGTAGGTAATTCAATTCAGCTAATACTGACCTTCCTTGGAATCTCGTCTGTATCGTCTTGTTCTAAGGTTGCTTTTTACTTTGAACCGGCTGTTTCGATTGCGTTTTTTTTGACGGGCCATTTCGGTGAGCGAAGGAGATAGAGCATGTATTCTTGATATTCTGGAATAAATTAACACATTTTTCAACAGACTTGTTATATATGTTTATTACTCAATATTTCCCCCAATTGTTATCCGATTTTGAAGATTGTTTCGCTTTTGTATAGAAAATGGTCCCAAGGTGGTCAAAAAAGTTTTATTTCCGAGGAACTACTATTTTTTCTGTAAAACTTATAGTCTGTTTTTTATAAAAAAAAACACCGAAATTATTACGAAGTTTTGACACTTGGAAAACTGAAGCAATTTATAAACCTACGCTACTAGTATAGTATTATTATATCTGTGCCTACGCCAAACTTCACTTTTTTCACTGGCTTCAAAAAAGGAGGAGACCATTTGTTTTTTTGTTTTTTTTGCGAAAAGTTAAGTATGTATGTGCTTTATTGACTCACAGTTTTGATAGAGCATCATTTTTTTGATTCTTTTCTAGGGCTACTGGGTCTATAACTACGTAAACTTTAAAGTATTCATTCAAAGGGTCTTTTGGATCTCGATAGCCATCATCAACCTGCGAGATACCTAGTAAATTATTGGAAGTCAATACGTGGTGATTGGTTTTCTGAAAGTCTATAGGTCCCTTTCCGTGCATCAGTTCTTCTATTATATCATTTCCTTGGTTAGAAGTCACTAAATCATTATCCCCATATTCGTCTTTCAGTAATTCATCTCTTGTTAATTTGATTTCTCCAAATTTAGTATTACTTGCTTCTTTATCAGCTTTTTCAATCAAATCTATGACTTCCATTTTTTTTAGAAGTCCGTCCATACTGTTGATTTCTTCTGATTTATCCATTGACGGATTGCCTTCGACTTCTAGTTGTCTCGTTTCTATATCATCTTTAACTTTCAAAACCTCCAAAAGATGAAGGACATCTTTTTCCTGGAGGCGAAGACCATGTGATGTCACCAATGATGCTAGTACTGTGAATCAAGAAATGTGACCTTAGTATTATTAAAATCAATTGTTTCTTATATTTTAGTAATTAAAATCTGGCCGAACCTTTAACCTACCTATAACAATTGTCCCGAGTTTCAACATCACGAATTTTCATAACGATAGAGTCGTTTCAACTCTCGTAAAAATACATTTGAATGTTATCGTTATTGTGCAATATTATTTAAAACCATATCAAAATTTCATTTTCTCTTATCGTATATTTGGTAACGTTGTTTCATTTTGCTCTACTTCTATTGTAAGCAATTTAAGTTTTAGTCTTGTTTATTCTGCAGAATTTATGTTCTGAATAACTTGCCTTTTCATGTCTAAAATACATTTTGGGGTATTAATCTGGCTGGTAGTCCAGAAAATTGCCTATTGTGGCAGTGCACAAAAACTGAATGCATCTCGTCTCGTTGAGTTTTCATAGTTTCATTCGAAAAGGTCGGCATTTTTATATTATGTTCCTTTCTTCAATTCCCCGGAGCTGCCTGCAATGCAGACATCTTCTAAAATAAGAAAAACTTCATTGTTCTCTTGGGATATGAGACTTACAAACCTTGGTCATTTATTCATTATTTATGAATGAAAACACCGAAGACACACATGACTTTGCAATGTAAAGATATTGAAAAATAATAGTCACCTATATAGGTGGTTATAAGAAGAAGCATTAAGGCTGAACGAGTCGCTCATCTCTCCATACAAACGTGGAAGGGTAACTACAACGCTGTTTGATGTTGACCATCCAAAAGTAAGGATAATATCAATTTATCTCGTCATTATCTATGTCTGTATGCACACGAAACCGTAAAAAAAAGAATTAATTAAAAAAATACAAGCTTCTAAACGTTCGTATTTTAACACCGATTTTAGCCCAACTTTGGGCGAAAATAAGAAAGAAAACTCTTGAATAAAGCCCGTATAGACATAATTTACTTATTCAAAAGTTGAAATAAATTTGTTTTGAAAAGATACACTCAATAGTTTTTCTATAATAACCCTTGTGCTAAATGTCTTTTCTCATTTTTTACGCGACCGTTTTACGAATAAATTTATTTGCCTTTCATCAAGCGCGCGAGAATGTCTATTATGTCAGATGAGATGGCATACATTTAGACCGCGCCCACTGATGAGTTGGATCGGACGACTCGTGCAGCCTTAAGAAGCATTTATTATTATTTCATTTGGGAACTCTATAGGTACCTAAATATGTTCTAGCGACATAGTTTTTTACCTACCCACCTAATGTTAATTCTTTCATTAGAGTTCATCGTAGTAATACAATTTAGGGGCAGCAAAGTACCTAAAATTTATAAAGGATAGTTAGGTTGTTGATCCATTAAACAAAAACTAATTTATTCGTAGCAAATCCACTACAGATTTGCATATAAAACGATGTTTAGCTGCACTGTGTGCCTACAAAATTATTTAGCTAATGCTTTGAAATCATTTCTTGAACGAGAACCTGTGACTCTGTATAATATACTAAACCTATAGAAACTCTTTAGATAGCTGGATTAAGGCTCCTTATTTTGCCGTTTTATAATAAGAAAGTAACGAAAACACTTTCTTTTCTCATTTTATTTTCTATTCTAAACAAAAATATTAAGTGATTCAGCAATCTGAACTGGAAGAGCACAAAGGTGGCATAATAGGTCCTTAGAGTCAAGTCTTAGATAAAAGGCACTTAAAAATAATTGCAATTTGATATGTGTTCATGTTAAATACTCGTAAAATTCTATGAAATGAACTAGTGATTAAACACACACGCAAAGCTTTACTTCTCCCCCTCTATTTTGCATACGAAAATGTAAATGAGAGTGCGATCACCCTAATAGCTGAATTTACTCGACTTGGTTAATGTTAGTTATGTGTTCATCGAGTAAAGATTGGTAGTCCACGTAGTTTGATCATCAGATTTTGTTATTTCAATCATGAAATAACAATAGTCAGTCGCCTGTCACCTGTCTCCTGTCAACCAGCCTCCTGTCAACGATGGCTGATAACCTGATTGGTCCTGTGACACTGAGAAGGGGTCCTTGCAAGTTGCAACCTACACCGGTACTGACTGCATACTTGTCCGTTTCATCAAAGTTTTTACTTTTTCTTAATTTTGTGTCAGTTTTATATAGACCAATCGTCTTAAAGGAACAATTTGTAGGTACATATTGTGTCAGTTTTAGACTTATGGTCTAAAAGGAACGATTTTTATTTCATTCATATTAATATCCATTCGTTGGTCCATATAGATTGACTGGAAGTTAATTCAATTTACTAATGGTTTATTTTATCTTTATTCTATTATAAAATTATTTTGTCTTACATTATTAGCAGTTTATTGGCAGAAACTGCTAGTAGCTTTAGCTGTGGTTATTTGCACAAACATTCATTAAATCAGGGTCCGTCTTTGACCAAGTTTACGATAAGATTATCCATCTTGACTTTAGTATGTAGGTATGCAAGTTCATAACACTTTCAAAAAGATTTAATTTAGGTAAAAAGCTACATTAAAAAGGACATGTGTCAAAATACGGGGCAACTATGACTACTATTCTTAAATAGTAGTCATAGTTGCCTGCCTATAGTACTTATACTATACATATATGACTACTATACATATAATAATACTTCATTGGGCATAACGATCATAACATTCCGATGAAAAATATGTTATAGGCACCCATCTAGCAAATCATTACCCGCGTGGACAAACTGAGAGAATTATTCAGTGTAGAGCAGGCAGTGTAGATTGTACCTATCAATATATATATGTATTTTGTGTGAATAAAACATCGGCTAAGTTCGCATGCATGTTTAGCGATCGTTCGTCAAAGTTTGGTAACGTAGTATTTTATAGTGCCTCTGTCGGTCTCGCATGATGGATAGAGGCGTAGCACGCAAAATAAGATTAATTATGAAATTAATTATGAAAAGTCAAATCCTCGCTTTAAAATACCTGCTAATAGGTTGGTCTAAGTAGCTGCCTAAACACACTGAACAGTCACCATACAACACCTTATATGTATTTAAATACGTCTCTGAAAATGACTGACAATTACAGGTGTTTTTTCTTGCCAAAAATATTGCTACACCTTTGTCGTCTGCGTACACAGAATCTAGTACGATTCTCAAGTTCACGGCTACTGCCGTAGCATGGTATGCAGTAGCTGTAGCTCGCTACGCTGTAGCTCTAGCTTGCTACGCTGTAGCTCTAGCTTGCTACGCTGTAGCTCTAGCTTGCTACGCTGTAGCTCTAGCTTGCTACGCTGTAGCTCTAGCTTGCTACGCTGTAGCTCTAGCTTGCTACGCTGTAGCTCTAGCTTGCTACGCTGTAGCTCTAGCTTGCTAAGCTGTAGCTCAAGCTTGCTACGCTGTAGCTCAAGCTTGCTACGCTGTAGCTCTAGCTTGCTACGCTGTAGCTCTAGCTCGCTACGCTGCAGCTCTAGCTTGCTACGCTGTAGCTCTAGCTCGCTACGCTGCAGCTCTAGCTTGCTACGCTGTAGCTCTAGCTTGCTACGCTGTAGCTCTAGCTTGCTACGCTGTAGCTCTAGCTTGCTACGCTGTAGCTCTAGCTTGCTACGCTGTAGCTCTAGCTCGCTACGCTGTAGCTCTAGCTTGCTAAGCTGTAGCTCAAGCTTGCTACGCTGTAGCTCTAGCTCGCTACGCTGTAGCTCTAGCTTGCTACGCTGTAGCTCTAGCTCGCTACGCTGCAGCTCTAGCTTGCTACGCTGTAGCTCTAGCTCGCTACGCTGCAGCTCTAGCTTGCTACGCTGTAGCTCTAGCTTGCTACGCTGTAGCTGTAGCTCGCTACGCTGTAGCTCTAGCTCGCTACGCTGTAGCTCTAGCTTGCTACGCTGTAGCTCTAGCTCGCTACGCTGTAGCTCTAGCTCGCTACGCTGTAGCTCTAGCTTGCTACGCTGTAGCTCTAGCTCGCTACGCTGTAGCTCTAGCTTGCTACGCTGTAGCTCTAGCTTGCTACGCTGTAGCTCTAGCTTGCTACGCTGTAGCTCTAGCTTGCTACGCTGTAGCTCTAGCTTGCTACGCTGTAGCTCTAGCTTGCTACGCTGTAGCTCTAGCTTGCTACGCTGTAGCTCTAGCTTGCTACGCTGTAGCTGTAGCTCGCTACGCTGTAGCTCTAGCTTGCTACGCTGTAGCTCTAGCTTGCTACGCTGTAGCTCTAGCTTGCTACGCTGTAGCTCTAGCTCGCTACGCTGTAGCTCTAGCTCGCTACGCTGTAGCTCTAGCTCGCTACGCTGTAGCTCTAGCTCGCTACGCTGTAGCTCTAGCTCGCTACGCTGTAGCTCTAGCTTGGTACGCTGTAGCTATAATTTGCTACTTATTTAAGAAAAGTCAAGTAAAAGTAAAAGTAAAAATCGTTTATTGGCATAGATACAAGGAACAGAAATATTTTTGAGAAACGATGTCATCTGCAGAAGTTTGCCCTTATAATAAATGTCTACCCAACATAAAATGGTTACCTACCGTAAATTTCCTACTTCTTATATAACTACTTACTTAAATAAACTTTGATTAAGTTAGTAGTCGCCTTTT
Organism: Eupithecia subumbrata; assembly: GCA_949316285.1. NCBI lineage: Eukaryota > Metazoa > Arthropoda > Insecta > Lepidoptera > Geometridae > Eupithecia > Eupithecia subumbrata. The sequence continues at coordinate 25,741,760 of OX438644.1, read as the reverse complement.
AAGCTTAGGCTCCTTCCAAAAAAATAATTAGCTTAGTTTAAATATGAACTTTCTGTCGTCAATAATAATCAAATCATCAAAAAATAGTATTTATTTTGAGTATTGCTCCCTGTGGTCAGCATGACGGTCTGCAAAATACTACTGCAGATGCTAAAAGCTGAAGACAGGGCGCTATGGCATTCATTAGAAGAAACTTTTTTTCTAGAAGTGGACTAACATAGGCTGATGATGATGTGAGTACCTATTCCCGTTCTAACTCGGGGTCTGTTTGAAAAACAAATAGTTATACTCTGTAATGGAGCACTTGGCAAGCCGACCGTTATTTTCCAAGACACCCTGGCTTCTACACAATATTTTTTCTTTACTCTCGAGGAAGTGATAAATACGGTCGTAAATCACAGCTCTCATTGGTGCACGGAAGAGCCTCGAGCGGCTAAAAAATCGGTGTGAAAACTGGGATGTCGGTTCACTCTACCGGATTTAGTACCGAATCTACCTACTTGCCTACTCGAGTAGAGCTGAAATTAACCCCGAAAATATAAAGTTTGGAATTCAGGAGAAGTTAATAGAATTAAATTCTACGTTCGTATATGGTCAATGACTGTATTACAGTCATTGACCATATACGAACCTAAATCAGTCGACAGGTAAGGCTGTTTCCCTTATTACTCTTTTGTTAGGAACCTGGTAAGTACATACCCCTTCTGTGATATTTTCTTTATATTTTAATCTAGAATCATAATTTTGACAATGCCCTTTACAGCAGCTCTAGTAATTTATTTTATAATTATTCTGCTTAACTTGATTATTGAGAATGCCCATTTACTGCAGATAACTATACATAGGTATTAATTTCTTTGTTTTGTGTTTCTGTAATTATTTATTTTGTCTTTTTATTAGCTCTATTATAAAGTGAAATGTAGATTAACTTAACCAAGTGTGCCTTGTTACGGCACTAAATATATGAGTAAGAGTATGACCCCTTGATCTCTATTAAAATATTACACTATAAATGAAATAATAATTAATCTCAAGGTCCGACGATCTTCAATAACTACAATCTACACTATGTTATAGGGTTGATCAACATCTACAACGTCGAAGTTACGAGTACCCTTAACCCTCGTAGACAGTTACAAACTATAAGCAGGCAGGCCCATATCGTCCAACGATATTATCAAGCGCTTCGGAACTGTAACGAAGTGATTTCGGTCAAGTGAAGTTCGAGCAGTTAATTTGTTCGGAAGTAGTTTAATCAAGAGTTGCGTGCCGTAAGATCGGATTTGCAGTAATTAAAGAAGCCGACAAGCAATGCGAGTCCTACTACCAGTTTCTAATGTCGATTGGTTGAGCAAGATTCTAAAACGGTTTTGTTTCGAGTATATTTTCATTGCGGCTTGTAGTTAGTTGGCCCTATCAGAATTTAAATATAAAAATTACTTAATTTATGTAAAGTATTTTTAGCAGAATATACTTTCTTATGTATCTGCATAAAGCCATTAGAATACTACACAAAGTATAATTTTTTTTTTACGATACTGTCGACCAAAACTGTTCAATCAATGAGTGTGTCAATTTGTTCGGCGGTTCGAACAAGCCTTCCACCTCTAACTTTTAGCTGAAGAATCGCATTTAAAAAACTCTAGCTATGAAGAAATATGTAATTTACTCAAAGACGATGGTACGATGGTAGGACCGATGGGTTCGTATATTGCTTCCTCAGATTAACAGAGCTTCCAGTTAATTTCCTGCGTTCAATTCCGGACCGCCATTTACAAAACATTCCTCCAAATAGGTAACTAATTCCGTGGTCTGAACAAATGTGATCAACTTTTAAATATTTGAACATGTTTAAACTTTTTGGTAAATCAGTTCAAGTTTACCAACTAATAAAATATTCGGGGCTTTCAGAACCCCGAATATTTTGTGTATTTTGTTCAATGTTTACAGAAAACAAGAGTAAACCTTAACCATTAAAAGAAACTGTATTATCGTTAAATTTTGATAGTTATGATATCTGAGCCAAATCATAAACATTCAGAAAAATAAGAAAGCGCATCTTAGCAAAGCAAAGACCTACATATTTAATTTACATAAGGAGAGGAAAATGTTAATTGCTACGAACTCTACCTCATGAGCGGCAGATACGCTCTTGATTTATTTTTAAATCTAATTAAGGAGCATGTAACCGACACGCACTCCCGAAAACACCATTAAAACTCTTTCACTCATCCGCTACCCTCCACCCCAAGCCGCTTTACTCCATTTGCTACGGTGGGTACACACCCACCAGGCTACAGAAAAGGTCTCAGAACGCCCTGTATAAATGAATAAAAACAGAAATAATGATGAACTTGTTTTTGTACCTAAGAAATAAAAGATGATCGATATCGCAGTTTGACTGATAAACGCCACAGTACTGAGGATAATCGTGAATCGTGTTTTGTTTATTTTAAAATTAACTATAAATAGGTATTCTGCTTAGAAAATAATAGTAAATGATAACATTGTCTAAAATTGTGTGTGTGAGTGCCCGTTCTTAGATATGGTTGCCAAACCTGGGCAACCAATAAAGATCACAAAAATACTAGCATAGTGTCAAAACTCCATAGAAAGAAGTATGATGGGGAAAAGGAGTCTGATATAATTATAATTATTAATATTTACAAACATGCAACTTAAAAACTAAAGGAGGACAAGTGATTTATAGACGCGTTTTTCGATTTAATAAACATTATATTCTAAATTCTAAATCTTGTACAATGTCACGGAACCCTTCATGCGCAAGTCCAGCTCACACTTGGCCGGGTTTTTTTTTATTGTAATGTTAGCTTGTTTTATCTTAAGATGAAATGCATAGCATAAAGGATGTTCAGAGTTATCCTATCGCAGATGAAAAACGTCTTCCGGAAATCCTGCAAAAGACGTGGGAACTTGGTAATGCCGTCTTAATGACCATGCCTACTTCTCTTAAACTTAATTTGTACCTACACGAATCAACTACGCGGTTATCGATAAAAAGTAATCTATATTTATGATTTTATGGAATATTTCATATTTTTCTAAAGCAAAAACACGATATTATGTCGTATGTGGCTTGATTTTCGAGGGTAACTTTCACAGTACAAAAAATAATCGTAGTTTTTGATAGGTATCTACTACTAGTGTATATCTACACTTATTGTCCTTATAAAGTGGTTGCCTGGGAAAAATCTCTTTCAGTGGTGACGCCTGTTGTACTTTTTAGGTGGTCAACAAAGTGATCCTATAAGGAATCTTATAGGATCACTTTGTTGTCCGTCTGTCCATTTGTCTGTCCGTCTGTCTGTTAACCTCCTTTTCTCAGGAACGCATGGAGATATCGAGTTGAAAATAACATCAAATACTCAAGTCCGTATCCTCTTTGAACCGTGTATACTAAATAAAACTTCTAAGTCAACGCATTCAAAAGTTACAGCCGTATATGTCCGAATATTTTGATTTGGCAAGAAGCAAGGTCTTACGATTATACGGAACCCTTGTTGCGCGAATCCCACTCGCACTTGACGTTTTATTTTTTGTTGTCTAGCCAACTGCCCATGAAGTAAAAACACGCTGCAGTGTCTGCCATTATAATCATCAGGTGAGAGTGGTCAAACGAAGGTCTATTGATTATTTAAATAAATATATAGTGTCATTCAAATTTCATATATTCACTCTACGCGAGTTTAAATTGTTTCTTGGTAACTAAGGGTTCCAAAGAAATATTTATCAGTTAACGAGCCCGAAATTCTTTGAAACCCTGCCGCTACTGGGAACTCAGTGCCATTGTTTACGGCGTAAAGTTTCAAAAGCTACTGTTAGATATTTTGATTGATTTTCTTCCTGTTAAACACTAAACTTTCAGTAGGTACTAGAAGTAATTTTTTAGAAAATATTAATGTTAAGTTTTAATGTTGCTACTTACGCTATACAATTAGTTAGATTTTCTCGTAAAATATTTTACGTAATGTCGAAGTTTAGTCCTACTTAGGTACCTACCTATATAATTTAGCCTGAATGATGTAGCAGTGTGAAGCGCTGGTGACCCCTTACTGCCTACACACTAAGGCCTACAAATTAGGTAATGTAGGTAGGTACTTCTCAACAATGATTGCAATAAATAAAAAATTAATATGTAAAATTACTGTACCTACTATCTCGACCACCTACTGGTCCACTGCTGGTCGCAGGCCTCCCCCTGAAAAGCGCCTTATTGAATTTTAGCTGATGGGGGGTAAAAAGCCCATAGCCCCCACACTGGGCATGCGGGTTGGGGATCGCAGTTTCGGTGATAGAATTGATCTGCAGGGGGCGCTACTGACCGCTCCCGGTTCATATCCCTTAGTCGCCTCTTACGATTACGACACCCGCGGGATGAATGTGGCCGATTTTCGCGATTTTCGCGATTTTCTTGTCTTTCGTCGAAGTTTGGGTACATTTATATCAATTTTAATTTGTAACGTAGGTTCATTAATTAGCTAGGTAGGCCTAGCTTTAATTTATTCTATGACTAGCTTTTGCCCGCGACTTCGCACTCGTTTTTTCGGTATAATAAGTAGCCTATTATCTAAGTTAGGGTTTGCTCTAAACGTACGCCAAATATCATCTTGATCTGTTCAGTAGTTTTGGAGATCCTAGCTTACAAAAGTTCAGATTTCAGAAACTTTCGGCCTTATAATATTAGTAGGAAGTAGAATTATAAATGGCTTACTTACTTAAATATTATTATTAATAATCCCAGGGATCACAGAGTACTACTAGGCATGGAATATACGTGGCATGTGCGTCCATGTTTTCTTCTAATGACGGGCTTTATCTTCAGAAAATAACTTTCCTCAATGTCCAAAAAAAATTGTCCAACAAAATATAAACCTGATGATAATCGCAAGTCGAAGATTAGTCAGAACATAAATTCAAGGAAGCTTCAATAAGACAAGGCCGTGGTGAGATTAAATTCAATTAAAATCAGAAATTCATGAGAGCGATGTTCTTGAATTTGCCTTCTGTTCGAAATAAGGCTCTGTCTACCTGCAAATTGATTGGATTTTAATCAGGTCACTTGTTCAATTGGATCCAAATCAAAGTTTAATACGACCGCAGTCTGAATTTCAGCCGCAAATTCACCGCAAAATAGGAGGAATTTAATTGTATTGACATTTTCGACAAATATGCAATTTTAAATAGGCAGGTACAATAAAATTAGGCCTTTATGACTTATTTTTGATGAGTTTTTTCATTTTGTATTTGGTGTGGTCTTTTCTTTTATCTTCAGGGCGGGCGGTACACACGGATTATATTTTGTTGGATCTTATCAGGGAAGGTTTTGTGCGGAAATGTTACTAGGTAAATATTGTTCACCCTAATATTATACAATGGATTTCCGCAAAGTAACGCCTGAATTATTTATTAAGGCAGGTACAAATTAAGCGAGAATGTCTTTTATTTTAGAGCAAATTGGATGCTTCGTGCAATTGAACTAAAACCAAATAACAAATATTGTGGTGTCGTTTGTCAGAATCAAAATACACCACACTACTTTAGTGCAGTTCTACCTTTATTTTTATACCTGCTGTGGCTTACTACGAGGACGAGTGAATACATAAATAGTGCTCCAGTACTTTAGGAGACATTTAGGTCTTTCACTGTAGCTGCTATCTTGACGTCAAGCTGGCAGCCCCGCTGATTTGAAACCATAGCGAGATATGAATCATGAACTATGGCAATCATCCCCAGCCCTACGGACCGTAGGGCACAGATGATTGGTAGGTATAGTTCATGATTAGAACTATAGTTAGACCACACAACTGGCGGATCTCTGTAGATAAAGATAAAAGATAAAGATAAAAGATAAAAGCATTTATTGTTGTAAGACTAGGTGTAACATTAGGTATATTAACATTGGTATTAGGTCAAACATAAAAAGTATCTCTAGTCTGCCGGTTAGGCTTACAACAGAGTAGTATAGGTACACAAAAAATAGTGAATTTAACAACGGGTTACAGCACAGATTATTATATAAATTAATTAAAAAAAAGGAGGATAAAAGGAGGAGGACGAGGGAAAAAGGAGATCTTGTCACACTAAGAAAACACACGCCAAACACAGTAACAAACGCTACTTTTACTGCGTTCGTTACTGTGACATGGTTCTACAAAGATCCGCCAGTTGTGTGGTCTACCTATAGATACCATATTAGGCTACGGTATCTAGGTTTGCTGCAAAGCTTAGAAATAGACTTTTTTTTTTTTTTTTGTTTTTATAGTGCCTAAGCCTCACACTCTGGCAATGTTTCCCCTGTAGGTGGAGCTAACGGCGCTACAGTCCGTAGAAAGTCGCAAAGATTTTCGACTCCAGCGTCACTCGACCTCGTGGTGTAGTTGGTTAGCACATTCCGGTACTTACGGAAGGATGCGGGTTCGAGTCCCGCCGAAGTCGTAAATTTTTGCGATGATATTTAATTTCTTAGATATTTAATTTCTTAGAAATAGACGTCCTGTGGCCACCAAATTCCCTGGCATGGCGGGGCTGCTAACTTGACGGACACGACGACAACATAAAGCTATGCCACGAAAATACAAAAAAGCCAAACAAATAAATGATTATAAAGCTAGATGACAATTCGGTTGGTTGGTCCCTTTTGTACTTACGGAGGCAAAGGACGGCAATTTTCTTCGTCTAATTAGGTAATTGAGGTTTGCACTGAGGTAGCACAGAATCTCTCACAATTGAGACTAACTTTTTCCTGTAATAGTTAGGTACCTACCTATTAATTTAATAGCTTAGGCTGTGCTTAAAGGCCGATTTACACTTCAATAAGTACAGTAGCAAGTTAACTTGCGTCATCGGCGAGTTAAGCTGATAATATCGTTTGAACGGCAAAAGCGAGTTAAGTAGCAAGCTGTTGATTAAGTTAATAATTATATATATCTATGTAGTGTATTGTATTAAGTATATCAATTATCTAGTACCCATAACACAAGCTCTGCTTAGCTTGGGGCTAGATAATGCTGTGTGAATTGTCCAGCATTATTTATTTATTTATTTATTTATATCTACTGTGGTTAAGTTGAATAGCGATCCTATTATCCGGCAAGTCCAAGTGCGAAGTAGCCCCCTCTCTCGCGTCTCCCGCACCCCGCTAACTTAACTCGCCGGCATGTAGACGGGCGAGTTTATTACAGTCCATTAAGTTTGCACACAGCGGCCGCGTACTCGTGTTTTTAGTGGAAAAATTAATTGGTCTGATAATACTACCTTTGCATTTCTACAAGAATACTTTAAATTATGATGGTTTATTAATTTCTATTAATATTTAATTTTTAAAATTTTGTACAAGTATAGACGACGCTAATTCTTTTATTAATTTATTATAGCATGTAAATTTTTGTCAAGCAATTCAAGGTCCATTTTCTGGATTAAAACAACTGTTTCGGAGGATGTCGAGTAAAACAACTATTTTCTCGCAGTCGCGTAGACTAGTCCGTCTTCTTCTCGGAACCGCACCTTATGACTACGGACTAAACCCCGTTTGGACGCTACTTACTACTTACTATTTGTTACTTAACTGACCAATTTCTTAACTCGCTACTGTACCTACTTATTGAAGTGTAAATCGGCCTTAACTTAAGTTTGGAAGGTATGTTAGATGTTGGTAAGACTTATTTTGGTTACCTACGTTGATTAGGGTTGTCACATTTTTTTGCCATTGAGGAAAGATTTTTTTTCTATGAAAACTGACAATTTTCTTGGAAATAAACCATCCCCGCACACCCGGTTTCAGGGGCAGAACCCCGGTTTGCCGGCTTAGTGCCCCTTTTAAGTGACATCCTGTATAAAGGAACAAAAAGAGCTGGGATGATTTAACCCTAAGCCAAACTCAAAACCTTTTTCAGATAAGTAGATAGGTACATGAACCTACCTTCTAAACAGTGAAGGTAAAAGTTCATACAAAACGGAATAAGAAACATTTTCGCGCTGAATAAAAAGTTTACTTATTGTATACTAGCTGCATTCTTACTACCCGTTGTCCTATTACCCGTTTTCCCGTAGGAATGAAGCATTTTCCCGCGATAAAAAGTAGCATGTGTTCATCAGGAATAATGATAAAAGAATTTTCATATCGGTGCAGTAGTTTCGAAGCCTATGTATTCAATACAAACAAACAAATCTTTCCTCTTTAGGTATATTATGATATTAGAATAGATAGGTTGCTGTAGGTAGTCGAAACCTCGTTATGCATTACGTACCTCTATGCAAATGGAATAATCAATTGATAATTCAAGCCTTGTCTCAAAACTCAGGTGAATACAATAAATATCAAGATTAGACCAATGACTGGACTCACTGACTCTCTGAAAATTCTATATACTTAGGTACTAGGTAGGTACCTACATTTGAACATTTTTACATAATTAAGGAACTAACTAAAAAAACTATCGAATCTTGTCTCCATTAATTTAATTTCACCTCTCAGGAGCTAAAAGTTCGTCATTTTGATGAAGTCCGGAACATTTTTCGCACAGGATCATAAAATTCTGAAATAGAACAATGAATTAGTACTCACCCAAAATACAATACCTAGTAGGTAAATACTAGTTCTAAATTATTTCTATTACCTATTTGATTGTAATTTTCTTTGTGAATAAAGGTAGTTATTAGTACCTTGTGTAAGCAGAGGTACCTACCTATAACATATTGGACAATCTGCAGAGCCACTCTTGACTCTTGACGATTTACAAAAAAAAATTGTAAGATAGGTAGTTCGACGATGATTGCGTAGGATCATCTCAAAGATTGTAAACAAGAGTGTTTGGTTTGTTACAACTTGTATGTAACATACCAGACACCGCAAAAACCCTGAACGGATCTGGAAATTTGGATGTATTTTTAGCGTTTAGTAGGGGTCTATTTATACATATAAATAAAGAAATAAATAAATACTGCTGGACAATTCCCACAGCATTATCTAGCCCCAAGCTAAGCAGAGCTTGTGTTAAGGGTACTAGATAACTGTTATACTTAATACAATACACTACATAGATAGATATTTTTTATTATACATAGAAAACACCCAGACCAACCATATATAAGTCTTACTGGATAAATGATAGAACTTACCTTACCTATAATAAGGCTTCTTATCCTGGAAAAAACGCGCAAAGCCGGGGCCGAAGCTGATCAATAAATAACTACTTACAAGGTTGTACTGCAATCTCAAAAGATCCATAACTGTTTGAGAACTTTGAGAGCGGTTCTCCCTGGGCGCGTGTCTGTCCATCAAGAGCACAGTTCTTCTGGCCAACTCCTCGAGCTGCAGCAGGCCACTAGGCTCCGAATGAATGCTGTCGCGTCTTGAGAAGCGAGTGCCCCAGTTGTGGTGGCTTCTTGGAGAAGTCCGAGCACTCCTTTCACCATCCCTGGGACATTGATTGGAAGGTAGTTTCACCATTTTTCACAGGCAGTTGAAATGGCTTGTCAATCTAATTGTAAATGACTAGGTTTTGGCAAGTGACGGTTAAAGAATGAAGTCTAATGAAGACCAGCCTAGATTGAATCGGGTTTTATACGAAGGTTACTTTTTGGGATATGCTAATGGTTCAAAATATATTTTAAGTAATTGGCTCATTCATTAGAAAAGGATGGGTTTACAAGGTAGGTACTTATTGAAAGAAGGAAGATAAATACAAAAGAATCCTATTACTATAAATAAATGCCACAAACGTAATCAGCTTAATCATCAATTAGGTAGTTTATGGGCTAAAAGTACCTATTTAACTAAGTGCCAACCTACCTGCCAATAATGAACCATTGTTAAATGGGTAGGTAAGTACCTAATTAAGTTGACCCTATCACAGATTATATGAAAGAACCTAAGACTTCTTCAGGTGGTCATTGAAGAAAATAAGGACCGACTCCTTTATAGGTATCATCTCTTCATCAAATCTTTCCTCTTTATATTATTAGTGTAGAAGTGTAGACTAGCGGCCCGTCCAGGCTTCGCACAGGTGGACATTAATTTTTAAACGTACATATAATTTAACCCATGTTAATCTTTAAACCTACACAGGGTGGTTTTTTGAGAAGGGCGGTGATGGCCTAGTCCGAAACCACGAGAGTTAGAGAAAAGTCGTGAAAGGAGACATGCCCTCGATTTATAAGAAAACAATAACTGCATAGGTATTTCGTTTTTTTAAAACGGACAAGAAATATTTAGTTAAAAAAAAGACGCCCTGTATTATTGAACTAATGGATTTTGTTGCTGTTAAGGGTCCGGCGACTGATGAATTTCCCATACAAACGTAATACCAAAATGATTTTTAATTTGAGCATATTTTCACTATGGTCTGTTATTATTTGTATTAAAATAGTATTTATCTAGGTTCCTGCCACAATTTTTTTTCAAAATACCTTTCTGAAATGAAATAAAACCTAATCGCATTTTTACATGAAAGAATAAATGTTGTCTTAGTATTTGTGTAGATAAGTATTTTGAAAAAAGCTTGTGACAGGAACCTATATAAATACCTACTATTATAATACAAATAATAGCAAACCATGGTGAAAATATTCTCAAATTACAAATTATTTTGGTACTACGTTTGTATGGGAAATTCATCCGTCGCCGGACCCTTAAGGATCAATCTTTGCAATGAAATGTATTACTAAAAATGAAAGCAAATAGCTAATTTTCACTATTTTATTATTTATACACGGAAGAAAAATTACCTCCTATCCAAACTTTTAGAATGTGTGAAACTCATTAGTCATCAACATCATAATAGCGGGATACTATGGTGATACTTACAAATAAAAATAAAGATTTTTTGATTTGATTTGATTTACATGCGTTGCTATTTAGACGACCTCTGTGGCGCAGCGGGCGAAGGTCTGCCTGCGACGCAGGAGGTTGCGGGTTCGATTCCCGCCTCGTGACAAATGTTTGTACGATCTGCAGATATTTGTTCACGGTGTTCTGGATGTTTTCTATTTATAATAAAAATATCTAATGTCATTTTGTCAACATGAAGATAGTATCTGATTTATTGTACTTTTTAATCTGTAATTTGACCATTTACTTTAATTATTTTAAAATTTAATCTAATCTTAATTGTATCTATTTTATGTGACAATTATTCAGTATGTAATTTAAAATTATTATTTTTTCTTTAGTTTAATTTAATTTAAGTTTCCGCACACAATGTATATTGTTATTAAGGAATAAATAAATACAAAAATACAAAATCTATCTATGTAATGTATTTTACTAAATAAATATATCAGTTATCTATAGGTACCCATAACACAAGCTCTGCTTAGCTTGCTGAGTGAATTGTCCAGCATTATTTATTTATTTGAAAGCCTACCAACAACGGTCAGCTTGCCAAAAATAGGTTTAGAGTTGGAAATTATTTTGTTGTTAGATTGAAAATATTTGGCAGGAGGGTGCAACACTCAGTCTGTCATTGACGCCGTTGTAGAAAAGTTATGTTGATATCGATTAAAATGTTTTAATAAGTTGTAAAAAGTAATAAAGCCCATGTTAATCTGATGCCCTGTTTTATTTCAGGAACACAGTTGAACGTTTATTAGCTTTCACTACGAGTTGAATAATCTTGAATCAACAGTACCGAACCAACATCAATAACACCCGCGCATCTATAAAATATTAACCAGCCCAATCTAATGTTGTTTGTTGGGAAAGTTAGTTAATGCCTTGCTGAAATATTGACGTTGCCCTTTAGATAAGCCGGGTAGTTCCGTGGTTGGCGCGACACCGATACCTAGGTACCTACCTACTGTGATAAGCCGGAACCAAACCCTTCTCGCTTGTTAGGATTGACAGGATTAGACAAGCTTACCTACTGTGTGGGACGGTTACCTACCTATGGGTTTTGGCAGTCGAAATGAATCATCACCTTTTTATTTGAAAATTATTGATTTAAGGGATATAGGTAGGTACGCAATTTAGTAAGTGTACCGCACTACCTAAAGGCTAAAATTATAATAAAATTAACCTTTGAATAATTTGGGTAGGTGGTACCTATCTACCTAAGTACCTATACTAAAACAATTTTTTTTGTGATCCAAGAACCTAAAGATCATGGTTTTACCATCTTTGTTTCAGGATTGCTGATTATTAGAAGACATCCTGTATTATTATATCGTCTCACTAGCTTCTGCCCGCGGCTTCGCATGCGTATTTTCGGTATAATAACGTCAGGCTATCATTATTGGTGGTTCTCAACAACTTGCTAAAATCGCATCTCTCGATACTCTTCCGCAACTGTACTACAACGGACACAGACAGAATTCCATTCTCACCCGCAGTTAAGAAAATTGGCATCATTTTTGATTCCAAGCTTAGTTGGATTCCCCATATTAAAGACTAGCAGCGCCTCGCGGTTTCACCCGCGCAATTCCCGTTCCCGTGGGAATTCCGAGATAAAATATAGCCTATGTTGCTATTCCAGACTATAATCTATCTCTGTGCCAAATTTCATCCAGATCAGTTCTGTAGTTTTTACGTGAAAGAGTAACAAACATCCATCCATCCATACATACAAACTTTCGCGTTTATAATATTAGTAGGAAGTTTCCAGAAAATTCTATGCTACCCTTAACCACCTTAACTCATTAATACGCTTTTTCTTTTAATTATTTATTTATTTTTATAGGGCATCCAACATGAGTTCACACAATGCAAGTTAGTAACAGTTATTTCTTACCTATGGTTCTTAAATCTATGTGACTCTATAATATAGGACGCCTCTTTCTTCCAACATCTACAAAGGTCAGTCTAGTAAATTCTCTTCTTTTGCCTATCACCGACTATGCGGACGTAGCGTTCATTGATCTTAATCAAGATTTGTTAAATAAACTTGACCGTCTTATTACCTAATACTGGTATTCGTTTCATATTTTGTTTGCGCAAATACGACCCTAAAAGCGAATACCGAGCAAAACTCAAGTGGCTCCCTATTCGTGAGCGTAAGAACATCAGGGTGCTCTGTCTTCTTTTTCCTACTCTCAAAGACTCCTTTGCCCCAGACTACCTATCTGAAGAATCGTTTTTCATTCCTAGCTGACTCACATGACCGACCACTGAGATCATCAAGCAATCTCCTAGAGATACCGGCACATACCACATCCTTCTATGAGAAATCTTTTTCAATTGAGGCTGTTAGACTCTGGAACTCCCTACCATAGGTACGATATCAAGAAAGTTGAATCAACAGATTGTTTCAAAAAGCTGACTCGTGAGCATTTTATCACAATTCTTTATCCGTCTTCTAGTTAGAAGTCATTTCGTTACAAGTACTTACAAATTTTGATTTAGGTAGGATTTAACTAGATACGTTTATTCTTTTGGATATCATAGTAGACATTTTAAAATATTGTTTATTTCTATTTTATACTTAATTTTTATTATCCTAGCTAAGTTTAAGTTAGGTACCTAAGTCTAGGGCCGCCATCTCTAAAATTTAGGACAAAACGCGAGAAAACTCCGGATTTTGGAAACCCTAGAACCCGGAGATGTCACAGGTTTTTTAAATATAGTATAGGTAATATTTATTTATATAGGTACCTAATATTCTACCTAATGTTAAACAAGTGAAGGCTGATGTAAACGTTAAAGGAGAAACGTTAGAAATTGTAGAAAGTACCGTATTCTTAGGAATCACCTTATATCATAAACTTCAATGGAATAAACCCACACATAGATAAGCTATCGAAGAGACTTAGTTCTGCAGCGTATGCAGTCAAAAAAATCCGTCATCTTACAGACGTGGATACATCTAGATTTGTTTATTTCAGCTACTTCCATAGTATTATGTCTTATGGTATACTGCTGTGGGGGAACGCTGCAGATATTAACACCGTATTTGTGCTGCAGAAGAGGGCTGTTCGTGCAATCTATAATATGGGTCCCAGAGAATCCCTACGTGATAAATTCAAAGAAATAAATATAATGATAGTACCATGTCAATATATTTATGAAAACTAGGGATGGTCAAATGGAAAAAAAATATCGATATTTATCGTATCATATTTTTCAAATATATCGATATATATCACCCAAGAAATATCGATATTTCGATATATCGATATTTTTTGCCCAATTTGCAAATATTTATAAATAATAGATAATGCTGTGTGAATTGTCCAGCATTATTTATTTATAAAAATTGCCTAAATTATCGAAATTTTAAAGCAAATACACATCTGGCTGTTTCAACATAAGTTTTATTATTTTAAAAAAAATCGGATTGCTTGACATAAAAAAAGAAACAAAAAAAAAACATTATTCAAACCAGTATTTGTCTGATATTGACATCAGGAGCACTCTTTGTTTGATGTGTTCCCCTGTTAATCTGCTCCTATCATTTGGCACAGCCAAATTTACCACTGAAGCTATCCTTTCAGATGACACTGAAGATGCTTGACAAATCAAATATTTTAGAGCAATATCCGAGAGAACCGGCGTGAAATGTTGACAATTTACCCAGAACTTTGTTGGACCTGGTCGCGTAAATACGTCTCATCCCTAGTTTGAAGCAAAGAAACTAAACCCATACAGCCTACTGCATATTTTCTAAATTTAAGAAATCGGATTGGTCAAAATCATGATGTGACGCATGAGCAGACAGCAGAGCTTTAAAAATATATCGATTTTGATATCTGAAAATAAATATCGAAAATTGATATATCGCGGGAAAAAAATATCGCTAATTAGTATAATATGATATTTTGATATATCGATATTTTTTACCCATCCCTAATGAAATAAAAATCAGTTCCATAAAAATTGTGATAAACATAACATTACCTAATACCAGAAATAAACATAAACTCGATGTGCCCACAACTAGGCTACACAAAATTAATGTATCTTTTAAAGGGCAATGTATACGCTTCTACAACAAAACTCCTAGTGAGTTGCAAAAATTATCAGTAAATAAATTCAATCAAATTGTCAAAACCTTGCTGTGCAAAAAGGCTTACCTACTATAAAATATCAGATTATCTAGAAGATAAAAAAGCTTGGAACGGGTTTTGTTCCAACTCGAAAAATAACAACTAACAGGCTAAAGGTTTCTTCGTCGCTTCTTTACTTTAGTCTACATACCGAAGCGACAGAAATCAAAAATATCACTTTATTTCCGTGTCAGTGTACCTATAGTTTTATAATTTGACCTTTTCTAAGTGTACATTTATTGTATTTATGGAAATAAAGAGTTTTTTGATTTTGATTTTGAATAATAAAACGTCAAGTGCGAGTCGAACTCACGCACTATTGGTTCCGTATGATTGTAAGACCTTGTGTCTTGCCAAAATCATGATTCTAGGTCAGCGTACAGTAGGCAGGTTTTGGTCCATGGCCAGAATCACTACAAATTTATGGTTTTTGGATTTTTGCCATTAATTGTGCTATAAGACTGGGATTCCACTTTTTTTTGAGAAAATAGAGTATTATTTACTTGGTAGGTTAAAAAAGAATATGTAAAAATGGAGTAAAGTTTTTAAAATTTTCGCGAAAATTTTCAGACATAGGTACTTATGTCTGAAAATTTTCGCTAGGACGTTTTCCTTTACTTTTGCTATAAGACCTTGCTACTCGCCAAATTTCATGATTCTAGGTCTACGGGAAGCACCCTTTGAATTCCTTTGGAAATTTGAACGACTGTAACTTTTGATTGCGTTGACTTAGAAGTTTTATTTATATTGGGGCTCCAAGAGGTTACGGACTTGAGTATTTGATGTTTATTTCATCTCGATACCTCCACGCGTTCCTGAGAAAAGGGGGTTGACAGACAGACAGACAGACGGACAACAAAGTGATCCTACAAGGGTTCCTTTTTCCTTTTGAGGTATGTAAACCTAAAAAGCAGTTGAAATTGTCATAAATCAACTTTTTATTTATTTTCAGACTTTAAAATTATATTATTGTCATCTTTTACTATCATTTTAAATAAAACTAAGTACCTACCTAAACAGAATCTTTATAGATATTACATTTTGTTACAAGCACTCTTACTCCACGCGCAGCCGCGACAAGCTCGCCGCCGTGGAGCGCTCATGTCATGGGTCCAGACGTGTACAACCGGCTTCCCGATTCCGTAACAGAAGCTCGCAGTGTGTTATTCCAGATTATAATTTATCTCTGTGCCACATTACATCCAGATCCGTTCAGTAGTTTTTACGTGAAAGAGTAACAAACATCCATCCATCCATCCATCCATACTTACAAACTTTCGCGTATATAGGTAATATTAGTAGGATTAACCCACTTTCAACAAACTTAAATTATAAATTTTGAACAAAAATTTTAAAAGTACTGAGATGAGACGTCATGCGTGTTTCGCGCTGACGCCGCCGTCACGTCGTCATCGTCGTCGTGCGGCGCCGGCGGCGGCGGCCCAAGACTTGAAATTTTAGGACTACAAATGAAACCCCCCCCCCCCCCCCGGACGCCCTCTAAACTAGGACAAATCCGGGGAAACCCGGACATTGGCAGCCCTACTTATGTTTAAGTTTAAGCACGCCTATTAAAACACACTACACCGACGATTATAAAACAGCTGTTTCGCCATCTATCAGCGAGTCGAGTAGGTAGCGACGACGTAGCGAGCGACCGAGCAAGAAATCAAGCAAGTGAAAAGTAGCAGCAAGGTGGCAGCACTTTATCTTGAAAATGTTAAAATTCAAAGCACAACTAAAGCCGGCTTTTTTGATATATATACTACATGTTACATCTTGAGATATAATATTTTATCGCTCACCATACATTTTGTACGAGACCGTTCACACTGTGCTATAATATATTATTATATTACATCCCAAACTATAAATATTTTTTCGACCGAGTGAGCGATATTTGAAGGTCATTTGAAGGTGTATATTTTACCTCACGTCCCCGGACACCGAGCCTCCCCCGCTTCGCCCTCCGTTTGAATGTTGGCGTTCGTGTGCAGACGTGTAAACTGATCATGTGTGTTCCAAAATATATATCTTACAGTGTGAATAGCAATCGCGGGATGTAATATACAGCTCACTTAATCTGTGACAGCTCAAGATGTAATTTATATTAAAGCCCATCACAGATTAAATATAACCAGATGTGTGGCCAGCGTGCCGATGAGCAAGACCAAAGATTGCAAGGTGGTGGGGGGAAAGTGTTGCCATGCAATTTTATTACCCCGATTTTAGGTTTCTTATTTCATGTCTGTTGGTGGATTGGATTTGCGATTTTCCAGTTCATAAATTTGGGTGTTCAAATTCAGAACAGGAAATTCCACCAAACCTTGGTTGACCTTTGTAGTGAATGTTTTAAGTACTGGTGTGTTTACTTACTTTTTGTTACAGCCTGCGGGTATTCCTCGGTCCAGTAGGTCTTATTTTATTACTTGCGCACTTACAACCTATTGATCCTGTTCTGTTAGGATTTAAAGCAAACTTTTAACTTTTTTGTGTATTTGGTTAAGTTTAATCGTTCTAGTTCCAGTAAAGTTATTAGTTTTCTAGTAAATAAATATATAAGTATATACTTAAATTAGGTACGAATGTGGGAATAGGTAAACATTTAATTTAACTAAGCCTAGAAAGGAAACAACGTTTAGTTAGGAACCTATCAATTTTGTTTTGTTATGTAGGTATATTCACTTATTACGATACGAGTAGAAATAATTTTAAACACTAGAATATAGTAAAATAATATCAATAGTTTTATGTTAATGGTAATTAAATAACATTTTTATTAGGGAATTAAATTCTTACACGTTAACCAGGCTTAGCCAACAGACTTCGAAATCACATTTCTCCTAATAAATTAAATCTTACGGTTTAGATATTGCTAAGGTAACCTTTAATACGAAATTTAATGGCACTTTTAAAATTATTATGCAGCTAAAAAGAAAAAAGTGCAAATACAACAAAATTAAATGACACTTTTACACCACAATATTACCAACATTCCTGCCTACTAATCCAAATATTTATATTCTGTTATAATTAATAAGTATGTATGATCAGTCTTTAAGACGATTATTTCAATATGTTCTTAATCAAATCAAATAGTCTTTAGTTAAATAAAATTTATTATTTTTTATACTGGATTGCGTTTCTTTTACATTCTCAGATTTAATTTTCTCAAATTAAATCTATTTTATGGTACGTAAGAATATTGAATCATAATTATTGATTATAAATAATATACAGGTTGTAACAAAAAGTAAGCACTAAACTTTCATGGGTGGGTTCCGACTTGATTATAGAACCGAAGAAAAATTCCCGAATAGTTTCGAAAAAAAAGTAAACTAAATGTTGTGCTTCTTTTCAGGTAAAATAAACTAAAAAGGCCTACGTACCTCTTTACAACTCCATTAAAACACAAAACACCTTCGTCGTGGGTCGTTGACCGTGGAGTTCAACGACCCGCGACGTCATCGCAGCGGACAACGCCTCTTAGATGTGATAGGTAGGTCTTACAAATGCATTTTTCCTCGGTTTTATGATAATAAGCAAATGACAACAGTCATTCATTCATTACCCAGTCTAATGATAATTTCGTTTTTATTTATTTGTTTTAAATTTTCATATTTTCCTGTGGTCTTTGATCGAAGCTAAAGTTTGGTCCTTACTCTTTGTTACACCCTATATAAAAGTAATACTACCCAATATGTAAATATTTTGATTGGTTATTTCTATATTTGTTTGGAAGGTAGATTATAATACAAAGTAGGTATGACAAACTTTCTCAGAGTCTTAAACAGACTTTCATTCTTTTTATATATATTACGTACCAGCCTTGAAACAGCATGAGGGAAAAGATAAGTTCGCTGTTTCATTTTTATTAATAAATTTTCATAGAAATGTTTACTAGGTACAAATTTTGGACTATATTTTGGGTCCCCAATCTTTGCAACCCGTTGCTTCTTTCCAACGCAAACGTAGATGTTTATCTGCAGGAAATCTGTAACAAATAAAAACATGACACTTAAATAATAAATGCGAAAGTTTGGATGGATGGATGAATGGATGTTTACCTCTTCACGCTACTTACTACTGAAAGGATCGGCTGAAATTTTGCATACAGGTATCTAATTCTAAAATACTTTTTATTCCATAAATCAGTTCCTATGGGATAGAAATCACACCCTTAAACGTTTCCATAGAAACAATGCGTGCGAAGCCGCGGGCATAAACTAGTTTTAAGATAATGTTTCTCGTTATGTACGTATTCAAATATATTTCAACGCGCCATTTGGGGAATTTTATTGTCTAGTGCAGGCAACCCTAAATTTTCGCAATGTTAGGTTATATTAATTAAAATTTTCATAAAACATAACTTTTGAGCCTTGTACCTCTTAATTGTTCATGTAAATCTATGAATCTGTAAATTTTGAACCTTTTTGTAGTCAAAAGAACTTGTACTTACGAGTGGAATGATAAATTCGGCACTTTTGCTTCACTGTCACTTGTACATTCGAAAACACAGCACCGCACCATTGTTGCCTTTAGTTTTTATTGTTTTTAGGTGCGGGAATGTCCACAGGAACACTTTATTCACATTTATACTTAGAAATCAAAATTTTACAACAATTTCGATGATTCTCGTTCGAGCTCCGTCGATGTGTAGGAAATTTGTTTAGCAACTAGAGTTGCTTTTCAATGAAAAAACCGGCACGCGAGAAAGTGATAGCAAGCCATTCGCTCTATCTCATTTCTTCTTAGGTTATAGGCATAAGTCGTTCTCTCTTTATGTGTGAATGCGATAGCATTTGCGCGTGTTCTATAGCATACTCTTTCTACGAAGCCCATAGTGAAAAGCCGGCTTAAATGTCAAGTCGAAGTAATGTCAAAGTCATATCATGTGTCAGTCAGTTTCGCAGCCATCAAAATTCCAATCAAATCTGAGACGAGTCGACGACACCTCATCTTTCAGAGTTTCTTGTGATTCTTGCTGTTACTTTAAAATTATTCGATGTAATTTCACGACAAGTCTGTGCAACTTTTCACAAAAGATACCGAAATGTGGGATCCAACACATGTGCAAGTTACTGTTCAGAGGGCTCGTGGACTTCTAATCAAAGGTAAAAATGGTACGAATAACTGTTTTGTTACCATCTCTCTAGGCAAAGATAAATTCCAAACTTCCGTTAAACACAAAGCAACTCAAAATGTTGAGTGGATAGAAGAGTGTGAATTGCACATCCCCTCTCAAGGAAACACCGCAGAAATCGTACTAAAAGTTTACGACGAAGATATGATCAAAGACCATTTACTAGGTCAAGTATCGATTCCGTTAAAAGACCTCGATGTTTACGAGCGTCCACGAAGCCGCTGGTACACCCTGCAAGGAAAGCCCGGCAAAGAAAAAGACAAGAACAGAGGTGAGCTTGAAGTCAAAGTCTCCTTTACAGTGAAGGAAGGAAGTCTAACAGACCTCAGCAAAAAAGACAAACACAGGTCGTCATTGTCTAGCCTCGCGCAAAATGTTGGAGGAAGTCTTATGAGCATTGGAAGTATTGAAAAGCGTAAAAGCATCAAGAAACTAGCAAAAAACCTTGGTTCTAAACTAAACATTAACAAAAAAGACAAGAAGAGTGACTCCTCTTCCCTTAGTGGAAGTATTAGCAATCTAAAAGGCTCTGCAGTTTCCACCCCTGATCATTCCACACCAAAACGAGGAGCTGGTGAAGCTGACCCTGGAGTTATAAGTGAAGATGAAGATGAATTTGCATTTGATGATCTTTCCCATAAGAGCTCAGGTAGCTCACTCAATGTTCAATCGTCGAATGTGTTTGTGCCTCGTAGCAGCATCTACAATGCATCTCCTGTTAATGCATCATTAGAAAATCTAGGTGGTGGAGAGTTTTTAAGAAGATCAACCAGTAGCAATTTGGCTGTACCTGAAAAATCCGTCCCACAGAAACCAGTACGCCTCAGCCTCGATACATTCACACCACCACAACTTCCCACTCAAGCCATTGATAAGAATGATGAGTGGTCTCAGAAGTTACTTTCAAACTCCCGTAAATCACTCAGTCAAACAATGATTGATAAAGAAAAATCAGCGAGCCTGGAAAGGAACAAAAAGCTGGATAGTCCAAGTTCTCTGAAAGAAAAACCAAGCCCTAAGTTCTTTAAGAAGTTTGGAAACAATAATAAGGCTAAGAAATTACTCGAGGAAAGGATTATTGTTGGTGAAGAGAATATAGCTGAAGAGGAGTCAGTGAACCCAGCATTTAACAACATACCTAGATCTACACTGCAGCAGTTTGAAGGTAAATCTCGAGAGGATCTGATTGTTATGATCTACAATATGCAGAAGGAAGCAGAGTCAGAGAAAAAGAAGAATAAAGACCTTGAGAACTACCTTGATGAGCTATTACTCAGAGTAATGGAAACCACTCCGAGAATCCTCCAAAACCCTTACTCTCAAAGAAACAATAGCATGCACATAAGAAATAAGTAACTGATACCAATCATTTATTAATATTACAAGCCTTGTGTACCTATTGCATGAGTCCTTGATTGTTGCATGCCTCATGTAATGTTTTTTATGTGTTCTACATTATTTACCTTTTTAAAAGGGGATGTTATGTTAGTTTAATTTACCTTGTTATTATTCTCATTTTTTATAGCTCATTGATTCAAAATAGAAAAGATTTCAAATAAATCAGATGAAGCTAATTCAGTAATCAAACTTGTTATTATGACTTTTATGTGCCTTCAAAATAGAAAAGATTTCAAATAAATCAGATGAAGCTAATTCAGTAATCAAACTTGTTATTATGACTTTTATGTGCCTTAAAAATTCTGTGATAAGGAAATTGATAATCTGATAAAATATCTGCTCATAATATTTTTTTTCTATAAAAAAACGATTATTGAGTAAAATAAATTGAACGCAATTGAAGCACTTCCAGTTTTTGCTTGATCCTCAAATCGAGCACCTATTTAGATTAATTACGATAACTGCTGATTAAGTTATGATTTTTTTATTAATTTTCTGATCATCATTCTGTAATATAATAAATAACTTGTGCCAAACTTTGTATCCATAATTTACATTGTTTTTTGGCGATTAGTTATAAAGTAGGTATTATAAATCTAACATAAAGTAGGTTCTTAAAAAGTAATTTATTGAATTCTAAAAATGTTTAGTTAATTATTAGCAATAAATGCTTCGCTTGAGAAAAAATTCAAACAGCAAAGGCATTATGTATAGTATCATATCATCATCTTTGTGATAACATGTGACTCATTGTACAAACATGATATTGTGATGCCAATGATTCATAACTCTGAATAGATATAAGTAAATGGTATTTGTATGAGTGTGAAAGAGACAAGATAATATCACACATTATAAGACTCTTGATTGAGTGACTATAAAAGGGGACTATAATCTAGGAGCAAGTAGTAGTTAAATATTCTGAGATTAGTGCAATTCCATCCAAGAAAGAGTGATACATATTTATGACTAGATTGTCAAAGAGAAATCTTAATTTAGTATTTGTAAAACTTAAGATATTTTTGATTGTATTTTATAGATACAGCCAGGTAGATAATGTTTAATTGGCAGAGATTAATAAAACTTAAGTTTTACTTTTAATGGTAACAAAAAGTTTTGGAGTAGTGTAAGCTAGTCAAACTAGCCAGATGTTTTTTTTATTACATATTAGTTACATTGCCGGCTGGTCCTTAAGAGGCCCCCGCAGTAGGACAATGGGTCCAAATATATATTTAAATTAAAACTTATGCAAAATTTTGCTTCACACACATTAAGAATATATATTTTTTTGTGAATCTTATAAGCATGTACCTAGCACTGTAGACTATCAAAAAAAATATGTGTCATAGTTTTTAGAGGAACCATTGACCATTGTATTACTAGCTTGTTAAACAGTTAGGTATACTATCTTACATAAATGTATGTTATTTTAATGCTAGAACAAAATAAGATAAACTTGTAGATTTCTTATCATAGGTTTTCCTTTGAAAAAGACCACCTTCCCACATTTTAAGCTATATAGGTACCTATTCTGTGTCTTGTTCTCTAGTAAAGGCCTAATGGGTAACTATAGTTTTATGATTCTATACTACACTTTAGTTTATAAGAAAATATATGATTTATACCTACCTACTTATTTACCTACTAACTAATAATAAACATGTATTAGTAAACATTGTTTTATTCTGTATAAAATTGTTTCTTTATTTTTTGGTAATCTCAGGCATTCCTTCTAAACATAGGCTGCTTCCTCACAAAACTACCTATTTTTATTTAGGCAAAATAGTGCTGCGAACGTCAACTGTGACTCAGGATGTTGCGTGTTTCGATTCCCGCATTGGGACAAAAGTTTTAACGATCTGCAAATATTTGTTCGGAGTGTTCTGAGTATTCTGTGATAACAAAAAAAATATCTAGTTATTAAATAGATATAGGTATTAAGTATATCAGACATCTAGTAGCCTATACTAGTCTATATACAGGGTTACCGGTTAAGTCGACCTAGATCCTGGAGGGGGTGGTACCTCCCATAATTCCTGACTGATTTGACTATGAAACACCCTACCCCAAACTTAACCGTTTTCAAGATATTGCACTTTGACGTTTTTTTAAGAAAATACCGATTTTTTTGTCTATTGGCTTATTTTTTTTGGGATTTTGGCCTCTATTTTATTTGCGTTTGCGATTTTTGAGTAGTAGATGAGTTGCTTTCTTATTCTTAACACAAAAATTTCAGTTAAATTAACCAACTGGGTCGCAGTAGACGATTGATAGTTGGAAATGGAAATAAATTGGAAAAAAATATTTTTTTCTTTCATAAATATTTAAAAAAATGTCTATGACAGTCATGCTGCAGATGTGCTTAAAAATATCTACGTTTCATTAGCTATCCAGCAAAGTATAACAAGCTAGGGTATTATTAGAATTCTTAGAAAAAACTTTGATGAAAGGGTCCTAGGTAGTGGTATAAAATAATGGTACCTGCGTCAAAAAACAATAAAACAATCCAAATAGGTACAAAATTACGTTTATTACTATTTTTACATAAATGCCTACAATTATAATTCATGTTCCACGTGTCCGCCCCTGTTTCGCACACAAACTCTCATTCTGTGTCTTAATCCACTTTTTACTACACCAGTTGTTAAGTCCCTTCTTATTTCATTCGCCGCATCGATTATTCTTTGTCTCAAAACATCAACAGATGTAATTGGATTAGGTTCGCTGTATACTAAGCTTTTCATGTGTCCCCACACATAAAAGTCCATCGGGGTCAGGTCTGGACTTCTAGCTGGCCACGGTATGGGTCCACCTCTTCCGATCCAGTTGTTGGGATAATTAGTGTCTAGCCATTCTCTGACACTCCTCCTGTAGTGTGCAGGGCAACCGTCATGCTGAAACCTCATGTCACGAATGAGATTTAGTGGTAAATCTTCGAGTAAGTCGGGTAAATCTTCTCTTAAAAAGTTTTCATATCGTTCTCCATTCAAGTTGTCAGGAAGAAAGTAAGGCCCAATCAAATGCTTCGATATTATTCCCATCCATACATTCAAACTGAAGCGTCTTTGTGATCCCTTTGTCCGCTTCTTATTGGGATTTCCGTGTGATTTTGAGGCCCAATAATGAGCGTTGTGGTAATTGGTTATCCCGTCTTTATCAAATTTCGACTCATCTGTCCACAAGATATTTTTGAGAAATGTTGGGTCCTCTAAATCTGCATTGAGCATGAATCTGCAGAAATCCAACCTCCTCACAGGATCTCCTTCATCAATAACTTGCACCGGCGTGTAATGATAGGGGTAGAGGCCGGCAGTATTGACCGTAAACCACACTTTCCACTGCGATAGTCCAAGTTCTCGGGCAACAATATTAGTTGAAGTAGTTGGATCCAATCTAAACCGTTGTACTATTTCATTGTCTTGCCTTCTTCATCATTGACACGTGGCCTACCCAGGTCTGTTCGTCGCCTCGAAACAGAGCCAGTCTCTCTAAGTCTTCGATAAACTCCGTTAAAGACACTAACATCCGGTATTCGGCGGCCCGGATAACGTGATATGTATTCCTCACGAGCTCGTGCAGATACACAATTGCAGTACCCGTAACAAATCAACATATCAGCATATTCTTCGTTCGTAAACGTCGTCATCTTCAACAGTTCCAAATCAGAAGCACAAATCAGAGTCCAGTTTGCAAGCACGGTCACGAATAGAAAGAAACAGTCCAGAAATCCAAGCCAAGTCGAGTAAGAAACGATGAGCACTAAGTATCGCATCTACCACGGACGAATCGCGTAAGCAGACTAAACAAAGTTAACCAAACCATTATAAAATGGCCGAGATTGTGTTTTCTCGCTCACTCCTGCTTACATCGTATGGTATCCTGCTCGCACGCACCGCAATCCCACGAAGGACAATAGGTGCAGCAAGTAACTCAACGAAATACTGTTCTTTTTTACTACTACCTGGGACCCTTTCATCAAAGTTTTTTCTAAGAATTCTAATAATATCCTAGCTTGTTATACCTTGCTGGATAGCTAATGAAACGTAGATATTTTTAAGCACATCTGCAGCATGACTGTCATAGACATTTTTTTAATATTTATGAAAGAAAAAAATATTTTTTTCCAATTTATTTCCATTTCCAACTATCAATCGTCTACTGCGACCCAGTTGGTTAATTTAACTGAAATTTTTGTGTTAAGAATAAGAAAGCAACTCATCTACTACTCAAAAATCGCAAACGCAAATAAAATAGAGGCCAAAATCCCAAAAAAAATAAGCCAATAGACAAAAAAATCGGTATTTTCTTAAAAAAACGTCAAAGTGCAATATCTTGAAAACGGTTAAGTTTGGGGTAGGGTGTTTCATAGTCAAATCAGTCAGGAATTATGGGAGGTACCACCCCCTCCAGGATCTAGGTCGACTTAACCGGTAACCCTGTATAAGGTATTAAGTATATCAGACATCTAGTAGCCATAACACAAGCTCTGCTTAGCTTGGTGCTAGCTGATGCTGTGTGGATTTTCTATCATTATTTATTTTAAAAAATTGCTGGTTTGTTATAGTGGTAGTTAATTGAATAAACGATTTCCAGAATTACCTAGTTTAAAAACTATTTGATTGAAGATAAGATTGAGGGTCAGAACAGAAACAGATAGAATATTTTAGTATAAGGTCAATTACCACAACAATAAGCTGGTCACTCAATAAAAAAACCTTGAATAAAAATTTGATAAGAATTTATTACTAGGTATAAATTTCAAAAATATATACATAATTTATTTGTGACGACGATTCTTTGCAGGCACAGCTACTGGTGCTGTGGCTCCATATGTTCTTTGCGATAGCTTATTGAGGTAATACATAGTGATGAGCGAGAAAATCAGGCTGAAAAAGAAAGAAAAAACATTTTATGCACTCACAGGAATGGAACACTATCAATAATTCAATTAGACTCAATGGAGAAGGCAGAATTCAATCCAAAGTATCTTTATGTACTGATGATGTCACTTGCTTACTGTTCTTCAAATAAGCCAGCTCAAGACTTTCCTCACACTTAACACATTCACTGCCTAATCTCTGACTACAGAAGCGCATAAGCACATCCATGGACAATGAAAGAGACACTTTCATTGTCCATAGATGTATTTATGTGGTAGTAAGAATTTTTTATGTCAACACTTTCAAAGTGTTAACACAAACTCCTTACTATCCATGGGGTTTCCATTACTTCTCAGTAAGTCCTGTTTCATGTGATCTGATTTTTGTACTATCCATGCAGAATACATCAACCTATACTACCAGTCCACTGCTGGATAAAGGCCTTCCCTAATGAGCGCTATAGTGCCCGTCTTCAGCTTGCTGCATCCAGCGTCTGCCTGCAGTCTTTCCCAGATCATCATCCCACCTGGCTGAAGGGCACCCTACACTATGTTTTCGCGGTCTCCACTTAAGAACATGTTTAAGGTTGTTGTTAGTTCTTTGTGAGATATGGCCGGCCCACTGCCACTTCAGCTTGCTAATTCTTTGACTTATGAAGATAACTTTAGTTCTTACAGAATACATACCATGTGGTAAAGCAAATCCTGTGAACCATTCCTGATGCAATCAAGGAAATAATCATTGAGATTACAACTTCAGGCAGCTTCAGTTGGTAGTTCTTACCAAATAGAGTGGCTTCTAAGTTACCAACAGCCTGAATAATAGAATGTTAAGGGAATCATCATTCCTATCAGCATGAGGACCTTTTTGATAAAGAATAAGAAGGAATGGCAAACACCCAGTCTGGTATGCTTGCGACCCTATAAACGTAGGTAAGTAGGTAGGTACCTAGTTCCTACTTAAATAGGTAGGTGGTTTGTGTATGATTTTGAAGGCTCTTATCTTCAATGGAACTTGAATTAATGGTTCAAAACTTCTTGAAAAGGATACAGTTACGAAGAACATAAACATCACAGATCCCAGGTATCCCCCAAAAATAATGGTGATTGGGGATTTTACCAACAGTGGCTTGTACATTTGCATCCCAGAGAATATCAGAAGAGTCAGGATAGACGATAACACGAAAGACGTGGCACTGTTCACCGCTAAAACAACAAATTGTCATAATAATACAAAACAACTTTACTATTAATTTGTTACTGGTACTTTAAGATTGTTTACCCATTATTTGTATTGTAATTGTCTCAGTTTTATTCAAAAAAATGTGTTTTTACAGGGAAAACAAACAAACAATTCAACGATGGACACGCAGGATGGGATGGATGGTGGCAAGGCAAGCCAAGCCGGTGAAACAGGACCGGACGGCGGGGGACGATGATGGTTCGATTCGATGGTCATTAATGTATTTGTCAAAGTCATTTTCTCTCAAATGTCAACGTACAAGCAGGTTCATGTGTATTTGACTGACCTTGGCTTAGGAGTAGGTACTAGATACCTACCTACCCGTAGAAAGAGTATGCTATAGAACACGCGCAAATGCTATCGCATTCACACATAAAGAGAGAACGACTTATGCCTATAACCTACGAAGAAATGAGATAGAGCGAATGGCTTGCTATCACTTTCTCGCGTGCCGGTTTTTTCATTGAAAAGCAACTCTAGTTGCTAAACAAATTTCCTACACATCGACGGAGCTCGACACGAGAATCATCGAAATTGTTGTAAAATTTTGATTTCTAAGTATAAATGTGAATAAAGTGTTCCTGTGGACATTCCCGCACCTAAAAACAATAAAAACTAAAGGCAACAATGGTGCGGTGCTGTGTTTTCGAATGTACAAGTGACAGTGAAGCAAAAGTGCCGAATTTATCATTCCACTCGTAAGTACAAGTTCTTTTGACTACAAAAAGGTTCAAAATTTACAGATTCATAGATTTACATGAACAATTAAGAGGTACAAGGCTCAAAAGTTATGTTTTATGAAAATTTTAATTAATATAACCTAACATTGCGAAAATTTAGGGTTGCCTGCACTAGACAATAAAATTCCCCAAATGGCGCGTTGAAATATATTTGAATACGTACATAACGAGAAACATTATCTTAAAACTAGTTTATGCCCGCGGCTTCGCACGCATTGTTTCTATGGAAACGTTTAAGGGTGTGATTTCTATCCCATAGGAACTGATTTATGGAATAAAAAGTATTTTAGAATTAGATACCTATATGCAAAATTTCAGCCGATCCTTTCAGTAGTAAGTAGCGTGAAGAGGTAAACATCCATTCATCCATCCATCCAAACTTTCGCATTTATTATTTAAGTGTCATGTTTTTATTTGTTACAGATTTCCTGCAGATAAACATCTACGTTTGCGTTGGAAAGAAGCAACGGGTTGCAAAGATTGGGGACCCAAAATATAGTCCAAAATTTGTAGTAAACATTTCTATGAAAATTTATTAATAAAAATGAAACAGCGAACTTATCTTTTCCCTCATGCTGTTTCAAGGCTGGTACGTAATATTTATAAAAAGAATGAAACTCTGTTTAAGACTCTGAGAAAGTTTGTCATACCTACTTTGTATTATAATCTACCTTCCAAACAAATATAGAAATAACCAATCAAAATATTTAAATATTGGGTAGTATTACTTTTATATAGGGTGTAACAAAGAGTAAGGACCAAACTTTAGCTTCGATCAAAGACCACAGGAAAATATGAAAATTTTAAACAAATAAATAAAAACGAAATTATCACTAGACTGGGTAATGAATGAATGACTGTTGTCATTTGCTTATTATCATAAAACCGAGGAAAAATGCATTTGTAAGACCTACCTATCACATCTAAGAGGCGTTGTCCGCTGCGATGAATAGAATAGAATAGAATAGAATAGAATATTTTATTTGTAACTCAATCAACAAACACGATTTAAAAATAAAGTAAAAGAGTACAGCTTCAGTTGATTAGAGTCACAAAACGGTCTCTGTCTCAGCATGAGCTAGTCGTAAACACGTTACAACCAACGCTGGTCTTCCGACAGAGCCGTTTGGTGACGTCACGGAAGATAACACATAACTCACTTAACAATCAAAAATATACTTAACAATTAAAAATAAACATAATCTACGGCAACAGTTAACAATTACAAGATACATACAATATAGATGTCACGAAATCATAAACATTACAAGAATTTAGGATGAGACGCTGAACTATAAACTAATAAAAATTAATTGTTTCCAGCCGACCAGACCTTCATGAAAATCATGAAGAAACAAAGCCCACATGACACAATATGGGTTATTTTCTTTACAAGTAAACATAAAATATAGTGTAGGTAATAAATTGTACAAAAATAACTATTTTAATGCAAGTACATAGCATCATTATATGATACTTGTATCGTTTTTATGACTCTCTTGTCTTTTCTGACCTTCAAAAATAAAATGAAATGACGTCGCGGGTCGTTGAACTCCACGGTCAACGACCCACGACGAAGGTGTTTTGTGTTTTAATGGAGTTGTAAAGAGGTACGTAGGCCTTTTTAGTTTATTTTACCTGAAAAGAAGCACAACATTTAGTTTACTTTTTTTTCGAAACTATTCGGGAATTTTTCTTCGGTTCTATAATCAAGTCGGAACCCACCCATGAAAGTTTAGTGCTTACTTTTTGTTACAACCTGTATATTATTTATAATCAATAATTATGATTCAATATTCTTACATACCATAATATAGATTTAATTTGAGAAAATTAAATCTGAGAATGTAAAAGAAATGCAATCCAGTATAAAAAATAATAAATTTTATTTAACTAAAGACTATTTGATTTGATTAAGAACATATTGAAATAATCGTCTTAAAGACTGATCATACATACTTATTAATTATAACAGAATATAAATATTTGGATTAGTAGGCAGGAATGTTGGTAATATTGTGGTGTAAAAGTGTCATTTAATTTTGTTGTATTTGCACTTTTTTCTTTTTAGCTGCATAATAATTTTAAAAGTGCCATTAAATTTCGTATTAAAGGTTACCTTAGCAATATCTAAACCGTAAGTTTTAATTTATTAGGAGAAATGTGATTTCGAAGTCTGTTGGCTAAGCCTGGTTAACGTGTAAGAATTTAATTCCCTAATAAAAATGTTATTTAATTACTATTAACATAAAACTATTGATATTATTTTTCTATATTCTAGTGTTTAAAATTATTTCTACTCGTATCGTAATAAGTGAATATACCTACATAACAAAACAAAATTGATAGGTTCCTAACTAAACGTTGTTTCCTTTCTAGGCTTAGTTAAATTAAATGTTTACCTATTCACACATTCGTACCTAATTTAAGTATATACTTATATATTTATTTACTAGAAAACTAATAACTTTACTGGAACTGGAACGATTAAACTTAACCAAATACACAAAAAAGTTAAAAGTTTGCTTTAAATCCTAACAGAACAGGATCAATAGGTTGTAAGTGCGCAAGTAATAAAATAAGACCTACCGGACCGAGGAATACCTGCAGGCTGTAACAAAAAGTAAGGACCTAAACACACCAGTACTTAAAACATTCACTACAAAGGTCAACCAAGGTTTGGTGGAATTTCCTGTTCTGAATTTGAACACCCAAATTTATGAACTGGAAAATCGCAAATCCAATCCACCAACAGAGACATGAAATAAGAAACCTAAAATCGGGGTAATAAAATTGCATGGCAACACTTTCCCCCCACCACCTTGCAATCTTTGGTCTTGCTCATCGGCACGCTTGCCACACATCTGGTTATATTTAATCTGTGTACCTACCATACCTACTACTTTCTACTTTCAGCAAGCTTATTACACTAATAAACGCACGTGCCTAAACGCACGCAAACGCACGTAAACGCACGTACGTGCGTTTGCGTGCGTTTGCGCGCGTTTGTGCGCGTTTGTGCGCGTTTGCGCTTATTTAAGCGTACCTATTTATTTGGTTCATTATCTCACTCATTGAATGAATGTATGAAAGATCAAAGTGTCAATTGTCAAATTATTACGCTGTCAAAGTACTAGTGGTGTGAATTGTCAACTTCAGTGAAGTTGTTTCGTCTGACATGTGACGGAGGGGTGATTTCCTTCGTCCGAGGTGAGAATAAACAAGCAAATGTCTATGTAACAGAATCTAGCCAGTCCAAAGATCCTATGAATGCTTTATGAATGACTACGTTCCTTCTATTGGAAAAATGCCACGGGCCATGGATCCCGCCGATGCACCGCGCACCGTCCCGGGGCGGCGGCCAGAAAGCCGGTGGTTCTACCTCCCAAGAGAAGAAAAATAATCGCGATTGTTTATAACTAAGTCTTCGGAACGATTATAAATGTTAAACAGCGGGTATACAGTGCTGTATAGCCAAAGTCCCCACTTATTACCATTTGGCTGCCCATAAGATGTAATGTTAGACCTTTTCTAAGTGTACATTTATTGTAATTATGGATATAATGAGTTCTTGGTTTTGATTTTTGATTTTAATAACACGACTGTGGAACACGGAAAGGTGGATTATGATAATCGTTCTGGAATGAGTTTTTATGTGTACATATAAATAAATAAATAATGCTGGACAATCCACACAGCACCATCTAGCCCCAAAAGTAAGCTACTCAAAGCTTGTGTTATGGGTACTAGATAGAGATAACTGATACATTTAATACATTATATACATAGGTAGATATATTTTTTATGATACATAGAAAACACCCCGACCAACGGAACAAATTTCTGCAGATCGTACACAAATCTGTTCCGAGGCGGGAATCGAACCCGCAGGTGGACTCTCGCCCGCTGCACCACTGAGGTCGTCAAAATAAATATGTGCACTTAATCACGCCGCACTCGCCGCACGCGCCGCAGTCATCGAATTTTATTATTATTATATGCATTTCTGTAAAATCCTGTAGGAATATGAATTCCATTAAAAAATTCAGCGTGTACCTACGGCGCGGGCGGTACAAATGACGTCATCCGTTTTCAATCAGTGGTGACGACGTCAGTTCTATACATGGTGATGAATGATGCGATTCAGTTTGTGCACCACGTATTTACGATGCGGACAGGTGCGCCTTCAACACTACGCATAGTGGCTTTAATTTTGATATTTTTCATTTATTCAACTATTTTAATAATATAAAATTCAATAAATTAGATGTGGCTTTAATTAAAACTAAAAATCACATTATTATAACCGCCTATTGTATATTATATTTTTTTTTTGTTTTTCGTACTCAGACTGCATCCATTAAGTGCACGAATTCATAAAACATTGAAGATGATAGGTGAAATGTACCTAACTTTATAAGTATGGTTTTGCTGAAAAAGTATGAAATTATGTGAAAATCGATGCAACCAATATGGGTAGATAAAATCAGAAGGTAACGATGATGTATACATAGCTTCCTAACCCTTACCTACAAATGCCGAAATCTACCATTAATAATTAGTACATTTCACAAAACATTATGACGACCTCCGTGGCGCAGCGGGCGAAGGTCCGCTGTGACGCAGGAGGTGGCGGGTTCGATTCCCGCCTCGGAACAAATTTGTGTACGATCTGCAGAAATTTGTTCCGTTGGTCTGGGTGTTTTCTATTTAAAACAATAAATATCTATCTATGTAGTGTATTGTATTAAGTATATCAGTTATTTAGTACCCATAACACAAGCTCTGCTTAGCTTGGGGCTAGATAATGCTGTGTGAATTGTCCAGCATTATTTATTTATATATTTTTATTAAAACTCCTTCTGGCAGCACCAAAGAGAATAAAATCACCCTAGCAAGCTGGCAGCACTGCTTGTCTCTGGCTAGGCTAAGTGTTTGTGTGAAATCTTTTCATCCATAAAACGTATTCATGGCAGAGAGAGATCAAAATCATTAAAACTGCATGGAAATGGATCTTGAATCTCTGCAAGATGATTCTCCAACAAGCCCGAATACAGAAATCCGTGGGCGCCCACGCTCTGTCGTCGGCGCATCCGCAACAACGTAAGTAAGATCCATCTCGGTATAAGGTTTTTATGCAGACTGTCGCTGCGCCTAACCCACCCGGTACGAGTCCATTCTAGTCTAGCTGTCCATCAACTATATCTGAACAAGTTAATCTTCAATTACAGGAACAGACGAAAAAGCAGAATCACTAAACGGCAGGTAGAAATCATAATAGAATATATGGCCACACATTCCTACGGGAACAGGAACTACGTGGGTGAAATCGCGAGGCACTGCTACGCTAAAGCTACTTAACTGATCTGGATGAAATTTGGCACAGAGATAGATTATAGTCTGGAATAGCACATAGGCTAATTTTATCCCGGAAGACCACGGGAACGGGAATTACGCGGGTGAAACCGCGAGGCGCTGCTAGTTATCAATAATTAAGATTAGCAACCTTAGGTACCTACCTAGTTCGTTAATGTAATTAATAAAGAGTAAGAGTCCTAGAACTCATGTGGAACTCTAGCATTAGCGCCCCTTAGTTTAAACATGTAATTCAGCTCTCTTCTAGTCAGTGGAAATTAGTTATTTGTTTTCTGTTTCTAGATAAGATTCAAGAAGCTTAGATAAATATTTGATTGTTTTTATAAAATTTTGTTTATTTATTGCGCAGACACCTGAAACAAGCCGGCCAGGTCGGCAGTGGCGACAGATGGAGCCTGTGATCCACGTTAGTTTGTGCATAAGGTATTTTTATTTAGTGGATAATGGAGATATGGCACCTTTATAATCATCGAGTTATTCCGTAATAAATAGTTTTCATACTTATAATTCTATTAGTTTAAGGAAAAGCAATGAGACCATTTCAATGAACAATTTAATGCTCAAGAGCGTGAAACACTTATTCTGCACACTGTGACTAATAAGGGAAACTACTAGATAGATAGATAAATGTTTTGTATTGCATCATCAAAAATTATTATTTTAATTTAAAAAGCAACCTTTTTTTAATTGTTTTCTTTTACACAGATAACTGGAACCAACCAGCTGCCACGGCACTATACACAGAGCGAGCTTGCTGAAAATTTTCTTCGTTCCATAATGAAGTCTTACGGCCGCTCCACGCGAGCTATACCAACTCAAGATGATGATCTTAGAAGACACATGCAGGTTCAAATGGATGTTTTAAAAGTAATTACAATATTATTATTTGAAGAAATAAATTTATTAAAGGCTATTTATTTATTTATTACATTACATATTTCGAACTCTTATCACAAAATAACTACCAGGAAAATAACACAAGACAAAGTCAAAGTATCCCAGCCCAATAACTTCTATGGACGTAGAACCATAGAATTTATGATACCTAAACTCGTTAACGAATTGCCACAGAAAGTCAGAGAAAAAGCCAACGATAAAAACGACATGTTTATCCTACAAAATTATTATCACGAAAGGCTGCAGAGTGAATAGGAGCATGCTGCCCCTTAGTCATTCTGCAACACCAGCAGTTTTAGTCGCTGTCCGGGTACAGGCGTCAATGTTATACTACAGTAGGTTTTTTTGCTTCGATCATAATATAAGTGCCTACACACAACTGGCGAACAGGTGAGCCAACTGCAGACTGCTACAAAAAATCTGCAGGTGGCTCAACTGATCCATATCTAAATATATTTATAAATCTTTAATTATAGTATTATATCTCGATATTCCACAATCAAATAATACGATAATAACGTTTTACGACAGCTTGTAGGTAGGTAAGTACTTTCCAGAATCTACGTTTTAACCTGGTTTTGCGTAATTTCATTTATGTTTTATTATAAATCTAGATAGTAGTTATAGTTAGTGTTTTTGTTAATTTTATATAAGACGAGTCTGTGCACCAACACAAACCTAATATGGTTTAATGGTGCAACATTGTCAAAACAAATGTATTCTTTTTAAATAAATAAATATTCTATTCTATTCTAGCCTAATAAATTACTTCTTACTTAAACTCAAACATTCTAACATTGACATTTATATTTGCTTGGAAAGGTTATATTCATAAATTAAAGAAACAGGGATATAATTTGCAATTTTTATTACGGTCACTTCAATATACAGTGTACGCTACGCATTGTTAGTTTAAAATATTTAAAAAAATAAAGTCTTTTGTCTTTTACCTACTATTTTTTTACATAAGTATTTATTAAAAATATTGTACACCTATCATTACAGGCACACCTAATGCTATAGGGTATTTATCTATTCACAACCATAATAAGTAGAGTCACCATCATTATAGGTAATACTAATTCATCGAAAATCGGCAATAATGGTCTTTTTGAAAATAATTTATTAAAATTCTAATAATAACATAAAACAATACAATTTTATTAAATATTAAAGCCTTGTCACACAACACTAAGTATTGTACGACTCCTCCAGCTTATTTTTAAGTTTTAAAAGTATCCTATAAAACCATCACATGATAAGTGTATCTTTTAAAGGGCAATGTATGGGCTTCTACAACAAAACTCTGAGTTGCAAAAATTATCAATAAATAAATTCAAAGAGGCTTACTTACTACAAAATATAACATTATCTAGTCTAGAGGATAAAAAAGAAGAAAATAAAAAACTCCACCCCTAACTAACTTTGCAAAAGTTAGTGCTGTGCTAAGAGAGTAAGATAGATGTTAATTTAAAATCTTTTGATTTCAGGACATGGCCAAATCAGCGCAGAGAACTGCTGCGGCAACAGAAGAGATGAAGGAGTTATTAAAGGAATTGACAAGATCGATTTAAGAGATCTGCATTCAACGCACTTGAATGCAGATCTCTTTGATCGATAACACAAAAGGTCCTTGCTTTGTTCCTGGCATCGACGATCGAACGAAGTATGAGGGTGGTGGTCATTAACCTTCAACCACCTCCCTCTTACGTTTGGCCATCGATACATGGAGAACCTTGCTATTTCGTTTGATTTTTCTTATGCAAGGTCTTCGGCAGACCGTGTGCACATGTGTCATAGTATTTAGTGCTGTAACTTCTTTCGCAGCACGGCTGATTTATCAACCTTATCCACTCCAAAGTCACATATATGTGATAAGCATCACTGTGCCCTTTTTGGAAACATAATTGAGACTGATTAATTAGAAATAAGTTAGCTTGCATAAATATGATCATTCATAATAATATTTATTGTTAAAATTATTTCAACACATTAGGTACTTTATGTTCTAAATGATTATAAACATTAGGCCTGTGATAATTATTAGGTACTAGATACATGGGAAACCTTGCATTGATCTTTCATATATAATAAGGCTGATTTATTAACTCAATCCACGCCGAAGTCACTTATATGTGACATGCATCAGCGTCCCCTGTGCGCAAACTAAGATAATTGAGACTGATTAAGTAATAAGATATAAGTTAAGCTTGTAAAAATATGATCATTTATAATAATAATTATTATGTTGAAATTATTTCAACACATAAGGTACTTTATGTTCTAAATTATTATAAACATCAGGCCTGTGATAATTATTAGGTAGTAGATATATGGAAAACCTTGCATTGATCTTTCTTATATAATAAGGCTGATTTATTAACTCTCTCTGATCTGATGTGTCTGTGTGTCTGATGTGTGGTTGACTGCAATATAGACGCCTCCGGTGCCGCTCATAGAGATCTGGCCCTGCTGGGTGAGATCCCTGATTTCCCAGCGAAGACCCAGCAAATCGATCAGCGACTGTGGCAACGGCGACCGAGGTGGTGGCATGCCGATTGAGAGTCAGCGTCATGGCCTATGATGATAGGGTCACTGGAAAATAAAAATATTTGTTTATTTATTAAATACTAGTTCATGCCCGCGGCTTCGAAACGCATAATGATGATTTCTATCCCATGGGAATAGCCTATGTTTGATTCCAGAATTAAATTTTTTGTATGCAAATTTCAACCCGATTCGTTCAGTAATTTTGGCGTGAAGAGGTAACAAACATCCATCCATCCAAACTTTCGCATTTATAATATTAGTGTGATGTACTTCTAGGTATCTCAGTAATTATACATTAGACTCAATGTCTGAATTTTCTCATTCATTATTTTCATACCTATTAAATTATTATTTTCAATTGCGCATTGTCCCACTGCAGAGTAAAGAGCCCTTACTCCCTCCCTCGTTTGCAGGTTTCTCTGTATAATATTAGGTATATTATCAGCATTATAGGTACAATAAAGATTGACAAGGAGGTAGTGCAAAGTGATTATTAGGTTGGTAAGGCATTATGCCTTGGTAATGGCTAGAATACCTTTAGACAACTTATTTCTTGAGCAGAATAAATAATTACAAACACTTATCATGAGTGGAAGATTATCAGTGCAGTGATAAATAACCTATTTTGGAATCATTTTTATCTAGCGTACTATTAACAATAAGTTAGTAGGTACTAAGTAATAAGTTAGTACATACCACATAAAAATATACATCAATTCCTCTGAAAATAGGTACTTATTAAATTCTGTCTCCTCGCCAGCGCCACTCTGTAGAGAGAGTCGCGAGTAAATGGACGTGCTGCTTGCACTGCTGCAATTCCTCTTTCCTCTTCAAAGTCCTCTTGAGGTAGCACCCTTTCAAATCAGAATACCTCCTTTTATTTTGGTTTTAGTTGTATTAAAACATTTCATTTTTGTAGTCAAATTAAATACATTACAAAAAGCCTTTAGCTTTTACTTAGTTACTACATACCTATCACTTACCTGTAATAAAGCAATATGTTGTACAATGTACATGCAGTTTAATAAGTTTTGATGCCACTTCAGGTCGGTAATGGAGAACCCTGTCATGTCTTAAGCATCGGAAACTATTCTTAATGTAGCCATTTGTCCTTTCCACACAGTTCCTTGCCTTGCAGTGCCACTGTGTGTAAGCTTGCTCTGCACTGCCTTCTGCAGCATGCAGAACTGGTGTCATAAGCCAGGGCTCTAAAGCATAGCCAGAATCACCTGAAAATTATAGTTCAAAATAATGTATTAAGTGTAGCAATAAACAAATGACACAAATAAATCCACACTAATGTTATAAAGAGAAAGATTTGTATTTCTGTATGTTTGTAACAAATAAACTCAAAAACTACTGACTGGACCAATTTCAAAAATTCTTTCACCATTAGAATACTACACTATCCCTGAGTAACATAGGCTATATTTATATGTTTAAAAAATAAATTTTACCCAGGCGAAGCCGGAACGGGCCACTACTGTCATATATTTTACTATATACCTTATGGATGCATAATATTCATTATGGATGTAAACTTACCTATTAAAAAGTAATTTCCTCCATTCTCATAGACCTCCTTCATTTCCCTTTTTACATTTGAGTTGTTGAAGATGTATTGGTCATGGACCCGTCCTGGATATCGTGCAGTCGCACTGAGTATCCGGCAGTTAACATCAACAATCTACAACAAAAAGTGTATTGTTTAATGATTAATGTAAAGAAAAAGTAGGAAGTAAGCACTTTTATCTTTATCAAGAATGAACATACCAACTGACAGTTTAAGGAGTATATACCCTTTCTATTTTTATATTGAGCAGATTGGGGTTTTTTGGGGGAAACTATAGCCACATGTGTGCAGTCTATAGCCCCTAGCACATTATCCACCCCATATTTGGCAAGGAAACCATCTGAAATTTCCTTCCGTTGTGTCTCTGTGCCAGGAAACATGATCCACTTGGGAAGTAATCTGAAATCATTAGATAGGGCTTTATGGCACTAATACCTAATTAAAAAGGAAATTTCCTCTCTGTTATTTACAAAATAAGTGATTAAATAAATAATTTTAATGCTTCTCAGTGCTACTTACACTCTAATTACAGCAGCTGTGAAATCCTTGAGAATAATTGATACCGTTGGCTGCGCTACGCACAACCCCAAATTCTGGCCTGTTCCTTTCTGATAACTCCCATCCGCAATGAAACGAAGGCCAATTAGGACCTGAAAGGCATTATATTAGGGCAGAATAAAGTAAGCTAGGTCAATATGTATTTTGGAGTGTAGGTATAAGGTGCAGTGATTTATTACTGAGTGAGGAGACCTTTCTTGACTAGCAAGTAGACCTTTATAGACTAATAAGCAGAAGGTTTTGCAGCAGACAAAGGTGGGTATTTTACTATTGGATGGATTGATTGGACTGATTGGAAAGTTTACTGGGGAAACTCACTTTTAAATGTACCTACTGGCACCCCTCCTGCGCGGCGAGGCTCGAGGTCATTTTTAA
Source organism: Eupithecia subumbrata (assembly GCA_949316285.1). Lineage (NCBI taxonomy): Eukaryota > Metazoa > Arthropoda > Insecta > Lepidoptera > Geometridae > Eupithecia > Eupithecia subumbrata. The sequence goes on along the minus strand of OX438644.1, from coordinate 25,702,031 downwards.
GCTGCTCGGTAATATACAGTACCATCGCTTTGTTGGCTCTAAAGAGCGAAACAAATTCAACCTCTGGGATCTCAAAAGGGTTGGTTTGATCTCGTATAGTTCTACGTTCCAAACGCCTTTGGTGGCTTCTGGCCCTACGCCGCCGTCGCCACATTTCAATGAGGGCGTAATCCATACTGTGAAACGAACAATAATTGAAAAATAAAGCACCTACCCATCTGTGTGTACCTACTGTCTTGAATCCTTTAGAAAAAAGGTAATTATCTACCTACAGAGTTATATGGACATCATCACTTCAACACAAGTAAATAACGATGAGTAACAACTTGTTTCGTTGATTTTACAAATAATTATGTATCTTACCTTAAACAATACCTACAAGACAAGATTATATCTCAGTAATTTTAAGAATCGTATGCACAAAGAAGCTATGTACAAAGGAAATACGAACAGAATAAATAAATAAACAAACAACAAAAATAAACGAATTGAATTGAAAACACAAGGAAATTTATGAATATGTCACACACGTGTGTACCTACCTATAGTATCGATAGCTCATGCGATGCGGTTGCGGCCATATTTGTTTGAGCGTTAATTTTATCCGCCTACAAATCGACCCCGATAAATTTTTGCACCAATTTCCACTGCCGGAGTACTTTTAGGCAGCAAATAAACGCACACGCGTGAAATTTGCTACCTACACGTGCTAGGCAGGTTTTTGACAGTATTTACACGCGATTTGACATAAGAGAGTGATTTATTTAGGGTTCATTCAGTTATTTAGCCAATCAGCTTAATGAAATAAACGCGCACGTGCTTATGTGGCGCGCCACATAAGCACGCAAAATGGCCGCTAGCCAGCGTGTATTTCCACTTAACGCTATGTAATTAGGCTACAGGTCTTTCAGCCTTTCAGCTCGGTCACAGGCTCGGTCGACTATCGAGATGGGCACCACGGGGCGGCACGGCGGCGGAGCCGCAGCAGCTTGTAGGACTCGCACAACAAGATCTGCGTCAGTTGTCGCGTCGTCGTCGTCGTGTTTAAAAATTTATATTAATCGACTAACATTTGTTTTAATATATTTTACGCTTGTTTTTCTTTTTGGTCCACTCGATTCGCTGCTATTTAATTTGGTACATAAGTTGGTAACTCTGTCATCGATTTAAAGGTACATATAACTCAGTGAACTCTGTCGATTGTCTTGTCTGTCAATGTGAATTTCAACTGTCCGTCTTTGAACTAGGTAGGTCAAGGAACATTATACTCTATGGGAGAGGTAGGTACTCAAGTGATTTATAAATACCTAATTATTATCTTTATTCGTTGTTCTTCATTATTAAAAATGATGAGTATTGATTAGTATTTATCTAGAATGCTAGATGATTGAAGTAGATTAGGCCAAATAACGCTTTTCACCTCTTGTACTTTACCCCTGCTAGCCATGAGGCAGAGTCGAGTCACTATTCAAATCAATACCTAGTCAAATCATATTTTTCATCGATATTTTAAATATGAATATCATGTTGATCACGTCGATATTGATATTTTTATAAATAGGTATCGAAATATCGTTTTTTTTTTCACTTTCGACATCCCTAAAGCAGAGGTGACCTCTGCATAAACCTGGCGGTTGACATGTGAAAGGCACAAAAAAGGTGCATTTTGACAGAGAAAACTCAATGAAGCGCTCGAGCGGCGCGCGGCGCCGAAATTGAAGAAAAGAAGTTGAAACCTGAAACAAAATATTCAACAAAAACAAAAACTGTTTATTTGTACCATGTAAAAACTTATGGTACCATAAATCTACTTAATTTACCATGCTAGCTACGTTAGGATATAAGTGTTCTGTGCATGCTAACACCTACTTGTACGTGAAATGAAAATGTTTTACAGATAGCCTTTATCTTTGTCGTTCTACGTTTTATTTACTTACGCAATGTATTTCTGATATGAAATTCAATAGAATAGGACGCACGAATTATGAATATCTTACGCCCACACAACACGTTCTCGCTATTGGCAAAGTCTTCAACTAAATATTTTGTAAGTAAAAATGTAAAAAGAAAATAAAAAGTAAAAATAAGTAAAGATGTGATCACTTTTTGAACACAAACTTTTATTTTATCTCATGGTGCCAAAAAACAAAGTGAGGAAACTAGGCGAAGTATACTATTATACCTACCATTTGCATCGAGTAGTATTTTGCAAGTGCTTATGCAAAACATGTACGATACCAAACCGGCAACTAAACCATGAGCCTTAATAAGTTGATAATGTTTTAACTAATTCTTTAAAAAATTCCAGAGTTCAAGTACTCCAGAAATCAGAATTTACGAAGTAGGGCCTAGAGATGGACTCCAAAATGAAGCAAAATTTGTGCCGACGGATGTGAAAATTGAACTTATAAATAAACTTATCGATGCTGGGTTGAAACATATTGAATCTGCTAGGTAAGCAAGACACTGGAGAAATTTCTACTATTTTCTGTATCAAATTCTTGCGAGTATTATTGTTTAGTAGGTATTCGTATTTGTACAGAGCATCCCACGGCTATGCCTCATGGAGGAAAACAGTCTTAAATATTGTAGTTTTAAAATTTTACTGAAAGAAGACTTCATTTTAATTTTAAAAACAATTGAAACTGCATTCAAAGATCGCTTGTCTGAACCGCGAGTCCACCCCACCAAATTGTAAAAAAACAGATTGCTTGTGCAAAAAGCAATGTGGCATTACCGTGGGACACCTTGTATTTAAAAATAACCATACAGTTGTAATATAATTATATGCCACTTTCTTTATATTCATTCAATTTCAATTTTATAATTTTATCTATCGGTATTGTATTATGTAAATCAGTTATCTAGTACCCTTATCACAAGCTATGCTTAGTGAGGCTAGATGATGCTTTGTGAACTGTCCAGCATTAACTAATAATTTAATTTATTTAGATATTATTTATCACTCTCAACAACTTCCTGTATCTGAGCTTTGTTTATGTAGACCATTGACAAAGAAACTCTTTTTTTGTAGATTAATATAATAATAATAATAATGCTGGACAAATCACGCAGCATTATCTAGCCCCAAGCTAAGCAGAGCTTGTGTTATGGGTACTAGATAACTGATATATTTAATACAATACACTACATGGATAGATATAATTTTTTTTTATACATAGAAAACACCCAAACCAACAGAGATAATATAGATCATAAAGTTATTCCTTCATCAATACATTTTGTTTCAGTTTCGTAAGTCCTAAATGGGTGAAGCAAATGAGTGATGGTGTATATGTAATGAAGAGTCTCAAAAGGGTTCCGGGAGTCAACTACCCAGTACTAATACCAAATTTAAAGGGATATGAGACTGCTGTAAGTTTTTCTTGATTTTATTTTACCTGTTTTACACCCTGATTAACTCCATACAACTAGAACTATACAGGTGTTCGGCTCAATGTTTGTCATATGGAAACTGGGGGTAGGTGGAACCAATTACTATAGCTTGATGGCTTTTCTAACCCTGAAGAGCCTCTCAGCTATTTTAGAGGTTTTTTTTTAAGATTATATTTTTTTTCCTAAATTTAAACTTAAATGCTGTAACTTTATTTGTACAACATAACATGGTTTACAGGGTTTTTAATTACATTTAGCATGTTGGCTCTTGCTAATAAATTCAATATTTACGCGAGATCTAGGTAAATAAGGCTTGCTTATTATGCTTATTAAAAAGGGAGAGTTCAACTATGGATTGAACTAAAAAAAAACTAAGTTTGTCTCTGATCTTTCAAGTCTTATGGAAACTGGTGTGCTGAACGCTCTTATTTTGATGTGTTGAAAAAACAATTAAAGAATAGAAACAAATTAAAGCTAGTACTAACAGTTAAAACAGTTGAGTGCTCATAAAAAACAATTCGGTAGTACTTTGTTATTTATTAGACACTTAGAGTTCACATTTCTTTTTCGTGTTTATTAACACTTTCATGGCCCAAGACGTGCATGGTCCATCTGCAAGTCCTTGATGCGGCAGCGGCGAGTCCTTCCGGGTCCCACTGCCGAAGCTAGGCTCAGTGCCTAGCTTCGGCGTTAATAGTTATGGCTGGTGCCAAAGTTAGCATATTTGTAATAATATTCTAAACTAAATAAATAAATAAATAATGCTGGACAATTCACACAACATTATCTAGCCCCAAGGTAAGCAGAGCTTGTGTAATGGGTACTAGATAACTGATATATATAATAGAATACACTACATAGAAAGATATTTCTTATTATACATAGATAAACATCCCGATCACCCTGAACAAATATCTGCAGATGTACAAACATTTGTCCCGAGGGAGGCGGGAATCGAACCCGCAACCTCCTGCGTCGCAGGCGGATTTTCGCCCACTGAGCCACAGAGGTCGTCAAACAATAACAATTTTATGTTTAGATGAAATGCAATATAGAGGAGGTGGCAATATTCCCATCTGGATCTGAAGGCTTCTCGCAGAAAAACCTCAACTGTTCTGTAGACGAAGGCCTGAAGAGATTCAAGCTTGTGGCAGACCAGGCTGTGAAGGATGGACTTAGAGTCAGAGGATATGTGTCTTGTGTCGTTGGCTGCCCTTATGATGGACCGGTCAGCCCTAAGGCTATTGCCAAGGTTGGTAACAACTTGGCTAAAATGCCAAAAATCACACTTCACACTAATAGCATAAATGCGAAAGTTTGGGTGGATGGATGTTTGTTACCGCTTTACGCCAATACTACTGAACGGATCGGGCTGAAATTTTGCATACAAGTAATTCTAATTCTGGAATCAAACATAGGCTACTTTTTATCCCATAAATCAGTTCCCATGGGATAGAAATCACCTTTAAACGTTTCCATAGAAACAACTCCCCAGAAGCCTAAACGAAGTATAAACTAGTAATACCTACATAAGGTACTAGAAAAAAAATGGTTGACATCGCTATTAAAACAAGGTGCTTGTTTTGAAAAGAAAACTAAAAATTAACTTCAAATTCCATAATAACCCCATAATGGAATTTTTTGTCTCAGAATGTTTTTCGTTTTTGATTTGAGTATTACCTACACCGAGTAACATAGGCTATATTTATATGTTTAAAAAATGAATGTCCACCCGTGCGAAGCCTCGACAGGCGACAAAATAAAAATCCTTATATCTGCAGACATCACCATAACAAGTACTATATTATTTTGGTAACAGATAACAGAGCAGCTGCTATCAATGGGGTGCTACGAAGTTTCCTTGGGCGATACCATTGGCGTTGGCACAGCGGGCTCGGTGCGGCGGCTATTGAAAGAAATCTTGAACGTGGCGTCACCTGAACAGCTCGCTTTACACTTCCATGATACTTATGGACAGAGCTTGTCCAATTTACTTGCTGGGTTAGAGGTAATAATCATATCCTACTATTATCTATATTTATAAAAGAGAAAATTGGGTTGATTTATCAAGAGATCTCTGAAACTACAAGAGGTACGAAGCTGAAATTTTGCATTTAAGTTCCTTTCAGGACGTAAGCATCCGCTAAGAACGAATTTTGGAAATTAGTATTCTAAGGTTGTTACTTAAAATGGGATGTAATCGATTATGTAATTTTTTGAACAAGCATTCTTAGAAGGATGAATTGGGATTTATAGGTTTTCTCATAATAACTTTAAAATCGTAAAGGATTGGTTGTAAAACTGGCTTTGATAGTTTACATGGAAACCAACATTACTTGGGGTATTTATTGCTAAAGTCCACGCGAATGAAATCGCGGGCGTGCCAGCTAGTTACATATAAACGGGAAAGTTTGTGAAGATGAGAAGAGATCTTCAAAACTACTAAACTGAACTAGATGAAATTTGGAGTTCACAATCTAAGAATAATAATAGAAATAGGGTACTATATCCAAGAAAAGCGAATGCAAAGACACGCGCAAAAACTAGATACTTGATAAAGATTGCTTTGTTTCGAAGAGATCGATTTGACTTGTAGGTACAATAGTACTACTAGTACCTACAACAATTTGGCATGAGTGATTTTTCTTGTAAGCTAGGTAATTTATTTTTATATATTTAATTGCCAACAAAACACATAATTAAACATTTTATAGAAACATAGTGCAAAGAATACTATAGAATGTGTGCTCATCTTAACAGACTTGCACAACATTTGCACAAACAACTTGAAGCTATGAAAGCTATGAAAACCTATCATTGAAATAAAATGTAGCCCGTAATTCGTACCTAATCGGGTTTTCTCACAAATTTTTCCCGAATAACAGAATTACCTAACCAATGAATTTCCTTAGTAAGGTAGGACCTACCTAGGTACTATTTATATCGTCCTTAAATCAACTTTGCGTCGCTCGCTTTTCATTCTCTTGATAAAAATATGTAATAATAAGTTTTCGGGTTATTTGTTTAGGGACATAAAATTCCGGTAAATAAAATGCCTGAGAGCCCTATTATTAGAGCGGCAATCTTTACTAAAGATAAAAATGTGTGGGTAACTATAGATAACCTCTATACGCCACTATCAAGTGACCCTCTTCTATGCATAGGTACGTACTAGGTATATCGATCGACTATCGACATGAGCTCAAACTAAATTCTGCACCACCATGGCTTTTTATATATTTTTCTTTCTTAAAAAAAAATGTAGAATCGTCATTTATCAAGAAGGCAAAATCATTTACCAACATTTAATTTAGCTATAAATGTACCTAATTCCTATTTGCTTTTCCACTGGAGCTGTGATACCAAATTGCTTAGGTATCAACAGAAACTGACATAATAAGCAAGATATGAATTCTTTCGCAAACAAACAGCGCAATGTTTTTGAATAATTATTAGGCGTGAACAGCCGCGCCTGCGATTACGTCATCGCGATATATTTATCGTAACTTGTTTTTGCAGTTTGGAATAAAAACGGTGGACTCATCTGTGGCCGGGCTGGGCGGGTGTCCGTACGCCCGCGGGGCCAGCGGCAACCTCGCGACTGAGGATCTAGTATACTTCCTATATGGCCTTGGGGTCAACACGGGCGTAGACCTCATCAAACTAGTACAGGCCGGACGATACATCTCCAACTTCCTCGCCAAGCCGCCGGAATCGAAGGTCAACCGGGCCTTAGGGGATAGATTTAAGGATAACAAAGAAGTCGCTAAAATTGCGTCATGTGATATTTGAAACAGGGAATTTATAGTTCAATCTGGATTGGAATTTATTTATATACGCATTTATTAAAAGAAATATACATCTTGTTACTTTGTACTTGTACAGTTTGTATGTAGTTTGTTTTATTAGCATAGCGACCGGACCCGTGGCATCGTGGTCATGGACGCCCGATAGCTATAGCTACCTCTACGCGGCAAGTTTTTATCAATTATCATGCGAAGTGGGTACGCCGTGCCAGCCGGCTCACACTAGTGCGGCAAGCGCGCTTCGAGCTGCTCGCATTATATTGAATTGACCTTATTTATCCGATATGATCTTGAGCGGAGGTCGTTAAACCTTTCTTGCATTGTGCCAGTGCTATCTCTCGCGTCCAGTCGTGCCCGAGAGCCGGTTTTGCTTTGTTTGTTTTATATTTCTAATGGAACACGCGTAAACTCTCAAAATGGTCGAAGTGAAGATAACCGAAGACATCAAGATCGGCGGCAACAACCCGTGCTTTATTATTGCAGAAGTCGGACAAAACCACCAAGGTGATATAGAACTAGCAAAAAAGTTGATAAAGGCAGCTAAGGTGAGTGTTTTAGCGTTATTTGCAGACAAAGCTTATTGTGTTGCTCATTATAGAATCAAAACAAAGGAAACTTCCGCGTCTCTGCGTTGCCTACCGGCAAAGCGAGAATTTTCTTTTGTTAAAAAGATTTAATGTTACTTTTCTGGCTTCTAAGTGTTCCAAATCGTTGTTATTGTTCCTTTATAATCATTTAACCTTAATTATCTATTAAAACAGTTAAACATCTGACGATTATGCAACAGATTCGATTATTATTGTAGCACAAGAACAATTTCATAACAAAAACTACTTAAGTACCTATATTTATAGATCGATAACATTTACAATTAATAGTCGTTACACAACTTTATAAAACAGGTTTTATAATTGGCTACTTTGTTTTTCAGGATGCAGGCGCAAGCTGTGTGAAGTTCCAAAAGACGTGCCTCAATGAGAAATTCACAAAGAAATATTTAGAGAGACCTTATGACAACCCTAATTCCTGGGGTAAAACCTATGGCGACCACAAGAAGCACTTGGAGTTTTCTGAGAGCCAGTACAGAGAGATTTTTAAATATGCACATGAGATCGGAATACTGTGTACCGCCTCTGCCATGGATATGGTACGTAACATGAATCTTATTAAGAAGCTAGATACGTATATTACGTAAGCTAGGTGTATATATATCCTCTTGTTTACACCTAACTTGGTTCAACCTTTGCCTTATATACGAGTTTGAGTAGGTTCGTATTATTGGATTAGTTAGATAACTTTGTAGCAAACGTCCAAAGTCCATCGAACTTAAATACATATCATCCTGCTTCTTTTCAATGACGAAAGAACCTACGTGCAAATCACGTAAATGCATACTTTATCTATGCATTTACGTATCTCTTATAATGCATATTAAATGTAGACATCAGGATGTCTTGCATTGCGTACTAATGAGACTGGAGGCGATTTTTAATAAGTTATTAGGGATCTATACGAGTACTTAACGTAAAACGGGGTGTATAGAGACTCCAGGGTGAATAGAAATGCATGAAACACTGGAGCAAGACATTACCTGGCTGGTAGCAGTGGAAGTAGCCTTAGTCCGTGACTGTTCACCTTGTCTCGGTCCATCTGACCTCTGCAAAAGGATGTTTTGCTCCATTGTATTTCGTCCATTTCTATTCACCCTTAACTCTCTATTCAACCCGTTTTACCAGGTATTGTGTTTTTTATGCATACCGATTTAATCTAGCTCAAGCTAGAAGCTGTATAGTCACTTGTTGATACGTAGATTGTTATAATTTGAAACAGGCTATCATGCTAAAACTAGATTTGCGTAGATATTTTTGTATGTTTGCGTCATTGTAAGAAAACAAATGACGAAACAATGTTATAAAAAGATAGGTAAATCCAGAATATAATAAAAACTGGTGACATTGCAGGTGTCATTCGACTTTCTGCTCAACAACAAAGCACCATTCGTCAAGATCGGCTCCGGAGATTCCAACAACCTTCTTTTCCTGAAATATGCAGCTTCGAAGAAAGTACCCCTGATCATTTCAACCGGGATGGTCGACAAAAGCGCTGTGAAGACGATTTATGACATTGTGTCGGCTCAACACAAGCAGTTCTGCCTTTTGCATTGTGTATCGGCCTACCCTGTGCCATTTGAAGACTGCAATTTGACTGTGCTTCAGGATTATAAGAACACTTTCGATATTCCTGTTGGATATTCCGGACAGGAGGTTGGAACCGCGGTTGCGCTTGGTGCAGTGGCCTTGGGCGCTAAGGTAAACACTTTATGGTACTACCAGCTTCTGTCCTCGGCTTTGCACGCATTTTTCCAGGATATAAATTATCCTATGTTCTTTCCCGTGATACCTTAATAGGTATAGTATTATAATATCTGTGCCTTATGTCTTCTTACCAAATTTAATGAAGTTCCGTTCAACCATTAAGACATGAAAAGGTAACAGAGAGACAGAACAGCTTTCACATTTATGAATTAGTATTACCTCACAGCTAGGCCGTGTGTTTTTTCTGAGATGAAGTTGCATACTTTATGATTAAAAATCGTCCTTGTATGTCTCCAGACCATATTAAATCTATAAATGCTGAGTTTTTGTTTCTAGACTAAACAAAACACTTCTATAGTAAAGTATTCTAAAATAGTATCAATATTTCCCAGTTCTAAGGTTGGTTATTATAAACTGTTTATTATGATGTATCACTTAGATACCTTTTTATTTTATAACCTTCTGACGCGCTGTAGATATCTAAAGCACTCTTGTTCGTAAATGTTGGGTTCTTTATCGTGTAGATATTTGTGGCTATCATTCAAGTGATTCAGATAGGTTTTATCTCTTGAGTTGAGATTATTATACAAATAGTGCTTTGGGTTCCTAAGAAAAAAAATCTATTGACTCTGAGTGGCAAATAATACAGGATGGACCAAACAGTGAAGCCATAAAAAAAAGTGAATGCCTCACCCCCCGGGTTACCCGAAAATACCCCATGTATGTTCCCCGATTTTTCGGTAGTTTTCGAGTTATGATGTTTTTAAGTTTTAACTTGGAACTTAGAATAACTCATGTTACTGCGCTAATCCAAAATCCAAATCACAATGCAATCGACGACGTTGAAAACACAAGCACAGATCGGTCGTAAGGCAAATCAATTTTCACGTCAGTACTATTATTAAAGACCGATTTCAGCAAATAATATTAATGTTATAAATTGATCATCATTGCTTATGTCGTTTTGTGTTTTCGCCTCTTGACAGTTTCTGGATAAAGTGGCACCAAGGATAAATATTCAATTGATCGTCTGGTCTTGCTAGGGATGGCGTAATTATAAAGGTCAACTCAGCATTGCGTGTTGGTTCTAGATAGGTGAATGTGTGTTTAGGAAGCTATGGATTCGGGATTATCACAAGTTGTTAAATTGGCCATAATAACATCGTTACTGAAAATTAATGTTCGAATCTATTCTCGTAAACCAAATTATCGTAAATCTTAACTCCAAGTTCTTTATTTCCTTTAGACCATAGGTACAGGACTCTTAGACTCGTTCGTAAACTACCCTATTAATTCTGGAAAGCATTGTACAAGTACTAATTACTAACTATTCTTTATTCACAAAGAAAATTACAATCAACTAATAGAAATAAATTACAACTAGTATTTAAAATTGAAACAAATGAGCTAACTGCAGACTTGCCAACAATCTACAGGTAGCTCAACTGATCCATATCAATACCAGACGGAAGCGTCCCCAAGACGCTGGCTGCATTGCCCCGCTGTATGGCAAATTAATAAATAAATACTAATGCGATGTTGCAGTACTAACTTGTGTTTTGTCCTTATTTTCAGATATTAGAGAAGCACATAACCTTAGACAAGAGTGCGAAGGGGACAGATCACGTGTGCTCGCTCACTCCTGCGGAGTTCCAGCAGTTGGTTCGTGACGTCAGAGTTATAGAGGCTTCCCTCGGCACTCCTATCAAGAAGGTTGTCACTTCAGGTAAATTATTATTATTATTATTTATTTGTTTCATTAAAACGGAAATGTCAACATACGTTTTTACTAGTTGCAGTACGCGGCCTCGCAGCCATTTTAATGGTTTAAAAGTAGCCTTTCCACTTTCGATGCCAATTTCTACGTAATATATTATGTTGTTTCATCACAAAAACCGCATATTCATCGCCTTTACTCGTTTAGAAAGTCTACTTATAAAAATCTGTAGGATTTAGCATTGGCTAAGCAGGTCTCCTGGCGTAGAAATCTAAAAAAATGCAGTTTTTATTAAAAGTTAAGTGAGGTTTCTAAGTAAGGGGGTTAATTTATCTCTAAGTAAGGGGTCTAGTTGTCAAGCTAAGTCCTATTAAAGTTTGCAACCAGTCTTCTCTAATCCAGACATGCAAACAAGAAAATTACATGATTTATTACCGGAACCGGTAACTAGTAAATTCTTTATTAAAGGCCCCTATACTAGTATAGGGGCCTTTAATAAAGAATTTACTGGGTGGGCTTTAATATTCATATCATGCTAAAGTATGTCAATAAACTGTTGAGCACCATCCTTATGAATCCTCCTTAAAACATGATATAGCTATACAAAACAAGCTTAAAATTTGTACAGAAATACATGCACTAGACAAATCTTCTCTGGTTTATAGTGTCTTATTAAATAAGAATCATACAATGCTTAACCATGGCATTGTATTTGTATTCATATCTTGTCTGTTTCTTTGTGATATTCATTCCATGTCTAGCCTTATTAACCCCTGACGCAAAAAGAGGGGTGTTATAAGTTTAACGTGTATCTGTGTATCAGATTATCTGTCTGGTATCCTAGCTCCCAAACGGATGAATCGATTTTCGTTAAGTTTTTTTTTTGTGTCATATATAAGTTTATTCCGAGTGTTCTTAGCATGTATTCATGAAAATTTGTCGGAGGGTTTTTAAAAATTTTAATTTTGTTCTTGTTATTCCCTTTCTGCTTCGAACCGTTACAAAGTCTATACTCATATCGCGCTCTTATGTAACATTGTAAATACAGATACCTACGTAATTATTATTTTTAAACAACCGATATACGGACGATGTGTCACGTGTAGCCTTACCAATCACATTTTGCCCTGACCGACAAGTAAACCAGTAATTTCTCGAACGTTATTGTAAATATGCCCTTACAGATAAGAAGTTATACTGCATTGATACCGAATCCTGCAAAACGGGCACTGCCACGTCGTTAAAAATGCATTAAACGTACACATTTATATAGATAAGAGTCGTAACATTGTTAAAAGTATATTATTATGTTGACAAAAGGAAGAATTGTTGTTTGGCTGCTTTATCTATACTAATATTATAAAGAGGAAAGATTTGATTCTTTGTTTGTTTGTATTGAATAGGCTCCGAAACTACTGGACCGAGTTGAAAAATTCTTTTACTATTAGAAGCCCACATTATTCCTGATGAACATAGGCTTTACCGCGGGAAAATGCTTCATTCCTACGGGAAAACGGGTAATAGGACAACGGGTAGTAAGAATGCAGTTGATTTACTCTATATAATTACATGCCTAGATTCTTCTTCAGGGCCCATGTTTGCGACAAACAAATTTTAAGATCTTCGAGGTAACCATCTGACTAAAGAATCTAGTAAGTAGGTAGTTACACTAGGTACTATGGAATATTACAAAAAAATTCAACACAAACATCAAGCTCTGCTTACTTTGCTATATGGCTAGATTGATACTGCCTCGTTGGTCTGGCGGTGAGTTTGTTCAACCGCTGATTATGAGGTCCTGGGTTCGGAACCCGGGTCGGGCCAGTAGTTAAATAAATAATAAATAATGCTGGACAATTCACACAGCATTATCTAGCCCCAAGCTAAGCAGAGCTTGTGTTATGGGTACTAGATAACTGTTATACTTAATACAATACACTACATAGATAGCTATTTTTTATTATACATAGAAAACACCCAGACCAACGGAACAAATTTCTGCAGATCACACACAAATTTGTTCCGAGGCGGGAATCGAACCCGCAACCTCCTGTGTCGCAGGTGGACCGTCGCCCGCTGCGCCAAGGAGTTGTTATTGGGGTTTTTCTAACAAGAAAAAATCACAGTATGCAGTCCGGGGTCAGGAAGTTGTAGGGGTTACACCCCCGGGCACAATAAAAAACGCTTAACGTGCATAAACCACGTTAAGCCGTTGGTCGGTGATAGATAATTGATTTGCAATGACCTTTTCAATTATAAACTGACGCATTTGGCTATTCGCCATTTGAGTCGATTCCTAATGATAATAGAGGTATAATCTGTTGTTGGGTTCGCTCAAGGAGATTCAATGATCTCTTTGCGGTGCTGTGACTCATTGGATTTCATAATTTCATTAAGATGGTAGCTTTGTTCTAAATGTCTCTTCTAGGAGTAGGTATAGACAAAGAAACCGCAAAAACAATAATATGTACCATCTATATAAATATATATTATTTTGCTGTAGAAGCCACTGACTCCTGAAGCACAGTTTAAAACTAGTCCAAGAACCTGTGGACTCATCACTGTCTGTAAAACTATAGTATGTCAATAAAACAATTATAACTTTTTATTTTTAAATGTTATAAAATGCAGATATATTTAATGCTATAGCTTCTTCATCATCGTTTATCTTATCTACATAACAAAGTATGTAATGCTTTGTTATAGATAAACGCAGAGCACGTAGCTAAATTTTCAAAACAATGCACTGGTCTGCGCCCGTCAACCTGTCTCATAGTCAAGCCATTCGCAAGATATCTCAACCTCAACCGCCTGTATTGGTCCACTTCTGGACGCAGGCCTCCCCCTGATAAGTGCCTTATTGGCTTTTTTAAGCCAGCACCACACAGCGACACACCTGTCGCAAAGATATAATGTTTTTAAACAGCTCAAAATACAAATATCCATTTATTTTTGTTTTTTCTCTCCTTTTTGTTTTACGTTTGTATGAAAGAGCTCAAACCGATAAGTAGCGTTAATATTGTCAAAAAATCAACAGTAAGAAAGTGATTTTTAGCAAACATTGGTTCTTCGTGTGGCCGAAGTATACATATCAAGGCTCATGTACCTGGAATTTCAAAAGATTGCGACAGATCAAATTCAAACCGAGAACTGTTTTTTTTACAGAAATTCCGTGCATCGACAAGCTCCAGAAATCTCTTGTCATGGGAAGTACGAAGAACAAAGGCGACATTTTGTACCCCGGCGATGTTAAAATTAAAGTAGCTGAACCGAAGGGCTTGAATGCACTGCATTTCGAGGAGGTCATTTACAAAACACTGGTTTATGACAAGAAAGAAGATGAACCTTTGAACGAAGGCGATTTTTGCTAAAGATGCTCAAACAAAACTAACATTCGATGTAAGCTAGTGGGTAAGAAAATAACAAATTAATTTAATTCTTTTAAAGTGTCGAACAATCGTATATTTCATGACTGTTACTCGTAAACACACACGTGATAAAAGCATAATATTAAGTACATAGTAGATTAAGTACCTATTATAATGTGTAATCGAATTTATACCCTAAATATATCTATGTAAACGATGTAACATTAAATATGCATAATTTTGTTTCCTTTGTGTTAAGTTTAATCATCACTATCGTTAGCTATTACTAATAACTATATTTTTGTATTAAATGTGACAATATCACTGACTATTTTTGAGATTTATTTTTTATCTTGACCTCAAATCACAAATCAACACAAAATTCCATATATCTGCGCTCAAAGAAAGAATATATTCGTTTGACGTCAACACTCATTCATAAAGTTATTATTAAACTTTTATAAATTTTGTCGAGCCAAGTTTATTTTGGGACCAAATGTGATGATTATTCATGTTGTTTTTTGACAGAAATTATTGAATTATTGTGAAAAGCGTACAATGATATTTCTATTCTACGGTCTATCTAGCAGTTTCGTGGTTCACATACCTAGTAGAAGTTTTGAACATGAAACGAATTTCGAGGAAAATTACGGTAATCTCCTTCCAAAGCAGGGTTGGGTCTACTATCATCCAGCTCTCGGGGTGCTTTCGTAGTCCCTGACGTATATTGGCGTTTTATTTTTACGAGACGTGGTGAGGGACGCGGAGAGCTCGGCATGTGGTGTAATAGAGCACAAGTGGGTGAGTGTTGGCTCCGTGCCCGCGCGGCCGCCAGTCCCCGGAGCGCCGGCAGCACCGCCGCCTGCGCCGCGACCGACCGAACCTTAACCCCACTTATAAACCACAATAGGTACCAAACCCCGCCCGCCTCAGCGATAGCTGAAATACCTACTTTCACTCGGCTAGAAAGGAAGGAGCTGTGGATTTAGGTCGCCCGGTTCAGTGCTAGCAGCGGGATATTTTTATTGGCGCTCGTACGCGCCGAGAAACATTTATTATTAGGTACCTTAAAGTTCATTCCATAACCGTGTGCGTGGTTTCCATGTGAAGCTACTGGGCTGAGTGTTGGCATTTAGGTAACGTTGACATTTGTAAAGTGCATTTGTGAGGATGCATCACCTGTACCCTCTGGCGAAGGGTGACCCGCTGTGTCCGCTGGGCTTCCACCCGCAGGTTCGGTGGCCGACGCGGTGCAAGCGGTGCTTCCGTGATTACAAGGAGCACGGCGGCGCGAGGCGGAGAGAGGATGACTTCACGGCGTCCACACCGGCTCTTTCGACTAGCTCGCCAGCGTCACGGTCAGCATACTTCTGTCTATTTATCAGATGAGATAAGAGTAATATTCTTTAGGTACTCTTCGGTTTTTTCGAAGATTCAATACAGGACTAGCTCGCAGTGATGTAAACAGAAAGAGAATTTCCACCCAACCCATCAGTAGATTGGGCTGTGAATTATGATAGCTCGTCACAGTCAGCATGTATGTTTAACTAGTTTATGCCCGCGGCTTCGCACGCGTTGTTTCTATGGAAACGTTTAAATGTGATTTATATCCCATGGGAACTGATTTATGAGATAAAAAGTAGCCAATGTTTGATTCCAGGATTAGAATTACCTGTGTGCAAAATTTCAGCCCGATCCGTTTAGTAGTTTTGGCGTAAGAGGTAGCAAACATCCATCCATCCATCCATCCAAACTTTCGCATTTATAATAATAGTGTGAATAGTCTCGTCTTCAAGAAAGAAATAGTCTGCCCCAAAATCATTTGGTTTATAATATCCAGCCAACTCAGAAAATGAGCTTCAACGATTACGCAAATTAACTCTCCGTAATTTATCAGAATTCTATAAATGAAGAAACAAAAGTGTACAGTGGCACATATCCAAATCCCTAACGTTTTTGTGAATTGTTTGTATTATGGCCGGTTACTCTGATGTTTGACGCAATAGCCGCCTCCATAACGCGTATGTTTACGTAAATACAAACTGCACTACTTGTTTTACAAGATATGGCATTCTGATAAACTGGCAGTGACCAAACATTATTCTACAATAAGTTACATTTACCAACCAAATTAAAGGATATTCAGGATATAAAAACACATTGAGCAAAGTAGACAGTAGCTTAAGTTACCTATGTCGAATGAACCCACATTCGAGCTTGTATACCTAACTGGAGGCTGGCAGAAATGAAATAGCCCAGCAGTGGGTGGTTGTGATGAGGTTTAGACAAGGGTTTGAATTAAAACTGGCCACTGTTTTAGGAGTGACTAGAGAGACTATGGGCGGAAGTCCGAAAGTTTAGTCTAGCTTAGGACCATCAAAGCTTAGCAATGTAACTAGATGAAGAACCTAGGATTCAGGACTTTGTAAGGACACAATAATAGATAGGAATCTACCACGCTAAAGGATGGTGCTTCTGAACTGTCCTTGAATTTGAATTGAAAGCAACATTTGCTTACTTTATTGCAGTGCATTCTCTCATTGTGTTCTACAAACACTGTAATTAACTTGAGAACTGGGACCTTGATTCAAGCTCAAATCATAACAAACTAAATTGTGTACCTACCTAAGTCTTTGTTGCAACCGGATGTGTATACCTATTCACTTCCTGTTTCGTCGACAATAGTTAACTCATTGTATGCTTGGCTATAGTTTCAGTTCTGATTTTTCTTCTCTGCATTTGTCTAACTAAATGACAGCCATTTATCAGTTCGATCGTATATAGTAGTGTGTCTATGCTATACCGATCTTTCTCCTGTTATATTTTCAAAGATTTTGGTGCTGAGGGTAGGTATAGGTATAGATGCGCTGTAGGTACTCCCAAGGATCATACTCTTATGGTTCAACGACCCGAAGGCGAATTAGGTACGTTGACTTTGTCAGGATCATGGCAAAAGAAGGCTGTTTGTTCTGTGCCAGTTGTCAGCTTGTAGCTCATAATATTAGGATAAAACAATATTTAGTAACAATTCCGCGCAAAACCTCCTCCGACAAGATCCAACAAAATGTGATTCGCGTGTACCGCCCGCACTCCCACAAATTGCTCCCACTTGCAATCAGAAAAGGTGAACAACAGAATTGCGCAATACAAAATTGCCTAGTAAATTACCCTCTAACTCCAAGCACGAACACAACTTAATTTGCAAAAGAAAAGACCACACCAACCACACAATGAAAAACTCATCAAAAGTAAGTCGTCAACTAGTTTCGTCTCTCCACGAGACATCATCAGGACACCACAATACTCGGCTTGTTAAAGTCGAGTATTGTTGTGAGACTGAGACCGCCAAGCAACAACGACAGAATCCTGCCAGTGATGTTGCCTCTCTGAGCTCCCTGCGAAAAGTGCTTGTAGCTCGCGAAGCTCTCTTCCACGACGTCCTTTAATATATAGGTATATACAAAATTAAACACCACAGTTAATGGTTTTACTGCCATAACAAATTCATAAAAGTCGTGATGAATGGGGTAAACTCACTTAGGTACCCCTAGACTGGGTTCATATCCAACCAAAGGCGGTTACGCGCTGATGATATTAGAATCAACATAAATTTATCTTGATCTGCAAAATTGTAACAAATTTTGTTCACCCCAGGAATCGTGACGAGGA
The DNA here is from genome assembly GCA_949316285.1 of Eupithecia subumbrata. NCBI lineage: Eukaryota > Metazoa > Arthropoda > Insecta > Lepidoptera > Geometridae > Eupithecia > Eupithecia subumbrata. The sequence continues at coordinate 25,683,760 of OX438644.1, read as the reverse complement.
AAATGGCTCAGATAGTGGAAGAACGGGACGAATTTGGTCATCCAGCACAAACCTCAGTTCCCATGACACCCCCAAGAAAGACGCATTCTCCTCCGGTTGGTATACTTTAATCATGTAGAAATTTCGTATTCCTACCTAGGGACAAATATTCTCTCTCAGAATGTTATGTTGCCTTGTGGCTTAGAAATTGCACCACCAAATCTCTTGCCTCCAGATTCAATGAGGCATTTGTCAGAGGTGGCATATGTTCAGCAGTGGACCGCTATTAAGGCTGTTAATGTGATAGAGATGTAATAACAGTGGGTGGATGGATGAATATGATGATGAAAGAGATGATATAGCTTTGGGATGATATCGTTAGGTTTGGTCTAAAACATTTTTTTAAGCTGATGACCACAAGAAGTTACATATAAAGTCAAACTTTCTTATAATACCTACATTGTTTTCTAAGCCCTTATATGGCCCAGTGTGAGACAGATCGACCCCGACGTGAAGGTAAGGTTGTATTAAATGAAGTAGTGCAGGAACCGGTGCCATAAGTTGTAATTAATATGTCCAACTTTAAAGGTGAAGGCATTTTACCGTTTCGAGTCACTGGATAACAATCAACATTAAGCTTCGTTATGGATTGGCGGTGTTGTGAATTCGTGCAGTTTTTTTTTGTATCAAAATATAAATAATGTTTTTCTAAAAATTATCAATTGAAACAATTTGTTTTCGTCTGCTTATAAAGAGCGTTTTAAGAAAAATCAGTGATACTGTTAAATTTAACATGTCCTGTAGATATTATATCGGTAAGTCAAACCTAAGTTTTAACATTGGTAAAACCTGCCTAAGTTAAGAGACGCGCCGATCCACAGTTAATGTTACATATATCAATTAACATTAACCGTACATTCACATAAGACGCATGTTACGCTGACAATCTATAACTTCTTTACCTAACAGCGTTTAAACCGCTTATTATGAGGTCGTGGGTTCGAATCCCGGGTCAATAGTTGTTATTGGGGTTTTTCTAGCAAGGAAAATTCACAGTAGCAGTTCGGAGTCAGGAAGGCAGTACACACCCCCTTGACTCGGAAGTTGCTCGGAAAGCCGTTGGTCCTGCGCCTGACCGCTCCCCGGTCGTGTCGATTTATCGTCCCATCGGATTATGAGAGTGAGGCTATAGAGAGTGCACCTGTGTTTGCGTACTTGTGCACTATACCTAATAATGTCCTGCGCATCTGGCTAGTCTCCGATGAGACTGGCCGCCGTGGTCGAAATTCGGCTAGGACATTATTATTCTACCTCAATCTCAATAGTCTGTATTGATCCACTGCTGGGCGCAGGCCTACCCCTGATAAGCATTTTACATCCACGAGGGATGTTTTATTTAGTATTCGTTTGTCGGAACTTACGTTGACCTACATTATGTAGTGGCAGCCGAAGGTACCTACTCGACGTTTGTCAACACCGCAGCCACAACCCTCTAACGGCGACAAGCCCTTGGGAATCGCTTCATTGCTCACCATACCTACTCACAGTTTCTATAGCCCTTTAAAATAACGACGTTGACGTGTACACAATAGCCTTCTCTCCTTGCCGGCAATTCCCCAGAGTTCAGTAGAACGAGCTCGTCGTGGACGTCGACGCCGGACCTGGGGGCCAACGACAGCGACAACACGACCGCGGTCACCGTCAGCCTGAGACTGCCCAAGCGGAGGCTCACGGGGCCGCTACCCGCGCTGGATACGGGGCAGAATAATGTTGGTAAGCAACTACGCTCTGGACTAGAGAGTCTTTACGACCACGATACATTTAATCTCACGCCCACGATAAATTTAATCCCACGCCCACGATGACTTTGATCCCATGCCCACGATGACTTTGATCCCGGCCCGAGTTCAATTTGATCCCACAAATTATATTATATTCAATATAATTTTTAATTAAATATAATTTGTGGGATCAGATTAACGGAAAAATTAACGATCAAATTAATCCCACGCCAAATGTTAATACTAAGCTCAAGATTAGTTTAATCCCACGCCCACGGTTAAATTACTTCCATGCCCATGATTTATTTAATCCCACGCCCACGATCAATTTAATCCCACGACCACGATTAATTTAATCTCACGCCCAAGATTAATTTAATGCCACGTCCACGATCAAATTAATCTCACGCCTAGCTTTATTTAAATTCCACGCTCACGATTTATTGAATCCCACGCCTAATTTTAATCCACACCCACGATTTATTTAATCCCACGCCCACGATCAATTTAATCCCACTCCCACGATTTACTTAATCCCATGCGCACGATACATTTGATCCCACACCCACTAAATTAAAAGTATTGTCAATTATTATTATTACACATATTCGAATAATCCCGATTTCGATGCCCATATCCGAATAAACAAAATTTACCAATTATCCGAATAATTCGAATAATCTTGATTGCAATCTCTAACCCGTTGCTCGGAAGTGATTTTCTTGAGGTAGGTACTACAGGATATACCTAACCATCATATCTAATTCTAACGTGGGAGAACTGTGATCTCAACTAAACTCGCCCATAGGACTTAGGAATAATAATTGTCCCTCGGGCAATCAATCTCTAGCCAGCACAACATGTTTCTTTACTGATATGAGCACATTATTGACAGTCTGTATGTTCGCAGACTCAAGCACGGTAACGTTACGTCGGCCGTCGCCGTCTCCGCCGCCCGTGCCGGCCCCTGCGCCTGCGCCGATCACCATTAACAAGAACGACTCGCTAGCTGAACGAGTGCGGAAGGTAATACTTCCTGCAATATTCAATCATTTCATTGTTTTGAAAAAACTAAGCCAACTCGAATCACAAAATTTTACACTGTTTTTAAGTTTGAATAACATTCTTACTGACCTCGGGAGCATTCCCTGTACAATAGCGAAAGAATTTTCGAGATCCATCGAGAAGAATTATCCATAATAGACGGAGAAATCGACGAATACACATAAAAAATTATACATACATTCCTTACTCATTACCTCCTCCTTTTTAGGTTTTTGAAGATCGAAGATCGGTTTCAAAACCCTTATGGTCTCGCTTTGTCTGTCCTTTTTTCCCTCCTTAATAACTCAAAAATTACTGCAGCTACGAGTATCAACTTGAAATTTAAAATAATAATACATTTCAAAAATTTTTTTGAAATTTTTGTAGTTTCACACTTTTTAAAATATTTCGGAAGAAGTCGAAAAAATAGCCATTCTCTCCCCCAATATCTCCGAAGTTTGCCGAGCGATCCATTTAAAATGTATGAAGCGTTTGTAGATATGGATCTATATTTTACAGGAAAAATATAGAGAAGTCTGTAAAAAGAACACTTTGATAAATGGTCAAAAAGGAATAATTTTCAAAAGGGGGGCTACCCCGCCGAATGGGATATCAAATGAAAGGTATTGGTTTGGACATTTTAAACCAGTTTATCAAATTTCTGTAGCTCTCATACTTTTTGAAATATTTCGAAAATAGTCGAAAAATTTACCATTACCCACCTTAACCGAACCACCCATTTAACCGAAGCATGCAGAGAGATCCATCTGAAATGTAGGTTGGTACCTACTATTCTTAGGTATTCGTCGACGTGCGAAGTCTCTAACCGGTACTTTTGGTCCATATTTGTTGACAAACGTTCAAAACCCTCGGCGCGCGAGTTACACTCGCACTTGACGGATCTTGTTTCGAAATGCGGATACTCCGGACAGCCAAAAGAACCAACGTATCAATTCTCAACTTGGAAATTAAAACGAGGCTCTCTACTCTACCATTTGCTAACAGCTGCAGCATGTTCTCAGCTACTTTTACTAGGTCACATAGCTAGACGAAACCCAGACAACCTGATCAAAACTAGTTGTGGTGGGCAAATTGGCCGGGAAAAGACCATGAGGACGATGACCTAGCCGCTGGTCTGTCATAATGAAGGTGATCACGGGGCTCCCAGTGACTACTGCACTCAGACAAGCCGAAGAAAGGTGGTGTGGAAACGAAGATTTTCCAAAACAGGACCTTCAATAATGAATAATATATTATGATGAAGAAGACAAGTCAATAAAAACAGTGCGCAAGTTTCTTTATTGCAATTCATTCAGCAGTCAATAGGCAAATGATTATAGAACTAAACGATCTGCAAATATTCATTCCAAGGCAATATTAATGTGCAGAAATATTAGGTACCTACCTTACCCATTTGTTACACGAGCCGCAGAGTTAAACGTTATGAACTGGATTTAGATTTAGTTCACCTTGAATTGTCTCAAAAACTGTGAATTGAAATAAATGGGTCAGGTCAATAAGTGTCCGTTGAGCTCGTTCCTTCAAAACATAATAGAGTGCTGTGCTTATGCGGAAATTGACGCAAAGTTACCTTTAACATCATATAATAAGGTAAAAAAGAGTAGAATAATATCTCTATAAGTCTATAGCCACCAGATTCTTATGGTTCAATAGGATTTGGCTAGAAAAAGCGCGTAGGCATCAATAAATTTTATGGACGGTCCGAGAAGTCATGTGTGATACGTTGCATACGGACCCTAACTTATTTTTGATTAAATTTTATTTCAAATAAATGAACACCAAGTAAAATAATTGTGCTTAGATTTAGATATTATTATTTAGATATTAGAATAAATTTTGGAGTTATATTAAATTTAAGTTGGTCCGTATGAAACGTGTCGTTTCTTATTTTTCCAAATCTTTTTTTTTTTCTTTGTCCTAATATAATTGATGCAAAATTCACCATGGTCCGTACAGAATGTACTCGTATTGTACTGACCAACTTAAACATGTTATAACTACTATTTTACTATAGGTACAGCTTTTCTGCTTGTTGTACTAAATATTACATTTCCAGATAGTCGTTTAGTATTAAAAATAATCCAAATATATGCAAAATGCGCCGTGGTCCATACAGAACCACACGTTTCATACGGACCAGCTTAAATTTAATATAACTCCAAAATTACACTATGCACAATTATTTTACTTGGTGTACTAAATAGTACATTTATGTACATTTATTTGAAATAAAATGTAATCAAAAATAAGTAATGGTCCGTACGCAACGTATCACACGAAGTCATTAGTTAACTTATTGTAAAGAACACAACAATAAGAAATTACAGAAGAAAAAAGTATATTTTACTAGAAAAATATTTGCTTTGGCGTGCCTCGGTCCTAAATCCATCGGTTTACGACGTTTAATTTAAAATGTCGGAATGATAACAATGCCGGTTCAGACACTAGTCTCTGATTGTATCTGTTCGTCTATTCCTGACAGAAACTCCAACGCTCAAAATAAACATAAAAGGTCGCCATCGAAGTTACTGCTCGCCAGTGCAGTGCAGAGCATATAATTAATTGAGGAAATGACCTACTTATAGCTTTTCTCCTCCAAACGAATTGCGAAACCGTCAAGATGTTTGACTGTATAAATAGACCAATAGCTACTAAAAGGGAATCATCTCGACTCAGGAACGTTTCTGAACATTCGTATTTATTCAGTTACTTTCTTCACGTTTATGATAACCTGGTACAAGATAAATCTTGTGGTAGTAAATGACTCTAGAACAGCCCGATATTGGGGGTATAGTTTCGTCCTATCTCAATCTACCCCCAGCTGTAGGCCCAAGAATAGGGTGGGTCCGTATTGACAAGGTAGACGAATTTCAAATCTAAAGTTTTAGAAATACGATGTGATGATTGTAGCAAATTCTTTGCAACAGAGTGGGTTCCTTTGTATGTGATGCGAGGAATCAACATCGATCTGATTTTGTAACGAAAATGAGTCGTAAATCCGTTCGCATTCTCATTTCGCTGGGTATTTGGAAACGTATCAACTAATTTTAGCATCGTTTATTTGTCTTGCAAATTATCTCGATGTAGCGTAACGAACCTACCTAAAGCAACGTAATGCAATAAATAGGTACATACAATAACCCTACAAGTTATGTCGAATTGACTCTAGGGGATGAAAAAAAGCCTACCTACCTATTTTACTTTCCTTCATTAAGGTGTTTATTTGCATGGTGAATCGCGTTCCGTGGGCCGATTGGCCCACATGTGTCTGTACAAAATCACAAATAGCCACCACCTTAACTGGGCACTTTAGAGATTTTATTATGAAATGCTTCAAATGCTTTATACGTTTTGTGGCTTTAGAATATTTTTGTTTTTCAGATGCAATTAATAAAGTCCCAAAGCAGTAGTTTTGAGAAGGAACCCAGCATAGAAAAGGAAAGGGAACGCAGAAGTATATCTAGAAGCAAAGAAGAAGAAAAGACTGTTCGGTTAAAAGAAGAAAGAGATAGATCTGCTAAAGAGGACGTTAGCTTCTTGATGCAGGTAAATCGACATACACAAATCTATAAACAGTTTTTTTTTAATTGACGGTTCATCATTATTCTCTTCCCCCTGAGATGACGACTGATAGAAGCGAATATAAGAAAAAACCTGTTAACCTGTAACAGGTTTTTTCTTCCATTCGCTTTTATCAGTCGTCATCTCAGCACTCAGTCCTTTCTTCCTCATGTCATATTTCATACAGTCCATCCATCTTTTCTAAGGCCTACCTCTACTCCTATATCCATAGATAGATAGAAAATACTTTTATTGCACACTTAAAACTAAGAAACAATATAAAAAGAAATAATTATAACCTAAGTGACAATTGGCGGTCTTATCGCTCAAGAGCGATCTCTGCCAGACAACCTTGCATGGATAGGATCGATCCATCCTTTTGTTATCCCAATGATTAGGTTGTATCTAAAACCTTCATTATTCTGAGCATTGTTTTTACTTGTAGGAAACAGAATTAAGTCGGTATAATGGACACATTTTTTCGTGTCGGGGGACCACCGTTTCACGTTTGTAAGCTGTATGATGAAGAATAGACAATAGAGAATAGACAGAAAAAAACAAATATTCAGCCCTCTCAGTAAGGTTGTTCACCTATGGGTTTTACAGGTGAAAGAAAAAAACCGTAATTCCACAAACTCAAAGCCGCCAGCAAGAGGGGGTCCTTCCAGAGACAAAGAGGAATCAGACGATGACATCAGTACAGCGGGGACAGCCACTACTGAAGGCACGCTAGTGGATGCCAATGATAAGGAATACCAGGTAAATATAATTCACAAGTATTTCTAGCTGAGCGTCTACGAAGGATTACACAAATTCGATAAATAATTCGATAAACCCGAAGCCAAAAGCTAGAGGCCTTCCAAAGTCAAGGAGGAATCAGACGATGATGTTATAGTAAAGTAGAACGGAGGCAGTAAACACCGAAGGCACATTGGTAGATGTCAATGATGAAAACACATAACACTACTTACTCTAATCTTAAGCCTCACAGGGTCTTGTCACTACAATGGTTTCGGCAGAATATTAGCGGTTATCTACTCCTGAGTGGTTTATGGCATTTATGCTGAGCCGAGACCTTTTTTGCTGGTGTAAAACACTGCAAACTCTCTTTTTGATAAAAATTTTGTGTAGGTATTTTTCTCGTGAAAGTGAACTATGTTCATAAATACCAAGAAAACAATTTCATCTTCCAAGCAAACGAATAGCACCCACCTAAAAATGCTACAAGAAAACTTCACTCATTTGGACTGGCTCTTTTATTTCACATCTTATATCTAATTTAAAACCCCCAGGCTAAAGTCTAAATTTTAAGTATATCCAGTATTCACCAAATAGCTACAAATACCAACTATTTCACTTAGTTCAAGATTTATTTTCTTGTTCTTCTTAAAACAATATTAAAGAGATCACGTGGATTACCTTAAACGTAAAGTGCTAATCCGAACTGAACTTGCTCCAGATGCAAAGAAATGAGTTCTATTTATAGCAGCATACGGCTCACGTTGGCCTTGTTAACCTGCATTTTGTGAGAATGTTTTCGGGAATCTTTGTTTTACGACTCGACGTCAAATTAGTTTGATGAAGTGAATCATTGGGCGCCTGTAACGTTCGGTGTAAACAAAACCTTGGTTGAAAATGTTTTCTTAAATCGTTGAAAGCCACAAATTTCCACACCCAAAGTTTATCGTAAACAAAATAATTTTGAATATTTCACACTATACTCTATCCATCGAGCTTGTAGAATTTTCAATAACAAAGCCACTGACAGTTCAATCAGCTGATGCAGGGGTAAAAAACATTTTTAATAATGTGGTTGGCTCTTGCCTGCGGCTTCGTTTGCGTATTTAGGATATACATAATTTAGGTCTTATTTGATTTCTAACTGACGCAAAGAAAGAAATAATTATAAAACCTATGACATACCTAACTAAAATTGAACAAATTAGTACATAACCTACCAAGCTATACTCATATGGCGGCTATTTTGAGCTTTGATAGATGTCTCTGGGTAGTGATATTTAATGTGAATAATAGTTGGCATAAGTAAATAAGGTAGTCTTGTGAAATCAGTACTACTTTTTATTGTTACCTATCCTTAAAAAGGAAATACAAGGTAAAGGAGATGAAATAAGACTATAAATGCAAATTATAGGAATAATTTACTGTTGCATCATTAGTTAATTTAGTTATCATCATTTTATGTCTTTACTCTTCAGTATACATGTGTCAATTAAATGATTCTGGCTCAATAAAATTTATAATTTTTTTGAACCACTTTTCAAATACTTCTGCGTTCATTTCTTTGTGATAATCTCCATCACCACTTTTGCTTTCGAATATAAATTTTCCACCATTCCAAAATCCATCTTCGTTTCCTAGAAAAAAAATAAACAAATATTAAACTTTAAACAGTTGATTTGATGTTATTGACACAAGTTTTGATACATTTAACTGAAAGCTGCCTAATTGTCCGATTATCTATTGGTGAAAACCGACCTTATTGCATCACCACCCATAAAAATATCAATGATATTACAAGATGCAATAATAATACTCAATCTATACATATTCATACTTGACCATGGTGCTACTTCTTTGATATGTTGATGCTATTGTTTAAATAAATTATCCTGATTCATGAAAATACAACAGATAACATACCAATATGTACTATTATAGGCGTTTTCCTTTTCCAGAAGGCCCTTTGAGTCCTGTAGAAAGGCCTTCCAGGTGTGCCTGCCTTGTTGACTGTATTGTCATGTCTTGCCACACCTTCGTTTTCGTATGACCTACAAAAACAAGAAACATTGTTAACATAACATACAAAAGTTCAGTTCAGTTCAGTTTAACGACTACATGTTTGATATTTAATATAATTATTTACTAAAAAGGATAATAAACAAAGAGTAAATTACCTTCGTTTAACCATGTTTCATCTGTATAATATATCTTGCGCCCTTCTTCTCTCATTTTGGCAATTTTTAGCAAATAATTGCGCCTCCACCTTACTATTTAATGTTTTTCAATGAGACTGCTGTTACGTGATCTTTTCAGGTGTTTTATTTTTAGCTTTGCTAAAAGCTTTGCAAATGTACTCCTTTTGAAATTTGGTAGGTCATCATCTTCGTTAACCGAATTTAACACTTTGTTTAGTGTGGGGATTTCATTTCTGAAGAAGAATTCATGCACTTTTCTTCGTATGGCACTTAGTTCAAAGTCCAAGAGTTTGTCAGTTTTGGCTACTCTTGGAGGTAGAGGTGCTGGTGACTGATCGCGATGCTCAGTAGAATAGCCTTTCAGGACTTTCCACACCGTACTGACGCCAACTCCAGCGGTATCGGCAGTCCTTTTCACCATCTCCTGCTTATAGGGAAATTGGTCTCGAGGCCAAGTTTCTTCCACCAGTTTATAAATATTAATAATCGTGAGCTTCTCTGCAGAACTGAGAGGCGTTTTCTTTTGACGCTTCTTCTTGGGCGAAGCAAAGAGCTTCAACGAACTCGGGCCAGGTTCATTGCTCATTGTATCAAAACAACAAACGTAACAAACAACAAAAACTCAACAGTAACACTCAACAATAACAAAAACTCAAGAAACAACGATAAACTCAACGAAAACAACGTAACGTAAGCAGAGAGCACAAAAGGAGAGAATTACTTGAACTAACCACAAAAAAGCAAGAAAGTCAAGTGAGGAAATACAATGGCGATCGTGGGTAGTGTTACCCACTCTGTCAAAAAAACGGGGAAAATAAAGTTATGTTATCATTCGTTCATTCATTCAAATTTTAGTGTAATAATTCTGTAGATTTGTAAGTATTAGCACAGCCAACTTATGCATACAGTTGTTCGACGAAGGCATTTAGACAGGGCAATCGTGCGGGGGGCAAGGGGCGAGGCATTTGAAAAATCACCAAAAATAATGTTTTATTTATGATGATGTTTCCTTATAATAAATAATTAAAAGTTTAACACTAGCATTGTGCTAGCATGGTGACAACTCTGGCCTGATTACCTGGTCGCGTCACTTGTCGGCAGGTTCCGCGATATCATAGGCCTACTGTATATTATTATTTTTACTGTGGCATTAGTATCTAGGTAAAGTATATGACACAGTGGTGCCCAAGCAGGGTGCAGTGACAGCAGTGGCTACATTATTATCCGCATACTTTTACACACATAATTTTACGTACGTAGATTTACATATTTTTGTAATTTTACACTGGTTTTGCTGAAAATTCTCAAGTCTCACCCTTCGGTCTTGAAGAAAGCATTGTTCAAATCATTGTTAAATAAAAAAAAACATAATCCAAGAAATAATCTTGTAAATGTAAAAATGAAACGATTTTTACTGGTAGAGTTCAATTCATAAATCAATAGTGTGGAAGATTTAGATTAGCTAGATTATTATTTCTCAATGAGGTTCCATTGGAAGGAAGGCGTTTCAGGCCCAGGCCCATTAGTAAATAGACGTTCTTAATTTTATGTCTTTACATTGACCATATTTTCTAAGCATCATTGATTTCTTAGATTCTTCCTGGGTCTATGATAATATTTAGATTTTTTTGTTTAGCCATTTTAAGGATTTCAATTATATTTATATATAATTTTATTTTATATTTAATAATAAAAAACTAAAAGTACTTCATATATTTTCTCTCATTGCAACAATTTACTGAAGAACAATTTACTCAGGATACAGATTAAAAATAAAATTGAAAAAAAATGCAGTAAACAAGGTTAAAAGACCATCACAGGTTGTAGACGATCTCGATTTTTTTTTATATTTACCTTTTCTTTACAAATAGGTCACTTAGATTTTTTTAAATTTCTTGTGATAAATACCCTGACTTGGCCTGTCACTTGTTTCCGTCTTGACGTGGAGTTTTGGGACATCGTGTTTACAAGCCACGATGCTTTAAACTGCACGACTATCTATCGTCACTAAAAAAAATGGGAACACACCCTAAAGCGCCCTAAAACTACACTCAATAGGGTAGCTAAGACCAGCTGGCAGCACTCGCTCAGTGTTGAGTTTACGTTCCATTCGTTCTTCAATAATCCGGCTAAAAATAAAATACTGCTCTGTATAGGAAATAAGTATGGTCATAGTGCTATCCTAAATTGGGAAGCATAGTTCAAAAGATACCAATTGTTTGCATCCCATGACGTCAAAACTAAGATTCGTTAGGGTTGGCACTTTAACAAAAGATAAAAATATCTGGTCATTTGAATCTTCGTTTTTGACCAAATAATGACGATTTGTAAATTGCTACAACTAGATATTGCATAGATATGAAGTAAAGATTGAAAAAAGTAACAAATCTAACGGAATCTATGGGTGAAATCATTGGAATTACGTTAGGCCTGTGTCATTTCATGGTGATAACCCTAAAAATCAGCTGATTACGTTTGTTTACGAAAAATCTACAAGCTCGATGGATAAAGTATACATTGGAAACCTACTTGAGTAATCTCATAATAATCCAGCTGTCTTACAATAACACGGCCTGCCTGCTGAAAGGTAAACTTTTAAAAGCTTGCGCGATTGTCTTTTGCTTTTTCACACAGTTGACCACGCTGACTACGAATACGACTACGACGACGACGTTAAATTTTCACCTCTATCTTATCACTAGCTTCTGCCCGTGGATTCGCATGCGCGTTTTCTGAATAAAATTAGCCTATGTCCTTCCCCTGGAAGTTCTTCCCCTTTTTGATGGTAAATAGACCTTCGTTTGACCAAAATCTCACCTGATGGTGACGATGTCGTGGAAGATGTGTCACGGATGTCTACCCACTACCATCTATCTCTTAGATTGCATTAAGATTCGTTCAGCCATTTAGGCGAGGAAGGGTAACAGAGAGACAGAAAAAATTACCATCAGATTTATAATATTAGCAAGGTAGTATAGTACCTACGTCTTACCTTTAGTTCGTATCGTTCAAATAAATATTCAAATTCTCCTTTCCACTATAAAACAAATTATTATATATTTTTTTCTAGGAGCAAATAGAAAGTCTGAAAACAGAAGTAGAAACACTAAAACGTAGATGCGAGAGAGTAGAGAAAGAGAAAAGCGACATTCTCCTCCGTCGACTGGCGAACATTGATACAGCAAACAAATACACGTCCGGAAGATCGTCTGAGGTGCTCAAGCTGCAGCAGAAGGTCAATGAACTGACGTCGCAGAATGAGGATCTGAGAGATGAGAAGAAGCATTTGTCGCTGAAAGTCAGAGAAGTTGAATCTGAGTTGGAGGTAAGGATTTTTATATGACAACGCTTTGAATTGGTAACTTCTAGTCAAAGCTATAGTAGATAGATACATTTTTGAAAGCATGGTTGCGATTGACTTTTAATTTTTTCATACTATTGTATGAAAAAAATAAAAGCGATTTGTGACGTCAGGGTCGAATATTATCCACGCTGACGTCACAAATCCAGGTCTCCAGTTTACGAAAAATAAAAGGTCATCGCGCCAGCTTTTAAAAATTCATCTATACTCGATACAAGATGTCCACCCGCTAATTCTAATATCTGGGAGGAACAGACATCTTTTTCTTTCATAATTTAGAAGTTTTTTACCCTAAAATATCATATAAAGAAATCAGAAAAGCATCATCTGATTTGTGTAGTTTACTTACTTTAAGCGGTCGAAAAATTCAAACTTAAGTATTTATGTTTATATTTTCAAGCGTTAATTCTTCGACGAGGTAAAGACGCCTATTGTTAGAGCTCATGGACATCCGGGTTGAGTCCTGTCCTTTTATAGTCGTAGAATAAGATTGTGACATAACTTCGTCTTCCTTTTAAATGAAAATTCCTTGAAATATGTACAATTTCAGTCTCGGCCATCAGTAGAAGCGCAGACGCGGCAAATCGAGCAGTTAAGAACAAAGTTGCTCGCAGCCGAAACTCTGTGCGAGGAGCTGATGGACGAGAACGAAGACATGAAGAAGGAACTGCGCGATCTGGAGGAGGAGATTGAAGAGATGCAGGACAACTTCAGGTATTTTAGGCCTTATGTTGGGGACGGTAGAGTTTAGTTTCCATTAACGCTGGTGTACAAGCAGTAAGAACAAAGTTGCTCGCGGCCGAAACATGTGCGAGGAGCTGATGGACGAGAACGAAGACATGAAGAAGGAACTGCGCGATTTGGAGGAGGAGATTGAAGAGATGCAGGACAACTTCAGGTATTTTACACCTTATGTTGGGGACGGTAGAGTTTAGTTTCCATTAAAGCTGGTGAACGAGTAGTAAGAACAAAGTTGCTCGCGGCCGAAACATGTGCGAGGAGCTGATGGACGAGAACGAAGACATGACGAAGGAACTGCGCGATTTGGAGGAGGAGATCGAAGAGATGCAGGATAACTTCAGGTGGTCTTTATACGCGCAACTTTAGATAGTAAGTTTCATTTCTAAGTAGGTATGCCGGTTGACACTCATTCATTCTTATTAAAGGTAGAATGAATCAAAAAGGGGTTATTTGGTTGTCCAAATTACTCCGATTGTGATGTTGTTGTAGAAGGCTACAACAACATCAGTGCCTGTAGGATAGGCACTTTTGACCATTTCTCTCGGATTCGGAATCGTGATTTATTGAAATTGCCTTCCTGTCTACTGGTTTTGATTTTCTGGTTTGATTTCCTTGCAGAGAGGACCAAGCGGACGAGTACACGTCACTTCGGAGGGAACTGGAACAAACTATCAAGAACTGTAGAGTTTTATCGTTTAAGCTGAAAAAGACTGAGAGAAGGAACGAACAGTTGGAATCGGAAAGGGCTGATCAAGAAAAGAAACTGTTAGAGGTATGTTTATCAACAAAATATGTACTGAATTGAAAGAAAAATAAAGTATAACACCTATTCTTATATGTCTGAAAACCAGCGCCGCTACTAGCTTCGGCTTGTAGCGGCAAAATGCTGAGACAGGGACCTTTTTGGCCCGTATATAACACTTTCTAATATGTATCTGTTTTCTTCTTTCTGTTTTTCTTTTCTATAAAATACTGTGTTCTTTGTAAGTATATATGATTGTAATGTGTTGTGTTATGTATTGTCCAAATAAATGTATTTTCTTTCTTTTCTTTCTTTCTTATTCTGAAACTTGTGATTTGCCATCCTGTAGCAACTGAGCGAAACTCTTGCCTGGAAATATTCTCTTGCACACCTCTTTTGGAAATTTTATAGCATTGATAACATCCTATAGTATACGTAATACTTTATTTCCCCTCACAGATAGTCGGCGGTCAAGACGGCATGCAACGTGAGAAGCGCATCAAAGAGTTAGAACAAGAGGTGGCTCGCTACACCGAGGTGTCTGTCCGACTGCAGAAGGACTTGGCTGATGCTAACTCCAAGCTGGCTAACGCCTCGGGAGGACCGCCTGCTAACTTAAACAAGATACATAATATAAGTGATGGGGTAAGAATCTTATATTTAACAAGAGGTGGCTCGCTACACCGAGGTGTTTGTCCCACTGCAGTAGGACTTGGCTGATGCTAACTCCAAGCTGGCTAACGCCTCGGAAGGACCGCCTGCTAACTTAAACAAGATACATAATATAAGTGATGGGGTAAGAATCTTATATTTAACAAGAAGTGGCTCGCTATACCGAGGTGTCTGTCCCACTGCAGTAGGACTTGGCTGACGTTAACTCCAAGCTGGCTTGAAACTTGCTTAAGACTATTTATACACTAGCAGTCTAACAATTATGCCTTTGCTCGCCTCCTACAGACACGAAATCATAATGCACAAATGAATAAAGACCCTTGTTTATCTTCCAGCAAAAGGTATCCCGTTCATCCCTAACCCGCGGCGGCAGTCAAGAAGACCCAGCGCAGTTGTTACGGGATCTACAAGACTCTTTGGAACGCGAGGCGGACTTGCGTGAACAACTAAGGAATGCGGAAGAGGAGGTGAGGCTTGCTTAGCTGTTTTAGACCTTATTGTTGTTACTATAGAGCTGTGGTATTCCAGAATATAATTAATAATCGTGGTTTGTGAGAAGCAAATGTAGACCTACCTACTTGCGGATAAACCTGCTATTGGGCTATTTTCTATAAACAGCATTAAGCTACCTAATTGCCTTACTTCAGAATCAAGACCTCATGATACCTATTTTACTCTCGCTTAAATACATCTTCAACTTCCTAAATATCAATAAATTACACCTTAACATCTTCAAAGATTAACGACCCAACTATATAATTCCCACGACGTAATCGAGTCGTACACACGTAACTCAGCCCATTAAATCATATTAATAGAGTTATAAATCTGTTTAACCGACGAGTTGATACAGAATTGCATTTCGGTACACGATCCTCGTATCTGATAGAAAACAAAGAGTTCAGAAGTAGAAAGCCAACTGGCGTTCTGCCAAAACATGGATGACTCAACACTACGACACAAAATAACTACACACGTGAATGTTTCCACGATAAATGTATGGTGATGTTGTCTTGTCTGCACAACAGGCTAGTCGGTACCGCCGACGCGACGGGAGACTCAGGCCTTTGCTCGTCTCCCATCCGCCTCAACCAGACCTTATCGCATCGCAAAATGTTAGCAATGCCCTCGAGAATATAGAACCGAACACAATCCAACGAATGCTTGAGATGCAAGTGACTTTAGAAAGGAGCCTATCAATAGGCACGAATCACATCTCTATAGGGGTGAGCCAAGTCGCTCAATCACCACAGGATCTTATAGACGCCTACTCGCAAGGCAGCCAAACCGATACAGTGTTGGTTCATGACGTAGCCACTGATACTCAGAAAATTACGCTAGATTCTAGCGTGCAGTGCATGACTGATAACTCGGAAATGTACGCCCAGACAGAAGCACCGTTTATGAAAAACAAAAACGCTCAGACTGACTTTATCGGTGTCAACGGCGTAGCGCAGACTGATAAGACGAAAACAAGAAATGCGTGTCAGCAAACACCAGCGAAATGCAAAAGTGATAAAGGGTTGCAAGTCTCCAAAAAGAGCTTTGACAGTGTTGATGTTAGCACTGAAACTGTTGTTATAACAAGTGACAAAGCGGTTGGCACGGATGCTGTTTCCAAAGATACTGAGACTGAATCGTCCAATGATAGAAAGTCAAGAGCAAAAGAGAAATCCGATAGTCCACCTTTATCTTCTGAGAAGGAAACAGAACCACCTCACTACTCATTCCCCATGGTCTCAATCTATAACCCACTTGCAGTAATGTTACCGAACATAGGTACTTATGAAGATGACTTTTATGTGTTGGTTTCGTTTATTGTGTACATAACTTCCCGTGATGTTCTTGTTCTTGGTTAGAATAATATTGATAATACATCTAACGAATTTCCAGGCAAATAACTTGCGTAAAACAGCATCTCGGGTCGAGGAGGACAATGAGTCCATGCTTCTACAGCTGAAGAAAATGGCTACCAAGGCCAAAAGTATGTCAAATATTATAAAGAATCTGCTGTGTTTGCCTGATGTAATACTCATTTTGTACGCTATACCATACTATCCCAATAAAACTGCATAAATATCCTTCATTCTCTCAGCTTTTTAACTTAAAATTCATTGTGAAACCTCGACTAACACGCTTCTGTAAATACTCTGAACTTAAAAGGCGAATCGACGGTAGCCATTTTCTCCAGTTCGGTTAAAACCACACAAATTCAAACCTCTTCGGACAGAAACGTAACAAATTGAATGATTCCACTAATTTACTTTTGCATTAACTACTGCATCTTCTATTATCTTGTTTATTTAAATTGAGCATCAATACCAATTCAATAAAGTGAAATTACTTCAGGTCGAAAACTTTCGCCGACGCCGCCAGCTAAAAAGCTTTCAATTGAGTCAGTCAATAACAAAGATGAAAAGTCAGAAGAGGAAGATCCAGCCGAATTGCGTCTACTTCTCGAGCTCAATGAACAGGTAAGCTTTCGTAGCAACAACCTAAGATATCTTTGGAATTACATCCTAACTAATAGAGCCTTAGCCACCAAACGATTATTGCGCGTTAAGCAAATTAAGATATTCCCCGCGATGGTCATGATGTAAAAACAGATAAAAGCCAATGAGGCGCTTATCAGGGGCAGGCTTGCGTCCAGCAGTGGACAAATATATGTTGAGGTGAGGTGAGGTCATGATGTGAAGACACTCTCAGAGAGTTTTTAAAAAGTCGCCCATTGAATGATTTTAAACAGGTTTATTAAGGCTATGCCTGAATTCATAATGTCACACAGCCTTGCTTTACCAAAAAAATCTCGCAAAAGTTTTCGCACGAACTCTAGTAAGTTCGTACGAAAACAGGACCAATAAGGATTGGTCCTATTTGACACTTTAAGGAATATCCCTAACCACTGGCTACTTAAACATCATTTAACGAAATTCTGTATAACTTTGAAGGAAGCAGCAGTCCTACGACGAAAGGTAGAAAGCCTAGAATCAGACAAAGACTCGCTGCAGAAACAAGTGAAGGAGCTGAATGAGAAAGTCACGTCTGCTGCCAATAAGACCAATGCGAACGCGATCGCTACTAGGCGGAATACCACAACGACGAAGGGGAACAACTTGGCTGACGAGAAAATAAAGGTCGGTCTAAGTTTTGATATATTAAACTACATTAACGGGATATATACCATAATGTGAGTTTTGAGCTTTCCAATATTTAGGCGCATGAAACTGTACCGAAATATTGGAAAGCTCAAAACTCAAATCACGGTAAATATCCCGTTCTAAATGACTTTAGTGTTAATAACCATGATGGATTTAAAAGTCTAGTAATTTTTAAATCTGTGAGACATGCTGATTTCACGGGAAAGAGTAAGCTGATGCTTGAGAAAAAGTGTCAGATTATGAACCTGACACAATTTTGTCATTAGTCGCTTTGTAGGCATATAAAGTAAAACAAAAAAATTATTAAATTTTTACCAACGTGACGGTGGGCCTTAGTATTAAAAGCTACTTTCGTATTTTCCAAAGGTGTTGGAAGATGAAATAGATGAGCTCAGAAAGAAACTAATTGAAAAAGAAAGAGACTGCGAAAGACTCCATGCCGAACTAAGCCTAGCCCAGAAGAAACCTAAAGGACTGATCAAGAGCAAGTAAGTCTCATACGTATTTAAGAACCAATTTACTTCCACTCCCCATAGTTAAAAGTCTGGTAACGCTGCTAAATTCCGGTAAAGGTATCAAAGTCCGGTAACCCTGTAGTGACACAGTTTAGCATAAAGTACGCGGCGCAAACGCGTTTCGGTTATTCGGCATTTTTACTGGCTAAGCCGATCGCCACCAGTCACTCCACAAACCTCAGCCTAGAACAGACATATCCTAATTAAGGATTATAGATTAACGTAAATGTAATTCCATGTACGCGTGTTAACAGTGTAATTAATAGACTCAGTATAGTGAATAAAAAAAAACTTTTTTATTCCAACCGTGGGTACAATAAAAAAAAAGATAAAAAGCCTAAAGATAAACATTTAATATAAAACACAAAAGTCAAAGACTGGTAACGCTGTTGCAAAGTCAGGTAACGCTGTCATGGCCCTCTGCGGTCAACATCATAATAGTCCTTTCGAGAAAAAAACTACCCATAGTTACTTTAAATTACCTTACTGATTTACTTATTACTCGTTATCTAATTTTAAACTATTTACTCAGATCGTTAGACGCAGGAGAGCTTCCAAATGTAGATTTGAAACGGCAACTGCAAGTGATTGAACAAGAGGCGAGTGTGTTGAGGTCCAAAACACAAAGTCTGGAGGCAGATAATGAGAAACTACAAGCCGAAAACAAGAAATTGCAGGTATTTTCAGTCAACACTTGTATTTCTTATCTTATCAGTCTGCACCATTATCCTTTCAAATTCAAGACAATTAATGTTTTTATTTGAAAAGTAAGGACTTGAAATTTACATCCGTAATGTCTCTTATATTATTTTTAGCTGCTAAAGAACGCCAAATCGCTTCGAACAGAGAAGTCACTAGAACTCACTACCAAAAAGAATGAAGCTATGGAGACTGAGTTGAAGGCAGCGAACAAAAAAATAAAAGAACTTGAAAATAATATAGACAAAGAAGACAAGGCAGAAAAGAAAGTACGGTTTGGTGGAGATATCAAGAAAGATTCTGAGGCGTTGAAGACGAAACAGGATGAGCTTGAGAAATTGAAACTTAATTACGCTAAGGTATCTTAGGCTGAGAATGCTTTTGATAATGTTTATTTATATATGAGGAAATGCTAACAAAACCCACAATAAAACGTTAAGGCGAGGTTATCCAAGAACTTTAGGCATTTCGCGCTACCTCAGCCCCCCCCATGTTTAGCGCGCGACGTATTCATTTACGCTCCCGACAGGCCTTGCGCTACGCGCCGCGCGCGGACCAAGCGTGACCGCGTAAGATATCTTAGTGCCACAGTATAGCAAATCCAGCAGTAGGTACAGGTACGTACATATGTTATGTACTTACTAACTGCTGTTACCTAGGTAGGTAATATTAATAACAATTTTACCAATATTTTTATTACTTTTATGTCTAGATCTAGGTACAGTCACAATGCTAGGTCATTAAAATATAAAATTAGTCCAGTCACTTTTCGATTCGGCAACTAGAACATTGAGGTAAAATATACAACTTGTACAAGTAACATTTATATTTATTTTGAAGAACAACACTTTTTTACTTAGTACTTCTGCCTACTTTAATTATTTTTCTAATCTTATTTATATACAATTAAAAAAAAGATTTCATGTCTGATAAGATAATATACAATTTACATACAATTTCATGAATTTTAGTGCATCTATGGGTATTAAAATTCATGAAATTGTAGCCGCCTAGATTTGCATAGACCGAACTGGATACGAGGTTGGTTTGGACTTTGAATTTGACCCATGTGTTTACATGGCCCTGGCTGCATAGGTATGTCAATATTTTCGTTATTTTCTTTTAAAACTATGTCGTTTGGCAGCGGCTTTCTCCCAAATTTCATAAACAACGTCTTGTAAACATGAGTAATATTTTTGGGAAAAACAGGCACATTCTTAGCAGAAAGTATTTCTTCGAATTGTGCAAATCCAATGCCAGCAGCTATGATTCCAGTGATTGCAGCAACATTTGCATCGACGTACTCTCGCAATCCTGTCCGTTTTTCTCCAATTCAATTGAAATGTCCTACTTTGCAATCAAATAAATTCATTATGTTGCGCTTTTTTTGAAGTTGTGACATAAGGTAATTTATATATACGATTCGCCGTCCACTTGTAGATTTATATTCATTTCCTTTGTTGTGTTGTTCAGAGTTGTGAATTTTCAGAGAATAGTTGTCGATTTCCTCCATCCTAAGAAAAAGTGTTTTTTTACAATTGAAAAGAAAACATTTACGTAGGTAGGTACCTACTCAGTGTCCTCGTAATCTGGGCGTTTTGTCGCCGCGATAGCTCGACGACTAGAAGCTGCGGCCGAAAATATTCGTACAAGTCGTTCATTTTGTTCAATGCTCCGCACACTTGACGTTCGGGTCGGGAGTCGGGTGCAGACTCCCTTTCACACCAGTGTGATACAGAAGCATTTTTTTCCTCACTGTCACAACAGTGTGACACAGAAGCAAAAACCATATACGGTGTGACACAATGGAAAATTATGACGGGGCGGGAAATAGTAATCGCTTCCGTGTAACACTGGTGTGACTATGACATAAAAAATAGTTCTGTGTCAAACTGGTGTGACAGAAGAGTCCGCAATCGCAAAGTCGAATAGCGAGTAGACGCGGCCACAAAATGCCCATTTGTGTAGTGTAGTAGTGTGCGAACACTACTACACTAAAATATATAAATAATAATATAAATAATATATAATATAAATAGTAAAATATTCGTCGCTTAGATATATGTATGTACATTGTAGGTAGGTAGATATTTAGGTAGGTAGGTGTAGGTAGGTGTAGATAGGTATAGATATGTAGGTACCAGCTTAGGTAGGTTTTGTAAAAGTTATTGAAAATTGGAATAGGACAATGTCTGTCGGGTCAGCTAGTTAGTGTATCGAATAAAATACTTACGTGGAGCTATAGATAGAAGAATCAGTTGTTTAGGCCTGAGCAACACCAGTGGCTTTGTTTCTTCTCATTGAAGCACTGTTTGCAGTGCTTCAATGAGTGAATGAATGTTTCTTACAAAGCCGTAAAACGTAGAATGTCTACCTTTTATTTTGATAAAAGGTAGACATTCTACGTTTAGACTTCGCATCGTTGTTATAGAGTGTGTAGGAAACAAATGACTTTGATATATGCACTGAAGCTATTTGAAATACGTAGTACCTAAGTCATTTATTTACACTTACACACTATAGGTATTCTATAATAATAACTAATTTTTATAAGTCATTTTAGTAATAGTTGATAAGTGTTAGGTTACTTGATGACTGATAATAAAATACAATAGATACATATTTTTTAGTATACATAGAAACTACCCAGAACACTCGGAACAAATATTTGCAGATCGTATAAACATTTGTTCCGAGGCGGGAATCGAACCCGCAACCTCCTGCGTCGCAGGCGGACCTTACCTCGCCGCGCCATATCTGTTGCCAAAAATAATTACAAATTCTATTTGTTGTTTGTTACAAATCACTTACCTTACCTACCTACTATATTTTTTTATACTGTGGGATTGTAGGTAGGGAACAATTGTTTGGAACTTAGCGGCATTGTAGAAAATCATTTATACGCATATCGTAAATAAATATTATACCTACCTTCATTCATTACATAGGTGCATGGACCGAACTGGATACCTACATAATTATGTGAGTGACAAAGAAACTATTTCTTTGTGTAAGTACCTAATTAGGTACCTATCTACAAAATATAACTTTTATTACTTTGGTACCTACATACCAACAATCTGATAAAATACATAGGTAACGAGAAGTATCTACTTAGCATTTTACGAGTTACAATTTTCTATGTTGTGTCTTAGGTTTCAATTTTCTACTATTCTTGTTGTTACCCATAATTTTTATCTGCACTGCATCAATTTGAAACGCGGGGGGAATTTTTGGGAGACAAACGGCGTGCGTCCAACCTCGAAGACGTCTCGGCGGGCACTGACCGCCCGGCGCGAGCGCCTGAACGGGTAGATTTTGATAGTTTTCTTCCACAGAGATTAATAATAACTAATTTATAAAAATTTTTTTTACAATTCCCTAGTAAATCTTATGCCCTATCTTTTGATACAACTTAGACATGATTTCAAGAAGAAACCTCGTAGTAACAACCGTTTGAAAATCAATTTAGTGTCATCTTTGTGATTTTTTTTTATCGAGAAAATTTTTATTATTCATGTTTCTATCTTTACAAAGCGCTAGTGTATATGTTCAACTTTAATAAAATATTTTCTTTTCGTGGTACTTTTACATTTCAGTAGAGATACAGTTGTTTAAAAAACCTAAAAGTTCGTCCGCACTCAAACTACCCCGCCTTAACAATGTTAATGTTCCGTTTACGCGCAAACCACTCAATTTATTTCAGACTTTTAAAACTAATTGGTATTTCTTTCAGCTTGAAAAAGAAAATGCTAAACTTCAAGCAACATTAAAAGCATTGAAGGATGATGCGATTAAATCCTTCAAACCAAGAACGCCCAAAAGACCAACGGATTTGACAACCAAATTACAAATGAAGAAAATGGTCGAAGATCTTGAAAACGAAATTGGTAATAAAGCTTACCGAAGCTCGAAGTAGATATATTTCTAGAAAAAATCGAATTCTTGACGTATTCGTGTTTCAGGTGAAATGTACGTAGTAATGAAGAATGCCGGCATAACGGAAAACGAGATCAACAACAAAGTACAAATGGAAAAAGACATAGAAGACATAAGAAAGAAACTATCTAGAACCGACTCGGAATTCACCAACGAGAAATATAAGCTACAGACAGAAATATCTAAACTAAAAGATCTCAATACAAAACTAGAGTCAGATAAAAGTGCATTTTCAAGTAAAGTTAAATCTTTGGAAACTAATTTCTCTGATGTCACTGGACAATGTAACACATTGAAGAATGAGAAAAAAAACTTGGAAGCTCAGATAAATAAACTAAACTCTGATATTAGTAAGTATTTGCTAGATACGCTTTATTTCTAGAGACTTTCTCTAGCTATCTATATTTGTAAAATAACTATAGTGACTAGGTAAATCTATTTAATAAAAATAATGGTTATTTTAGAAAACGCTACGTCACTCCAAACAACTATGTCAGATTGCATGAAAAAAATAGAAGAACTGAAAAAAGAAATGGATGCGAAGGATAAAGAAGTAGACAAACTAAAGAAACAAGTGGAGAATATAAGCAAATTGGAACAGGACAAGAGCAAATTGTTGAAAGAAGTAGGTACACTGACTATTGGTACTCTTAGGTGTGAAATAAAATTTAAAAGCAACCGACTTAAGAAAAATTTATCTGTTTTATAGGTCGGAGATAAAGCTAAGAAGATCGGTGAATTAGAAAAGAAACTAAAAGATTCAGAAGACAAAGTAAAGAGAACAGAAAAACTGCTTTCCAATAAGAAAGATCGCGTAACAAAATTAGAAAAAGAGGTAAGCTTAATTTATTTCTTGGTAACAACATCTCAAAGATTACATAACTATCTATCTGGAATCAATAAACTATTATTAGGGTTAACAATTCTATAAACTTACATTTCCGTGCATTTATTTATATTAGCTATCAGAAGAAAAGGTACAAACCGAAAACCTCTCGAGCAGCCATAGGCGTCTTTCAGTTGAGCTCACTGGCGAAAAAGACGGCTTACAAACGAAACTTAACAACGCCGAAACTAAGTTATTGAATTTAGAAATGGACCTAAAAGAAATGAAGGCTGATTATGATGATCAAATCAACAATTTGGAGTCAGATTTGGCTGCCAAATGCACTCATATCAAGCAACTGGTACTTGCGCACTTTTCAAGTGTGGTTTACCCTGTTGGCATGGCATATATACCCCCTTTAGAGCAGACATTGAACTATGGTATCCAATACCGATGCTATAAGGCTTTTGAGAGATGAAACTTACCTGAATGTGCTTTTTTCGTAGGCCACAGATACTTTTTGAAATACCCAATTCCTCAATGCACGAGAAAATATAGTACTGCAAAACCTGCATCCATTTCTTTCAAATAGCGGGACTGTTATGTTCCCAATACCCAAACAAAGTACATCAAACAATCCAAAGCCAAATAAACAATTGACATTATATTTTGTAGGAGGAAGCGTTACGAGACACATCTAATCAGAAATACGACGAAGCGGTATCCTCAGTAGAACTATCACAGATGCAAGATAAACTAGACAGAACAAGCAAGGACCTTCAAGAGAAACAAGACGAGTTAGAAACAGCCAAGCGTGAACTTGAAAAGACTGAGAAAGAGCTAACGTCGTTGAAGTCTGAAACTGCACAGCTGAAATCTGATATTGCTAAGCTGGAGAACGAGAAGAGAGAGCAAGAGAATAAGTTGCAAGCTGAGAAGAAGGAATCTAGTTATTGGGAGAGCAAAGCTTCGGAGTTTGAGACGGATCTTCAGGTGAGGTTATAAAAATAAGCTGCTTCATCGCTTATCCTTTCAGCGGCTTTCATAATTTTCTCATTTTTATCTGGCGGGACGATGTAAAATAGGCAGGCATCAGGAAATCTGACTTTAAAGCTTAACACTTCCATGGCCCAAGACGCAGATGTCCTCCTCCAGCCCTGTGTAGCGGCGGCGCGCCCCTAAGGGTCGCACCGCCGAGGCTGGGCAGTGAATGCGATATACTAACCGCCTATGCGACTAAGGCTGAGGCATAAGACTGAGTCCACTTGGCTCACGCAGTACCTGGACGAAACATAGTCCAGTTCCGTATCCGTCCATGCCCATGATATAACGTTGTATTAGTAAAATAATTTTCAAAATCGGACCAGTAGTTTTAGGGACTACCTCCTACAAACAAAGTAAAAAAAAATATATATTACCTACCTATCTATAAGTCTTTGAATTAATAAGATCATATAATCATTAAAAACTGAATCCCTTAATCTAGGCAGAGCGTAAGAAGCTGGAGCGTATGCGCATCGCTCACGACCGTGATATAAAGAACAAGGAAGCGGAGCTGGCAACACTGAAGGGCAAACTGAAGGTTCTAGAACAGAGCTCAGGCGCCGGCGCTAAGAGGATATCGGATCTCAAGCAGGAGTATGAGGAGACTGTCAAAAGTGAGTTTAAAATTAACCTAGTTTAAAATTTGTAAGAGATCTTATGAGTGATATGCATGACAAGGAAACTGAGCTGGCAACACTGACGGTTCTAGACTAGAGAACCGGAGCTAAGTGGATATCGGTTCTCGAGCAAGCCAAGAGATTTCCAAAGTGAGTTTTAAAGTAAATCTTGCTTGCAAAATACAAACTCGAAAAAACTGATGCAGAGATGCGAGTTATTCTGCAGTCTAGTGACTAAACACTTGATATCCTCGGTCAATTCGTATAAGAATACTATATTTTTTTGTACTATTATTATTATTTTATTCGCAGAACTAGAACATTCGCTAGCAGTAGAAAAGGCTGAGTATGAAGAACTGACCGGAAAATATGAAATCTTGGAAGAGGAACATGTCGTGACTAAGGCAAGGTTGACAGTTGAAAAAGAACAAGCTCAAAGGTACAGGTTTCTGAAAGAATGAAAGTTTAATAATGATGATTTTAACCGCCTTATCCTAGTATCCTATCCTACTAATATTATAAAGTTGAAAGTTTGTGAAATCTGAAATTTTGTTACCTACGATCTCCAAAACTACGAAACAGATCAAGATGAAATTTGACGTACGTTTAGATTAAAGCCGAGCTTAGATAATAGGCTACTTATTATACCGTAAATACGCGTGCGAAGCCGCGGGCAAAAGCTAGTTCATAATAATTTGTGAACTTAAAAAAACAGCTGTTATACTGACTTACGTCAATATAACGACAAATAAAAGTTTAATAGAAGTCAGAGTGAGGAGTAATAATTTTTAAGCAAACTGTTTTATGTTAAGGGTCCGGCGACGGATGAATTTCCCATAAAAACGTAGTACCAAAATGATTTGTTGTTTGAGAATATTTTCACCATGGTTTGCTATTATTTGTATTAGAATAGTATTTATTTAGGTTCCTGCCACAAGCTTTTTTCAAAATACTTATCAACACAAAAACTAAGAATACATTCATTCTTTAATGTAAAATTGCGATTCGGTTTAATTTCATTTCAGAAAGATAATTTGAAAAAAAAATGTGTCAGGAACCTAGATAAATACTATTTTAATACAAATAATAGCAGACCATGGTGAAAATATGCTCAAATTACAAATCATTTTGGTAGTAGGTACGTTTGTATAGGAAATTCATCCGTCGCCGGACCCTTAAGAGATTATTATGAATAAGAAGGTATGTGCCTTCATCGTTGCAGTATAAGAACACTGTAACGTAGAGTGACCATCTCTTCTGTGATACTTTTAAAATTGTCCGGGTTATTTCAGTGAGTTGGCGCATGTTCAGAAGGAACTGAGTGCAGCTTTAGCTGAAGTGAAGAGCCTCACTGAAAACAACGAATCGCATTCTTCGGCGTGGGAGAAAGAGAAGGCTGACCTTCAGGTGATTATTTTAAATTACTTACACAAGAAACAATATAACGAATGTTTCGTTGCTGTAACGAAATTTGTTCGACATGACTGTCTTTTATTTTGCATTGGAAAATCAGCCACTAAAATTTAACTACTCATGGTGGGTACTTATGCAGTTTGATGTCACTAAACTATAACACAATAATTAATACAGCATTCTCGGACCCCAAACTGAGCAGAGCCATTCATAACATCATCAGTCATTGGTAACTAAGCATTAAGGAGCACCTGGCGGAATCGCCCAATAATATCGGATGAAAAAAACATCCCCGTAATCTCGCTGGTCGCTGATTGGTTGATTCCGCACCACTGCACTTCAGTGGACCTCCCTAAATTGAAAACTACGAGAGAAATAGTAGAACTTTATTGTTTTCAGAGCTCAATATCGTCCCTACAAGAGCGGCTATGCGGCGGCGGTTGGGAGGTAGAGAAGGCGCGACTGACCGCGAGACTGGACCAACGCGAGCGCGAACTGAAGGACGCGCTCGGGCAGAGGGACGTGTTGCAACATAACCACGAGCTGGTTAAGAGAGAGGTACACACAGAGACAACAGTAGGGTCAGTCGGTATCGTAGTGAACTCGATATCATCCCTACTAAAGTTGCTATGCGGCGGCGGCTAGCAGGTAGAGAGGGACGTGTTGCAATATTTCTTCTAGCTGGGTAAGAGAGACAACAGCAGGGGCAGTCGGTTTTGTATTGAACTCGATATCATCCATACAAGAGCGGCTATGCAGGTAGAGAGGGACGTGTTGCAACATCACCACTAGCTGGCTAAGAGACAGGTACCCACAGAGACAAAAGAAGGGGCAGTCGGTATCGTAGTGAAATGGATATCTAGATATATAGAGCGGCTATGCGGCGATTGAGAAGTTATTACACCTAAAGAGTGGTAAACATACTAACCTGTGCTTTCCGCTCTCGGTAAGCAAATCTAAATAATCGAAATTGGAGTAAACGTAGAGTAAAATAAATAAATAATGCTGGACAATTCACACAGCATTATCTAGCCCCAAGCTAAGCAGAGCTTGTGTTATGGGTACTAAATAACTGATATACTTAATACAATACACTACATGGATAGATATTTTTTATTATACATAGAAAACACCCAGACCAACGGAACAAATTTCTGCAGATCGTACACAAATTTGTTCCGAGGCGGGGATCGAACCCGCAACCTCCTGCGTCGCAGGCAGACCTTCGCCCGCTGCGCCACGGAGGTCGTCTCAAAGTCGTCGAAAAGAGTGAAGATTGAGTAATAGTCTGCTCGTTCTATTTTTCAATGAGATTTGGTACCTATAGCGCGCATTCGAAAATATAAAACTGTCTTCTAAACATATTACTTTCCTTATTGATGAGATCAATCAATAATAAGTTATTATTATTGATATCATCGGAAGAGGATGGCGATATGCGTTAGTCAAATAATTAACTTTAATGTTTATTCCACAGTTGGAAGAATCTAAAAAGATGTTCGAAGACTACGAGCGCGTTTCAAAGATCCAACGTAACCTCGCAAACGAGAACGCAGAACTAGAGAAAGAGATGGCTGCAATGAACGCGCGACTCGACCAGGCGGAGAAAGCGAGACGGGCTGAGATCGCGGACACCAAGACGAGATATGAGGGACAGATGAACACTATGAGAGATGAGCTCAAGTCTTTGCATAATCAAGTGAGTTGTGCTTAGTTTTGGATAAGATTTATTGGTTGGTGTGATATTTGCTTGCAATATTTGTTTTAGTATGAACTAAAGAAACATTTTATGTTCTTCAGCAGTGCGTAAAATTTAGTTCCTACTAGAATAAGCTTCTTTTCATGATCGTTTAAAAGAAAAAATCAATTTCTTCTAATTTCGTTGGCGGTACATGCGGTTTTAACCCCGAACTTCATGAATTAAACAACAAGAAAGAAGTGGCGACGAATGGGGAAACCTTTGTCAGGGTTGGTAAAGTAGTTATAGGCACCTTAAAAAGCCTGTACCAACCCGTTATTGAGCGAATGCCACCCCGTTTTCTAACCTACCTGTCATTTTGATCATAACTGTGGTTATACCTATTTCAACGTATTTTTTGTGACAGGTTTCAAGATTCAAACGCGAGAGAGATAACTACAGGCAGATGCTGGATGCGGCGCAGAAGTCAATCGCGGAGATGAAGAGTGGAGACAAGAGCTCCAGAACTCCAAGGCTTTCGATATCCAGCACTGATGAGGTGTGATTTACTTTCAACTCTAATTGGTTGGCTTGTTCCGCCTAGACAACCAAACTAGACAACTGGTTGTCTATGTGGAAATAATTTTCTACGGAGACAACCTGCCCACCAATTACAGTAGCAAATGGCAATGGGGAAAGCAACAATGGGGATCATTTTGGCAGCCTTAATGGTATCTAAATCTTATAAAACTTGAATAGGGGAAACTTTTTGGCTTAAATATTCCTCCTTTCAAGTTTCAAAAGATTTGGACAGCGCTAGGCTGCCAAAATGATCCCATTGTTGCGTTCCCCATTGCCATTTGCTACTGTAATTGGTAGGCAGTTGTCTATAATTTGGTTGTCTGGGCGGAACAAACCAATTCGTTTATTTACGGATAGGTACTCTACTTTTCTAAATGAATGTTGAAAACAATTGGTCGGGGGTCCTTAAAAAC
This sequence comes from Eupithecia subumbrata, assembly GCA_949316285.1. Taxonomy (NCBI): domain Eukaryota; kingdom Metazoa; phylum Arthropoda; class Insecta; order Lepidoptera; family Geometridae; genus Eupithecia; species Eupithecia subumbrata. Next base: position 25,654,038 of record OX438644.1, on the reverse strand, counting down.
GGTTTTCAACAAAGTAAAGCTAAGATATACATATTTAATTTATGTTCTAAAGTGGATATCGTAATTTTAGGTTTATTCGTCCATTCTGCAGGAATGATCCTAAACTTACAGTTGACCGAAAGCGGCTCTAAAATTCCTATCGGTCATACAAATCTTTTTGAAATGAACAGCATGTTTGTGCTGCTTTGATTTCATTCACACCAGCTGCGCTTACACATTATCTTTATTATTTCTAGGAGGAATACCGCAACAAAGTGGCGACACTAGAGCAGCAGGTAGCCTGCCTTGAGGACGAGCTGTGTGAAGCGAGGCTGCTCTCGTCCAAACTCAACACAGAGCTCGTCAGTGAGAAGTCAGCCGCGGAAGTACGCTTTGCGGAGATGCAGTCGCGACTCAATGAGGTATTAAATAGATATTAAAGATTTTTAAACTCACGCGATCAGAACACATTATTATAACAGTACTCCAGTACTCCAGTCATCCCGTGCTCACGACAGAGTGTAAACCTGTTGAAACGTCGGGTAAAATAGGTAAATAAACGCGATAAATACCCGTGAATAATTATAATAATAAATAGATATTGTAGTTTATTATTATTACTGTTTAGTAACTATCCATAATAGAAAGTGGCGTGTCTAGACCAGCTGTGCGAAGCGAGGCTGCTCTCATCCAAACTCAACATCGAGCTCGTCAGTGAAAAGCACAGAAATATATCGAAATATGTTTCTTTGAGAAGTCAGGGGTTTTTTTCTAATTTAACAAGCTTGCCCAAGGCTGCGAATATTCTTTAGAGATCATCAGCATTCTTTATCTATTCAATCGAGTGTTTTGTAAAAAAAAGAAACATTTTGTTAGGGAACAGTTTACTTTAATTTCGTTAGATACGATTTACTTAACGAAAAGGTCTGAGATCTAGGGGATTTGCAAAACCCTAGTATTTCAATCCCAATTTCACTACTGGTTTCTATTCAATTTAATTTATTTATTTCGGTTATTCACCATAAATGTTAGTACAACTACCTATATACTATGTTAGTTACCATAAAACAGATTTCAATTATTCATGTCACTTAAACTCCAGAATACATTCAATAAATTATCATCTATAGCTTCCATCAAGATTATTGAATGAAGGTGGCCCTTATAACATTAAACACTTCACAGATACTTAAAAAGTTTGGGACTTTTTCGGTGTAATACAACATATAACCAATCTGTCTTTTCCAGTACGAAGAAGACCGTCTCCTCCAAACAGGGCGCGCCCGCGTGGCCGGCATGGCTACTAGAATGGAGCTCGCGTGGCACAAGGAGAGAGACGAGCAACAGAGACTGCTGCAGGAGACTTCTACTCTCGCCAGGGACTTGAGGCAAACTCTCTATGAGGTGAGATATTGAACAGTATAAAGAGATTCCCATCAGGATGGGCCCGCGTGGCCGGCATGGCTACTAGAATGGATCTTACGTGGCACAAGGAGAGAGACGAGCAACAGAGACTGCTGCAGGAGACTTCTACTCTCGCCAGGCACTTGAGGCAAACTCTCTATGAGGTGAGATATAAGTATTGTACCTACTAGTACAAAGAGGGCATGGTTACTAGTGTGGAGCGGAGGTGGGGTATTTTATTCAACTTTTCGCCGTGATAGGAAGACATACGCCAAGGTCGTATGGGCTGTGGGAAATATGGCTATTCGTCTGTAGTTGGCGCATTTTTTAAGAGTTGAACAATACCTACCTAGAAACTTCGTCGTCAATTGGACTTGAACGGCAAGGACCTGACTGGCGATCTCTGCAGTGCTTTGCGGTTTTGTTTGATTTTAGCGGATTTTAGTATTTTCTGCGTTCTGCAAGGAATACTACCAGAAAAGTAGTTTTCCACAAATCTTAGACCATTTTCTATGAACCCATTGTCCAATAAAGTATGATATAATGTGGTTTTGGTAATATGTTGATTTTTAGTAATAAAGCTCTTAGATTATTTATTGCTCCAAAAGTAGCGCTAAATCTAAATTTGTTAAAAGTTGGGTTCATAGAAGATATTTTAGTATTTATTGATAACTACTTTTTTGGTACCTACCTACTTTAATTCCTTGAAAAACGCAGAAAATATTAAAAACCTTAAATATTTGAATTTCGCGCGAATCTGTGTTAGATTCCGTGTGGATGAATCAGTACTATATAGCCCTGCTGGTGTGGAAGTCCAAAAATCACTTCAGGTCACTGTGCCACTCCATGAAATTATCAGTTGTAACATCGCTGATGACAGCAATAGGACTGCGCGAGTTAATTTATAACTCAATTGAATGAAATAATCTTTGATTCAGGTGGAAAGAGAACGAGATAAGGAGCGGTTAGATATGAAGAGAAGGATAGACCAGCTCAAGAGAACCACAGAGGAAGAAACGGAAGAGGCTAAGAAGAAGGTTGGTAGTCAAAAATTGTGGCAAAGAGAAAGAACCAAAGTAAATTGTCGTAAATAATAAATAATAATAATTTTCTTTGTGAATAAAGGCATTTGTCCTATTTTAAAAAATTGTCGTTAATTAAACTGTTTATAGTTTAATAAACGACAATTCCAATACCCAATTCAAATTCTATGCGGGGAAATATGCACAGACATCTCGCATCGGAGTGTATCTATAGTGTTGTGCATTATCTGACTTGCCCTGGTTAAGGCCAGGTATTCCTGCAGCAGTAGGCGTAAGCGCTAGCGCGCGACTGATCGCGCCTGCCAAGCCGCCGCGCTCGTGCATTTTGTAGGTATTTAAACATAGTGATTAAGAAAATCAGTTTATCAAGTTAAACTCTGCAATTTTGTTTAGAAATATTTAGTGTCTTTTGTTAGGTACAAAAAAAATAACAGTACCTCAATCATAATATTAAAAAAAAACATTAGTTATAGGGGTCATCTTGGGATTTTTTTCTATCGAGTGAAGTTCGATCTTGTAACTGAGTGCGACTTTGACTAGTATCTATCTTTCAGAATTTTAAACACTGTTTTCGATGTCTCAGATGATTTTAAAAATCACAAAAGCGCGACCTCTACTGTAATACCAAGCCTTAACTAGGCCCTACAAACTAAACTCCAGAAAAATAGGTGTTGATGTAGTTATCATCTTGAGACCCGTCTATTGTCTGGCCAATTCGTACAGTGTACGAGTTCCAGTCTCTTCTACAAAACTATCCTAGTTTGTGATTGTTTCCAGGTAACAGAGCTGCAATGTGACCTGTTAGAACTGAGAGACGCGCACGCTAAGCTCCGCACAGCCAATGAAAAGCTACGGCGAGATAAGGAGAGGCACGACCGAGACCGCGACCAAAATAAACTGCTGGTTGGATCGCTGAAACGCGCTCAGCAGGTCAGTAATTATAATTACCTTTGAACTTCACGAATTCTCTACAAATCAAATACCTGTTCTTTCAATAAGTAGGTAGAAAACCGTTCTAAAAATGCACGCCCCTTTTACTATAAAAACTATCGTAATTTGACGAATTCATTACGGATCTAAGGGATGAAACGTTGGTGTTCTTCCAACACAAATAAGGTTCGTAGTTAACCCGCTTACATCCGTAACGAATGTACGCCCCTTACACAAAAAGTCATAGGTACCTACACTCGGCGTGTATTAGAATAGTTTATCTCTACTTCACTCTGAGGCTTTAGAACCAACATTAGAACTGAGAGATGCTCAAGCTACGCTCCGCACAGCCAATGAGCTGCGCCGAGGTAACTTTCTTAATTTTTTCTTTCATAAGAACCTTCTGAAAAAACAAACACAACAAAAACAGAATTAGCGAAATTGGTCCAGCCGTTCACGCGTGAGGGCGTGACCAAGGGAAATAGGGATTCATTTTATATATTTTCTATTTATTTCTGCAGGAGGATGACAGAGTAATCACACAGCTACTAGAAACAATCGACGATCTCATGAAACAGAGCCCTGATTTGTTCCGAAACACTACTCCTGTGAGACCAGAGAAGAATCTTATGACTCCTACTCCACCAAGAAGGAATAGAGTAAGTCTAATTAAAAATTGAAACATGGTATCACCGATAAATTTGAGTTAAATAACTTGCATACTATAATTTTTAGTTTTTTCTTAAATTAAATCGCAAATTCCTAGTTTATTTTTTCCTATTTAAGTATGTTTTGTGTCGTGCTAAATTAACTTATTTCATTTCATTTCAAATATGAACATTTTTACACATTTTTAAAACTGTCGGATTTGTTTTAGGAAATCTTTATTGTATTTTTGTTTTTTTAATTTTCGCAAGCTTCCAATGACGGCGATAACCTAAAGTCTATTTGGGACCTAGGGCCTATAACTATTTTTCTAAATTGATGTTCCTTTTGCAGTAGTCTGAAAGCATTTTTACTTGGCGCTGCTGGCCTAAAAAACTGCGTCGTTTCGAAAGGCATTCCTGGCTCTGAGGATGCCGAATGACTCCAGTAAAAAATACCACTGAATATTCCACGTACCTACCTATTTTTGTACCTACTACCTTCATTCCAGTCTTCAAAATCCCGTTCCCGCTCCGCAACGCCGGAAAGCGCCAACGAGAGTAACGCCAGCGACGCGGCCGCCACCGCCGCGCGCTTGCGGCGTCTCACGGACGAGCTGCGAGCTTCTAGAATAGCGGAGAGGCAGCGCAGGCATCAAGCAACCACCAATAGAAGGTAAATCATGCGAGGAAAACGAACCACGGAGGTTGTCTTGAAGGTTGCGATAAACCCACGAATACTGGCTGCACAGGACCCATAATTGAGCCGATTTTTACGCCCACTGAGATCTATGGAAAATGGATCCTATGCGAAGTTGGGCAACGCTCTTGCCAGTCGAAGTGATGGCTGCTGAAGCAAAACTGATTGATTGGTGGCCAAGACTGGGCCCTAGAAATCCGGGTCATCCTGTAAACCAAATCTTTAAATCCGCTTTCATCTTGTAATCGTAAAATACGCGCAAATCTTTATGAACTCTCGGAAGTACGCGCGAGTGGCTACGTAGTAGCTTGTTTTAAGGTTTTAGAAGGACGCAGAAGGCGCGGTGAGGGTACCACCCACACGCTCTGAGCTGTTCACCGTGAATTAGTGTAAGGGCTACACGAATTGATGAATTGTGATGAAATGAATTACGCATTCTACTGTACCATGCGCAGTTATTTAAGCATTTGAGGCTTTGTTCACAGAATTTATAAAGATTTGCGCGACCTATACCAGTGATAATGATGAACGTTATCATATTTCCAGAGCGATGTCAACAGAACCCCGGGACACGCTGTCCGTAACGCCGGCGACGACGCGCACGCCATCTCGCGCGCCCTCGCTGAAGAAACGGTCGATATCGTTGGAACAAACTACTAAAGAACAGGTATGACCTTAACTGATTGTAGTATGCTGACGAGCTACCTAAATATCAAATACCTATATGTTTTGTCTTGAGACGTCATAAGAACTCCAAAATGTATGAGTTATGAATGCGCCATCGCTATAAAAGCCTGTTTCTACCAAAGCACTTCTTTCTTTAAAAACACCGAAGTGCTTTGGTAGAAACGGGCGTTCAAAGCAAAGATCGGCTCAAAGCATAATTATTATGTAAAATGTACTCTATTAATATTTCGAATGGCCATGATGGTCATCTTGCGTGATTCTTACTTATTTTTACATATCTACACTCAGCTGCGCTTTGGTGGAACCATCGTTTTCTTTATAAAATAACAGCAACCAATCATTGACACTTACAGAGTCTCATTTGGAAGTCCGTGGATGACAGCAGTGTATCATCAATGCAGTCTTTGGATGGCGATGCGTCTGAGTCGAGGCTTTTCACTATGCAGCGCGATGCTAGCTTAGACAGGTAAAAAACTACTATATCCCTACACACCTATTTAGGAGCATAATTCACCTCCACTTAGTAAATATCTTACGCGATCTTATATAACCTCACCTCACCTCAACAGCCTATATTGGTCCACTGCTGGACGCACGTCTGCCCTTGATAAGCGCCTTATTGACTTTTATCTCATAGGGGGTAGGTGCCCATAATCTTACTTGATCGCTTGGCATGCGGGTTGGGGATCGCAGTTCGGTGGTAGAATTGTTCTGCAGGGGGCGCTGCTGCCCGCACCCGGTTGATATCCCTTAGTCGCCTCTTACGACACAAGCGGGAGGAATTGGGGGGCCGTAAATTCTAAGCCGGCACCACACAGCTATCTTATATAATATCTAGGGAAAAATAGGTAAATTAAGAAGATAAATAATACTAATAATAATATCTATGAGTTCATAAAGTCTCGAATAAGGGAAGAGACACTATCTTTGATATTTCACGTGGTGAACTTGTTTTCAGTCGATTATCAGGAGGATCGGCCCAAAGCGAGATACTTCCCACGGAAAAGAAAAAGAAGAAGAGCATATTCGGTAAACTGAAGAAACTAACGAAGTCGCGATCCATCGACGATCAAGTTGAGCCGGAAACCGTCGAGTTTAGACCTATTGGCACTGTTTCACAGGTAAATTAACATTAAACTTACTGAATTGGGATGACGACCTGCGAAAGACTGCAGGCAGATACGGCAAGCTGAAGACAGGGCGCTATGGCGCTCATTAGGGAAGGCCTATGTCCAGCAGTGGACTAATAAAGGTTGACGATGATAATGATGATACTGAATTGTATCACCCTTCGGTTCGTTTAGCTGAATGGTCTTGCATCGAAATCGTGAAAAGACTAAGTACACAAATAAGTTGTTTTTTAAATTAATAATTTATTATATTTTCAGGGTTCCGATTCAGATATGAGTGCTGCTGGCAGCAAACGAGATTTACGAGGGCGACTTTCAGACATCTTCAGTAGAAAAGGCACGCTTTCTCGAGGCAATAGGTACCTACACCATAAATATGTTCTCTGATCTTTTCGCATTTTTATGAATTTTAGTCAAAAAACTTGAAATATAATCTTTTCTATTACCAAATCATCGACAGTCCTACTAAAGCAATCAAGTAGTTAAACTAGCAACGGGGCCATATATTTTTAATACCTAGGGGCCATTAATTTATTACGTAAGACGATTTGGGGGGAGGGGGGGGGGCGACCATGTCTCATTTTTTCTTACAAGGGGGTGGGAGGGAGACTCGATAGTTCTTACGTAACACAAAAAAACCAAAAAATTATTAGTACCTTTGTAAGTGTACACATAAAAAATTCTAAAAATTTAAAAATAAACATTAAAATAAACCAAACGTGTATTCATTTTTTGGTTTAGATTCTATGTAATAAATATTAAACAGGGGGGGAGGGGGTCGGCCTATTTTTATTTTTTCTTATAAGAAGGGGGTCAAAAACTCGCGAAAATCGTCTTACGTAATAAATAAATGCACCTACAAAGATAATTTATTTACAAATAACCATATTTATTTACAGCAAAGAACTATCACCAGAGCGGCCAGCGAGCGCACTTGGGACAGTCAGCAGTGGATCCAGATCCATGCTTCGGAATGCCAGCAACAGCAACTTACCCAGAGCTTCACCCGCGAAAAAGGTAACACATGAAAGTTCTCTTGGTATATCCATTACTTATAGCTTCAATTTGCTATATGTGGTTTGCCTCATTTTCTATGGCAACGTTACCCATTTTTTTTTGTAACCTGAAAGTTTATGGCTTTATGCGTTCTTATATTTGTAGCAACTTCTGGACAACTATGTTTCTATTTTATTTTAAGTTTGTCTATTAGCCCACTGCCGGGCAAAGGCCTCCCGCATTCCCTGTCTAAATCTTGATTGATTGCCCACCTGTGGACTAATTAATAACTTAACTGATGTTGTATTGTTACAGAATGACGCCCCGAGCTCGCGAGCGTCAAGCATGACTCCCGCTGCCAAAAGGAAAGGAAACGGGAAATAACATAATATCGTTATAATTGCTTCACTAGTGTATTTATTCATATTCCTATGATTTTCCACATAGCATGTAATATCACAATACATATCAATTGTGTACAGTACGCTCGTTATTACTACACTGCTTTGAAGTTAACCGTCTGGTTTCATACACTTTGGCATATACTAAAGCTATTGCTAAGCAGTGTTTTGTTTTTTTCTGATTTGTGTCAATAGAAAACAAAAAGCTGCTTAGCAACAGATTAAAGTAAAACACGTCAAAGGGTTCTTACGACGCAAATCTGGCTGGTGTCATTGTGGTCTAGTTATATCAGCAGAGCTGTATGTTCCGTATAACTGTCGAGATTGAAGCAGAGACGATTATGAGAAGCCATCGAGAGTTATACGCGAATACCGACGCCGTCACAATATAAGTATGTGTCCGTGACGCCCTATTCCTTGTCCTTAGTTCCCTCGATAAGCATCGCTCTGAAGCGTGAAGGTTGTTCTTGACGCGGGTAAACTGAATACACCCATTATAATGCTCTATCAGTCTTCTATTATTATTTCTTAATGTCGATTATATAACCGTCCCCTGACTTATAAACCTGTCTTAACATTAAGCAATGGCTAAATTATTATTTTTTAATTTTCAGTTATTTTATGACAGATTTCTGTATAGTCGCTGGTCGCAAATATTACTCGCGTCAAGAAACGTCACCTAATCACGCCGGGAGAAGCCGTGCTGGAGTTTGTAATGTACATGTAATTTCGTAATAAAATTACCAATTAAAATAACAGTGTTTAACTAAACATCTATTCAATTTATAGGTTTTTACATACAAAATATCAGTTCTTACAAAATGCGAAACGAAAAAATGAAACCTGGTATCGATGCATAGGTTAGTTAATGCTTTTTCACGTGGCTAGCTTTGGTCCATGAGGTTTGAATCGACGCCGGCTGCGCCAGTCGAGTCCTTGAGGATGGACTCGAAGATGGGCTGCAGGTCGGGGAACGATTTGATTTGCGTTACGAAGTCCATCAAGTGGGGGTTCTTTTCTGTAAGCATCAAAAGTTTGTTTGAGTGTTTTTTAATGCTGGGCATAAAAAAGAAGCTGGAAAGCTGGGCTCAGAGCATTTCTTATTCTAACTATTTAGATTACTGTTTAGTAGTACAAACAGTCGCATTACACATCTTTTCACCATTATAGTAAACTAGCTTCAGCCCGCGGCTTCGCACGCGTGGATGGATGGATGGATGTTTGTTACCTCTTCACGCCAAAACTACTAAACGGATTGGGCTGAAATTTTGCATACAGGTAAATCTAATCCTGGAATCAAACATACTTTTTATCACATAAATCAGTTCCCATGGGATAGAATTAACCTTAACACGTTTCCATAGAAACAACGCGTGCGAAGCCGCGGGCATAAACTAGAGTATTATATGTATCAGTTGTCTAGTACCCATAACACAAGCTCTACTTATTTTGGGGCAAGATACTGCTATGTGAATTGTCCAGTATTCTTTTTTTAGTTTTTATACTTGATTCATAAATTTGATACAGTTAAAACCCATGCTTCAATAAGTCAAATCAAATCAAATCAAAAAGTCTTTATTTCCATAAATACAATAAATGTACACTTAGAAAAGGTCAAATCATAAAACTAAACACTGACACGGAAATAAAGTGATATTTTTGATTTCTGTCGCTTCGGTATGTAGACTAAAGTAAAGAAGCGACGAAGAAACCTTTAGCCTGTTAGTTGTTATTTTTCGAGCTGGAGCAAAACTCGTCCCAAGCTTTTTTATCCTCTAGATAATCTGATATTTTGTAGTAAGCCTTTTTACAAAGGATATGTTTGACTATTTGTTTGAATTTATTTTTTGATAATTTTTGCAACTCACTTGGAGTTTTGTTGTAGAAGCGTATACATTGCCCTTTAAAAGATACATTTATCTTGTGTAGCCTAGTTGTGGGCACAGCGAGTTTATCCTTATTTCTAGTATTTATATTATGTGTGTCGCTATTTTTAGGGAATACATTGATATTGATATTTCTATGAGTGTACAACAAGTTTTCATAAATATATTGACATGGTACTGTCATTATGTTTATTTCTTTCTTAAGTTCAACAACATACCTGCTTCTGGTATCTGCAGCAAGGCAGCGGCAGCGCGTAACGCAGATCGCTTCAGTTCGTCTTGTTTCTCGTATTCTTGCTTCACTGAGTTCGCCTTCACTTTCATCGTACACGTCGCTCTGAGTGGCTCGACTAAGCTTTCCAGCCCTGAAAGATGATCATTGGTTATTTTTACATTCACGTTAGTCTTTATTTTAGGCAGTTCTGATTGATGTGAAGCAGAACCGTACTGTATTTCGTATGAAATCTAAATTAGTATTATTGCATAACTAAACATAATATTCGATTTTACAAGATTCACACAAGATTTTTGAGAGGGAAGGAAACACCAAAGGGGATTACGCAGTACAAGAGCAAAGAAAAACAAGATCCGTCAAGTGCGAGTGTAACTCGCGCGCCGAGGGTTTTGAACGTTTGTCAACAAATATGTACCAAAACTACCGGTTAGAGACTTCGCAATTTAACGAATACCTAAGAATAGTAGGTTACATTTCAGATGGATCTCTCTGCATGCTTCGGTTAAATGGGTGGTTCGGTTAAGGTGGGTATTGGTAAATTTTTCGACTTTTTTCAAAATATTTCAAAAAGTATGAAACCTACAGAAATTTGAAAAACTGTTTTGAAACGTACAAACAAATACCTTTCATTTGATACCTCATTCGGTGAGGTAGCCCCCCCCTTTTGAAAATTATTCCCCCCCATTTTGACCATTTTTCAAAAAGTGTTCTTTTTTCAAACTTCCCTATATTTTTCCTGTAAAATATAGATCCATGTCTATAAACGCTCCATACATTTTACATGGATCGCTCTGCAATCTTCGGAGATAGAGGGGGGGAATGGGTATTTTTTCGACTTTTTTCGAAATATTTTAAAAAGTATGAAACCTACAAAAATTTCAAAATATATTTTGAAATGTACAAAATAGTACCTTTCATTTGATACCCAATATGACTCTGTACGTATCTTTTAAAATTTCGGCATCACAATTTGTATGGAAAATATTCATTTTCATTTTTCATTTATTTTCATTTATTTTTCTCAAAATCTGTACAGGCGCACGAAATGTATTATTGTTTTAAATTTCAAGTTGATAGCTGCAGTAGTTTTTGAGTTATTAAGGAGGGAAAAAAGGACAGACAAAGCGAGACCATAAGGGGTTTGAAACCGATCTTCGATCATCAAAACCCTAAAAACAGACAGACCTATCGAAACACATAATTATAAAATAACAAATGGTTGGCTGTAAAAAATATTACAGCGAATAATACAAATAAGTACAGATAGATCTTTCTAGTATTGTAATAAGTATATCAGATATCTAGTACCCATAACACAAGCTCTGCTTAACTTGGGGCTAAGATTGTCCTGCATTTTTTATTTACTTTAATGGTAATTTATACTCACTCTGTAAAACAACAGCAGGGCAGAGCTGCGCGAGCCTCGCACACATGAGATACGTCAGCATCTTGATATCGTAGTGATCCCTCAGCCCGTCCTCCACGTGCCTGAGGAACTCAAACACGTCCAGTCGGTCCAGGCAGGTTCCCAGTAGTGTGTACATGCACTCGAACGCTGCCTTGCGGAGGTCTAGACCGTCGTCTACGGAGTGCTTGAACGGACCCATTTCTACTTCGCGGATCAGCTCTTTCTGCAACAAATAGATTGTGTAAGTCTTGGTGAAAGGCTGGATGCGGCAAGCTGAAGACAGGGCGTTGTAGCGCTCATTAGGGGAGGCCTATGTCCAGCAGTGGAATAATATAGGCTGATGATGATGATGGTGAATTCAGATGTCTTATAAACAAGAAATGCAGAGAGCGCTCTTCGAATATAATTTACAACTGCATCGTTGATGATAACGGCATGTAAAACGGAAGAACCATCAACATTATCAGCTCGTATCTACTCACTGCTGAGTGTGGGGTGGGGACATTGTTTTTAGGTACTGCGTTATTTTAGGGCAGGTACATGACTTTAAGCGTCACACACGCCTATCTTGAACTTCATTATCATGTTCTATTGACATAATCCATCTGTGTATCTGGCTTGTTATGCCCGAGTATCTTATCTACAAAACATTTTTAACCTTATTTTTTGAATCTTTACGTAGTTTTAAAAGTCGTCACACACTGAAGCCGGAAGCGGAGCGGTGGCGGATGGTAGCCGTGCCAGGCGTGGCGTTCGCGGTGCGGATGTTTTCACATTGCAGGCGTGCGTGGGCCGTGGCGTCGCGGAGGCGGTTTGGAGCCTTTTGTGTGTAGGTCACGGCGTCGCACTATTGTAAAGATGTCCTTATTTTATTGTAAAGATGTAATTTTTATAATCTTTTATACGGCAGTCGTCTATACAACGATGTGGTTGAACGAGTACTATAATTTTTTCGGTATAGTTCATTTTATTTAGCGCCTTATTCGGGTCATAAGCTAAAGATTTTGTAAATAAATACAACTCTTAACTCCGCTAGTAGTCCGCCTCGCCACCGCACCGCCACGGCTCCGCGCCCCTTCGCGCACGCCGACTGTTTGTGTCGCTGAGCCGGCCCGCTACGGCCGTGCACCGCTTAGTGCACCGCTGTGTGTGTAGTCTTTCATATAAATGCATATGATACAACTCGCACGCCTTCGCCTCCGGCCCGGCCACGGTTCCTGTGTGTGGAGCCTTTAAGATCTATATTCCCACTCACCTTGACCTTAGTCTCAGCATAGACAGTAGGCAGCACTTGCGGCAGCAGATCGCGGATTAGGGAAGGCTTGTTGTGCGCCGCGGAGTTGAACGCGACTAGAGCGACGCGCCTCACGCCGAGCTGCGGGTCGCAGAGCGGAACTAATAGTTCAGCCATGCACTGCCGCAGGAGGGGATCGATTTCTTGAGGCTAGAAAAAACAACATTCCCTAGTAGTGTAAATGTAAAAAATAACAGTATATTCAAGCCAAATTGGATGTACAATGTTTGTAGGCAAACCGCCCATACTTAACCTAAAATTCACTATGTTGCCGCGTCTTTTGATACGCAATTAACATTTTGTCGATTTGAGATTCTTCCTTCAATAAATATTGCTTACAATTATCTGAAATTCGACGCTAAGCACGTGCGTTTTCGTTTTTTGTGTCGTGGTTTGCTTAGGGCAAACATTTCACATCGAGTGTGACTAGTATATACATACCTATAAGACTAGTATTTCGAACCAAAATTATTTCCGCTAGCTTCGCGTCACAATAGACGTTGTATAAGAAAATCTGAGATCATTTTAGCTTAGCTTAGTTTTAGACGTTCGATTCACATAGCGCGGGAAAAATCAAATTTAAACCGATCATCTCATCAATCATCTCTATTTAAATTTCTGCGGCGAGAACTTACCTGATCCGAGATAGTGAACTTGACCGCAGTGACCGCCGTCGTCCTCGTGAGCGGTTCCTGCGATCTGAGGAAGTCCTTCAGTTGAGGCAGTAGGCTAGCAGGTTCTAAGAGGCACAATTTTCCTAAGCATTCTGCTACCTAGAACAAAAGTTACAATTTTCAAAACCCAAACCATGCCCTAAATTAGAAATATAGACACAACACAAATCTTCCGTGCAAGGTATGTGCTGAATAATTTTGAGAGAAAAATCACTAACTTATTGTTTTGAAGGACTTTTTTTAAATTCATTATTATGATTATATTCATTATTATACTTTTTAAGTTATTTCTGTAGAGATTAGTTTTTAGTTCTCATATGTAAAATATTGTGAATATGTACCTATTAGACGATGTGGTCTCTCAGCTACATAGTCATAGTTTTTGTGTGAGGTGAATTAAAGAAAAATAAAAATGCTTTACTTATTCTGGGCCAGACCTCAGCATAAATGAATCTGACCAAATAATTCCACGGCGAAACAACATCGCCTAGCTCTAACCATCCATATTTCTTATGCAAAGAATATCATTCACCAGTAACAATAGAAAAGTATCTGCAGCGCTAACAAAAGTTCTTAAACTGGACATGTACATTAAAAGAGAAAGATGTACTTACTACATTACGAGATCCTTCCTCCGCGCACTGGCAGTGTTTGGACAGCTGCACCCAAATCTCGGGGATGAACGGCCTCAAGGCCTCCACCCCTTCGGGAGAGCACGACTCACATGAGATTATCTGCAATAATAAAACATTGAAATAATTTGAAAAAACACACTACGATTTAAATTGTATGGTATTCACCGGACTCTCTTTAACTCACTAGACTCAAAGTAAGGGTACCATGTTTTAAAGCAAATTACAGTGATACGCATATAACGAAATCTAAAAATAATAATAATGTCCTCCTAGCCGAATTTAGACCATGCCGGCCAGTCTCATCGGAGACTAACCAGATGCGCAGGACATAATTATAGTGCACAAGTGTGTGCGCAAACACAGGTGTACTCTCTATTCCCTCACTTTCATAATCCGATGGGACGGCAGATCGACACGAGCGGGGAGAGGTCAAGCGCAAGACCAACGGCTTAACGTGCTTTCCGAGGCACGGGGTGTATCACCGCCGACTTCCTGATTCCGGGCTGCTACTGCGAATTTTTCTTGCTAGAAAAACCGCAATAACAACCAATGGCCCGACCCGAGATTTGAACCTGATGATATTTTAACCGCTGATTATGAGGTCCTGCCTCATAATCAGCGGTTAAAATATTAAAAACATAAAAACCAAAAAGCGATTTACATAACCGCAATTTGACATGCCCAATGCCATTTTAAATTGTTGATTTGAAATCTTTAGATTTTTTAGTTAGAGTTTAGATTTATTTTACTCCGCTTTATGGCAAGAAATGGAAACGGAGAAAGCCCCACTGAAACCAAATGAGTACTCACCTCCCTAAGCGAATGCAAGAGCAGATACTGTCGCTTCGGTTGCGCTTCTATCTCTCCCAAGATGAACGGTAGGAACTTCGGCAGATTGCCGACCGCTACCGACCCCAGCGCGTAGCTGGCCGCCGATTTCACCTCCTCAGATGATGACGTGAACGAGTTGAGAAGCACTTCTTGCAGGTTCGGGATTGAGCTTAGATCTCTGTAAGAAATAAAAACAAATGTTTTTGTGGCGTAACGTAACCTCCACGCTAATTCATGTCAATGACAATTCGAAAAAATCTCTGTCGGTTTGTCCGTCTATCTATCTGTCTGTCACCTTTTCACGCCTAAACGGCTGAACGGATCTCAATGTAATTTGGCAGAGAGGTAAATGGTATCCCGGGGACGAACAGAGGCTACTTAAAAAGCGCGGGCGAAGCCACGGGCAGCAGTAATAAATAAAATAGTAAAAATCATGGTTTCAGAATAGGATCTTTGGATGTCGCACACACTAATACGCGCGCTGTGTTTATTTAATGATTACTCAGCAGTAATTTGATAGATTCGAGCGTGAGCAATTATTTTTTCCAGACAGCGACCACTAGTCACCCTGTACTCTCAAACTTGTATGCAGGTAGTTATTTAAACCTACCTGACGATAAAATAACCTAGTGGTATGGTGACTAGTACCTAAACTGTGTATTGGTGCTTTGGCTAGTCGTAGGTAATATTCGTCACTGATAATGTTAGGTTTACTTTGTATGTTTTTTATGATACCTAATTTTAGTAAACTTCATGCCAAATGTGTGGCAACACGCTGTAACTGTCGACACTAGACAAACTTTATATGGTTTAAAGTGTCGTAGAAATAAGAATAGAATAAGTTTTGATTAATAAAGAAATACAAAGAAGAATACAAATTACTTTTAACAGGGCTCACGCGCGGCGGTGCATTATCCATGTGCGGCGAGCCAAGCGAGCTGCTATGTGCTCTCTAGCCACACAAGGTGATGTTTATGTATTCCCTGTCCCTGATACAGTCTACCCGACTTTTTACGCTTGGTTGTATATTATGACTGCGTAGTGTACTCACAAATGGCGTCCGATCTCTGCCAGCGCCAGTAACGCGAACATATGCTGCGCGTCTCCGGGCGGGTTGGCGGCGTCGCGCAGGAACCCGCGGACCACGTCCAACGCGTCGTTGCCTCCTTCTACCACGACGGCGGCTACGCACTTTGCTAGCGAGTGGAAGGCCTGTGGAAATTAGGAAAGGTTTAGTGTTACGCACGTACGTCCTTGAGGCGCATAGCTCACCGGTAATTCGATGCGAAGTCGAGGCGGCATTTCGCGGTCTCTTGGTCTTTACGGTACTTTTTACGCTCGGGCTCTGATACACTATGACGTCGGGAACACCCGCCGCTACCAACGTGATTAGAACGCTCAACATTGCTCATAGATGTCCAATAGAAGCCCCCTAATGAGCGCCAGAGCGCCCTGTCTTCAGCTTGCCGCATCCAGCATCTGCCTGCAGTCTTTCGTCATCCCACCTGGTTAGAGGGTATCCTACACTACGTTTGCCTAGTCGCGGTGTCCACTCAAGAACACATTTGCCCCATCGGTTGTCGGTTGTTCGCAAGACATGGCCGGCCCACTGCCACTTCAGCTTGCTAATTCTTTGGGCTATGTCGATAAATTTGGTTCTCTGTCGGATGTATTCGTTACGAATCCTTCACAGAAACTTCGAGCATAGCTTTTTCCATAGCTCGCTGAGCGACTTTGAACTGGTGGACCAAAACTACCGTGAGACTCAGCTCCGTAGGTCATGACGGGTAGAACGCACTGACTTAAACTTAGTTTTCAAGCATTGCGGTATGGATGAGACAAAGACTCGACGTAATTTTCCAAACGCTGCCCAGCCTAGCTGGATCCTCCTCTTAATAATAGAAACTAGTACAAGGCTGTGACTATACCTGTTTGATGTGATGAGCGTTGGCGTTATGCTCGTGCAGGCGTTGCACAGGAGCTACTAACAGCGCCAACAGCTCGCGTCGGGAGCAACCCGCCACGTCCGCCGCTACCAACGCGCTAAGCACGCCAAGCATGGCCTTGAGAGCTCCACCTTTCAAAACAAGATTTATCGATCAAAACAATTATTTAGTCAAAACTTTTAAATCCAGCATGGTTATTAATACTGTCACTTATAACGGGATATTTACCATGATTTGACCGTGATCATGGCGCATGTAACTGCGCCGAAATATTGGAAAGCTCAAAACTCAAATCATGGTTAATATCCCGTTATAAGTGACTTTAGAATTATTTAGTCATCGTTTGGGGCAAATATCAAAAATTGTGCTTAAATTATGAGGTAATCAAAATTGCAACTCAGATTTAACAAGGATTATAAAGTCCACAGACAAAACGGTACCAAAAAATTGCACTCTAATTATCTGAGCTTGATTTCTGGATATTTCAAGGCAAATGCTTTAATCACGATTGTGTTAGTTATATATATAGAAACTGTGCAAACAAAACGACAATCTCAAACAATCTCTTTTGGGTCCTTGAGATAGTTGGTCTCCGTTTTTATTACCCAATATCCCCTTGTGAGTGGTAATAAACCTTTCATCTCTTACTAAGTACTAATAAGCTTCCAAATAGTGAATTATATGTATCACAAATGCGTTGAGATTATTGTACCTTGCAGCAACGGTGACTTGGCTAGCGCTAGTATATTGGGAGTGAGTGCGTGTCGCGCCTCCGGAGTCAGGGCGGCGGGGCACTTGATGCACGCGCCGCGCACCAGCGTCAGGGCCGTTTGTGCGCAGTGCAGGTCAGACTCGTTCACCAGAGCCGGGACCTCCATGAGAACCTGTACAGGAAGTTTTGTTTATTTAGGAAAACAGCAGCACATACAAAAAATTTACAATTAAGAAAAAAGAAACACGATGGTATAAATAAGGTTTTCTCGAGTTAGAAGAATAGTTAAATTTCACCCAAAAAAAAAATGTGTCTTTAAGACGCCGTATTTGATTTCTTGACAATTGCTTTTTCACACTAGTTGTCGAGACATGTATCAAAATATAGGCTCTCCCCGCGACTTCGCTGACTTGGAACCTGGATAAACGTACTCTCTCACTAACTCACTCAGGCATTCAGGGATAATGTACTTATAGTATAAAAAAATAAAACAAACCGGACCAGTACAACTTACATCCCAACTTTTTAACTCTTTATACTGCCAGTTTGGACTTCAAACCAACAGGATTCAAATTTAATTTATATTGCAACTGATAATTTGTCTATATCTCTAGAATAAAACAAGACCTTTCTTACCTTGCTCAACAGTTCAATGCTGATAGCATCGCTGTAGTTTGTCACCAACGTATCTAGTAGAACTAATGTAGACAATTTCAAGGCTCTCTGGTTTTTCCTTAGGAAGGAACCTAAAATAGGCACTGCATCAGACTGAAACAAAAAACGAGGCAAAATAAGAAAACAAAATACACATAATACCGCCCATTGTACTTGTCTTATGTAATGTCTCCTTGTTATGTTATTTTATGGTGTACAATAAAGCATTTTGTATTGTATTGTATTGTATAATAGAACTAAGATTAGGTAGGAAATACGTACCAAAATAGGTGTCAAATCAATCCTCAATGGAGAAGAAGCAACTTTAGTTAATGCTTTCACGGTAGTTAGGCGCGTAATTTCGTTGCGTAGGCGTTCTAAGAATATTGGCAGGCACACTGGCAGTTCAGACTGAAAAAATACAATAATTTTTTGAGTGTTTTAAGTACCTTTAATTTCTGCAGATTAATTTGCTGATTAAAGGTCTCTGCATACGTAAAGTGTCCCAGACGGAACGAGACATTTTTACATACAAAAGAATAAGTCCCGTTGATAGGGTTGCTATCAATAAGCTAAGCTGGAGTAAAACGCTAAGGGATGCTAGCTAGCTGAGGGTGGTAAAGACTCCGAAGAGATTAAAATAACCGAACCCGTTGAGTGATGATTGAACACTGCTTTATTGTTTCCACATTAGTTGATAATCGAGGTCAATGCAAGCTAAGCTAAATATACATGAAATGTTCAGGTTAACATATATGTACCTACTGCATGTACTTATGCGATAGCTTGTACATATTGCCAACCAGAAAAGAGAAAAAACGACCTACAATTTATAAAGTTACAAACGTAAAAGCTAAGGTATATACAACATTAATTTAATTTATTGTTTTGAAAAAACTTAAACAGAAATTAAGGGATTCGAATCCCTTAATTTCTGTCCCTTTCGAAGTCCGATTCGAATCCCTTAATTTCTGTTTAAGTTTTTTCAAAACAATACACTATTATTAAAAAAGTTTTGTGAAACGAATAAAAAAATTAACCCTCGGTTAAAAAAAATTATTAGACCACCTCGGGATCTTTCTCTATACAATAGCGAAAGAATTTTCAAAATCGAACCATAATTGACGGAGAAATCTACAAACATATTAAAAAAGGAAAAATAAACATACATACAACAAAACATGGAACCTTTTCCTGTTTTCGAAGTCAGTTAAAAAGAGACATACGCCCAGAAATGGGTACCAATGTACCTACTAATTGGCTTCGCCGGGCTGATGATAACGATACTTACTTGCAACACGTCTCCGAAATGGCAGAGTAGTTGTCCGCAAGCGGCGATGGCGCGCTCCTTAACCTCCTGATCCATGTCCGTGGCCCGCAGCCGCACCAGCGTACACTCGTACATGGCGGGGATGAACTCCAGAACCTCCGCTGATGGCGGTTCCACCTCCATTATCTCTTCTGTGCCTTCCACTTCCAGGTAATCTAAATGAACAAAATAACATCATTTGAAACACAATCAGGGCTAAAAATAAATAAATCACACAGCATCATCTAGCCCTAAGATAAGCAGAGCTTGTGTTATGGGTACTAGATGATTAATATACTTAATACAATACGTTCGTGTGTTCTGGGTATTTTCTTTGTATAATAAGAAATATATATGAAATGTATTGTATTATGTATATCAGTCATCTAGTACCCATAATACAAGCTCTGCTTAGCTTGTAGAGCTAGATGATGCTGTGTGAATTGTCCAGCACTTAATTATTTTAATAATAATAATAATACATTATTGAAATAGATATTTTAATAAAAAGTACATGATTGTAGGAACAATGAACAAGTTCTGTCACATCATGTAACACAGGGTTCACATATTACAGTTTATGCAAAGGTCCACTTTTGTAGAAAATCATAGCTAAAAAGAGAGCAGCATTTTGCATGACACTGTCTCTACAGTCAAGTAAATTATTTTGCCAACGCGGCGGTTATCACAAGCCGCTTTCAATGTGTACCTAGCATAAATATCGGTTATTATATCAAATCACGTTGAAACACGGACTCGAGCGGTCTAATTTTTGCTACCATTCTTTTTATCAATTTATCATCTTATCATTTATCACCAAGTGTACCTTCACCCTACAACACGATGCGCTAACAGCATTGAAATCAAATTAAAGCACATGGTACAAATTTCAGCATAGGTAGAATTGTAAAACTTACCCAAAGGCCGCATAACTTTGACCAGCGTTTGCAGCACCCTCAACGCTTCAGCGGTGACCTTGTAGAAGGGATCGTGGACGCAGGCCAACACGGCAGGCATGAGCGCCGCCACGTGGACTTGCATAGTTTGCACGCTGTGTCCGCGGACTAGGCAGACCACGAACACGAGGGTCTCGATCTTCATTGATGATGCTGTTGTTTTATCGCTGTAGGAAACATTTAAAGAATTTAAGAGATTTGTTGTTTCTGAGTAGATTGTGATTTTTCAAAAATATTTCTACTGGAGCTGTGTTCTCGGACTTTCTGAGCACCCGCCTTGAGAAGAAGTTGCTCAGATTCCCCTTGTTGTTGTCTCCCCAATCGACAAAAACTGTATCCGCAAGAACTTTATCTGTCGCTTTGGACTAGACAAAAGATGCCGTCTTTTTTCGCTGTAAGAAACACGCTCATAGATAGAATTGTTTTGTTATAGGAATAAGTGTCACGGTGATAGGTGGCCATACAATACAATACACCCATGGAGTTTGTCACTTAGGTAGCTAGTCATAGAACGTTGTACGAGATTTCGCACGATTGTTTGAATGTGAGCAGAAAAAGTGCCCGCTGCCAGTGCCGATAACACGCAGTAAATAGGCTTTCTTGAAACCGCCTTATCAAAGATACAGAATATTGAATAGGTCTACATCGGCTCGCCTCGTATGACGAAAGCGAAGCGAGCCTCCGGGTAATGATTTGCCATCCCAGTGTGGCGAACGAAGCGACCCGCAACCGCTCACACAGCGCAGTAAGTGAAGCAAGCCACGCTCCCTCAAGCAGTGGCGAGCGAAGCAAGCCGCGTAGCAGTGTATATTGACATGTTGCGCCATTGCGGCAACCGCACGCCTTCCTTTCCGTTTCACGTACTCCACTGTGGCTAGCGTCCCTGATACAGCCTACCAGATTTTTTGCCATAAGGGCTTAAACCAAGTGTGGCCACACTGCGGCCGCATACTACGTAGGAATACTAGAACTCACGTGAGGGCTGGAGTGAGCGCGCGGATGACCTTCTCTGCGTGGAGGGCGAGGCAACCGGGCGCAGCGGCCAGCAGCTCGCGCAGCAACGCCAGCGCGCAGCCGCGGGCGCGCACACTACGCCCGCGAATCACGCGTAACGCGCCGCGTACTACGCCGGGTACCTTGCAACAAAAAGTGAATAAAATGATAAGTAAACGAGGACTGCATTTAATTAATTTTTTGGCGGCCTATGCCATGGCAAGGCCACAAACCCTCATACAGTGTGGTGAGCGTAGCGAGCAACAAAAAGTTAAGTAAGCTAATAAAGACGAGGACAGTGTGATTTATTTACTATTGGCGAGTTATGCCCTGGCAAGGTTCTCACGCGAGCCACAAACCCTCACACAGTATGGTTAGCGAAGTGAGCCACGCTGTGTGTATTAACGTGTGTATTAACGTGCGTATTCACGTGCGTATTTACGTGCGTGTGACGAGCGAAACGAGCCGGTTGCTCTCAGCTGTGTGCTGCTTTCCATCAGGCACCTGTGCGCTGTGCGTTTCACTTATCTACCTATGCTGCGTCCCTGATACAGTGAACAGGCTAAAAGATTTAAAAATATACTCTACCCTCTTCCTCAGTAGATCTTGCGGCGAGTTCTCGGTCGGCTTGGCGAGCTGCATCGAGGGCGGCGGCCGCGTGACGCGCAGCAGCGTCGTGTACGCGCAGAGGATGTCACATTTCACGTTCTCT
The DNA here is from genome assembly GCA_949316285.1 of Eupithecia subumbrata. Taxonomy (NCBI): domain Eukaryota; kingdom Metazoa; phylum Arthropoda; class Insecta; order Lepidoptera; family Geometridae; genus Eupithecia; species Eupithecia subumbrata. Next base: position 25,631,879 of record OX438644.1, on the reverse strand, counting down.
TCTCGTTCTACACAAAAGATATCATGTTTTTTTTATATTTATATATACAAAAAATACTAGACATTTCGCATCATAAACTTAGACTGAAATGTATTGTCTAATTCAAACGTAAGGGAAAAACGGCCCCGAGCTCTGTAGATTCTGATGAAGATTTATCACCAGCGGGATACACATTTATGAGATTATACAGGGTGCCACGAAACACTTGTTCTATGCCGAAAGGGGGTGATTCTGAGCCCCAAAGGAATTTTTAATATTTTTTTTTATTTACGAACATTTTTTTTAACTGACTTTTTTCTTCAAATACGTGCTTTTGTACGTGTATTCTTACAATATTATGATTTTTCTAAATTTCAATGTAAAAATAATGAGAATATGTTCAAGAAAGAATTATTTCATAAAAGTATTTAATTATTTTTGTAAAGATTTCATGAGAAAACTTTTGCTGAAAAAACAAGCAAAAAACATTAGTAAAATATTTTATGATGTTGAATAATGCAAGAGTGCGTGTAAAAGAACACGAATAGAAAAAAACAATTAATTTTTTCACAAAAATATCGAAATTCAAGAAATCTTTATTCCCAATCAACTTGAGAATATAACAATTTTTTGAATTTCGTTTTTGTTTTTTTCTTTCTATTCGTGTTATATTCACGTATTCTATACACATGCACCCTTGCACTCGGGGTCCCGATATACCCACTTTCGGCTAACACATTCATGTTACATGGCACTCTGTATTTATTAGATCAACAGTGTTTTGAGTATATACTTCTTTCAAATTTTGCACAAGCATTTACCTTTGATGCTGAACTAGACAATAGAGAAGAATGGAAGGTGGAAAGGGAGGCCTTTGCCCTGCAGTGGGATCATACGGGCTCTTAATAATAATAATTTACCTTTGAACCTGGCGATCAAAGCAGGTGAAACAGTCATGTACATATCAGGTAGGAGCTCGTGGCGGGTCGCGATGACGGACTCCAGGCATTTAGCAGCTGCACGTCTCACCTGGAACATCAACACTATTGTTACTTAGATTCTAAAAGTTCTACCGGCGTTCTTATAATTTTATAATTATAGAGGACTAGCTGCATTCTTACTACCCGTTGTCCTATTACCCGTTTTCCCGTAGGAATGAAGCATTTTTCCGCGGTAAAAATATGGCCTATGTTCATCAGGAATAATGATGTGGGCTTATAATGGTAAAAGAATTTTTCGAATCGGTCTAGTAGTTTCGCGGTCTATTCAATACAAACAAGCAAACAATCAAATCTTTCCTCTTTATAATATTATTATAGAGGATACATCTGTTACCCTTACACGGAAATGCTATAATCGCGCGCTGTTCGACGCGTTTGGATCAAAACTTGCCATCGCGCGTTTTGTTTATTTTTAAATAGTTTATGCCCGCGCCTTGCACACAAAAAAAGTAGCCTTTGTCTGATTCCAGGATTAGAATTAACTGTATACAAAATTTCAGCTCGATCCGTTCAGTAGTTTTGGCGTGACGAGGTAACAAACATCCATCCATCCATCCATCCATCCAAACTTTCGCATTTATAATATTAGTGTGATATATTATGAAACGGTAGCTTTAACTATGGCTGGAGCGATAGTTAACAAAGTGGTCTTCATTGCCATGCCATATCTATTGCTATAGGTTCATTATGAATGTAAGCGGGTTAACTACGAACCTCGTTTGTGTTGGAAGAACACCAACATTTCATCCCTTAACGAGGGACTTCATCATTGTGAGTGCGGTTCACGTCGCGCCTGTACTGCGCACTATAGGTACTGCTATAGGTTCATCTGTTAGAACATACCTTCCAAGACATATCATCATCATCGGAGTACTCCTCGGAGTCGGAGTCCGGCTCCGCGTCCGGCGCCACGCTCTCGTCCTCCATCTCCTCGTCCTCTCCACCTGAGTTCTCGTCTTCGTAGTTGTAGTTTGGGTCGTAGGTTATCATCTTTAGGCAGAGCTCGATTATCTGCGCAAGTTACTTCAATAAGCTGGGAGTCAAATGTGCTTGGGAGATCGGTCGTTAGGCACGGCATGGCGGCGGCGATGTGAATAGAGTCTCGAGCTTGTTCAGCGCTTAGAGGTGCTGGCGGCACACCCATGCGGGTCGCACCGCCGGCACCTCTAAGCTCTCCAGATAGAAATGATTGTGCATCTTGGCCATAAGTGTGTCGTTCAATGAGTTCTCATTCTTCTTCGTCAACTGCTGAGTTGAAGGGGCCGATTCTTACGACCACCATGGCCACATCAGTTACTCATTACAGTACATAGGTATGTATGTATTTTTGTAATTTTATTGAAGTATGCTATTATTAATCCTAAGTTCCTACACCTAGTAATAATTTGTTTTTTAAAGTAGTACCATAACAGATGCACACATATTGTCACTTAGCAAATTATTTCTTTTTAAATTGTTTCTTAGTTTTAAGTGTGCAATAAAAGTATTTTCTATCTATCTATATTTCACCGTGCATTAGAATATATGGTTAAAACTTTTTAGAACACATTTGAAAAGTTATACAATTAATTTTTAATTTAGCCAATTAATTCCTATCCCACTGCAGGACAAAGACTTCTCTTCTGTTCTTCAACTTTTCGCCATTTAAGGGCCGGTGTTCAGTCCAGCTCAAAAAACTAAAACCAGCAATAAAATCCTCGCGTTTACACCAGTGGTTGCTTTGTAAATCAATACGTGGCCACTTCTTCCATCTCCTGACAAACAGACGGATATTGGATCTTACCGTAGGGATATGCGGCTGGACCTCCTTAGGGCACTTGAGCACAAACGCCTCGAGAGCCTGCAGGCAATGCTCGCGTAGCTCCTCGTCTGCGTCAGTCGAATACTCCAGCACTTTGGGCGCTACTCGCCACAGTTGCTCGCCGAAACGATGGCCTGCTTGACGGCTGTAAACACATTGATTGAGCATTCATAGAAATTTAAATTGAAGTTTGAGCACTTTAGTAGCTTAGTTTTTTAATAAAATAATGTTATATAGTAGACTAGCTACTGCCCGCGGCTTCGCATGCGTTTTTAAGGGTTTCGAACCTCAAAAGGAAAAACTTATAGGATCACTTTGTTGTCCGTCTGTCCGTTAACTCCCTTTTCTCAGAAACGTGGAGGTACCGAGCTGAATAAAAATTTACATCAAATACTCAAGTCAATGCTTCTTCGAGCCGTGAAAAAATCAAACTTGTAAGTCAACGCAATCAAAAGATACAGCCGTTTATCAGCATATTTTGACATTCTCAAGGATATCTCATCCTCACAAAACTTAAAGGAAAGAAAACCGTAAATTTATAGTTTAATAACAAAAAATATATTCTTTGATTATAATTTTTAACAAAAAATATAATTTCTCTTCCTGGACCTAAATATAAAGGATATCTACTTCTCGTTGACCTTGAATCATGAAATTTGGCAAGAAGCAAGATCTCATAGCACAATATAAGGAAAACATCGGAAAACAGTAAATTTGTCGTTACACAAAATAGTAGATTAAATCTACTACTTTGTGTAACGACAAATTTACTGTTACGTATAAAATGGGATAGTCCCTTTTTTTACAAATTTTGTAAAAAAAGGGACTATCCCATTTTACACGAAAATGGAACTGAAACGCCTTCTTGGTGATTAGTGGGTGTTCGATGTGGATATAAGAACGGAGATTCTTCACCCATGATACTCAGCGTTGCGCGTAACAAAGACATAAAAAAGTTGGTATTCGCGCGAAATCTCTGGATTTTTTGTTTACTTGAAGGTGAACAATGGCTTATTTAAATTAATTGAGAATGTCATCAAGCAAATATTAAGATAATAATATACAAAGGGAACAGAAGAACAAATAATAATTAATATGAACCTGTTGCGGTCGAAATCACGTTAAATATATTTAAAGACGAGTACGACAAATTCGTGAAGAGAAAAACGTGTCCATTATTTTACTGAAGGTGATTTCAATGTAGAACAATAAAAACTTCCCATATCTCGCAATCAATGTGAAAAGTAGAGTGTTCACGAGTTCAACTCGGGCCAAACCCACCCATTATAACTGTTCTGTCATCCGCCCTCGCTGCGCTCGGGAGTAAAACAACCTCGTATACAGGGTGTTTGGTATTGCGACAAACATAATTGTTTGAGGAGTTCGGGCGCTCATGGGCTACATTTCTCCGCTAGAATCAATGTCCTAAGTGAATTTAGAAGCGATTTATAACTTTTATACAGACTTTAGTCGTAACTTTTTTTGAAAAGTGAATTGTATCGATGTAATAAGTTTTGAATAAGTATACATTGAAGAATACAGCACAAGTAACTTTGTGGCATTACAACCACAAACAAAGAAGATTAAGATTTTGGGTGATTTTAAAACAATCTTTAAAAAAAATTCTCTCAGTACGTGTGACACTGAGGACATTGATTCTACCGCATAAATGTAGCCCATGACTCCCCCAACTCTCCTAAAAATTACGTCGGTCGCAATACCAAAAACCCTGTATAATGGGATGGTTTAGTGCCTAAACCTATACGGTACTTCCCGTTGACCTACACTAGAATCACGAAATTTGGCAAGAAGCAAGGATACTTTTAAAAACGTCTAAATTAAAAAAAAAGTAAAAAATGTTCAAAACCCAAAAAATCGTAGAACAAACGTCGTCATTGTATGTTCTTTGATTCTCTTGATGTTCAGAAACACCCCCTTTTGGCTTAGTACACCCTTTCCGTAGCACCCTGTATAAGGAGATACATGTAATGCACACAGCATTAACTAGAAATATTTCAAAATTACAACTGGCCTAATAAGTTTATTCATAAGAATGATTTATGTTGGTGTTCCTTTTCTAAATAAATAAACTAGCCCCAGAGCTCATAATAATAGTACCTATTAGATAGCAATCATGCTATCTATTGAATTTGTTTATCGTGACACTATGTTAGCGACCTTAGATAATTCGAAACAGTTTTTAACTTATTTGACTACGTTAGCTCCAGTACTCCTTTATCACAAAAATGATTGACAGCCAAAGTCGCTATTAAAACTAAACTACCGAAGTACTTCTTGAACCTGTGATTATAATAATAAGCCAGTTGTAAATTCCCTGCTTATGGTGTTGTTTTTTTTCAGATTCTGTGTTTAGGCACTGCAAATTAAATACAACTACAATAATAAATTTGAATTACAGAAATAATTTTCTTAATATTTTATAAAACTCGAAAAATGAAGCAGAAAGTAACTCACCATATGGATGCTATGCACTGTATGTGAGTACGGCTGACACAGGATGAAGTAGAGGACCCCAATCCTTCCAATAGGTGATCAATCAATTTGTTGTAGAGAGATGAGTTGCAAGACATTACCAAATGTGATAATGCAACGATTGTACGCTTACGAACAGCCTGCAAGTATTACATCATTGTTTTATTTTCACAACCACAAAGAATGGAATATAATTAATATTGTTTCTGTATTTCCTTTGTTAATCTTTATCTTACCTGACGAGGTGAAGCAAGTTGTGGAAGCAATGAGTTCAGGAGCATAGGGTGAAAAGATATCAGAAGGCCACCAAATCTACTGAGCAAATCGGCCAGGATATCTAAAGCTTCTAACTGGACCGACACATCTTCTTGCTGGAAAAGATGTCATTTTTGTTTTATTTAAGTTTAGTCTTTCACATACATAGCCTTATGTATCTTAATATTTACTGTTAATTAAATATTATAAAAAGTATGTCAGTAAAAACTCTCTACAAATCTAACTAGAATCCAAATTGGGGCACAACAATCACATTAATCAGGTGAGTCGCCATATGTCTATACAAAAATAAGCGGTTATTCTGCGAGTTAATTGAGTGAACTCATTTTAATTATAATACAATACAACCTCTCTACCTCTCCAGCCTATACTGGTCCACAGCTGGACACAGGCCTCTCCCTGATAGGCTTTATTGGCTTTTATCTCATGGTTTGGGATCGCACTTCGGTGGTATTAGTAATGTAAATTCTAAACCACCATAATTCTAGGCACCACACAGCCAATACAAAAAGTTGCACAATTTACAGCTCAATGATCATTTTTATATAATCCTGTAATGTCTTCCTGCAGAGAAAAGGTCTTCCTCTACCAGTATACTGTTTCTTCTTGATTTTTATTGTCTCTTTAAATTGAATATCTTAAAGACCATTTAACATTTATACCTTTTCAATAGCACTGCTCAGCTTTCCTGTTATTTTCTTGCACACATTAGCTGCTAAAGTATTTGAGCCAAGTGGTAGTTCAGATATGACAGTCTTCAAGCCAATGCTGCTGATGTCCCGCAGCTGCTCTGTATCCGAGAGCATATTGGCACACAGGGTGTCTACAATACCTTCCACTTGATACTCCTTCACTTTGTTTACCAAGGGACCAAGGCTGGAAAAAAAAGTTCATAAAGCTTCTATCTGGTACCATTTATGTACTTAGATATAAGTGGGTGCCATCTATATTTTAAGCCATATCAAAATACATTATTTTATATTATACAGAGGTCAATTTGTAACTGTCAAGTAGAAATGAATCAAAGGCTGACCAAAGATAAAGACAAAACAATGTGCAATTCATGTTGCAAAGGCATGCACTAAAGTTATTGCTTGGTAATTGTGCCTACTAACCATTTGACTGCCAAGTTTTGAACTTCACCATTCTTATCCTCCAATAAACGAAGTAACATCTTGACAACTTTCCTCTCAGAGTCATCATCAAGCTTGATGCTATCCTTCTGCAGCTCTGTCATCAGATCATTCGTAGCCATAAATCGGAAGTCTTTGTCGTTAGAAGTCATCTGAGAAGATAAACAATTGGGTTAGTCTAGACCGTGCTCCCAGCAGCAGCTTTTTATCTGAATAAGAACAAGTCATGCACCGGCTTACCTTCTCCAGAAGATTTGCTATTTGATAGGACACACTAGCCATTTTGTAATATTTATTTGTTCTTGTGGTTTCAAACTAAAAATCAAAATATGAAAAATACATCAATTCTGTATTATAAAAGTCATGGAATTGAAATGAAAATCTGACTTTCGCGATCAAATCAAAAATTCACTTTGCTGATTTGAGCTTGGTGTTTTTTTTCTGGTAGTAGCTATTTTACCGAATGGACTTGTGGATGGGTTGGCAATACACAGAAATTGTTGCCAACTCAGCCTCTTCTGCAAAAAAACAAAGCACTATTATCGTTTGTATTGGGCCTGTTAGTTTTGATTGTGACCGCTACTCGACGTCAGATGGCGTTACAAGATAAGGCCTCTACCCAACAGCCACGATTTTGAAACGCGTCTTGTGCCTTGAGATACTAAGCAAAAAAACGCCGAACGATGTGTTTTTTATTTTCTGCTCGTTCGAATGCTCATGATCTTCCGGAATCCAATAGCTGAGTCAATAATATGTGAAATTTGAGGGGGAAGCGATGGTTAGTACCTACACAATTATTCTCGCAGTCGCGTCGGCGTCATCACGGCGATGGCCCCCCTGTAAGAGTTTCTAGTATTAATATTGTCTTAATCTTTCTACGAATATTGTTCTGTGGCTGGCTGCGCTTGCTTTCTTTAGGTGAGTCGTAGAGAGTGAGTAGCGAGTCTTGGATTCCGACACACTAGATCACCCATCAGCCCTTGAGCAAAAAAACCCATGCACGGCCTAAGACGCACATGGTCCATCAAGTTTCGTCAGGCGGGCTGCGGTGGTGGCCAGCGCGGCATTTTAGGTCGGACCGTCGACAAAGTACCTACTTTGTCGACGGTCCGACCTAAAACGCCGCCGCCGCGACGATCGTCGTCGACCGCCGAGACAGGGCAGTGAATGCCATTATTATGTGCTAATCAAAGTTATCTACTTTGTGATAACGAGAGGCGTTAGCTTGGTTAACAAAAAAAAACATTTTAGATATAGTCTAGCCCCAACGCAACGCAATAAAAATGTAAGTTAATTTCTGCTTGCACTGCACTAGCCATAATAATTATATAAATAAAGTTGGACAATTCACACAGCATTATCTAGCCCCAAGCTAAACAGAGCTTGTGTTATGGGTACTAGATAACTGCTATACTTAATACAATACACTACATAGATAGATATTTTTTTTTATTACACATAGAAAACACCCAGACCAACGGAACAGATTTCTGCAGATCGTACAAAAATTTGTTCCGAGGCGGGAATCGAACCAGCAACCTCCTGCGTCACAGGCGGACCTTCGCCCGCTGCGCCACGGAGGTCGTCATAACGCTCTTGTTCTCGTCTTATGTGTCTCGGAGGACAAGTAGGTACCTACTTGAGCTGAGAAATAAACCTTATAAATGCGTTTTTGAAGCTAGATTATAGAAAGTTTTATACTAAACTAGCTAGGCAAGCTAACGCACATTATCATCATCCGCAGCCGGTTTCACCCACTGCTGAGTTAGGTCTCCATACCACATAAATATTCTCGATATAGGTATTTCTGTGCTCCGCCACTCCACACACACGGTCCTGGGCCACTCATCCATTTAAGGCACAACCAGTGTAAAAGACCCCTTATGATGTAGAACCGAATTAAGCGCCACCATTTATACAAGATGGACGCCTTTTGTGATTACAATAAAACAACAATCAAAACTGACCTAAAGAAGCATTAAAACAAGCCTTTAGTGAAATAAATAGGTATCATGGACTGGTAATGAGAATTTTTAATAATTACCTTGTATAATAAGAAAAATTGTGGTGGTGGCGTTAGTTTCGCATAAATAAAAATTAACCATGTTGTTTAGCTTTGCTTTTTTAACACAGTTATTAGATTATAGTATGAAAAAACAGAAGACAACCGCGTCAGCTTTTTAAAATTTGCCTATACGAGTATTCTGTAAATTATTGAATCACTAAACTAAACAATGCAACTAAAACCAACATTTTTGTTATTTTAAGTATTTATTTTAACTTTTAGTACAAAATAAAACTAGTACACAGGGATACATCTCAAACCTAGCATTTGCAATGTTGAATAGTCCGAGGCTTACGACGATAAGTCTTCTCATTTGTACTATTTTAGAACTATAGCGTCACACAGTTCAGCTCATTCCCCATCAAAAAATAAAAGTAGTCATGAGACATACAAAACTGAATAATTCAATCACTCTTCGAGTCAATCCTAAAATAATTATTTCTTAATGACAGTATACCATTAATCTATACAGAGCTATACCGGAAACAATTTTACGATTACACCTTAAATATACACATTTTGAGGTTTGGAGCGGCATTCATTTGAGTTTTAATTCAGGCACAATCAATCCGTGCATTCCAATGTTCAAAATACATAAAATACTCAGCAAGTTATTTAGAGATAAAAATGTACAACAAGGCAAATACAAAAAACTTCTAATGTAACAAAAATACGAAGACTTTAGGGAAGTGTGAAATAACAATTTGAGCATGTAAAGCAAAGGCATAGATTTGACACAAGCAAAGTCAGAATTACCTTTGTATAATACAATAATAATTTGCGAAAGGTATAATTAATAATGAAATATATTATGTAAGTGATAAAATTGGAAGTGTTCTAAGTTATTTATGTATTTTAAACATGCCTTGTTTTTATAACTTTTGCCTATAAACGCAATAATACGTTCGTTTTCAATTACTAATTATAATATTAATACCTAACCAATTTCATACATTACTTGTCCAATCCTTATTTACATTTTAAATTTACATATTTTTGTCAAAATGGGTACATACAAAAACATAAAAATAATTAAATATCAGTGTTAACTTTTTCAAAAAACTGTAGAATTTTGTTTAAAACGATATTTGGTCAACAACATTTACATACAAAATAATATAATTGAACATGATACATTATTTTTTTCTTCCTTTGATTTTAACAAAATATGCACGCAATAAATATTCATGCAAATAAAAAAGTAAAAGTGTCCCATAACAACTGAAGTTTAATGAATTTTCAAATTATTACAAAAATCATCATCCCATTCATTTCTCCATGATATGTTTTTAAATATATGGAGGTAGATGGTTCTGGAAATACATCCAATCATCACTTATCTACGTTAGACAATGTCCCATGCCAATTATTGAAAAATTATTAATTATACTACCGCAGTCAGAATTTCCTACATGGAACACTTCTTAATTATTTATTACTATTTTTCCATTTAACACTATTCAAAAAATATTGCTAGTCATAACCATTATTAGTAACCGATTTTACGTTTTTACTTTTTAATACCGTATAACATCGTTTGTAAAACTATTTCTCGTTTGCTATCGTAGTATTCTCACTCCTAAACCATTCGTTCCAATTAGCAAAAATACGTTTGGTCCTGTCTTTAATGTAATTGAACGGCATTACCCATTCTTCCACGTAGTTTTGATCGCCGGCATCGTAACCTATTGCATTTGCACATAGCTTTGCTTAGACCATAAGAATAATGCTATTTGACTAAGGCCCTTCTCTCACGAAGCGACTCTCAAGCGATTTGTGTTTCGTACGCGTATCCTACGCGTCGCTTGTGAGTAGCCGCCATACATATTCAGCTAGTTTCGCACACGACGAGACGCGTCGACGACGCGTTTGATATCAGTCGCACGCTACCGTCTTGCAGGTTACGCTACCCGAGTCGTATACTATATTTTGTCCAGGTGGTGGAAAATTATCCATGTTTGTATAAATTACAAGCTGCCAGAGTACGTAAGAAAGGATGTTACAGAAAAGGCGTGGATTGAGATTGGAAAAAAAAATCTATTTTATTGATTAGATAAAGAATAATATTTTTATTTATTTAAATTACATTTATACACAATAATTAGATTGCCAAGGAAGCGAAGCATGTGGGGTTATTAGATAGTTGGCAAGATAATTTCTCTAGCTTTTCTCTAGCAGCGACGAATGCTCTACAATTGATATTTGTTTCGATGTACGGATGTACCCAGAATCTTCTTTTATATTTTCTTTTATTCTTGTAATATAAATACAGAAGAACATTGTCTTCATCGCTAGAGTCACTAGACATCGTCGTACGAATGTTGTTCTTCAAATAATAAAAAATAGTCTCATTTCCGTAGCACCGTGTGCGGAAACGAGTAGCATACCAGTAGGCGATCATGGTTTGCATCTCAGTCGCGTAGCATTTGAATAGCTTCGTGAGAGAAGGGCCTAAGTCTTTATTATTGGCAATATGTCTCGTTTGCCACTGGGATCAACGTTGCTTTGCCATAGGAAAACTGTCAGTGCAATGTCAATTTAATAAAAATGTCCATAAGGCGCTACCCCGACCCAAATCAGCGCCCTTACCTATTTTATCCTATTATTCTATTAAACGAAGGAATTTTCAAAAATTGATTGGCCAGTTTGTTATACCAATCTTAAGCTTATTTTTAATATTTCTTTAAAAGTTTTAGTTTGCATAGTGTAGGCAGAGATGCGAAATTGCCCTTTTTTGCCACCATGGTGGCCAAAAAGAGTAACTTCGCATCTCTGCTTAAAGTATGAAAAATAAAACTTTTACAGAGGCATTAAAAATAAGCTTATGATTGGTATCACAAACTAGCCAATCGATTTTTGGAAATTCCTTCGTTTGACAGAATAATAGGATAAAATAGGTAAGGGCGCTGATTTGGGTCGGGTAGTGCCTTAAGCTGCATTTATGTTTGAGTTAACGCAATACGGTAGTGTTGGCGACCAAAATCTATTACATCGTGTGAGAATGAGCCTATATAGATAAAACAATTTCTGCATTAGAACTTATGCATTTGCCAATAAGAACATTCTTAATATTAGTAACTAGTATTGCTATTATAAACTTCGGCTTTTTATAAGGCTGATTTTACAATCATGTTTTAGATATCTTTGAGCATTATAATTTTTCGAAGCACATGTGTCAACTATAGGAATATCTAAATTGTGTAAAACCGCGACTGTAACTATACGATAAATTATAGCACCAGGCAGCGGATTGTTTCATGATTGTTACAAAATTTGTACCTCTATTTACTATTTTAATAGTATAAAGCTAAGCTATCCAACTCATAATATACTTTCGAATAATATAATATTGGTGTTCATAGTTTTAGTGTGTTTTTTGGTATAAAGTCAATACTGCAAGTTAAATATGATTATATAAAATCACATACATTGGATGAATCAATATTAATGAAAAAGTTTTAACTTGTGTTTGTAATTAACTAAAATAACATCTTAAGGCGCTACCAAAACCCAAATAAGCGCCACCATCTATTTTATTTTATTATTCTGTTAAACGAAGGAATTTTCAAAAATCGATTGGCCAGTTTGTGATACCTATCATAAGCTTTTTTTAAATGCCTCTGTAAAAGTTTTAGTTATTATACTTTAAGAAGAGTACCTCCACTATATTTTCTAAAACATTTATAGAGGCATTAAAAAAAGCTTATGAGAGGCATCACAAACTGGCTAATCGATTTTTGAAAATTCCTTCAATTAACAGAATAATAAGATAAAATAGGCGGTGGCGCCGATTGGGGTCGGGGTAGCGCCTTAAAAAAATGTGTTTGTTTTACATATTTCCATATTTCATTATTTTTTGATAAAAAAACGCGTGCCTTACTTCCAATATAAAATTTTGGATTGATATTGCTTACTTAAACACAAGATTTAAATAATTCATAATTCATTTTTTAAATCCAATAATGGCGTAGGAGCCGCCAATAAAGGCAAAACCAACGCACGTTTGTTTTGTTCTCCAGCAACGGAGTAAAAAACCAATAATGTTAACAATATCGTTTAGGATAGTTATAACATTTTAAAACCATTTTGTATAAAATGATTAACGGTCATTTTGTAAAAAAATATGATCTTTGTACACTTAGTACGACATTTAATTTATTTTATTTCGATAACACTATTTCTTTAAAAGCCTGCTTCAAAAATGTACAGTACAAAATCTATGATTTACTCTTATCATAATGTTAGACCTGATTCTTATGTTACTGAATGTTCTATGGTTTAGCACAGATTTGTTAAGTGTATAGCCATAGCAAAGCTATGATTACTTTCATATTCAAGAACCTTAGTTAGCTAAGGCATACCTATTGCTCCTAGAGTACAAAAAAACTGGTAGCTAAAGCTAATTAATGTTCTTGCTTATGGTTCATATTAGTTGTAATGGCCTGAAAATTAAAATTGACAGCTATCGGCAGTATATTTTCAGTCTAAGGAACATAGGTACTATGTTACTTAACTATGTCTAATAATAAAACTAGTTCTTAATAGTAATATTTGAATTTATAAGCTTCTGTTCTAAATATTAACTACTTAATCGCAAAATTATTGCCAAGTATTTAAATGTGACTAATCAAGGCACATTTTTCAGGCCATTTCAACTAGTAAATTTTTTGCATTTGTTTATGCAAGGCAGTTACAGGTTATGGTTATGTTATAAAAATATTAAGAAACACTTTGCAAAGACTTAATAATATTCATAAGAATTTCCCAAAGAAATGATTGACATTATTCAGAATGAGCATTTTGCAACACCTAAACAAAACAAAAACACGAAACAACAAACATTCATCAAACGACCGGCGTAAGAGCGATCCCCTGCGTCGCGTCCTCACCTAACCGTGTATTTCAGACACTAGACCTAAATGAACACATGAAATACACGCGCCGCGCGGGTCGGAACGGTGACATTAATCTACCTTTAAATAATTACAAATCTTAAACGTAAAATAAACTCAATAATATACATAATTACATTATATATTCGAAAAAATAACAAAAAACCGAGTCGCCAAGACAAAAAGCCGAAAAGGACTCACCAAATATAGCGAACGCGACAAGGGCTCGCGGCCGACGGCGGCACGCCGAGCAAGACGCGAACAAATCTATTTACATAAAGTACATACAGTCGAACGACAGTTTTCGTCGGCAGTGTTCTCAGTGAATTACGCTATGCGGCGCCGGCGCCGGCGGCGGCGGCGGCGGCGGCGACGCTAGATACGCGGGTGTCACATGGGCGGGCGCTCCCAGTCGACGGGCGGCGGCGCGCCCGGCCACGCGCCCCAGCGGTCCGCGCCGCCGCGCCGCACGAACCGCTTCTTGAAGTGGTGCGGCAGCGAGGGCGATGGCGACCGCACCGCGCCGGGCGGGGCGTGCGGCGCCGCGCCTGGGCCGCCGCCGCCGCGCGCAGCCGCCGCCGCTGCGGCCGCCGCCTCGCCGTGCCCGATGCCTGAGTCGGGCGACGTGTTGCACGCCTCGTCGGAGCGCCGCCGCTTGTCCTCCATCGCGGTGGATGCGAACGATATGATTTGGTCGAAGCGGAAGGCGATGCGGTCCTGCCACTTGGACTCGTCCACCTCTTCGGCGGCTAGAGCACGCTCCTCGGGCGGCGGCGACTCGTCGGGGTCCTGCGGCTCGCGCTTGGGCACGGCGGGGGCGAGCGAGGGCGGCGGGGCGGGCGTGCGCACCCGCGGCTCGTCTGCCAGCGGGGTGGACGTGTTGGAGTGCGGCTCCGAGGGCGGGGAGCGCCGCCGCGCCTCCCCGCCCGCCGCCTCGCCGCTGCGCCCGCGCCAGTACTCCGACGCGAGCACGCGCGCCTGCAGGCACGCCGCTAGACCTGCCACAACGATACAACACTCAAAATGTGGATCAAAGAATAATAATATCCGAGTATCAGTGTTTTATTACTGCGGTGGGTCCCGAAGAACTCGGACCGGACCGCATGGTCAGTTTTCACCAGCCCGTTATTTAGTTCTTCACACTAGCATTCGCGAGGCATTCATAGCGGTTTTGGGGAGGATGGGGTTAAAGCATACCTTCCAGCGGCTGATGTTGCGGATGCTGCGGATGCTGCTCGTGGTAGGTCCTCGCGCTCATGTTGACGGCCGCGTTGATGATGCTCTGGTTGGATATCTCGAGCGTGCGTTCGATCTCGCCGTTCACGAGGTCGCCTATGGTGCGCCCGCCCTGGTTGGCTGGCGGCCCGGACAGCCGCTCCGCTGATAGGTGCCTGCGCAGTGCCAGTTTAGCTGGGGAGACCTGCGGGGAATTCTATAATTGAATTATGTCGAACTTTCAGTAAATATGACAACTAGGTGTTCATATTTATTTTATTGTAATCATTGTGTACATTTGTAGATTAACAAAAGCTTTTTCTTTTCTGCACACATTATATTTCAAATGCGAAATTTTGGGTGATGTTTATTACTTTTTCACGCTATATCTACGGAAGGGATCGGGTAGAAGTTTTAAATATATTATTAGTCGGTCTCTAAGTCAGTCCAACCAAATAGCCTGGAATAATGAATAGGCTTCTTTTTTCCCGAAAAACGGGCAAACTACTCATTTCATAATTCATTGCCGTTGTCGTGTGCGCTTTGAATTACATTATAGAGACCCATAATAAGATACAAATGCCACTGCCACTATTAATTAATAGTTTTTTTTAATAGAGAGACTATATGGGTGCCCATTACAGCTGATCTATTTATCAATTTACCTATTTTTATATATTCCTACGTCACTTAATTGTTTTTCTATCTTGTCTGTTTTGTTTTATGACCTTGAATTATGATTTAAGCACATTTTATTGTGAATTTGTGACCTTTATTGTAAAACGATGTATTCAAGTGTGCCTTGCGCACCTCCGGCGAATAAATAAGTATGACTGGTTAACTGTTTCCACACTACTTTTGTGTGTTGATGTTGATAAAATAGAATAAGTACCTGTGTATAATCAGGCGGCACATGATGCATCCTTGGGTCGATATGAGGGCCGGGCGGTAACCGTGACATATCACGTTGCATATCCCGGTGCATTTCTCTCGGCATCTCACGCTGCATGTCTCTCTGCATCTCCCTTTGCATTTCCCTCGGCAACTCGCGGCGATCGTACGGGTATCGATCGCGTCGGAAGTCGCGGGCGCGGGCGTAGCCTTGAGCGTTGGATGATGACGGGTTCTGTAGGATCTGAGAAGGTTGCGAGCGCTGAGGGTGTTGAGAGTGTTGAGAATGCGAGTGGTGCGAGTGTTGTGAGTGCGAGTGTTGTGAGTGCGAGTGTTGTGAGTGCGAGTGTTGTGAGTGAGAGTGTTGTGAGTGAGAGTGTTGTGAGTGAGAGTGTTGGGAGTGTGAGTGATGAGAGTGCTGGGAGTGTTGAGAATGCTGGGAGTGTTGAGAATGCTGCGAGTGTTGAGAATGCTGCGAGTGTTGAGAGTGCTGAGAATGTTGCGAGCTCTGTGGGTAAGGATGTCCGCTCTGCCGCACGTATCCGTTCAAGCCATGCGTCGGCACCGGCCTCGCAGCTTTCCTCTGTTCTTGGTCTTCGTTTAGCACGGATGTGATAATGCTCTTCAGACGGTCCTCGAAGTTGATCACTTTAGGCGACTCTTGGACTTTTGGATTCGTCTGATTGATGACGCTGGTTGATGACGGTTTTTGGAGCTTGACCGGCGAGTGCCTGTGGGCTAGGATTTGCCGGTCGGCTTGGGGTGACGCGCGGGAGATGTGTGACGGCCGATGCGGTGTCACAGATTTGGGGTAGCGGTCTCGGTCTCTGTCCCGGTCTCTATCGCGATCGTCTCTCGTATAGCCGTTGACTATAACGTTAGGTTTCGTGTGTTTAGAGGCTTCCAGCTGTCGTCCAGTTTCTAGGATCTTCTGAGCGAGTAGTTCAGGGTTTGGTTCCTCCATCTTGGTGATATCGGGGAGTTCGAGCCATTCTTGCGACCGCGAGCGGTAATCGCGGGATTTCCTCGGTTTGTTGTTGACTGTATGTGGCTTGACGGTGGCTACTGGGACTGTAGGTTGAGTCGGCGGGATTATTACTTCCCTTTTTATTTCCTTTGCTTCTCCCGCCCTTTCGATCTGACCGATTTCATTCTGCAAGTGGCCCACTTGGGCGTGAAGTCGCTTCCTGTGAGCTAATGTCGCGGCGATTTCTTTCAGAATGCACTCGCGAGCCATGTTCTGTGTGATTTCCACTTCGGCCGGTATGTGCCCGAGTTGTCTGTATTTCTCTGTTATTTCAAACGTCCTTTGTTTCACTAGCGTTGCATGTTCCGTTTCGATGTTATTTACCTGATGTAAAGAAAAGACATTAAAGTTAAAACGTACTTGAATCATGGTTTTACTACATTATACTTATTTTTAGCACAGAACTAATTGGTTCACACGGAATTGGTTCAAGCGGTTAGAAAAATAAAATTCTGTATCAATAAGTGTTATGGTGATGTAACAATGAAAACCAAAAAGAAAGATAACTGACCTGAGCTTGCAATTTGCTAGCTTTACTTTGTAACTCTTTATGTCTGCCGACGATTTCCTTCGCTTTGGCCAAGAGGTCCACGGTGTTGCTAGCGTGAATACCGAGCTCGCTCATTCTCGCCTTGAGCAGAGCCACACTGTCGCTGATTAGTAGGTTTATCTGTTTGTCTAATTGTGAAGCGCGGGATTTTAGTTTTTGATTTCTTTCCTGTAACAAAAATATTATTGTAATACAAGCTTCTTATTGCACACTAGCTGCATTCTTACTACCCGTTGTCCTATTATCCGTTTTCCCGTAGGAATGAAGCATTTTCCCGCGGTAAAAAGTAGCCTATGTTCATCAGTCTATGTTCATCAATGTGGGCTTCTAGTGGTAAAAGAATTTTTCAAATCGGTCCAGTAGTTTCGGAGCCTATCCAATACAAAGAAACAAATAATAAAATCCTCTTTATAATATTAGTATAGACAAGATGAAGAACCGGATTGGATGGAATCTGGTTAAGATTGACAGAAATTGGGAAACTGCAAACTAGGTACAGGTTTATAAAACCAAAATTGTATAAAGGAGATAACAGATACACAGACAAACTACTTTTATATTTCAGTTAGAGATTTCCTTTCAACTGCAACCCTTCCAAAAGACGTCCTACAATTTATAGTCCAATCAAATCTATTTAAGTAATAGGTAAGTATCTTCTTCAATTTGCTGGCGAAGCGAACTTCATTGGCGTACGCGAGTGCGTTCATGAGTTGTATAAACCAGATGTACTGGTCGCGGAACATGTCCAACAGTATTTGTAGACTGATTATAGTGCTGGGCGAGTAAAGTATTTCCAACTCCAAGTAGAGTTTTATTAAAGTTAGGTCTAATAGAAATTCCCAGTTAGTTGGCAGTGTTACACTCCGCACGTTAAGCTGTTGGTCCTGCGCCTGACCTCTCGCGGCGTCGGTCTGCCGTCCCATCGGATTATGAAAGTGAGGGAATAAAGAGTGCACCTGTGTTTGTGCACACTATTGTGCAATATATAATATATCCTGCGCACATACCTAGTCTCCGTTGAGACTGGCCGTGGCCGAAAATTCGGGTAAGAAAAAAACCTTATTATAGAATGCGTACCTTTTCTTTTTCAATTTGCTGGCGTACTTCATTGGCGTACTCTGGCGCGTTCATGCGTTGTATAAACGAGAGGTACTGGTCACGGTACATGTCCAGTAGTAGTTGGAGACTGTATGGAGTGCTGGGAGAGTGCGGTATTTCCAACTCAGAGTGGAGTTTGTCCGCCGGTTGTAGCGCTACGCTGAGCGCGGATAGGCGTTGTTCGACGCAGCCGGGAGGTGGCGCTGTTACCTGGTGAGAGAAATTAATATTTGTAAAACTGTTACCTGCTGGGGTAGTTTGATTCGTCGGAAAGGCCGGCGGATTCGATATCGGAAACGTTTTTATAAATAAAATAAATAAATAATAAATAATGCTGTACAATTCACACAGCATTATCTAGCCCCAAGCTAAGCAGAGCTTGTGTTATAGATACTAGATAACTGATACACTTAATACAATACACTACATAGATGGATATTTTTTACTATAAGTACATAGAAAACATCCAGAACGCCCTGGACAAATGTCTGCAGGTCGTACAAACATTGGACGACCTCCGTGGCGCGGCAGGCGAAGGTCCGCCGGCGACGCAAGAGGTTGCGGGTTCGATTCCCGCCTCAGAACAAATTTGTGTACGATCTGCAGAAATTTATTTCGTTGGTCTGGGTGTTTTCTATGTATATAATATGTATATGTATATAATGTATAATATTTGTCCCGAGGCGGGAATCGAACCAGCAACCTCGGGCGTCGCTTCGCCCGCTGCGCCACAGAGGTCGTTTTTTCTTCGTAAAAAGCTTCCGATATCGAATCCGACGGCCTTTCCGACGAATCAAAATACCCCTGCAGGGGGCTCGGAATAGGAAAATCTAATTTTCATTTTCGTTGTCTTGCAAAACCAACTCTTATGACGTTTAGTGTCATTAGATTAGCGTTTGCACGAAAACTAATCAGAAACTTCGATTTTGTTTTTAACAGTACGGGCAATCGCAGTAATTTAATTTTCTTTCGTAGGCCTTGATTTTTATAAAGATGTTGATGCCTGTTCCAGATTTTTGTCTAGTAGGTCACATTCAACTAATTATTACAAATGCGAAAGCTTGGATGTTAGGATGGATGGATGTATGTTACTTTTTACGGTAAAACTACTGAATGTACGTACTGATGTAAAGCACATTGGTAGTTTAAGACTATTGGCTTAGCATAGACATGGTAGAATACACAAAAACGACATTGAATGCGTTAAATATTTAAAATTCATTTCTCCAACTTCGATAATTTACGCAATGTATGAAATTTTCACTATTCTCTTCGACAATACCTTGTCTACTAAACTGGAATTAGTATATTAATCATCATTGAAAATCACGTGCAAAAATAGCACGAAGCTAGTTAATAAACGATACTCACAGCACCATTCTGCACGGTGGAAGCTAGCGTGGTGTTATGCAGAAGGTCCAAGCCAGCGATCGCGGCCGGCGTATTCCTGCGACGTTTCGCGCGCACCGGCCGCCGCCGCGCGCCGCCGGCGCTCGCGCTCCGCTTTGTAGCACCGCGGCTACGACGACCTGCAGAGAAGCGATTGTTATTATTACGGCTCTAAACTAGCTTGGTATAGGCATTGTTCTTCTAATGGAATCAACACACGAAAGTTGACACAACCACCCGCTAGGTTGGTGCGAAATTGTAGTGTATGAATATTGATCAGTGTTTTGTCAACTTGTAGGCGGTACTTTGGTGTGTAAAGTCCATAAGGCCCGCGAAATTAATTAATGATAGGTTTGGTTGTCTTGTATATTGCTTGAAAATGTTGTTCGTCATTTGTTTAGACTTGGCATAGGGCCATTGAAACACATTTCTAATATGTTTATCATATTTTGGCTATTTACAGAATTAATTTTATAATGTTGAAATTCCACAGCCAATGCGTTTGAGCGGAATTTCTGCTATTTTGCAATGGAACCTATGAATTAACTTTCGAGTTTAGTTGATAATTATTAATTTTGTTCTCAATAAGTTTGGTCCTCAATTCACGTTGGGCCAGACCAATGCCTCCTACCAAGCAATAGATTATTATGTGTGTGTGACTGACCTGTCGCGCCATTGAACCCGTGACAAGAAACTCAGGTGACCTGGCATTTAGTACTAACATCCAATACTAAAACTACATAATACCTATCTACAATACATAGTAAAAAACCTACCCATAGGTACATCACCAGAATTGCTGGAACAGCGCTCAGTAATTCTTTCATTGAAGTGGAATTTGAATAAATAGATATGCGGTATAAACTAAATAGTTTTGATGAGTCTGTCTAATACAGAGGCTACTTTGCCCAAGATTACTTACGTTACACAAAATTATTCTACTATGATTACTACAAAACTACTTCATTCTACAATAAAAAACTAGAGATTTTCATGAAACATGGCTAAGAACACTCGGGATAAATTATCTATGACACAAAAAAAAACTAAACGAATATCGGTTCATCCGTTTGGGAGCTACGATACCACAGACAGATACACAGACAGACACGTTAAACTTATAACACCCCTCTCTTTTTGTGTCGGGGGTTAAAACTGAGATGAGTTGTATCGAATCAACGTTGAAAATAAACATGTAGTAAGAATAATTCACGTCGACTTGAGAGCCGTCTCCTTTTTTGACAGTTAAATATAAAGCAGTGCATGATTTGTTGATGAAACAAAAGAAAGCATGATCGCAGCAGCCTCTGCAGAGATCTGTGTCCTGAGGTGTCCACTCGAGCTCGTATGATGCCGCGTTTTCACTGCCGAGCGAACACTCGCACAGAGCAAACGTTCGCCGAGTTCTACTGATCATCAGACGTATTCCTAATATAGGTTCCACGATAGGTAGCCCTTTTTCAGACACCTGTGTATCATAAAGCAGTTTAACATTGAATTAAATTACTCTTAGGGTTAACAAAGGACATTGAGATCGAATTAGAATAGGGTTTCGATATGCTATCAAAATCGGCAAAAACTCCCTTCGATTCCTTTTCAGTGGACCCTGACTCATATCGATCTGGTTATAAAACAAGTATCTACAACTATTTGTGAGAGAAATTAAAATATTTTTGGATTTACCGCGCGTCTAAAGTGTTTTGCTCGCTCAAAACAGATCCCTGAGTTTACTTTCTCAATAGTATTGTATTTGGTACAGCGCTTCTACAGCATGGAACTACACAGATCACATACGAAAATCTACAGCGTTTAGTAAGAGACTAAACGATTTTTTGTATTATTCGCTCGCCTGTTTCCCCCTGAACGAACATTTGCTCACACCGAACAGTTCAGGCAAAGTGAAAACGCAGCTTAAGGAGATAAATAAAGTTACTGGAGTCTGATGAGGAGGCCCAGGGCGCGCCCCACTCGCGCGGCGCGGGCTCGGGCCCCGGCGGATCGTCCGCGTCACTGCTTTCTTCTTCCGTCTCGTCGCTGGAACGCCGGACAACGCGTCGCTTTGGTGCTGCGCGTCTTGTTCTGCCATTCTCGCCTCTGTAACAATGATTTATGGTTTAGTGTTGTGTAGAATTCTGTGATAGTTTCCGTGTTATATTTTGAAGAAGGTTAGTTAATCTCAGAGTTGTCGGCTGATTTCTTTACTCCGACTGTTCTTGAGCTGACTTGAGTTTATATGGCTTGTTACATATTCATTTTTAGGTTCAACAAAAACATAGGTTTGATCAACATACGTGTGCATACTGTGACGCAACTTCAAGTGACCAAATCTAAGTTAAAAGCAAGAGCCAATTTCACCTAAAATCAGCTAGGACCCGAGTTCACCAACAGATGGTTTAATTTTAAACAGAAGTTTTGAACTTTTTTGACACAAGTTTTCATACATTAAACGTCAAAGTTAACCGAAGCAGCCTAATTGTCCATTTAGTTTTTGGTGAACACAGACCTAAGAGTTCCTAATATTATTATGGTGTGGTTAGAAGAATATGATTAGATAACATAACATAGTTTTAGGTTAATCAACAGTTTGCCCACCTCGTCCAAAAGAACGAGCGGTCGGTAGGCGGACGGGGAGTCCTCCGGTCGACCTACCTTCTTAAGCAGGACCAGTTTCCCAGCCTTCCACTGACGAGGAAAATGGCCCTGCGCAAGGCATGCGTTGAGCAGCGCCCTGAATCTCTCCTCGAGAGGGTCGAGCGCCACAATCACCGCACGCCCCGGAACCCCGTCAAGACCCGGGGCCTTTCTGCGGCCCCGCAGCCGAAGCAGTGCCGCCCCCAGCTCCGTCGACGTCACTTCCGGGACCTCGACGTTGTCGTCCTCCTCACCTGCTCCCGTCCCATCCGGCCTCTCCATCGGCGGAGGAAGCAAATTGTCCGCGGGCGGAAACAACAGAGAGACCACACGATCTACCATCTCCGGCCGGATGCTTTGTGTGAGCGGTGGCGCCCAAGGCCGTAGTTTCTCCCGCACCATGCGGTACGGGCGCCCCCACGGATCCGCATCGAGCGAACTCACAGCTCCTCGAAGCTGGCATTCTTGGCCGCCGCAATGGCGGAGGATAGGGCTCCAACGCACTCCCTATACGCCGCGTATAGGCGGTCCTCCTCCTCCAAATCGCGACGGGTAATGTGGCGGCGGCGGCTGCGGATGAACGCGCGCCTCGCACGGACGGCATTGACCCGCAGCGTCGCGATCTCCGCCGACCACCAATATACACGTCGTCTGGGGGCGTGGGGCCTAAGGCGGGGCATCGCAGCATCACAGACGCGCGCTAACGCCCCACGAAGCCACTCGGTCTCTACTGCGACATCCATCTCCCCGATGCCAGCGACGGGCCCCGACGCCCAGGCCTCTACCTCTGCGGCCTCCAGCAGCAAGTCGCGGTCCATCTTCCCGAGGGCCCAGCGAGGCGGGTCACCCAGCAGGGGACGCCACGGGTCCACCAGAGCCGCAGAAAGAGCCGAAACATCAAATCGTACGTACCGGTGGTCCGACAGCGTCTCCACCCCCTGCAAGACTTCCCAATCAGAGATGCGGCGCGCGAGTTCAGTTGTCGCAAACGTGACATCCACGATCGAGCCGCCGGCTCGCCGCACGCATGTGTTGACGCCCCCATGATTCAGTACCGTGAACCCGCCTGCCACAGCCCAGTCTTCCGCTTCCCTGCCACGCGCATTCGTCACCGGGGAACTCCACATCGCCGATTTGGCGTTGAGGCAACGAGCACGTGGCGGGAGCGCCGACTGGCAACCAACGTCTCCAACTCGCGCAGGTACTGCCGGAAGCGAGCGAGTGGGGCGTTCGGGGAGAAGTAGACGGCGATTAAAAGCATCTCGCCCAACTCCCCGGCAACCCACCCGCTCCCCTTCGACACCCGCTCCAGCGGCGTCACCCCGGCAGCCGTCCGAGTGACGATCGCGACTAAACCGTCGTTATCACCCACCCAGCCTCCGTATGGCGGGACCCGGTAGGGTTCCGCTATGACCGCCACGTGAATCCGCCACTCCGCAAGACTTTGAACCAACAGGTCCTGGGCCCGTACACAGTGGTTAAGATTCGCCTGCAGGAATCTGCATGTGGCCATCTAAGACACGGTGTCCATGGCAACCACCTCTGGCCCCGCCGGCAAAAATGGCGAGAGAGGGACACCGGAGAGGTTTTAGTGGGTATTATGTTCTTTTCAGAACGTCGAGTCGCCACATAATTCTGGTCCCCCCCAGACCAGTTTATTCGTAAACGAATTTCCTCGCCGAATAAAAAAAAAAAAAAAAAAAAAGGTTAATCAACAGTAACCTATAAAACATAATAGATAAATAAATAAATAAATAATGCTGGACAATTCACACAGCATTATCTAGCCCCAAGCTAAGCAGAGCTTGTGTTATGGGTACTAGATAACTGAGATACATTACAGTATAAGATATCACCATGACCAATAAAACAAAACAATTTTCCTAGAACTGAACGCCATACAGAAATACTATCATTGAATGAACTATGATAATCTACCCACTATGGTGTCGAGTAGTTTACTATCACGCCATAGTACAAAAACAACCAGCTACCCACGCGATTGGACCACGTGGGCGTTATCGAGAACAACACAGAGCGTAAAATGAGTTCGCATCGCTTTCGACTAGTGCGCAGTTTGAGACAAAGGGAAATGCAGTTTACTCCACACATTTGTAACATTTGTAACTGTTGGTTGATTGGTCGGTTTCGGAACTTGTAATTAATAAAACCCTGTTCTTATAGGCAGGTGCTTTACAGCAGAAAGTTGGTAAGTAGGTCAAAAACTTACAGAACTGGTGAAGAGAAAGACCTGTAGGGTGGAAAAGGTCCATAAAAACGTAAACAACACAGCAGTCAAACAAAGCATCGTATGTTAGGGCCTTTGTGACAGTAGAATGCCCTACAAAGGGTTCTGGCTTCGTACACCACACCGACTATTTATTGTGAAATTTCTGTCGTGTCCAAGAGACCTGTAAGGTCTAAAGGATATAGTACTTTGGGTTATCTTATTAATCTTGGCGATTTGAGTATTAGCTCATAAGATAACGAATATTATCCGCATCCCTGACAAAGGTTATCTATTTCATTATACTAGCTGCATTCTTACTACCCGTTGTCCGTTTTCCCGTAGGAATGAAGCATTTTCCCGCGGTAATGTTCATCAGGAATAATGTGGGCTTCTTATGGTAAAAGAATTTTTCAAATCGGTCCAGTAGTTTCGGAGCCTATTCAATAGAAACAAACAATCAAATCTTTCCTCTTTATAAAATTAGTATAGGTGTTACTAGCTTCTGCCTGAGGCTTCCCACGGGTATTTTCTATATAATAAGTAGCCTATTATCTAAGTTGGGCTTCGATCTACATGTACGCCAAATTTAATCTTGATCTGTTCAGTAATTTTGGAGATCTTAGGTAACACAAAATCAGATTTCCTATGGGTTCAGTTTTCCTGTATAAGTAAATGTATGGGTAAGTGCTGTGTATTTAGGAATTTACCTGACAGGCCGCGGTCTCGCGATTTTCCTCTTGCGTTCAGGTAGCGAACCCGTACTGTGGTTGCTGTTTCCATTGAGCAAGTCTGGAGTAGACTGTCGGGTCGGCGGCGCGCTCATATTCCGTTTACTGCTACTCTCACCGTCGTCACAACCATTTTGCAGGCCCTGCAAATGTCAATGCTTGTATTACAAAACTGTTTTGAGGAAGTTGGTAATACAAAATTAGAGAATAATACTGGAGCTTTTCCACTTAGCTTTTAAGAATTCTCATAATATAAAACGATTGGAACAGACCCGTTTGCTGACCTTGAGTTTCGGATTTTTCAGTCTTTGGAAGTATCTCTCCAATTTGGTCCTATCTATAATGTGTAAATAGTACGAGACAGGCTTGCCCGTCCATGAAACGGAGCCTTTGAGCGGGGACATCTCGCTGACGTGCATTATGGTCCCGATGTCGCTAAGGTTCCTGTCAGTTATCCTAAAGTTCAGTGGGCAGAAACTCTTCGACGACACAATCTTCGCTCCGTCTTTCAAATCGGCGAATCTCTCTTTCAATTGGTGGTCTACGTGCGGTCCGAAGGCGAAATTATTCACGAACACTATTGTTGCTGCATTGATTTTTTCTCTATGTTCGTCCATAAGAAAATCGCCTTTTATTAATTTATATTCTCCAAATTTTTTGCCATACCACCTCATCCATGTTCTAAAGTTTGAATCCATGAACTGAAATAATAATTTCGAAAATAAATTGCCAAGTTCTTTAATTTTGACCTGAATTAAATAAATGTACTCTTCTCTACTCAAAGTTTACACATGACATCGCCTTGGGTCAATTTGCAAGCTTTTGTTTTATTTACCTCAGCATATCTACTAGGTACTTCAGCCTTTTCAACGCCGAGGCATATCCGGCAGGGGGTCGCCGCCGCCATCTGCAGAACCACCTGCCCGACTCCTGAGCCCAAGTCCACAAATACATCCTCGGCAGTTATCTCTATTTGGTCTATCATCTGCGAGATCAGCTCGTATGACGTCTCACCGTATACCTGCAAAATGAATCGTCCCGTGAGAACAGGTTTACTCAAGGACTTGTTAGGTATTCCGTGATTAAGGTAGGGGTTTTGGAGGTCGACGATCTGAGCAAAAAAATATTCCCTGCTTCTAAATTGCTAAGTCTGAAGCTTTGATGGTTCATTTGTTCGTTATTTACGACTATTTGCAACCTGTGGGTTTGCGTGTATCCTACATATTGATTAAAAAAGCAGTCGGCAATTATAAATCCAGTTTATTGCATATTTTGCTGTTTCATAACTATCCAGTTCGATGGTATAGGTTAAGAGCTCAGTGGTAACAAACATCGAAACATCTATATTTTTGACTTTAATTTCCTTTTTAAGGCAATTAAAAAAGCAACTGTCAACCGAAATCTAACCACAGGACCGTTACAACCACTGTTTCCCTTCCAATTAGCATTAGCTGCCAGCGAGCTAATTAACTTTCTGAATTCCGAAAACAATAGTACGAAGGCACTTTTAAATTGCGGAAAATATACATGAAATGGTAAAAGCGTGTCGGTAGATCTGCACAATAACATGTGATTACCATTCCAACTTGTTGAATTGCTGTCGAGTTATTGTTTATTTATTAAGTACGTTCACTAACCTCAGGTGAAAACGGCTCATATTGGTTGAGTTTGTCTGGGTCAGAGACTGCTTGGTTGTACGTCTGCTGTAAAATGTGTTTCAGTAAGCCTCTGGATGGGTACTTGTTTAGCCTTTGTGCTGGTAATGAAGTGCCTTTTTCCTGTAACACAATGCGAAGTCATCTTAATGAAGATTCAATGATGATCCTATATTTTTTTATGATACTTGAACACATTACGATAAACTTTTAAAAAACCTCGATCTTCTGATTTCAAACGAGCACGTTGCTAAACTTTCCTACTTAATGTTTAGAAATAAAAGTTAAATTACGTAAAACAGCATCAAACCTTCACCCTAATATCATGAATTAACTTGAGTTGTGTAAGTGAAACCTTTGAAATGTAACTCCAAGAATACCTTGCTAACGAAATTCTAATAAAAATAATTCACAACCTTGACATTGCGAGAACGGTTAAACCGTCTGATCGATCCAGTGCGTCAGTTGAGAGCAATGTCGATGACCTTCAGTTTGAACTTGATTCAAGGTCCTTTTATAATAAAGCAAGTTATGAATAGGTACCTAAAGTGCCGTAAATGCTAGCGGTCATTAGCATTTTCTGCTAGCTGACAAAGGTCAGGCTCAACAAATAGCTTCCCGCTTTTGTTTTTCCGCTTGAGCCTCGATGTGTGAGTTCAATGAAGGCAACAAGAAAAGCGTCCGTTGTCATAATAAACCCACTTTCATAGCTTTATTTTCTTTCATAGACTTACGTAAAACCTCCCTCGGTTTGACCTACTCTACTAGCCGGGGGAGCTTGGCTTACTCTATATTTTTGATTGCGGGCGACGCTGTTCCAAATTTTACGGAGAGACATTTAAATTTACCCATAATTATGATCTTTCACCAGCAATCAGGGTATCATACTTAAGGTTATCAAGAGAACACCAATTCGGCAATGCAATCTGGTAGTTAAATTTATAACAAGCATAATTCTCGTGATTTTAGCTCAAGTTGTCTGCGAATAAGTAAGATTGCATCAAACAGTGTCCCTACACGTAACATTTAGTTGCAACTTCAAGGATGATTGTAAAATAGACTAGTCAAATGATATGAATGAAATCATTCGGGTCGTTGGACTGACAGTGATACAATGGCAAAAGTATTTATTATATAGCGAGCTGCGCGCGAGTTGAGCTCGACTCGCGCTAGTAATGTTGCCCAAACAGCCCATATAGCATTCGTTTGTATTAGTATAGTAGATTGCGTCATTCCGCACTTCCACCAGACTACGGCTCGGTGGAAATTAGAAAGTGGCTGCACATCAAACTCATGCATGCCATAACACCATGAATATTTCTATTTGTTTGCTTATGTTAGTGTTGTTTTGCTCATTGTTCGCTATACGATTACACTCTTCGTATGCTGTACGGTTTGGTCCTCAAGCCATCATCTTTACTTTATTACTACTCAAGAGTACTAAATATGCATTCAATACCACTAGGTTATGTACGTGGAATAATTGAGTACCTTACATACATAAGTACACACAACAAAGTCAACAACGACCTTGCTAAGAGTAGTCGATGTATAATGAACTAGGTAGTACCTATACAATCCACTGATAAAGGCTTTGTTTGATCATCAGACATTTAACAGTCTTTATTTAATGAGTTTGAGTGGATACTCACGTACTCAGTTCGAGGAGCAAAGAATGGTTCGTAGTAGTCAAGTGCGCACTTGTACGTAGTGCATAGAGAGGCCAAAGAAACGTTGCTGCCCAAAAAAAGGTCATTAACACTGCGTGAGACATTCGCGTCGCTTAATATTGCGGTCATCGCCCCCGCAATTTATGGTCCCATGTAAACCACTCACTTTTACGATTATTGCAAACTTTTTGCTTCGTCTTATTTAATTATCCTGATTCAGAGTTATTGATGACCGTACTGAAATTAAGCCAGTGATTAAAATGTCTTTATGAAGACAAGTTTATCATTATTGGGTTGGGTGAACTGGGTGGGACAAAGACATTCTTTTGTATTACATTATAATTATTGATTACAGAAAGAAATATAGGATACATAATATTCCATGTACTTAAGTACATCCCATCTCATACAGGTGTGCAAATGATACTTACGCAAAGGTGAATTTTGTAGTTACGCCGGGAAAATTTAACCATTTAAGGTTAACCCCGGGGCATAACCCTTCACAGACCTCTACACGTACAACTAAAATTTTGCCAACCTTGTGATATTATGTAAAAGGGCTAGAGGGCATGTACCTACTCGAGCCCGAGGCGAGTTCATTGTAGCTTGCCTTGCCTCACATCTAGGCTCAACACTACTAGGTATTCTGTGAACAAAGCGCGGGCGGGGTGAGGCGGGGGCGTCAATGACAACCACCGACCTAGACGTTGCGAGGGGTCGCGGAGGCCGAGATAAGGTCATAAATAAATTACACACCTATTTTCCCTCTACGCTTAGGAGTTTAGGACGGTCGCGTTCGGCCCGTACAAATTTGCTAAATTATCCAGAAGGACCTTAATTTATTGCCATATAAAATTTCCATCTCATATTTTTAAGTGGATGTATTATTCAGTTAGCTGGCAACGTAGTACAGTTCACCACGTGTTGTCAAGTATAACAAACGTTGCACCTGCTCTTCACCTGCTTTTGGATACATTCTTTAGTGTTTTTTTGTTCCCGATTGCACCCTTCCCGAGGGGTGGCCTCTCGAGTTTCGTTGGACGTAAATAATATCAACGTACGCGGATTTAACTATAGCAAGGTGGAAATAAACTTTTGAGTTAGGTTTAACCACCTAATTAACTTCATCTTGTCTTGTTTATTTTTAACTGGTTTCAAATACATATTAATGCAAAAGGTGTTTTGTTTTCGTGTTCCTTTGTTTCGTTACTTGGTATATTTTTGAATCCTATGTTTTATGCTTTTGCAAATCCATTTTTTCGTCGATATTGCTCACCGCCAAAAGTTCTACCTATATTATTTTTTATATGTATTATTACTTTCTTACCTAGCTACTGCAGTTATAAGCATAGTTTAGTCTAGCTCTTAGCTAGGCATGCCATTAGTGGAGTGTTGACTTGAAACACCTGGCTGTGAGCTATAATAAGCGCTATAAGTTTTATGAATAAGACCGCTATTTCATTACAGTTTTATTGTTATGCGGTTTATTTATTTCCGCTTTACTCTATGTACTGCAACAGTAACGTATTAGCGGAGCTGCTAATGAATTATATATATTTTTATTGTTAAAAATTACGATAGGTTCTGGTGGGCGTACGCCACAGGTGCCTAATTCTTCGAGTTCATTATGAAAATAGTATGCATCGGGTGTGTGTATAAATAGAATTAGCGTATCGCGGCGTCTGCGGGCATCGATCGTTGCGTCCTCGCCGCCATCTTGGCCCTCGTGTCTCCCTCCTCTCTCCGACCCCTCACTGGCCCACATTCACCGCACTCGCACAGTTTCGCACATGCTTTGCTATTCTACACAGCGCAGCGCGTCCGACGCTCTGTCTATCTACAGAAATATCTTCAAGGAGAGCGACGCTTCCGTGTTTTTATTTTTAATTTCGCACATTGTCAGTGTTAGTCTTGCAATATACAGTTTCTTGTTCTAAGGTTTGATGTGCTTTGCACGTAGGTAATAATTAACTACTATTGTGCTAGGAAATGCCGTTATTACAATATGCATAATCTATGATTATTAGATAAGTCAATTGATGCATTGTAGTATATACCTAGTGTTTGATAAATTCCTAATTGTAGACTGGTTTCTTTTAGAATTTGATAAATTCGTTATCTGACCTATTTATTTTAGCAACATACCTACACAGCAACGAATACAATAAATTGGGTCAGTTCGATAACAAAACATTAGGTAGAATGAAAGAGTATGAAATGTAACAGACATTCTGAGAACCCGATAACGTTTTTATTTTACGTTATGTCGTTTTAATGGATCTGGGGCAACTAGACTTCAAAGTAATTTCGTAAATCATATTTCACTGCTACATCACAGAGATCAATGATGAATTACACAATTTTTGCAGGAACCATCATACCTACCTAATTATAACGGATAATAAACTGTTATAGGTAGTTACTCGTTCTAACTGTGCTGTATTTGAAATCATCAGATCGGAACGCGAATAACACGTGGTTCTACCACGGAAGGTTACAAATACAAAAATAATCCAACTAAATATAACTTACCAATGCAACCACGGAATCGATGGCCCGGTTGAAGCGATCGCATAGGGCTCGCATGCTTTCGTAGGAGTGGGTGTCGTAATTCGTCAGTATGTTGAGCTCGAGAGCTGCCTTCATTTCTGGTAGGTCGTCGCAAACCCACCTGCACCAAATTTATATGAATGAGGTCACATAGCAAATGGTAGAATTCAGGTCAACTACCTACTGGAAAGGGTGTCGGTCGTTGTCGTAGCTGTGGGGAGGTTTATTTACATTATGTGAGTCACGTGCTGATGACGTGTGATCTACCCATACCCGGAACCTCGTCCGCATAATAGCCTATTGACTCATATCATATTTGGCGCAATAAATAAATATTTTCTGTAGTATTTGTCTTAATATATCTATATTTTTTGATTTCTGATGTTAAAAGTGACTATAATTTTCATTTTAAAAATGATTTTTTTTTTCGACTGTGAACGCTGTTTTGTGACGTCGTCGTAGCCCTCTAAGCAAATTTCATATCGGATCATAAACGAGTGAAATACGCTTTGTAGTCTGTCTATATTTTTACATTTCAGGACGTTTTCTAATGTCAATTGTTTGTTTTCTAGGCGCAGCTAGTATTATATCTGTGATTTTCTACCCGTATGACGTCACAGCACAGATAATGGCTGACAGCGTTTTCGCCAGTTTACGAAAAGTAGACTTTTGAAATAAACTTTAGCGGTTTTCTAGGTCCTAAAAAATAATGTAATATTTTTTTCCCTCTAATCTGACAATACACTTCTATTATAAACTAGTTTATGCCCGCGGCTTCGCACGCGTTGTTTCTATGGAAACGTCTAAAGGTGATTTCTATCCCATGGGAATTGATTTATGGGATATAAAGTAGCCTATGTTTGATTCCAGGATTAGATTTACCTGTGTGCTAAATTTCAGCTCGATCCGTTCAGCAGTTTTGGCGTGAAGAGGTGACAAACATCCATCCATCCATCCAAGCTTTCGCATTTATAATATTAATGTGATGCGAAAGTTTGGATGTTTAGAGATGTTTTTTGTTTGGTGTCTTCGAATACAAGCAAATTTTGCTTAAAGGAGGACCCCAATCCATGTAGGTATGTTTATTTTTTATACGTTATCGAAATATTTTTTTTTATTTATTTTATTTATTATTATTATTATTTAGTTCTAGGCCTCGAATAAAACATAGGCTTTTATTCCATAAATCAGTTCCTATGGAATAGAAATGCGTGCGAAGCCGCGGGCAGAAACTAGTGATTGATAATTTAAGACCTACTTTAAAAAAAAGAGCCGACTAGCCTATTATTTGTTTATTGCGAAACCTCTTGATGAATGTTTAACATGAAATAAACTGTAATACCTAAATGTAGTTTTATTTTACAATACGAAATAATATTAACAAAAAGCAACAATATACGGATACCAAAACATAGTACACGAGCACAATATATATATTGGCCAAAGAATGGCAACTTTTTTTATACCTATCCTGAATTGCATAAAGGATCGGTTTCAAGGCCACATGCTAAACGACCGCATGTGGGTACAATACAAGCGCACGTCCGGACGAAAGGAGGTCAAAGTGAAGGCTTATCTCATAATTCTACGATTATCGGCCAGTAAGGTATTGGCAATGATGTTTGCCTTAGGACATTAGAATCATTACTGTTTCTTATCAAGAGCAATCACGTTTAAATAAGGCCTGCACGCGGCTTCGCGTGTGTGTTTCTACGACGATGATGACAATTATTATAAGCTTGTATTGTAAAGCATAAAATTTTGTTCTCGACCTTTTTTCATAGGCTCAACCGTTGAGATGGAGGGCTAAGACCGCGAAGCGCGCAGTCCTAAAATACATAAAAATAGCTTAAAAAATCTTCAAAGAAAAGATTTCTCTGACATTTGACCTTGAATAACTTATGAATCAAACACGATAGGTATTTTATATGACTTTTGAGACAACGTACCTACCTATAGGTAGCACGCCAAAACGAAGGCGTTTACGAGTTTCCAGCTGGTTGTCTCGGAATTGCGAGCTTGACCCTATTTTTTGGCTGACTGGTCTATCAGTGTCTTAGGTTTTAGACTTCAGTCGACAAGAATCAATTTTCTTAAAACCTTCTACTATTTGTGGTGCGTGTGGGTACGTAAACACGCATTATACATCGATGTAAGTAGTTTTACTTATATCTAAGGCATTACAATGTATTTTTATTTAATTTAGGTAATGTGTATAATATCGTTTTGAAAAACGTGACTGGTTACAGTTAGGTACCTACGAAGGCGTGTGTGTTAGATAAAGTAGGTATACAAGAACGTCTTATATGCCCTAAGATCCACACGATCTAATCATAAGTAACTAGGTATTGTTATTACAAGTGCGACATGCATTGTTATTGTTTTGTTTATACCTTATGGTTTCCACTATCTCCAAGGCCCCATCGTGTTTGTCCTGAAACAAAGCATTACATTTTGAAACGGCTGTGTCGCACGTTGCCTAGGTTAAGACGTCTTCGTTGGCGACAAGCGAGCGACTAAATGAAGCGATACAGTCGCGAATTTGCAAACTATACTCGGTTCTAGACTGAAAGAATTTTTTTGTCTGAGGTTTACTAAGCCAGAGAAATATATTAACAATAATATACACACACTGGTATCATCGGAGCAAAACGCAGTAGGTAGTTCTGACAGTTTTTGGATTTAACAGCTACGTTCATCGTTTAATTCGTCTCTTGTCACTGCTTTGGAACTCGCAGTTAAAAATAACAGGCGAAAAAGGTGGTGGTGATCCACCTTTTTCATTTGTTATTGTTTAGTTTTCATACATGTCTTTCTTTGTTCAGAAAAAATATCTTTGATTCTAGAACCCAGCATAGAACCCCTGAACCGCCCTTAGAAATCGCCTTCAATTACTGTGAACGTGAACAAGGCTCATGTTTTAAAATAAATTACATTTAATAAAAATTGTTGGTAAATAAAATGCTGCAATGATATAGACGGACACTTGTTATTTGGAGAGTTGTGTGAATTAATGAATGAATGAACACTTTATTGTACATACAAAATAAATAAAATAACTTATATTAAAATAAACTAAAAAAAACGTACAATAGGGAGCATTAGTGCTTAAAGCAATTTCTTCCAGGCAACCTAATAAGGCTAACAAAAGATATAAGTAAATAAAGAGTTGGTAGTGCACATATTACAGGAAATTTTATTAATATACCTAATACATACATACAATAAAAATAAAAACAGTATATAGATAATTTTAAATACATAATGGTGTTGATTCTGTTGTTTTAGAATTAGCTAAAATTAGGATTTAGGAATGTCAAATAGACGAAAGCTATTCTATGTTTGAAAAATTAGACTGTCAGGTTTAAAATTAGGTTGACAGGTCTAAAACAACTCAACTTAGTTAATCAACATCAATATACCTAAAGAAGATTTCTAAAACAAATTAATGTGTGGTATGTAACGTACAGAAAGCAGGGTTGATAAGTCATATTCTTTAAAAATATAGGTAGGTAATTTCATGATTTAAAACAATTCTTTGTTTCACTGTAATGAAAATAGAGTAAAACAGGTTATTAAAGTTTGAGATTCATAGTTTGGATCTGTATTGAAATTTCTGTAAATTTTTAACTAATGAACTGCATTTTTCAGTACGTACAGACAGACACAACAATAAATTAAAATATGTGTTTCAGGATTTTTATAATATTACTTATATCTGAATAGGGATGACAAGGGAGTCAAAGTTTATAAGGTTTCTTTTGTAAATTTGTTATTCGTGAATAAATTTACTTGAAAATTTTATAAAACAAAATATTATAAAACAAAACAATAAAACACCTGTTAGAGGATTTTTAAAATGTGCTGAAAATTGGATTAAGTAGTGGGGTTATTAAAGTTTGAGATTCGTAGTTTGGTACCTAACTTCTTAATATACAACAATTTTGGGCACTAATTTCAGGATTATTAATAAAGATCTTTATATTACTATGATGAAAGGGGGGGTCTAAGTTCCCAATGACTCCACATGGTTTGAAACTTTGTATAAATGTTCAATGTACTAAAATAATGACGACCTCAGTGGCGCAGCGGGCGAAGGTCCGCCTGCGACGCAGGAGATTGCGGGTTCGATTCCCGCCTCGGAACAAATTTGTGTACGATCTGCAGAAATTTGTTCTGTTGGTCTGGGTGTTTTCTATGTATAATAAAAAATATGTATATCAGTTATCTAGTATCCATAACACAAGCTCTGCTTAGCTTGGGGCAAGATGCTGTGTGAATTGTCCAGCATTATTTATTATTTATTTATAATGAAAAATGTATTCCAGGAACTTTCAAACTTCTCTTAAAATGGGCTAAAACAGGGGACTTTCAGATTTCCTACTCTTACACATATGTATATAATGTAAGCGTCGGAAATTTCTAAAACCCCTAAAACTTCTCGAAATCAGCTGGAACCTTATGTTTTATCTGATTTCGGGAAGTTTTCTACCCTAAAGTCCACGCGAATGAAATCGCGAACGTGTCAGCTAGTTAAATTCACGATTTTTTGTAGTTTCCTTCATACATTAATTCCATAAAGTTTAAACAGGTAGGTACTGCAAGATGACGAAAAAAGGATTCAGAACAGAACCTATATATGTATTTGGGGCAAATCTTAGCTCTTTTATAATTTACTTAAATAAAGAATATATAAAAAAAACTGATTTAAATCAAATTATTCACGGTCAACCCTGAGAAAGTCGTAATAATATGCAGGTACCTATTTTGAAGAGGACCAATCTGCAGACACAGACATATGATGCCTACTGGCTGGATACTTAATCATCAAGATCATGATTGAGAAACGGATTATTGATAGGACTTATAAAATTCCTTTATAAATTAGATACCTTAACAGCACACATCTTGTGCAGGACAACTTCTACAGAATATTACGATAGTCTATATTTTGATAGTTTGGTTTTAGAGTTCAAAATCGAACATTATT
Source organism: Eupithecia subumbrata (assembly GCA_949316285.1). Classification (NCBI taxonomy): domain Eukaryota; kingdom Metazoa; phylum Arthropoda; class Insecta; order Lepidoptera; family Geometridae; genus Eupithecia; species Eupithecia subumbrata. The sequence continues at coordinate 25,595,615 of OX438644.1, read as the reverse complement.
TTAGGTATACAGAATAAATAATAGTACTAGTTTCCGACAACAATAGGCCATAGAATAAGTAATAGTTACCAGCGACCGGCTCACTTATACCTACCTACTTATGTACCTATAGAGTTCTCGAACGAATCGAAAGGATAGATAAAGACAGTAAAAAGTTCTAGAGTAAAGAAAGAGATAGGTATAGCGTAGAATTATCTAGAAAGGACTGACATTAGTATAAAAGCCGAGCTTGTCGGCCGTTTATTCATTCAGTTTTTGGATACGAACAAGTGAACATTGAATTGTAAATTGTGAACGAATAGTAATAGCAATCCAGTACTGCAGCAAGGAAATATATAAGCTCTTCTCACAGAACCATCTTTCTATTCTACGTCATCTTCACCTTCGACTGATTTCTCCAATCCAGCAATAGCAAGTGTGCACCTGCTCATTCGTATAGGCCCTTCTAGTGGGATCGCACATTTTTTGGTCCTTCGAGCCGGATTTCTGAGGAAGCCTCTGAAGAAAGAAGATTGGAATTGAAGATATCGTCATGCGAGTCACACGCTCCGTCGGAAAAGGACGCCAGCCACCGACCACCAGAGCCGGTACGTCGGGGGAACATGCCACTACATGGACTGCGGGAGGAACCACTGCCACGGATTCTATGGCGCCTACCTCCGCCACGAGCTCAACAGCCGTCACGTCTGCCATGGAGTCTACGGCAGCTTCCTCTGTCACCGCGTCTACTCTGACCGCGCCTGCTACGGAGCCAACGGCGACCATCTCTGCCACTGCCGCCGTCACTGGTATGACTATGGGAAGAACCATTGGAGAACCTACTGCCCCGCCGTCTGCACTCGTTTCCCACGCGTCCCCACCAAGCCGCGGGACGGAGACAGCGAATAAGGAAACAATGCAGACATTACTGGATCCACGCCTTAAGAAAGGCACTATGCCGGACCAGCACACACAGAAGAATACACGTGCAGGGTCCACTCGTTCTAGAAGAGAACAGAAGATAGCGAAGGCTAAAGAAGAACTCGCCCGTCTGCAAGTCGAGCTAGCCGCAGCGCGTTTGGCTGCGCTAGAAGCAGAAGACAGCGAGGATGAAGAGGATGACAACGCTTCTGAGTTTTCAACAACGGAAACTCACACCAAAGTGGAAAATTGGCTGTGCAACAAGCCTGCACCACCGATGTTAGCTATCAAGCATGAAGAACATCAGCAAGAACCTGTGGTACCGCCGGTATCATCAGAAACGGGTACCGAGTACCGGGTACCTCACACACCTGAAGAAGTGCAGCCCACACCGGCGGGAGCAGCTCAACCGGACTTCAGTCAGCTAGCCGCAGCCATCACACTTGCTGTCAAAGCAGCGGGTCAGCGACCAAGATTCATCGAGTTACCCATCTTCAACGGTTGCCACCAGGACTGGCTACCCTTTCAGGCAGCATATAGAGAAACAGAGCACATGTTTTCACAGGTAGAGAACATAAATCGCCTCAGGAAGAATCTGAAGGGAAAAGCCAGAGAAGCCGTCGAGAGCCTGCTTATCACGAACACACATCCATTGGACATCATCAAGACACTCGAGAACAGATTTGGAAGACCTGAGTCGATCGCCATGTCAGAGTTAGACGCACTTCGAGCTCTGCCGCGCTTGAACGAGTCACCGAGGGATATCTGTATATTCTCTACCAAAGTGACCAATGCCGTGTCTACTCTGAAAACCCTCAACTGTGTCTTCTACCTCTACAACCCGGAAGTCTCGAAGGCCCTTGTCGATAAGCTTACTCCGACACTGCGATATCGTTTCTACGACTTCGCCTCCATGCAGCCGAAAGAAGAGCCGGACCTCATGAAGTTCGAGAAATTCATGAAAAAAGAAGCTGAGCTGTGCGCTCCCTACGCCCTACCAGAAGCAACGTCATCGAACCAAACCACCACTTCACAGAAGCGTCCTCAAAAGGTCAACACAGCCTCAGAGAACAAAATAATAGATAGAACAAAATGCCTCGTATGCCAAAAACCGGGACATAAGATGGAAGACTGTGAGGAGTTCATAGCAGCGGAAGTCAGCGCCAGATGGGCTATCGCTAAGGATAAACGCCTATGCTTCAGATGCCTGCGATATAGAGGAAGGAACCATCACTGCCAGCCCAAAACGTGTGACATTAATAAGTGCAAGTACAAACACCACAAGATGCTGCATTGTGATCGATCGGATAAGGCACTAGACTCCGGTGAAGAAAAAGAATCTATCAACACTGCGTGGACTACTAGCAAGCAGTCATACCTCAAGATCATACCAGTACGAGCGTCGGGCCCAAAGGGTACCATAGAAACTTACGCACTGCTAGATGACGGATCGACGGTCACCCTAATAGATGAAGACGTCTCCAACGCAATAGGAGCCAAAGGACCAGTCGATCCACTTAAAATAGAAGCGATCAACGCAATGAAGACTACTGAAAACCAATCAAGAAGAGTCAACTTCGTGCTCAAGGGATTAAACAACCACGAAGAACGCATACAAGCCAGAACAGTTAAAAATCTCAAAGTTTCGCCTCAAAGGGTTTCCACAGAGCAAGTCAACGCCTGCAAACATCTGCTAGACATCCGAAGTACACTGAGTTACGACAATGCGAAGCCACAGATACTCATCGGTCAAGATAATTGGCATCTTCTCTTAACAACGAAGGTCCGAAAAGGAAACATTAACCAACCAGTAGCATCCCTCACGTCGCTCGGTTAGGTTCTACATGGAGCACAGACTCGCACACTTGGCCGCAACATTCATTTCGTATCTCAAATCACAGAAGCATCCGATGATGGTATAGAAGAAATGGTGAAGCAATATTTTGCTATGGACGCGCTCTGCATTAATCCGAAGAGACCGAAGACAGACCCAGAAGAGCAAGCCCTTCGTATATTAGAACAGAATACAGTCCACAACGAAGAAAACAAAAGATACGAAACAGCTCTACTTTGGCGAAAAGAAGACGTCAGTCTTCCCGACAACTATGAGAACTCACTGAAGCGACTCCTCAGCATAGAAAAAAAGTTGGATAGCGACGAAAATCTGAAAAAGAGATATAATGAACAAATGGAAGCACTGATAGAGAAGGGTTACGCCGAGCCTGCGCCTAAAGAGAAGACGCCCAATAGAACATGGTACCTCCCTCACTTCGCGGTAGTCAACCCCATGAAGCCAGACAAACTACGAGTGGTACATGATGCAGCAGCAAAAACGAAAGGAATAGCCCTTAATGACTTGCTGCTTAAGGGACCAGATCTTCTCCAATCGCTTCCAGGAGTCGTGATGAGATTCCGTCAACACAAGGTGGCAGTAACAGCAGACATCAAGGAGATGTTTATGCAAGTGAAGCTCAGACCACAAGATCGAGATGCTCTCCGGTATCTCTGGCGAAAAAACCGACGAGATGATCAACCCCCGGAGGAGTATAGAATGTCATCGCTGATTTTCGGAGCTTCAAGTTCACCGTCAACAGCTATCTATGTTAAGAATTATAACGCCAAAAAACACGAACAAGATCACCCAGAAGCAGCGGCAGCCATTATACAGAAACATTATGTGGATGACTACCTGGACAGTTTTAGGAATATAGAAGATGCTGTACGTATCACCGCTGCCGTACGAGACATTCACCAAGAAGCCAGCTTCGAGTTGAAACAATGGAAGTCAAACTCACCAAAATTATTAGAAGCTCTCGGTGAAGAAGAATCTGAACAAGACTTAGAAATCTATAGAACTGAAGAGAAATCTGACCGAGTCCTAGGTTTAATTTGGAAACAAAACGCGGATGAGCTCACCTTCAATCTAAACCTCGCCAGAATACCGCCAGCGCTTATCAAAGGAAAGATCCCAACCAAAAGAGAAGCCTTAAGAATAGTGATGTCTCTCTTTGATCCCCTTGGCTTTGCATCACCAGTTACCATCAGAGCCAAGCAGATACTTCAAGAAGTCTGGCGCCGAGGGACATCATGGGATGAAGAAATAAGCAATGACCTTGCTGAACAATGGAAGATTTGGATGAATCATCTAAGAAGTCTCGCCGAAGTAGCCATACCAAGACAGTATCTTCAGTATAGCGACGCTGCTTCACTACAGCTCCACATATTCACCGATGCCAGCGAATCAGCCTACTCAGCTGTCCTCTTCTGGAGAGCAACATCATTAAACGGTGACGTAAGTGTCTCCCTCATCCTAGCCAAGGCAAAGGTAGCACCACTAAAGCTCACGTCCATCCCGAGACTGGAACTACAAGCAGCCGTGATGGGAACACGCCTAGCCGAAGCTGTAATAGATGAACATGAGAGAAAACCGGACTCTAAAACTTTCTGGACAGATAGCAAAACCGTCCTCACCTGGATCAAGACTGGGTCACGGTCCTTCAAACCATACGTGGCACACCGTTTGGCAGCAATAGAAGATATTTCAACAGTCAGCGAGTGGCGATGGATACCAACCAAATTGAATGTGGCAGATGATGCAACAAGAGATGTCCCAAAAGAATTCAATAGAAGCCACAGATGGTACAAAGGTCCGGATTTTTTGTATAAAGGTGAAAATTCCTGGCCCACAGAATTAACGACATCGACATCAGTTTTGGTAGAGTCCACGGGAGAAGAAAAAAACCACCACGTGACCGTCGGAGAAAAACTGAAGCTCGCCGAAGGTCTGCCAAAAGTTTCACGATTCTCCAATTGGGACAGACTTCGCTACACAACTGCAAGAGTTCTCCAGTTCATCCAACTATGTAAAACAACCATACAGAAGGTCAACTATAAGCGCCAAAAAAAGAACTCTATAGAAGACCCTAACTGGAAGAAAACTTTGAAAAAGAGACAACCAGAACAGCATAATAGGCAACAGAAAAAGGAAGTACGGAAAGCTCTTCCTTTTACCGCGGAGCTTCTCAGAAAGGCAGAAGAACTTCTGATGAAATCATCACAAGAAGATTCATTCTCAAGTGAAATAGAAGCGATAGAGAAGCAGAAGCCAGTCAGCAAAGATAGTCGTCTTCATCAGCTGAGCGTCGAGTACACGGAAGGAGCCCTGCGAATTAGAAGTCGAATCCTAGCATCCAAGAATGTAGCAGATAATTTAAAGAGGCCGATAATACTAGATGGGAATCACCCTACAGTCAAACTCTGGATCCAGTCTCAACATCGACAGATACATCATAGTGGAGTTGAAGCTACAGTCAACGAGTGCCGGCAACAATATTGGATCTTGCGTCTTCGCCCGGTGACACGTCAACTGCTTCGCCAATGCCTATTCTGCCGAATGAAGACTCAAACCCCGCCACACCCAAGGACAGGGGACCTGCCTTCGTGTCGCTTAGCTCATAACAAGCGACCGTTCACCTATACAGGGCTTGATTACTTTGGAACACTAAACGTTACCGTGGGACGCACTCACCAGAAGAGGTACGTGGCAATCTTCACTTGTCTTACTACGAGAGCAATCCACCTAGAAATAGCAGGGTCTCTTAGCACCGATTCGGCAATAATGGCGCTTCGACGAATGATAGCGCGACGCGGCCGTCCTAGTGAAATTTGGTCAGATAATGGAACGAACCTGAAGGGAGCTGATAGAGAACTGAGAAAAGCACTCGACGAGGCAACAGCGGAAGAAGCAGCCAAGAAAACTATCTCGTGGCGCTATATCCCTCCTGGAGCACCTTTTATGGGCGGTGCTTGGGAACGGATGGTACGTTCGGTGAAAACAGCGCTACGAGCCACGTTGCACGAACGCTACCCGACGGAAGAAGTCCTCTCTACTCTTCTGACAGAAGTAGAGTACACCGTCAATAGTAGGCCCCTGACACATGTCTCCGTCAGCGATGAAGACCCAGAAGCATTAACACCCAACCACTTCTTGCTTGGAGGGCCTGGACAAGTAACAACGCCAGGTACCTTCAACGACAAAGACATCATAACAAAAACCAGCTGGCGCGCAGCACAGAGATTAGCTGACATTTTTTGGACAAGATGGCTACACGAATATTTGCCCGAGCTACAACACCGGCGGGAGCCACATGGGAAAGGACCCAGTATCAAGATCGGCGATCTCGTACAGTTAATTGACACAAACCTTCCAAGAAATGTGTGGGTCCGAGGACGAGTCATAGAAACGTATCCTGGCCCTGACAGAATAGTGCGCACAGTCGACGTAGCAACAAAGGGTGGAATCCTGCGACGGCCAGTAAGGAAGATGGTAATCTTGCCGATTGAGACATCGTCGTCCAAGCACCTAGATTGATGCAACACGGTTGCACGGCGGGAGTAATGTGCAGGACAACTTCTACAGAATATTACGATAGTCTATATTTTGATAGTTTGGTTTTAGAGTTCAAAATCGAACATTATTTTAGGTATACAGAATAAATAATAGTACTAGTTTCCGACAACAATAGGCCATAGAATAAGTAATAGTTACCAGCGACCGGCTCACTTATACCTACCTACTTATGTACCTATAGAGTTCTCGAACGAATCGAAAGGATAGATAAAGACAGTAAAAAGTTCTAGAGTAAAGAAAGAGATAGGTATAGCGTAGAATTATCTAGAAAGGACTGACATTAGTATAAAAGCCGAGCTTGTCGGCCGTTTATTCATTCAGTTTTTGGATACGAACAAGTGAACATTGAATTGTAAATTGTGAACGAATAGTAATAGCAATCCAGTACTGCAGCAAGGAAATATATAAGCTCTTCTCACAGAACCATCTTTCTATTCTACGTCATCTTCACCTTCGACTGATTTCTCCAATCCAGCAATAGCAAGTGTGCACCTGCTCATTCGTATAGGCCCTTCTAGTGGGATCGCACACATCTACTGCTGCACATGCCTCCCCAAAACAGGTTTTTTTTTTAATTTATTTGGGAAACATACAGTTAGTCTTTCCTTATTAATACCCTTGGCAAGCAACTTGGTTATTGCAGTGGTGTTCAAAATAAACTGAAGTAAGCTTGGTTTATTTTTATTTTATATTTTTAGATATTGTTCTTTTCTTTGTAATAAAATACTTGAAATCACTGTCAAAAACTCCACATTTCTGAATAACTTAAATAGAAATGAGAGAAATAAACCTAAAAATAGTGTATAAAGTTGTTTGTCGTTAAAAATTATGTACCTACTAGGGCAGAAGCAATCACAAAATCGTGGTAAAATAATGAATAAAGCCAGATTCACAGCATATGACATTACTTTGGATAGCTAATAAACTATTAGAAAAATATTTAATTCACCATGCTAATTTCATTTTTATGACACAATACAAAATATGGAACCCCTAGGCCTCTAAAAAATAATGTCCAAATGTCCTGCAACATGGTGCGTGTTAATATATATTATGACACAAAAGTTTGAAGTGTTTTAATCACTGATAAATCACTTTTTAAACTTTTATTTGTGAGATTTATGTGAAATCCGTTACTATTTCATAATTATTTATTTACTTTTCATAAAACTGTTGAACTGTTCCACTCTAATAATAAAAGTACTTTTTATCTCTGATAAATCTTGTGAGAAAAAAAAGCTGTACAGAATGTGGGTCCTTGAATTTGTGAGTATAATTTTAATGTTAGAATACTGAAATCATGTTGACGGCAAGTTTGAAAAATATCATACACACATGATTCCAGTCAAAAACATGGAAAAGTTTTGAAACATTTTTGAAATTATTTGTATTAAAAAACGGTTTTTAAGCTCTGCAAGTCATAATACCATAATCACACCTCTACCCATTAGCGTAAAAAAAAACTAATGATTGGTGAGATGAGACAAATATCACTCAAAATGAAAATGACCATTACACAGGAACTAAGATGTTGAAATATATAATGACCACATCAAATATTTGTTAAAATTATATGTTCTGATTGATGTGATGTTCTTTGATTGCTAACACTGTTTAACAGTGTACCTTTAACTAATGTTGGTAGTTTTGCTAAAACGAGGAATTTCATTTTTATGAACATGCATACATACAAAGACTGTCATTTGAGAGTAATATTGAAAAAAAAATAACACCTGTGTCTCTTATCACCTTTCTGTTTCACTACACAGCTGAACTTTGATAAATTTATTTGACTGATTAACTTGTATCACTTATTCTTGGGACAAATATTTTGATAATGTTTGCCAAAATAAATGATTTGAAATTATACTTTTTAAACTATAATGTAAACTCATTCTAAGTTGCCAACATAACTACCAGATTTGTAGAGTTCAACCTGTTTTAAAAGTAAATAAGGTTATGTTGTTGTGGTGATTTAAACAATAACAAATAGGAAAGGAGTTTCTAAACAGTTTGATATTACATTATGTCTTGATAGGAGGCAGTTCTAATGTTTACTACAAAAATTGAATTAGGTATTTTTAAAAGAGAAAAATAATAACCAAAACATAGAGTTGGTTTGTTTGTAAACTTTGAACTACACAAATGATTGAATTTTAGATGGTGTCGACAAATGAAGCTAAACTACGCAACAGTGTACCTATGCATCTAAAAAAAGCCGACACCTTGACAAAACACGAGGTCAATACACTCTTCCACCCATGTGACGTGAATTATCTAAATACGATACCTACAATGTGATATCTTCACGCAGATATCGATATGAATAATTATCATTTCATCTACCCACTACAAAGTAGCTGTTTTACCAAGCTATAGCGTAACTGGGTATGCATATTAAAAGCTGCGTGGAATAAATGCGAAGAGTCACGTCTAATCACCACTGCATTTTGAGATTTTTAGAAACCATTCGTTGATCAAGTTACATCATCGAATTAAGCAAACTTTGATTGAATCGTTGATTATGTAGGAGGACAGTTTTGTGAGTGTATGTAATCACAATCAATACCAATAAACAAGAAGAGCTAGTAGATACAAAATATTTCTTACCGAGCCATGACCTGAAGTGAGGGGCCATGTATAAACAACAGGTTCCGCGCCTGCAGGAGAATGCAGGCGTAAATCCAGAGCCATGATAATAAAACCACGGCATTAAAGCACACACTTTTCACTTAAAAACTAAAAATATCACTAAATACACTAGGTAATAACATAATTTCACTGCACTTTCACACACACACACTCCGAGCAACCGGGCGCCATGTTGAAATAATTTTACAAATGGCCGCGATTTGAGTATTGCCAGTCCAATTATTTCGGCTCTACTTAATAATAAAAGAAGCAGAAACACTCGGTGTGTTGTGTTGACGTCCATATTTGTAAGAAGCTGTCAGTTCAATCAACTATCAGTGCCCATGTCATGTCATTATCAATTTTGTAAACACAAGCTTTTTCGCGTTTATTTTCGTAGTGTAATTCTAAATAAATATTCCTATCTTGCTTGGCTATGATAGACTGTTCTGTGGCTGGTCTGAACTAGTCTGAAGACGAAGTGTTATTGCACTTACCTCTAAACCTACGTTTTGTGAAACCACAACAATCTCAACGTTCGATCGAATCCTGCCCACAGATCACATGGCACAGAGCTCCTTTGCCAGTTTATTTCAACGGGAGGTGTTATATTTTCCCTAGAGTTATATTGTCTGAACTTAATAAAGCATTAGAATGTCGGACTCGGAAGGTTCTGATGACCAGATAAAAGACCTGTTGGAAATCAAGCATGAAATACAAAAATATAAAAGTAATCCAGCAACTTCAGGAATGTTTGTATCTGGCTGGGATGATGCTGATCAAGATGTTGAAGTTGTTGAAAATCCCAAAGGTACCTTTGTCTTACATTAATCAGAGCACAATTTAATGAACTCCTAGTAGAATATAATTCTTACATGTGAAAGGCAAGATGAAGTAGTATTAATTTGTCAGAACCTATGTCATAACTATCTTCTCCTAATTTCAGTAAATCCTGAGAATTATGTTTTGTGGGCAGCTGAAAATGGTGAAACAAATTTGTTGAAAGAGCTCCTGTCAGCACATCCGAGTCTGTTGCACGTACAAGATTCAGATGGATACACAATGTTACATAGAGCAGCTTACGGAAACCACATTGAAACTGTATCCTATTTGTTGAGCTTGGGGGCTGATGTTGGTATGAAAACTGAGCTTGGATGGACTCCACTTCATTCTGCTTGCAAATGGAATAATTTCCAGGCTGTTGCAAGGTTGTTAGCAGCTGGAGCAGATCCTAGAGCTCTCTCTGACGGAGGTAGGTTTCATAAGTGTCTTGTTTTCATGAATATTTGGCTATCACTTAAGTTTTTTAAGAGTATCTGCCAAAAAATGATTTTTGTTTACAGAATTAACCCCTTTGCATTTGGCATCTTCAGTAAGCCACTGTAAGTCCACTCTATTAATTTTATTGCTGCGAGAAGATAATACTGATTTGGCTAAAATGGAAAACAAATCAGGTGAAACACCAGAGCAGTTAGCACATCGTAATGGTATCTATGGCCCTTTGTTTGAAATGATTTGTCCTGCAGCATCTTACATTCGTTCTTTAGCATTTACTTGTAATCCATATGTAAGAGAAGCAATAACATCAGAACACTAATTCAATTTTACCAGATAACATTTGGTTATAACTATGCAGATAGGCCAATTTCCAGGACCACGAGGAGCATTAAATCACACATTTGGATAGGGTACTTTTGAATAATAAAAAAATCTATATACCTACAGCTTTAACATTTATTTACATAAGTACTATTTTATGCCCGCGGCTTCGCACGCGTTGTTTCTATGGAAGCGTTTAAAGGTGATTTCTATCCCATATGCAAAATTTCAGCCCGATCCGTTCAGTACTTTGGCGTGAAGACGTAACAAACATCCATCCATCCAAACTTTCGCATCACACTAATATTATAAATGCGAAAGTTTGGATGGATGGATGGATGTTTGTTACCTCTTCACGCCAAAACTACTGAACGGATCTGGTTGAAATTTTGCATACAGGTAATTTTAATCCCATAAATCTGTTCCCGTGGAATAGAAATTTCCTTCAAACGTTTCCATAGAAACAACACCTGCGAAGCCGCGGGCATAAACTAGTTTATAATATTAGTGTGGAGTTATCACTTCGTGGATAAATTAACATACTGCAGATTTTTTTCCCCCATTGTTCATAGAATAAAACTAGTGGTAATACCATGATAAAAACGTTTTACTACTTTAAAATGACAATTGACTTCAACGGATGGGGATATAAGAAACTGATTAAAATTAAAAAACTGCTCAATTATCATAAACTATTTGTTTAATCGAAGTTTGTAACATGGTTTCATAGGCTAACATGGCTTCACATAAAAGATTTACAATATGCGGCAAATTACTAACTAGTTAATTTTTTGTAGAATGCAGGAAACATTAAAACTGCAAAAAAATTACATATCCCATGCTATGTAAATCTAATGCTCATATTAGGTTTGTACTAGATCTAGCTAATAAAACTTATATTTTAATCATGATACATTTCTTTCATTTACTTAAGTACTAAACAAATGTACGATAGAAATAATATGAAAAGTAGCCAATCAATAAAGTTTTAAAATTGGCGATACAATTTAATAATAATTTGTTAGGATGTTGAATAACATTAATATTAATATCTCAGGAAATTAAGAGATTTTATGTAAACCTCAACATTTTATCCATTTTACGACATTCACTGTACACTTAAAATTACATACTTGCAATTTAAATAGACAATTAGTTTATCAATGTTTATAAGCCCTAGGTGCCATACCTTCAATAACATGCATGGCACCAGACACTAAGTATGTGTCAGCATGCAAATTTTTCAAACTTACTATTATGTTCCTCCTATCAATTTTTTGTAATTCAGCTAATGTCTGTCGTGTTTGGGGTGTCATGTAAGGCAGTATCAAACACCCAAGGCCAAAGGTTTTCAATCTTATACAATGTTTCCATAACTCTTTCAAATCTTCGTCTTTGATTATTGGACAAACAGGCAAAAGATTTATAGCATTCAGACATTTGGTTTTTTGACGGTCTGTTATTGGATAGTCTGCCTTTTGAAAAGGAGACAAAATAACTGCACGCCAAGCTGTATAAATCATAGCATCGGGAGGGTTGGATATTTTAAGCAAAAGTGGAATCAAATCTTCACACAGGCCAGAACGCAACAAATGAGGGATCAAACTACGAATTATTTTCATATCGCCAAATTGACTGGCGAGGCTAGCTGCAGTTCGTAACCCTTCTATGTTGCCCTCAACATTTTGCAATAGCTGTTCCAATGCTCGATATTTGTCTTGCATGAATGTTAATACTACCCACGGCATGTCAATGTTCTCTAACTTTACTTCACTTAATAATTCGATAAGAGATGTCCATAGTGCGTCTCTTTCCTTATTTGTTACCTTTATGGCAGTATCAGACTCAACTACACTCATTAAGCATTGAAGGGCGCGCAATTTTTTACATTTATTGAAATCAGTATCATCATCAAAAGCAATTCGCGATAAGTATATTGCGCCCATTTTTGGACACGTTGCCTTCAGAATGTACTTGGCAGTAATTAATTCTTTAGTTTGTAATGCTGCATCTTTGTCTTTATGATCATCACTGCCTTTATTCAGCAAATTTTCCAAAATTTGTATCCTTATGGAACTAATATTAATGTTATTTTTGTCAGCAATCTCATTAGCAGCTCTGTTAACGTCATGGCGAGCGATTTTTTTTACAAAATCTGGATGGAGGTACAACGCCCGTATAAGTTGGGCTGGTTCTGTTGATAGACGGACGAACTCCTCACAGGCCCACTCTATTTTATACAGAACATGGCGCGTAGAAAGTGTTGAATGCAATCGTTCCATTTGAATAACTGCTCGGTTTCCAGGTTGAAGAGCAGCCCAACGTTGAGCGAACTGGTAACAAAGGTGTGCTGCGGCTACTTGGTCAGCACCGCGAGTACATCCTTGAAGAACATAAAATAGACAAGCACCCGCCCATTCCATATTTGCTATATGTCTAACACAGCGATGTGCTGCCCGTAAAAGTGGTTCTTCCCGGCTAGTAAGTTTCCATGGTTCGCTTTCTTTAGAATCTATATCGTTTCCATCACGCTTCCTACAAGTCATCGTTTGTTTCAAAGCGTTGCTACAAATCATGTCTTTTGCGATTTGCAAATCAGCATCAAGCGACAATAAAGCAACTGCTGGCAGCCATCGTTCGTACGTTTCCAGTGTTATCTCAGATTTCAAATTAGACCACATGTCTTCACGCTTAAAAAGATGAAACGGTAAACGATAATATCCGATTTCTGGAAACATTCCTTTGACGGAAAACAATTCAAATTCGTATTGTTTCGGGGTACTTATTCTCCTATATTCCTTTAAGTAATTCAGTAAATAATACTCTTTTACACTTTTGGAATCTGGGGATGTACCAAAAATCAATCTATGTATGCAAAGGAACACTTCGTAATAATATGGGTTTACTGAGACAGTGCGTCCATGCAGTGTTACTTCGCCATTCTTCCAAAAATCTTTTAGCACATCTTTGAGAAAATCTTTGTTACTAATGTTGTCCCAAATAACCAGGCATTTACTAAGTAGACTTGTGTCCTGTTCATTATGAATATGTCGACAGCCTAATTCATCACACAATATCTTAAACTTCAACTCCCATGTTGTCAGCAAAGATATTAATTGTAAAGACAACCCATCATTCATTGAAACCTCAAGGGCGCGACAAAACTCGATCAGTCTTTCACTAGTGGTATCTGGATGTTGTTTTAAAATATAAAACAATATAACTTTAACATCCCAGGTTTCTTCATTGTTTTCAGGTAGTGCAATGTCCGACATATTGATATTGAATTTCGATTTGAGGATATATCTTGGAGGGTTTACAACATTACCTCCATGCAGATTTGTTTCAAATGATAGCGATCGGCGTATTATGGGATTGGACAAGTAACCTGTTAGCTTGGGAGGTAAAGATTCTCCTTGTCCTCTCAAAATCTCCATTATGTAATACTCCTTTTCAGAATCATCTGAATGATATAGGAGAACCAGTAAAATTGTTGTCAACACTTCATCAAGTTCTTGAGCAGCTACTACTTTTGATAAAAGCTTTTTAGTTATTTCATCTTTCGTTGCTATTATGTCTTCATCAAATAATCCATCATTTGAATCACCAACAATCTTTGATAGGATCCTGAACGGTATGTAATCACACATACCATGCAAATTATTTAGATTATTTGTCTGTGATTTTTTGCCAGAAATACAGTAATGAATAAATTCATTGATAGCATTTCTTGATGATATTGGTAGAAACACGTAATTAAATTTCCAAGCTACTGTCAGATTTTTTATGGTGATGTTTGAATGTATTAATGCATTTAAAACGGACAAGCCTGTTATCAAATTGTGCAAATGTTCTTCGTTGCATTTATTTATGAGCTCAATGAGTATATTAAATACATCTTGTAATAAACTAGCATTTTTGCCATCCTTAAACTGAGTTAACACCCTGTCTAAATTATTAGATTCTTCTTCCGATATAATTAAAAGTTCGACTAAATTTCGAACTTCATGAACCGCGGATACGCCTCTTAGCAGCGCTACCGGAGAAGATGGCTGAGTTAGTGACGGTGCGAGTCGCGTTATAATGCCAGAGCGCCCTGCGCCATTGTTTACGCTTGAATTTATTTTATTTGTACAAATTTCTTCCTTGTACAAATTATTCACATTCAATTCAATGTTGTATGAGTTTTTCAAATGATATAAGTTATCAATGTCGTTAATCTGAATTTCAGTTAATATGTGTGTGCCCTTCATAAAATCTATGTAGTTCCGTTCAATGTTTTTGTTGCTCATATTGTTTCCGCCCACTACTTGTTCGTATTTTATCATTATGGTTTTCAGTAAAATATTTTTTTCTTTTATAGGAAGATTGTCGAAATAATCCAAAGCCGATTTGGTGTCGTTATCTGCTAGACATTTATTTACATACAATACATTACCAAAGTTCGCATAATTTGACATTACCATAGTTATGGCTTTGAGGTCATTAAGATCCACCACTGAGCCACCAACAACACAGTGAAGCACAAGCATGTAATCAGTACATGTTAAAGGAAAATTATATTTTTTTAATACAACCTTTAAATTTGCGTAGTTAATTTCTTTTTGGATTTCGTGAGCAATAATCAAATCTGGACCAGACAATGTAAAATCTTTAGATGCAGTGGCTGCAGCATTGACTGCTAACTTGCTAACAGTAGGATTCCATGGTACTTCCAATGTTTTCAGCACATGAAGTAAACACTCTAGCTTATTTTTTGGAGAGTGAAAAGCTGCAAGTATCAGTTCTAGGCGATTTCCATCAACTACACCACCACTGCTAGCAGTGTCTGTCTCAACAAAAGATGTTAGAACTTCATCTGTATCAAACAAATGTCTAGTGGCATATGTAGGCAAGTAATCTTGCAAAAAGGCTTCTAAATCTTCTGTATAGCATCGGCGCAACATTATGAGAGCAACCTCATTTGGCTTTTGTGAACTAAGTTCACTCAATAAAAGATTTATTCTGTATTTTTCTTTCAACTCCATTATGTAGTTAATTCTATCTTTAAGAATATTTAAGTCATCCATTGATATTGGTCTGACACAGATTACTTTCAATGATGATTCCAGTACATCCATAATTTCTTCTATGAATTTGATCCCTATTTTAGGCCAATATGCTGAACTTTCCAAAATGAATATCCTCTCCATTGCCCATCTTACAAATAAGTCAATGTAGAATGGATTTTGCTCTAAAATCTGTGGTGCAAAATTTTTTAACCACATTATTATAGAACCCATCTTGGCATTTGGAGGAATAGAAGCCAAGATTTCAATTATTTCATTTGGGCTGCTTGTTAATTTTAGTCCTGTGTATTTAAGCCAACACATAGAAGCTATATCTAAATCCAATTTCGAAATGAACATGATACATAATTCTTTTACATTTTTATGAAACATGTTCACATCTTCATAAGTGGTATTTGCTCTAAACTGTAGGTATTCTAGCAAATCTGTTTTGATAATTATATCTGCAATTGTGCAGGCTAGGTTTTCATCATTGTTTGAGCATATTCGTTTTTGAATGAGATACAAGTATGGTTTGAAAATTATGTGGTGTTGATAAAGTTTTATAGTTGTTTCAGTGAGGAAAGCCAAGTCATCAATACTTTCAAACAATAATTGCAATCTAGTGTTTTCTTTGTCACCTGTTCCTGATAAAATACTTTCAACTATTGACTTCAGCTCAGCCACAAGTGCATCCTGAGAAGATACCTTTTGAGAGATGTTGAGAGCTTCCAGGTCATGTTCATTTTCAGTACTCAAAGATGAAGATATTCTGCCACAGCATAGGAATGCCTGGAAATAAATTTGGAGATGTTAAAACAACAGCAAGATGCTATCGCTGCAGCCCTCGCACGGCGACAGTGGGGCACTGCGCTGGGCAGCAGGGGAAGTATCAAGTTCCGAGCCAGGTGTCATGTTAATTCACCCAGTTTTATTTACTACTACTACTTACTACTACACTACTAGGTGATTTGTTGGGAATAATGACTTGTTTCTATCAGGTTCTTAGTACCTACCTAGTGATATAATAATGGTGTAAGTAATAATAATTGTTTACCTCTTCTTGATTGCTTGCTAGGTAGTAGAACACATTTTTATGAACTACAACTGGAACATAAGTCTTCTGGTTTTCAAATTCAAAAACAATACTTGAATTTTCTAAATCCAAGACCCATATTTTTGATTTATCAGCCAATATAAGATGATCTCCCCAATTTAGAACATGTTCCAAGGAAACACTTGAATACAAAATCTCCCTTTGTCTGGTTATGGGGCATACGGATAAAATTTTTCCTTCTTCAACGAAAATCTGCAATCCATTATAAGAATTGCTGGATTCTTCAAATGATCCTTTCTTCAAGGTGATACAAAGCTCATCACAGCCGTCTCTTATTTTCTTTGTGAGCTCCTCTGTGCTCAATGGGTTTATTAATTCTTCTCCACTATCAGATCTAAAGAGGAAGTAGTTGTCAGTCACTTGATGGAACTTTACTTTAGAGTAATTTTCTATGGTAAGCTTCAACTGTGAACCGTTCAGCAGGTCAGTCGCCACGATTTCACCGGATTCTAGTATTATCCACAAAATATGATCCTGAAGAGCACTGTCTGTGATATCTTCATTGAGATGGAATATTTGATCTTCATCTACGTTTCCTATAGCTTGAAGGTCCGTGATTCGAAAGCTCTTGGGATTTTCAAACAACACTATTTTGGGGTAGAAAAACTTAGCTCTGAGTGAATTTGAGTTACACGTCTGATTTATCTTCTTTATTTGGGATAGAATAACAGTCATTTTAATTAAATGACGAAGAATATTTTACGAAGGAAACAATTATTTTTGAAATTGAAACTTGAAACCGTTGAAACGAACACAAAGCAATGAATGACGTTTGTTTGTTTTGAATTGAACATGACATGACTGACATCTAGGCGGGTGCTCGTGCTCGTCAATGGTTTTGGTAATAAAGCTTTTTCACACGAGGAGTTTTATGGCGAAGAAGCGAGCAAATACTTGCATGTTGGCTACTCATCGTTAGATGGGGCTTACTGACAACGACGAGATCGTCGCTCTACCCAGAGATAAGAAAATGTGTTATATTTAATCTGTGGAAAATGTTCTAGTGATAGATCGTAGAAAGAGATAGTTAAAAATAAGAAATATTCACAGTTGCAGCCCGGAGTCAGGAAGTTAGCGGTGTTAGACGGCTTAAGCCGTTGGTCATGCGCTTGACCTCTCCCCGATCGTGTCGGTCTGCTGTCCTATCGGATTATGAGAGTGAGGGAATAGAGAGTGCACCTGTGTTTGCATACACAATATAGTATGTCCTGCTCATTTGGCTAGTCACCATTGAGACTGGCCGCCCGTGGTCGGAATTCGCCTAGGAGGACATTATATTATTATTTTTATCCCCCTCCCTCACTGCGCTGCGCGGGGCCACGGCGCGGCGCGGCGGCGGCGGCGGGGCGCGGCGCGGCAGCGTTTATTTTATTTTAGTATTATGTTTGGATTTACATTATTAAATTCGTTATATCTTTTGAATGGAAGGTCCGATTTGAATAATTAAAAAAGTAATGAACAGGTATTGAAGTAGTTTTACATACGGAATGATTTGGATAAAGATGAATACAAAGAAAGGTAACATGGTCAGATTTTGGTCGAGTTTTCTATCAACTTTTAAAATGTAAAAAAGTAGTTAGAGACTTAACTACAGTAGATGGACTTACAGTATCGCGAATTTTTTTGTGTTATTGATATGATCTTTAACATTGTGGAACATTTTTTTGTTCTATCATCAATAGTTCCGCAGCGCATGCGATGATAGACAATTTATGGCTAACTTTTTAACCTTTTGTTACATTATTAAAGTTTAAGTAGAGATCCCTAATTTTCTAGTAATCTATCTATACTTATAATAAAACTGTAACAGGTCCAATTCTGTACATTGAAGATATTTTGAAAAATTTTTTTGGAGGGCACTCTATTAACGATACTGAAGCCAAAACTGTAATTTTTTTCATTCATGTCTGTCTGCCTGTCTGTCTGTTTGTTAAACGCGCATCACGCCGAAACTACTGAAGGTATTGAAATGAAACTCAGAATGTTTTTTGGTCATACTACGAGGAAGGTAATAGGATACTTTTTATCCCGGAATTCAGTCAGGTTCCCCTGGGAGAGGGGATGAAAGTAAAATTTCTTCACCGCGCATGACGTCGAAACTGCTGAATGAATTGGAATGAAATCTAGCATGATTTGATTTCATACTACAAAGAAGGACATGGGATACATTTTATCCCGGAATTCAGTAAGGTTCCCCTGGGAGAGAGGATGAAAGTAAAATTCTTTAACCGCGCATCACGACGGAACTTCTTGATGAATTCGAATGCAATTCGGCATGATTTTAGTTAATACTATGACGAAAGATAAATTTTATCCCGGAATACAGTAAGGTTCCCCTGGAAGAGGGGATGAAAGTAAGATTCCTTCACCGCGCATCACGCCGAAACTGCGGAATGAGTTGAAATGAAACCTGGCACGATTTGAGTTCATACTACAAGGAAGGACATGGAATACATGTTATCTTGGAATTCAGTAAGGTTCCCCTGGGAGAGAGGAAAAAGTAAAATTCTTTAACCGCGCATCACGACGGAACTACTGAATGAATTCGAATGGAAGTCGGCACGATTTGAGTTCATACTACGGGGAAAGATACATTTTATACCGGAATTCAGTAAGGTTCCCCGTGGAGGTTGATAAAAGTAAAATTCCTGGGTCGCGCATCACGCCGAAAGTACAGAATATATTCAAATGAGCAATACTATTTATCCCGGAATCAGTGCTGTTCCCTTGGGAGGGTGGATGAAAGTAAAAATATGCTACTGAATGAATTCAAATGAAACTTGGCATGATTTGAGCTCATACTGCGAGGGAACATAGGATGCATTTTATCTGGGATATCAGTAGGCACGGTTCTCTTGGGAGAGGGAATTAAAGTCAAAATGTGTTCTTATTTAGAATTCATTCACGCGTCGTCCGATTTCATGCATTCTTTTTGTTAGAAACAGTGTTGCAAGATCGAATTTGACTAAATCAGTAGACAGTCAAGTAGAAAATTAATAGATTGAAGAAATAATCTGTAGATTGAAGAAAAACATCGGTAGATAAAGGGTAGGTAAGTTCCTATCTATACATATATTTTTCCAAGACGCACCCATTAAATTTCCTACCTAAGTAGGTAGGAACCTAACTAATGAGTGCGTCAATGCCTATTTCAGGCAAAGTAGGTAAAATGTGCAAAGGGTCCATGCGATATTCATGGACATGATATTTGGTGGTTTAGCTGGTACAGTTAACTGTACCACCAAAGTTTGGTTGGAGTAAGTGGTCCAATTAAACTAACTAGACCACAGAAAAATATTTTTTTCTGTGGTAAACACCCAACTGAGCCTACCTAGTAACGAAAAAGAAAATTACGGTGGTCCAGTCAAATGGATCAGGAGCCCAATTCTATAATAAAATGGCTTCAGACCTAAGTAGGTAGGAACCTAACTAATGAGTGCGTCAATGTCTATTTCAGGCAAAGTAGGTAAAATGTGCAAAGGGTCCATGCGATATTCATGGACATGATATTTGGTGGTTTAGCTGGTACAGTTAACTGTACCACCAAAGTTTGGTTGGAGTAAGTGGTCCAATTAAACTAACTAGACCACAGAAAAATATTTTTTTCTGTGGTAAACACCCAACTGAGCCTACCTAGTAACGAAAAAGAAAATTACGGTGGTCCAGTCAAATGGATCAGGAGCCCAATCTATACTTATAATAAAACTGTAACAGCTCCAATTCTGTACATTGAAGATATTTTGAAAATTTTTTTTGGAGGGCACTCTATTATCGATACTGAAGCCAAAACTGTATTTTTTTTCATTCATGTCTGTCTGTCTGTCTGTTTCTTAAACGCGCATCACGTCGAAACTACTGAAGGTATCGAAATGAAACTCGAAACAATTTTAGGTCATACTACGAGGAAGGACATAGGATACTTTTTATCCCGGAATTCAGTCAGGTTCCCCTGGGAGAGGGGATGAAAGTAAACTTTCTTCACCGCGCATGACGCTGAAAGTGCTGAATGAGTTGGAATGAAACCTAGCACGATTTGATTTCATACTATAAAAAAGGACATGGGATACATTTCATCCCGGAATTTAGTAATGTTCCCCTGGGAGCGAGGATGAAAGTAAAATGCTTTAACCGCGCATCACGACGGAACATTTGAATGAATTCGAATGGAACTCGGCATAATTTGAGTTCATACTACGAGGAAAGATACATTTTATCCCAGAATTTAGTAAGGTTCCCCTGGGAGAAGGGATGAAAGTAATATACCTTGACCGCGCATCACGCCGAAACTACTGAATGAGTTGGACTGAATTGGTACGATTTGAGTTCAAGGAAGTTCATGGGATACATTTTGTCCTGGAATTCAGTAAGGTTCCCCTGGGATCAGGATGAAAGTAAAATTCTGAAACCGCGCATCACGACAGGTCTACGCGTCCTCCGATTTCATGCTTTCTTTTTGTTAGAAACAGTGTCGCAAGATCGAATTTGACTAAATCAGTAGAAAATCGAGTAGAAAATCAGTAGATTGATGAAATAATCTGTAGATTGGAGAAAAAAAATTGTAGATAAAGGGTAGGTAAGTTCCTATCTATTTATTTATCCAAGACGCACCCATTAGTTAGGTTCCTACCTACTAAGGTGGTGTCTTGGAAAAATAAGTTAGGTTCCTACCTTACATGATATTATGGTGGTTTAGCTGGTCCTGTTAACTGTACTTCCGAAGTTTGGTTGCAGTAAGTGGTCCAATTAAACTAACTGGACCACAGAAAAATATTTTTTACTTTTGTACACAGCCAACTGCACCTACCCACTAACGAAAAAAAATTACGGTGGTCCAGTCAAATGGATCAGGAGCCCAATTCTGCAATACAATTGCTTCAGTATGACAGTGGAATCGTCGCAGAATCATCACGTTGAGTCCTTAGAATAATAAAACTCCAGATAGTGTGTACGAGATAAATTAATAGTTTCAAACTTGACTTGCGTCTCGCCATCTGCATTCATCATAATTTCCTTCATCTGAGGTGGAATACCAAAACGTGACATTCTGTGTCGATACCCCTGTCATAGTGAAGCGATTAGTATAGCAGAATAAGGCCCCAGCTGATCGGAACCATGAGTAAGAAGAAAACGAGTATGACACTTCTTAACACTGACGCTGGCCGAGTCGTAGCTAAAAGTCGTGTAGATAAACAATGGGATTGAAGATGACAACATATGTTATCCTCCATAGACCCTACACGATTCTTTGCACGGCGGCGTTTCATAATTTGAAAGACCATGGTTAAATGTGAACTTAATTCGGCAGGTAAGGCAATCGCGAACGAAGTCGCGGGTACAGCTAGTTCTATAATAAAATGGCTTCACTATGACAATGGAATCGTTGCAGAATCATGACATAGAGTCCTTAGATTAATAAAACTCCAGATAGTGCGTGCGAAATAAATTAATAGTTTCAAACTTGACACTTTGACGCGCGTCTCTCCATCTGCATTCATCATAATTTCTTTCATCTAAGGAAGAATACCAAGACGTGTCATTCTTTGACGATACCCCTGTCATAGTGAAGCGATTAGTTTAGCAGAATAGGGCCCCAGCTGAACGGAACCACGAGTAAGAAAGAAGTGAAACGAGTATGACACTTCTTAACACTGACGCTGGCCGAGTCGTAGCTAAAAGTCGTGTGGATAAAGAATGGGATTGAAGATGACAACATACCATACACCGTAGACTCTACACGATTTATACACAATTTAACTAAGATACTTATGTTAGAAGTGCAACAGGTCCAATTCTGGACATCGAAGTTTTTTTGCACAGCGTTTCATAACATGAGAGAAACTGTGGTTAAATGTGAACTTAATTAGTCGGCAGGTATGTCAATCGCGAACGAAGTCGCGGGTACAGCTAGTAATAAAATTTACGACTTCGGCGGGACTTGAACCCGCATCCTCATTTGACCTCGTGGTGTAGTTGGTTAGCACATTGCGGTACTGACGGAAGGATGCGGGTTCAAGTCCCGCCGAAGTCGGAAATTTTTGCGATGTTATTTAATTAAATAAATAAATAAATAATGCTGGACTATTCACACAGCATTATCTAGCCCCAAGCTAAGCAGAGCTTGTGTTATGGGTACTAGATAACTGATGTACATAATACAATACATTACATAGATAGATATTTTTTTCTATACATAGAAAACACCCAGACCAACGAAACAAATTTCTGGAGATCGTACACAAATTTGTTCCGAGGCGGGAATCGAACCCGCAACCTCTTGCGTCGCAGGCGGACCTTCGCCCGCTGCGCCACGGTGGTCGTCAATCTTGTTCGATGCTTCAGACGAAAATTATAAATTTATTTTTTGTAAATAGGTACCTATTTAATTAGTTTAATATTCATTTTCTTTGATAACATCAAAAGATCATCCAGGTACCTTTTCTTCTTCTAAAAGTAGCAATGTTAATATTTTTACGTCCATTTTGCGTCGAGTTAAACAAAACACGAAAGTTCAAGCACTGACGCCACACGCCCGCCGATGCTTCAGAACACATACGCCCGCGACCGAGACGGGACCGACGACGTCTTCACCATCGTCGCTCGCACGCGTTCAGAGAACCCAGCGCCTAACAGAAAAATACACGTCGCTGCGCCGTGGCCGGTGGCCCCACACAGCGCAGCGGGCAACAGGGAGGTGGATAAAAATACCTAGGTATAAAACTTTCTAAGAAAGCTATATAAGTAGTAATTTGAGAAAAAAAACTACTTAGGTATGTCCTGCATAAAGATTTACACTACATTTATCCCAAAACATTTAAAAATAAATGTCCACCCGTGCGAAACCGACACGGGCCGCTATTATTATTTATATAAACCATGAGAAAACCCATTTGAGCTCTACCTACACCTTAGATTATGTATGAATAACCAACACAGAGTGGTTTTATTCTCTTTGTGCTCTACTAACAAGGACCCAAAAGAAGATTTAGTACCTAAGTACCTATTACAGCATCATAGTAGAATGTACTAGAAAAAAATAGGTACCTACATCTGTGACCTTTTGTGTTGGTCAATAAAATTCAATACAGATTATTTTGTACAGAATGTATTTTACATCACTTCTGTTTAGTCCGTCTATACTGTCTTTTTAATTCAACAGACTTTTGTACCTTATTGTTAATTTCTGATTGAATAACATATTTTGTTTCACTCATAGCATTTTCATAACTTTCATGCAAACCATTCAACATTTCTGTATTGACTTCCAGAGATGGAATTTCCGACTTGCCACATGACTTCAGGAGATCCTGTAAGAAACCGCAATAAAGTAGGTAAGTATAAAATAAATAATGGATAAAATGGAATAAGTAGGTATTTAGTCAGGCATACCTTGAACAAATGGACTTGATTGGGAAGAAGCATCGTAATGGCCTGCCCTTCTCGTCCAGCTCGACCTGTTCTGCCAATCCGATGTATGTAGGTCTTTATGTTTCTTGGAGGGTCATAAGAAACCACATATTTACAGTCTGGTACATCAATACCTCTTGCTAATGCATCTGTGCTTATCAACCTGGAATTTCATACATAATCATGATATTATTCAACACATCATAAAAAGAGAATGAATCAATGTGGTGGCAGGAAGGGTCAAAGCTCTACTTACACATTGATTTCTGATGTAGTAAACTTTCGAAGCACCGTTTCCCTTGTTGGCTTATCCAATGCTGCTGATAATTCTGCAACCTTAATCTGGCCCTTACCCCAAGCATTGAGAAGTACTGCAAGCCTGTGGGCTGACTCAGCAGCATTTGTGAAGCACAGCACCTTATCCCATTTCTGGTCAACTAAGAAGTGATACAATATCATTGGTTTATTCTCTGCTTCACAAGAAACCATACTTTCTGATAGCTCTGCAGGTGTTGCATATAGCCTGATTTGATCTTCATCATCAAAGCCAGTTGCCGAA
The DNA here is from genome assembly GCA_949316285.1 of Eupithecia subumbrata. Classification (NCBI taxonomy): domain Eukaryota; kingdom Metazoa; phylum Arthropoda; class Insecta; order Lepidoptera; family Geometridae; genus Eupithecia; species Eupithecia subumbrata. The sequence goes on along the minus strand of OX438644.1, from coordinate 25,570,947 downwards.
GCTGCTGAAAATAGTTTTGGTTGGAACAGTCCCCATTGATCAAGCTTTTCTGGGTCCTGGGACAGAGTTGCAGAGAAAAGCAGTTTCTGAGGAGGGATCTTCTGATTGATTAGATTAGACCAGCATAGATTTGAACCTTTGCCTGCCATGAGCTCAGATCCCAATTTAATGTTTCTCTCAACATGATAGAGCCAGTCATTTTGTATGTGATCCATTATTCTGTCGGCTTCATCTATGACCAGGAATTTTAGATGCTTTAGTGAGAACCCTTCAGTGTTTTGCAGATGCTCTACTAGTCTTCCTGCAGTGCAAATAACAATGTCTACTTCACTGACCCATCCTGAAGATTCAGCTGAAATCGGGAATAAATATTTACAGGAAGTGTATGTAGATGAACACACCATAATACATACTTTATTATTAGACTAATCATAATTTGCCAAGTGATCTTACTGTATCTGACAATGTTGTGCTGTTCTTGCTGCAAGGGTGTTGAACCACCCAAAAGGGCAACTTTCAATGAAGTTTTAGTACAGTACTTCCTGAACACTTTAGCTACTTGGGCTGCCAATTCCTGAACTGGCAAGACCACTAGTGCTTTCACTTCACAGCCTATTTCATCCATTAGAATCTGAAACATAAAAGTTAAATTGTGTTGAAGCTTTTATAATTTTTTTAGGTGGAATAAATAACTCTCTTTTGTAAAAGATACCTGAATGATTGGCAGTACAAATGTCAATGTTTTTCCACTGCCTGTTGGAGCAGAAACACAAACATCATGTGGTTGCAAGGGAAATGGTGCTTTATTTTCTTTGATAATGAAAGGAACCACATCCTTCTGTACAGGGAACAGATGTGTGACTCCTTCACTTCTTAGTGTGGCCTTCAGAGTGTGGTGCAACCAAGGCTGATCTTCTACTAGGCAGTCCAAGTTTTTTAAGTCAGTTGATATGCTATCAGAATTTGATAGCCAGTAGGGGAGGACTCGTGATACCTGTGAATATTTTTTGTGATTTTGAATGAATCAAGAGAATAGCTTTTGTACTTGTCTCATAGATTACATTTGAGTATATTATGTATTTTGCATAGTTACCTTAGGCTTCTTTTCAAACTCTTTGATGCCTAAAACTTTAAATTCATGGGTAAATTTTTCCTTTGCTTGTTTTTTTGGTTTAGGTGCTTCAATATTGCCATTAATAGCCTCGGCTTCACTTTCCTTTTCCTCTAGGTTACTATCTTGATTGATTACAAGTGTCTCAGCAGCTTGTTTTTTATTTATTGAATCAGTATCTGAATCCAACGATTTATTTTTGTGCAATGTCCTCTTTCTTTCTTCTATCTTTTGCTTCAAATTTTCTAAATGTTTGTTTTCGTGGTCTATGTCAATTTCCTCATCAGAATCCCTATACCTATAATCATAATTCCATTAAATCAAGGCACAGAAACACACAAGTAAATGTCACTGGACCAGGACGTATTAGGCAAATTAAATAGGCATGTTGCTGATCTTCCAGGGTTAATGGTTAGAGAGCGTGTTTGCGCAACAAGAGTATTTAATAACAGCGTGCAGCATTGGAAATGTGGAGACTTAATCACTTGGTAATTTGCCGATTTAAGTAATTTCTTACCTATTTATCACAAACAAGTCCATATTATATATGTAAAACTTTAATTGTTACGCTAATTGTTGTCACATTACTTTTGCAACAAAATTCATAAAAATAATAAAATTTGTAAACACGTCGATTAACCGCACGTGTTTTTATTTTATTTGATTGATTGACTGGACTGACTGACATGACAAGACAATGACATTCACACACAACGACAAAGAAACAGAATCGTTGAATCCGTCACGCTACGTGTCGTTCGCGTGATTTAAAGCTGCCACACACAGAAACCGTGGCTGAGCCGCCCGTCGCGCGGTGCGGATTTCTTCACATTGCAGGCGTGAGTGACCCGTGGCGTCGTCGTCGCGGAGGCGTTTTGGAGCCTTGTGTGTGTAGGTCACGGCGCACACTGGTCCCGATTAATGAAATCTGGGACATAGAGGTCGAAGTCCGAATTTTGATCTGATTTTTTTAAATTAAGGTCTTTGGGCGATTCTAAACCTGTTTTATAGAATACGTTTTTTTGATATACCTGCCCGTTACCAAGATAAAAAATGTTACGTTTTTTTTGTATGGAGAAAAATGGTTTTTTCTATTTTTTTCGTAAACGGGCAGAGATGTTAAAACCAAACCTTGTTAGGATTATAGAAGGTATTTGTAGCAACATCTGAATGCGAACTGGCTTCCATTGTTTCCAAAGAAGTGTCTAATGAAGTATCTAACTCTTCGGCATGCATATTATTCTCTTGCGCAAATATTGACATCAAATCAATGTATTTTAAAGATGGCCACGAGATATCCAAATGTAACCATTCCATGTTCTTGGTGAAAAAATTTGATTGACATCTATTTGCTTGCAACCATCTCTTGTGTAAATTTGACACGTATGTTCTTGTGAATTGTTTAAGAATTCTAAGATCATCAGCAGAAACTTCAACGTTTATTTGATTTAACAACGCATTGCACAATATATCACTGTTTTTGATATTTCCACTTGATTTTAGTAGCATGTATAAATCCAAATTTGATGTAAACTGAGACATTTTAAAGGGAAAGAGCGTATACGTGACTGAACTGCTTTCTGGCCCCTTGTGGGGGCACAGAGAGGGGCCTCGAGGCGTGGCCTCATTACCCCGGCTTCATCTCAAGGGGCTACTACCCCTTGGTCACTGGGTTGGCACTATGCTCTTTTAGTGCATGTTTTTTTTTGTTTTTTTTTTAAGGCTGCATTTTCATTTTTTTTTGTATACGTGTTGCGTATACGTGTTGAAACTTTAGTAGCCAAGAATCGAATGACAACTTTTGAAACAAATAATAATTAAGATAATTTGGAAGGGATAGATAGGATTACAAAACAAGACACTCACAGGTAACGTGAACAATAAAGGATAGTTGGCCTTGCAAGAGCCTTTAGCTAAAACAATAGCAGGTAGAAAGTAAGACGACAAGCTTGTATACAGGTACCTAAGCTATTGTGCTATTATTTTGTTCCATTTTTTATTGATGGAATGAAGCAACATTATTCGAATATCACTATTACAGTACCAATCAAGCGTCTTTAACCAATTAACCCATTTACGCCTACCGTGCCCAAACGAGTACGCATATAAAACTACCCATATTTTTTTAAATTTAATTGCACAGTTAGTTTCATTATTGGTTTTCCAAAGTGTGATAGTGACTGTTTATGTTTCGCGATTTATAATTGATTTTCACTGAGAAAAAGTGTTTTTATAAGCAGTTTTGTGGAACGTAAGTGACAGCAACAACTTGAGAAAAGTAAGTAAAGAATTTCGAATATATTTTTCAAGATTTTCTTGTCATTTCTTACCACCAGTAATAGTTTAGTATGTTGTCTGAATAATAAACCTAAATAGTATGCAAAAAAATATAACCATGTGTTTACAATAGGAAAAATATAACGTCGTCCCCAAATGGGGACATTGGGCACATTGGTGATATATTATTCGTTTTTGTTTGTTTCAGGATTTTTTTTCCAGTAATGGTGCGAAACACTTTCGGTCACCACAATGACTACCATGGGATTCAGGAGGCTTTGGAAGCTATCATGAAGGAAAAAAACCCAGATGTGATGGTTGATCTGGTGGCGCTATAATTCAGATCCAAGTTACGTGACTGACGAGAAGAAGGCAATGAAGATAACATTCAAGGGAATGAGTTTCCACGGGATATACCAGGTCACGTTGGGGTATTTATAGGAAGAAATGATGAATGGAATAGTGGCGATGAGGAACCATTAGCTTCAACTGCGAATAAGAGACCTAGAATATGTTACTTGACCTAGTACTAATGATTCAATCAACTAGGTTCTCTTTGTTCGATGGCTCGACAATACTGTCTGCACCATGGCCAAAAACCACGACAGCGTTCTCCCATAAATAAGTGAAGCAGTGGAACACTGCTAATATGCAGAAAATCGACGTGGGCATCCCGCATCTGTTTCAAAATTACAATAAGGGTATGGGCGGGGTTGATCAAGCTGATCGATCTATCATTCTGTATCGTACAGCTATTCGAAGTGGTGGTGGGTTTTGTTCACATATATGCTGGATTCAGCAGTGGCTACTGGCGTTTACACCTCCTGGCCAATGATACAAAGCTTGATCAATTCCGTCGACATATTACCCGCAACCACTTGAGGCAGACCCACGCCTCTAGAGAACTTCCTGCAGTATCCTTGGTTCCAAGTATGATGGCGTTGGTCATTACCCTCAAAAGCTTAGCAAACAATTACAATGTGCAGTTTGTCATAATAAAGCTCGTTGGTAATGCGAAAAGTACCTGAAAACATTGTGCGTTGCGAAGAAATGTTTTAAAATTTTTCACACTGCTTATGCCCGTTGTCCCCATTTGAGGACGGCTTTTTTTTTCAGGGAAGAAAACTTTTTTTTCGTTTTTTTTTTTCATTTAGTTTTTGGATAGGTATTTCTTGAGCTATTAATAAAGTTAAGATTTAAATGACACTGCCTGGTTTCATTTGGGCGTAAATGGGTTAAACCACGTTATAATTTTTTTTTGTTTTTAACTCCTGCCGTTTCTAAACGGACAGAGATACGAAGTAAATGTTTTCGAAGCTAAAGCAAGGTATTATACCTTCTATAATCCCAACAAGGTTTGGTTTTAACATCTCTGCCCGTTTACGAAAAAAATAGAAAAAACCATTTTTCTCCATACAAAAAAAAACGTAACATTTTTTATCTTGGTAACGGACAGGTATATAAAAAAAACGTATTCTATAAAACAGGTTTAGAATCACCCAAAGACCTTAATTTAAAAAAATCAGATCAAAATTCGGACTTCGACCTCTATGTCCCAGATTTCATTATTTATCGGGACCAGTGTGCGGCGTCGCATTATTGTAAAGATGTCCACTAAAATAAATAAATGAAAATGAATATTTTCCATACAAATTGTGTTGCCGAAATTTCAAAAGATACCTACAGGGTCATGTGGGGTATCAAATGAAAGGTATCAGATTGTACATTTCAAAATAGTATTTGAAATTTTTGTAGGTTTCATACTTTTTAAAATATTTCGAAAAAAGTCGAAAAATATTTTTTCGACTTTTTTCGGCATTATATAAAGTTAGTAGTCTATGTTACTCAGCGTGAATGTAGCTTTCCAATGTTGAAAGAATTTTTGAAATCGGCACAGTAGTTTTTGAGTTATTACAACATACTACATTGGGAAGCTACATTACAAGACGCGCACATAATTTCTATTTCACTAGTATCTAGTGAAATAACGTCACACTCCTATGAAATTCCGTCTAAAAGCCTCCGCACACAGAAATCGTAGCCGGGTCGGAGGCGAAGGCGTGCGAGTTGTATCATATGAATTTATATGAAAGACTACACGCACCGCAGGCGGTGGCTCAGCGGTGTTACGAGTTGTATATATTTACAAAATTTTTAGCTTGTGACCCAAATAAGACGCTAAATAAAATGGACTATACCAAAAAATTTACAGTACTAGTTCAACCACATATCGTTGTATTGTATAGACGACTGCCCTATAGAAGATTACAAAAATGACATCTTTACAATAGTGCGACGACGCCGCCGCCGCCGTGACCTACACAGATAAGCCTCCGTGACGCCACGGCTCTCAACACGCCTGCAATGTGAAGACATCCGCACCGCCAACGCCACGCCTGGCTCGGCTACCAACCGCCACCGCTCCGCCCCGCGCGCCGCCGCCTCCGGCTTCAGTGTGTGACGACTTGAAAAGTTGAAAGGTTAAAAATAGGAGTCTCTTTCTTTCTTTTACCTTTGGCTCTGCACGGCTCTGCATCATGGTTTGACGAAATTCTGTTGTGTCCAATGTCAGTTCTGTCACAGTTATTCGTATCTCCTGTCTGTCAGTGTCATCATGACATGTCTTATCTTTCGCATTTCGCTCAACACAACAACGAAATCGTAGAAATTCCATTTTCCTGCGGATTTTTCAAATATTTTCCGATTTGATTCTAATTTTTGCCAAAATTATGGGGCGGATTTCGATAAAAATACTTGTAGTTAGCTGAGTGTTGTGTAAGCTGCTACATGTCGTATTATCCGCATGTGATAAAGATGAACTGAAAGGCTATATTTTAGATTAATTATTTTGTGCATTTTGAACTCGAGCTTGATAACACAGGATCGTAATCGTTTACAAATGAAATGCAATATACGAGAACTCGCTCTCATGAGCGATCAGCCTTGTATAATTGAAGGACGACTAAACTATAAAAAGGTCTCCAATGGAAGCTACCGACATCAAGCAGGTCAGTATCATATCATGCAATTACGTGTACTGGTAATACCTGATGTATTATTTTTAGACTGTTTTCCTGTCAACAATGTTGGTCATACTACATATTAACCTTGATATCTTAGATATCATTAGAATAAAGGCAAAGTATTTAACGTTGTACAGGTGCTAACAAAAATACCTATTGAAAGTCCTAGTCCATTGTTTTTTGTCTTAAAATAGCTGGATAATATCTAATGCATCCTGTAATCAAGTTTGGCATCTCATAGCGAAAGAATTACTTCCAGTTAAATTGTGGAATAGAGTGTACCTACTTAGTACATTCTATGTTTTTATTATTTTACTAATCAAATCTAGCCTACTAATTTTATTTTATTCAATTAATTGGATTACCTCAGCAAAAAGGCCTTGGAGCTCGGCACATGAAACAAAAATAATAAGCTAATGTATTGTTAAGCACACCTGCTTAGTTAATCAGTTACTAGCTAAAAATAATTCGAAATTTCCCTTAGTAGCTAGTACATAACATTTTTTCCTTTCAGTATTCAAAGAAAGATGGTTCAGGCTTATAAACAACTATCTTTTCTATTTTAAAATAAGTGATGTGGGAAAATTTGACACCAAAAACCCTGCTGGGATGTTTGTTATGGAGAACTCATCAATACAAATGGAACATGGACTGAGTCTACCTTTCTCATTTTCAATATCATTCATGTGAGTATTTGGGTTCATAGAAACTTAAAAATTACCTTCTCAACTAAAGATTAGTTGAACATATGCCTTATCCATATCAAGATTTCATTAGTGATTGATAACTGTTTATCAGTGATGTGATGACATGGTATTAGTTTTGCCTGTGAATAAAATAATTACCCAGCAAAACAACAACAAATTTACCATAATTTTCTTGAACACACACATTTTTTTCACTATAAAATTCTATGGTTTTTTCTCGGTGTGTAGGCATGGTTGTCAGTGTTGTATGGATCACATTGGAAGCTTGTTGACATACACATTCTTTCACCATAAAAATCTACAGTTAATTCGCTTTGTTTAGGCACGACACCGTCAACAAGCTTCCACTCCACAGTGATCTATACAATACTGATGACGGTGACTAGCCGTGTGTGAACAAGAGCACTAAACCATCAAGGGTACATCTAATCCATACTGGGTTCTAGAACCCTTGATATTATTGTAAACAAGGGGGTACAAATTCTAAATATATTCCAACAATGGTAGCATCTATCAAACTCAAAGAAACTTTTTCACTGTGCATGTGCAATAATGCATACTTGCAATGTGTCATTTTGTTTTTAATTTTTATCATCATTCATTCAGAAATGTCTGTTGATTCTTGAACCAAGTGTCATTTAATTAAAACATTACATTGACAGCAAGCTTTGTATTTACTCTTTTTTTTATTCTTCATTTGTTTAACGCTAGTTTCTGCCCTCAGCTTTTAAAAATGCAGTATTTAAAAAAAAGTAGCCTATTATGTTTCCCAGGTCCTTTGTGTATATAAATTTCACGCTGACCATTCAGTAGTTTTCTTCAGCTTCACAGAGGCACAAACTTTCGCCTTTCTAAATTGTAGGATTTGCTCTTTACCTGACGAAGCATCTTAACTCTCCCTCTACTCTTTTAAGGCCTGCACACCAATTACAGTAGCCATTTTTGGCTTAAATATTCCTCCCTTCAAGTTTTAAAAGATTTGGACAGCACTAAGGCTGCCAAAATGATCCCCATTGTTGCGTTCCCCATTGCCATTTGCTACTGTAATTGCAAGAAATTGGTGGGCTGATCAGGACATTTTCCGTCCCCATTTTCCACGCATGCGTTTGCGTGTGAGAGGAGTTCCGCCTATTTATTCTCAGGAGTCAGGGGTTAATAAGAAAAAAAAAACAATCTATACTAATGATTGTTTGTTTGTTTGTATTGATTAGGCTCCGAAACTACTGGACCACATTATTCCTGATGAACATAGGCTACTTTTTACCGCAGGAAAATGCTTCATTCCTATGGGAAAAAGGGTAATAGGACAAAGGGTAGTAAGAATGCAGCTAGTTTCTTAAAAAAAATATATTTTTTATTCCAGAGATGAACCTGAGAAACGTCACATATTTGCAGCGCGCGCCGAAGACAATGTAGTGCAGTGGGTGATCAAACTAAGAGAATGTTCTTATGAGTACTTACGGTGCAGGCTCCATACGCTCCAGTCAAAAGTCTACTCTTTAACTGGAAAGGTACATGATACATAATCAGGCTTTAGTAGTCATCTAAGCCTCTCCTAATGAGCGCCATAGCGCCCTGCCTTCAGTTTGCCGTATCTAGCATCTGCCTGCAGTCATTCGTGGGTCGTCATCCCACGTTCAGGCCTAGCAGGGTGATTGTTGTCTAGGGTAGAATAAATAAAAATGACATCGCATACACAATGCGTAAATTATTGTAGTTGAAGGAATGAGTTTCAAATATTTTACGCATTGGATGACGATGTGACGTAATTTTTTTCTATCCTACTCTAGACAACGATCCCCGTGCTAGGCCTACTGGTCTGATCCCTTGAGAATGATGAAATTGTTCAAATTTATTTTTTTGGATGGGTTTTATAAAGTCTTCTGCCTCCTTTTACGCTTTTATCCTGTTAAGATTTTATTTATTTGCCTTTTATTCTGTCAACAAATGAATTTCCATTTTCTCAATCAAACCTTTCTCTTGCCTGTTTTCTGTATTGAATTGACTGCATTTTTTTTTATTTTCAGGATCCATTATTACTAGTCCCGAGAAACGAAGGTGCTTGTCTATGGGCACCTGCAGTCCCCTTCTCTACAATACCAGCATGCTCTGTCAACAACAGCGCATTTAGTTGCCACTTACATACCTCCAACGGTGCTTTCACTCTAGAACGCAGCAAATCAGATGTACAAGCCCACAGGCATTTAAGAACAGAGTTTTCTAAAAAAACTACTTTTTACACAAACGAGAACGCTAACAGTGTAGAGTTCAAAAATACTACGTTTTATATGGATGGAAATGAGGAAGGGAAAAAGTCGAAGCAAACTTTTGCTCTGGAAAGGAGTAAAACGTCAGGTTTGTTGCCAGACGGCATGCAACACGCGAATAGTTCGATATTCGATAATAGACCGCAATTCTCTCGAGCGGCGCCCAGCCCGCCTGTCCGTAAGAAATTATCACCCAACGGGAGACGCGTAGAGAGGGATGACGTTAAACTATTGAATGAACAAAGCAAGTTCCTGGGGTCCACTGGAATATTAGATGCGGCGCCAGAAAAGCCTAAAAGAAAAGTCTTACCAAAAAATCTAGAAACCCGCACTGCCTCCTCTAGCCGAGAAAATATAGCGTCCAGTGAAGATCTTATTCAGTTTTGATATTAAGGTAAGTAAGTAGATGCTAGAATGTGATCCCACCTTAAATGTTATGCCCTAAATTATATATTTTTATAATTTTGCATTGGGTAGTTCTTGCCTGAAATGACAAAGTATTAGGAAACTAACAAATTTAAGTTATTTCATATAAATATTATTAGAAACATAGTCAAAGTTCAAAAGCGTTCCACTTATAGCCAAAAACTAATGTCCAAAACTGACTACACCTATTTTAACCCATTAGTGGCCAAATAAAAACCAGAAGTAATTTTACCACAAATACTTTAATTCTATATCACAAAAGGGTTAAACAAAATAATTCTTGCACAAAAAAAAATATATGTCGAGTTTTCAGGGGGTGAGGGGGGTGTACTCATTTGGGTACAACGGCCACTTATAGGGGAAAATTTTCAAAGTACGGCTTTTCAATGCAAACCGTTTTAAGACTTTTTTGCACTACCAGCACACTCTAGCATGGCACATAACACATCGCAGAGGTTTCTCCAGCTCTCTTGATAGTGTCCTGTCTTGAGGCAAACCTCGCACCGGGATGAAGAAGCTCTTGCCTTCTTCTGGATCTCTTGACTTAGATAAAATCTAGCGATGCTACGTCGAAACATCAATTGGTCCATTTTGTCTTCTCTGCTTAGAACATGTAAACGGCAAGCATTTGCAATAGCCATTTCCACCATGTAAGTGAAAAGAACCCACCACTCCTTCTTTGCATGAATTGTAATTCTATAGAGCAATATCGGTTGATATCGCTCTATAGAATTGTAAGCTCATCGACCCCTCGCATACTTTTATTATAAGTCTGGATAGATGCGGAATGTCAACATCAGTCCTCTCTCATTTCATTGGGCACCATCGTTTTACTACACCCAACAGCTCAATGGAATCAAAATTTGGAGCCATGGTGCACACACGTTTGAGAACATTTACGCCACACCAGAGTTGTTGTTGCGGTGGAAGGCGGATGCCCTTTGCAGCCAACGGTTTATCATCATACATCATTGCTAGCATTGTCACTTTCGTCATTCGTAAATACCTCAATACTACCAGGAACATCTTCAGGCATAGGTTTGGCAGTAATAGACTCATCACCAGCTTCTTCTTCGTCCGTGACTACGTTAGATCAGGAGTTATGATGGCTAAGTCAAACTCGGCATCATGATCACTATCCTGCATAACAACATCTAGGGCATCTTGAAGTCCTCTGTAGTTTTTTACATAACCAAAACGATTTTCTCTCTTTTGGGAATCTGAATAAAACATGGAAATTTTACATAGGGATATGGCCACTGTACCTGATTGGGTACAGTATCATTCATAACGTAATAATTCAGCCATAACAAGTAATAGCAATCTAATTTATTACACAGGGTCACCATAAAAATGTATTTTAACGATTTTATTACTAAATATGCCATTTACTTTCAATGCGAATAAATAAATTGTTGACAAAGCACTCACCTCTGCTAACCGTTTCGTAGTCAAACTTCTGATAGCAAAAAGTGGATAAAAAATTATGTGTACTCTCAATTCTTTTTAATTTTTAAATGGCTATTGTTGCTGTGTTTTATAATGAAACGAAACAGATCTGCTGGAACTAACCATTTTCTAGTAAAAAAATCACAATTAGGTGTACTCAATCAGGTACAGCGACAGCTAATGGGTTAATATAAGTGAACAGCGTACTTTATTGGTTCAATTAATATTATATAATTTGAAACTTATACAGTCATCTAAAAATGTGATATACATAGTTTTACGTGATTTTAAAATAGTTGCGAATAATCTCTTTCATTTAGGAACAATGTAAAAGTTACGCTAGTGTTTGATTTGTACGACTCTTAGAAGTAATAATATAATTAGACATTTTAAGATAAACAGCTTACTTGTATGGTTTGTTCTTACTGTCAAAATTTCCGTATTTACTATCCTACAAGGTACAGCGACATTATGTTCGAAGGTTCACTCAAAGGTTCTGCTAGGATCACTTACATGGAAACCTTGATAAGATCGCGGTGCTTATCAACATTTAAATAGCCTTATCTTAATTTTGCTATGACTATCGTCTAGCGACAACATTGTCATTGTCGTTCGATCTAGTTAGCTGCGATTAAACGCATGGGTTTAATCGTAGGTCTACAACCGCAAATAAATGTAACACAGCTTTCTATACAAGCGCATGCATTATCGACTTTTTTCAGTGACTGATTTTAAAAACGTAACTTGCTACGTTTGTTTCGCTGTTTGTAAATGCGCCATTTGTGTCTCATAGATCATAGTAATACATAGTATGGTGGCGCACGCACAGCGGTTTACCGCATTCGGTTTATTCAGCCTCGACTGGGCGAGCGCAGAGGATGGTATAGGATACACACGCTGTTCGCCAGAAGTCCATGTTGGTAATGAAATAAAATTAAGCAGAACGCCAGCCGCAGTGTGTGTTTGTACGCCGATTGGCGTTTTCAGCTACATATTTCTAAGCTCGCGCTCGCGTTTAATCTTAGTGCGTGCTAGGCCTAAAAGCTTACGATGCCATGAAACGGGCATTGCCAGAATTGAATTGTGTCAAACCACATGCCATTTTCCAAGAAATTGCAGTTAAGGGGGTACGTCACTTGTAGAAATCAGAAAATACATAAAACCGATAAAATAGTTGAGCTAATCTCACGAACCACCTAAGGGCCGAATTATATCAAAGCGAAGCTGATTTGTGTTACAATAACCAATAGGGTGGTATAAACATTTTGTCACATGACTATAACGACATCCAGTTCGAGATTAATTATTAAAATTAGAAACTAGTAGATTTTACACATCTTCGATCTGCATGGTTAAAAATCGGTCGTTATGATTGGCTATGTAAAGAACAAAAGTCTGTACTCAAGTCTACACAGATCACATATTAGTTTGTATAACGTAAGCTAGTTTAACACTGCTTGCTCATTTTTATCAGTCATTTGTCTATTTTATGAATATGATCTACTAAATACTTGTCATATCATAGTTTAACTTAACTTTAGTTACTAAAGTAAAGATTCTCATTTATCTACCTTTAACTTGCAGGTCAGAAGCTTGACTAATAGTTTTCTCCTATATAATTTTTATTTATATCCTCCAGTTTTATGTCTAGTTCTAAGGTCTTGTTACTTTATCTAAGTTTCAGAAACTGCAAATGATAGACACACCAGTCTTCATTTTGAGATTACTTGCTTTAGAATTTTAGATAATCAATCTTAGATTTGGATTTCACTATCCCAAGGTACCTATAATTTATTTGATGATCGTACTTTAGAGCGAAAGGTGCTACATCGAAATAGCAATAATAAGAATAATTTTTAAATTATAACCTATATTAACGCTTGAGAGCACTATTTTTAAATTTTTATACCTATTTGACTTAATGTGTTGAAAAAAGCGTGTGATGAATAAAAGACATATATGTGTAATATATATTTTTATTTGCTGTTACAAGCTTCCTGTTTCACATTACAATACAATATAAATACATTTCCTTAATCCTATCACGACACAGTTAACATAACTGTGCCGATTACATTCGAGGCACAAGGTTCTTACAACTATACAACATTGCAATGACGATTACGTATAAGGTTTTTCACTAAATATTTTGTTCGGAGATGGAAACATGCGATTTGTGACAAAGCTATTCTAGGACTTCGCATCTCTAGGATCATTTTGTCCAATAAATAACTTAGATCTACTAATTTTATCGTTGTGAAAAATAGTCAAATAATCCATATTAATTTTATAAAAGCAAAACTAGTTCTTTCTGTCTGTCTCATACCTTTTCACGACTGAACGGTTCTTAATGAAGTTTGGCATTCAGATAGAGGGTATCCTAGGAAGCCAGCCATAGCCTACTTTTTATCGCAAAAAGCGCGTGCGAAGCCGCGGTCAAAAGCTAGTAAGGTAATAAAATTATCCAAAATAGGTGAAAATAACCTAATGTTTTCAAAGGGTAATCGCACGCACCTATAACTCCTATGATGTCAGCATTTAAGATCTAAAACAGAGATCATTATTAAAATATGATCAAAAATACTATGATAGGCACAATTTCTAATAATTACAACAATTTCTATGTTTTGTATTCAATTTACAAAACGCCTGAGTCTATACTTAATTACCTATAAAATTATTATGTCGTTTATTGATTCGTACATTTCACCGTTATTGAGGCACTTGATCGTTTACACACAATTGCTTCCTACAGATGCAATGCACCTGTACATTTATCTACCTTTTCTACTTACCATTGTACCTACTGATACTTTTTCAGACCAGTATCATTTATTGCGATGGATTGTAGCTACCTATTACGAGTATGTGGGTAGATTAGATACAGCAATTTTTAAAACCTTGAAATTCTTCATCTAAATTAGGGCTTCTCATTTCCAAATACCAGTAAAATAACGGGGACTACATTAAGAAATACCTACACTACTCATAAGATCTGTAAGTACTACCTTTATAACGGCAGCTGCCGATTTGACTAAATAACAACGCTGCACTGATTAAGGGACTACCATTGGAAGACTCCAAAATAAAAGCCCGCGAATTCGGAACGCTAAAAAACGAGGATGAATGTCCACCAATCAGATCTCTCGCAGATGACGTGATGAAACACCTCGCAGTTCCGGGATTGGAGCTTAGTCGTGATGATTGATGACCCGACGGTATTGGTGGGATGTTAGTTGCCGCCATAGTCGCGCAGTTCGCGGTTGCCGAGGTCATGTGGAGGACGGTAGTTGTGAAGCAGCTCCAAGGCCTCTACGCCTCTGGACGCTTCACCACACTTCAGTTTCCGCATCAGTGCCAGCTGAAATCAAAGCGTTACTATCAAAAAACTATTCACAATGAGGTTTTCTACGCGTGATTTGATTAATGACTGGGACGTCTAATCCGAACGTGGATTCATTGTTTCGATAAAAAATACTATAGGACAAAAAGATGATTGCCAAGAAAAGAAGATATCCTGTTTTGATTTAATTTACTTTTAGTACATTAAATAATAATAAATAATGCTGGACACTCCACACAGCACCATCTAGTCTCAAAGTAAGCTACTCAAAGCGTGTGTTATGGGTACTAGATAACTGATATATTTAATACATTATAATTTACAAAGATAGATATTTTTGTTTTTTTATTATAGTACATAGAAAAAACACAGACCAACGGAACAAATTTCTGCAAATCGTACACATATTTGTTCCGAGGCAGGAATCGAACCCGCAACCTCTTGCGTCGCAGACGGACTCTCGCCCGCTGCGCCACTGAGGTCATCACATTGAATCCAATCAGGAGTTGTAGGTACCTAAAAATATGTATAATGTACATATGTTTTTATAAGTGTTTTTTTGGGTAAAATAAATTATCTATTTCTCTCTCTCTCTACTCGCGGTTCATAAAACTATTTCGTTCGTAGGTATAACTATTTGTTCTAATAAATCTTTCATTTCACACGTGACATGGCATGTTATCGTAGTGAATAGGTAAATAAAACCCCAACAAATCCTTCACACAAATTATTGTTATACTGATTGCGGTATGTCTATTGTTCTGAAACTGAATGACTGTACCCACGGCGAATCCCATTATCTACGTGTGTTTACATCTCTTCAACCAAATGGGCGCCTTCTTGAATAATGTTAACTGAAGTGCCGTAGCGGAGATAACTAGACTGTTTGGCATAGAATTAGAATAAATCCTGATAATCTAGAGACATTATTTAAGTCCAAAGTCCAATAAAGTAACAACATTACGTCAATCCTCACTAAGGTCTTCTCTTCATTGACTTCCGGCAAAGAAGGTCATCGTCCACCCTTTTGCCGTGTTTTTACGTTCATGCTTATTTTGTCCAATTTCTTAGGCGGTGCAGCGGTGGTGTTTCGATATTCGCTTCTTTCTGACGACCTCTGTGGCGCAGTGGGCGAAAGTCCGCCTGCGACGCACGAGGTTGTGGGTTCGATTCCCGCCTTGGGACAAATATTTGTACAATCAGCAGACAGCAGTTCCGGGTGTATATGTGTAATAAAAAAAAAACTATCTATCCATGTAATATAATGTAATGTAATTATATCAGTCATCAGTACCCAAAACACAAGCTCCGCTTAGCTTAGGACTAGATGATGCTGTGTGAATAGTCCAAAATTATTTATTATTATTTATTTTCAGTCCATCAATCTATCATCTTTTTCTGGCCTACCGCATCTAAAATTACAATTAAACTTTTCTCGTTGAACTTCTTATCTTTTATTTGTTTATTTCAGTTAATGAATCACGCGTTATTTCCATGATAATAAAACTTTCAATATTTTTATTGCAAACATGTTCATGGGATTGGAATTCTCATGTTAAAAGGGAAATTAAATTCAAAAAAAGTTGGGTGAACCTTCGTGAATTCGTTCTGAAATCTCACCTGTTCAGCAGAAACTTGCACGGGTTCTTTGAAAAGTATCCATGTAACAGATTCAGTGCAGGGTGGTGTGGTCAGAGATCCAGGGTAGGTCCAGTAAGCAGCACGCTTGGGCAACAGCTTGGCCGGGTCCAAGGGAGCAGAGAACGTCACTTTATCCCCTTTGTGGGTAATGTACGGCAGTAGTTTCACTACTTTGTCCAATTCCTCGTGTTTGTTTCCAACCTGAAATGAAATCAATGCCGAAATGTTAGAAGTATTTTTTAGTCACGCTCGGTGACGGTGATTGTCAAGGGCAGGGTATTCTCAAGGTTTTGTTAATGATACAAAACAAAGTAAACGGATCAGCAACTTCCAAAAGAAATAATAAAAGTGCGAGTTGGAATCGCGCACCGAGGGTTCCGTATAATTATAAGACCTTGCTTCTTGCCAATTTTTATCATTCTAGGTCAACGGGAATTATATTGTACCCTATATGATTCGTCCAAGGCGAGAATATTTTTTTTATGAAGAAAATATACAATTACAGTTTTCGGATTTTTTCCTATATCTACTTGTGCTATAAGGCCTTGCTTCTTGCCAAATTTCATAATTCGAGGTCTACGGGAAGTACCCTATAGGTTTTGTGTGCATGTGATTCCATTGAAAATTTCAAAATATTCGGACATATATGGCTGCAAATTTTGAGTGCGTTGACTTAGAAGTTTTATTTATATCGCGGCTCCAAGAGGTTACGGACTTGAGTATTTGATGTTATTTTAACTCGATACGTCCACGCGTTCCTAAGAAAAGGGGGTTGACAGACAGACAAACAGACGGACAACAAAGTGATCCTATAAGGTTTGCTTTTTTCCTTTTGAGGTACGGAACCCTAAAAACAATGTAGCGCGTTTAAACCATCCAAACCTGACTATGATCCATTTCTCATTTAGCTGCCGAATGATGTCAACAAATCCTAATAACAAAAACTAAAATTCACATGCTTGGAGTCGAGATAAAGATATACCTGGGCACAATAGGTAATTGTTAACAATATTTATTGTAATTATATATATAATTAAAAAAAGATCTCAAATAAATAATAAAAAAAAAATCAGTCAACAACATGAAAGTTAATTTGAAGTTAAGCACAACGGTGTTAATCATCGTTTTTGCAGATGATGAAAAAATATATAAGCCCGATTTAAGTTTTTCAACAGAAAACTTTAGTAGTGTGTTTCTCATCGCTACTCTACATCAAAAGATAGGCTGAAATCTATATATATAAAAGAAAGTCGTGTTAGTTACACTATTTATAACTCAAGAACGGCTGAAACGATTTGGCTGAAAATTGGTGGGGAGGCAGCTTAGAACCAGGAGACGGACATAGGCTATGTTTTATCCCGGAATTACCACGGGAACGGGAACTGCGCAAGCGAAGCCGCGGGCAGCAGCTAGTTGCTTATAAAATAAACAGCTATAAAAGGAAGAAAATCCGCATGTTATTAAGCCATTGTTTGGATCATTGTTACCTGATTAGTGATAATGTATTCGAGTAATTAATATTGAAATATTGTCTACCAAGGTAACCTACCTATGTATTGTCTTCCCATTGTATTTAAATTCCGACCCAACGATCGCTGAAACGTACTTGTTTGTGCATCACTGTTTTGAGCGAGCTAATTAACATTCGAAGACAATTACGTACGATGAAGCGTACGATACACAATTAAAATAGGTGCCAGTGCCTCTACATTTGCTCTGCCTATTTCTGCCCTGGGGCTTAGCTGCTTAAACGAAAAATCAAAATGTTTATTACAAGAAAACTACACAACTAATTATGAAACTGGCTTAGAGGAACCAAATAATCAATATATGAAGGATAATATTATACTCCTTTAATAAAGGAGTACCTGACACACTGAGAGACAATGCACAGCCCGAACCATTGGTTCTAGAGGCTTGGAATTTGGAGTGTTTGTTCCTTTTAGGGTGTAGGGGTGAACTAAGAAAAGAATTGAACTTTGATAATTCGCACTTTAAGAGTTTCGTAATAGGAGTGGAAAGTTGAAACAAAAATGCTCTGTATATCAGTAACCGGAAGCTATAGAACTATAAAATTGTACATGTAGATTCCCCTTTCATAACGATCACACGTTTCATTTATTGTTTTCTGCAATTCTGACGGTGTTTTCCTATATCCAAGTTTTAACGAAAAAACTAAAGTTTAAACGCAAATGCTCTGTATCTCAGCAACCGTTTGCAATAGAAGCAGGCACAAAATTTTACATGTAGATTCCCCTTTGATAAAGATCACATATTGGATTCATCGTTCTCTGAAATAATGACGGTTTTTTCCTATATCTAAGTTTAAAGGAAAAGTTTTTAATCATGTACTATCTTAGCGGCCGTTTGCAATATAACTACAAAATTTTACATATAGACTTCCCTTACAAAGAGAACACACATTTATTTCATCGTTAGACATCATCGACAACGCACAGCCCGAACCACTGGTTCTATAGGATTGTTCGCCTAACGCGTACGATGTCACGCGTTACAGCTAGTTAGTAATAATAATAAGCTACATAGCAAAACAGTCATTTCAATAGACCGCAGGGTTCCTGAAAGCTCAACCAAATTATGTGAGCAACAGCGCACTTTCATGTTTCTTTTTTCTCAATAGTTTTAACATTCTAGGAACCAACGAAAAAGATTTATTTTTATGGGTGTAATTCGAGTCTTTTACCTTGGGTATCCCGTGAGTACCTACTGAGATCTAGGCCTATTTTGACAACCTAACCCGTTAGGTTTGTCTCTTGAGCTTATTATGGCAACATTACATAATACCGATAGGTCCGACCACCAACCGACCAACAAGTAAGTTAAATTTATTTTAGTACGCACGCGGCACGTGTGTTTGCACTTGCATTTTTATGCGAGCTAAAAGGATTTGTTGAAATTGAAAGGTTTCAATGACGTCACCGACTCAGTGGCTGCATTATGCATTTCTTTTGAAGGATTTCTTTGAACGAGTTTGTTCGTTTAAATTGATTTTTTATACGTTTTCCTGTTCGGTAATAAGATACCAATACCTACCAGTTAATAATTTTCCTCGTAAATTCGCTTTACTTTAAAAACCTTTAGGCACTTTAACAACATTTCATAGGTTTATATTATAAGCTAAGCGGTAATCAGGTACTTGATAAAACATGTGTTGTGCAAGTCTTTTGAGAATTCCTTTATCATTGTACTTTGGTACTCGCATCACAGGTGCTTAAAGTCAAGTTAGTGGCACTTAACAATTAACATCAGGTATGATAGTAGTCCAATAAAGGTATTTTTCCAGATAAAAAATAATATTAATCCTACATAAGTAGGCCATAATGCCATAAACCTCTGAAGTCTAGTTTAACAGTACCGTTGGAAATAGAGTCATTGTTCAGTATGTGCCATTTGTTGTCCCAGTTATAAAGAGAGACCGATTTGTGACTGGTGTGTGCTGGCCTTATTCGCTGTGATCGTAGCACGTGACGAACGCTCCACGTTTTTATACCTTCAAATGATGACAGCGTAACACGCATAAAGTAGAGACTATATTAGCTTGTAGAGCGCGTTATCGCATCGTGCGTTATTGGTATGAAATCGCAAAGAATACGGCCCCAGGTCATAGCCCGTGGTCCGAAGAGAAAGTATTACGCGGAAGCCGAGAGAGATTCTTTACGCTTACAAGCGCTCTTCGGTTATCTATACTTATCTACCACTTTAGTTTCAATCTGAATTATCTACTTTGAATGGATGCAAATTACCATGACTTCTTAAATGTCCTTCCGCGATATCCACAAATAACGATTATTAACTTAAACTGAGTAGAAATCTAACTATTAAAGTTATCTAACTTACCTACGTCATTCGTTATTTAACCAAGCAGGTAAGTAGGCAGACTAAAGATTAATCACCTATGCTAGATGAAAATTTTGTTACCAAGCAATTAAGAAAATTAAATGTTATTCTAGAATTTTCGTAGAATATGTTACTTAGTTCAAATTATTTGATTTGAACTAAGT
Source organism: Eupithecia subumbrata (assembly GCA_949316285.1). NCBI lineage: Eukaryota > Metazoa > Arthropoda > Insecta > Lepidoptera > Geometridae > Eupithecia > Eupithecia subumbrata. The sequence goes on along the minus strand of OX438644.1, from coordinate 25,550,681 downwards.
AAGGATTGGCCGTTGCAATAAGAAGAATCCAGACGAGTTTTGATCTAAGTGTGTTAAAATAAACCCTTGCATATAGATTATATATACATTACCCGAATACCAACAGCAACGTCTCGAAATACCTCACCTACTTGTTACAGCAGAACTGGTTGCTCGCACTTGATAACAATATTGTTATACACTCTAAATCGGTTTGAATCACGCACTTACGAAGATCATTACATTACAATACAATAAACAATAGTTTGATATGTATTACAATTCATTTTACGATTCTGAATGTCGATCCGCCCTTAAGTGGTATTCAATTACAAGTCACTGATGACCCTAAGGGTAATACAATACGTAGATCGCTTCGCCATATCGATGTCCTGCGTAATGATGATTGATCGCTGATCATTTTTTTTTTATGACTATTTTCAAAATGGACTGCCATGACACCAGAGAGTATATATACGATAGCCAAACTCGACGTTGAATGTTTGTAAACGAACCACGATACAAATAACTAAAACTCACTTAGCTTGGAGTCGAGTTTTAGATTCTCAAATCGACAAGTAATGTAAATTGCGTTTAAAAAGACGCGGCAACAGAGTGATGAAATGTTATATTAAGTATGGGCGGTTTGTATACAAACATTCTACGTCGAGTTTGGCTAGTATTCGACATAGGTATAGTTTGCATCCCTTATGCAAACTATATGGACCTATCTATGTAAAAATTTTAAGGCTTGGGACAAAATAGGTCTACTAACTTCCCGTGCCTACTTCCATACATTTCAAGAACCGTTTCCACTATAGATTTCACTTTGAGATTTCCTTTGAGATTGGAGGAACATATATTTAACACTACCTCATCATACATTGTATTATGACATACACGTGAAAAAGGATCAAATGTTATCGCTTAAAACACAATAATTAAGATAAATTAGGCAATTAAGATACGTCTATAACTAGGCTTTTATCTACCTAACGATTAAGTTACCTACCACAGACAACGAACGGAAATTCCTTGTTCTTATTAATAAATAATTGTTCGTAAAATGATGATAAATAATTGTCAATAAAATAAATCTTAGAAGTGGTTAACCTCAGCCGTTCAAAGAAAAAATGTGTAAGATGCAACTTTGTTTAAAAAATATTAGAAGCATAAATATTAGGCAAAGTTGCGGTTTGTGTTACTGTAAAAAGGCCTGGTTGGATTTCAGTCATCTTAGCTGGGATAAAATTGCGCCGCGTGATATTGTATTTACAATTTTGTTATTCCTAGTTTTGTGACCAGAAACTTACCATCAACAGCACTCCTAACACCGCAAGTCCGTCGGCTTGCCCAGCAGCCTCGACGAAGCTGTGGTATTTGCTGGTGTTCCAATGCACCAGATGTAGTTCTCCCGAGAAGGAGCGTCCGTCCACCCTGTGTTCTGAACCCTCGCCGTTGACCGCGCCCCAGTGACAGTGCCACTGCTGCAGCTTGTATACGTCCTGGCCTAGAGGACCACCTCGGAGTACTGAAAAAAAATTACTACCATTACATTCAGATCAAAACTTTGGCCAATTTGTTTGCGTCTTTATTTTTATAAAAAAAAAAACAAATCTTTATTGTAGAAATAAAAGAACAAGCGTTTTTCTGGTTACAACGCCCAGCCCAAACCGCTAAAACTGAAAAACTTAAATTTGGACCAGTAGTGACCCAATTTATTTGAAACTTTTGAGAATCATAAAAATAAAAATAATTAAACACTTGTTTCAGGATTCTAAAAGGTAAAAGGAAGGAAAATATTCCTGAAAATTAGGGAAATCGGGTTATTAAAGTTTGATATTCTTAGTTTGGTACCGTATTCAAATAGCTGTTACTATCTTATGACACGATAACTTCAAGCTCAGTGTGATAATTATACAAATAAAATTACGGGAAATAGATTTCAGGAGATTTCAAAACGAGCCATAAAACAAGATTAAACGGGATTTTTATTAATTGAAAATGGATTGCAGCAATTTCCGACCCTGACACTAGGGTTTCAGCTTGATTTCCAGAAGTCTTTAACCTAAAGACCACACGAATGAAATCGCGAGTGGGTAAGCTAGTACTAACTAATATGTAGGTATGTATACGTAGTTATTAGGTTTACTACTACTTTTAATTTTTATACTTAATATATTATACAGGGTTTGTTCAGTAATCCAACTCAAGGAGGTCTGATAGAAGTTTTTGAAAACAGAGAAACAGGATCGATTGGCATCAAAAACGTTTTTGTGTTAATTTTACACAAAAACGTTTTTGTGTAAATTTTACACAAAAACGTTTTTGATACCAATAATTTTTTTATATCTGTAGATAAGTACAGTTTTTGAAAATGAACTCTTCACTGGTTAAGGTACCTGCCCTTACTGCCCCGTCCAAAAAAAAATCGCCAATAGGTTTACAGCTACTCCGCCTACATTCGCGAAAAATTAAAATGTTGCATTATTATAAACAAGTCGCCCATTTTATTGACCAAACATAGACTTGCTTGACATTAGTTTTGGATATAAACTTACCAAGTACCTACCAGTATATACGCCCGTAGCACACCTCCGCTGCGGAACACGAGTGTTCCGCATGAATTCCGCAGCGATCAAGTGTAGTTTGAGTTGCGGAACTATAGCGGAGGTGTGGCTGACGTCGGAGCTGATCGACGAAACCGCGCGGGGAAAGAGATAGAATTATAGTCAAATCTATGCGTTAGAACAGGCAGTTTCGATAGTGTTCCGCTTCTTCTACATACGGACAAGACATGGCGAAATTACTGCGGTTCCGCTGTTAAGGTTTCGCAGCGGAGGTATGGTACGGGGGTTATAAATGAAACAATTGAGCTAACTGCAGACTGTTGTAAAAAATCTACAGGCAGTAGTTCTAATTTGTTTTTATTATTTGATTGTAATTTTCTTAACCAAGTACCTTACTCGAAGAATGTAATCGTTTGTCGAATGAACGAATCGAATTATTTTGTCACACTTTATGCATGGCTATTTCTCAATGTCGTTTGATTGTGGTCCGATGACGACTTTAAAACGTTCTTTCGGAAATAAATAAATAATGCTGGACAATCCACACAGCATAACCTAGCCCCAAGCTAAGCAGAGCTAATGTTATGGGTACCTACTAGATGCCTATGTTGAAGTTATGATGATAGATGTGTCCATAATTCCGTTTCAGAATAAATGAAATTAATTTATGAAATTAAAAATTATTGTTTTATTAAATAAATTAAATTTGTTTGATTCGTCCCAGTAATTTTAGGTACCCAAATGGGGAATTTATTGACGACATAATTAAATAAGTAGGAAGTAAATCACCTACATTTAATCTATCAGGGTGTGCTATGCATGGTAAAGAGAGACTCGTGAATTTTATAGTCAAGTTTGTGAGTGCTCGGATTGGCTATACTCCAGCCAAATTAAATGGGGAAAGTTTGTAAACAAGACATAATAAAAAACAAAATCGCGTGTTTGGCTTCGATTTTCAGGTATAATTTAATTTGTAAGCAATATTTATTGAGGGCAAAATCTCTATGTAAATTGCGTATAAAAATGCACGGCCACAGAGTGAATTTTACATAAGTACGGGTGGTTTGTTTACAAACATTTCACATCGAGTCTCGTTGGCTAGGAAGCAGAATTTCAACCACGGCGGCCAGTCTCATCAGACATATTTTAGTGCACAAGTGTGTGCGCTGCACTCTCTATTCCCTCACTCTCATAATCCGATGGGACGGCAGACCGACACGACCGGGGAGAGGTCAAGCGCAGGACCAACGGCTTAACGTGCTTTCCGAGGCACGGGGGTGTAACACCGCCAACTTCTTGACTCCGGGCTACTGTGATGTTTTTTGTTAGAAAAACCCGTATAACAGCTAGTGGTCCGACCCGGGATTCGACCCCAGGACCTTATAATCAGCGATTGAACCAGCCGGCCGCTAGACCAACGACGCAGTTTGAAATTGGTTGGACTAAGTATAGATGAACGGAAAACGTTCCAATTTATGGGCGAATGTTATTATAACATCATAGAAGGTTGCTGAGTATGTTAAATTGTTATTTAAAAAAATAACTAAATGAAAATATTTCTTAACCCCTCTCGCTCGTACAAGAGAGTGATTCATGCGGGGAATCACCCAACAAAAATTCTATCACAAAAACAATAGGGGAAGTTTCTTGAGGTTCATACAGAATGAGTCATTTGAGGGAAGATCAGGGACAATAAGGTGCTTACTTGGTAAAATGTAAATCTAACCGCACTGCTGCCGTGCACAGAACAATCATAAATAACTCAGATAGACGCAGGTGAGTAAAGTTCTGGGAAATTCATAGCATATCATATCATACAGAGCGGAAAGTTATCTACGTAGGTATATATGTACAGGATTATTGGTAATTCACTGACACCGCGTCAATTGCAGGTTCAGCTCATCATCACGAACACATTAGTGAAGACGCCAAGTCTTAATTCTTAATTTTTTTGTAAATTGCCTCACATACAAAATAATGTCCGAAACCTAATTATGTAATTACTAAATACCAATCTCCTACTCCTCTGTAAATCCACATCATCATCATTGGCTTATTTTACATCTACGCAAGATGATTTAAGTGGCATTAGCCTGGCTGGGAGACAGCCGAACGCACACACACACACTGATAATTCAGGGCAGAGCCGTTTTTAGGTTTAGTTTCGAAAAAAGGTTAAAGAAAACCCCTATAATGAACAACTTTTGAATGGAGGGGGGTACATACTATCATTCCCTTTCCACCAATTTTAAGAATTGAGACCTGAGCGTCTTCACTTCACGGACGTGTTCATGATGGTGGGCAAAACCTGCAGTTCACATAGTGTCAGTGAATTACCAATAACCCTGTATAATTTTTTTAAATTTTATCTAATCCATGTTTTGTTTCAACTATTGAAGGTGGCGCAAAATAACGTTTTGCTGTGTTAAGTACCTAGTTCTAACATGTTAAAAAAGGTAGGTATGTCTTTGCATGTTAAAAACATGTTTGGTTGGACCGTTTAGGACACTCCTAACTCCTAGAGAACAAATTCTAATTGTCTAGCCTTGCTGTTGTCTAGGCACAAACCTATTTGCCCGAGTTGTCGTAAACTTTTCCTGAAGCTACATCAATAAAAATAATTGGAAAACGTACAAAGTTCATCACGTTGCATGCAACACTTTTCAGTGTGATGTAGTACTAAACTGCTACATAAAATATCGAGGTATAGTTTTCCCAGATGTTAATTTATTTACTGAATATGACAGGCGTCACTGAGAATCGATTCTTGTCTCCATTAATAAGACTGAACGACACTACACGTGCGGTGTCGAATAAACTTTATCTTTACGCGTGGCGGCAAAACACGCATCAGCATAGGCTCGCTGCTTTTGGCAAAAAACATCTTGGTTGTAATCACATATACATAAACACCTGGTAAGGTGGGATGATTTTAAAAAATTCGAATGAACTTGGGTTCGTTGATTTGAAATAGATTCAAAAGACGAGCGAAAACTGCTTTCTCTGCAGCTTTTGTTTCTCAACGACACATAGAGAGATGTGTTCTACGCATATAACAGTGTCAATACAAACTTTTCGCTCTTTTGAAGACAAAACCATTGTTGCCACAGAATAATGTGTACCATTACTACAGGACTAATTCCAGACCCCGGCCGAGGTTATCGTTTGTTACCTACGGATTTGGTGTCAGGACAATTAATTTTTATTCATTTACAAAGAGTTGAGAGTCGTCGAGAGTTTTTTTTAATAATGTCGCTATAAAACTTACCTGAGTCATATCCGTTCTCGTCAACGCGCCAGCAGTAGCCAGGGTTGACAACCGAGCGGGGATGGTCGACAGAGTACTTCCAAAGAAGGGGAGGTGCGCTCGCGCCGCTGCTGGCCCGGGTGGTCACGATGTCCACGGGACTCTGCCGGGCGCCTCGCGCCTCCGGGAATTTTTCTGTCCATGTGGCTGGTCCTAGTGCCAATAAAATAGACTTTAAATTAAGATTTCAAGATATGGTTGGTTGACTCTGCTATAGTCATCGTTCTTCTACCAGCATTTCGGTTTCTATTTCATATTGGCAAAAGTTTGTTGTGTTGTAGCGTCAAATACTTAGTTTCTGTGGACTATCTCTCGGTGATTTGAAAATCTATGCAAAATCCTGATTTGGTTTCTTCAAGAATTAATCTAGATTTCAAATTAAAAGTAAAGAAACGCGTTTCCCGCTGTTTAAAAGCAATTTTCTGCTGTGTAGTGGAAGCCGCAATTACCATCCCACTTGCGAAAACATGACAGAATTGGGCTATTGATTCACGCATCGTTTACCCTACTTTAAACAAGACTAGTAAGTCAAAGCACTTAGCTACAAGAAATCTAGTCAACCTGCTGTTAATTTTTGCTTTACCTACGTCAACCTGTCGTGCCATCAGGTAATTACCTGATTAGTGGTTGAGTGAGTGGACGAGTAAATCCTAACGTACATTTTCATGACCTGGGTTTTATGAGTGACGGTTTTTCTGAGGTTTTCCTCTACTAAATAGCTGTTATCTTATCAAGACGCCACCGCCTGCGAGCTGTCGACAAGGCTTAGTAGAAAACAACATTTTTATAGTGATAAATTGATATGTTTGCTATAACTTCCGGGAACTTCCATTATCAATGCATTTTTGTGTGGGAGATTACCTTGGAGCTGGATAATTAGAACTCTATTCCAAGAAGATAATCCAATGTAAACAAAAATTTAAAACACTTTTTCTCCACTGATCAAGTAGAATGCTCAATAGATTAATTTAAACTTTTAGTGATCTGTGCAGCTTTCAAAATGTCAGCATTATCCACATAATAATTCTACATAGCAATAGCATGTTCATAGAATTGAAATGGACAGAGCAGGATCGGAGTTCAATTAGTAGAAATAGGTGCATCTGATTCCCTTGATTGATCCCTTGAAAGATTGGAGTTATATAGGAGAAGACCATAATTTTGTCCATGGGCGTCCATGGTCAAACTCAGAAAATTCCGCATCTGTCAATGTCAGGATCATTATGTACCTACCTACCTGGCAGGCCCCAGTGTTATAATAGATTGTCTAGCGAGTATGTGTGTAGGAACCTCACGCAATCATTTTCGATATTTTCATGACTCTGTAAATTATTGCATTGTTCAATGGCGGTGGGACCAGGCAATTTTACCAATCATCCTCCGTCAACACCGGATATCCGGACACTCAATGTCATTCGCCAAAAATCAAATCAGTTTTATAATGATTGCATTTATCTTTCTAATAATAGAGAACCTACGTGATCTGTTTATTGCATTATTCCGGCAATAATTGGTACCTATTTGTAGTTATCTTTAGTACTATTGTTTCATTCTTCACGTAAAAGGGTTGCGTGAGAGATTGTTCTCGTGTCATTCGATCTTGTTCTGTGCAATTGCACCATACGCCCTGCCATTGAAACAATCAGATAATTGAGGGGTTCATTCAGTGCACAGATGACATGCCAGGAAGAAGAGCTATCATCGCTTTGTTGAACATCAAGTGATAATGAAATAGTACATTGTACACCTAGGCGAGAAAGAGCCCAATTCCTATCGAATGTGTCTTTTAAGGGAAGAGGAGCAGCCGAGGGCTTTAAAACACACGAGGTAGGAATCGCACTTTCTCCCGAGTGATACGTAGTACATTATATCCTTCGAAGAAATAGTGCATTTTACACCAAGGCGAGAAAGTGATCAATTCCTACCGAGTGTGTCGTTTTCGTAGTGAATTAATTATTAATTGAAATTTAGAAGAACTTACCGCGCCCAATGATGTTGGTAAAACCTCATTGACCGCGCCAGCCTTGGGTTCTTTTTTCAAAATATTGTTCGGAAATCGGAGGAGGCCTAATGGACTTGGAGTAAAAACTTTTTATCGTTTCACCGAACGAAAATAACCATAGCTACCGGCCGATCTTTTAGGAAATAAAAAAAATAACACGTTAGAAATGGATTTCCATACACTTTTTCCTCCCGCTAAAACACGTGAGAAATGAAATTCCATAGAGTTTTTCCTCCCGGTTTCCTATAGGCCTGCAAAGACATACTTTCTATTCTATAAATGGAAAAAGAATAGGCAACTTTCCGAGCAGGTGCAGTATAAAAACTTTTTATATTTATTTTTGAATTAATGTTCCGTATACGGAAGAGGCCGATATCATGGCGGATTTGGAGTAAAAACTTTTTGTTATGAAAAAAACCATAGCTACTGGCTGATATTCAGGAAAAAAATAACACATGGATTTTCATACACTTTTTTTCCCGCTAAACGCGTGAGAAATGAAATTCCATAGAGTTTTCCCTCTCGCATTTCAGTACGCCTGCAATGACGTACTTTCTACCTTTTTTTGGAAAAGGAATAAGCAACTTTCTGAGCAGGTATAGTTTATAGGACTATAATGTGCACTCACATTATAGTGAACGGAAAGGCCGTCTGAATCGATATCGGAAACGCTTTTCTTCGTAAAAAGGTTCCGTTATCGAATCCGACGGCCTTTCGGACGAATCAAAATACCTCTGCTGGTCAAATATACAGGAGGTTCCTACCTAGATATAAAAATAAATAATTGGATTCCACCAGGGATCTATTATAGGACAGGTTTTATTGATAATGAATGAGATTGTAATAGAACAAGAAACACTTTTTAAGTTCAATAAAATAAGTTTCCTTAACTTGGTCGACCTTGTGCTAATGCTCGGCTTTGCATAACATTAAAATAAAAGAGTCTGGAATATAACTCCTACGGAATAGCAAGTGCGTAGGTAATTTACCTTGCTACTAATAGGTAGGTTATTTAGGTAGATATCTGATGAAAATAAAACGATAGAGGAACGCTTTAAATTGAAGCTGGTAGAATGTGGTGTAGCGCACGTGTTCTTGTAGATATAAGTAGATACCTATAGGAAATTCCTATTAGGAACCTACAATACATAATGTGCGTTAAAGAGGAACTATAAGAAGCGTGAATCGAATACAAATCCACTTATGACCAGTCTCATTTTTAATTGAGAGGACACGTTGCGCGCTATTTAGCGTGAATATGTAGGATAGAAATAGGATTTCGCGTTTATAGGACAGAGCATAACTTTTTGGTAAGGGGAAGCGCTAAAATTCAAATTATTGTTTATTATGCTGTGTGAATTGTCCAGCATTATTATTATTATTTTTTATTACACGAAAACACACAACTAATTAAGAAACTGGCTCAGAGGAACCAAATAATTATTACTACCCACGAACCAAAACATAAGGCAGGGTTCTTTAGATTTCGACAAAATTATGTGATATAGGTAGATTATGTGAAATAGTGCACTTTCATGATTTTTTTATCGCATTTTGTTTTCTCAATAGTATTTTCACAGAGGAACCAAAGAAATAATGTAGAATTTTATGTAATTCGAGTTTTTCTACCACCTTTTATTTATTTAGGTATTTACATAATGACCTACATTATAAAACAAAGAAAAAGATGACTTTTCCGAGCTATGTTTATACGATCGGACACTGACATGCCATTAGATTTGTTTACATCTTAGTATGACATTTTTGCGACATCTTAGTATGACATAGAATCCAAGTTGATAAGGATGCAGAGTGTGAGTGATCTAGCGTGGGTCGTGTACTCATGTACTATAGCAATGATTAATCAATCTGCGTTTGATTAAACCGCGTGTCGTACGGACCGGTGTCAGTGGCGGCGTGAGCGCAGCGCCCGCCATGCCGACCTCGGCCTCGCTTATCTCAAACAGATTTATTTATCCAGCTTTACTGACTGTTTCCTCTGTTTTGCTTTCTCCTTCAAAAGCCTGTGTCACTTATGACTTCAGTCTTGATTGCTTAAGTCTTTTGTAATCGTTCTGTCTCAAGTGTCTTGTCTTTTTGAGAGGCTTTTAACTTTAGCTGTTGAATAGTCTACATCGAATAGTTTTCATACTCAGTTTGGTAGGTTAAGGTAATTACTACTTCCTTAATAATGAGATTAAATTTATATGTAGGTTTCAAAGGCGAGTTTGACTTTACCGTAGACTTTTAATCGACATTTTTTGGAAACACCTTGAAAGGTAATATGCAACGGATTGTTCTATCGCGAAATCATACTATAACTATAGATAACATACCTACTCAATGTTCCCATTCATTAATAACTGGTACGTGTATTTTTTTTCCTTATTGCTGTATTATTGACGCCAATATTCGCTCAGTTTGTTTTAGCCTTATTTTCCTGAGTTCACATTTCAAGGCTATGTTCGAAGAACGATGACAGATGTGTGTGAAATTTCTTCGCAGACTGCATGGCATGGTCTAAAACTTTATCAAAAAGAAAATCACTCAACGGTGTGTATATTGGTAAAATCATAGACATCGTTTTAATTCCGGGTGTTATGAAGTTAAAATAGTATTTTATCTCTTGTTCACTTCCACCTAAACCTATTTAAAACTAAAGGTACTCGTACATTGTAAGGACTGAATAAGAATTAAAACAAGTCTCGGATTCCAACTAAGGCAATGCCGAAGGCGCTAGTCTAGCCCACGCGCTCTTACATTGTTCATTGTTTACATTGAAATCCATTATCATGCTAATGAATCTAATGCCAGTTAAATACTGTGTCGTCAGTACTGATTATTGAAGAATGTCAAAGTTATTTATACTGCCTTAAAAGTTTAGATTGTTGATCTTGAACTTCGTTTACACAGCTGCTATTTCTACAACTTTCAGTGAATTTTGATTATGTACGAATTAGCTTCATAAAAAACTAATGTTACGTATTTATATATTACTAATAAATTTAATTTGTTTCTAAACTTAGAACGTAGTTAGGCAGTTAATTTACAATAAAAAAAAATAAGCTAAACTAAGCTTTTACGTTCATACCCCAAATATAAATGAAATACCTTTTTTACTTAAAGTGCCTGATGAAAGGGTTATTCTGTAATTATAAATTAATTTAATCTCTATGCCTTTATTATATTTTGTAGTATTAAACTATACCTTTTAATATCAAAAATTAATGTGTATCGTACATTAAAATACATATATAAATATATTAAATTATAACAAATTACATACTACTCCGAGAATGGGTATCTTTAACTATTTTTACTTCTGGCATGGTGTGTCCCTAATTTTATGATTTTCATGTTAGTAAAATTATGTAAATGGCATAAAGTTCTACATATTACGTCAGTATTGAATATATAACAACAAAAACTAACCCGCCCCTGACCATTCCTGGTGCCTTAAATTTAAATTTAACTAATGTATACAAGTATTTAAGTATATATATTAAGTAAGTTCCTACTTATTAAAAAAATTCTTTGCGCTCTTGAGTTCTTATCGACGTCAACGACGACGGATCAATCTTGCACAGTTTTATAACCGTTAGCTAACGTTATTTACAGTCTTGAAATAAATTATTCCGGTACCAAGTTTACTTACATACTTAGTTAGATATAGGTAGGTATTTAGGAAAGGAGTGTCGATAGAGTACATTTGGATAATAGAGGCTCATTCATTCGAGATGGATAGCCGCTTATTAAATGTTTTATTCATCCCATGTTGTTTCTCTACTTGATCAGACGAATATTTCGCAGTTATCATATTCTAGGTGTTTTGTTTGTTATTGTAGGTAAGTAGGTAGCTATTTTACCTTATTTATTTGCTTTGGAAATAATAAGTAGGTACTTAAATAAAAAAAATATATTTATCATTTTAAAAAAATATTACCACGAATTAAAACAACCTGAAGTGTCATTTTTATAATATGGTGCACAACTTTGTCATGTTGTGTGATATACCCAGCAGAATTATGTATTAATTTAATAGTAACTTAACTACTTTTATATGAAATTTAATATTTTTGTTAATCTTCTTTATTAATAATAATAATACTAACGTTGGACAATTTCATACAGCATCATATAGCCCCAAGCTAAGCAGAGCTTGTGTTTTGGGTACTAGATGACTGATATACTTAATACAATACATTACATAGATAGATATTTTTTATTATGCATGGAAAATACCTAGAACACCCGGAACCAAATTCGCAGGTCATACAAACATTTGTCCCAAGGCGGGAATCGAACCCGCAACCTCCTGCACCGCAGGCGGACCTTCGCCTTCCACGCCACATTGGGCTTCATTAATTTTATTAAATAGGTACTTTCAATATTTTTTGTTAAATCAGGTCTATTCATGCATGTATGTGATTAGCATGGCATTAGCATAGCTGAAAGAGAACTTAAGTATTATTATTATATTATCTGTGTATAGATAATTTTATTTATTAAAATCATCAACCCATGAGTCCTGAACTAACGACGTTTGAAGAAGAATGAATAAAATTATAATTTAATTAAAACTTCGTGCGGTTCGGTTTTGTTGATTGAGGTAGGTATATCTATGTACACACGAATAACAAATGTAAATGACTTGGGAAATAAATAATTAGTAACTATACTAGTTTTTACCTTTAGTTTTCTTGAATGGAAAACATTGTTGAGAAAACCGTTCAATAATACATATAGGGGATGATTCGGGAATTAGGGAACGCAACATAAACTCAGTGTAGTTCAGGAGCAGACCGAATGATTTTATTTTTAATGTAGGCACCTACAACATCGTAGCTAGTCCTACCCACATTATTACTAAAACACTACAATTTCTATAAGACGATCCCTTTTAAGGTAGCAGTAGTGCGTCTGCATCTATTTTTTACAGAAAAAATTGAAATAAAGGGGAATAATTTTCAAAAGGCTCCCCGAGTAAGGTATCAATAAAAAGGCATCGGTTTGAACATCTCAAAATAGTTTTTGAAATTTCTGTAGGTTTCATACTTTTTGAAATATCGATCCATCTGAAATGTATGTAGGTACTGTTAGTAGATATGGATCTATTTTTATAGGAAAAATATAGAGTACCTAGTTAGAAAGCAGAACACATTTTGAAAAAGCAATTTACAAAATGGGAGAAAAAATTCCAAAAGGCTTTTTGAACAACATTCTGAACATTCAAAAGGTACATCTGTACCTTTTGATAATTTTGAAAAAATTCGAAAATTTGACCGCCTATTGACGTTCGAAACCCTCGGTGCGAGTTACACTCGCACTTGACAGATCTTGTTTGTCATAATATATATTTCTTTATAGATTTACAAAACCGTGAGTAAATAAAATGGATGATATAAATGTATAATCAGATTTTGATCCTCAATATTTTTTATGCGTGCCATCATCGGTAAGTGGGCGTGAAACGCAACTTTTTTGCTTTAATTTTTTACTTAGCTTACGACCATTGTTTGTAACGTAGAGGTTCACATCCAGCTCAACCAATACATTTGTTTGCCCAGCCATCCCAGTACTTAGTGGTATTTTTCAAATCTTGTACAAACATTTCAAATGATTAAACACATTTAATTATTACTAACTTCTGCCCGCGGCTTCGTACGCGTATTTTCAGTATAATGCCTATTATCTAAGTTAGGCTTTGCTCACAAACGTACGCCAAATTTAATCTGGATCTTTTCAGTAGTTTTGGAGATCCTAGGTAACTAAAATTCAGATTTCACAGACTTTCGGCTTTAGTAGGATTTGATAAAAACTATTTTATAAATTATCTATTTAGTTTATTGATAGTATTCCCTTTTACAGCAGCTCTAGTAATTAATTTTATAATTATTCTGCGTAACTTGATTATTGACAATGCAAATTTACAGCAGATACCTATAGGTATTAATTATTTTGTTTTGTGTTGCTTTGATTATATATTTTGTCTTATTAAAAATAACTGTATTACAAGTGAGATGTAAATTTACGTTACCATGTGTGCCTTGTGCTGTTATAGCGAATAAGTGTATGAGAATGAGTAATTTAGTTCAAAACAAAATTGTAAGCCTAACAAAATTGAAATCAACTTTTTCGATTTCCGAATTCTCAGTAAAAGTTTTCAGTTTATTTCAGACATTACTGGGTATAACTAACTTGAAGTAGTTTAAATGCAGAACCGGACCTGCTGTAAACAACCAAAGTAGGGCACAATCATCGCACGCGACTTGAAACCACTTTTTATTCTGTCTTCACCTGCCTACTTAAAATCATGGACAAAAAGCCACTAAACTGGCGCCGGCTGGGACCCATTGATATAAACATTCATAATAAAATAAATAAGTATTATAAACAAAAATAAATTCTTTATTTTGGTTTAGCCGTCATCATCATCATCGCCATCAACCCTGTGTCGACCCACAGCTAGGCATAGGCCTGTATGTTATGCCTTCGCCTCGGTGCGGTCCTGCGCTAATCATTCGGAGCAAAAATAACGAACGTACTGGTAATTTTTGTAAGCATACCTATCAATTTTAGACACCTTTATAAATATTCCAGACCAAAAACGAGGTCTCCGTCCGAGACTAGACACTAAAATAAGATGATTTTATCTGAGATCGGAAGATCCACAAAGACTAACACGACTTAAGCAGATCTGGTAACACAGGTAATCTTACCCAGTTGCTTAAACTGAGTAATTAGAATGTTTATGTAGCTGATAAGTGAAAGTAAAATTTATTTAAAGAGTTCTCTTCTCTGTTTCAAGTAACGATTCGAAGCAGTCTTTCCTTATGTATAAATTTAAGGTTTCTGATTCATGTTCAAAATGGTGAAATCGTTTTCAATATTTACATAATTATATATTGGCAACATTGCACTATATTTTATTTTAGTATGACAGTAGCAAAGCACTGAAATCTTACGAGATAAGCCTACTAATTCTTTGTTGTTATAGCAGGTGTTTTGTTTATGAATGGTTTAATAAATTTTACAATACATTCAAATACATGGCCTGTTGTAAAACAATGATCACATCAAGTGATGACTGCATACAGAAGTATTGTTATCAGCAGTGCATACGGTAGATACATAGGAAATAAATAAAGCAAGCATGTTATTTGTGTTGCTTTATCAGTGCAGACTTACGAGTCAAGACAATCTTGTGCTTTTACTTATCGCTTGACTTCGTTACGCTTTAGTTTTACACTTTATATACTTATGTTTACACTTTATTTATGGTATGGAAGTAATTCTAAAACGGTAAAATAATAAAATAAGATTAATAAAAAAACCCTTTTTGCATCTAAAGGTGCTTATTAGAGTCCGGTTTTTTGGAACCTGTACCTATTTGATCTGGCCAAACTCGCTGCATTTAAGGCAACTTGCTTCAAGGAAAACGAAAAACCGCTTACGGCTTTACGAAGATTTATTTACGTTCAGGGGTCACGTGCCCCGTTCCGATGTAAACAAACCGGTCGGAGAGCGCCAACCGGTCCGTTCAGGACCTGCAAGGTAATTCTGCGACTCACCGTTCTCGCCGGTGTATCCCCAATCGGCGGCCATTATCACTGGGATGTTATCACTTAGTTTGCGGGATTATTTGCGAGTTATATCGCGTGTGGGTCGAGTGCACGGATGAGCGTGGTCGCGTCGTGACTGCGTGCGAACGAGAGCGCTACCGCTGCTTTATACGGGGGAGGGTGGGTTCACGGAGGCAGCGGAGGCGGGTGCGAGAGCGACAGCGGGTAACTTATCAGTGAGGACGAGTGTACCGCGAGCGCGAGAGATCGGAAATAGCGGCGCACGCGCGCTCCCTCCCGCCACTGTGTCGACACTGAATGAAACGGAACGCTTGCTTCTCCTCGTCCGGCGTGGCTTTCTACTGAACAATTAGTAAACGCAATTACACAATTTACTCATCAAATAGGCATTGTTACCGGATTATCAATGTCATTATCATTTTAGTGACGTGTTATTAATTTAACTCGGTAGCGCCTCTTCACGGGCAAATCTCTTGTCATGTCTAGGCAATACCTAGATTATCGCTGCGATGATTTCACCGTGTGTAGAAACGCTTACAGAATTGTCCAATTTCGTAGCACAACGAGACCATTGGCGATGCACACACTCACCCATTCATCTTGTCTCTTGAATGCCTTTCAGTTCGCAGACATTAAGGGTGGTGAAGTAACAAATAATGAAAACAAGTTTTACCAAGGTTACCTTAATATCGGCTGAGGAACTCGTACGATAAAGTCGCAGTGAAGATGCAAAATGCAACTCAATAGACTCTACCATCCAATCCTTGAGTAGGTATAAATAATGAAGAGTAGGTAAATTTAAGATTGCAAAACCGAATATGACCTTACTGTAGAAAGTTGATGGCACGAAAACTGTATATGAACAAGACAAAATTAAAATTTTTAAAAACCCGCTGACGTTTATTGGCTGAACAGATTTTCATGAAACATGGCTAAGAACACTCGGGATAAAAATAACTATGACACAAAAAAAAAACTAAACGAAAATCAGTTCATCCATTTGGGAGCTACGATACCACAGACAGACACGTCAAACTTATAACACCCCTCTCTTTTTACTTCGGGGGTTAAGAATGTTTATTTCAACTCGAGCTTTAACGAGTAGGTAAACAGTAGTGGGAAATTTTGACTTATATTAACACTTCGCGCACTAGACATAGCCTATATTGCGTGGATCTGAATGCGATTTCCTGAATGCGAGGCCTGAAATATCAACAACGAATAAGTAGTATGTTTATGTTTCGTGAACGAAAAGTAACTGAAAACACATAGGGAGACTCAGAAAGGTGAAAAAATTGTGTTATTGATACAAAATATCTGCAGAGAAGACAAGGATTTACCTTGGTAAATCCTCGTCTTCTCCTCAGATACCTATTTAGCCAAAGGGATTAAAATAATGCCAACTTAAATCTAACTTAAAGAAAAAAATACTGATTTAAGGAAAAAAAGCCTTTTTCGAGTTTTCAAGAGCGATTTCACGACCCAAATATTTTACAATCTCGCGAGAGCTCTCCCGGAAAAACTAGAAAAGTTAAATTGCAAAAACGCTTCGCTTATAACTTGTATTGGAAGAAAAGCCAAATATTCAGAAGGATTCTAATAATGGCCACGAGCGGACGGCGAGATATTTGGACCATAATCGTACGTGCTGTCCACCATGTCTTTTACTTACATGCGCATTATATTTTATTCTGAATTATTCAATAATCTCTAGAATGAACTTACTATTGTAAATTATCAATTCGTGTGAATTTATGAAATATAACTAGGTACTTAAGTTATAAAACTTGAGTAGAATTTTCTTATTATTTTTCCCTAAAACATAAAACTGTTTACTAACCTATGCCAGAAATTGAGTTTTTAATTTTTTAATTTATTCTATTTCCTCCCACTGCTGGGCAAAGACCTCCCCCGCACACTTCCAAACATCTCGGTCTTTTTCGATATATAAAAATATTTTTTTAAACAATTGTAGCAAATTCGTAACTAGCGTAGCACAAGGTGCGCGTTGAAGTCTTTTGCATTGAATTTGCGAAATCGAAAGATTTGATAATTTTGCCCAAACGATTTCGACAACATTTCATTTCGAGATTTGGCTCCTTAATTTTGTTTATTTTAACATTAGCAAGTGCCTAATTAATAGTATATCTACCTACATTTATATTATCACGGACGTCGTCGTACATATTACACCGGAAAAAAATCGTTTAAAAGCTACATTACCTTTTATTTGAATACATAATTTATTCAAGACAAATTGAGCTAAAACAATGAGTCAACTGTCAATCATTCACAGTCAATCTTTCAAAAATCCTAAACAGCTGGTAATAAAACAAACAGACTCTCATTATGTTACATTATGGCTTCGAGTTAGCGACACGTTTGCCGTCATGCATTTTAAGAAGGTATCCAAACATAACTTTGGTCCGTATTTACAAGTACTTTCTAGAAAATAATACGTAATTTAAAAATATATATTTTATCAAGTAAAATAACGCACTCGAGATTTGAATTTTGTATCCATACTTTTTAAAAAGCAGCCAAGTGGGAGTGTCTTTTAGATTTCAGGGATCTGCTCCGATCAATTTGTGACCTTATATTTCGTCGTTGGGTCTGAATTTATTGAAAACTAATCAATAAGTATGAAATGAAATGCTGAAATATGTATGCTCGAGGTTTCTAAGTTTTCACTCAAGTCACAAGGTTGCAATAACAATCATAAAATGTGGAAAATCATGCTAATAGTCAATGTACCTATTGTCAAATCGAAATAGGTGTTGATATGGTTACTGTTGTAGTATTATAATATCTGTGATATGGTGTTGAATATTGCCTGCTGTCATGCAAACCAAAATGTGTACAGTCGCCTGCAATATGCTGTATTCATTATACTTGAGAAACCTTATTAATTCCTCATTCTGTTAGATTCAAGTTTTTATTTTTAGTTGTCATAGTATGTAACTGAAAGAGCAAATTACATTTCCACGCCATTATTGTACTATATATATACTATCTATTTAACATGTACATAATTATGCAATATATATACTTTTATTTCACTTTACTAAACAATTGTTGGTCTAATATTAGTTTTGTCAGTCAGGACACGGCCGTATTGCAAGATGGTAGCTTGGATGGTAGGTAGCTTATCGGATTGCTTCAATGGCTTAGTTACTTGAACTGGCCATGCTAGGCGACCATCGAGGTAATAATTCTGAAAACGGACATCACCTCGCTACGTCCAGGTTACCAACTATTCTGGAACTTGCAGTGTGGCCGGCCCCGTATATTTTCAAACACTTGTTTTCTCATCTACCATCCAATCTACCATCTTGCAGTGCGCGGCTAACGTGGCCTCAGTTAATCAAATCGCTGAACCTTTACAATTTTATTTATGTATGCAGCTGACTGTAGGTAAGTCTAATGTCTGGAAATTAACAAATTTAAATGCACTTTGACGAAACGACTAGAAACCGATACACGTTGACAGTGTGGTTTGATCATGGTATACCTAATCATGTGACACGTGACACACACAATAAAATCCTCATTACCCTGTGGTAGACGTAGACCACAATAATGTGACGTATTTATATGTACTTATTTGGTTTGTCTACATCTAAAACCACGTGGCCTCTACAACGATGTTTTAGGATGTGATGGTCTATTCGACGTTAGTCTATTATGACTAATCTATTTAAATCACATGGGCATGGATTACTTAGTTTTACTCTCGCTAAAAATTGGGGTTTGAAAATCGATTTTGACATCTTTTATACAAATGCAGTTTTGTTTGTTAAAAGATCAGATTGTAAATTGAGATTTGAAATCGAAGTAGATATTACCTCAGCTCGCGTATCCTTTCTTTGACGACGAGCATTATATATATTTCCTATTTCTTTTAATTTATTTAATTTATTCTATTCTATTCCTTCCATCCTTTTTATTCTATTCCATTCTAATTATTTCTAATGAATAAAAACTGGCTTTGCAAATTCATGTGCAGTCAACCATCATAGATGGTGCACACGTTTGCGTCTTACGTTCAAATAAGTTCATGTGTATTATCGTTTTAATGTGACAGTGGTACAACTATCTTAAGAGTTTTCGCTTGGTATGGTTACATGTAATTTCGGTGCTTTCCTACAGATAATTATGACGTTGATATTTATAACCTGTTGATAAAACAATAGGTATTGTTGCAGTACAGCCAGTGCATTGTACTTCGACCTGTTAATATAACGAGGACTTCTAACCCCACGATAACCCGATGTACTTCGCCATATATACTAGTTATAAAGAGCTCATTATTATAGGCCCTCTTGACAGTATATTGATTGACTGATCACTTTGCGTTTACTTAGAAAGTTACTACAATTTGTCCGTGACTTTGCGTATCTTGGAAAAGTTAGAACCCGGTCAAAGAAGCCAAGGTACATAATCTTATTTGTGCAAGCAACAAGCATCTGCTGCATCCTTTCGCTTTTCCTATGTTTTAATTACTTACGACCTTCATTCAGACACCGCACTAGATGACTACACCGTATTGTTTCATGCATTAAGTGCAAAATACTTAAAATTATTAATGGCACTGTTCATTGACTGAACATGCAAAATTTTGCCCGCCGCAACAAAGAGTGTTTAACTTTTTGTTTAGCCAGCGTTGTTTCATAGCTTCAAAGCACCTCGGAGAATGTTCACTAATAAATAGGAAAAATTAAATATGGAGTCTTTTTTTTTTGACTTGCATCAACAGAGAAAACAAAACACAACTTGTCAAAAACGGATTGTTTTATAAAGCTGAGCGAAAAGAAAGAGATTTCATTAGCACCATCATCAGCTTGTAAACTCACTGCTGGGTTCATCAAGGATGTAAGCGGGTTAACTACGAACTTTACATGTCTTGGAAGAACACCAAAGTTTCATCCCTTGTGTGAGCTCAGAGATACCTACGGCAGTACGCGCTCGGCTCGAACCGCACTCACCCTGATGAAGTCCTTAGTAAAGGGATGAAACTTTGGTGTTCCTCGAACACAAATATGATTCGCAGTTAACCCACTTAGGTACATACGTAATGAATTCGTTAAATTACGGTAGTTTTCACTGCTGGGTGTTATAGTTATATCTTTTTTAGGGTTTTGAAAATCGAAGATCGGTTTCAAAACCCTTATGGTCTCGCTTTGTCTGTCCTTTTTTCCCTCCTTAATAACTCAAAAACTACTGCAGCTATCAACTTGAAATTCAAAATAATAATACATTTCGTGCGCTTGTACAGATTTAGAGAAGAATAAATGAAAATAAATTAAAAATGAAAATGAATATTTTCCATACAAATTGTGATGCCGAAATTTTAAAAGATACCTACAGAGTCACATGGGGTATCAAATGAAAGGTATCATTTTGTACATTTCAAAATATTTTTTGAAATTTTTGTAGGTTTCATACTTATTAAAATATTTTGAAAAAGTCGAAAAAATACCCATTCCATACCCTATCTCCGAAGTTTGCAGAGCGATCCGTTTAAAATAAATGGAGCGTTTGTAGATATGGATCTATATTTTGCACGAAAAATATAGAGAAATTTGAAAAAATAACACTTTTTGAAAAATGGTCAAAAAGGGGGGGAGTAATTTTCAAAAGGGGGAGCTACCTCACCGAGTGGGGTATCAAATAAAAGGTATCGGTTTGGACATTTCAAAACAATTTTTCCAATTTCTGTAGGTTTCATACTTTTTGAAATATTTTGAGAAAAGTCAAAAAAATACCCATTCCCCCCCCTATCTCCGAAGTTTGCAGAGCGATCCGTTTAAAATGTATGGAGCGTTTGTAGATATTATGACGAGCTCCGTGGCGCAGCGGGCGAAGGTCCGCCTGCGACGTAGGAGGTTGCGGGTTCGATTCCCGCGTCGGAACAAATTTGTGTAAGATCTGCAGAAATTTGTTCCGTTGGTCTGGGTGTTTTCTATGTATAATAAAAATATCTATCTATGTAGTGTATTGTATTAAGTATAACAGTTATCTAGTACCCATAACACAAGCTCTGCTTAGCTTGGGGCTAGATAATGCTGTGTGAATTGTCCTGCATTATTTATTTATTTATTTAGATATGAATCTATATTTTACACGAAAAATATAGAGAAGTTTGAAAAAAGAACACTTTGAAAAATGGTCAAAAAGGAATAATTCTCAAAAGGGGGGCTACCCCACCGAGTGGGGTATCAAATGAAAGGTATCGGTTCGGACATTTCAAACCAGTTTTTCAAATTTCTGTAGCGTTCATACTTTTTAAAATATTTCGAAAAATTTACCACTACCCACCTTAACCGAACCACCCATTTAACCGAAGCATGCAGAGAGATCCATCTGAAATGTAGGTTGGTACCTACTATTCTTAGGTATTCGTTAAATTGCGAAGTCTCTAACCGGTACTTTTGGTACATATTTGTTGACAAACGTTCAAAACCCTCGGCGCGCGAGTTACACTCGCACTTGACGGATCTTGTTTTACTGGGGGAATCCTCTTGAATTCTTTTGTACCTAGGGGGCGAAAGAAAGGTTATGCCGGACTCCTGCCAGCTAAACCCACCACTGTGTTTTCCTTCTGCACCTGTTTGCCGAGCCTACGGGTACACTTGCGAATTCTACCGCTGTGTTGTAGTTATAGGTACTTCCTCCAACCAGTGCCACTCATATTGGTCTTGGACCTTTGGCATCAGCCCATCTGTATCTTCTCTAATCTCTAAATGAAATGGAGTCCCAAACATGGCCATCACGCCAGATTTGTGTCGTCCATGCCAGTTAGGTAGACGCATATTATTTACTAAAGTTTTGTCTCCACTCATCGATACCAACCACAACTCAAGAACAGACGTTTCTTATATACATATTTTATGATGGCCACAATAAATAATAATGGCAACGAGCAATAACGTATGGGTTGAACTTTGATGATTATTGATAGTTTTATTTACTGTTGGTATTGGCTTATTTCCAGAATATTATAGGATCAAAATACAAAATATTATCTTTTCAACCAACGTCCTCTATTTTTCCATAGGTAACGTATCTTTATTTGGATTGGAAAATTTTGTTGCAAAATTTGTAAAAAAAACTTGCTGCAAATTCGCTTACAAAAGACTTCAACGCATAATGAAGAAATTAGATAAAACTTTGTGTTCTTTAACAGGACTAATTGTTGACATAATATTGCATGACCTAAATAAAGGTTTGTAAGGCTGACGCTAAGCTCTTGTCTTGTCAAATTTGGAAAACGGATTGTCATGGATTTTTGACTTATGTATCATGTTCCATTTCTTTATGAATATATCGACAACCTCAAGGGACGAGCAGGTGGTCATCTCATCCACTTTATCTCATCGTCAGTTTGGATGAGTTGGTCAATCCGAAATATTTAGTTGTCAACGCATCCAAAACTTTTTCATAACAGTTTTTTACCAGTATTTTCATTAAGGGGTCAGAGGGTAAAGGTCCGCCTGAAACCACTGAGTTAAATGTACCTAGAGAAGAAATTTCAAACAAAAAACGTCTCATTCTCATAACAGCGGTGGCCTGGGCGCGGCAAGCGCTGCAGCGCCAAAATATTAACTAAGTCGGCTAACCAAACAATTAAAACATTCAGCGCTAGATCGCTTAAAGAGTATTGTTTTCTCAACGTATTCTGACAACATGTCGCCCCTATAGATTTTACACAGCGCAGAGGTGACACAGATTTTGTACCTACATAACTTAGTAAGAATTTATTCTCTATTTCAAAAATTTTTGTTTGCAAAAATAGTAGAAAATTTAAAAAAAATGGATTGTTATGCGTTTATTAAAACATTAATATCAATAGTTAATAGCAATAGTTTAAAATCAACTAAAATAAGCAGACAAATAAATTAGTACATTTTGTCCTAAGATATTTTTTAATACACTAATTTAACACTTCCATTGCCTATGACGCGAATCTCCACCGCCATGTTCCAAGCTATGGTGGCAGAGACGGGGGAGCGACGCGCGCGGGGCGCGGGCGCAGTTAATGAGTTAATTATTGTGTTCAAGTACCTACATAATTTTCATTGAATTAAGAGTGCACATTAGCATTTATTACTATTTTTTTTATTAATTGATGTGTTTTTGCAGTATCGAAATGCGCACGTCGTCATATTTTCTGAACTTTGTTCATAACTTGATATGTTCTGAAAGGAAAAAAAAAGAATAAAATTTTCAATAATTTGATTTCTTTGAAAATGTAATAATTAAATAGTTTTGAAAAAACTTAAAACCGACTTCGAATCCCTTAGTTTTAAACTGTTTTTTTAAGTTTTGCTGGATAAATAGAAATCCCTGGGGAATAAAATATTGGGACCACCTTGGGAGCACCTATAAACAACTGAAAAGATCACCAAATTGGTCCGGAATCAGTCAATCAAATGACGGAGAAATCGACGAACATACTTATAAACATACTACATACAGCCGAACATAGAACCTCCTCCTTGTTTCGAAGTCGGTTAAAAATATGAAACTGGTTAAAAATCAATAATAAAAAATTCTTTCATTTAAAAAAAACACCGTGACGCGGTGTTTTTTTTAGTCTGTAGTTTTGTAGTCTGTCACCCTATCTGTCTTCCATCAATCACATTATTTTTACCTACAACCGGTTTTGAAATGGAACATTTGCATGTTTTAGTCTATGATTACAATGGCGTGCATATTTATGAAAAATTATTTCTATCTGTTGAGGTATTACGATATTATTACCTATTTATTCACATAATACAACAAATAATTTTACTAACTTGACTACTGGGTTGTTATTTTTCATTATTTACGTCCAGGGTCACACTTAGATTTGTATTTTCGTATTATTAGCGCGGCTCCATAAGCGTCCAAGCTGCATGCATGTCGAAGCCACGCTAATGTCAGGTGTACGGATTGCAGTACAGTTCAGTCGAACAGAGTGAGTGTTCTGATCGCGAAATCTAGTGCGTAGTACATATATATCGATGCCTGAAACCCTTTAGTCCACGTTCGTAGCTGATCTTTGATAACCAGCTACGAATGAAACGCAGAAGGTAGGTATCTATTTATTTTTAGAATATAAAATATTTTTGTACAACTTTTTAACGTTTAGTCACGTATTACGTTACGCACCTATCGTTAAAAAGTGATAAGCGCCAAGTTTGTGATTTTTTATACAAGTCAGGTTGTGGTGCCGTTTGGTAACAATTTCGAGTTTGGTAAGAAGTACTTACCTTTACCTATTATATAGGTATCACAAAACGTGTGAAAGCACAATTTTGGAACTAACCCAAAAATGTTGTCTTCGGCCTAAAAAAAATACATAAAGTAAGTAATAAACTGTAAGAGTTTCACCAGCTGATATTTTGGGTTATTTCAATATGTGAAAACCACATGTACCTACGTCAGGTTCTTTTTTATATAACCCATTCCAGAAATCTATTCACCTGGATATAAAAATAATGGGCAGTAGTACTAAAATATTTATTACAATGTTCCATTTATGAAACCGAACAGAAAGATGTTTATTTTTGAATCCATATTTAGATTACTTTAATAAAAGTAAATTTAACTTGGAAGGCGATGCTAAACAGATTAGATTCAATTTGGTGACGTCACATAAGTATTTACCTGGTATAACGAGTCACGTTTTCTAGAAAAGTTATATAAATCAAGATACTTCACTTTCCACATCAATAAATTTTCTCATTGTTTGACATTTTAATACATTCTTGCCAACAAAATATATCAATAATACCTTGCCGAGGGTGTTAGGGGTTGACTATTTCCTACATTTGCAAGTTATAGGTACTATTATTATTAGGTTAAATTCACGTAACCAAGCGAAAGAAAAAGTACTCATATGTCTTTAGTCCCATCTCGTAGCCTAGCCAGATTTGGTAGCTAGCTACGAAATGGGAAATTTTCTTTCCCTTCTTGTAGCTAGCTACTAAGTGGAAACGATTTTCCCATCTCGTAGCCAGATTTGGTAGCTAGCTACGAAATGGGAAATATTCTTTCCCTTCTTGTAGCTACTGTAGCTAGCTACTAAATGGAAACGATTTTCCCTTCTTGTAGCTACTGTAGCTAGCTACTAAATGGAAACGATTTTCCCATCTCGTAGCCAGATTTGGTAGCTAGCTACGAAATGGGAAATGTGCTTTCCCATCTTGAAGCCAGTCACGAAATGGGAACTACTTTCCCAGGTCGTAGCCGAATTTGGTAGCTGGCTTCTGAATGGGAAATGTTAAAAGGTATGAGTAGAATATCCTGTTAAAGTAGAGCTATACATGTTTTTGCTAAAGAAAAAAAAACATTCATTTTGTAAGGTACATTTTGTAAGGTACTAGTAAGTATTTGTCGGTGGTGTGTTGAGTTGAGCGACTATGTGGCAAGCAAAGTATAGGCAAGAACAAACTTCATGAAGCAGCAGGAGATCAGGCTAGTGATGATAATGATTTGGATTATAAAACGATGGATGCCGTCTTGTCTCTGCGGCTTAGAATTTGCACCACCCCAACTCCTTCCTTGTCTCGTAGGAGGCGACTAAGGGATTAGGGATTCCAAAATCGGGTCCTTTTCGAGGAACCGGGAATCCCGGGAAGTTTCAAAGTCGGAACCGGGAATTCCCGGGAAATTTCGAAAAAATATTTTTACTGCTATACCACTACCGAAATAAGATAATTTAATATACTTCACGTCCTTTTTAGGCATTTCGCTAATATTAGGTACCTATGCGGTATTAGGTACATATGTTACTTAAAGCTGTATTTCTTTTCAGATGTTAATAAAATGAATAACAAATTCTTAGGTCCATGTCTTTTGTACCCTCGTTCGACAATAAGCCTGAAGGCTTTTCGTTCTATAGAGTCTTGACTGAACCCAGCATAACACATTTATTTGCTGTCATGTTGCGCAGCAAAGTGCTTTGCTGATACTCCATGAGGCCGGACTTGAGCTATCCTTGTGTGAAATATCGCCTGATCTCGTATAGTATGAGAAGCTTAGCTTCGTGGCCACCGTTTTAGCTTTGATTCGTTTCTTCATTTTAATCCAATGTTCAGAGTTGTTGTAAGAGTGACACCGAGGAGCTCCCGTTGTTTTTCGAGACCTCTAAGCGAAAACATCAATCTAAAAATACCTTATTACGTACCCACATAATAAACAATATAATGTTTTTCTATCCAAATACTAGGCCACGGCTCAACGGAGACAAATATAAAATTGGACTAAGTGTTCTTTGTTAGCCCACGGTATTAAAAAAATTAATTAAATTGGATTATAACTTCCATTCGTGTCGGTCGTCATTGATGACTGTTCGTCTAATCAATTGGCGATCAACGTCGTCGGGGTACTTCAGAGGTCTCTTCCTACTATGCATTTATTTCTGCCAGCCGTAAACGATTGATTCGTTGTGTTCGAATACATTTGAATTCTCTACCTGGTACCAGATGCTGGTATAAGGTATTTTTACCTAATAATACCCACGCAGGCGATATCATCGCGCTTTACAGGTTCAGAAGTCAGAGCCGTAACATGCACAAAGAGGATAATAAATTGCAGCAATGCACTTGACTCTGGTACTTTCTCTTTGCCAAGCTCAAGTCCAGCTTCATTCATTCAGTATTGCTGCCATGTTGCTCAGCAAGGTAATTTGCTGAACAAGATGGCAGCAATCAACTATGTAGAGCTGGCTTCAGTCACGGCTCTATAGCAAGAAAAGCCTTAAGGCTTGTTGTCGAACGAGGGGGCAATAGACTTGGACCCAAAAAATTATAATTAATTACGGATCAAAAGTAATATAGCTATAACTAACATTTCTTATAACAGGTTTGATAAAAATCATGGTTAAAAAAGAAAATACGATTAATTTGATTAAAATCGGAATTATTTAATTTAATATTTTTTTCTATCATAATCGCTTTGGTCTATCCAGTTTTAAGGTTTTAAGACATTTTCATTTCTGTCTTACATGTTTGGTTCAAGTTTTTTTTTCGGTGTCTAAGTCCGTTTATCACACTTCCTACTAATATTATAAATGCATGAGTTTTTGTGAATATTTGTTACCATGTACATATCTCAATAACTAGTTAACCGACTTGGTTGAAATTTGGTGAGTTTAAGTTCTGAAATAACACATAGGTTAATTAAATTGCAAAAAATAATCTCAAGTGGTTAAAAAGGGTGGTTAAGTTTATATGGATAATATTATTATTCCTTGGTTAGATTCACTCAAAACTCGATATAAATAAACTATAAAGTAAACAATGAATTACGTATTTCTTATTTTTACAAAACGACCCTTAAAGTTATTTTGGGGGTTTGCAATAAATAACTGAAATTTAGACGCAGGCGAAGCCGCGGGGCGCAGCTAATAATATTAAAATATATTATAAATATGAAAGTTTGTAGCGTTCCTTCTGCACGCCAAAACTACTTAACGAATCGGGCTGAAATTTTGCACGTTTCCAAAAATAAATTTTAAACGTTTCCAATAGCGCGTGCGAAGGTGCGGGCAGAACGTTACCGGAGTACTAGTTCTTTATACAAATTGTAAAACAGATATGACTTGCCGCAAATATGTTGGCTAAGCATCTTTTTTTCGACAACTCGCATTATTTGAACTTTATGGCATTATTAATTTCGGAGAATTTCCTGAATCCTCAACCAATAAAGCAGGTATAGGTACATTGTGCATGTGTACACGGAAGCTCAATTTTGGGCACTCTCATACATTTTTGACTGCTCTCTGTTTTCATTGCAGGGAAAATAACAATTGATGTATATCAAGTGATACAAATCATGTCAACCCTGCCTAATACCGCGTAGGTTAGGTACCTGATAATGTGAAATGCTATATAAGGAAGTGAAAATGTTGAGTTACGTTATTTCGGTAATGCTATAAAAGTAAAAATATTTTTCCCGAAATTCCCGAAATATCCCGGGAAATGATTTTGGATTTCCCGGTTCTTAAATTAGCCAAAAATTTCGGGAATTCCCGGGAATTTCGGGAACGGGAATTCCCGGGACTAATCCCTATAAGGGATATCCACTGGGGGCGGGCAGCAGCGCCCCCTGCAGAACAGATCAGCTAAGTGCGATCCCCAACCCGCTTCCCCAGCGTGAGGATTATGGGATTACCCCCTAATGATAAGGCGCACTTCAGGAGAGTTATATGTCCAGCAGTTGACTGGTAAAGGCTGTTGTTCTGATAAAACGTTTTTATCATAACAACTTAATCCAAGTTAGCAAGTGCTTGCTAATCAATAACAATTATAAAATCACGCATGCGCAGCACATAAGTTGTAAATCTCGAAGCGCAGGCGATTGGAATTAGAATCAAGATGCTATACAGACTTTATATTGGAAGCTTTACTAATAAATTATAGTAATTTATTGATAAAGGATGCCATTTATTTATCTGCCTATTTAATATTTTAGAGGTTACTCTTCTAAGTAGGTATACGTGGGTACTTGATAATCTATGTACAATTTACAATTAACTTTAAGGGTGCTTTCCGAATTACGCTAAAATCGATATTAGGATGCTCAGAAGCGTTCCAAATTACTGTGAGCGCGACAAAGCGTTGCGGGTTCGATTCGCACCTTGGGACAAATGTTTGTACGATCTACAAATATTTGTTCCGGGTGTTCTGGTTGTTTCTATGTATAATATTAAATATCTATCTATGTAATGCATTATATTATGTATATCAGTCATCTAGTACCTACCCATAACACAATCTCTGCTTAGCTTGAGACTAGATGATACTGTGTGGATTGTCCAGCAGTATTTATTTATTTATCTAATTTAGAACGCAAAATATCGTTTCGATCTATCAGCGCTGTAATCGTATTTCGGAATGCATCCTAAATCGGGAGACAAAAAAGGAAATTTAATTGACAACAACTACAAGCAAAGTTGTTCAAATTATCTTTATTTGAAATGCTTGCAGTACAAAACAGACTTATTTTATTATAATAAGGTACTAATTAATGTACTTTTCTCATACAGAAGCATGTAAGGAATATCGAACGTAAATAATATAAGTAATAAATATTAATAATAAATAGGACTAGCGTTCGAGTCGCCCTGTTGTTGATGTGATAATAATAATGAATTCATACTACCTGTAGATTGTTTACAACAGTCTGTAGTTAGCTCAATTGTTTCAATTGTAAATACTAGTTCTAATTTATATCTATTATTTTATTGTAATTTTCTTTGTGAATAAAGGCTTCTGCCCTTAAGTTAATGAATTCATTTGAACTTTAACTTACGAAGACGTCGAAGACTTAATTAACATAAATGCTTACTGATTTCTCTCTACACTCTACAGCTCTATGCTCATTAATCCAATACCGTTACCACACAGCACAATAATAAGCATTCAAATATGGTCCTAAACTCTTACATTTAGATAAGTGCATTTTGCAGTAACAAAATGTCTGTCATCTGATGCCGTGAATATAAAATGTATTTAAAAAAATACTAGAACAAAATTAAAAATTTCAAAAAACCCCCCACAGATTATCATGAAACATGGCTAAGAACACTGGAATAAAATTATCTGTGACACAAAAAAAACTAAACGAAAATCGGTTCATCCGTTTGGGAGCTACGCAGCTACGATACCACAGACAGACACGTTAAACTTATAACACCCCTCTCTTTTTGCGTCGAGGGTTAAAAATTACGATTTGAATGCACATTTTTTTAGAAACACAAAAATTATGCAAAAACTAAGTTTAATTTACTAAATAATACTGCACAAAGTAATACCTATCCTATATCTACCCAACCTCATATTTTAAGTCGTACCCAGTTGACCTTTTGGCAAGATTACGTACATCTTTAAGCTTCTACTTCAACCAATATACAGATGCTGTACTCTCCTATAATCTTTAACATAAGTTTACATTGTGTAAACATACCATTGGTTTATTTTCAGAAGGTGAGGTAGTAAATATGTTAAGAAGTTATTGTTTCAACTCTCATAATAGCAAACAAACCGTCAATCTTATTTAGGAACGCTGACATTGTAAACATTCTCTTACGAAATACTTATCACAAATTCCATAAAACTATAGGCATATCAGCCATGCTCTGCAAAGGTAGAGCAAAGCATTAAAAATTAGCAAAATAAATATCGCCGAAAACAATGGCAGACTTCCTCAAAGGGGATGTTTATAAAACGTCTTCTTAACATACCTACATATAAACATCCGACTTTTATCTCATAAACTATAACGTATCTCGCGAAATATCCTTCTTTGTGGACAGTTCCACATAGTCATTCACCTCCCAGTTATACTCGGGTTCTTCGTACAAGTGCGGGGGTATTCCTGATCGAGCTATGGGCGCTCCTCCTTCGTCCAGCGACAGGTATGACCTGATGGCAGCAGCGACTGCGGCGTCCTCGGGGCTCTCGAGAGCCCGCGCGTTGAAAGGTCCCCCGATGTCCTCGCTTGGAAGGTCCCAGATATGGAACTGTGGGGTCATCTTGAAGTTCTGCATGAAAAATAAAACACCATATTAAAATAAATACCTAATCATTTATTTCTTTCTAATGCCAACATAAAACACGTACGTATAAGAATATAGAAAGAGTGAAAATTTTAGTACCTATACAATGTGTTTATAATCATCGTTGGAATCTGAGACTGCAACAGACTCAATAAATCTTAATAAATTTTACTAGCGACCCGCCTCGGCTTCGCACGGGTGCAATGCTGATACTAAATATACTAAAGAATCGGGCCCCCGACCAATAACGCCGCAACCGCTATATCCTTGCACTTTAAATCTGTAATATCTTGGGAAATATTCATTTAAATTACTTGCTGTAAAGGGCCATGTTGATCTATATTAAATTCACAATGTATTTAATAATGTAAAATAAAATTACAAAATA
Organism: Eupithecia subumbrata; assembly: GCA_949316285.1. NCBI lineage: Eukaryota > Metazoa > Arthropoda > Insecta > Lepidoptera > Geometridae > Eupithecia > Eupithecia subumbrata. Next base: position 25,519,302 of record OX438644.1, on the reverse strand, counting down.
TTCGTCGTCGGTTGTAAATTTACCGAAAACATTTACAAAGTAACCTGAAATAAGTAACTACTACTTATGTAAATACAAGTACAAGTGCTGAAATTAAAATAATGAGTTCTGGTCGGCAAAAACATTATTTTTGGCATTGTAATTGAAATAACAGACCAAGTTCACATTATCATCACAAAAACCAGCGAGACACCATTATTACACCCATCAGCTTTTTTTGTTCACTCAGTTTTTTTACACATGGTGTACAGATACAATGAAAACTGTAACAAGCATGCGACACATAATATTTAAAAATTAATAGTTGTCTCCTAAGCTGAAATAATACCAAATCAGTGCCTCATCTCTCTAAAATATAGACAACTAGCTGCATTCTTACTACCCGTTGTTCTATTATCCGTTTTCCCGTAGGAATGAAGCATTTTCCCGGGGTAAAAAGTAGCCTATGTTCATTAGGAATAACGTGGGCTTCTAATGGTAAAAGAATTTTTCAAATCAGTCCTGTAGTTTCGGAGCCTATTCAATACAAACAAACAATCAAATCTTTTCTCCTTATAATATTAGTATAGATAAAGACTAAAAAAAATTACTTAGTTAACGCATTCACTGCCCAGCCTCGGCGGTGCGACCCACAGGGGCACGCCGCGCCCCGCCGCCCCACGAGGGTCGAGAAGCTCGTCTACGTCTTGGGCCATGAAAGTGTTAAGGGACCTAGCGGGTTTGCTTATCAAACTAGGCCTATCTAGTCTATCTCAGTATTAACGGGATCCCTGTGGCAAAACACTAGAATTACATAACATTCAACATTTCTTCTTCGACAAGATTGGGAAAAAATATATTATTATTTTAAAAAATCATGAAAGTGCACTGTTTTGCACCTAATTTGATCAAGATGTCATGAACCACAGAGATATATAGAAAATATTTTTGTTTTAATTCGCAGGTTATTTATTACTCATTCTTACAGTTTCTTCATAAGTGTTGTTTTCTTGTAAAAGCATAAACATAATTTTTGCGCTTACGCCGTTCCAAAAACTATGCTCCGTCTCGCTCCTATGAACACGAAATCCTATGCCCATCTTTTTCACAAAATGGCGCGCAATGAGCCCTCTTAAAGAAAATGCTTTTGTAAGTACTGCCCTTTTATTGTAAAATAATTTGCCTTGGTTTATTGGAGAGAAATCGATTCAATTAACTAATTAGAGGTTCGGCCCAAGTGAATTGAACTGATAGTTATTTTAGGATACACAAATAACATGTGTCACAGTCAGGCAATAACTATTAACAAATAGTATTGTTGTGCGTTGCCTTTTGGATTGACGAAATCAGTTTCCTCATTATAGATAATATACCTAGTGTAGTTAGGTAAACTTTTTTCATTCAATGAAAAGTAGATAAATTAAAAGTAAACTCTGATTTCTAAGATTAGGTAAGTAGGTATGTATATTTATAAATAAAATAAAAAACGCGTTCTTTTTATTTTATTTATAAATAATAATAATAAGAAGCCTTTCCAGATCTTTATGTGTGCAATATTACAGCCGGATCCATTCAGTAGTTTTGGCATTGTCTTCGGTCAAACAAATTCACAAAATCACAAACTTTTACCTATAAAATATTAGTCGGATGCTATCTTATAGCTAGCGAATATCCATACAGGATTAGGTATAAGATATTATGGCGGTAGTTTTATTTTAATAGGAACATTGTTAATTAGAGCAAGCTTTACAATAACCTCACAATGTAGGCCAAGTGATTTTTTGAAGGAAAACAAGTCACGATAAGACCTAATTATACAATATAATCTAGGTACTTCACGTTTAAATTGATTGTTTCCCAGGTTTATATGACATGCGCGTTCTTCATTACACCTATGTATAAAAGTCCTTGCACACTTCCGCTTGTGGGCTGTGCTACCGATGATGTGTAGGTTCCACTGAGTCATTGTATGATAGACGTCCACTAAGGTTTTTCTTGTGTTATGATTATAACCATGAAGTGGTCGCATTTCATACAAAAAGACAACCATTAGAATTAATTTAAGCCCATCTTTAATATGATTCACTCATAAAATAATATACCTAGTCGACTAAGAAAAAAGCTAAGCAGGTCAATCTTCCTATAAATAGCATATTTCTGAATCATTTTTAAAAGACGAAGAAGAACACACGATTGCGTATATTCAGAAACTTTTATCGTTGATTGTACCTTCTCGGTAATAGCTAAGTATTAAGGTAATTTATTACTTAGTAGATATGTATGTGAAACACACAGGGGACATCATGACATGCATGTAATAGACTGTATTATTATTAGGTAGGCACTCTTCCGTTTCCAGCTTGAAGTCAATAACAAAGATGCTCTCGGTTGATATGAAACTTAAGAGGGCGCATTGCGCGCCATTTTGTGAAAAATATAGGCATAGGATTTTGCACGGAGCATACGTTTTTGGAACGACATAAGCGCAAAAATGATGTTTTTACTTATTTACAAGAAAACTAGGTACACAACTTATGAAGAAACTGTATTAAGGAACAAAAGAATCACACTAATATTATAAATGCGAAAGTTTGGATGGATGGATGGATGGAAGGGTGGCCCAATTCAAGAAATCACTAAGTCCTAAAAGTGACTTTTGAGATAATCATAATTTAATTTTTTAAATGTCTGCTGAAATAACATGCGTTGGTTAAAAAAAAACAATTTAAAAATACATTTTAGCGCAAAAAAAGTACTTATATTTATTGGAAGAATCAAAGCGATATGAGTAACAGGAGTCTCAGTATAAAATATAAAAAAAAATGGACTTATTTCTAATCGCTGGACTTAGTGATATTACAGTGATAAATAGGGGACTTAGTGATTTTATTGCCAGTACAACGTTCATACAAAATCGGCTTATCATTCCACTTCATCTTCAGAATCGAATTCTGCAGTTATGGGGTCCCGAGTTCCATTAAATAAATCCTCATAAAAATATCTTTCCGATTCAGGAACAGATTCTAGCAACCGCTTTACACCTTGCAACTTAGCAGCTTTTTATAGTTAAGGGTGCGCCGTAGCAGTCATCTGGCGTTTCACTGATTAATCTTCTGTAACCGACCTTATATAATGAAAACGGCTTAAAATCTTCACCTTTCATAGACTCAGCAAACTTTGGTTTACCTCTTTTGAAAATAACTCTACGGCATTTGGATATTCCAGGCAGACTCGCTTTTATTCGTTCATCGTAAAGTTTCTTCAAGTCTTTTACTTTCAGAACATCATTAAAGCTATTCTTCTTCATCAAACTTTTCTCTAAGAATTTTATTTTAAATTTTTTTATATTCTAACTATTTTTAATGAGCTGATCATAATATTCTGTTGTATATATTTTGTCATATTTCTTCCTTTTTCTTTCTATAAGTGCAAAATCGCGATCGATGGGCATCATTGAATGTCATGATATCGGGTATGAGACTGATATTTTCTCAAAAACTCTTTTTGCGCACAGTTGATCCAAAAAGGTAAATTTAAATCTATTCTTGTTTAAATCTGTCATGCAATTTGACGTAATGAATTGTGTTGCCATGAGGACTTAAACAAAAATCAATGGACTAAACGATTTCTTCCACTAAAACTAAAGGACTTAGTGATTTCTTGGACATAGGGTTTTTATGAATGGAAGATTCGATTTTTTTCTTTTTTTTTTAATTTGGAAATGGCACTTAAAGTCTTTTCCCAAGAACCTCGTATAGACCATTCGAAAGAGAATAAAAAATTCAACAAACCAGTGTTGCTAACTCAAAACCGTAAAAAACGGACTTAGTGATTTTATGAATTGGATCACCTTTGTTACCTCTTCACGCCAAAACTACTGAACGGATCGGACTGAAATTTTGCACACAGGTAAATTTAATCCTGGAATCAAACATACTTTTTATCCCATAAATCAGTTCCCATGGGATAGAAATCACCTTTAAAGGTTTCCATAGAAACAACGCGTGCGAATCAAAACAAAAATATTTTCTGTAGACCGCAGGGTTATCAGGGATAAAAGCCTGCGGTAAACGGTCCACCAACCGAATCCTAGCGCTAAGCAGAAGCAACCTTCGCATCATGACAAGAGCCCAAACTGGATACTGTCGCCTCAACAAGCACATGTTCAAACTGGGGCTAAGCGACACACAATCCTGCAGGTTCTGTGAGGAGACGGGGGAAACGCGGATCTTCTACGAGAGTGCGGAGCACTGATGTAAAAACGTAGGATCTATCTGGGCAAACACCTGCTTAGTCCAGACGAGCTAACCGCCGAATACTCAAACGCATCTCAGATTTAAGCACGTCTCAAATGACGATTTTTTGACAGTTTTCAATGAAAATGTGTGAAAAATTCGTCACTTGAGACGTGCTTATATCTGAGATGCGTTTGAGCCGAAGAGAATCCTACAGTTCCTAACAGCTGCAAGGGTTAAAGCCGTCACACACAGAAACCGTGGCCGGGCCGGAGGCGAAGGCGTGCGAGTTGTATGATACGAATTTATATGAGAGACTACACACACGCCGCCTGGCGGTGTATGTATAGTCTCTCATATAAATTCACGCAGGCTTTTAGTGGCGAACTGTGAACGCCGCTGCTTTGAGGCTGAACACATAAAGTGGCGATCGCAATAGGCCTATCATGGCCGCAGTGATAAGAAAGCCACCAAAAGCAAAAAAAAAATAAGAAAAATAGACCGCAGGGTTCCTGAGATCTCGACCAAATTAGGTGCAAATTATTATTAGGTATTTATTATTAACTCATTTATTTCAGATTCGGTAATACAATCCATAGACACAATACAACATATAAAAATTCACAATAAAATCAAATTACATAAAACAGTGCAAAACAGTGATTTTTTTTCGTAATTTTTTTTCGTCGATTCGTGTTTTCCAAGTAAGGAAACGAAGAAAAAATGTAGAATTTTATGTAATTCCAGTTTTTTTACCACGGGGGTTCACCCCTTAATAAAAAGTCTTGGAAGAAGATTCCTCCATAAAGACATCGAAAAGTGAAGGATAGACAATTATTGAAATTTATTGCAAAACGAACGTGAGATAGCGATAACAGCGGCCTCTCAAAGAACTTTTAAGTTTACTGATCATTTATGTTTGTAAATTACACTAATAAAACAAACAGAAACAAACGTCAGAGCGCAATGTATCACCAAACTAACGTCTAGATAAACTATGACAAATTAGCCAAGTAATTTACGGTAAATAAACAATTTTGCGGAGAGAAAAATATGACGCACGTAAGAAAATCATAATCTTGGTTTATTGTTTGACGGCTAAACATTGATCATGGAATTTAGATTGAGCACGTGATTATGTGATGATGACTTTAGTGGGACACTAACGTTAACATATGACTTGTAGGTACCTCATCATCAGCATACATAGGTCCACTGACAGTACCATGTCAATATATTATTATTAGTACCTAGGTACTAGTTTCTAACCGAGGCTTCGCACGCGTTGTTACTATGGAAACGTTGGTGGTGATTTCTACTGAACTGATGTTTGGGATAAAAGTAGGATAAAAGTACTGTTTGATTCCAGGATTAGAATAAACTGTATGCAAGTTTCAACCCGATCGGTTCCGTTGTTTTAGCGTCAAGAGGTAACAAACATCCATCCGTCTATACATCCAAACAGTATCAGTGTGATTATGATTATATAACGGGTACCTATTTATCGCGTTTATTTACCTATTTTTCCCGACGTTTCAACAGTTTACACACCGTCGTGGTCACGGGATGACTGGAGTATTGGAGCTACAGTAACTGTGTCCTCTGAGTGTGCAGATGGACACATTGCACCTAAGTAGTTTCGACAACCAAGTGAGGGTAATTTCAAATATAGCTGCCCCCGTCTCCGCAGAGGCGGTAGCTCCAGTACTCCAGCCATTCCGTGACCACGACAGTGTGTAGGTAAACCTCTTGAAACGTCGGGAAAAATAGCTAAATAAACTCAATAATTACCCGTGTCACTAATAATAATGTGTTCAGATCGCGATAACAAGAACAAAATTTAAAAATTTAAAAACCCCACAACAGATTTTCATGAAACATGGCTAAGAACACTCGGGATAAAATTATCGATGATGGAAAAAAAAACTAAACGAAAATCGGTTCATCCGTTTGGGAGCTACGATACCACAGACAGATACACAGACATACACGTGAAACTTATAACACCCCTCTCTTTTTGCGTCGAGGGTTAAAAATATCAATCGATTCCCTAAAAATAGCGATATACTGACATATTTTATTTAATAGAAATAAGAATAAAATTGCCGTGCCCACAACTAGGCTACACAAGATTAATGTATTTACTATTAGAGGGCAATGTATACGATAAGTATGATTCTACAAAAAAACTCCGATGCAAAAATTATCAAAAAAAAAAATTCAAACAAATTAACATTGTAAAGGTTTCTTGTTCTCCTCTTTACATTATGATTGAGAGATGAGATGAGAAGAGATGGGATTGACCAAAATATCAAAGTGATCACTTTATTTCCCAGTTTTAGTTGATGTAATTAGATTTTGTTACCTTCGTTCGTGTCATAGAATAAAAAATAAAATAATCTTTATTTCAGTAAGCAGTATTATGCATCGGTACACTAGCTTAAATATAATCGGAGCCATTGGTCTAGCGTAATGAATGACTGAGATAAGTAGATTAAAGCACTTTTATATTGGGCTCCTGCACGTGCGCCCCAAACAAGGGGAAAAATCACCACAATTGCTGGTAAACGAATTGGTGATCGCAGTGGAAGACTTTTTTAAACTAGGTTAATTCCTGTATTTCTGTCTTTTAAAAATTGTGTCATATAGATTCCTGAACTTTGTCTTTTTGAAAATTTCCTAAAAGCCTTTTTTATCCCGCTTGGTTCAGCGTCCCGTCGATTAAATATGTATCTAGCAATGTTTAATATTTAATTTCTTGCAAAATTCTCATATTCTCAAGATTTGTGACAGGACCACAATATGATTACAAGTTCTTTAGAAATTGATTAAAAAAAGTTTAGTTACTCGATTGATCATTTTCTAGTTCAGAGTTGGAATTAAAAAGTGGGTCGGTGGGATAATTTAAAAGGTATATACAGGAAAATAATCAAGTAGATAGGTAAATTACCTGGCAAACCGAATAATCATCGTCAAAGAATAAATATGACAATGTGAAACCGCAAAGTTAGCCTTGATATGATAGATGGAATTATATATCTACTTCTAGGTCTACGTGGTTTTGCTATTAAATTACATGAAATCGTAGGTAAGTTAATATTTTTTTGTTAAGAAAATGATGATTAAGCCTAGCTAGCTTTATGAAATACATGATCCCAGTTTCGTGAGACAGTGCATTTTTTGAAAGGAAAATATACAGAGCGGTTTTTTGAGAAGGGCGGGGATGGCCAAGTCCGTTAACACGCGAGTTAAAGAAAAGTCGTGAAAGGAGTCATGCCCTCGATGTATAAGAAAACAATAACTGCATATTTAGTTTTTTTTATCTTTTACTTTTGATGGAAATCGACCCGAATGGCTTATTAAAAAAGACAACTTGCTTTTTACTTTCATTTTTAGTAATACATTTCTTTGCAAAGATTGATCCATAGCAGCAACAAAATCCATTGGTTGAATAATACAGGGTGTCTTATTTTTGTAAAATCATTACTGTCGATTTCCGACAAAAGTAAAAGGTTTAAAAAAAACTAAATATGCATTTATTGTTTTTTTTATAAATCGAGGGCATGAATCCTTTTACGACTTTTCTCTAACTCTCGTGGTTTCAGCATTATTTATTTTATTTTTTATTAAATGTATACTGTTGATCGCATACGGCCATGACAGTGTTACCTGACTATGTGAGATAAGGTAAGCAATACAAGTAGGTACCTATCTAAGCAATTAAACCTATGCGGTATAATGTATGTATGCATGCAGTACAATAAAGATTAGTACGAGTATACAATAATACAGGTAGCGTAGACAATTTAGCTCTTACTACGTTGAAAGCACGTGAGATGACGTTTCATTTTCACAGTTCAAACAATTAGATTAAAACTCCTATTCACGATTATACTGTCTGTTAGCAAACAACAAATCACCCAGTATAATATATAGTACTTATCTATTGTACTTCACTTCTTTACAATTCCTCACAAATGCAAGGCATTGTGCCTTTTGTCTGTTGGCCAGTTGTTGACCAGTTTGAGTACCTACAGTAACAAAAGCAGTGGTAGGTAGCCTAAGCTACTCTGTGGTGTACCTACCTAAGTTGATAAGTAATTTAGAAGTATAAGGTCAAGACAGAATCGAGTCTATATTTTTTATGATTATGTTGTCTAGTACACATAAACGCGGAGAGAACAAGCGAATTTTACAAAAACGCGAAAACTCTCGACAAAAATGTAACTTTAAGCCTCCTCAACCTCAACAGCCTGTATTGGTCCACTCCTGGATTTAGGCCTCCCCCTGATAAGCGTCTTATTGGCTTTCATCTCATGGAGGGTAATGCCCATAATCCCCACGCTGGGCATGCGGGTAACTTTAAACCATCGTAACAGTTTGAGATTTTCTTACCTAGATAAGAACACTCCGATCAAGACATCTATAAAAAAAAAAATCAAATTGGTTCATGCATTTGGATGAGTCGATGCCACAATCAATACAGAGTACATTCTACCTATTTATTTTATTTTGTTTATTAGCAACCCTGTTTTGGTCAGGGGTAAACTTTTGGTAACTAACTTTTAATTCGCAGAATTTTCCAGCACATTTTGATACATGCTTCTAGCCGAATTTCGGCCACGCTTATTTCAAATGTCACGAATAGATTTTTCTGCTCATTTAATGTATGGCATTTGGTAGGTGTGCTTGCTTACTTCTGGCAAACAGTAATGCTGCAAACATTAGTGGTCTTGGGCGTTGTCGTCATAGACTACTGCAGAAGTATTTTAATTCATTCAATTCGTTTCCGAATCGAATCCGACGGATTTATAAAACGCTATTTTGATTTCGTCTCGGGTTGATATTCGAAATAAAGAGCTCCTCCTCATTGACATGGCCATTAGTCAATAAGTATTCGCTTCGAATTTTCGATCATCAAC